>OY997268.1:388363027-389770088 GCA_963921465.1 Triticum timopheevii | reverse complement strand
GTGGTATGTCGTCAAGAACGGCGTTCCCAAGACCGGTGAAGGTGTCACCCTGCTGATGTCAAGAAGTTCGTTCAATTGGACTCTACTGCCAAGAACATCATCTGTGGTCATTTGACCAAAGGACAGTATGGCCGTGTGAGTGCTCTGGAAACATCGAAGCTAGTCTGGAACTGGCTCTCCAAGGTCAATGAAGGCGTCTCAACTCAACGAGATCAAAGGATTAGTGTTCTCCGCAACCTCTTCAACCGCTTCAAGAGAGACGACAATGAGAACGTCCAGCTCACATTTGATCGCCTCACTGATATCACAAATGAGCTCCAAGCACTCGGCGCCACTGAGATCACGAAGCATGAAATAGTCAAGACACTACTGAGATCACTTGACAGCTCATTTGACACCTTAGCCCTGATGATTCAAGAACGCCTTGACTTCAAGACTCTCGATCCGTCTGACATACTTGAGAGGCTCAACACACATGAGTTTCAGCTATCTGAGAAACGAGATATCTATGGCCCCAACTATGGCCGAACTCGTGCTTTGAAGGCAAAGGTTGTTTCCTCATCTGAAGAAGAATCTGACTGCAGTTCTGGTGATCCTGAAGATATTGGAAAGTAGCTTGCTATGCTCGTGAAGAAGTTCTAGAAATTCACCAAGAAGAAAGGCTTCAGAAAGTCTTCACGATCCAGCTCAAGAAATGATGAAGCTTCCACCCATGACCACAAGAAGAGAACCTGCCACAAGTGCAAGAAGCCTGGTCACTACATCTCTGAGTGTCCACAGTGGGACAATGAGAAGAAGAAGAAGAAGAGCAAAGAATATGATTCTGATGACAAGAAGAAGAAGAAGAAATCCTCAAACTCTTCTTCCAAGTCTTCATCACACAAGAAGAGCTCATCTGTTAAGGCTCGTGCTTTTGTTGGCAAGGAGATGGATTCAGAGGAGGAGTCTGCTTCTGAGGAGGCGGAGGTGGAGTCTGAGGAGGAGTCTGACTCTGGTGTTGCGAGTATGGCTCTAGCTACAGCCTACGTTGCCAAGTCCATCTTCAACACTGAAGACAATGGCTCCGTCACCAACGCGTGCCAGGCTCAGAGAGCCACCCCATCTGCTCACCCAAGACTCGTAGACGAGCCTCGGGGGCGGTCACGATCTCCGAGAAGGTCCAAGCCACCTATGGGTCGGTCCCGGAGCCAAGGACTCCCAGCGGGTCACGCTGAAAGCGGACGGCTTCCTCCGCCAGCTAGCGCGTCTCCGGGAAGGCCCTGCCAGGAAGCAAAGCAAGTCAGAAAAAATCACCAAGGACAAGAAGCCGGGATCCCAACCCGACAGAACCCAAGAAAAGCACTTACTGGATAAGGACTCTTCCAGGTGCTGCGCTCCGAGCAATGTACCGCACCGCTCCCGGGCAATGGTGTGGTCACACTCCTAGAGCGTCTTCTCCAAGTGGGCCACCTTGGTAAGGGTCGCCTTCAACTTGGTGCCCTTGGCCTCGGTCGCCTTCTCGGATGCCTCACGGCGGCGGGTCTCCTCTGCCGCGGCCACTAGCCCCTTCAGGCGATCCACCTCGGCCTGGAGCTGGCTCTTATCGTTGGCCAGCTTACCACGTTGCTGGTCCACCTCGACAAGAGTCCGTTGTGCCTCCACAACCTTGACGACTTTCGGCTTGAAGCGCTCCACCTCAGCCTCAAGACGGCTCTTGTCGCCCGCCAGCTGCTCCTGCAGCCGGCTGGCTTCATCGAGCGCCTGCCGGGCTCCCGTCGCCTCCTCCTTCGCCTTCGCCACCTCGGCCTCAAGTCGGCCGGCGTCGGCAACAAGCCAGTCGTCGTGAAGGCCAGCCCGAAACAGTCGAGTCTTCCGAGACAGCACCTCGGCTGCAAAAACAAGATTCAGAAACAAAGGACCAGTTTAAGATTCGACCCAACTGCTATGCAGTTGGCCCGAATCTCGGGGACTACACCTAGTGGGTGCGCTAGCACGCCCCCACTAAAAAAGAGCGCACAAGAAAAATACCTGCGGTGACGCGGAGCTCCTCCTCCTTGGCAGCAAGCCACTCCTTGAGCTGCCGATACTCGTCCAGGAGCCGGTTGAAGACGCTGACCCGGTAGGAATCCAGTTGCTGCAGAAAGCGACGATCAACACAAGACAGCAGTTTAAGATTCGAACCAACTACTATGTAGTTGGCCTGAATCTCGGGGGCTACACCCAGTGGGTGCGCTAGTGCGCCCCCACAAAGAAGAAGCCATAGAAAAGAAAAGGCAGAAGACAAGGAAAGAACTTACAAGCACAGCGCGCTCCAGCTCCCGCGTCTGCTCCACCTCGGTCTGGGCGAAGGACTGGATCCGGTCCGTCCGCCCTCGCAGACGTCGGCTGGCGGCATCCATCGCCGCCTCCTCCTAGGTCTGGGGCCCGAAGAAGACCTCGCCGGTCCCGCCCCATGTCGGCCGCGACCTGACGGGCCGGCGCCTGTGGCCTGAGTGCCAGTGCGTGCTCTCCGCTGACCGCCCCCCTGCGGCCGGTGCCCTCTTTGGTGCCACCACCGGCTCGACAGCCGAGGTGGCCTGTGGCGCCACCACCAGTGGCGCCTCGCTCGCTGACGCCTAGGGCGCCATCTGCGGCGCCTCCTCCAAGGCGGCATCCCCGCCATCTCCGTCGGCCCCCGCCCGCTCGACCACATCGGTCCACGGCGGGGTGTCGTCCCCAACAACCACGACCTCCCGGTCGAGGTCCATCACATCCGCACGGCCTCCTTGGCCACACTCCCCCTCCAACGACGGCTCGAAGACCGTCGCCGCCACCACCGTCCCCGCCGGCATCTCCGGCCACACCGGCTCGCGCCCACGTTGCTGCGGAGTTGACCCAGGCCTGGACCGACGCCGCCTCCAGCTCCACCTCGGCCTTGTTCCGGACCCGCTAGGCCAAGCCTATGGTATCGGCCGGGTCCAGGCCAAGATCCGGATCCACCGACTCCTTCTTGTCTCGACCGACGGTGCCGGACCACCTCCTCCGGAACACGGCACCCTCAATGGATGCGGCGTCCGCTGCCGCCCGCGCCAGCGAGATCGGTGACCTGAATTTCAAGACTAAGTAAACGCACAAGAACCAAGCAGAGCCGCTCGGCCACTCAGATGCCAGCAAGAAAGGAACTCACCCCGGCAACACCAGAATGGCGGGCCTTGCCGGCCTCTCCTATGGAGCGTCGCGTCTCCTCTTGGAGGGCGGTTTCGCACCCCCGACTGGGTTCGCCACGCGCGTCGCCTTGTCCCATCACGTGCGTGGCCTATCAGGCCCCTCCGGCTTCCAGGCGCCGCGTGGCGCCCGCACGAAGCCCAAGGGATTGCCTCAAGATTCGATGGACCCTCCGATTTTTCGCCGCTGCCGGGATGCTGCGAGCCGGTTTCCGAAAACTGGCACACAGTGGGTGTTTTGCCGAACCCGGCGGTCACAAAATTTGCCTCCTCAAGGGGGGGAAACTGCGAAGGCCCTCCCATCCAAAGACGGCGGACCTTCACAACTTCGGGGACTACTGTCGGGGGATGAACCCCAGGCAGGCAACGGAACCCGGATCCTTTTTGAAAACAACAGGGCCATCATCGCCCCTCAAGCGAGCTTGCGCTTGGCCGGGTCGGTCAACCCGGCCAAGCCCCTCGACCCAGCCAAGCTCAACAACTCGGTCGTACTCGTCAACTAGGCCCCAACAACCAGTTCAAGGTGGCCGAACCCGGCACACCAAGACTTCCCCAACAAGCCAGCTCCACCCTTGGCATGTTTCGCAACCCGGCCACGGGTCAGCTCACGTCCCATCCAGGCCATACGATGGGACGAGTCTCCTTCTACCGATGATCGAGGCAACAGTGCCCCGCCCATGCCTCCGGTTAGCCGGGGCATGGAAACAGTGCCCCTCACCTACCCGCTGGCCAGCGTGGCAACAATGCACCCGTCTTCACTACTGACGCCAGCAAGCGGCGACCTGATACAGCACCACTGTACCCGACTCAACCCGGCCACTCCCTGACGATCGACAAGACGGCGAACAGTGCCCCTAGGCATGCGGGGCTCGTGCCCGGAGTACCCGGAGAGCCCTGACACCCGGCGGGTTCCAGCTCTGGGTTCCCAGACACTGACAACCCGGCCCTACGACCTTGTAACATTACCATTGTACCCCTGGATGGTTGACCTATAAAATGCCCCAGGAGCCCTCATGCATACGGGCAACTAAGCAAGCATAAGATAGAGAGATCCACAGCTAGCAAAACTCCACCCATACACCAGGGGAAGGGGCAGCCCGAGCCTTGGCCTGCCTTCCTTCTTCCTCAATACAGCTCTAGGAGCAACTCTATACTGTTGCATATCAACCACACTCGGCAGGACTAGGAGTGTTATCTCTCCGGAGAGCCCCGAACCTGGGTATGTCTTGCGTCCCGCACTCGCTCATGCCGACCTCGCCTTTGGAGCCGACCAGTGCCCTCGAGCCTCCTCCTCTCTTTAGCCATCCCTTGGCATCTGTTGTGCACCCACCATGACATTCATGCTATTATATTATCTATCTTGGATGTTTTATATGCATTTATATGCTATTTTATATGGTTTTTGGGACTAACCTATTAACCTAGAGCCCAGTGCCAGTTTCTGTTTTTTACTTGTTTTTGAGTTTCACAAAAAAGGAATATCAAACGGAGTCCAAATGAGCTGAAATTTATGGTGTTTTTTATGGACCAGAAGAAGCCCCCGAAGAAAAAGAGTTAGGCCAGAAGAGCCACAAGGCCTCCACAAGGGTGGAGGGCGCGCCCTACCCCCTAGGCACGCCCTCCGCCCTTGTGGTTGACTCGTGGACCCCCCCTAACATGAAACCGACACCACAAATTCCTATAAATACAGAAACCCCCGAAAAGAAATATAGATCGGGAGTTCCACCGCCGCAAGCCTCTATAGCCACCAAAAACCAATCAAGAGACCGTTCTGGCATCCTGCCGGAGGGGGAATCCATCACCGGTGGCCATCTTTAACATCTCGGCGCTCTCCATGACGAGGAGGGAGTAGTTCACCCTTGGGGCTGAGGGTGTGTACCAGTAGCTATGTGTTTGATCTCTCTCTCTCTCTCTCTCATGTTCTTGAATAGGCACGATCTTGATGTACCGTGAGCTTTGCTATTATAGTTGGATCTTATGATGTTTCTCCTCCTCTACCTTCTTGTAATGGATTGAGTTTTCCCTTTGAAGTTATCTTATCGGATTGAGTCTTGAAGGATTTGAGAACACTTGATGTATGTCTTGCATGTGCTTATCTGTGGTGACTATGGGATATTCACAGATCTACTTGATGTATGTTTTGGTGATCAACTTGTGGGTTCTGTGACCTTGGGAACTTATGCATAGGGGTTGGCACATGTTTTCGTCTTGACTCTCCGATAGAAACTTTGGGGCGCTCTATGAAGTTCTTTGTGTTGGTTTGAATAGATGAATCAAAGATTGTGTGATGCATATCGTATAATCAAACCCGCGGATACTTGTGGTGACATTAGAGTATCTAGGTGAGATTAGGGTTTTGGTTGATGTGTGTCTTAAGGTATTATTTTAGTACGAACTCTAGGGCTGTTTGTGACACTTATAGGAATAGCCCAATAGATCGATCAGAAAGAATAACTTTGAGGTGGTTTCGTATCCTACAATAATCTCTTCATTTATTATCTGCTATTAGTGACTTTGTAGTGACTCTTTGTTGCACGTTGAGGGATTATTATATGATCTAATTATGTTATCACTGTTGAGAGAACTTGCACTAGTCAAAGTATGAACCGTAGGCCTTGTTTTGAAGCATTGCAATACCGTTTTTGCTCACTTTTGTTACTAGTTACCTTGATGTTTTTATATTTTCATATTACAAAAACTTATATCTACCATCCATATTGCACTTGTATCACCATCTCTTCGTCGAACTAGTGCACGTATACAATTTACCATTGTATTGGGTGTGTTGGGGACACAAGAGACTCTTTGTTATTTATTTGCATGGTTGTTTGAGATAGACCATCTTCATCCTACGCCTCCCATGGATTGATAAACCTTAGGTCATCCACTTGAGGGAAATTTGCTACTGTCCTACAAAAATCTGCGCTTGGAGGCCCAACATGAGTCTACAAGAAGAAGGTTGCGTAGTACACATCAATGATCCTGTATCCGCCCTGGCAATAGAATCAAACAAAGCAAGTGGAGGCAACGGAATAATATCTCGGGAATCCACACTAAAAACCAGGTTGTAAGGAATATTAATAATAGAGTTATCGATATCAGTGAACTGGTGATCCGTCATCGCTTGGTGATTAAATAAACCTTGGGTAAACGATCATCATGTTGGCGGATCTGAACGTCAAAATGTCTCGCTAAACGAGTAGCATAAATACCGTCGTGAATTTTTCCCTTGGTTATGATAAGGTGCAGGCGACGTGCAACGATAGCCCTAGGCAAAAGGTGTTATCTCTATATAGTGCATGGCGTAAAATAGCAAAGCCGGGGGCACTGAATGCACCGACCTTCTCTCTATCAATTAAGCACTTCGCGATAAATAAATCAAAATAATTCATAGAAGGAAACTGCAAGCTAGTGGCGGTAACACACGATACTCCTCTCTCATCTCCCACTGACAGATTACGATAAAAGTCCTCATACTCCGCAGGCTTAGGCTCTCTTATTTCCCCGTCAGAAGGGATCAAGCATATATCATAAAATCAGTAAGTGGTATCTGACGGGTTTCAGCGTATAAACTGCACCTCAGGGGGGATTATTCCTACTCAAAAAATGAAAAATTTGCACAAAGGAATTTGTAAGGAGATGGTATTGTTCACATTCAACTTCGATAAAGTCGGTGAGCCCAGCATTAGCAGAAAATTGTGCGAACTCTTAACAGATTTCGGCTCCATCCATGAAGGGGTTATGCAGCCATTCGCACGGCCGCACCTCCACCCTTCTTCGAGTATGTAGGTCATTGTCCGATGATTCCCCAATGACTCCCTTGGCACTTTTCTTGGAGGCAAATTTCCTATAGAAACTCATCTTATTCCTATAAATAAAATTCTAAAATCTTTAGTCAACAAAACTTCACAAGATTGATAGCAACTACTCATAAGCATGCATAGAGGCTGTATTGAGCATTCAAACTACTTAGGCCTCTAAGAATTGAACATGCAAGAACATCTACAGCAACACCAAGAGTAGCTAATTATTCAAAACATAATCCACTAAAGCAAATACTAATTGGAGCAATGGAGGAGTCACATACCAAGTAGCAATCCCCCAAAACAATTTTGGAAATAGAGCTTTGAGCAAAGAGATCGAAATCCATGCGTTTGAGAGCAAGAACACGAGAGAGAGAGAGAGAGAGAGAGAGAGCAATGGTGATTTTTTTTTGGGAGGTAGGATATGGCATGGGCTAAATAGATAAGTGAGGGGGCCATGTGGGGACCACAACCCACCAAGGCGCGCCTAGGGCTGCTGTCGCGCCCAGGTGGGTTGTGCCCACCTGGTGCACCCCCCTCTGATATTATTTGCGCTAAAATCAGAAATATTCAGCAAAAAAATTGTATTAAATTTTCAAGGTATTCTGAGAACTTTTATTTTTGGGTCATTTTTTAGTGCACGAAAAATCCAGAAAATAGGATAAACACGACATTTTATTTTATTTAACTAAGAAAAAGAGAGAACAATAGATAAGGATAGAAGGTAGTGCCTACTAAATTCATCAACTTCATACCTCTCAAAAATGATCCATTAATAAGGTTGATCAAGTCTTATTAACAACCACCTTCGATTAGCGTGAAATCGAAGAACTTTTGTAAAACACTAAGCTACCTCAACGGGGATATGCATGTCCCCAACAATAAGTATATCATATTTCTTTTTGGCAGTAGGTAGAGGTAGTTGAAAACTTCCAATAGTGAGTGTAGGAGATTTTTCAATAACATTAATACCATTCACTTGGAATTGTTTCTTTGGAAAGTGCACCGTATGCTCATTACCATTGATATGAAAAGTGACCTTGCTTTTATTGCAGTCAATAACAGCCCCTGTAGTATTAAAAAAAGGTCTACCAAGGATAATCGACATGTTGTCGTCCTCGAGCATCTCAAGTATAACAAAGTCAGTTAAGATAGTACCATTTGCAACAACAATAAGCACATCCTCACAAATACCGACAGGTATGCCTATTGACTTATCAGCCATTTGCAAAGATATTTCAGTAGGTGTGAGTTTATTCAAATCAAGAATTCTATATAAGGAGAAAGGCGTAACACTAACACCAGCTCCTAAATCACACAAAACAGTTTTCATGTAACGCCCTCGATGCGGCTATATCTCCCACGTGTCGAAGCATGACTTAGAGGCATAACCGCATTGAAAGCAATGTCGCAAGTGAGGTAATCTTCACACAACCCATGTAATACATAAGGGAAAAAGATACATAGTTGGCTTACAGTCACCACTTCACACAATACATAAATAAACATCCATCATTCAGATTACACTCAAGGTCCGACTACGGCACCAAAATAAAAGAAGACTACCCCAAATGCCACACAGATCCCCGATCGTCCCAACTGGGCTCCACTACTGATCGTATGGAAATGAAACATAGTAACGACCACGGTCCTCGTCAAACTCCCAGTTGAGCTCGACTGCGCCACTTGCGCTGGTATCATCGGTACCTGCATCTATTTTGGTAGAATCTGTGAGCCATGGGGACTCAGCAACCTCACACCCGCGAGATCAAGACTATTTAAGCTTATAGGTAGGACAGAGTTGTGAGGTGGAGCTGCAGCAAGCGACTAGCATATATGGTGGCTACATTCGCAAAAGAGAGCGAGAAGAGAAGCAAGGCACGGTCGTGAATCTAGAAGCGATCAAGAAGTGATCCTAGAGCAACCTGCGTCAAACATAACTCCAACACCATGTTCACTTCCCGGACTCCGCCGAGAAGGGACCATCACGGTTACACACGCGGTTGATGTATTTTAATTAAGGTCAACTTCGGGTTTTCTACAACCGGACATTAACAAATTCCCATCTGCCTCATAACCGCGGGCACGGCTTTCGAAAGATAATACCCTGCAGGGGTGTCCCAACTTAGCCCATCACAAGCTCTCACGGTCAATGAAGGATAAACCTTCTCCCGGGAAGACCCGATCAGTCTCGGAATCCCGATTCGCATGACATTTCGATAATGGTAAAACTAGACCAGCAAAGCCTCCCGAATGTGCCGACAAATCCCGATAGGAGCTGCACATATCTCGTTCTCAGGGCACACCGGATGAGCAGTCCGTACAACTAAAACCAGACCCCAAGTTTCGTTGAGGGGGCGCTGCAAAGCGCTCTAGTTTGGACCAACACTCAGAGGAGCATTGGCCCGGGGGGTTAAATAAAGATGACCCTCGGGCTCGCGAAAACCCAAGGGAAAAGGCTTAGGTGGCAAATGGTAAAACCAAGGTTGGGCCTTGCTGGAGGAGTTTTATTCAAAGCGAACTGTCAAGGGGGTCCCATAAATCACCCAACCGCGTAAGGAACGCAAAATCAAGGAACATAACACCGGTATGACGGAAACTAGGGCGGCAAGAGTGGAACAAAACACCAGGCATAAGGCCGAGTCTTCCACCCTTGACCAAGTATATAGATGCATTAATTAAAACAATAGATATTGTGATATCCCAAAATATCCATGTTCCGACCAGGAACAAACTTCATCTTCACCTGCAACTAGTAACGCTATAAGAGGGGCTGAGCAAAAGCGGTGACATAGCCAAACAACGGTTTGCTAGGAAAGGATGGTTAGAGGTTTGACATGGCAATATGGGTGACATGATATAGCAAGTGGTAGGTAACGTAGCATAGGCATAGCAAAAGAGCGAGCATCTAGCAAGCAAAGATAGAAGTGATATCGAAGGTATGGTCATCTTGCCTGCAAGGTTCTCAGAGTTGTCGAAGGCTTGATCCTCGTAGGCGTTCTCAACAGGTTCCTCGTTCACATACTCGTCTCCCGGCTCTACCCAAAGCAAGAACACAAGCAATGGAACAACAATCAACCAAGGAGCAATGCACAAGCAATATGATGCAATACATGACATGCTATGCGAGATGAGATATGCAATGCATATGTGTGCTCCGGAAGGAAAATGATGAACCGGGCATCAACTTGGCAAACCAAGTATGCCGTTGGAAAGATGAGATGATTTCGGTTGAAATCGATATAAAGATCACCGGAATCGGATGCACGGTTTGCAAATGACAAGCAAAACAAGAATGACGTAAATCCGCATTTAACAGCACGATGCTACTTAGCATGCAACAAGAAACTATGCTACAGCACCCCAACATAAAAACTAAGCATATGGTAGTGATCTACAGGAGATGCTTAACAAAAGAGGAACACTGAGCTACGGCTAAATCACATCATAACAAGTTCAAACAAGCATGGTGAAAGTCCAAAAAATATCAGGTTCACAGACTTGGTGAAAATACTAGTATGCCAGAAATTAACATCAGGAAGGCATGTTTAGAGCAAGCAAACAACAAGCTACAGGAACTTATAATAGCAAAAAAAGACATGGCAGGAATCTACTCAAAGCATAGATCAAAAGTCCCTTACTGACCATAAGCCAAAAAGGACCATAAGAAATGATGGCACCCATGTAAACATAGCAAGTTTCATTACAGATCTCAGACTTGGCAGAAAAACTGGACATGGCAAAAACAGATATCAAGTAGGCATGTTCGTGAGCTCGATGCACTCACTACAGAACATCTCATGATAAACTAAGCATACACCCATTAAGAAGACATGGCATAGAAGCTATACATGGCAAGAACAACATCATAGCATACACGGATCAACTACAACAACCTTGTGAAAATTGAATCTCATGTAAACAATCTGCCAGGAAACATTTTGAAGCAAAAGTAGAGCACAAAAATGACATGCTAGACTACTCCATAATTGCCAACAAAGGCATGGATGGATAGAGCACATCCATATGTTCAAAACACCCTTACTGATCATGCTCAAAATGGTCATAGATCTCTCGGTAACAACATGAACACATGGCATAAAAATAACAGCAGGACATGACTTAGTGAAATTACTAAGTTCCTGAAATCAGCAACATTATCATCCCTAGTTTGCATGCTTGTGCTAGTCACCACAGAGATCACAAAAATACATGGTATACACCCCTGTAAAGCTGGCATGGCATAGATCAAAACATATGTAGGGCTCACGTTCATAACATGCACACATTAATCATGGCAAAAATGACAAAAGTGCATGTTCTGTTAAGAAACAGAAACTAACATCACATAGCCCTCTTCCAACAGCATTTCGGGCATCAAGATGAGCTCAAATGAAAATGGTGCAATGAGATGAAATGATGTACTCATCGAGGCGAACAATTCGGTATGCTACACGCCCAAAGCGGAGCCACGGGTGCAAAGTTGTGGTGCGATGAAAATGCAATAAAATAATGACAGGAAATGACTTAGTGGATTTCGGGGGTCGGGGAAAAAGTCAACCTAAGCGTTTTCCAGATCGGATCTGGCTCGAGAGCTCGCCGGAGCTGTCCCGGAGCTCGCCGGAGAAGGGGGTCGGGGCCAGACGAGGGGCGGCGGGATCCGGCGCGCGGGGTCCTGGACCCGGCCGGAGGGCGGCGGAGACGGGCGCGGCGGCGGGACTCGCCGGCACCGGGGACGGGCGGCGCGGGCAGCGGCCGGCCGGCGCCCGAGGCGGGGGCGGAGGAGGTCGCCGGGCGCGGGGAGGCGCGGCCTCCAGGCGGCGGGCGACGAACGGGCTCGGGGGGGGGGGGCCGGGGCCGGGTGCGGTCGGCGGCGATGTGGGGGCGCGGGGCGCCACATGGCGGCCCCTGGCTGGCTGCGGGCCCGGCGGCGGACGCGTCCGGCGCCGTCCGGACGTGTCCGGCGGCGGCGAGAGGAGCGGGGCTAGGGTTAGGGTAGGAAAATGATCCGGGATTTCGGGGGAGGGGGTGTTTTTATAGGTAGAAGGAGCTTGGAAGCTCCAAATGCGGTGTGGTTTTCGCCCACACGATCGTGATCCGACGACAGATAGCATGGGAGTGACTTAGATGGGTTATTGGGCTGTTTTGGAGGGGTGTTGGGCTGCAACTTAAAAGAGGCCTTTGCGAGAGTGCGGTTAACCGTTGGAGTACCAAATGAGCTCCAAATGACCCGAAACTTGATAGGTGGTCTACCGGTGCTATACCAGGGCCACTTGGCAAGGCTCGGTCCATTCCCAGAATGTTCAACACCCGCACACGAAAAGAGACAAGAGGGGTGCGCCGGTGCATGTGGGAGTGTCGGAATGCAAAACGGACAACGGGGAAAATGCTCGGATGCATGAGGCGAACACGTATGCAAATGAGATGCACATGATGACATGATATGAGATGCATGACATGAACAAAATGCAAAACAAAAGACAAAACCCAACCACGGAGGGAAAACCATAGCACATAGCCGAAAATGGCAAGAGTTGGAGTTACAAATATGGAAAGTTACATCTGGGGTGTTACAACACTCCACCACTACAAGAGGATCTCGTCCCGAGATCTAGGACTGAAAGAACTCCGGATATTCAGAACGGAGGTGGTCCTCGCGCTCCCAGGTGGCTTCTCGGTCGGAATGGTGTGACCACTTCACTTTCAGGAATTTGATTGACTTGTTGCGAGTCTTGCGCTCGGTTTCTTCAAGTATAGCAACGGGGTGCTCATGATAAGAGAGATCTTCTTGGAGGTCAATTTCTTCGAAGTTGATAGTGCGCTCAGGAATCTTGAAGCACTTGCGGAGCTGTGACATGTGAAACACATCGTGCACGTTTGCAAAGTTGGATGGAAGCTCAAGTTGATAGGCGAGATCGCCTCCTTTGCCAATGATCTTGAAAGGACCCACGTATCTAGGGGCAAGCTTCCCTTTGATACCGAAGCGACGAGTGCCTTTCATTGGAGAGACGCGGAGGTAGACATGGTCTCCGATTTCAAAAGCCACATCACGGTGCTTGTCATCATAATAGCCCTTCTGGCGCGATTGTGCGGATTTGAGATTCTCATGAATGACTTTGCACATTTCTTTGGCTTCTGTGATCAAGTCGTTGCCAATAAGTTGGCGTTCACCTGTCTCAGACCAAATGAGAGGAGTACGGCACTTCCTGCCATAAAGAATTTCGAGTGGGACCTTGCCCGAACTCGCTTGGAAGCTGTTGTTGTAGGAGAACTCGGCATATGGAAGACAATCTTCCCACTTCATGCCAAAGGAAATGACACAAGCCCTGAGCATGTCTTCAAGGATTTGATTGACTCGCTTGACTTGGCCACTTGTTTGAGGATGGAAAGCTGTGCTGAAACGAATGTTGGTGCCTATGGCCTTCTGAAAGGAGTCCCAGAACTTAGAAGTGAAGATGCTTCCACGGTCTGAAGAGATCAATTGTGGAATACCGTGCAAGGAGACAATTCTGGAGGTGTATAGCTCTGCTAGCTGAGCTGCTGTGATAGATTCTTTGATAGGAAGGAAATGAGCCACTTTAGTAAGCTTGTCAATGACAACGAAGATAGCATCATTTCCACGCTTGGACTTGGGAAATCCAGTCACGAAGTCCATCTCGATATGATCAAACTTCCATTCCGGAATAGCAAGAGGTTGAAGGAGACCAGGTGGTCTTTGGTGTTCTGCTTTCACCCTTCTGCAGACATCACATTCATTCACGAATTGAGCAATTTCTCGCTTCATTCGAGTCCACCAATACGACTGCTTGAGGTCATGGTACATCTTCGTACTTCCAGGATGAATGGATAGAAGAGAATTGTGTGCCTCATTCATGATGACTTTTCTCAGATCGCCTTTAGGAACCACAATACGATCCTTAAAGAAAAGAGTATCTTTGTCATTCAAGCGATAGCACTTGTATTTGGAAATGCCCTTGTCAATACCACGTTTCACCTTCTTCACCATGGTATCTAGGAGTTGTGCCTCACGAATTTGATCTTCCAAAGTAGGAGAGACTATGAGGTTGGCAAGAAAGCCTTGAGGAACAACTTGAAGATTCAACTTGTGGAAAGCTTCACAAAGATCCGGTTGAAAGGGCTTGAGAATTAAGCTGTTGCAACAAGCCTTTCTGCTCAAGGCATCTGCAATCACATTCGCCTTGCCAGGAGTATATTCAATACTTGGATTGTACTCTTGAATCATTTCGACCCATCAAGTTTGCCTGAGGTTGAGGTTGGGTTGAGTGAAGATATACTTGAGACTCTTGTGATCGGTGAAAATGTCCACTTTCCTTCCCAACAAGAGATGTCTCCATGTTATCAATGCATGGACAACTGCCGCCAACTCAAGATCGTGAGTGGGGTAGTTCTTTTCGTTGGGCTTCAACTGACGAGAGGTATAGGCCACAACTTTCTTCTCTTGCATTAACACAGCACCGAGACCTTGAAGAGAAGCATCACAGAATACTTTGAATGGCTTGGATTCATCAGGAGGAGTCAAGACAGGAGCTGTGACTAGCTTCTCTTTGAGGGTGTTGAAAGCGACATCACACTCAGGCGTCCAGACATACTTGACATGCTTCTGGAGGAGGTTGGAAAGAGGCTTTGCAATCTTAGAGAAATTCTCAATGAATCTTCGACAATAGCTTGCAAGCCCAAGAAAACTGCGGAGCTTCTTAACATTCTGAGGAGGTTCCCAATTCACAATTGAAGACACCTTCTCGGAATTAACAGCGATGCCCTTGGCGGAGATGATGTGACCAAGATAAAGAACTTCATCAAGCCAGAACTCACATTTGGAAAACTTCGCATAGAATTGATGCTCTCTGAGCTTGTCGAGCACCAATCGCAAATGTTTGGCATGATCCTGCTTATTCTTGGAGAAGACCAAAATATCATCGAGATACACCAAGACGAAATCATTGGTGTAGGGGTTGAAGATAAAGTTCATCATGCGAGAGAAAGTTGGAGGAGCATTGACAAGGCCGAAAGACATGACAGTATATTCGTAAGAACCATAGCTTGTTCTGAATGCTGTCTTGGGAATATCTTGTTCACGAATGCGAATCTGATGATAACCCATACAGAGGTCTAGCTTGGAGAAAACTTTAGCACCTTTGAGTTGCTCGAATAGCTCATTGATGTTGGGAAGTGGATATTTGTTCTTGATTGTCTTCTTATTCAATGGACGGTAATCGACGCAAAGTCGGTCCGTGCCATCCTTCTTCTGGACAAAAAGAACTCCACATCCCCATGGAGATGAACTCAGTCTGATCAAACCCAGACGCTCTTCTTCATCGAGTTGTTTCTTCAATTCCTTCAGTTCTTCAGGTCCAAGCTTGTAAGGACGCTTGCAAACGGGTTCAGTGCCAGGCTCAAGATCGATAACGAATTCGACTGGCCGATGCGGAGGCATACCCGGAAGCTCTTCTGGAAAGACATCTTGGTACTCACAAACGACTGGAATTTGAGAGATTGCGTGTAGCTCGCCCTTCTCATTGAGAGAAAACAACCGAATGGTTTCATCACGAGCGGCATAGATGATAACATCCTCAGAAGAGTGTGTCAATTGAATTTCCCTGGCAGCACAATCAAGTTGAGCTTTGTGCTGAGAGAGCCAGTCCATCCCGAGAATTAGATCGATATCCGAGTCACCAAGGACAATTGGTTTAGACAGAAATTTGTAGTCGCCCATCTTGATAGAAACCTCCGGGACGAAATTATTAGCTGTCATTTGCTTACCCGGGGACACAACTGATAAAGAACTAGGCAATGCTTGAAAACCCAACTCATGCTTAGATGCAAAAGGTCTTGAGATGAAAGAAAGTGAAGCACCAGTATCAAATAAGACTTTTGCAGGAATATCATTAACGGAGAGATTACCCATTATCACATCTGAAGAATCCTCTGCCTGAGCTGCATTCATCATGTTCACCTTTGCAGACTTGGGATTATGCTTGACCACTGCATTGCTTGAAGACCTCACAGGAGGAGGAGGAGGAAGGCGCCTTTGGTTGAAGCATTTGTTCGCATAGTGACCTTTTTGCTGGCACTTGTTGCAGGTCACCTCTGAGAGCGGACGGTGATAAGGAGCATTTGGCCTTGGAGCTTGAGGCTGAGACTTGTTCTGATAGACTGGGTTGGGTGGGTGGGAAGGTCCACGACCACCTAAGTTCTTTTGCTGATAAGGCTGACAGAACGGAGGAGGAAGGTAGAACTTTTGCTACTTAGCTGCCCCTTGAGAGGAAGAAGAAGACTGAACTGCATCCCTGATTCTCTTCTTTGAAGCCTCACACTTGAGCTGAGCACCTTCTTGCTTGAGTGCCATATTGTAGAATTGATCAAACTGAGTAGGCTCAACAAGAACGAGAGCTAACTGTAGATCCTCTCTAAGGCCACCTCTGAATTGATAGATCATACTCTTTTCATCAGGAACATCTTGTTTAGCGAAGTGAGCAAGTTTCTGAAACTGCTTGTTATATTCGTACACTGACATGTTGCCTTGCTTGAGATTGCGGAACTCCACACGCTTGCTCTCAACAACACTGGTAGGAATGTGGTGAGCTTTATAGTCCCGACAGAAATCAGTCCAAGTAATCACTCGACCTCCTCTGGAATCCTTGTATTGCTGGAACCAATCAGCTACTTGATCCTTGAGCTGAAAAGACGCGAACTTGACGTAGTCCTCAGGTCTGACATTGCTGCATTCGAAATGCTTGTTGATATCCACGAGCCAATCGTCGGTGTCTGTGGCCTCGACACAGTAGATGAAAGACTTTGGCTGATTTGCAAGGAACTGGTTGAGGGTAGGAAACTGATGCTGATGGTAGAACTGCCCTTGACCTTGATTCCCTTGGTTGCCTTGGCCTTGGTTACGCTCTTGCATCAGCTGAATCAACAACTGAGCGTTGGCGTTTGTGGTTGCCATCAAAGTTTGCCATGCCTCCGGAGGCGGAGGTGGAGGTGGAGGGTTCGCCTGACTCCCATCACTGCGTTCCGGATTCTGACGTGTTGGCGGAGCCATCCTGAAGAGGGTGACATCCGTTAGCATCTTGATAGACAGATAGACAAGTTGAATCAACGGATAGAAATTGCAACATATAGTCTTCACAAGAAACATTCGAACAGGGATGAACGAATGAATACCAAAGTAAACATCACGTCCATTAAGGTGAGAAGCCACTTGATAAGAGATTGATGAATGAAAATAAAAAACAAGGTATGAATGGAACAAATAAGTGGTAAGGATTACCCAATCACAAACCAAATATCTGCGGGAAGAAATGCTAGAGCTACTTGAATCCCACCTATAAACTCCTGAAACTTTCCGGTTATGCAATCAGGTGTTGGGGATACAGGGGAAGCAATATATCTCACCCAAACTAACAATCCCTACATCCAGCTGTATCCATCCGTCAACACATAACCAAGAAACCTTCGAAAATCGTGTACCTCAACCTTCAAAAAGCATCCGTTATACGAGTCATGGCAATACTCCCGTACTCACCTCAGTACTGGGTTTTCGGGGTTATCTCACCAACAACTGCATAAAAGAGATTTTCGATGTCGGCGTACTAAACTCAGGTATTCCAGAACGGAAACGATAAAATTATGACGACAACACCTCAGAGCTCAACTCCCCGGGACACTTCCACTAAATCCCTGACAGGAGGCACCAAGACAATGTTCTCATCATAAAACCATCGGAACGATTCCAAGATACCCGCATGATCCTAAAAAAAAATTAGTGAAATTTGAGGAGAGGAAAGTCAAAACTTCTATGTCAGGAGACCTCACCAGAGCGACGAAGGGACTGAGGAGTAAAAAGAATTCCTAACTCTCCGATATATAATCCTAAATGACTCAAAACATTTTTCTAGACGCAACTCGGCCGCTAAAAACGATCAAGCAGTGGGGCTCCTAAGGTCGGGGAAGGCTCTGATTACCAACTTGTAACGCCCTCGATGTGGCTATATCTCCCACGTGTCGAAGCATGACTTAGAGGCATAACCGCATTGAAAGCAATGTCGCAAGTGAGGTAATCTCCACACAACCCATGTAATACATAAGGGAAAAAGATACATAGTTGGCTTACAGTCGCCACTTCACACAATACATAAATAAACATCCATCATTGAGATTACACTCAAGGTCCGACTACGGTACCAAAATAAAAGAAGACTACCCCAAATGCCACACAGATCCCCGATCGTCCCAACTGGGCTCCACTACTGATCGTCTGGAAATGAAACATAGTAACGACCATGGTCCTCGTCAAACTCCCACTTGAGCTCGACTACGCCACTTGCGCTGCTATCATCGGTACCTGCATCTGTTTTGGTAGAATCTGTGAGCCACGGGGACTCAGCAATCTCACACCCGCGAGATCAAGACTATTTAAGCTTATAGGTAGGACAGAGTTGTGAGGTGGAGCTGCAGCAAGCGACTAGCATATATGGTGGCTACATTCACAAAAGAGAGCGAGAAGAGAAGCAAGGCACGGTCGTGAATCTAGAAGCGATCAAGAAGTGATCCTAGAGCAACCTGCGTCAAACATAACTCCAACACCGTGTTCACTTCCCGGACTCCGCCGAGAAGGGACCATCACGGTTACACACGCGGTTGATGTATTTTAATTAAGGTCAACTTCGGGTTTTCTACAACCGGACATTAACAAATTCCCATCTGCCTCATAACCGCGGGCACGGCTTTCGAAAGATAATACCCTACAGGGGTGTCCCAACTTAGCCCATCACAAGCTCTCACGGTCAACGAAGGATAAACCTTCTCCCGGGAAGACCCGATCAGTCTCGGAATCCCGGTTCGCATGATATTTCGATAATGGTAAAACTAGACCAGCAAAGCCTCCCGAATGTGCCGACAAATCCCGATAGGAGCTGCACATATCTCCTTCTCAGGGCACACCGGATGAGCAGTCCGTACAACTAAAACCAGACCCCAAGTTTCCTTGAGGGGCGCTGCAAAGCGCTCTAGTTTGGACCAACACTCAGAGGAGCATTGGCCCGGGGGGGTTAAATAAAGATGACCCTCGGGCTCGCGAAAACCCAAGGGAAAAGGCTTAGGTGGCAAATGGTAAAACCAAGGTTGGGCCTTGCTAGAGGAGTTTTATTCAAAGCGAACTGTCAAGGGGGTCCCATAAATCACCCAACCGCGTAAGGAACGCAAAATCAAGGAACATAACACCGGTATGACGGAAACTAGGGCGGCAAGAGTGGAACAAAACACCAGGCATAAGGCCGAGTCTTCCACCCTTTACCAAGTATATAGATGCATTAATTAAAACAATAGATATTGTGATATCCCAAAATATCCATGTTCCGACCAGGAACAAACTTCATCTTCACCTGCAACTAGTAACGCTATAAGAGGGGCTGAGCAAAAGCGGTGACGTAGCCAAACAACGGTTTGCTAGGAAAGGATGGTTAGAGGTTTGACATGGCAATATGGGTGACATGATATAGCAAGTGGTAGGTAACGTAGCATAGGCATAGCAAAAGAGCAAGCATCTAGCAAGCAAAGATAGAAGTGATATCGAAGGTATGGTCATCTTGCCTGCAAGGTTCTCAGAGTTGTCGAAGGCTTGATCCTCGTAGGCGTTCTCAACAGGTTCCTCATTCACGTACTCGTCTCCCGGCTCTACCCAAACCAAGAACACAAGCAATGGAACAACAATCAACCAAGGAGCAATGCACAAGCAATATGATGCAATACATGACATGCTATGCAAGATGAGATATGCAATGCATATGTGTGCTCCGGAAGGAAAATGATGAACCGGGCATCAACTTGGCAAACCAAGTATGCCGCTGGAAAGATGAGATGATTTCGGTTGAAATCGATATAAAGATCACCGGAATCGGATGCACGGTTTGCAAATGACAAGCAAAACAAGAATGACACGAATCTGCGTTTAACAGCACGATGCTACTTAGCATGCAACAAGAAACTATGCTACAGCACCCCAACATAAAAACTAAGCATATGGCAGTGATCTACAAGAGATTCTTAACAAAAGAGGAACACTGAGCTACGGCTAAATCACATCATAACAGGTTCAAACAAGCATGGTGAAAGTCCAAAAAATATCAGGTTCACAGACTTTGTGAAAATACTAGTATGCCAGAAATTAACATCAGGAAGGCATGTTTAGAGCAAGCAAACCACAAGCTACAGGAACTTATAATAGCAAAACAAGACATGGCAGGAATCTACTGAAAGCATAGATCAAAATTCCCTTACAGACCATAAGCCAAAAAGGACCATAAGAAATGATGCCACCCATGTAAACATAGCAAGTTCCATTACAGATCTCAGACTTAGCAGAAAAACTGGACATGGCAAAAACAGATATCAAGTAGGCATGTTCGTGAGCTCGATGCACTCACTACAGAGCATCTCATGATAAACTAAGCATACACCCATCAATAAGACATGGCATAGAAGCTATACATGGCAAGAACAACATCATAGCATACACGGATCAACTACAACAACCTTGTGAAAATTGAATCTCATGTAAACAATCTGCCAGGAAACATTTTGAAGCAAAAGTAGAGCACGAAAATGAAATGGTAGACTACTCCATAATTGCCAACAAAGGCATGGATGGATAGAGAACATCCATATGTTCAAAACACCCTTACTGATCATGCTCAAAATGGGCATAGATCTCTCAGTAACAACATGAACACATGGCATAAAAATAACAGCAGGATATGACTTAGTGAAATTACTAAGCTCCTGAAATCAGCAACATTATCATCCCTAGTTTGCATGCTTGTGCTAGTCACCAGAGAGATCACAAAAATACATGGCATACACCCCTGTAAAGCTAGCATGGCATAGATCAAAACATATGTAGGGCTCACGTTCATAAGATGCACACATTAATCATGGCAAAAATGACAAAAGTGCATGTTCTGTTAAGAAACAGAAACTAACATCACATAGCCCTCTTACAACAGCATTTCGGGCATCAAGATGAGCTCAAATGGAAATGGTGCAATGAGATGAAATGATGTAATCATCGAGACGAACAATTTGATATGCCACACGCCCAAAACGGAGGAACGGGTGCAAAGTTGTGGTGTAATGAAAATGCAATAAAATAATGACAGGAAATGACTTAGTGGATTTCGGGGGTCGGGGAAAAAGTCAACCTAAGCGTTTTCCAGATCGGATCTGGCTCGAGAGCTCGCCGGAGCTGTCCCGGAGCTCGCCGGAGAAGGGGGTCGGGGCCGGACGAGGGGCGGCGGGATCCGGCGCGCGGGGTCCTGGACCTGGCCGGAGAGCGGCGGAGACGGGCGCGGTGGCGGGACTCGCCGCCGCCGGGGACGGGCGGCGCGGGCAGCGGCCGGCTGGCGCCCGAGGCGGCGGCGGAGGAGGTCGCCGGGCGCGGGGAGGCGCGGCCTCCAGGCGGCGGGCGACGAACGGGCTCGAGGGGGCCCGCCCCGGGCCTGGCGGGCCGGGTGCGGTCGGCGGCGATGTGGGGGCGCGGGGTGCCACGTGGCGGCCCCTGGCTGGCTGCGGGCTCGGCGGCGGACGCGTCCGGCGCCGTCCGGACGTGTCCAGCAGCGGCGAGAGGAGCGGGGCTAGGGTTAGGGTAGGAAAATGATCCGGGATTTCGGGGGAGGGGTGTTTTTATAGGTAGAAGGAGCTAGGAAGCTCCAAATGAGGTGCGGTTTCCGACCACACGATCGTGATCCGACGACGGAGAGCATGGGAGTGACTTAGATGGGTTATTGGGCTGTTTTCGAGGGGTGTTGGGCTTCAACTTAAAAGAGGCCTTTGCGAGAGTGCGGTTAACCGTTGGAGTACCAAAGGAGCTCCAAATGACCCAAAACTTGACAGGTGATCTACCGGTGCTATACCAGGGCCACTTGGCAAGGCTTGGTCCATTCCGAGAATGTTCAACACTCGCACACGAAAAGAGACAAGAGGGGTGCGCCGGTGCATGTGGGAGTGTCGGAATGCAAAACGGACAACGGGGAAAATGCTCGGATGCATGAGGCGAACACGTATGCAAATGAGATGCACATGATGATATGATATGAGATGCATGACATGAACAAAATGCAAAACAAAAGACAAAACCCAACCATGGAGGGAAAACCATAGCACATAGCCAAAAATGGCAAGAGTTGGAGTTACAAATATGGAAAGTTACATCCGGGGTGTTACATTTCACATAGTTCCTTTTGATGGAGCAAGGTATAGTGGGTATTCCCGGATCTCCAAAGTTTTTTAGGTACTCCATCCTTAAAATAATAATTAGCAAGCATGCTAGAGATTTCAGCTTCAGGTATTTTCCTTTTATTAGTGATGATGTCTTTCATATATTTTGCATAAGGGGCCATCTTTAAAATATCAGTCAAGCGAGTGCGCAAAAAGACTGGCCTAATCATTTCAGCAAAACGTTCAAATTCTTCATCATATTTTTTCTTAGTTGATTTAGGTGGAAAGGGCATGGGTTTTTGAACCCATGGTTCTCTTTCCCTTCCATGTTTTCGAGCAACAAAGTCTCTTTTATCATACCATTTATTTTGGGGTTGTGGGTTATCAAGATCAACAGCTAGTTCTATTTCAACATCATTATCTGGTTCTTTATCTTTGTCTAGTTGTGTGTCTTCATGAACATCATCATTATCTTTTTCATTATCACTAGATGAATGTTCATTACCAGATTGAGTTTCGGCATCAGAAATAGAAACATCATTATTATCATCGGGAGGTTTTTCTACTATAGGTTCACTACAGGTATCCAAAGTCCTATCATTTTTCTTTTTCTTCTTCTTTAGAAGGACTTGGTGCATTAGTGTTAATTCTTTGAGAGTCTTGTTCAATCCTTTTAGGATGTCCCTCAGGATAAAGTGGTTCCTGAGTCATTTTACCTCCTCTAGTTGCTAATCAAACAACAAAGTCATTTATTTTATTGTTCATTTCATCAAGCAATTCTTTTGAGATTTAGCAACTTGTTCTAACTGGGTATGAGCCATAGAGGCATGGTTTCCTAAACCTCTAACATCATTAGTGATTATAAATAACAAGTTACTCAAGCAAGCAATCATATCAGAATTGTATTTCAATTGTTTCATAACATTTGCATTGAAGTGATCTTGTTTTCTAATGTAGTTATTAAACTCGTAAAGGCATTTGCTAGGATGCTTATTGTAAGGGATGTCACTTTCATCAAATTTCATTAAAGATTTTACCTCTACCACCTGTGCTAGTGGTGTGTCAAGTCCATATATTTCTTCAATAGGAGGTAAATTTTTGACATCTTCAGCTTTAATACCTTTTTCCATCATACATTTCTTTGCCTCTTGCATATCTTCCGATTGAGATATAAGATACCCCTCTTCTTTGGCGTGGGTTTAAGCGGTGGTTCGGGAAGACTGCAATCATCATAATTTTTCAATATGTTATTGAATAATTCCTTAGCTTGTTTAATAGTTCGTTCCCTGAAAACATTACAACTATCTAGGAAGTCCCTAGAAGCATCAGTTAGTCCATTATAGAAGATATCAAGTATTTAATTTTTCTTAAGAGGATGATCAGGCAAAGCATTAAGCAACTGGAGAAGCCTCCCCCAAGCTTGTGGGAGACTCTCTTCTTAAATTTGCACAAAGTTAAATATTTCCTGTAAGGCAGCTTGTTTCTTATGAGCAGGAAAATATTTTTCAGAGAAGTAATAGATCATATCCTGGGGACTACGCACACAACCAGGAGCAAGAGTATTGTACCATATCTTAGCATCACCCTATAATGACAACGAAAATAACATGAGAATATAATAGTAGCGAATTTTCTCATCATGAGTAAATAGGGTGGCTATATCATTTAATTTAGTAAGGTGTACCGCAACGGTTTCAGTTTCATAGCCGTGGAAAGGATCAGATTGAACCAAAGTAATTAACTCTGGGTTGACAGAGAATTCATAATCCTTATTAGTAACAAAAATAGGTGAAGTAGCAAACTTAGGATCACATTTCATTCTAGCATTCAAAGATTTTTCTTTCAGTTTGCACAGTAATTTCTTAAGATCATCCCTATCGTTGCAAGCAACAAAGTCTCTAGTTGTCTCCTCACCCATAAGATAACTTTCAGGTAGCTTGGGAAATTTATATCTAGGAGAGCTAGGTCTAATAGGTGTTTCAAGATTTTTAGTTTCAAGTACTTCATCAGTTTCAATAATTTCATCAGTTTCAGCATTGTCAATATCTTTAGCTCTAGCAATTTGTTCATCAAGAAAGTCACCTAAAGGCACATCATCATCAAGAAAGGTACTAGCATCATCATAAGCATTATCCATAGTAGAAGTATCATCATCAATAACTTGCGACATATCAGAATTAATAGCATGTGGTGGTGTTGCAAGTTCACTCAAAACAGAAGGTGGATCAAGTGCAGAGCTAGATGGCAGTTCCTTACCTCCCCTCGTCTTAGAGGGAAATATCTTAGTCTTGGTATCCTTCAGATTCTTCATAGTGATAAATAGATAATAATCCCAAGTGACTCAACAAATATAGCTATGCTCGCCGGCAACGGTGCCAGAAAAAGGTCTTGATAACCCATAAGTATAGGGGATCGCAACAGTTTTCAAGGGTAGAGTATTCAATCCAAATTTATAGATTTGACACAAGGGGAGTCAAAGAATATTCGCAAGTATTAGCAGCTGAGTTGTCAATTCAACCACATCTGGAGATTAAATATCTGCAGCAAAGTGATCAGTAGCAAACTAGTATGATAATTTTGATAGTAGTGGTAGCAATAATAGTAACGGTGACAATGATAGCAGTGATTTTGTAGCAAGTGAAACAGTAATAGCAGCTGTAGTAACTTAGCAAGAGCAACATGTAGGAAATTCGTAGGCATTGGATTGGTGGATTCGTTGGATGGTATTCATCATATAACAGTCATAACCTAGGGCGATACAAAACTAGCTCCAGTTCATAAATATAATGTAGGCATGTATTCCGTAAATAGTCATACGTGCTTATGGAAAGAACTTGTATGACATATTTTGTCCTACCCTCCCGTGGCAGCGGGGTCCATAAGGAAACTAAGGGATATTAAGGCCTCCTTTTCATAGAGAACCAGAACAAAGCATTAACACATAGTGAATACATGAACTCCTCAAACTACGGTCATCACCGGAAAGTATCTCGGTTATTGTCACCCCGGGGTTTACGGATCATAACACATAATAGGTGAATATGACTTGCAAGATCATATCTAGAACATAGATATAATGGTGAAAACATAAAATGGTTCAGATCTGAAATCATGGCACCTGGGCCCAAAGCGACAAGCATTAAGCATGGCAAAGTCATAGCAACATCAATCTCAGAACATGGTGGATACTAGGCATCAAGCCCTAACAAAACTAACTCGGTTACATGATGAATCTCATCCAACTCCTCACCGACCAGCGAGCCTATGAAGGAATTACTCACTCCCAGTGGGGAGCATCATGGAATTGGCGATGAAGGAGGGTTGGTGATGACAAAGATCGAAGATCCCCCTTCCCGGAGCCCAGAACGGACTCCAGATTTAGCCTCCCAATGAATATCGGGAGGCGATGGTGGCTCCGTATCGTGAAATGTGATAATTATTCCTATCCTATTTTTTCTCCGAATATGGGTATTTAAGGAGTTGGAGATAGGGTCTGTGGGGCCACCAGATGGGCACAACCCACCTGGACATGCCTAGAGGGGAGCGCCCTGGTGGGTTGTGCTCACCCAGGGGCCCCCTCAGTGGTTCTTGGCTCCAGTATTTAGTATATACTCTGAAATAATTCTCCAAAAAGTTTTGTTCCATTTCGAGAACTTATATTTCTGCACAAAATCAACACCATGGTAGTTCTGCTGAAAACAACGTCAGTCCGAGTTAGTTTCATTCAAATCATGCAAATTAGAGTCCAAAACAAGAGCAAAAGCATTAGGAAAAGTAGATACGACAGAGGCGTATCGCAAGCTTAGGGGATATGCCCCGGTGTTGTATCACCGTCACCTTTATTATGTTTGCCTATTTTAGTTCGATCTTTAATTATTTCATGATTTAATTGAATAAAAGTTAGTATGATTTATTTTCGAGTGCTAGTTTAATGATCTATCTATGTAATCGAGTTGAGAGTTATATAATAAAGAGTAGTTTGAGTTTTTGCTTCTTTACATTTATGTTTCAATCCTAGCAATGAAAATAATGAAAAAGATCATATGCTAATCTTATGGAAAGTGATGACATTACATAAGGAGAAGTATAGGTGGTAAAATTTATTGAAAGTTGACAAACATAGCATTGGTCAATGATGCAATTCATGAAATAATTAATAAGGGAAGAGAAGATTCACATGCAAATACACTATCTTGGACGTCTTTTATGATTGTGAGCCCCGGTTAAGTATTTTATGCCAAATTGTCGACGTTGGACAAGGAAGACAATGTAATGAATTATGTTTCCTTATATTCACATAGAAGTTATATTGTCATTGATCCTCCAACATGTGGTGCTTGCACAATATCTTTGCTAGCCAAAAATCCACACCAAGTAGAGATACTACTTATGCATCCAAAAACCTTTAACCCAGTTTCATGTCATGAGAGTCCACTATACCTACCAATGGATTGAACAAGATCCTTCAGGTAAGCTGTCATCGATGCATAAAGCAATAAAAATTGCTCCTAGATATGTTTGATCTTTTATTGTAAGGGAAAATAAGTCTTGTACAAACTTGTGATGGCAAAGTAATAAAAGCGACAGACTGGATAATAAAGGCTGATATCATAAGGGGCAATATAACGTGACATTCCTTTGCATTAAGAGCTTGTGCATCCAAAAACAAAAGCACATGATAACTTTTTCTTCCCTCTGTAAAGGGCCTATCTTTTACTTTTATGTATTTACTTTTTATGCAAGAGTCAATAGTGTTTGATAAGTCTCCAAGGTATCTATAATTTATGAAGTATGCATGCCATGTTTACAACAATTTTTATATGGTTTTGGTATGATTTGATTAGAACTAATCTGGGTTGACGTTGTTTTCAGTAGAACTACTGTGGTTTCAATTTTTGTGCAGAAATAAAAGTTTTTGAAATGGGCTAAAAATTTACTGTGATTTATTATGGACCAAAAGAGAACCTCGAAGCACTAGAGCTGGGCTAGAAAATGGACGAGGAGGCCACAAGCTCGCCAGGCGCGCCCTACCCCTAGGGCGGTAGCTCCGAGCTTGTGGGCCCATCGGGCACCCCCTTGACGCGAGACAAACGCCAAAAATTCCTATAAATATCAAAACCCCCAAAAAGAACCCTAGATGAGAAGTTCTGCCACTGCAAGCCTCTGTAGCCACAAAAAACCAACCGGGACCCCGTTCCAGCACCCTGCCGGAGGGGGAAATCATTACCGGAGGCCATCTTTATCATACCGATGGTCACCATGATGAGGAGGGAGTAGTTCACCCTTGGGGCTAAGGGTATGTACTAGTAGCTATGTGGCTGATATCTCTCCCTCTCTCTCGTGTTCTTGATTTGGCACGATCTTGATGTACCGCGAGCTTTGTTAATATATTTGGATCTTATGGTGTTCTTCCCTTTCTATGCTCTTGTGATGAATTGAGTCTTGCTCTTTAAGGTTTCATTCTGTTGGATTGAATATTGGATTTGAGAACACTTGATGTATGTCTTGCATATGGATACTCGTGATGACAATGGGGTATTATATTGATACACTTGATGTATGTTTTGGCACTCAACTCACGGATCCCCAAGGTGACATTGGGGTAATCTATGCATAGGGGTTGATGCACGTTTTCGTCCTACGTTCTCCAATAGTAACTTTGGAGTGATTCTTTATTGCACGTTGAGGGATTGCTATATGATTCAATTATGTTTTCATTGTCAGAGACTTAGCACTAGTGAAAGTATGAACCCTAGGCCTTGTTCTCAAGCATTGCAATACCGTTTTTGCTCACTTTTGTTACTAGTTACCTTGTTGTTCATATATTTTCAAATTACAAAAACCTATATCTAATATCCATATTACACTTGTATCACCATCTCTTCGCCGAACTAGTGCACCTATACAGTTTACCATTGTATTGGGTGTGTTGGTTACACAAGAGACCCTTTGTTATTTGGTTGCAGGGTTGTTTGAGAGAGGCCATCTTCATCCTATGCCTCTCACGGATTGATGAACCTTAGGTCATCCACTTGAGGGAAATTTGCTACTGTCCTACAGAACTTTGCGCTTGGAGGCCCAAAATGAGTCTACAAGAAGAAAGGTTGCGTAGTAGACATCAGTGTTCTCCTTTATTCTTTTTTATTTTCTCTATTGTAAGCATCATGTGTGGGACATGTACAGAGTCACCGGGAGGGAGGGAGAGAGAGACGAAAAGAGGCCCCCGCGTCGCTCCCACAGGGGCGACTCGGGCGGCGCTAACCCTAGCCGCCGCCGGCCCTCCTCCCCCCTTCTCCTCTCCCTCGCCACCACCGGAGGGGGTCGCTGGAAAGACGCGCGGCCGCCGGGGAGGGTGGTGGCGAGGATCTGTCCGCCTGTTTCGCGCAGGGGCTCTGTAGCCGGGGCGGCGGCCTCGGGCGGTGGTGCGTCGTCGTCTTCAGCTCGCGGCGTCGCTGGTGCTAGCCGTCCCCCTTGGCCACGCGGTTGGCAAGGCGGTGGCGGGTGGTGGCTGTGGGGCGCGGTGGCCGCGGGGGCGCCCGCCCCGGATCTGACGCCTCCGCCCCCAATCCTTTCGTCCCCTGTCAGATCTGGTTTCCGGCTGACCCAGGGCGCCGGCGTCGCGTCTGTGGTAGGGGTGGGGAGATGGGGGGCCTAGAGAAATCCACGGCTGGCTATGCCGGCCACGACGACGATGATGCCTGAGGGCGCCGTCTCCCACCTGTAGGCGCCGTCAAGGTGCCCCCTTTCCCCCTTCTGCCTCTCTCCCCTGTTCGTGCACCGGGGTGAAAACCCAAATCCCTCTGGATTGGGCGGCAGCGATGCTCGTGGCGCCGTCACCTTCATGGAGGTGCCGCCTTCGGTTGAGCATGGGGTGGTGGCAAGTTCAATCTAGTTGGTGGGCGGCCGGCGGCGACATGGTTGGAGTTGGTGGTCTTGGAGGTTCTTCTCCAAGTTCAGTGGCTTCCCACCACTGTTTGCTCCATCATCAGCAGCCTCACCATGCATTTTGCTTCTCCTTGCGTGTTGGTTCTCCCCCAGTGCCAAGTTTTCCTTTGTGGAGCTCGGCGACGCGAGTTGGTGGTGCCGTGGTCAGGCTTGCCGGGCGGCAATGGCGACGGTTGTACATCTTTGCTCTTGGGAGAGCGTTTGCATCGTCCGACGGATCGGCGCCTCGTGCCAGGCGAGGGGCTAGGGAGCCCCTTCGGAGATGTAGGATGTTGTCAACGGTTCGGTCGGAGTCTATGGAGCTGTCAGCGTTCCCTTACGTGCTAGTTGGATCTCTGCAAGGCTTACTGGTGTCTCGGCGGGATGGATTACACTCAGTGGAGGGCTCCTTTATCTTCAAGCTGGCCTTGTTCTTCAGTTTTTTCATCTTTGCTTGTAGATGGCAGGGAGCCTATTAGTTGCTTGCACAGAACTATGTATCCTTTTAGCTGTTTCTTTGTTCTGTCCTTGTAGTTGGCGGTTGATGTCATCCTGGCCGGTTGATGGCTTTGTTAATTCAAAGTCGGGCTCTTATTGAGCCTTCGTTCTAAAAAAAGCATCATGTGCGGGGAAAGATCTATTAACATATATCAAGTTGGATATGAGTGATCATGAGTTATTATTGTTGACATCACCCTTGAGGTGAATAAGCTGGGAGGTGAAATTATAAGCCCCCCTATATTTCTATGTGTCTGGCTGAAACTTTTTGCTCCATATATATGTTGTGAGTGCTAGCAATCATAAAAGACTAAATGATAGTTGAGTATGTGGACTTTTTAAAAAGCTCCGACATGAGACTCTTCCTGGAAATATGATGAATTGCAATTGCATTGTTGACTCAGAACATAGTTTGTTAGTTTTCAATAAAGTTTATGCCTTATACTTCATTGTTCTGATGAATTATTACTTGCTCATGAGAAGTTTTATGATAATGAACATTGTAGCTATAATAATGATCATGGTCGGTGCTACTATGTATGTATTCTGTTTTTATCAACACCTCTGTCTCTAAACATGTGGACATGATTATCGATATCGGCTTTCACTTGATGGAAAGCAAGGTCTAAGCTTGGGGGAGTTGATACGTCCATTTTGCATCATGTTTTCCAACTTCTATTTATAGTGTTTTGATCAATATAACACTTTGTGGAGCAATTCTAATGCCTTTTCTCCCATAATATGAAAGGTTTACACGAAGAGGGAGATTACCGACAGCTGGAATTCTGGACCTGAAAAAGTTATGTCAGAGATACCTATATACGCATCTTTAAATGAACTGAAATTTTACAGAGATTTATTTTGGAATAAATAAAAAATATTGGAGCAAAGAAGTACCAGAGGGGGACACTCAGGTTCCCACAAGGCACCAGGGCGCGCCTGCCCCCCCCCCCCAAGCGCGCCCTGGTGGGTGGTGGGGCCCCTGGCTAGCCCCCGGTGCCCATCTTCTGGTATATAAGCCCATTTGCCCTAGATATAATAAAGAGAGGACTTTTGGGACGGAGCGTTGTTGGCCTGAGGTCGAACTTGGGCAGGAGCACTTTTGCACTCTGGCGGAGCGATTCCGCCGGGGATACTTCCCTCCGGGAGGGGAAAATTGAAGCCATCATGATCAGCAACAACCCTCTCATTGTGGGAGGGCCAATCTTCAACAACATATTCAACTGCACCATCTCAACTCAAACCCTAGTTCATCTCTTGTATTCAATCTTTGTATCAAAACCTTAGATTGGTACATGTGGGTTGGTAGTAGTGTTGATTATATCTTGTAGTTGATTCTAGTTGGTTTATTTGCTGGAATATCATATGTTCAGATGTACTATGCTATTCAATACCCCTCTGATCTTGAGCATGAATATGTTTTGTGAGTAGTTAGTTTTGTTCTTGAGGACATGGGAGAAGTCTTATCATAGGTAATCATGTGAATTTGGTATTCGTTTGATTTTTTGATGATATGTATGTTGTTGATTCCCTTAGTGGTGTTATGTGAATGTCGACTACATGACACGTCACCATCTTTGGGCCTAAGGGAATGCATTGTGGAGTAGTAATTAGATGATGGGTTGCTAGAGTGACAGAAGCTTAAACCCTAGTTTATGTGCTATTTCGTAAGGGGTGATTTGGATCCATATGTTTAATGCTATGGTTAGATTTATCTTAATTCTTCTTTCGTAGTTGCGGATGCTTGCGAGAGTGTTTAATCATAAGTGGGAGGCTTGTTCAAGTAAGACCAGTACCCAAGCACTGGTCCACCCATATATCAAATTATCAAAGTAGCGAATGTGAATCAAACAAACATGATGAAAGTGACTAGATTAAATTCTCGCGTATCCTCCAGAAAGCTTAGCTTATTATAGGAGATCCTTTTGGCCTATCCTTTGCTACAAAAAGTATTGGGCTACCTTGCTGCACTTTTGTTACCGTTACTATTATTTGCTCGTTACAAATTACCTTGCTATCAAACTATATGTTATCGATAATTTCAGTACTTGCAGACAATACCTTGCTGAAAACTGCTTGTCATTTCCTTCTGCTCCTTGTTGGGTTTGACACTCTTACTTACAGAAAGGACTATGATAGATGCCCTATAATTCTGGGTCATCAAGGGGCCTGAAGTAATATACGTCTTGTGTCACCCTCCTGCGCTTTGTTGAATCAAGCCTCATTACCTCCCCTCTCTTGTTGTCATATTTCACACCACAACAGTTGGCACCCCCTATGGGGCTGCGCTTCTTGCAATCCATGTCGTAGGTGGTTTCTTCTTTAGTTTTCCGAAATTGAGAAGATCGCGGGTAGTGTCATACTTTTTGGTTTGATTATTTTCATCACCGACGACTCGGCGTGTGTCGGGGAAAACGAACACCTATGGGGTCACAAGCATCCCTTCTATGTTTGGCGGGGGATTAGCTGCACGAAGAGTAGGTCGAGCCGTTAGCACACAGGGGTTTTACCCAGGTTCAGGCTGCAAAGATGCATAATACCCTAGTCCTGCTTGTCTGGATATATGTGCTCTTGAGCTTTTGAACTAGCTACGATCCGAGCCCGGTCCAAAAGTCCGAATCCTCTCTCTGTATGCCTTGGTCCTCCTTTTATACGTAAAGGGGTTGCCACAGCGGCACCCAGGAGGTGGCAAGCTACAGTGTACGAGCTTATCGCTCGGCACCGTAGGACAAACGCATTTAATGTGTTGCCTACGTGCCCTCTTGCTTTATCGGGGACGGCAACAGAAGCCATCCCGTCCTTCGCCGCTCCTCCTTGCTTCGACATGCGTCCAGGCTGACGAGGCATGCGGTGCCACGCTAGCTAAATAGCTACTGCGTTGGTGCAATGGTAAAGCTTCCATGAAGATCTGCATGCCGCCACATAGGCGTCTGCTTAGTTGGCACACCGATCGTCGCACTGGAGTGGCCGTGAGGTGGCGAACCCTTGCCGGGTGCGGGTCTGGCCGCGGCCCAGCAATCTTCCTCGGCAAGGCTTGCTGGGGGCTTTGGAGTCGTCCCCGGCAAGGGTCTTGCCGGGGGTCTTCGTCTTCTGGTCCCTCGTGGGCCCGTGGGCTGTCAATCTTTATAAGGATCTGCATGCTACAAGCATGCGTTCTTAGATCTTGGTCTTAACATTATCGATGGTGTCAGAGCTCTCAGCCCCAAGGGTGATGGGCTTGCTAGCGCTGTGCAGGTCGCCCCGGCAAGGGTGTTGCTAGGGGTGGTCCAGCTCGCCCTCTTCTCCTTGTGCTTCGAGTATCTGTCTTGGTAGTCTTTGTGTTTTGTTTTCCTCCACCTCGCCAAGCCCTGCGGCAGGTGTGGCTGCGACCGCCCGTGCACAAGTAAGGGGTATAGAAGTACCCATACTTGTGTACACCGACAGGAGCCCTCGGGCCTGGGCCACACATGAGCGCAAGGCGTAGTTGGGCCAGGCCCAAAGCAGTGTGCGGGCGGGCATGGCAGAGATGGATCGCCGCGATCTTTCTGTCAGTTGCGCTTCCCCATGACCTGCATTGAGCGCGTGACGTGGGGGTTGTGCGTGGGATGGGCGTGGCACGCATGCCTCAGCCCACAGTAAATGGTAAAGAGGTGGGCCGCGCCTTCCCTATAAAAAAGGGAAATCCGCAGGGGCACTACTCATTTACCCTCTCTGCTCCTCCCAATCTTGGAACCGCCGTTCCCCTTCTTATTGCTTGAGCGAAAACCAGAGTTCTTGCTTCTCCTTGCCGCCGCCGTGCCTCCATTGCTCTCATATCCCTTGCCTCTTCTCAGCCGCCATGGCGCCCAAGGCAAGCAAGGGCAAGGGTGCGTCCAAGGCCGCCGAGGGGAGAGAGGTGTCGGAGAATGAGCTGGTGAGGTTGCGGAAGAAACACGCCCTCTTCATCGCATCGATCGACGTGCTCATCCTCAGGGACCAGTTCCAGTACTTGTGCGGGAGGGAGACGACGGGGCATCCCGCCACGGTGGTTATCCCCGCCCCTTTTGGCAAGCCTGGTCCGAAAATGTATCCTTTCTTCGTTGATTATTTTTCCTGCGGCCTCTGCCCCCCTTTATCCGACTTCTTCAACGACATCATGCACACATTTGGCTTCCATCTTCTGGATTTCACGCCAAATGTTGTGGCGTGCATGGATTTCTTCGCCCATCTTCGTGAAGGTTTTGCCGGGGTTCATCCCAATATGGTACTCTTTTGCCACTACTTCACCCCCCGTATCCAGCCAGGGGACACCGTTTCTGGCTGCGTTACTTGGATCCCCAGGGCTTCGAGCAAAGGTGTGTATCCGGAGGTAGGCCAGAAGGAGCGGTGGGATGAATGGCGGGGCCGGTGATGCTGGATTGTGGAGGAGGACCCGCGGTCATTTTGCGAGGTTCATCGGACTCCTCTGGTCCGCGGCAACGACTGGAGTGATCTCGACCCAAACGATAAGAAGCTCACGGTCGCCACCACCAGAATTCACCGCCTCATCGCCGCCGGTCTCACCCTGGAGATGATTGGGGCTGACTTCATCCGCTGCCGTATCGCCCCTTTGCATCAAAAGTGGAGACCGGCCTGGGATTTCAAGAATGTAGCAGATATCATGAGGCTCCGCCCTGGCCTGAAACATAACTTCACGGTGATGCGGCATGCATCCATCTGCCATGGGCTCTTTCAGCTCAAAGTCGATGAGGACAGCAACACCGAGAGCACTGGCAAGGCCGCAAAGACCGGCAAGACCAGCAACCCGTTCAGGTTGCCGGCGAGGGTGCACCCATTGAGCAACAACTCTCGCCTGACTGACATCATTGCTATGATGCCAGTCTTTAACACCCATGACCTGGACCCAATCTGGGACGAGCCAAAGGCAGAGTTGGTGCAGCAGTTCTTCGACAACTTGTCAGAGGGCTTCATTCGTGCCGATCTAGAGCTCATTCGCCCCACCACCGACGAAGAGGTGGCATATATTGCCGCCAGGGCAGATGAGGCAGCACTTGCCGCGGAGGCCGGCAGCTATGGCACCGTGGTGGACGAGGCCGAAGGGGTTGAAGAGGAGAGGAGATTCCTTGAGTGGATGGGGCCTGCTGGGGAAACCAACGGTGCTACCGGCAAGGCCCCCCTTGCCAAAGAAGCGGCCAAAGAGCTGGCCGAGCAGGCATCCGAGGCAGACGAACCCTCAGCAGTGAAGAAGAAATGCGTCATGCGGCGGACCAGCTACAACGAGCCAGTCCGGTCCAGTAGGGCCACGCAACGGCAAGAGTCCCAGGCGCAACCCATGCGCCAGACGAGGCGCGTGGCTTCGGCGGTAGAGAAAGAAGCCACAGTGGCAAAGAAGGCCACGACCACGGCGGCGAAGAAGACCACGGTTGCTGCCTCCTCCTCATCCAAGCGTGCAAGGACCCCGTCTCCTTCCCCCATGGGCACCATCCCAGTGGCCGACTATGACCTTGGGTCTTTCAGCCCGAGGAGGAAAAGGGAGGCAGAGAGGGAATACGAGTAAGCACCTTGCACCCTCATCCATCTTTTGATCTTCCATTTTGATTGTCTTGCCTTGACTTGATCTTGTCTTTCACAGCGACATGGAGACGCTGGCTCAGTGGGTGGCGAAGAGAGCCAAAGCCTCGTCGGGTGACGAGCCCTCGGCAAGCACCCCACATGTGTCGGGGACGATCTTCATCAGCCCGGAGTCCAGCCCCAAGCGCAGCCCCCACGCCATCCCCCAACGTAAGTTCGTTACATGTTTCTTGACGGCGGGTGTTGGAGCGCGCAGCCTTATTGATGATCTTGTCGGGACTGCAGGAGGAGAGCAGGAGGGGCCATTAGGGGCCACCCCCCGACATGCCACCCCCATCGATTATGCCAACCAGAGGGGCGTCCCCGGCAAGGGCACCCGCCGACGAGCCCATGCCACGGAGGAGGAGGTGGCGGGCACAGGCCCTGGCCACCCTGTCCCGATAGTGGATGTTGCCAGGGAGGTGGATGCGTCCTCCCCACTCGTCATAGGTAACCTACTTGCCTCCGCTTCCTGCCGTTGTTGCCTTGATTTCTTTCCTTTTCTCTGTCTTGAACTATTTTGATTTTGGCCTTGCCTCATTCTCTTCTTTTGGCTTCAGATCCTCCCCTGGCAAACCAGGCGGATGTCGACGTCGTGATTGTGGAGACCGCCAAGGACCCCGAGGTCGAGGCCGCCAACATCGCTGCCGAGGAGGCCGCCAGGGGATCCGCTGAGGAGGCCGGCAAGGGCGCCGCTAAAGAGGCTGCCACGTGGCCCGCCAGGGAGGCCGGCAAGGCCGCCACCGAGTAGGCCACCACGGGGCCTGCCGGGGAAGTCACCACTGGAGAGGCCATCAAGGATCCTGCCGGGGAGGAAATGGCCAATGACCAGCCTTCCTCCTCCTCAGCCTCTGCCTTGAGCAGGTACTTGAAGGTTGGTGATGATCTTTTTGTCAGCATTCCAGGAGTGGCAAGCACCATAGTGCCAACCAAGGGGGAGGTCTTCAATGAGGAGATCCTCACCGCTGCTGGGCTCCAGGTTGTTGACGAAACGAGTGTCAGTAGTGGTGGTTCCAAAGAGGACCAACTCCTCCAGGCCATGAGTGCCAACTTCCACAAGCTCCAAGCTCTCCATAGGGCTCGCAAGGAGAAAGTGGATTCCAGGATGGCGGCCATGGACAAGGCCGAGGCGGACTTCCAAGAGCGCGTTACTCAGATGCAGGGCTGGTTTGACGAGGCCCGGCAAGATGTGAGGGCCGCCCAGGACCAGCTGGACGAGTGCTGGCGCGAGCTCCTTTTGAAGCAGGCCGACATCGAGAAGGCTCGGGAGGAGGCGAAGGCGAAGGCCGCCAAGGACGAAGAAATTGAAAAACTCGCCATGCAGCAGACTCAAGATCTGATGCAGAAGCACCAAGAGGCACTTGACGCCATGACTCTGGACCATGCCAGCAAGCTGAAAGAGGTTGTCGACCGTGCTGAGGCCGCAGAGGACGCCAGGGTTGAGCTGGCCAACAAGGTGAAGAAGCTGGAGGCAAACCTGACAAAGCTCGACAAGGAGCTCTCCACGCTCAAGGGCGACAGAGAGAAGACTCTCTACGACCTGGCGGAGATGCAGACCACCATATCTGACAAAACCAAGCTGCTCTCCAAGGCCGGCGATTCCATTGCTAATCTGAAGCTGAAGCTAGATACCCAGGAGAAGATGCTTTCGGAGTCCCAGGCTCGCGAGCTAACCTTGACCAAGGAGCTCACAGATGAGCAGCTGATGCTGCGGACTGCCGTCACTTCCCACAACGAGCTCGTGGTTGGCGTGAAACTTTGAACCAGCCGCCTTGTGGACATCGCAGAGAAGCTCACTACACAGCTGTCTGCCATGAGCATGCCAAGTTTCAGGTTCTCCCATGAGGTGAACGTGACTAACAACGCCAGGCTGACTCTGTTCTTCGAGCGTGTCCTTGACGCCCTGAAGCTGCTCCAATCCAATAGGGCGGCCTACCTGGCCGAGGAGTCCCGGAAGCTTTGTCGGGGCGCCTTGACCAAGGTGCTCACCAAGGTGGCGCACTAGAATCCCAGCGTTGACTTCACTCGAGCACTTGATAGCTTGCCAGAGGGCGTCGACCGTCAGGCGCTCGAGGAGCGCATCGAGCCCATCATCAGGTGCATCAGCGGGGTCGTGAGACTGGAGGGCCAGCGCCGAGACTAACTGCTTCGTTCCTTGCTGCTGCTGCGAGTTCGTACCCAAGACAATTTATCTTAAGTCAGAATCGCAGCAACTTTTGATGTAATATAACTCTGTTATGCCTTGAACTAATTGCATGTTATCTTCCTGTTTAGTCCATCCTTGTATTTTCTGCACCCTACGCTTAGTTGGATAGGCCAGCTGGCGCGTGCACCCCTTGCCGCAGGCGCTAGAAGGACGGATCCTTAGCAGCCTGCGGAGGGTCTCTATGCCAACAAATTACCTTGCTGCTATTGGCGCAGTCACCTGAGCTGTCGAGCGGACTCGAAACAGAACAGGGGTGTTATTGATTACGGCAAGGTACCCCACCGTCCTTAGCAGAGCGCAGCACCCGAGCTGTTGAGCAGACTCGAAACAGAACAGGGGTGTCGCCAATCGCGGTAGGGTTCCTTTTGCATGCAGGTTCTCCATACAAGGACCGAAACCATCGAGGAAGATGACCTTATAAAAGGAAGAATTACTCAACGTTTGGTTCACTTAGCTTTTCATTGTTGTGTGGGTCGTCGTCGCGGCTGCAGACGACGCCGCTCGCCTGGCTCCTCGCACCAGGGTGGCGTGGATGACCTTGATCTCCTCCACCACTGGCGTCTACCACATCGGCCGTCCACGCGGGCACGGGCAGAGCAGCTCCGGACGGACCGATCGCTGCAACCGCCTTCTTCTTCAGAGCCATGGCAATGAAGAAACTACTAAACTAACTAACAAAGCAGATTCTCACAAACAATTCCCCCTACCTGGCGGGCCAAAGATGTCAGGGAAAATGAACACCTATGGGGTCACAAGGATCCCTTCTATGTTCGGCGGGGGATTAGCTGCACGAAGAGCAAGTCGAGCCGTTAGCACACAGGGGTTTTACCCAGGTTCGGGCTGCAAAGATGCGTAATACCCTAGTCCTGCTTGTCTGGATATATGTGCTCTTGAGCTTTTGAACTAGCTACGATCCGAGACCAGTCCAACAGTACGAATCCTCTCTCTGTATGCCTTGGGCCTCCTTTTATACATAAAGGGGTTGCCACAGTGGCACACAGGAGGTGGCAAGCTACAGTGTGCAAGCTTATCGCTCGGCACCATAGGACAAATGCATTTAATGTGTTGCCTGCGCGCCCTCTTGCTTTATCGGGGACGGCAACAGAAGCTATCCCATCCTTCGCCGCTCCTCCTTGCTTCGACATGCGTCCAGGCTGACGATGCATGCGGTGCCATACTGGCCAACTAGGTGCTGCGTCGGCACAATGGTAAAGCTTCCACGAAGATCGGCATGCTGCTATGCAGGTGTCTGCTTAGTTGGCACGCCGATCGTCGCACTGGAGTGGTGGTGAGGTGGAGAACCCTTGCCGGGCGCGGGTCTGGCCGCGGCCCCACAATCGTCCCCGGCAAGGCTTGCCGGGGGCCTTGGAGTCGTCCCCAGCAAGGGTCTTGTCGGGGGTCTTCGTCTTTTGGTCCCTCGTGGGCCCGTGGGTTGTCAATCTTTATGAGGATCTACATGCTACCAAGCATGCGTTCTCAGATCTTGGTCTTAACGCTGTCGATGGTGTCGGAGCTCTCAGCCCCAAGGGTGATGGGCTTGCTAGCGCTGTGCAGGTCGCCCCAGCAAGGGTGTTGCCAGGGGTGGTCCAGCTTGCCCTCTGCTCCTTATGCTTCGAGTACCTGTCTTGGTAATCTTTGTGTTTTGTCTTCCTCCGCCTCGCCAAGCCCTACCGCAGGTGTGGCTGCGACCGCCCGTGCACAAGTAAGGGGTACAGAAGTACCCATACTTTTGTACACCGATAGCGTGGTATCCTGATGCCCCGTCGAACTCTGACGTGTTGCATGCTTCTATTTGTGAGCTGCGTTGGGATTTCCCCAAAGAGGAGAGGATGATGCAGTACAGTAGAGATAAGTATTTCCCTCAGTTATGAAACCAAGGTTATCAATCAAATAGGGGAACCAAGCAACACTATGTAAACAACACCTGCACACAAACAACAAATACTTGCAACCCAACACGTAGAGGGGTTGTCAATCCTCAATGGTATTGAGAAAGATTAAATTGTATAGGTTTTGGTAGATAGTCTAACTAAAATATAAAATAAAATTTCAGCAAGTTATTTTTGGTTTTAATATATGATAGAAAATAGACCCGGGGGCCATTGTTTTCACTAGAGGCTTCTCTCAAGAAAATAGCATACGGTGGGTAAAGAAATTGTTGTTGGGCAATTGATAGAAAAGCAAATGATTATGATGGTATCCAAGGCAATGGTCAAGTATATAGGCATCACGTCCAAGATTAGTAGACCGACTCCTACCTGCATATACTACTATTACTCCACACATCGATCGCTATCCAGCATGCATCTATTGTATTAAATTCATGGGAAAACGGAGTAATGCTTTAAGCAAGATGACATGATGTAGACAAGATAAACTCATGTATGAATAAACCCCATCTTTTCACCCTTAATAGCAATGATACATGCGTGTCATGTCTCTTTCTGTCCCTGAGATTGAGCATCGCAAGATCAAACCCATTACAAAGCACCTCTTCCCATGGCAAGATAAATCAATCTATTTGGCCAAACCAAACCAATAAATCGGAGAAGAAATACGAAGCTATAATAATCATGCATAAAAGAGGTCAGAGAAAACCCAAATAATAATCATGGATAGATCTGATCATAAACACACAATTCATCGGATCCCAACAAACACACCGCAAAAAGTCATTACATCAAATAGATCTCCAAGAACACCAAGGAGAACATTGTATTAAATATCAAAAAGAGAGAAGAAGTCATATAGCTACTAACTACGGACCTGTAGGACTATGGTAAACTACTCACGCATCATCAGGGGGGCAGCAAGGATGATGAAGAACCCCTCCGTGGTTGTTTTCCCCTCTGGAAGAGTGCCAGAAAAGGCCTCTAGATTGGATCTCGTGGTTTTGGAACTTGCGGCAGTGGAAAATGTATCTCGTGGACTCCCCTGAGGGTTTTGGGATTTTTTTGGTATTTGTAGAGGCGGAGGTAGGTCATAATGATGCTTGTGGGCCCCACTACCCACAAGGGCGTGCCATAGGCCCCTGGCGCGCCCTGGTGCATAGTGGGCCCCACTTTCATCTTCTCATGCCCTCTAGAAGCTTCCAGGGTCTCTTATCACCAGAAAAAATTCTCCAAAAATTTTCATGGCATTTGGACTTCGTTTGGTACTAATATTCTGCAAAGTAAAAAAACAAGCAAAAAATAGCAACTAGCATTGGGCACTAAGTTAATATGTTAGTCCCAAAAAATGATATAAAGTTGCTTGTAAATGTATATAAAACATTCAAGATTAATAATATAATAGCATGGAACAATAAAAAATAATAGATACGTTGGAGACATATCAAGCTTCCCCAAGCTTAATTCCTGCTCGTCCTTGAGTAGGTAAATGATAAAAACATAAATTTTGATGTGGAATGCTACCTAACATATTCATCATATATTATTTTCTTTATAGCATGGACATTTGTACTTGAATGATTCAAAGTAATAGTCTATAATTTGACATGGAAACATCAATACTCAAGCATATCAACAAGCAACCATGTCTTTCAAAATATCAACGCTAAAGAAAGTTATCCCTAGCCCATTATGCTCAATCACTGATCCATTCATGAAACACAGTCAAATATTAAGTACATCCAATACACAAGTATGACAATAGTGTTCCCTAGTTGGTGCTTTATAAGAGAATATGGAGACTCAACATAAAAGTAAAAATTGCATAAAAGTAAATAGATAGGCCCTTTGCAGAGGGAAGGGGAGATTTGTAGAGGCGCCAAAGCTCATAGCTTAAATGGAGAGATAAAATTGTTTTGAGAGGCATGCTTTTTCTATCAACGAAAACGACCGAGAATTCCCAATATCTTCCGCGCTAGGTAAATCATAGGTGGTTCCCAAACATAAAGTAAAGTTTATTTCCTTTCCACCATTCTTTCACAATCCATGGCTAGCCATATCCATGGGTGCCTTCCATACCAACACTTTCCAAGGAATTTATTATCATAGTATTTTTCATTTCGGGACTGGGCATCCCTATTACCTGTCATAGTCTCGTGCAATGACAAGTGAATAAACACTCATCGTGAGAATAAAATACCTAGCATGGAAAATATTGGCGACCCCCTGCCTCTTCATGAGCGGTACAGGCACACAAAAAGGAAACTCATTTTGAAAATTAGAGTTGGCACATACAAATTTATTTGGAACGACATGGAAATACTGCATATAGGTAGGTATGGTGGACTCATTTGGCACAAATTTGGGTTTAAGGAGTTGGATGCGCAAGCAGTATTCCCGCTTAGTACAAGTGAAGGCTAGCAAATAGATTGAGAAGCAACCAACCAAAAAATCAAAACGGTCATAAACGAGCACTAAGCATAATTAACACCGAATAATGCACCACAAGTAGGACATAATTTTGTTTCATAACTATTGACTTTACGCATGCATAGGGAATCACAAACCTTAACTCCAACATTCTTACTAAAGCATAATTACTCATCGACATGACTCACATATCACTATCTCCATATCGCAAAACTATTGCAAGGAATCAAGTTCATAATTTCTAATGATCTTCAGGAAAGTTTTTATTATATCCCCCTTGAATATCTGTCACTTTGGGACCAAATTCATATCTCATGCAGATTACCATTAATAGTCTTAACTCTCAAAAGATATAAGTGAAGCACGAGAGCATAAATATTTCTTCAAAATTTTCACCTATCAAAATAATATAAGTGAAGCAAGAGAGCACATTTCTTTAAAATTTACTAACTCTCAAAATAATACAAGTGAAGCAAGAGAGTTTATTTCTTTAAAATATAACCACCGTTGTGCTCAAAAAGATATAAGTGAAGCACTAGAGCAACTGCCAAGCTCAAAAAGATTTAAGTGAAGCACATAGAGTATTCTAGCAAATCATGATATTCATGTGTCTCTCTCAAACAAGTGTGTCCAGCAAAGATGATTGTGAAAAAACAAAAAGCAAACAAAGCAAAGACTCATATAATGCAAGACGCTCCAAGCATGACTCATGATATGTGATGAATAAAAATATAGCTCCAAGTAAAATTACCGATAGTCGTTAGAAGAAAGAGGAGATGCCTTCTGGGGCATCCCCAAGCTTAGTTGCTTGGGAGTCCTTGAATGTTACCCAGGGATGCCTTGGGCATCCCCAAGCTTAGGCTCTTTCCACTCCTTATTCCTTCATCCATCGTGATCTCACCCAAAACTTGAAAACTTCAATCACACAAAACTTAACAAAACCTCGTGAGATCCGTTAGTATAATAAAGCAAATAACCACTTTAAGTATTGTTGCGAACCCATTCATATTTTGTTATTGCATTATACCTATTGTATTCTAAATTTACCATGGCTTATACCCCCCGATACAATCCATAGATTCATCAAAATAAGCACATAATGCAACAAAAATATAATGTGTCAAAAAGAGAATAGTCTGTAGTAATCTGAACTTTGACAATACTTCCGTAACTCCAAAAATTCTGAAAAATTAGGAAAAAGTGGGAAGTTTATATATCAATTATGTGTAAAAATTTCATAGCAAAACCACGTTTCTGTGAATTCGCAAAATTCCAGAACTGGGCACAAAAGTTTCTGTTTTTCAACAGAATCAAGTCAACTATCACCCAAATCATCCCAAAGGCTTTACTTGGCAGAAACACTAACTAAAATACTAAAACACAATCATAACAGTAGCATTATTTTGTAAACTCATAAAAATAGAAAAGAAAAATATTGGGTTGTCTCCCAACAAGCGTTTTTCTTTAAAGCCTTTTAGCTAGGCATTGATAATTTTAATGATGCTCGCATGAAAGACAAGAATTGAAGCATAACGAGAGCATCATATAGCATGTGAAAATCACATTTAAGTCTAACATACTTCCTATGCATAGGCATTTTATAAGAAAACAAATTATCAAAACAAGCAAAAATTAGCATATGCAAGGAAGAAGAATAAAACATTGAATATCTCAACATGAAGAGAGGTAATTTAGTAACATGAAAATTTCTAGAATAATATTTCCCTCTCTCATAATAATTACATATGGGACCATATTCAAATTCAACAATATAGCTATCACATGACATATTCTCTACATGATCCACATGCATGCAGGGTTGACACTCTTCCAAAATAGTGGGATTATCATCAAATAAAGTTATGATCTCTCCAAGCCCACTTTTATCAAAAATTTCATAGGATTGGTCATTCTCCAAAGTAGTGGGATCATTATTACCAAAAGTTGAAACTCTTCCAAACCCACTTTCAATATTATTGCAAACATTATCATCAATATCATAATGATCATGAGGCTTAAATAAATTTCCAAGATCATAGGAAGAATCACCCCAATCATGATCATTGCAATAAGTAGTGGACATAGCAAAATTAGCATCCCCGAGCTTGAGATTTTGCATATTATTAACACAATTGACATTAATAGAATTTATAATAACATCATTGCAATCATGCTTTTCATTCAAGGAGCTATCGTGAATCACTTTATAAATTTCTTCTTTTAACACTTCACCACATTTTTTAGATTCATGAATCTCAAGCAAAACTTCATAAAGATAATCTAGTGAACTCAATTCACTAGCAATTGGTTCATTATAATTGGATCTTTTAAAAATATTAGCAAGTTGATGAAGATCCATAAGTTTTTTATTTTTGATTTCCAATAAACATACAATTATACCAAACAAACAAGCAAAGCAACAAAGTAAATCATTTTTGTGTTTTTCGATAAAATGTTTTAGAAGTGGGGGAGATAAAAACGAGAGGAAAATGGCAAATAATATAAATGAATGGAGATGAAAGTTTATGCGTAGGTACTTGATAGATGTTGATGATGTCTTTCCGGCAACGGCGCTAGAAATTCTTTCTGCTACTTGTGAGTTGCGTTGGGATTTACCCGAAGAGGCGACGATGATTCAGTACAGTAGAGATAGATATTTCCCTTAGTTATGAAACCAAGGTTATCAATCCAGTAGGAGAACCAAGCAACACTATGTAAACAACGCATGTACACAAACAACAAATACTTGCAACCCAACGCGTAGAGGGGTTGTCAATACCTCAATGGTATTGAGAAAGATTAAATTGTATAGGTTTTGGTAGATAGATCTAACTAAAATATAAAATAAGATAAATAAAAGAAAATTGCATCAAGGTATTTTTGGTTTTGATATATGATAGAAAATAGACCCTAGAGCCATAGTTTTCACTAGAGGTTTCTCTCGAGAAAATAGCATACGGTGGGTAAAAAATTACTGTTGGGAAACTGATAGAAAAGCAAATAGTTATGACGGTATCCAAGGCAATGATCATGTATATAGGCATCACGTCCAAGATTAGTAGACCGACTCCTGCCTGCATATACTACTATTACTGCACACATCGATCGCTATCCAGCATGCATCTAGTGTATTAAGTTCATGGAAAAACAGAGTGATGCTTTAAGCAAGATGGTATGATGTAGACAAGATAAACTCACGTATGAATAAACCCCATCTTTTTACCCCCTGTTGCGCCCTAATGCGTAGTGGGCCCCGCTTTCGTCTTCTGGTGGCCTCTAGAAGCTTCCAGGGTCTCTTATCACCAGAAACAAATCTCCAAAAAGTTTCGTGGCATTTGGACTTCATTTGGTACTGATATTCTGCAATGTAAAAAAAGCAAAAATAGCAAGTGACACTCGGCACTAAGTTAATTGGTTAGTCCCAAAAACTAATATAAAGCTGATTGTAAATGTACGCAAAATATTCAAGATTGATAATATAATAGCATGGAACAATAAAAAATTATAAATACGTTGAAGACGTATCACATGCTCACGGTTGTATGCACTACCTCCAATGACTCCGGCGCGCTGATCCTCCAGGAGTCGGTTCCGTATAGCGCTGATGGACAGCTTGCCACACGACGTCGCCCAAAGAAGCACTCCGGCAAGCCGCGTCCTCATTACCAGTCTACGTGTCGGGTAGCTACGCAACATGTAGCTATGGTCCAGCCATCGGAAATTGTCCATGATTTATTTGCACCTATTTTTTATGACGAAAAGAGTTGTGGGAACCTCGCTTATGTAGCGGAGGTATTCATGGCCGATCCGCCAGCTAGAGACGCAGTTGATCTGTTTGCTACGAGAGATAGTGATGCATAGAACAACCATGCCGCCAATGATGGGTATGATGTTGGCCGCGGTGGCGGTGAAGCCCAAGTCGGTATTACAGCTCGTGATGGTGCCGTAGATCTCACTCGAGAGCGGACAGCTGGAATGGATGTGGAAGTAGCAGACCCTGCAAACCCCAATGACATGTCAACTCTAGAAGGTTTACAGCTTGAGGGTGCCTGTTTGGTCACATCTCGCGCTATGAGCGCTAAATAACACTTGCCCCAGCCGACCGCTAACCCGCCGGACATTTGACCATTAACTTGTGAAACAATGTTCAATCAATTGAAAAAAGTTCATGGACTTTTAGAAACTTTATACGTTTAAAAAAGTCATGACTTTAAAATCAGTTGCGATCTTGAAAAAACTTCATAAGTTTGAAAAAATTTCATTAAATTGAATAATGTTCACGGACTTTTACAAATGTCATGAATTTGGAAAAGGTTATCAAAATTATAAAAATGTTCATGAATTTTTTAAAACGTTCATGGGTATAAAACGTTATTCTATATGAAAAATTTATGAATTTTAAAAAGGTTTGTGAATTTTAAAAATGTGTTCAGAGCTTTGAAAAAATGTTCATGGATCTGAAAAGTCATGAATTTGAAAAAAAATTGTGTGTTTGAATAAAAAAGGGAAAAAGTCTGCAAATTTAAAAATTGTTCAGGATTTTTGAAAATTTCATGAAACTTCAAAAATGTTCATGAAATTCAGAATCAAATAATGAAAAGGAAAAAAACTAAAATTAAATGAGAAATAAAAAATAAAAATGAAACATGGAGAAAAAGAAAAGGAAGGAAATAAACCCAACCCAATAAATCCAAAAGAAACCAGCCAAAAAAACTAAGGGAATCTTCCAGAAGGTTCCCAAAACCGGTGATGAGATAGGCGAACTATGGGTCGTCCTGCTTAGAACGTAGCAAAAGCATAGTGGTTGATGTGTACGAAAAGAACTAAATCTCTATCTAATAATAAAGGGACTATTGCTTCTCACGGTACATCACCAAAATTGCCTTCAAAGTTACCATAATTACAAACTATGCCACCCATAAGTGGAGAAAAATTGATACGTTTTTATTTCAAAATCGCACCCGGATTTTGTTTTCTTATATATTGCTACACTCACAAAACATGAGCATCTAAGCAGCGCAATGGCTACGACATCCGCCCTCCTCATGGAAGATCAAGGTTTGATCCGTTCTTCTACCTCTTTTCTCTCCTTCTTTTTTCTCTCTGGCAAGCACGCCTCCTCCTCCAGCATGCGGTAACGGGCCGACCCATTTGCAGGTCATAGCCCCCTTGTTTACTATTTCTTTTTTGCTTTTTATTTTCCCATTTCTATTTTAGTTTTTCCATTTTAAAATTAGTTCAAAAAGTTGTAAGTTTTAAAAAAAATGAGAAATCATAAACTGTTTGTGAATTCAAAAAATTCATAAAATGATCACGATTTCAAAGAAAATTTCCATATTACAAAAAGAATCACGGTTTCAAATAAAAGTTCATGGAATAAAAAATTCACATGCTTTCTAAAAGAAATTAAGTATTCAAAACATATTGAAGATTTTAAAAAACTGTCCATAAATTTTAGAATATGTTCACAAAAAATAAAAGAAATCCGTAAATAATGAACACAACGAACTGTCGCTTACGTACAGATTTTATTAGGGGATCTGTAGAGGTCGCTTTATTATTTTATTTAGTCCCTCGTGTCGGGTAAATAAAGGTATCCATGTCTTGTACAACACTGAGCCCCAAAAAATTAACATAACTTCCTATGTGTTAGTTTTTGTAAGCTATATAAAAATAATTAAATTTCTATTTTGCCTTCATACACAGCTACGTTTATTCTGGTATTCGCAAACCCGCCTCCTCCTCCTGCACACGATAATGGGCCGGCCCATTTGCAGGTCATAGCGCCCCCTGTTTTTTTTTTTGCTTTTTACTTTCACATTACTGTTTTAGTTTATCATTCTTTAAATTAATTTGTGATTCTAAAAGAACCAAATTTCAAAAGGTTGTGAGTTTTTTTTTAAGAAATCATAAACTGTTTGTGAATTCAAAAAATATTTGGAAAATCATAAAATGATCATGATTTAAAAAATTGTCCGCATATTATAAAAAAACATGATTTCAGATAATGTTTATGAAATGAAAATTTTGCATGCTTTCCAAAAAGTATCCAGTATTCAAAAAATATTCGGGAACTTTAAGAAAAATGTCAATGAAATTTTAGAATATGTTCACAAAATAAAACATATCCGTAAATAATGAACATAACGAACCATCACTTATGTACGGGTTTTATTAGATGATCTATAGAGATCGTTTTATGATTTTATTTAGTCCCTCGCATCAGGTAAATAAAGGTTTCCATGTCTTGTACAAGACAGAGCCCCCCAAAATTGACATAACTTTCTATGGTTAGTTTTAGCTATATAAAAAAATTAAATTTCTATTTTGCCTCCATACACAGCTACGTTTATTCTGGTATCACAGTATTGATTATGATAAACACCGCTACGCTAGGTCAAGGCGAGACATATCATTCATCAGTCTAGCTCAGACAGGGTACATCAATGCAGTTTGCTTAGTTAATTTTTTTCAGTTGTGGCGCCTTAGGAAATCAAGTTGTGATGAGACCATCACATTTTTTTGTTTTTGAATGACTTTCTAAAAGTCCTTTATCTCCTCATGACATCATTCAGACATAATTTGTGAAACGACATTTTAAAAGTCCTTATCTCATCCTGGCATTTGATTCAGACTTTTTTATATCTACTGCACATGCTCAATCTAATAGTTTTTCCCATGTTGCAACATACGGACATATTTGCTAGTACCCCTAAAAACAAAAAGAACTAAATTTAGCGCATTAAGCGCCAACGTCCACGCACCCCATCACGTGAGCCGGCCCAATATATCCCGATCGCTCGCTTTGCCTCACTCACTCGCTCGCTCTGGTGGTTTCTAAAAAAAGAGAAAAAAAACTCGCTCGCTTTGGCCAGCTCGTTTTTTTTTTCTTTTTGCGAAATTTTTTCTGCTGTTGGTTGCTGTCCCAGAAAAAAAGTCTGGTTTTTTATGAAATAAATTAGGAAATCAAATAAAGTTTACATATCTTTTTGAAACAATTATGAATTTGAATAATGTTCAAGAAATTAAAAGGAGATAATTCTAAAAAAATCATGGAATTGGAAATATGTCTTTTGTGAGTTTAAAAAAAGTTCGTGAAATATGAAAAAACAAATCATGCCTTTAAAAAACTTCATGAATTTTGGAAATCTTTGCAAATTTGAAAATAGACTTGTGAATTTAAAAAACATGAAATTGAAAAAAATAATATATTTAAAAATGTTGTTGAATTTGTAAAAAGTTCACTGATTGAAATTGTCCATAAATTTGAAAAAAAAATCTTGATTTTCCAAAAGGTTCATGATTGAAAAAAGTTCACATATTTGAAAATTGCTCATGACTTTAATGAAGGTTCATGAATTTAAAAAATGTTATTGAAATTTTAAAATAAAAAATAAGAGTAAAGATCGGGCTCAAAACTGAAAAAAAAATAAAAAAGTTGTTTGGAAGCTTCTTTTTTTAGAACACAATACAGATGTCAGACGCTCATATATACGCATAGACTTATCCTATGAATACACACACGCAGACACCACCCTTACGAGCACCTTCGAGAGACCGAATTGGCATATCATCTTGAGATTGACGAAGTCACTACAGGCGCCTCATAGTCGACGGCAACATCTCCTTCCATTAAACGCGCATCGCAAGAAATCCCGAAATAAATACAGAAATAATGCGAGTATCAGGACATGAACCCTAGTGGTCGCATTTGAAAGCTTCCTAAAACCGAAGAAAGGGAAAGCTAGTATGGGCCAGTTCATCTTAAACAACACGATTCCCAACATGGGGGCGCTCGCTATGTAAAAGACCACTAACCAGCATCTGAAGCACCAAATAGGATTTGGCGAGACCAGCATCCATGACGTACAAGAGACAAAAGTGCATCTGCATGCACCTCCTTTAGTTTTTTTTTACTGCACCCCTTAGTACGACATCTCTTTAAATTATCTCATCTAACTTGGAAATCGATAATCTTATAGTAACCTATGGAGATTTGTATTGGATATTTTGAGCGGTAGCTATGCTATATCCTTTTTCTTTTTGGAAATAGGCTAACCCCTTGTAACACCCCGGATGTAATTTTTCATTGTAACTCCAACTCTTGCCATTTCCGTCTATGTGTTGTGATATTTCCTTCGTGGTTGGGTTTTTGTCTTTCGTTTTGCATTTTGTTCATGCTATGCATTTCATCTCATGTCATCATTCGCATTACATCGTCATTGTTTTCTTAAAACTTGCATCCGCTCGTAGTTGCCGTTCCTCGCTTCTCTCCGTTGCGTTCGTTGACCGTTCCGAGTCTAATCAGGTTTTTGCTTACCTCTTGCCCAAATCCTTCCCCTAACCCCTTTCTTTTCTCTCCTTTCTTTCATTGCAATTTTCTGTTTTCGGAAAGATTTTGAAAGAATTAAGAGGGAGAGAGAGATCCAGCGCAACTCCTCATGGCCTTTTCCCCTCTTCACCAAATTGGCCCAAGCCTCGCTTAACCCTCTGTTAACCCTAGCCCCGACCACCTCGCTCCCATCGATCTCCCTCTCCTCTCGTCCTCCCACACTGCCGCCACTCACACACACGCATGCATCAAGCTAGGGGAGGAGCCCCTCGATCCGCCCCTTCGGCCCCAACCCCGGATCCTGCAGCCCCGCGTTGTCCATCTCGTGAACCGCGCCGCCCCATCGACCCGCTTCGTCCCCGCGTCTCCCTTCCTCGTCCCGCACCCGAACTCCTGGAGCCCGAGCCGTCCCCGAGCGCCTCCTCCTTGCTGCTTCGCCTATCGCCGAGCAGGAGCTCCGCCGCCTCTACTCCTGGTCCGGCCGCCATCGGCCGCTCCCTCTCCGACCTCCGGCCTTGTCCAGGCCATCCCTGCCATCACCTCTCTAGCCGCGTCGACCCGCCGCTAGGCCCGTGCTCGACCCCAGCCTCCTCTGCTTCGCCCTCATGCCGGAGATCGCGTCCCTGCCATCTTCTTCACCTCCTGCCCGAGACCCACCTTAGGTCTCACCATGGTTCGCCTGCACCAGCTCTGTCCGACAAGGGCGTCGCCCCGCTGCCTTCTCTTGTCGCGACCAGGATCCCCCTCCCCGTGCCTCTGGTCACCTCGCCACCCCCATCACCCGTCATGTGCCCGCGTCCGCGCAGCACCATCTCTGCCGCCCCCATGCACCTCTGGTGACCTCCCGAGGCAGGGCCTTGACAAGTCCCTCGATGCCCCTCCAGATGTGTCAATGCCTCTGTTTGACCCATGTACAACTACACGGTGATGCGCCAACTACCCCCCTCAGATCGTCAAATTCGACTACACGGAACCACCAAGTACCACTACGATTGCCGTGTATATCTACGGACGCCAAGAACGGAACAACAAGTACCCCGACAACGTGTGTAACTCTATCGTCGACCCCGTGGACGTCAAGTTCCTCGCCGTGACCCCAATCCTGTACGGAGTGTGTACGACTACAGAACGTGAACCACTGCTTCCACTACCGTCGCCGTGTGCCACTACTTCCACGACGACCATCCCGAGAATGTCTACTTCCTCTACATCGCACCAACTCGATCCGCCCCGAAAACGCGCGCTTCAAAGGTATAACCCCGAGATGACGCCCGCGAACGAATGCATGTGTGTTATATGAAATGCTCATGTGTGCACCGTGTCCGAGTTGTCATTGCACGTTCCTCCTCGTTTGCCATGCCGTCGAACCGTGGGAACCTGGTTGCCGGGATCGCCCCACCATCTTTTGCATGTTCCCTAAATCCACAATTTTGCATCGATATCTCAATGAGTTATCGGATCATCGGAATGTTGCCGTGGCACCATTTCCATTGCCGTTGCCGTGGCACCCCTTTCGTTCCGCCACGGTGACAAATGCTTCATAACATGCTCATGTCAACATTTTCATAAAATTGCATAAACTTGTATATGTCATCCACATCATGTTAACAACATTTAAATGGTTAAAATTGTTGTTTGCATTAAATTACTAAATGACATGTGGGATTTCCCGGAATTGTTGTTTGTTGTTCCGGCCTCATTTAAATTTGCCTAAATAGTTAGTTTAATTATGCTTCACCTCTTGCCATGTTTAACAACAGTTAGTATTGTTGGGTAGCTTAAACGAGATCAAACTAAATATGTCAATGTGGTGTTTTGTCAATATGCAACTCGTTGCATATTGAGCTCCACCTAACTTGTAGTATTGTTTGTTGCACTTTTACATGCCATGCCTCATTAAACCGGACATGCATCATACTTGATTGTGCATCATGCCATGATTATGCTTGTGTGTTTACCATGTTATTTGCTTCTTTCCAGTTTGCTTCTCTCGTTAGCTTTGGTTTCGTTCCGGAGTTGTGAGGATTCATTCGACTACGTCCGTTTGTCTTCTTCATGGACTTGTTCTTCTTCCTAGCGGGATTTCAGGCAAGATGACCATTACCCTTGATATCACTTATATCTTTGCTTGCTAGTTGCTTCGTTCTATCGCTATGCTGCGCTACCTACCACTTGCTTATCAAGCCTCCCAAATTGCCATGTCAGCCTCTAACCTTTTCACCCTTCCTAGCAAACCGTTGTTTGGCTATGTTACTGCTTTTGCTCAGCCCCTCTTATAGTGTTGTTAGTTGCAGGTCAAGTTGAAGATTGCTCCATGTTGGACAGGATTATTTTGGAATATCACAATATCTCTTATTTAATTAACGCATCTATATACTTGGTAAAGGGTGGAAAGCTCGGCCTTATGCCTGGTGTTTTGTTCCATGCTTGTCGCCTTAGTTTTCCATCATACCGGTGTTATGTTCCTTGATTTTGCATTCCTTACACGGCCGGGTGTATGGGAACCCCTTGACAGTTTGCTTTGAATAAAACTCCTCCAGCAAGGCCCAACATTGGTTTTACATTTGCCTAACAACCTACTAACTTTCCTTTAGGCAGGCAACCCCGAGGGTCATCTATATATTAACCCCCCCTCCCCCCTCCCCCCCCCCCCCCGGGGCTAGTGCTTCTCTAAGTGTTTGTCCGAACCGAGCAGCCTGCAGGGCCACCTCGGGGAAACTTGAGGGTTGGTTTTACTCGTAGGATGTCTCATCCGGTGTGCCCTGAGAACGAGATATGTGCAGCTCCTATCGGGATTTGTCGGCACATTCGGGCAGTCTTGCTAGCCTTGTTTTACCATTGTCGAATGTCTTGTAACCGGAATACCGAGACTGATCGGGTCTTCTCGGGAGAAGGAATATCCTTCGTTGGTCGTGAGAGCTTATAATGGGCTATGTTGGGACACCCCTGCATGGTATAAACTTTCGGGAGCCGTGCCCGCGGTTATGTGGCAGATGGGAATTTGTTAATATCCGATTGTAGAGAACTTGACACTTGACTTAATTAAAATGCATCAACCGCGTGTGTAGCCGTGATGGTCTCTTTTCAGCGGAGTCCAGGAAGTGAACACGGTTTGGGTTATGTTTGGACGTAAGTAGTTTCAGGATCACTTCTTGATCACTTCTAGTTTCACGACCGTTCCGCTGCTTCTCTTCTCGCTCTTATTTGCGTATGTTAGCCACCATATTTGCTTAGTGCTTGCTGCAACTCTACCTCATTACCACTTCCTACCCATAAGCTTAAATAGTATTGATCTCGCGGGTTTTGAGATTGTTGAGTCCTTGTGATTCACCAGATACTATCACAACAGTTGCAGGTGCCGATGATACCAGTGCAGGTGATGCAATCAAGCTCAGATGGGAGCTCAATGAAGCTCTTGGTCGTTAAAAGATCGTGGATGTCACCTAGAGGGGGGGTGAATAGGCGTTTTTAAAATAATTACGGTAGAGGCTTGAACAAATGCGGAATAAACCTAGCGGTTAATTTGTCAAGCACAAAACCTACAACAACTAGGCTCACCTATGTGCACCAACAACTTATGCTAAGCAAGATAAGCAACTATGTGATAGCAAGATATATGACAAAGAACAATATGGCTATCACAAAGTAAAGTGCATAAGTAAAGGGCTCGGGTAAGAGATAACCGAGGCACGCGGAGACGACGATGTATCCCGAAGTTCACACCCTTGCGTATGCTAATCTCCGTTTGAAGCGGTGTGGAGGCACAATGCTCCCCAAGAAGCCACTAGGGCCACCGTAATCCCCTCACGCCCTCGCACAATGCAAGATGCCGTGATTCCACTAAGGAACCCTTGAGGGCGGTCACCGAACCCGTACAAATGGCAACCCTTTGGGGCGGTCACCGAACCCGTACACTTTGGCAACCCTTGGGGGCGGTCACCGGAACCTGTCAAAATGCTCGGGGCGATCTCCACAACCTAATTGGAGACCCCGACGCTTGCCCGGAGCTTTACACCACAACGATTAAGCTCCAAACACCACTAACCGTCTAGGGCGCCCAAGCACCCAAGAGGAACAAGCTCAAGGGCACCAAGCACCCAAGAGTAATAAGCTTCTCAACTTGTAACTTCCACGTATCACCGTGGAGAACTCAAACCGATGCACCAAATGCAATGGCAAGGGCTAACGGAGTGCGCAAGTCCTTCTCTCCCAAATCCCACCAAAGCAACTAATGCTAGGGAGGAAGATGAGAGGAAGAACAAGAAGGAGAACACCAAGAACTCCAAGATCTAGATCCAAAGGGTTCCCCTCACAAAAAGGAGAAAGTGATTGGTGGAAATGTGGATCTTGATCTCCTCTCTCTTTTCCCTCAAAAACTAGCAAGAATCCATGGAGGGATTGAGAGTTAGCAAGCTCGAAGAAGGTTAACAATGGGGGAAGAACACGAGCTCAAAGGACAAGGTTCAATGAGGAAGAAGACCCCCTTTTATAGGTGGGGGAAAATCCAACCGTTATCGTCACAACCCGCAAAGAGCAGTACTACCGCTCGTCCTCACGGTACTACCGTTAGGGATCGCGGTACTACTGCTTGCGGTACAAAAAAAATACTTCCGTAGCTACCTCCGCAGGACTTGGGACGAGTTTTTTGGTCCGGAGCGGTACTACCGATGTAGGAGCCGCGGTAGTACCGCTCTGGAGCGGTAGTAAAAGATTACATCCGCTCCAATTCGCGGTAGTACCGCTGCAGCCTTTTTAGAACACCAAAACTGCCACAACTTTTGCAAACGGACTCCGAATTTGATGAAACCAAGTTTGTTGGAAAGCTAGCGACAAGGGCTAACACAATATTGATAGAAATACCAATAATAAGCAAATGAGAAAAGGCCCAAAAGAAAATGGTGAGAACCCTTCCTCGGATAAGACTGGTAAAACCTCCAATACCAAAAACATCATAGAAGACGCATGCAAACACCGTTTTCGATGAACTCAAGCTTGTCATCAAGATGACCACAAGCTCTAAGACTCACAAAGAGAATCAAACAAGAACCAAGAAACATGATGCAAGGATGCAATGGTTTGAGCTCTCTACGAATGATACGATCAAGCAACTCATCGAGAGCCCCCCTTGATAGTACGGCAATCGATCCTATAACCCGGTCTCCCACAACTACCATGAGACCGGTAAAATAGAAAACCTATCAAGGGCAAACCTTTGCCTTGCACATGGTCCACTTGAGCTAGATGATGACGATCTTCACTCCCTCAAGTTGGACCACATTTCTTGATTGCGTTGGCTTGATGGAGACTAGATGATTGCTCGCCATAGTCCACTATGGGTGAGCCACTCTTCGGCTCATCTTCACAAGTCCATTGACACCACAATGGATGGCAAGATTCAAGCACTTGATCTCTTCGTGATGCTCCACTTCAACTTGCACACGGCAATCTTGATGACGATCACCACTTGATGTCATCCTTTCCATGGGTTGTATGATATCTTCCTCTTGATGCAAGCCCATGGATACGTACCTAACCCCACATAGAACTCTCACATAGATCATGGGTTAGTACACAAAGTGCAATGGACAATGCTTACCATACCATGGGATCACTTGATCCCTCTCGGTACATCTTCTACGCTTTGTGAGTTAATCAACTTGATTCACTATTGACTTAGTCTTGATCAACCTTGAATCTTTGCAACTCTCTTCATTTGGATGATGTATTGAAGGTAAACATGAATGATCACACAACCTTCTTCTTCAAGACATGGTTGCAATAAGCTCAACACTCGCATGACCAATCTTTGGATAATTCCTTAATAGCACCTTGGTCAACTCATAAACTCCTTGAAACCAACACATGGACTTCAAGAAAAGCCTATGGACAAATCCTTCAAATATAACTCAAGACAACCATTAGTCCATAGAGATTGTCATCAATTACCAGAACCAAACATGGGGGCACCGCATGTTCTTTCAATCTCCCCCATTTTGGTAATTGATGACAATCACTTTCAAGAGAGTTTATACAAGGAATTATGCGTCACCATGCAATGCAACAACCAATGATGCATGAGAATGAGATGCAAATGCTTAGGAACCAAAACCAAAGCAAGGAGAAAACTCAGAAGACTTCTCCACAAAACTCTCTGAAACTCCTCCCCCATTGGCATCGATTGCCAAAATGGGTGAGAAGCTAAGAAGGCCAAAATAAAAGGTGTTCCTCCATAAATTGTGTATTTATCAACAAGAGAGTGGAATGCAATACACATATCCAACTGCCAATACTTGGAGGAAGACAAACTATGTTGAGGCCCAAAGATTGCAACAAAAAGATATGACACAAAGACATAACAAAGAGAGACACAAGTAATCAGAAGATACCAATTGAAGCAAGCAATCAACGGATATCAATTGAACCAACTAGACCAATGATCCTACATGCCACAAGAATAAAGATATTATGATAAGCGCAAAGGAGTGTTCTAAAGAAACTAGAGAAGCTCCCCATGATTTGTGCACACATAATAATTTTTGTATTTGAATACAAAGTGCACAAAATAGGATCATAGCTCCCCCAAAATCAATAAAAACTCACATCCAGTGCAAGTGAGCATATAGGAAACAAAGCCTAGCGCTTGCAACAAGCACATGGTTGAGCAACATGTAAAAGAGGCAACTTAAGAATAGGCTCAACCAAAATGATGTGTGTGAGTCATGGCGAAGCACTTGAGAAGACAAAAATTAGGATGAGCATTAAGCATCAACATAGTCTTGAAAGAATGAGGCACACGGTGCAAGGCCTATAATTCCCACACACAACTAGCAAATGGGTTCACAAGCTTACTAATAAGCATATAAAGAACTTATGCTTGTGACAACCCGTGGTGAAGATAGAAGATGAAAGCCTCATCAAGACGAGGTATGCCAATTAAGATGGCAAAAGCCTCGTAAAGATAAGCATGAGGAAAATAATCTTCACCACACAAGAGTGCATCAAGATGCAACAATAGAGGACACGCACTCAAGGCAAAAGCTTTCACGGAGCCACCAAAGAAATAACATAAGAAAGACAAGGTGGACGTGAAAGAAAGGATATCAACTAGAGATGTAATTTATCTCAAGTGTATAAGGTTCTATGTAGACGAAATCATGATGATATATATATCTAGAAAGAAGGATGTACACCCGGAATAGTTACAACACGAAGGAACAAGATATCCACAAGGAAGTCATAAATATACCAATAAGATATTTGCTTGAAAGCATAGCACTTGGCTAGATATGGTCTTATTGTATATAAATGAAGTCCAAACACACATCCATCAAGGGCATCACAACTAGCAACAGAGATCATCGTTGGGATGCTTTGAGAAAGGAAACAAGTATCACAAGATATGAAATGAATATCATGCCAAGATACAACCTACACACGGTTGAATGCAAGAGGGGAAAGCATGAATAGATACTTGTTACCGAGATATCATTGGAAGGATGTAGTAGATACCAATTGAAGGTAGATAGTAGTTCATTGATCATCCTAGCTTGACTCCAATATGCACATGATGACAACACCTTCCTTGTGAGTGAGCCGAGCATCCAATGCATCTCCAAATGTTCCTAGAAGAACAACACAAACTAAACGGTACCCAAACTCATCGGGACCAAATAGTTAGAAACACCAATACATAGGACAAACTCCACATAAATATGTGCATATAGATATGAAAATGAATTTCATGCACATCTCATCCAAATTGAGACTAGGTGGAGTTTCCCCTATATATTGAGTCAAAGAAAGAAAGCATGCCAAATTAAATACATGAAGTAAACATGCATGCTCAAGACTTTCAAAACCCGAAACCAAAAGACAAAGAAATGCCAAGTGAAAAGGATACCAAATGGAGAAATCATCACTTGGAAGATATCATTAAAGATACATCAAGGAATGAGATATCCATTGATACACACTAAACTAAAGATGTCAAACTCCCAAAGAGAGGATGGTTACAAACAAACCAAGCTCTCAACAAAGTTTCATGATGGCACAAAGTACCAAAAAGAAATGGCTTGCCTTCCACCAAAACACACTTGATAAGGATCACAAGAAGAGTGTTCTGAAGAAAATAGAATAGCTCCCCCACGAGTTGTGCATTATATAGGATTTGTATTTGAATACAAAATGCACAAGGTGGGATCACCGCTTTCACTATATCTAGAAAACACTAGACAAGAACAAGAAATAAACAAGATCCACAAGTGGTATGGAAGACAACGGGAGTTGACACAAACCTTGGCAAGAGAAAAGGCAAGTAAAACAAAAGCCAGTGTAAAGATGATCAATAAATTCTACCACACATAAATGACTACCAATTGTCAAAAGACAAGAAGTAGATGGAAAGAATTCCCGGTGGTAGATAGCAAGGATATCCAACATCATCTTCACACCACACACAAGCAAATTGCAACTTGTAGAGCTAACATGCCACCTAGGAACAAGATAATCTACAATATCAACACTAGGTGACAACATCTCAAATGTACACATTTTCTAGGCTAGTAATATACATAGCATATTACTCCCCCATAATTGGATACCAATGAAGAAAACTTAACAAGAGGTAATAAGAGGATCCAACACGAGATAATCAATGGAATTTTTAGAATTTGAATTTCTCATGAGAGATATACCACCTAGCGACTAGATAATCTTGAAATATCAATACTAGATGGTATTACTCATGTGCACACATTTATAGGATTGTGAGGTGCACAAAGCACACCACTCCCCCATAATGGATATTCCATTAATCTCTCACAAGAGCCAACTAAGAAATAAACAAGATGCACTAAGGCTCAACGAACGACACACAAGTACAAGGTGTGCAAACCAACATACACAAAGGCAATTTGGAGACACATCATATACAAACACATGCAAGGAACAAAACCAAAACATGCAAGGGGGAAAGTAACTTTCAAGGTAAACAATTTAAGTACAAGTTACCGCAAGAAGGCACATTGGATATAAGATAGAAACTTGATAATCCAATTGACTTGGCTTGAGACAAAGAGAATGATGAAGTCCCCTTAATTCTTCATAATGTAGCCAAGTCTCCAATGCCCTCCAACAACACCTATTGATCAAGTTTGAGCTTGTTGGTCCCCAACCAAGTTGGATCCTAAGAGGTTAGTCACAATAGGTTTGGCTACCCAAATGGTTCTTTGCTTGACACCACTTTGAGTACCAACAAACTTGGCAAACACATTGCCAACCTTATCCTTCCCAAGAGAATAGATATCATCAATAATAATTGGGTTGGATAAGTTACCACTAGTGCATGAAGAAGCGACGTGACCTTTCTCACGACATAAGTAGCAACGTCTACTCTTCACTTTCTTCTCACTTGATTTCTCAACTTGAGAAGCATTAGCTTGAGTCTTCTTGGGAAGAGGCCTTTCTTCAACTTGATGTTGAGCATGAGATTGAACTTGTGCCCTCTTCCCTTGTTGCTTGACACTAATGGCCTTCTTCTTCAATGGGCAAGATCTAACATGATGCCCTTCGACTTTGCACTTGAAGCAAACAATCTTGGCCGAATTCTTGACTTGTTCTTGGCCCTTCTTCTTGTTCAACTTGGACTTCTTCTTCTTGTTGGAGTTGAATCCAAGTCCACCTTTGTCATTGGGGGATTTTTGCACACTCAAGATATTGTTGAGTGTGGCCTGCCCTTCATGACACTTTTCCAAGTCTTTCTTCAAAGAAGTGACTTGGGCCTTGAGCTCTTTGATTTCCTCTACATGGTTAGTCTCAACACAAGTACTAGAGGAAGTATAAGCTTCATCGTTAGAGCAACAAGGCAAGGAAAGCAATTCATCACAAGATGTACCAACATTGTGAGTAGATGAATTACAAGGACTAGCACATGGCAATATACTATTTTGACTAGAAGTAGTGCTAGTATCCACATGAGGCTCACTAGATGTTACCTTAGCAATCATGGCCTCATGAGCTATATTTAGCACACTATGGGATACTAGAAGATCATCATGAGAGCTTGAGAGCTTTTCATGACTTTCTTCCAATTTCCCATAATTGCAAGATAGCACCTCAAGTTGAGCCCGTAGCTCAACATTCTCCTTCAAAATGGATGCTTCACAAGTAATAGAATTAGTAGCACAAGCATCATCATTAACAACAAGAGGAGAAGGCAAATTGGCAAGCTCTTTTAAATAAGCGGCTTCAAGTTGAGCATGAGACTCGGTGAGTTTGATGAGCTCACCCTTGATGACCCTTGAGTCATTTTCGAGGTGCTCAAAATCCTCAAGGAGTCTAGCATGAGCAACTTCAAGCTTAGCATTTTTAGTTTCAAAATCATTGGCCACCTCAAGAGCTCTATCAGTAGATTCCTTCACTCTAGACAATTCTAGAGCAAAAGTCTCCTCAAGAGATTCGGAGGTGGTTTGTTCATGTTCAAGAGCTTGAGATAGCTCCGCGATCTCATTTGCGTAATCACGCCCATGAGCTTCCATTTTCTCAATGGTGAACTCATGCTCCTCTAGATGAGATTCCAACTCCTCAATGTATTTCTTGCCATCAATGGCAATGGACATTATTTCCATGAAGTTGGAACAAGTAATTTTATTCTTAAGAAGAGCTTTAAAAATCATTTCCCCCTTAATTTTTAAGGAGGCAACATCATCATTCTCTTCATCATAATCTACATCATGATCACTCTCGCCATTATCAATATCATCACAAGATATATTGGGATTCAAAGTGGGAGTTACCTTTGAAGCCTTGGCCATAAGGCAAAAAGCAATAGATGATGATGTAGGATCCCTTGAGGCACCATTAAACACCACATCTTGTTCCATGGAGTGTTCGGTTTCCTCTACATTGTTAGCACAACAATTCGAGGAAATAGATGCATTTTTATCATGGCAACAAGACATAGCAAGCATATCATCATGATATTTAGTCAAGCAATTTCTACATGATATGCAAGGGCTATCAACACAAGCACGTGAAACATTTGGAGTGCTCGAAGTGTTAAAGCCCAAAGAGGGAGCATTGCAATAATATAGTGATGAAGGATCATCCACAATAAGCATACTATCATCATTGCAATGACCAGCACTACTCACCATATCATTACCTTGTGGCAAACCACATGTAGGTGAAGTAGAAGAAGTTGAGAAGACTATATGACCGGAGGTGGAGGGAGAACAACCATCCCCACAAATCTTGGACACACCATATTTATCTTGAAGCTTTGTCCATAACTCATGAGCATCCCGGAATGGCATGAGTTGAAATATAACTACATTGCTCAAAGCATCGAAAAGCACATTAGAGGCTTGAGCATTGAGATAAGAGTTTATCTCATCCTCTAAAGATAATCTTTGGGGATCCTTTGGAGGAGAAAAACCCATATCTACAATTCGCTCTAAATTTGGGTCAATGACCCTAAAGAGATTAAGCATGCGAATTACCCAAACATCAAAATTTGCGCCATCAAAACTAAGAGTGTCAGAGAATCCTAATCCCCTAGTCGACATCTTTACTCTCTAGGCGGTTAAGCCCAACAAAGAGAGACGAGGCTCTGATACCAATTGAAAGATCGTGGATGTCGCCTAGAGGGGGGGTGAATAGGCGTTTTTAAAATAATTACGGTAGAGGCTTGAACAAATGCAGAATAAACCTAGCGGTTAATTTGTCAAGCACAAAACCTACAACAACTAGGCTCACCTATGTGCACCAACAACTTATGCTAAGAAAGATAAGCAACTATGTGATAGCAAGATATATGACAAAGAACAATATGGCTATCACAAAGTAAAGTGCATAAGTAAAGGGCTCGGGTAAGAGATAACCGAGGCACGCGGAGACGACGATGTATCCCAAAGTTCACACCCTTGCGGATGCTAATCTCCGTTTGGAGCGGTGTGGAGGCACAATGCTTCCCAAGAAGCCACTAGGGCCACCGTAATCCCCTCACGCCCTCGCACAATGCAAGATGTCGTGATTCCACTAAGGGACCCTTGAGGGCGGTCACCGAACCCGTACAAATGGCAACCCTTGGGGGCGGTCACCGAACCCGTACACTTTGGCAACCCTTGGGGGCGGTCACTGGAACCCGTCAAAATGCTCGGGGCGATCTCCACAACCTAATTGGAGACCCCGACGCTTGCCCGGAGTTTTACACCACAATGATTGAGCTCCGAACACCACTAACCGTCTAGGGCGCCCAAGCACCCAAGAGGAACAAGCTCAAGGGCACCAAGCACCCAAGAGTAATAAGCTTCTCAACTTGTAACTTCCACGTATCACCGTGGAGAACTCAAACCGATGCGCCAAATGCAATGGCAAGGGCTAACGAAGTGCCCAAGTCCTTCTCTCCCAAATCCCACCAAAGCAACTAATGCTAGGGAGGAAGATGAGAGGAAGAACAAGAAGGAGAACACCAAGGACTCCAAGATCTAGATCCAAAGGGTTCCCCTCACAAAAAGGAGAAATTGATTGGTGGAAATGTGGATCTAGATCCCCTCTCTCTTTTCCCTCAAAAACTAGCAAGTATCCATGGAGGGATTGAGAGTTAGCAAGCTCGAAGAAGGTCAACAATGGGGGAAGAACACGAGCTCAAAGGATAAGGTTCAATGGGGAAGAAGACCTCCTTTTATAGGTGGGGGAAAATCCAACCGTTATGCTCACAACCCGCACAGAGCGGTACTACCGCTCGTCATCACGGTACTACCGCTAGGGATCGCGGTACTACTGCTTGCGGTACAAAAAAAATACTTCTGTAGCTACCTCCGCAGGACTTGGGACGAGTTTTTTGGTCCGGAGCGGTACTACCGCTGTAGGAGCTGCAGTAGTACCGCTCTGGAGCGGTAATAAAAAATTACATCCGCTCCAATTCGCGGTAGTACCGCTGCAGCCTTTTTAGAACACCAAAACTGCCACAACTTTTGCAAACGGACTCCGAATTCGATGAAACCAAGTTTGTTGGAAAGCTAGCGACAAGGGCTAACACAATCTTGATAGAAATACCAATAACAAGCAAATGAGAAAAGGCCCAAAAGAAAATGGTGAGAACCCTTCCTCGGATAAGACCGGTAAAACCTCCAACACCGAAAACATCATAGAAGACGCATGCAAACTCCGTTTTCGATGAACTCAAGCTTGTCATCAAGATGACCACAAGCTCTAAGACTCACAAAGAGAATCAAACAAGAACCAAGAAACATGATGTAAGGATGCAATGGTTTGATCTCTCTATGAACAATACGATCAAGCAACTCATCGAGAGCCCCCCTTGATAGTACGGCAATCGATCCTATAACCCGGTCTCCCACAACTACCATGAGACCGGTAAAATAGAAAACCTATCAAGGGCAAACCTTTTCCTTGCACATGGTCCACTTGAGCTAGATGATGACGATCTTCACTCCCTCAAGTTGGACCACATTTCTTGATTGCGTTGGCTCGATGGAGGCTAGATGATTGCTCCCCCATAGTCCACTATGGGTGAGCCACTCTTCGGCTCATCTTCACAAGTCCATTGACACCACAATGGATGGCAAGATTCAAGCACTTGATCTCTTCGTGATGCTCCACTTGAACTTGCACACGGCAATCTTGATGACGATCACCACTTGATGTCATCCTTTCCATGGGTTGTATGATATCTTCCTCTTGATGCAAGCCCATGGATACGTACCTAACCCCACATAGAACTCTCACATAGACCATGGGTTAGTACACAAAGTGCAATGGACAATGCTTACCATACCATGGGATCACTTGATCCCTCTCGGTACATCTTCTACGCTTTGTGAGTTAATCAACTTGATTCACTATTGACTTAGTCTTGATCAACCTTGAATCTTTGCAACTCTCTTCATTTGGATGATGTATTGAAGGTAAACATGAATGATCGCACAACCTTCTTCTTCAAGACATGGTTGCAATAAGCTCAACACTCGCATGACCAATCTTTGGATAATTCCTTAATAGCACCTTGGTACTCATAAACTCCTTGAAACCAACACATGGACTTCAAGAAAAGCCTATGGACAAATCCTTCAAATATAACTCAAGACAACCATTAGTCCATAGAGACTGTCATCAATTACCAGAACCAAACATGGGGGCACTGCATGTTCTTTCAGTCGTTGCTATGTTTTGTTTCATGTTGATCTGTAGTGGAGCCCAGTTGGGACGATCGGGGATCTAGCAGTTGGGTTATCTTCTTTTCTTTTGGCTTCGTCCGTAGTCGGACTATGTGTGTACTCTGAATGATGTATGAATTATATGTTCTTTGTGTGAAGTGGCGATTGTAAGCCAACTCTTTATCCCATTCTTGTTCATTACATGGGATTGTGTGAAGATGACCCTTCTTGTGACAAAACCACCATGCGGTTATGCCTCTAAGTCGTGCCTCGACACGTGGGAGATATAGCCGCATCATGGGTGTTACAAGTTGGTAATCAGAGCCATCCCCGACTTAGGAGCCCCCTGCTTGATCGAATCGCTGACGTTGTTGATTTTAGTACAAAAATGTTTTGAGTCTTAGGATTATATATATCGGAGAGTAGGACTCTTTTTATTCCTCAATCCCTTCGTCGCTCTGGTGAGGTCTCCTGACGTAGATGTGTTGACTTTCTTCTCCTCAAATTTCACTAAAAATTATCAGGATCACGCGGGTATCTTGGAATCGTTCTGATATTCTTGTGATGAGAACATTGTTCTTGGTGCCTCCTGACATTTAGGGGTTGTGGTAGTGTCCCGGGGAGTTGAGCTCTGAGGTGTTGTCGTCACAATTTTATCGTTGCAGTTCTGGAATACCTGAGTTTCGCCGACATCGAAAATCTCTTTTATGCAGTTGTTGGTGAGATAACCTCGACACCACCCAGTACTGGGGCTGGAGTTCGGGAATATTGCCATAGCTCGTATAACGGATGCTTTTTGAAGGTTGAGGTACACGATTTCTGAAGATTTCTTGGTTATGTGTTGACGGATGGATACAGCTTGGATGTAGGTATTGTTAGTTTTGGGTGAGATATATATTGCTTCCCTTGTATCCCCAACACCAGATTGCATAACTAGAAAGTTTCGGGAGTTTATAGGTGGGAATTCAAGTAGCTCCTAGAATATCTTTCCGACATATGCATGATATGAGATTGGGGTTCGATGTCTAGTGGTCGGCCTATCCATGGTCATTTTTACAGTGGTCTCGTTGTGTCTTAATGAGTCATTGCTATGCTGACTCGGGGACGCTTCGTATGTCATGTGCACTGCCTTGTACATGATGGTGCTAGACGATCGAGCCCGTGTGGGCCCCACCACAAAAACTTCGAACGAAATCTCTATCATTTGTTTGTTTCCGGCTTATTCTGCAAGCCAAATCCTTTGTTTTGTTTTATTTGTGGTATTTGAGTTGCTTCGAAGTCAAGTGTTGATCCATACCTTCCCTAAATGGTGTTCTCATATTCCTATGGGAGTGCTAATCATTCTTGATCATTGAGGTTGTCATGTTAATTCTTTCCAACCGGTGTGCTTCTTTTCATGTGGATCCGATCATTTCAACATTTGCGAGATCAATTCTAAGTTTTCTCAACGGTATCCATTCCATCTGCCCCAAGTTGCCTTTGTTTTTTCCTCCCTCCCACCCTTTTCTGCAAGTACTCATATATTTTAATCAAGTATTCATTTACTCATGTGAAGTCTCTTCATTATTTTCTGTCAATGTTCTTATCCGGTGATTCTCAGGAAGATACTAACGGAGCTTCAAGTTCATTATTCTTCGTCATTAATCCGTTCAAGCTATTTTTAGATTATTATCTCATTCAAGTCATTTAATTCAAACGGTGCAATCCTCTTTAAAATCATTTCAACGGTGTTTCTTTCGAGTGGGCCCTAACCCACAGATCTTTTCCCAGGATCTTACCTGACTCTTCTAATTTTCCCGGAGCCATTCTCAAATTCATTTCCAAGTTTGACGTAAGAATGAATTTTCATCAGTCACGTGCCTTCTCCAAGGTCGCTTTCAAATTCTTTTCAGCTTTGGCTCAACCTTTCCTCTTTTAATCCTTCCGGGGTGTCTCAACAATTGGGTGGTGTTTCTCCTCGTCATTCTCAGCTTTGAAGACCGAAGAAGAGTTCCTCTTAAATCCTTACCCGTTCTTCCAAAGATGCGTAGTTCAAGCTTGATGCCGTCCTTTCATAATTGTTTTCGATTGTGAGAATTCTTTTCACCCATCCGGAGCATTTCATGAGTTGTTTCCATTTCTTTCCTCTGAAGGCCATCATGTCATAATTCTTCATTCTCAGCATGTAGCTATCATTCTCCAAATCTTCTAGTGCATCGTTCCAATATCCTCTAATAAATTCATGACCTCTTTGTTCTTCATTCATTTTTCAACTCTTCCCTGTGAATTGTGCCTTTGCTACTTTTATTTCTGATTCTTACGGTGGTTCTTTCAACATTCCTCTTCCTTTGTTACCATATCATTTCATTCGTTCTTTCCAATCCCACCGGTGGTTCCATCAATACCTTCTCAAGTTTGCGCTATATCTCTCTTAATCCTTTCTACGGTAATAAGTAGTATGCCAAATCCATTGCTTGCCATCAATTTAATTTGATGAAGGATAAGCATACAATAAATCTTATTCTTATTTCCTTGAGGTGATTCAATTCTTTTCTTCTAGAGATTGTTCATGATGAAGTAATTCTCGGTTCTAGTGTTTCATCTTTTCCTTTTCCGGAGTTCCAAGTTTTCCGCATTATCTCATCGCGATGCTCCATCTAAATCATCACAAGGCTTCACCTTGTGTTTTCAACTTCTCTTTATTTTTATCATCCTTTTATTACCAGAGTTCTTCATGGAGGCTCTACATGGTGGTTCGTCAAGGATTCTTTTCATTCTTCAATTGTTCTTCAAGATTTCTCTCGAAGTTATGACCCGCCAAGCTATACTCAAAATTAAACATGGTGCTCAACACATGTTTCGTTTTGAGGCATTCAAGCATTCTTCATCTTGCATTCTGAAGTGCAATTCCTTCTACCTTATCTTTTGAGGTGGTGTTATATCTTTGTTGACAATTTCCATTCATGTTTCGCGATTCACATGTTCTCAAGAATGAGGTATTTTAAATACACTAATCTCTTCGTTGGAGTTATCTTGTGTCATATTTCACCTAAAGCCTTCCCTAAGGAATGTTGCTATTGTGATGCTTATCAATGACCCAAGTTATCTCTCTATCATCTTGCCATCTTGCTGCATGAAATTTTTCATCTCGTCGGTGTTATCAATTATATTATTTGTTTCCGTAGTGGCAGAATTTCGGCTCAATTTTGAGAAGCTTTCCATAAGCCCACTACAAGCTTATTCGTTTCCTTGTTGGTTTTCCAACAACCCCGTTGTAACCTTCTTGGAAGGGTGCTTTCCAAGCTCATTTGTGGCAGAAGTTGGCATTTTCTTCTCCATTCTTTTATTCCAATGATCTATCTTCTATTATTTCTTCCGGAGGCATTGTGATGTTGCTCTTTTCACTCATCATCTCGAATTGCGAGGACCGTGTCCTTTTCGTGCTTATCCATTTAACCGGACTGTTGTGTCATCTCTTCAAGTTCTTTTCATCTTATCAAGTCTTGCATCTCTTTTCAACCGGAGTGCCATCTGAATTTGTTCTTCCTTGTTCCTTGTTTATCTCGTTTCAACCAGAGTGGTTTCAATTCCTTCTTGTCCATTGTACTCGTCATTCATAGCTTTGCAACCTCCAAGGTTCACATGGTGTTCCTTGTTTCTATTTTCTACCGCAGTGCTCTCAATTGTGTTATACTCCATTGTGTTATTTCATTCAACTTTTCAACCTCTCAAGGTTCTTTGGTTTCCCTTATTGGTCCAAGAAGCAACTTAGTTTTACCTCTTCTCTTCCTCTTCCATTTTTCTCTGGTGCCATCCTAAATCTCAGGACGAGATCCTCTTGTAGTGGTGGAGTGTTGTAACACCCCGGATGTAACTTTCCATAATTGTAACTCCAACTCTTGCCATTTCCGGCTATGTGTTGTGATACTTCCTTCGTGGTTGGGTTTTTGTCTTTCGTTTTGCATTTTGTTCATGTCATGCATTTCATCTCATGTCATCATTCGCATTACATCAGCATTGTTTTCTTAAAACTTGCATCCGCTCGTAGTTGTCGTTCCTCACTTCTCTCCGTTGCGTTCGTTGACCGTTTCGAGTCTAATGGGTTTTCGCTTACCTGTTGCCCAAATCCTTCCCCTAACCCCTTTCTTTTCTCTCCTTTCTTTCATTGCAATTTTATGTTTTCAGAAAGATTTTGAAAGAATTAAGAGGGAGAGAGAGATCCAGCGCAACCCAACTCCTCATGGCCTTTTCCCCTCTTCACCAAATTGGCCCAAGGCCTGCTTAACCCTCTGTTAACCCTAGCCCCGACCACCTCACTCCCATCGATCTCCCTCTCCTCTCGTCCTCCCACACCGTCGCCACTCACACACACGCACGCATCGAGCTAGGGGAGGAGCCCCTCGATCCGCCCCTTCGGCCCCAACCCCGGATCCTGCAGCCCCGCGTTGTCCATCTCGTGAACCGTGCCGCCCCATCGACCCGCCTCGTCCTTGCGTCTCCCTTCCTCGTCCCGCACCCGAACTCCTGGAGCCCGAGCCGTCCCCAAGCGCCTCCTCCTTGCTGCTTCGCCTCTCGCCGAGCAGGAGCTCCGCCGCCTCGACTCCTCGTCCGGCCGCCATCGGCCGCTCCCTCCCCGACCTCCGGCCTTGTCCAGGCCATCCCTGCCATCGCCTCTCCAGCCGCGTCGACACGCCTCCAGGCCCGTGCTCTACCCCAGCCTCCTCTGCTTCGCCCTCTCGCCGGAGATTGTGTCCCTGCCATCTTCTTCACCTCCTGCCTGAGACCCACCTTCGGCCTTGCCATGGTTCGCCTGCACCAGCTCCGTCCGACAAGGGCGTCGCCCCGCAGCCTTCTCTTTTCGTGACCAGGATCCCCCTCCTCGCGCCTCTGGTCACCTCGCCACCCCCATCAGCCGTCATGTGCCCGCATCTGCGCAGCACTATCCACGCACCTCCGGTGACCTCCCGAGGCAGGGCCTTGACAAGTCCCTCAATGCCCCTCCAGATGTGTCAATGCCTCTGTTTGACCCATGTACAACTACACGGTGATGCGCCAAGTACCCCCCTCGGATCGTCAAGTTCGACTACACGGAACCACCAAGTACCACTACGATTGCCGTGTACATCTACGGACGCCAAGACCGGAACAACAAGTACCCCGACAACGTGTGTAACTCTACCGTCAACCCTGTGGATGCCAAGTTCCTCGTCGTAACCCCAATCCTCTACGGAGTGTGTACGACTACAAAACGTGAACAACTGCTTCCACTATCGTCGCCGTGTGCCACTACTTCCACGATGACCATCCCGAGAATGTCTACTTCCTCTACATCGCACCGACTCGATCCGCCCCGAAAACGCACGCTTCAAAGGTATAACCCCGAGATGACGCCCGCGAACGAATGCATGTGTGTTATATGAAATGCTCGTGTGTGCACCATGTCCGAGTTGTCATTGCACGTTCCTCCTTGTTTGCCATGATGTCGAACCGTGGGAACCCGGTTGCCGGGATCACCCCACCATCTTTTCCACGTTCCGTAAATCCACACTTTTGCATCGATATCTCAGTGAGTTATCGGATCATCGGAATGGTGTCGTGGCACCATTTTCATTGTCGTTGCCGTGGCACCCCTTTCGTTCCGCCACGGTGACAAATGCTTCATAACATGCTCATGTCAAAATTTTCATAAAATTGCATAAACTTGTATATGTCATTCGCATCATGTTAACAACATTTAAATGGTTAAAATTGTTGTTTGCATTAAATTACTAAATGACATGTGGGGATTTTCTGGAATTGTTGTTTGTTGTTCCGGCCTCATTTAAACTTGCCTAAATAGTTAGTTTAATTATGCTTCACCTCTTGCCATGTTTAACAACAGTTAATATTGTTGGGTAGCTTAAACGAGATTAAACTAAATATGTCAATGTGGTGTTTTGTCAATATGCAACTCGTTGCATATTGAGCTCCACCTAACTTGTAGTATTGTTTGTTGCACTTTGCCTTGCCATGCCTCATTAAACCAGACATGCACCATACTTGATTGTGCATCATGCCATGATTATGCTTGTGTGTTTACCATGTTGTTTGCTTCTTTCCGGTTTGCTTCTCTCGTTAGCTTCGGTTTCGTTCCGGAGTTGTGAGGATTCGTTCGACTACGTCCGTTTGTCTTCTTCATGGACCCATTCTTCTTCCTAGCGGGATTTCAGGTGACCATCACCCTTGATATCACTTCTATCTTTGCTTGCTAGTAGCTTCGTTCTATTGCTATGCTGCGCTACCTATCACTTGCTTATCAAGCCTCCCAAATTGCCATGTCAGCCTCTAACCTTTTCACCCTTCCTAGCAAACCGTTGTTTGGCTATATTACCGCTTTTGCTCAGCCCCTCTTATAGCATTGTTAGTTGCAGGTGAAATTGAAGATTGCTCCATGTTGGACAGAATTATTTTGGGATATCACAATATCTCTTATTTAATTAATGCATCTATATACTTGGTAAAGGGTGGAAGGCTCGGCCTTATGCCTGGTGTTTTGTTCCACTCTTGCCGCCTTAGTTTTCCATCATATCGGTGTTATGTTCCTTGATTTTGCATTCCTTACGCGGCCGGGTGTATGGGAACCCCTTGACAGTTCGCTTTGAATAAAACTCCTCCAGCAAGGCCCAACATTGGTTTTACATTTGCCTAACAACCTACTAACTTTCCCTTGGGCAGGCCAATCTGAGGGTCATCTTTATTTTAACCCCCCCCCCCTCCGGGGGCCAGTGCTTCTCTAAGTGTTGGTACGAACCGAGCAGCCTGCGGGGCCACCTCGGGGAAACTTGAGGGTTGGTTTTACTCGTAGGATGTCTCATCCGGTGTGCCCTGAGAACGAGATATGTGTAGCTCCTATCAGGATTTGTCGGCACATTCGGGCGGTCTTGCTGGTCTTGTTTTACCATTGCCGAAATGTCTTGTAACCGGGATTCCGAGACTGATCGGGTCTTCTTGGGAGAAGGAATATCCGTCGTTGGTCATGAGAGCTTATAATGGGCTAAGTTGGGACACCCCTGCAGGGTATAAACTTTCGAGAGTCGTGCCCGTGGTTATGTGGAAGATGGGAATTTGTTAATATCCGGTTGTAGAGAACTTGACACTTGACTTAATTAAAATGCATCAACCGCGTGTGTAGCTGTGATGGTCTCTTTTCGGCAGAGTCCGGGAAGTGAACACGGTTTGGGTTATGTTTGGACGTAAGTAGTTTCAGGATCACTTCTTGATCACTTCTAGTTTCACGACTGTTCCGTTGCTTCTCTTCTCGCTCTTATTTGTGTATGTTAGCCACCATATTTGCTTAGTGCTTGCTGCAACTCTACCTCATTACCACTTCCTACCCATAAGCTTAAATTGTCTTGATCTCGCGGGTTTTGAGATTGTTGAGTCCTCGTGATTCACCAGATACTATCACAACAGTTGTAGGTGCCGATGATACCAGTGCAGGTGATGCAATCAAGCTCAGATGGGAGCTCAATGAAGCTCTTGGTCGTTGCTATGTTTTATTTCATGATGATCAGTAGTGGAGCCCAGTTGGGACGATCGGGGATCTAGCAGTTGAGTTATCTTCTTTTCTTTCAGCTTCGTCCGTAGTCGGACTATGTGTGTACTCTGAATGATGTATGAATTATATGTTCTTTGTGTGAAGTGTCGATTGTAAGCCAACTCTTTATCCCATTCTTGTTCATTACATGGGATTGTGTGAAGAAGACCCTTCTTGCGACAAAACCACCATGCGGTTATGCCTCTAAATCGTGCCTCGACACATGGGAGATATAGCCGCATCGTGGGTGTTACACCCCTTTCCATTAATTGCATAACGGAAATACCAACCGTACCGAGATTACAGGAGATGGAAAAAGGAAGAGTGAGTTCAAGAACTACCATGAAACCCACTGCACATGCCCGCCTTCGAGATGTGCACCACGGGACATGTTATATCCTTACATAACTTAGTGATTGTTCAAGCTATATATTTTCACCCTTTAACACTTATGTATAGAGATGTTTCAATAGTTAAGATTCATGTTTGTTTAGGCAATCGTCTGTTTTTTTGTTAAACAACATCAACGTGCTATTTATTTCCAAAGATGGTTGGACATAATTCAGCCAGAAGAGTACACACGAGAATCACTGGAGTCTAGAAATAAATAAATAAACACCACAACTTGGACCTAGGATTTAGAAGAAGAAAAAGGATAATGGTCCAGTTCATTTGACAACTTAAAAATTAAGCCACCCCCTCCCCGGCTTTTTCCATAAGTCGCCTCTCTTGTTCATTGGGGTTTCTAAATTAGTTATGGGTAACTAATTTAGAAGTCTTAACAAACATAGAGAGCGGCTTATTTTTTAAGCTGGGGAGAGACAGCTTAATTTTAAGCCGTCCAAAAGAACTAGCCCAATGGAAGAGAAACAAATAGAAACTCAATTGTGGCACATCATTTCGGATCCCGTTATCACATGGAGAGTTGTCTAGTGGCTAATAAACGTGGCATCACCGTCATAACTATTATGTAGATCCTTCCACGCTTGCACATCTTTGTTAAGAACAAATTTGTCATATTGTCTTGGAATGATATTGTAAAACCCAATCATGTCTGCCCTAGAGCAAGCTTGTGCTCGTGGAATTTTCTTGCGATGTACGCATGGTTGTACTATTGACAGCTATAGTTAACTGAGTGCACAGAGTCAGATGGAGGTTGGTGAAGTTTTTTTTATGTGTGTGTGTTGTGCTTTTTTCTAAAATAGACAGAATTTGTCCAGAAGGTAAGAGCAGCTTTCAGGTTGTGTTTGTTGATTTGTTAAGATGGTTAGATACTCTCCTACAGCCACTCTGCAACTATTGGGTCTTTTTTCTTGCAGCTATTGGGTCTTGTGACACCATGGTTTACCGAGGCAAAACATCTCATGAAGTAATTTATGTCCACTTGTGCAAGAATAAATAAGCATAGCTTGTATGCTTGGCTGATGTTTGATCCCTAACCACTCATAATATTATCCCTATCTTTTTCGTTTCGTTCTCAAGTATGGTCGCTTTTGTCTCGTTGCTCAATGAATGGATTATCCTTTTCTTTTGAGGGATATGAATTGACTATCTAAAGCCGCCACTATGTTGTGATGATGAGCAAAGCGAAGCCAGGTTCATATTTAAGAGAAGAGAATACTTGTATGCAAAACAAATTGACATGTTGTGATTTCAGATTTTCTGTCATCCAAAAAAGTTGACTTCTCCATCTACCATTCCTCCAGGCCTCGGATCTCTTTTGTAGAATGAGACTGCCTCACTTGGGACTATTGTTACCAAGACTGGATGATTCTGAGCCTAGAATAAATGCGACGGTTCCCACCCGCATTGTTCACTGTGGAACCTAGCTGCTCTACACTCTACAGTGCATGCAGCAGCAACAACAACAACAACAGCAGCCTGGTCCCGACTTTCATTCAAAATATGGAAAAGGCCTCTCAACCAGGCAAGATTATCACTATCCTTGTGGTGCCACACACAAAGTAGGTTTGTATCACCACTATTTATTATCCAAGCTTATGTATGTGTTATCATGTTGTGTGAATTGCTGTGAGTGATAATACAAGCATGCAGATTTTCTACTCAGGTCCTAGCAGCTGCCCAAAAATACGGAACGGCAATAATGAAAACGGATCCAATACACAGCGGACGCTCGAGTTTATAGCATACATGGAACGTGAACATACGTAGACCGTTCGAGGTGTCTTTTTTCCATAGTTGACCGTTCAATGTTATTATATTGCCACTATCTTGTGTGCCAGAACAAAATCGGATATTTTTGCATTTGACGCAAAAAGGGCAAAAGCATCATTAGACACTTTTCATGCTCGGTCTGACCAAACTAGCTTGATAAGATCTCACGGAAGCATAAACATCTTTTTACATGTCCTGCTCGGATGAAACAAAACATAAAGTTGGAGTCTTCCGTTCGTCAACGTCAATGTTGTTTAGTTGCCACCTTTCGACAAATAAAGATTATTCAGTTCTTGTTGTGTAGTGGGGTTTATGTGTATCCAACTTCAGCCACTAAAATAGATATCATAATGCTACACATGATGAACCCATTGAGTCGGTGCGATGCCATGTGGAAGAGGTACATGATGATAATTTTAAAGTGTGTGATCTAACTCATTTATGTTTGTGGTGTCTAGGCACACGCCCCCACAAACACTACGTAAGCAGTTCTAGAAAAACTATGCAAGCAGTCACTCACACCACGTACTACTCGTCTACTTGATAAAGAATGAAATTATGTACGTAGAACAATCTGCCTTTAAAGAGCATGTATGCCATCAAGCTTGAATTTTTCTTAATGAGTATGAGTACAATTGCCTCCACTATATCCAAGTAAAAATTTGGTTCTCAAAAGGTATGCAAATCAATACAAATTAATAGTCCAGTATTGAAGGCTTCAAATCATGTTACACATAGACAAATGTTTGAAAGAGAGAAATGATGTCATTCTATAAAATAACTCTTATGGCACAAATTGAAAACATGACCTAAATCGTAGGGGTGAGGCGGAGGAGGGCAGGCAGCGAGTGATGTGGCGTCATGGTTTGGTCACCCTCGCGCCGCGTGCCATGTGCCGTGGGTGTGCTTAGCCGAGTGTTGCCTATCGGCCACCCGGCTTACGAGATATGAAGGCTTTTGTGTTGGAAAATAAAAATAAAAGGTAATATTCAAGCCGGAGTCTTCCGTTAGAGTGCGCCCCGCCATCATGGAGCCGTCGAGTGCGGGGAGAGAGGCCACGTGGCAGGGCAGTTTGTCGAGCGTATTGTATAAGATGAGTGTTTGTCGCAGTTTGTGCCGAGATCCTTGGCTAAGCCAGACGCTTTTCTAGCTATTCTTGACATAGGGTGGTGTAAGCCAAGTGCCGTCCTGCGTCGTGCTTTTAGAGTTGACACTCGGCGTACATACATTTTTACTATAGTGAACTGAGGTACACTCAGGTTGTGTGATCTTGTGCACTATGAAAACGGTATCGTGCACGAGTAATAATACTACAAATTTATGAAGAAGGACAGTGTGGGAAACCTAAATCTGCCGAATGGACAGGTTCCACCCCAAGGAAAGACCAACTGAGTCGCGTGATCTTATCATACACGCATAATACAAATCTAGTAGGAGCAGCGCACATGGAGAGATCAAAATCTGGTAAATATCTAAGCGCATCGTAGGTGAGCGAGATGCATGCCGTGCTTAATGATTTCCAAATAATGGAGCAATTTAATTCAAAGGACAAGAGGCGACCCCAGAGTCTGGTGCTGGTCAGCAAAGCATCGTAACACTGTTACTGTGGCAGCCTGCCGTGGCGTGCACACTGGGGGCTGCACCAACGAATACTACTAGTACTGTAATCAACTAATCAGTAGTAGTACGTAGCAGTAAGCACTAGTAGTTGGGATCACAGAAAAAGTCTCCGCATCAGCTATAGATATACAGGCCGGGGTAGCTAGTAATGTGTGCCAACTTGATAAGCATGACATAAATCAAATGCGGTAAGTGGAGTACGGCTGACGACCTCAATGGAGTACTACCTATCTCCATCCCCCACACGTTTAAGCTAATATAATCTCTTTCCGATCTCGACCTTCACCTCCCTTTGTGTACTTGCTCCGTTCTTAAATATAAGTCTTTTTTAAAGATTGCACTACAAACTACATACGGATGTATATAGACATATTTTAGAGTGTAAATTTACTCATTTTATTTCGTATGTAGTCTATAGTGCAATCTTTAAAAAGACTTATATTTAGGAACGGAGGAGGAAGGGAGTAGTTGCGTGTGCATGTGTGTATAAATATAACACACACACAGAGAGACCTCAATGGTTACAGAAAGCCCCATGCCTCCCATAATAATCAAGTAGAAGTAGTAGAAGAGTTAATTCTTCAACTCATGGGAGGCGCAAGGTGGTGCCTTGGTGCTGAACTCTGGACGCCCAAGGTCAAGGTACACTCCTCGGCCTCCTGTTCGTCGCAGAAGCGGCTACTCCCAGAAGACACACCGGCCGCCGATGCTCCTCCGGCTGAGGAGCCAGCGGCGGCGGTCGGCCAAGGCCAAGTCCTCAAAGACGAAGGCGAAGGCGAAGGGGTCGGGGAAGAGCACAGGAGCCAGCAGAGGGAGGTGTTCACCATCTGGATGAAGTCGCTGGTGCTCAACGGGAGCGGTTGCACGGTCTTCGACTCCCGCGGCCGCATCGTCTACCGCGTCGACAACTACGGCTCTCACCGCTCCGTGGACGTGTGCCTCATGGACATCACGGGGAGCGTGGTGCTCCAGGTCCTCAAGAAGTTCCGGAGGTGGGAGGGATACAGGTGCAGCGGGTGGGACCGCGCCGACGCGCCGCGACGGCTGCCGTGGTTCACGGTGGTGAGCAACAAGTGGGGCCGCGGCCCGCGCTGCGAGTTCAGGAGCGACGGCCACGCGGTGCGCTACAAGATGGACGGCGGCAGGCGGCGGCAGCAGGCGGCGCGCGCCTCGTGGATCGTGGACGACGCCACCGGGCTGGCCGTGGCGGAGGTGAAGAGGAAGCTGACGGCGACGGGGGTGTCCCTGGGCGAGGACGTGCTGACGCTGGTGGTGGAGCCCAACGTGGACCACTCGCTCATCATGGGGCTCCTTGTGGTGCATGGCCTCATAAACCACTCCATGTGATGTCATCGCATCGTACGTGCAGGGACACAGGGTGTAATTATCTTGTTAGATGCATGCTCAGATGCATCCTGCAGACACCAGTCTTCTTCTTTCTTTGGAAAACCTTTTGTGGCGTGATTTGTTTAGGCGTGAGGTCTGCCAATCAGTTAAGCAAGAATAAGTTTATGTTCAATCATGGAGTACGTAGTATTTGGCGCCCCATCGAAAGCACGCTGCATGCGCTTCTTCAAGATCAAGGAGGCCACCGATCGGCTGCTTCATGCACCCAGCAAGTCTCCATTCAGTTAACTTTTTCTAAAAAAAAGTTAACTGAATGGAGACTTGCTGTGCTGTCTCATGCACGACAAAACCAATGAGGGTTCCTGCTCAACTTCTGGAGGTCCGGTAAGCGTTTCCTTTTTTTTTTCCTTTTTCCTTTTTTTTGTGATAAAGCGTTTCCTTTTTTTCAACAAGACAAAAGACTTTCATTTTCATCATTTAAGAAGAAGAAGAAGAAGAGGAGGAGGAGGATTGTGCAGTTAGTTCGTGAAAAGAAACATGCACAAAAACGTTACAAACACGCCCACAAGTGCCATCGTCATCACTCATCGCCCTCGATCCAACTATTTCGACTTCTTCACCATCGACGTCCATAGGAAGGAAGGAATGTATGTAAGACCATTATTTGTGAGAGAGACGACTAGACTATTCTTCAGTCCACAATAATACGAGACGTGCAGATCCATCGCAAGTAAGACTGCTGGAATGATCTCATCCACTTGATCATGTAAATGTCGGCAAGTCCCGAGGAAGAATTCTCATTTTCCAAAAAAGAAATACTTGCAAAGACTCGAAAACCAGAGACCAGAGGAATAAGACAGAGAAAAGATCATGCACGCAGCCTTTTGGCTCTTGGGCACCAGTTGTCCGGGTGTATGAATTTCTTTTTCCAAAAATTTATATACATGCAGATTTCAATGAAACGCCTAACCTTGTTTTTGCACAGGATACTAAAAATTGTTTACTGGGCCTAGAACGAAAATGCAAAGGATTCTTTTGGATTGAAGTTTCAAGGAGAGGTTCGAGTGGATACCACCTGCACAATTCTGACTCAATACAATTTGCCCGGTAGCGTGATTATACACGCAGGCCGGGCCGAAAAGGATACAATCATCTCCAATAATGAGATATTGAGCCGTCAAAGATTACGACACCAAGCATGGAAATGCACTAGTACTACATCATTCTCGTTCCAGCAGCGTGATACTACACGCAGGCGCCACCAAGGGGCTAAATGAAAATAATCATCTCCAGTAATGTGACAAAAAAGAAAAGAAAAATCTCTACAGGGCGAGACTCAAATCGTCGAAGCACCAAGTAATAAATTAATCTTCTGGTTAATAAAATGAATATTTCCCTGAACTGACCACAATAACAAGTTAATTGACCTGACCTGATTCTCATTCATACTGTACACTTGCACAGGCTCTACAACTTGCAATCTAAACAAAGATTCTCAATAATAAACCGACGAAAAACGATGGCCGGCCCGACGAGCATGATGGTGCTACAAATACAAATCTATCTCCTTTGGATGGTGATGCGCTGGAGCAGGCCATGTCAGCTGTGCTCTTGTTGACCTGCCACAAGGCATCAACCAGATTTGCATCCCTCCGTTGCTCTCACTGTGACGGCCCCTTCTTGATCTGATGCCTACACTTCTTTTTGCTGTAGCCCCCCTCCAATCGCAGCCATTGCTCTGTGCTAACGTTTATCATGTATGTACATGCTCTCAACATTGCTACATGAAGTAGCTTAGCGTTGTCGTTTTCCTCGACCCACCTTCTCCGTAGAGATCATTCCACTGAACAAGCTCATTCATATTCGTTGAATCACAAGATACACTTGCACAAACCTACAACCAAGTGGCATACAAGGTCAGGACATTCTATCAGGCAGCACAATTTCTTCCTTCTATATCAGGGTTTAAAAATACTTAGCATGATACAACACAGCTACCGACCCACAGCACAAACTCATAGTCACAATAACTAACCTGTTCATGTGCATGTTTGAAATCACTTATTCTCAAGGCACGGACATCATTGCTAGAACACGATTGGGGCAATGGCCTGCTTTCTGCTTCTGCCAAAGCTCTCTCCTGCAAGCGGACACACAAAAGGTCAAATCCATTTCACATCATCCATCACTGTCAAATATAAATACAGAAGATGCCCATGTTCCATTGATTTCATTACTAATCTATATACTACTTCCTCTGTCCCAAAATAAGTGTCAAGTTGAGACATTTATTTTGGGACGGAGGGAGTACCTCTTTTGCAAAATATAAGGCATAGTTTTGGACGTACAGATTCAAGATTTGACCAATAATTAGTCCAATAATGAATAGGCTATGCATTAATACTGCATCAGAGGTTTATGGTCAAAGGTCAAGTACGGACAGTCAAACTGCGCCCTATATTTTGGAACAGAGGGGGATATATACAACCATAATAACGCTACATAACAAAGAGACTATACAAGTTTGGGAGGATAGAAGTAACCTTTTTCTCCTTTTCAAGGAGCTCTCTAATAGGAAGATGAGCAGCAGTCACACAAAGATTCTGAAAAGTAATTGCAAAAGAGCATGAGCATAGTACTCCCTCCGTTCCTAAATATTTGTCTTTCTAGAGATTTCAACAAGTGACTACATACGGAGCAAAATGAGTGAATCTACACTCTAAAATATGTCTATATGCATCCGTATGTGGTAGTCCATTTGAAATCTCTAAAAAGACAAATATTTAGGAACGCTGGGTATAGAAAAGAAACGTGTTTGCCGCAGGACTCATTATAGTAGTACAATACCTTAAGATCACTGCCCGAGTATCCTTCCGTCAAGTTAGCAATGGCTTCAAGATCAAGGTCATCTGCCAAATCTTCTTTGGCTAGTATGATGCTAATAATCTTTCTTCTATTTGATGCATCAGGCAAATTCACCATCAACCTAAAGAAAACAATTTCCATAAAATGGTCAGTCAATAAACTATAATTTCTGAGTATCAGAATATGAATCCTAAGAAAGAACTGAAAAATCACCTCCTTGGAAGCCTCCTAATAACAGCTTCATCAAGGTCAAATGGCCTATTAGTCGCAGCAAGGACTAATACGCGTTCTTTATCTTTTGTTCTTAGCCCATCCCAGTTCACCATAAACTCGTTTTTCATCTTGCGCATGGCTTCATGCTCTCCAGGGTTCTCACGTCTACCCAACATGCCATCAACCTAAAAAATGTAAAAACGGCAAGAAAATAAGCAGCGCCCTTCAGGATTAACAACAAACTTAGCAAGTATGTACCCATACAGTGCAACAAAATTATCGATATTGAATAGTCACAGTTGCATTACCTCATCTACGAAAATGACACTTGGAGCAATTTTGCTTGCCAGTGAAAACACAGCTTTCACGTACTTCTCTCCTTCACCAAACCACTGCAACAACAGGTGATTTAGAGCTGATGACGCAAACACCCGGAATGCAGAAATAAAGCAAGACATCAGCCAATCCTATCAAATGGAATACCTTTGAGGATATACTTGACATTGATATGTTTATGAAATTAGCACCAGCCTCTGTTGCCACAGCTTTTGCAAGCATCGTCTTCCCCGTACCAGGCGGACCAAAAAGTAATATTCCTTTACACGGCTAGCATAACAAAAGTAACAATAGTCAGCTTAGAAATAAAAGGTTCCACTATTTCATAGACAGAACAAATGATCATAACTTTGCTAAATAATACTCCCTCCGTTCCAGAATATAAGGTGTATTGATTTCCATGCAAGTCAACCATTTGAATGTTTGACCAAGATTATTGAATAAAATAAAAACATCTGCAATACCTAGTAGATAAAATATGAAACTACCTTTTATGAAGGATCAAATGGTATAAATTTAATAAATTTCATATTGTAGAGATACTAATATATTTTTTCTAAAAACTCGGTGAAACATGCACTCATTTGATATTTGAAAAAACAAATACACCTTATATAAAGGAACGGAGGGAGTGGTAACTATATTTTGCTATTCAGATTGGCATATACAACTTCTTTCACCATGTTCATTAGGTGCCTTATTTACTGGGCAACTCCCAAAACCAAAAGGTGAAAGGCATAAACTTTAAGTTATGATCAACTGACCACCAAGAGAATAAACTTGCTTCACTTGCTAGTTTTTATATTAAATGACAAAAGGCAAGACAAGTAATACGTTGATACTATTAGCATATCTACAAAAAGAAGAAGTTCCTAAGAGCCTGCTTTTTTAGTATTTCTTGGTAAAGTTTTGGCGTTTCATTAATATTTGACTTCAATACGGAATCTTTACCAAGAAACACCATTTTTTTCAAACAGCTTTTAATAAAGTATATAAATAATATATACCTTCATAAGTTGTCCTTTGGAAAACAATTCAGGCCTTTGCAAGGGCAGCATCACTAACTCCTTCAGAGTTTCCTTGACACTTTCGAGTGCTCCGATGTCCTCAAATGTAACTCCTATTTCATCTGGAGGGATAACATCGGCAAGAAGCTTCTTTTCAAATTCGTTTTCCATAGTAATGTCCTGTCATTGTTGGAAAGAATAGTTAGTTTTATTCATTTGTAATGATTTCATATAGTTATAGCACTGTAGCATAATCAGCGATAGTTTCTTCTCAGCTACTAGAAGCTCCCACATCAGGTGGAGTCTGGGGAAGGATTATACAAGGCAAGCCTTACCCCTGCACAGTGCAATGCAGAGAGGTTTCGTTGAACTCAGGACCTCTTGGCACAAGTGGGGAGAGTACCTGACCACTGCGCCAGGCCTGTCCCTTCATGAACAGTATGCATAAAACAGTACAAATGCTTAAGAAAGCGGATATACTAAAAGAAGGCATACCTTAAGTGACTTCCTTTTGTTGCTGGTCTTAGGGCCAGACTGGATACTTACCAACATATCAACTCCATGCTTCAGACTGGAATGGTCAATAAAGGTTAAATGATTAAGTTCATGAGGAACCAGAATAAATTGTGTAGTCAACTTGGTGGAAAACAAAAAAATAGATGGGGGACCTTTCACTAGATAGGGAAAACTGCAAATCAATTGAAGGGTCAGGGTTTGTAGCTGTTAAGTGCATTAGTTGATGGCTCAAAGCAAAACCAACTATCGTATCAATACCTGAAAAATAAACATAATGAACACATCATGCAATTGGACAAAATTGTAACTTGGCAGAAACTTGAGTAGAAATGCTACTCACACTCATTTGTAAGGGTGCGATCCTTGACACATATTGTCTCAAGATCAGAGCATTCCAAGCCAATCCGCGTTAGAAACTGAAAGGAATTGCAGACGGATATTAACAAAACCAGTAAAATTCTAATTAAGAATAACAAATAAGTTCATGGGAGTGACGAGTCCATTTAGTAACCAAACTGGAAACATTATAGCAAAGTCAATGATAATCCTATCAAAACACACCCACTTGCTTAGCTCCCGGTAGATGGTAAAAGAGAAGCTATATTTCTCTAGTTACTCGCAGAATTTCTGAAACTGTTACATGCTTTGACACAAATCTAGAGATGAATAAGAATAATAAAATAGCACAGCACCATAAGCTTCAAGGTATGCAACATGAACAGATGTCAAAGCCAAGACCAGCGCTATATGCTTATCTTTATTTATAATTTGCAAAACACAAACAGTACTATCTCAAACAAAACAACAGATTAAAGAAAGATAAACCCAGAACATTTAATGAAAGCAACAGAGTAAACTGGAAACATTATAGCAAAGTCAATGATAATCCTATCAAAACACACCCACTTGCTTAGCTCCCGGTAGATGGTAAAAGAGAAGCTATATTTCTCTAGTTACTCACAGAATTTCTGAAACTGTTACATGCTTTGACACAAATCTAGAGATAAATAAGAATAATAAAATAGCACGGCACCATAAGCTTCAAGGTATGCAACATGAACAGATGTCAAAGCCAACAACGGCGCTATATGCTTATCTTTATTTATAATTTACAAAACACCAACAATACTAGCTCAAACAAAACAACAGATTAAAGAAAGATAAACAGTACCCAGAACACTTAATGAAAGCAACAGAGTATACTCGTAAACAAATAATTGAAACATTCTTAGGTGAGAAATGTTTTTAGAACTGTGACTTACAGAGCGTATTTTTGAAGTGTTATCATTTGCTTTAAGAATTTCGATATCTTGATCTAACATCTGGTTCCACCGTGAAAGCTCAACTTCATCCTGTAAACAGTTCTTCCAGATGTTAAGATAACAGAAGGGACTACACATGAGATGAACTATTCTTTCAGATTAACTCGAGTAACATACTTGTGGTGGTTGGATCGTCACTTTATTTGGGAAAATCTTTGTTAGATGCCTCATCCCCTTTGACATTTCCTTACTTTTATCATGTACCCGGTCCAAGTCCTGCATTTCCTTGTGTCAGTTTGTAACAAGAATGCACCAATGTGGTGGAGAATGAAGACTTCTGAAATCATAACGTGCACGTCGCCTAGTTTTTTTAACAATTAGAAGTCAAATGATGGAAAAGATCTACAAAAGAAGCCACAGAGAATTTTAAAAAAAACGCTGTTCCTAAATGCATGATGTCGCACTAGTTCGCCACAAAAGTGTCGCTGGCAATAATGGAGGCACAAGTGTAGCAAAAGTTGGCAAAAGGTTATATGTACGACACATGCACTACATGAGTAATAAAGCGGCAAGCCACAGCTGTGGTCAGGAACACATACCTAAGAAATAGTGTCACTTGTGCCCACGAGGTTAGGCGTGACAGACTGGCTGAAAACCAAACACTAACAGACTCGTAAAAAAAGGCTAAGTATCTTCTTCGTAGGTTTACGTGTTACTGTTCGGATTGTTGTGTCCTATGCCAATAAATGACACCGGAAAAGGAGAAGGCTTACTAGGGAAATGCTGTGTATCCACCGGCACACCCAAAATTTTGAAGAACTTCCAAGGAATCAGCCCTTCAGGCATCCACTATTCATCATCTTGAAACGCAACCCATGGGTCCACTTGTATGGTACTATTGGCAAATTTCAAACTTAATGTTGGATTTGTGATGGTATGAAACCATCATGCGAGACTATAAAATTATGTGTATTAATTGTCAAATGTGCAACCCACATAAAAAATCTGGCCTGACAATGCCAAAGGAAGATACATAAAAAGGAAAAAAAATTGGTCCAAGGTTGAACTGAGGTCCCACATATTTCCTGCGAAAGGAATTCCCAAAGAGAAACATTATTTCCAACACAGTTAACTAATATAGGTGTGTTTTAGTGTTATATTTGAGATGATGAGGGAAATGAATGTGTGTGTGTGCAGGATAGCCATTAGTCGTGAGTTAGCTAAGCAGGTAGGGTACAAGGTAGAACTACAGTTTGGCTGCGAAACTACCCAAGGGAAATTGAAATGACGTCAAAACGTTGATTGTACCCCTGTTGCTAGCTAATTGAAGTTCTGAAGAAACTAATATATGTCATAAACATAAACTATTTTCGCAACAAATGGTAATATTTGGTACAGTACAATTAGAAGCTACCTGCAATGCAAGGTCAAGAATTGCTTGGCTATAAGGGAACTTTGAAAGGAAAAGAGACCCCGCATTTGCCTGCATGTACAAGTATCTCTGTTAGCTATAAGTGACAAGTTAACCACGCAAAAGATTTAGAAAGAGCATTCATAGATCACAATAAACAAACTCTACAAACAGTACCTTCTCTTTGCGACTGTCAGGCTGGATATGAGAACCAACAATAAAAACACCTGCCGGGAAATGTTCGAGCTTGCTCTTCAGACCATAATAGGAATCATTATTCCCACATATTTTTTCTGTGTCTTTCAGAAATAGGACCATAGGACCATGCTGTATTTCTTCAGAGATATACTGTGGAACACACACAGTTAATAAGGAAAGCAAAAATAACATTGATGCAGATCATGGTTAAATTAATGCATACATGTACATACCTGAATGATCACATCAAATGGGTGCTTGGATCTATTTTCCCATCCTGGACTGTCGAGGCATAAAGAATCAACTGAAATGACAGTAGATTGGAATTCAAATAAGCAAGTGAACTGTACTGAACTTCACTGTTGCAGTAACCATAAAATTTAAGCACAACTAGCAAACACTCACTTTATCGTCATTGCTTTAGAAAAAAATGAACACACCAATGACTAACCTGGACAAAACAAGCCATGATCAACTTCACAACTGCCTCCAAGATCAATACCTCCTGGGATTTGTTCATCAAACCTTACACCAACCTTTGATGATCTATTTTCTTCGAAAGGAAGACATATTTGACCTAGCGAGCCAAATTCTGGAGGACTACAGATCAAACAATCTAACATCAGCCAGAGGCAGCATTATAGGACATTAAGTTGCAGGTAATAACAACAATGAGAAGTTTGTATGCTTTCCCAGGGCGAGACATCCACATCTTCATAAACCTCAGGAAGCAATGAAAGACAGTAGACAAATCCAAAAAATAGCACCCTCTTTATTTTGTTCGTCGAAAACCAAAAAATCAAACAATTTCATTCAAAATAGAATGACTGCAAATAGTTGCAGGAAGTGCAAATAGTGCCAAGACAATGAATACCTATGTCCGTCAAGGATAACGTTTGTCGGCAGTAATGAACCAATGTACCTCACTCTATCACCTGAACAAAAATCAGATTATCAATGACATTTATTTTTACAGATATACCAAAACATTTGAACCACGTTCCAGAGTATCATTGATACTACTGATCAGCCATACACTTGCACCAGAAAAAGACGATAGCCTAAAAAATATTGCAAAATATCAACGTGCTTACCTTTTTTGTATGACTCTAATTCCTTGGAAGTCTGCCCCTGAAACAAGAAATATATGTTTTGAGTTTCTCAATTAGTTAAATATATTACCAAACAAAATACAGACTACTCTTATGGTCTAGAGTCACACAAAAGCAAGGTTTTTTTGTCTTTTTTGCGAAACGAACTACAGGAAGATGAGTAAACCATTTATGTCGATAAGTTGATAAAGAAAACAGAGAACAAACAGTAATGTCGATAAGGAAACGTGGGTAATTGCTAAGAAGCTTACACTGAACAGCATTGAAGAATCGACTGTGAGCAACCTTGCACTAAAATGTTTTGCAAGTGCCTTCACCAGATATTGTTGGTAGATCTCAGTCCCTGTAAAGATAGGTTGCTGCACTTAATATACTTGTACAGATCTTTGTAAAATTAGCAAAGCTATAATACAATACCAAGCTTACAACAAGTGCACGGTAGATACCTGCCGGACCGGATAGCAATGCTCGTTGGCCGAGAGAAGAAATGTGTCTGGTAAACTCAATATAGTCTTTGCGTTGTAAATGCACAAATGCTGATGACAGAAGAGCACATTTGGTATCCTCGCTGCAAAGACAACTAGTATCAGGACACTGTTCTTAATCATGGGACAAAATTAAACCAACACATTACATCTGTGATCGCTAACAAGAGATCATCATACAGATTATCCAGGTATCCTAATTGATCACGCAATTAGTAATACTTAGAGGGAATAGGAGCAACATATGCTGAACACCGAGCATCTTATCACATGTTCAAAATTATGATGCACATAAGACATATATTTACCAACTCCATACCCCAGATGAGGACAGACCAATATCACATGCAATAACTAAGTATATTTACAAGATATTATAAGAATTTACCTTAGATAATATGGAAAATTATCAAATGACTCAGATATGTCACTAGCATCATGTGTTGCATTTTTTAGATCCTCCTTTGATAGTTGAGACCGGGCAGACTGTGTACTTTCTTCAGAGTTAGACTGGTCCTCCCTTGTTTTACAGAAACTACCAAATATATCTGGATCCGCTGATGATCCTGCAAAAGGTGATTTACCTTAGCAGCCTTTTTACCACAATAAAGTGCAAATTTAAAATAAAATACATTAGTCTCACCAATAGGCATCAATGGAGTCAATGGAGGTCGGCTTTTACCAAAGTAAAAGGATGGTAATTTGGGTCCTTTAGATGACAGATGATCTTGAATATCTTTGATAAGTGAATGTTGCCCCTGATGGATACTACTGCAAGTAGAGGAAAACGCTGAAGTGCTTGATTTGTCCTGCTGGTGTTGCTGAAATATCTATCATCACATTAATTAAGGACTTCAAACAGCAACAACTTTATTTGCCTAACCATTGCATACTACTTCAACTGAACAATAGAACCAAAGCTCCTTCATCAGTGTAGACCACAAACAGAACCAGCAACCTATGCTGCATATAGACGGCAGGCAATAAAAAAAAGGATACGTAAGCACGCCTCAAAGGTGAACTGAAGACAATTTCATCCCCTCCATTTAAGGTAACTTTAGCATTCTTGTCCAAAGCCTTGCCATTTACACGAACAACTTTGGGCTCGTGTATTTCAAGTAGAGCACCTCGCTGATATCAAAAGGTCAACATAAAAAAAAGGGGGTAAATAGGAGGTAAACCAAGTGCATAACACTGGAACTCCTAAATTTTCCAAGAAAATTTATACCTTAGTAGCAAGCTTCAGTTTACAAACAAGTGAGCTAGTAGATGACTCGCCCAGTCTCAAATCATATTGTGCTCCATAACCAACAGTAAAATAGGAGGAATGAATAGGAAGGGAAGGATCCTGCAAAACGGATAGAAATGCAGTCAACTAAATGAAGAGCTGCTAGTATGTGATGAATTTGTAAGTATTATGTAGTCTCTTCTAATCTAAATAATGAAATACAAATATTTAGGCAATTAACCTTGAAGGTTAGACTTGAATCACAGTTATGTAAAATTGTACAATATAAGTCAATAACATCACTACTTCCAAATCAAAAAAATTTAAAAGATTGATACCAGGAAGTTGACACCAAAGCTCAAGAAGTAGCAAAAACACAATGCCCCGAACAGTAAGCATGGTGTTCGACAAGTTATCTGATTGCAAATTCCCCATAATCCAACATTGTATGTCTCTACTAGTAGCAAAGAATTGTATAAATATATCTCAATTCAGGACGCAGGACCAGGGCACTGAAGAGAAATATTTCTATGAGATGCTGAATACATCCCAACGTGATGAAAAAGGAGCGAGCAATTCAGCAAACATGTTGGCTGGAAAATCAAGGGTTTCGTGTAACAGTGTAGAAATACACACTTCAGACTGAAATGAAATGCTTTCACCAAAAAGATTGTTTGCCAAAACAACTATTCTGAGAGGGAAGACAACGAGGTTTAACAGCAGGCGTTTTGTATAAACAGAGAAGTGCTGATGATGGTATTGGCAAAAGTATTCTAAGTGCATAGAGAAAAAAGGGAAGTCAAAGCAATTCGATTTGATGAGAAAGAAGACGCACCGTGGCATACTGTGAGATTAGCCTGCACCAGGGCTCCTGGCGCCTGCTGCCCAGTGCGCCCTGGCGTTTGTTGGATGTGGCCTTGGCAGACAAATCCTTGGCCCTCTTCAACATTGCAGATAAATCTTTGTCAGCGGCGCCACGCTTATGCCCTGCGCAAGCGAGAAAAATCATCAGACCAAAAAGGCCCCGGCCGAAAAGGGACGTCTTTGGGCGCCACCAGAATCCAAAAGGTTAGGCTCGTACCGTCCGAATTCGACGCCGCGTCCCCTGACCTCAGGAAGGCCTCCAGCCTGTCCATGGCGCCGGTGAGCGCCTGGAGGCCGGTGGTGTCCGGCGGTGCGACCGGCGGACCGGTGGCGATAGCCGCCGCATCTGTCGCCGGCGCGGCCGTCTTGGTGGTATCCTCCTCGGGCGCCGTAGCCTGCGAAGAAGAAGAGCGTCGTGTGATGAGCAAGGGCGGATCAAGGCGAGCGCGGCGCATGCAGGGGGGAGATCCGGACCTTGGCGCGCTTGCTGGGCCTGCGAGCGCCCGACGACTGGGCCTCGGCCCCCGGCGCCTGGTCGGACGGAGACGGCGGCGGCGGCGAGCCCTTGTCGTCGTCGTCCGAGGGGCGCTTGGCCGCGGCGCTCCGCCTGGTGTCGACCATCGTTCCGTGTGGGATCGGCGGGCGTGGAAAGCAGGCAAGGAAGGAAGGAAGGAAGGAACCAAAACGTTGGCGTTGTTGCGTCGCGGAGAGAAAAAGAAGGCAGAAAGGAAATCGAAGGGGCAAATATAATAGGCGGCGCCGCGGCGACCACCAATGATACGGCAGCGGCGCGACAGGTTAGACTGTGCTGTCGAGGGTCGGCAAGCGATTAGGATTGATCCCCAGGGGGCTCCCGGCCAATTTTTATCTATCCATATCGATGGGCGGGTCGGGTCCGTCGGCATTGCGTGCCGAGTTATTGGCGGTTCCGTTCCGTAGGGGTTCCTAACGTTAAAACGGGAAAGTTAAGTGATTCGATTCGATTCGGTTTTAGGGGCTCTCGTTTCGGACTTTTTTTTTGCAGGCTAATAGAGAGCTTTATATTAACGAAAGGGCGCTTATAGGCGCCGGCGCACCGGCCGAGCGTTTCGGCCGGTCCAGCCCAGACCATGTAACATCCCAAATTTCTAATTTGGGATGTTATACATAGATCATCCATGTATATCATATTTTATTGCTTTTCGTTTGCAATCCTCGAAATCCTAAGCAACTCAAGGACCTTCGGAGAGAGTTGGGGATTTTCTAATTTTCATATTCGTAATTTTTATCAAATGTTGAAGACGAGGATTTGATTTTAATTATTTTCTCTCCGGAAAATATTTCATGATAAAAGAGGGGAGATAATATGACTTCTCCAAAATAATTGAAATATCAGAGAAAAATGTTAAAATCATTTTTGGGATTTTATTTAAATTTATTTTGGGATTTTATTGCTCCTAGAAAAATGTTGCATGTTTTAAAAATTGCATTTTAGGGGCCAAGAAAAGTTCATCTTGTTCTAAATATTTTATTTAGACGGAGAAAACTTGTTTTGGAATTTTTAGATTTTTATTTATTTTTCTAGGAATTTTTCTTTCGGCGAAATGTTTAAAAAAAAAAAACTTCGCGCCCGACTGGGCCGAAGGCCTAGCCGAGCAGGCCGGCCCAGCCCCGCGCCGCCGCCTTCCCCGCGCCGCCGCCGTGCTTGGCACGGACGCCGAGGGCGGGTCCGAGCCGGACTCCACCCCCGGGCGCCCCCTCGCCCAAGCCAGCCCCGCCCCGCCCCCTATAAAGCCGCCGCCCCGCCGCCGTAACGCTACCACCACCACCGCAGCCCGCCGCCGGAGTCGCCGCCGCAGCCCCGCGTCGCCGCCGCTGCCTCCCGCCGCAGCCCCGCAGCCCGCCGCCGCCACCGAAGCCCCGCCGGACGAGTCGCCGGAGGTACCCGATCCCCGTCGCCGGTTTTCTTAAATAAACCCTCGGTTTTTTTTGAAAACCCTAGATCGTTTTTTTAGATCGGTTTATTTTAATTTTTTCGGTTTATTTATTTAACGAACATCCGTTCGTCCGTTCGTTCTAACGAACGCGTTCTCTGTTTAGTTTCTGCTAACGAACGTTCGCCCATTTAGCAGTTCGTCAGTTCGTCGTTTTTTTTCTTTTATTCGGATTTATTCTGCGATTATTCTGATCGCGATTTCTGATCCGATTTTCAAACCTGTTTTTCTTTTCGCTCGTTTATCGGAATCAGGCGATTCAAGAGCCTGGAGTTTCATCGCGAAACCCTCTTTCTGAATAATCAACTCAAACAAGATTTTCCTTATGTAAAATTTGACTTAGATCCAGATTAGTAAAACGAAGTTGTTTCTTTTGCCGTTTGAGTTTCGTTGCTTCATTTGATTTGATTCTTTTTGCAAATCGGAGTTCTTAAGTTGAACTCTCCGGTCAACCTCTTTTATCTGGAGTTCTACTTATGCATCTTGATTGTTGCTTATGTATGTTACTGTTTGCTTGCGCTAGAATTCCCGGAGTGCGAAGCGTGTTACTACGAGTCTCTAGGATACCCGGATCGTCAGCAAGGCAAGTAACACGTTGATCATACTCTTTTCATACCCAGTTTTTATGCATTAGTTTCAATCCTCAAACATTGCATGATTAGGATGCTTTAACATGTGGGTATTGGGAAGTAGTTGATGAGGTAGAACCTATTGCCCTGTTAATTATCAAACCCTTGGGAGTTACTTCTACGTTATGCTTATATTGCCATGCTATGCTCGTAGACGTGGATTGGGTTTGAGTGATATCCATGACAGATATGAGATTGATAATTAATGGTTTACTTAAGGTGGCAACTTTAATACACATCTGGGTGGATTGAGGCACCTGGGGTTACCAGTGATTGCCTGTTTTATTTTTGGAAATCCCGTGGTTACCGTGTGATTCTCCTATGGACCGCCACCCAGGCTCAAAGGGAACTGAGTCTATTCATGCTAGAAACTTCCGTGTGCAGCCGCAAGCTATTATGGGCTCTAGCATAGTTTGAGTAAGTTGCGTGAAGCTCTTGAAGAGGTGGATCAGCAGGTAGTGGGTTTGTAGGTTTGGTATGGTCTGCCCGGAGTAGAGAGTTAATGCTTCTGAAAGACTGTGTCTCGGTCATCCGTCTCTCAAACACCATGCAGTGCGAGAATCAACGGAGGCGATCGAGTCTTGCGGGGAAAAGTGCGCAAACCTCTGCAGAGTGTACAATCTAATCATGGTTAGCCGTGTCCCCGGTTATGGACAATTCTGAGTATCTAGTACTTGAGTTTTCGCATGTATCTCAACACTCTTAATAATTAATTTTGCTTGGGTTGTTAATTACTTCTAATTGGGATCATTGAGTTGGGGTTTACCTTCTCAGATGATGTTTCAACTACCATGATAGTTAAATTAAAATTTGATTCCTTTGAAGTAGGGAAAAATTGGCTTTTCGCAAAACTGTAACCATAGAGCTTTCCACCAGCCAAATATGCATGTAGTGGTAGCATTATTCTGTTATTGCTCTTTTGTGTTACATTGCCAGCATATTCCATGTGCTGACCCGTTCTCGGGCTGCAACGTATTATGTTGCAGACTTTTCAGACGAGGAGTAAGGTTCGTAGGTCGTTGCCGTGCAGCTCAGCTATGCCGTTGGAGTTGATGGACTCACTTTATCTTCCAAGCCTTCCGCTGTTATCGCATTAGATGGCCTTACGCCATATTATTGTAATAAGTTCTCTTTTGAGACATTCGATGTAATAAGTGTGCGATTGCTACTCTGTTATAAATCCTTCGAAGTACTGTGTGGTGTCAGCATTACTGATCCAGGGATGACACCTGAGCACAAAGACTTGACCGTCTGAGGTCGGGTCGCTACAAGATGGTATCAGAGCACACGCTGAGTGTAGGACACGACCACTAAGATAAACCATAGGTCACACTTCTCTTCTCATTTCTGACTCCTCTTCTCTTTCCACTCTTTAGGATGAAGGAGATGAAGACCAAGTTTGCACAACCGGATGAAGACACACCTTTTGGACGTCACTTGAAGGAAGTCACTAGGTACTTGAATATTGGAATACCAAGCTTCACTGGGACGAACAACGCCACTCTACCGGAAGAAGAGCGCTGGATGATTCAAGTACGAGTTCCAGGAAGGACGTTCTCGCCAAATTCTAAACCCATAGAGTTTTCTTTCGAAGCACCCACTTGGAGCCTTGGCAAGAGTATGGTAGCTCATATTACCATGGGGCGCATTGGAGAAATCTACAACAAGGAACTAGAGGATACCACCTATCAAATATGTGGGCGCCGATATGAACAATGGGTGATGATCAGCACCAGGAAGGATAGATCTATCGCAGCCTTTATCCAGGAACAAAACCAGCACATTCGACGTCAGGAGAACCAGATGTGCACAGACATGATCGAGTTGAGGAAAGCGAAGACCAGGATCATCGAGCTGGAGGAAGAACTTAAGTTCACACGCGATGGATATGAGGAGGAAATCAAGACGCTATTGGAGAAGAATGACGACCTAGTCGAGAAGATCGGAATTTTCATGGGAGGACCAGTTCCGAAAGAAGACCTCATACGTCTGGACAACTACATCATCATCGACGACACCGACTCGGATTCAAGTGATGATGATTACGAAGATGAAGCTGGAGTAGACATCACGGAGTCTTCCACCGATCAAAATTTCTAGATGACCACCATATGATAATAGCATTTTCCCCCATGTAACTAGTAGTAGTGAGCACTTTTGCGATAGTCCTAGACCGCTTGTATGCCCTTGCTTGTTTGATTGAATGAATGCTTGTGTTTGCCTCATATACATATCGGTAGTGTTTCTCCCCTAGACCTTTTTCTATTCTAAATCTCTTCCATCTAAACCCATCAGATGCCTCCGAGGAGAGACCCCGAGTTTGTTTTCCCATCGGAGATCACCCAGTTGATCCAGCAGCAGAATGCCTTGATGCAGTTGTTAGTTCAGAACCAGGGCAATGCCAATAACAACAATGCCAACAACAACAACCCGCCGCCAGTGGATAACCTCGCCCGTTTTCTAAGGTTACAGCCGCCGGTGTTCTCCAGTAGCATCGAGCCAATAGTTGCAGATGATTGGCTACGTCGTATTGGAAGGGAGTTAACCACCGCTGGATGCACAGATGCTGAGAAGGTGCGTTTTGCCGCACACCAACTGGATGGACCTGCAGCAGCATGGTGGGAGAATTTCACAGCTACCTATCCTATCGACACTGTCACATGGGCTCAGTTTCAGCAGGTTTTTCGCACTGCCCATGTCTCGACTGGAGCTATGCAGATGAAGAAGCGTGAGTTTCGCAACTTACGCCAGGGGAATCGTACTGTTGGCCAGTACGTGGATGAGTTTAGCAAGTTATCACGTTATGCCCCTGATGATGTGGCCACAGATGCCGCGAAGCAGGAGAAGTTTATGGAAGGGCTGAATGATGAGATGAGCATGCAGTTGATGGTAGCAACTTTCAACAACTACCAGGAGTTGGTAAATAAGGCCCTGATGATTGAAGGGAAGCAGCAGCAGATTGATAATCGTAAGAGGAAGTATGGACAAGGAAAATACAATTCAAGAGCTCACCAGAAGCCTCGCTTGACCCCGAACTCGGGAGGACTTGTTCATAACCATGGAGGACATAACCATGTTGGAGGAGGATCTCATAACCATAATGGTGCGAAGAACGGGAATGGGAATGGAGCCAACAATAATCAGAACCGCTCTAACCCATCCACACCCGCAAAGAGGGACTTAAGCCAAGTCGTTTGCTACAAGTGCGGGAAGACAGGGCACTATGCCAATGACTGCTCTGAAGGAAAGAATGGGAATGGAAACGGGAGCGCAGGGAAGAAGCCCAATCCATTCAACAAAGGACAAGTGAACCACGTTAACGTGGAGGAGGTTGAAGAGCAGCCGGACGCGGTAATAGGTAAGTTTTTGGTTCAGTCATTTACCGCTATTGTTCTTTTCGATACTGGTGCATCGCATTCATACATATCAAGGGGATTTGTGGAAAAGTTTAAGTTGCCAACCCAAACCCTTAGGACACCCCTCTTAGTGAGCTCGCCAGGATCAGAGTACATGGCTAGCAGATGGTGCACCCAGATACCCCTAATCATTGGAACACATGTATTTCCATCTGACCTAATTATCTTGGAGTCGCAAGGATTGGATGTGATATTAGGTATGGACTGGATGTCAAAGTATGAAGGAAGTATTGACTGTGCTAGTAAGTCGATTTATCTTACCACCCCGGAGGGAACAAGGATTAAGTATGTATCTAGGCATGTGCCTAGGAGGATCCAAGTAAACACCCTCACGGGAGTTGTACAGGAGGAAGTACCTGTAGTAAAGGATTTTCTGGATGTTTTCCCCGAAGAGTTACCTGGTATGCCACCGGACAGAGACATTGAGTTTTTGATAGAACTATTGCCAGGAACAGGACCGATATCTAAGAGACCCTATCGGATGCCAGCAAATGACCTGGAGGAGATTAAGAAGCAGATTAAGGAGTTGTTGGAGAAAGGTTACATTCGTAGAAGCTCATCACCTTGGGGAGCCCCAGTACTTTTGGTGGAGAAGAAGGATAAATCCCTAAGGATGGTTGTTGATTACCGAGCTCTGAATGAAGTAACGATAAAGAACAAGTATCCCTTACCGATGATCAATGATCTGTTTGATCAGTTACAAGGAGCTAAGGTGTTTTCGAAGATTGATCTACGATCAGGATACCATCAGTTGAAGATCCGAGAGAAGGATATACCCAAGACAGCGTTTACCACTCGGTACGGATTATATGAGTATACGGTCATGTCATTTGGACTGACTAACGCCCCTACCTATTTTATGAGTATGATGAACAAGGTATTCATGGAATATTTGGACAAGTTTGTTGTGGTATTCATTGATGACATTATGATATACTCGAAGAACGAAGAAGAGCACGCGGAACACTTGCGTTTGGTTCTCGAGAAACTCAGGGAACATCAGTTATATGCCAAATTCAGCAAGTGCGAGTTTTGGTTGAAGGAAGTTGGATTTCTTGGGCATGTTATATCAGGAGAGGGTATAGCAGTAGATCCTAGTAAGGTTTAGTCGGTCACTGAATGGTTGGCACCCACTTCAGTTGACGAGATCCGCAGTTTTCTTGGACTGGCAGGATATTATCGGAGATTCATTGAGAATTTTTCCAAGATTGCTAAACCATTGACGGAATTGCTAAAGAAGGATACTAAGTTCAAATGGACGGAGGAGTGCGAGACAAGTTTTCAAGAGCTGAAGGAGCGATTGACTACAGCCCCAGTGCTGACCTTGCCAGACATACATAAGGAGTTTCAAGTGTATTGTGACGCCTCTCGCTTGGGACTTGGATGTGTGCTTATGCAGGAAGGAAAAGTTGTTTCTTATGCCTCACGACAACTGAAGCCACACGAGTTGAACTATGCCACACATGATTTGGAGTTAGCAGCCGTAGTGCATGTGTTAAAGACCTGGAGACATTATCTTATTGGAAACCGTTGTGATGTGTACACGGATCATAAGAGCTTGAAGTACATTTTCACACAAAAGGAGTTGAACCTCAGGCAGAGGAGATGGTTGGAACTTATAAAGGATTACGACATGAAGCTACACTACCATCCAGGGAAAGCCAATGTCGTAGCAGACGCTTTGAGCCGGAAGAGTTATGCTAATGTTCTTGCGAGCAATGGAATGCCAAAGGAGTTAGCTGCAGAGATCATGGAACTACGATTGGAGATTGTTCCAAGAGGTTTTCTTGCAACAATGGAAGTTCAGTCGACATTGTTGGATAAGATTCGAGAAGCTCAGAAGGAGGACAAAGAAATTGCTGAGATAAGAGAGAGGATGGGCGAAGGTAAAGCCAAAGGTTTTCGCAAGGATGAGCACGATACCTTGTGGTTTGAGGACCGAATTTATGTGCCCAACAATCCGGAGATCAGGAAGTTGATACTTCAGGAGGCCCATGACTCACCATACTCGATTCACCCTGGAAACACCAAGATTTATCTGGACTTGAAGGAACGTTTCTGGTGGACTGGAATGAAGAAGGATATTGCCGAGTATGTAGCCGTATGTGATGTATGTCAGAGAGTGAAGGCAGAACATCAGAAGCCAGCAGGACTGTTACAGCCTATGCCAATACCCGAATGGAAGTGGGATAAACTTGGTATGGACTTTATTACCGGATTACCCAGAACGAAGGCAGGGTATGATTCCATATGGGTAGTTGTGGATCGATTGACTAAAGTAGCTCATTTCATCCCGGTGAAAACAACATATACCAGTGCGAAGTTGGCAAAGATATATATGACCAGGATCGTATGTTTACATGAAGTTCCAAGGAGCATCGTATCAGATAGAGGGACTCAGTTTACTTAAAAGTTTTGGCATTAGCTACACCAGACTTTGGGAACCCAATTGGAGTTCAGTACAGCTTTTCACCCGCAGACCGATGGGCAGACAGAGAGAGTCAATCAGATTCTGGAGGATATGCTAAGAGCCTGTGCGCTAGATTATGGATCTAGTTGGGATGACAATTTGCCGTACGCAGAGTTTTCTTATAACAATAGTTACCAGGACAGTTTGAAGATGGCACCATTCGAAGTTCTGTATGGACGCAGATGTAGAACACCATTGATGTGGGACGAGGTAGGAGACCGTCAGTTGTTTGGACCAGATTTGATCAAGGAATCAAAGGAGAAGGTTAAGCTGATCAGAGACAGACTAAAGATTGCTCAGTCCAGACAGAAGAGTTACGCAGATTCAAAACGTAAGGAAGTAACTTATGAAGTTGGAGATAGAGCCTATCTACGAGTATCACCCTTGAGGGGAGTAAAACGTTTTGGAGTTAAGGGAAAGTTAGCCCCGAGATTTGTAGGACCGTATTTGGAACGGATGGGAGAAGTTGCCTACAAGTTGGAGTTACCAGAAGGATTGTTAGGAGTTCACGATGTGTTTCACGTATCACAGCTGAAGAAATGCCATGCTGAGATGGCCGATATACCATTGAATGATACAGTACCTTTGGAGGCGATTCAGCTGGATAATAATCTGACTTATGAGGAGAAGCCAGTAAAGATTCTTGAGTTTGATAGCCGAGTCACTTGCAACAAGGTGATCAAGTTTTGGCAAAGTTCAGTGGAGTCATCATACTGAGGAGGAAGCCACCTGGGAGCGAGAGGAGGATATTCGCAAGGACTATCCGCACCTATTTTCTAGCCAACCCGAATCTCGAGGGCGAGATTCATCTTAAGGGGGGTAGGTTTGTAACATCCCAAATTTCCAATTTGGCATGTTATACATAGATCATCCATGCATATCATATTTTATTGCTTTTCATTTGCAATCCTCGAGATCCTAAGCAACTCAAGGACCTTCGGAGAGAGTTGGGGATTTTCTAATTTTCATGTTTGAAATTTTTATCAAATGTTGAAGACGAGGATTTGATTTTAATTATTTTCTCTCCGGAAAATATTTCATGATAAAAGAGGGGAGATAATATGACTTCTCCAAAATAATTGAAATATCGGAGAAAAATGTTAAAATCATTTTTGGGATTTTATTTAAATTTATTTTCGGATTTTATTACTCCTAGAAAAATGTTGCATGTTTTAAAAATTGCATTTTAGGGGCCAAGAAAAGTTCATCTTGTTCTAAATATTTTATTTAGACGGAGAAAACTTGTTTTGGAATTTTTAGATTTTTATTTATTTTTCTAGGAATTTTTCTTTCGGCGGAATGTTTTAAAAAAAAAACTTCGCGCCCGACTAGGCCGAAGGCCCAGCCGAGCAGGCCGGCCCAGCCCCGCGCCGTCGCCGTGCTTGGCACGGACGCCGAGGGCGGGTCCGAGCCGGACTCCACCCCCGGGCGCCCCCTCGCCCAAGCCAGCCCCGCCCCGCCCCCTATAAAGCCGCCGCCCCGCCGCCGTAATGCCACCACCACCACCGCAGCCCGCCGTTGTCGCCGCAGCCGCAGCCCCGCCGCCGGAGTTGCCACCGCAGCCCCGCGTCGCCGCCGCCGCCTCCCGCCGCAGCCCCGCAGCCCGCCGCCGCCACTGAAGCCCCGCCGGAGCCGCCGCCCCGCCGGACGAGTCGCCGGAGGTACCCGATCCCCGCTGCCGGTTTTCTTAAATAAACCCTCGGTTTTTTTTAAAACCCTAGATCGTTTTTTTAGATCGGTTTATTTTATTTTTTTTCGATTTATTTATTTAACGAACGTCCGTTCGTCCGTTCGTTCTAACGAACGCGTTCTCTGTTTAGTTTCTGCTAACGAACGTTCGCCCGTTTAGCAGTTCGTCGTTTTTTTTTCTTTTATTCAGATTTAATCTGCGATTATTCTGATCGCGATTTCTGATCCGATTTTCAAACCTGTTTTTTCTTTTCGCTCGTTTATTGGAATCAGGCGATTCAAGCGCCTGGAGTTTCATCGCGAAACCCTCTTTCCGAATAATCAACTCAAACAAGATTTTTCTTCTGTAAAATTTGACTTAGATCCAGATTAGCAAAACGAAGTTGTTTCTTTTGCCGTTTGAGTTTCGTTGCTTCATTTGATTTGATTCTTTTTGCAAACCGGAGTTCTTAAGTTGAACTCTCCGGTCAACCTATTTTATCTGGAGTTCTACTTATGCATCTTGATTGTTGCTTATGTATGTTACTGTTTGCTTGCGCTAGAATTCCCGGAGTGCGAAGCGTGTTACTACGAGTCTCTAGGATACCCGGATCATCAACAAGGCAAGTAACACGTTGATCATACTCTTTTCATACCCAGTTTTTATGCATTAGTTTCAATCCTCAAACATTGCATGATTAGGATGCTTTAACATGTGGGTATTGGGAAGTAGTTGATGAGGTAGAACCTATTGCCCTGTTAATTATCAGACCCTTGGGAGTTACTTCTACGTTATGCTTATATTGCCATGCTATGCTCGTAGACGTGGATTGGGTTTGAGTGATATCCATGACAGATGTGAGATTGATAATTAATGGTTTACTTAAGGTGGCAACTTTAATACACATCTGGGTGGATTGAGGCACCTGGGGTTACCAGTGATTGCCTGTTTTATTTTTGGAAATCCCGGGGTTACCGTGTGATTCTCCTATGGACCGCCACCCAGGCTCAAAGGGAACTGAGTCTATTCATGCTAGAAACTTTCGTGTGCAGCCGCAAGCTATTATGGGCTCTAGCATAGTTTGAGTAAGTTGCGTGAAGCTCTTGAAGAGGTGGATCAGCAGGTAGTGGGTTTGTAGGTTTGGTATGGTCTGCCCGGAGTAGAGAGTTAATGCTTCTGAAAGACTGTGTCTCGGTCATCCGTCTCTCAAACACCATGCAGTGCGAGAATCAACGGAGGCGATCGAGTCTTGCGGGGAAAAGTGCGCAAACCTCTGCAGAGTGTACAATCTAATCATGGTTAGCCGTGTCCCCGGTTATGGACAATTCTGAGTATCTAGTACTTGAGTATTCGCATGTATCTCAACACTCTTAATAATTAATTTTGCTTGGGTGGTTAATTACTTCTAATTGGGATCATTGAGTTGGGGTTTACCTTCTGAGATGATGTTTCAACTACCATGATAGTTAAATTAAAATTTGATTCCTTTGAAGTAGGGAAAAATTGGCTTTTCGCAAAACTGTAACCATAGAGCTTTCCACCAGCCAAATATGCATGTAGTGGTAGCATTATTCTGTTATTGCTCTTTTGTGTTACATTGCCAGCATATTCCATGTGCTGACCCGTTCTCGGGCTGCAACGTATTATGTTGCAGACTTTTCAGACGAGGAGTAAGGTTCGTAGGTCGTTGCCGTGCAGCTCAGCTATGCCGTTGGAGTTGATGGACTCACTTTATCTTCCAAGCCTTCCGCTGTTATCGCATTAGATGGCCTTACGCCATATTATTGTAATAAGTTCTCTTTTGAGACATTCGATGTAATAAGTGTGCGATTGCTACTCTGTTATAAATCCTTCGAAGTACTGTGTGGTGTCAGCATTACTGATCCAGGGATGACACCTGAGCACAAAGACTTGACCGTCTGATGTCGGGTCGCTACAGACCATCGGATGTGAGCCACGCAGCCGTTCGATCCACGCAAAAAAGAAAAAAAATAGATCGCCCCCAACTTCTTCTTCCTTGGGCAGTCAACCTGGATCCGTGTCTCCCGCTCGGGAGCATGGCACCGCACCTCCTGTCCCCTCCGGTGGTCGTCCCCGTCGTTAGTCCCCACCCTCGTCGGTCTTCCTCGTCGCCGGCCGAACCCCGCCCTCGCCGGCCGTCCTCGTCGCCGGTCCCCCACCCTCCCGGCCTCGTTGTCGCCTCGACCCATGCAACAGCTCCACCTGCGGTTGCAGCTCTTGACAACGACGGTTGTAGCTCCGCCGCCCTCGCCATTGATGCTCGCTGCAGGAAAAGACGTCGATGCCGGCCGTGAGTCAATCAACGCCATTTGAATGGATGTAGCAAAAAAATTCACCGGTAGTAGCAAAATCAAACTACGGGTGCAGCAAAAACGCCGTCACCGCCTTTGCGAGGTCGCAGCTCCGCCTTACATCGATGTATCAAAAAACTCCAACGGTAGTAGCAAAATCCTGCTGCGGTTGCAGCAAAAACATCATTGTCGTCCTCACTAGGTCGCAGCTCTGCCTGATGGATGTAGCAAAAAGCTTTGCTGGTGGTAGCAAAAATCGGCTACGGTTGAAGCTTTTTTGCAACACCTTGAAGCTTTTTCCCTGTTGGCAGTAGCCAGCCCGTAGCATTGGCATTCAGTGTTTGAAGCTTTTTCCAACGCCGGTTGAAGCTTTATGCGATACCGGATGTAGCCTTTTGTCATGTTAGTGGTTGGTTCCAGCATCTGTCGCCGCTGGTTGAAACTTTTCGCCGCATCGGTTGTAGCTTTCCAGAATGCCGGTTGTAGAAAAAATGCGGTGCAGTTGTAGCAAAAACCAGCTGTGGTTCCAGCTCGCTTGTTGGTTGAAGCAAAAACCAACTGCGGTTCCAGCTTTTGCTTTGGTCGATTGTATCAAAAAAGTGGCTGGTTCCAGCTTCGGCGTTTGCTCCTCGAGGATGCAACCATAGGACTAGGAGGAGGGCAGTTCCAGCATAGGGGGAGGGCGGCGCTCGCCGGAGTAGGGCCGACGGAGCCAGCCTGGGGCATCTTGGGGGTGGTTGCTGGCCATGGCGATGACGACGCAAGTAGCCTCACGTGGTCTAGCTTGGTTGCAGCGGCTGCGGAGGTCGCCGTCGTTGGAGTGGAGCCAGATGGGATGGACGGAACGGATGCCACGGTGGTGCTGCGGGGACGCGCGGCCTGCTTGTCGGCGTCGGGCTGAAAATTGGACGAAGGGAGCGAACTCGCCGGCGTGGAAGAGAGAGAACAGATAAGAAACGAACGAGCGGTTGAGAAGATGAAGGAGAAGATAAGGCAACGATTGGGGTGTTGGCCCTATACATACGTGTCGCTCGGGGACAGGAGGACCGCTTGCTCGCTTGGCCACGACCGGCCGAGCGTTCGGCCGGTGCGCCGTCCCCAAACAGTTCCCTTAATGAAAGGTATTCACTGGGCAGTCCGCCAACAAGGCACTGACCAGGAATCCAGGAGTGTTATCGAGCCAACTATCGGTCCTCTCAATGGTGCAAGCATGTTTTGCACAGATGTGAGCCGGCCCATTAGCTGATCTTACAACATGACAAATATCAAAAGATGAAAAACTAGTGATAAGCTCTCCAATATCTAACAGAATAGGAGCCACGACCGAACGAGAGTCATGGCGAGTAGCCCAGAGGTTCACAACCTCCAAATAGTCCGTCTCCATGATTACGTTTGAAAATCCCCTCAGTTTAGCGAAGATCACACCGTCCCGCACCGCCAAAGCTTCAGCTATGAGAGAATCTGTTACCCCAAGATAGGGCTTGCTCCACGCTCCTTGGAAGGCGGTCGAGGAACGAGCGATGCCTCCTGCACCACCCTTGCCTCCATCTAGATTGATGGCTGCGTCCGTGTTGATCTTGACAAATCCTGGGTCTGGAGGGCACCAACCGTGTCCCGGCATCATTAGCGCCTGCTGCCAGGGAATGTCCAGGAGCGCTAGTGTCTCCCTCGTGCGGCGAACCGAGGTCGCCGGATCAAGCCTGTCCTCGCCATGAGTCAGTTTGTTCCTCGAGAGCCATATAGACCACATCACCGAGACGAGTATCGAACGGTCCCTGGTAGTGATTGTGTCGCTGCAAATGACATCCTTTGCCCAGGTGAGGGGTTGGAGTGTGGGAATGTCGAAGTCAAACAGCTGCTCGGCCTCTCCCCAAAACTGCTTTGCATGGTTACACCTGATTAGAGCATGTTCCAAGTCCTCATCATGAGCCATGCAGAGCTTGCAGGTTCCTTGTTCTCGCAGGTGTCGATATAGCAGAGTACATTCATCGGGTAAAATGTCTCTCAACACCCGCCAATAAAAGACCCTAACCTTGGGCAGCACCTTCAGTTCCACAGCTTATTCCATACCTGTTGCTCATTGATTGGAGTTGCGGTATCCTGCCCTTCCTCTTGAGGTTGACGCTCGTTGCGAGTCACTAGAGCTCGATACGCCGATTTAACGGTATAGTTGCCTGAAACTTCACGTGCCCATGCTAGAAAGTCCTCGCCACCTCCGGTTCTTAGGGGAATGTTCAAGATTGCTGGCACATCAGGTGGCTGGAATGATTCTTGAATAAGATCCCGCCGCCATGTCCAGTTGTACGTATCAATAAGTTCACTGACCTTTGATACCAAATCTGATATCCTGGGAGTGGGAATAAAGTTGTCTATGCCGGGCACCCATGGGTCAGACCACGTGGATATAGAAGATCCGTCGCCGACCCGCATAATGAGCCCCGTTCGTAGCGCTTCCCGTCCGGCGATGATCGCCCTCCAAGTGGTCGAGGAGGAACCCGGTGCTGAAGCCTGCATAAAATCAGAATTGGGGTAATATTTTCCTATCAGAACTCGACCACACAAGGTGTTGGGATTTGTCATAAGCCGCCAACCTTGTTTGCCAAGCATTGCTAAGTTGAATAGATGGAGGTCCCGGAAACCTATTCCTCCTTTGCACTTGGGTGTTGCGAGCTTCTTCCATGATATCCAGTGCAGAGCCCGTTTGTCAATGGAACTGCTCCACCAAAACGTGGCCATGCAAGAAGTTAAGCTCTTGCATACCTTCTTTGTCAGCAGAAAAACACTCATGCTGAATGTGGGGATAGCTTGCACGATGGATTTGATGAGAGTTTCCCTTCCCGCGCACGCAAACAATCTCTCTGACCATCCCTGCATGCAGCTTCTTGATCTTTCCCTAATGTGTTGGAATGTGCCGCTGGTGATCCTACCCACGGCTGTTGGGAGACCAAGGTAACGCTCGTTGAAGGTTTCAGCGTGTACATCAAGGGTGGTTTTGATAAGTTGTCACTGGTCCAGTGGGGTATTTGGACTGAAGAAGATAGCACTCTTCTCTCCGTTGACACATTGACCAGAGGCAGTACCATAGATGCGTAAGATCGCATTCAATCTGTTCGCACTCACCATATCAGCCTTCATGAAGATGAGGCTATCATCTGCAAAGAGCAGATGGTTTACCCAAGGACCGTGAAAGTTGACTCGTATCCCTCTATCCATTGTGCCATAGAATTTGAGCAAGGAAGAAAAGCCTTCTGCACATAGTAGAAAAAGAAACGGCGACATCGGGCAGCCCTGCCGCAAACCCCGAGTTGGGTTGAAGAAAGGCAATAGTTCTCTATTAACGCGTACTGAGAAACGCACTGATGTTACACACTTCATAACAAGTCTGACTAGGTCTGCGCCAAAACCAATCTTGGTTAGAATAGCTTCCAAATAACTCCATTCAACTCGGTCATACGCTTTCATCATATCAAGTTTGATTGCGCAAGAGTAGTTCTTCCCCTTCCTCCTTCGTCGCATGGCATGTATGCTCTCAAAAGCAACCAAAACGTTGTTAGTAATGAGGCGTCCGGGGACGAAGGTGCTTTGCTCCTCGCTAATGAGCTCATCCATGAAATCCCGCATCCTGTTGATGATGACCTTGACAGCCAACTTGTACAGAACCGGGCATAACAATATAGGTCGATATTGTGAGATAGTTTGTGGGTTCCGCACCTTAGGGATTAGTGTGATCGAGGTGTCATTCAAGCCCACTGGTAACTCCCCACCATTCAAAAATCCCAAAACCTGAGTGGTCACCTCATCGCCAAGAAGTTTCCAATGCTTCTGGAAGAAACCAGTTGTGAATCCGTCAACTCCTGGTGCCTTTGATGGATGCATCTGAAACAAAGCCTTACGCACCTCGGCTGGTTCGAAAGGATTTTCCATTACCAAACCCATGCCCGGCGTGACGCGGGCAGGTACATGTGATAATAGCTCGCTGGGATCAGAGATACCCTGCGAGGTATAAAGCTGTTGGTAGAAACCCATAATTTCCGCCTTATCCTCTTGTGCATTCGCACAAACCGATCCGTCTGCTCTCCGAAGGCCCATGATCTTATTCATCCTCTGCCTCTGCTTTGCTTGGGCTTGAAAATATTCGGTGTTGCGGTTGCCATCTCTAACCACAGCACGCGTGACCGCTGCCGCAGCCAGATCTCCTCCTGCCTTAATGCTTCCCTTAATTTCAACATTGTACTCTTCTCCTCGTCAGAGGGTCCTCGCCCTACAGATTGTTTCCGTAGTTTTTCCAACCATTGTCGGAGCTTCCGAACTGTCCTTGCAAGGCAGCCAAATTCTTTCTGCCCCCAAGGTGCAAGTCTTCCTTGCATTGTGTTCAAAGAATCAAGAATTCCTTGCATATCAGGTGCACGGTGCTGGCCTTTCCAACACTCCGCCACCAATGTTTCATACTCGCGGTGCGTTTGCCAAACGTTTTCATAGCGAAAAGGTCAGACCCCTCTGGAAATTTCATTCCCCCGCTGCTCCGAGAACACTAGATTCACGAAACAATGATCTGATTCCGCTGCACTTATGTGATGCACCTGGGTGTGTCCGTACATCTGCTGGAAAGCCTCATTGGCAAAGGCGCAGTCGATGCGGGCTTTGACGTTAGCTACTCCCGCCTGATGATTATCCCAAGTATAAGGAACGCCTGTCCATCCCAGGTCCTGGAAGGCACATTCTTCGATCACTTCACGAAACGCTCTCATTTGCCATTCTGGCCGGGCTGCCCGGCTGAAGTGTTCATCCCCATACATGGTTTCATTGAAGTCTCCCATGCAAACCCATGCTCCATGAGGGGATGTGAGCAGGGTACGTAGAAGTCGCCAACTGTTGTGACGATCACCAACTCTTGGCGCACCATTGAAGCCGATGAATCTCCACTCCGTTGCACCTTGAATCCGTTTCCGCACCACAACTCAATATGGCCGGTACTGTAGTTTGTTAGGCTGATCGAAACATCCTTGGACCAAAAAAGTCCGATGCCTCCGCTCAACCCCACACTGTCCACCGCAAAGCATCCATCAAAACCTAAACTAAACTTCAGGTTCTCCACCCTTGTAGCCCTCACCTTTGTTTCCATGACAAAGACGAGGATGGGCCCTTCTTGCTTCACCACATTGCGAAGCTCTCGAATTGCCTCAGGGTTCCCAAGCCCCCGGCAATTCCAACTGAGTATACTCATTGGGATGGGCAGCCCCATCCATCGGAGGCTGCCGAATTCTCAGGTGTTGGTTTCTTTTTCTTGGTTTCCCTCTCCCTCACACCCTCCTCACCTTCCTCTTCACGGTCCACCTCTCCCGAGGCTGTGCCTTTTGCCCCAAGATCGCTATTGTCGCCATTGGTGAGGAGGAGGGTCTGCACAACCGGGCGATACACCTTGTGAGGTGCCTCTTTACGTTTTCCTTGTGACCGATTTTTGACAGGGGAGGTCACCTCAGAGGGTCCGCCGCGTTGCTGGAGTTTTTTGATTCACATCTGCTGCTCGGGCCCGAGGACTGCTCATATTCACTGGATGAAGGTTTCTTCCTCTCCTCAGGTGCCCTCAGCTTCACTCCAAAAGGAAGTTCACCATTCTTGTCCCTAGGCCCCGGAGTGGGGCAGAAGGCATCATTGTGCCCCAGGCGGCCACAAGAGAAACAGAAGTGGGGCACATGTTCATACTGAATGTCATAAGCCTCTTCCTTCTTCCTCTTGGCCGAGTTGATCAAGATCCACCTTCGAAGAGGTTTATTGACATCTATCGAAACCCTTGCTCTCAAGTATCCACGCACGTGATCAAACTGGACCATTGAAGCTTTCTTGTCAATCTGTTGCGCAATCAATTTGCCCCATGCCTCGTTCCTGTGATTATATGGCAGATTAGGCACTCTGATCCACATGTGGAGGCGATCAAACGAAACCTCATCGGGCCTCATGTGATCCTCAAAGTCTGCCAATATGATAGCATGCTTGCCAATATGCCATGGCGAGCCCATCCAAATTCTGTCACGATCTCTCTGAGAATCTAGCTCCGCCACGAAAGTGTTATCTCCCATGGATCTGAATTGTAGTCCTTTTGGATTACCCCACGTCAGCCGAAGAGCGTTGGTGATCGTATGGATGTGGAGCATCTGACGATGAAGTACCTTGCATGCGATCAACCACTTCCTCGGCTGACCCTCATCTGCATCATCGATGATCAGAGGCGTAGCCTCTTCCTCGGTGATGCCTAACTTTCCCAGTGCTTCTTCCAGCTTTTCCCTGGCCGTCCGAGGGGACTCGGGCGTCGCCCCCATGCTTGCGCTCGCGGACGCTGTCTCCATCCCCCGCCGGAGTGTTGGGTGCGGCCCGCCGATCAGATCTGGCGGCCGCCGTCGAGTCCACCGCGAAACCCTAGTCGCCCGAGAGGGTTTTCAGGTTACGAGAGGAAAATGTCGTATCGTCAGTCCTCGTTTCGGACCTTGACCTCGGCTCTCTTTGCTTTTACTACTACTTTTGCCGGACGATACCATGTGGGCCTCAACTCATCCCTCCTATACTACTAGTACTTCCACGATTTACGACGACCTTGGGTCTCATCACATCCTTCTCCCACACATCCACAAACTTTATTGGCAGCTTATATAAAGTACTATGTTGAGGATGCAAAATACCATCAAATCCCTCGGTATGGGTCAAACGCAGCTAAAAGTCATGAATCGGAGCTCACACGGTGGGTTTATCCAGATTTGGACCTTCAAAGAGTAATACCCCTACTTCCTGGTGGTTTTGATGATTCATAATGAAGGGATACATCATGCGAGGGGTTACAGTGGTGAATGAGATTCCTACCAAGAGTTTTCCTATCTGTGGATAGAAGATGAATGAGTTCCCTGGACCTCCCTTTATATAGGCAGGAGAGGTCTAGGGTTTACATGGCAGATGCGATCTAGAGCGCTGCCGCCCTCTATTCTTGGGGACTACGAAGGTCGTCTTCGCCTCCTAGGGTCCTCTGGGACCTGGTGGGCCCCATGTCTTGGATGAGTCGGGATCTTTGGCATTAGCCACCTCGGTATAGGACCTCGTTAGTAGCCCCCGAGCATGGTGGAGGTCGCATGAAACGGTTACGAGACCTCCAGCGGGCTCCCATACTTCGCTTGGAGTCTTCTTGTAGGATCGAAAGTATGTCTATAGGGGGGTGATTAGATTACTTGACCAAATAAAAACTTATCATTTTCCCAATTTTAGATGTAGGCAAGTTTTAGCAAGTCTACCCAAGTCAAGTACACCTACACATGCAAGTCTAAGAGTTGTGCAGCCGAAAGTAAGGACTTTGCAACTGAATAAAGAAGATGTTAGAGATTTCAAACACAATGAAGACACGATGATTTTTGTCATGGTTCTGATAGGTGGTGCTATCGTACGTCCACGTCGATGAAGACTTCAACCCATGAAGGGTAACGGTTGCGCGAGTCCACAGAGCGCTCCACCCATGAAGGATCCATGAAGAAGCAACCTTGTCTATTTCATCATGGCTTATGCCCATTAAGGACTAGCCTCACTCGGGTAGATCTTCACGAAGTAGGTGATCTCCTTACCCTTACAAACTACTTGGTTCAACACCACAATCTCTTGGAGGCTCTCAAGTGACACCTGACAAATTTAGAAAATGTTGTAGGGTGGAACCCTAAGACGGATCTTTTCACACTTGGAGGGGGAAAAGAGGAAGAACACCAAGAACACAAAGAGGAATTCACTCCAACAATACCAAGTTACACATCCACTAGAATAGCAACACAAGATCCACAAGTTCACAAACACAATCAAAGGAAAGATACAATGGTAGAGTTCTTCCCACTCCTAGGAGATGAGGTCTTGATGATGGTAGTCTTTTCCAAGTTGGAGGTCTTGTAATGCACAAGTGGATCCTCTCCAAAGAGGCCTTGATCTCCAATGGAGGTCGTAGAAGGAGCAAAGCTCTCAAGTTCCCATCTATGTCTTTGCTAACCCTAAGCATAACCCTAAGTACGGAATATATAGGCTTGGGGTCGAAGTGGAAGAAGGGGAGGTCCAAAATGCCATCTCAGTCGCTCATCTTGTAGGGCCCGTGCGCACGGGGTAAGTTGGGCCTGTGCGTATGGTACACGCCCATGCGCACGGGGTGCTACAGCCGTAGCTCCCTGTGTAGTCCGTGGGCACGGGGTCTTGGGGGCCCGTGCGCACGGGGTCGCCTGGGACTTCTTGTCCAGCTGCTGTTTGGCTGGTTCTTCTTCCTTGGTGACTTGGGTCGCTTCTCCTTGGACTTGGTGGTGCTCCTCAGTTGCTTGGAAGGGTTCCTCTTCGTACCTAATGAGGCATAGAGCATTTTAGTGAGGTAGCAACCAAGATCCACTTGTATCCATATGCATGTCAACTAGGAAGGAGTTCACCTTGGTTTCCATTGCACGTGCTCTAGCTCTTGTCATGGGTCCATGTGGTGCTTGATGTGTTGGTGTAGAGTCCATGGGGATGATGGAAGGATGCTCCGCATCATCTCCCCTCCCTTGGGAGAGATCCGTCCATGGATCATGATCTTCATCACCATGGTACTTGGCCAAGTCTTTGACGTTGAAGATCTCGCTTACGTTGTACTTGTCGCGTGGTATGTCAATCTTGTAAGCGTTGTCATAGCGGCTAGCACATTGAAAGGTCTGTCGGCTCGTGGAAGTAGCTTTGACTTGCGCTCATTGGGGAAGCGCTCCTTCCGAAGATGAAGCCATACGAGATCTCCTGGTTGGAACACCATTGGTGTCTTGTTGATGTTGAGCTTGTTGGAGAGGCGATGTACTTGACGCTCAATCATGGCCCTTGTATCCTCATGCATCTTCTTGATAAAACTTGCCCTTGCACTTGCATCCATGTTGGCGCGTTCTTGGAGCGGGAGAGATAGAATGTCCAATGGAGATAATGGGTTGAAGCCGTACACAACCTCGAAGGGGGACTTGTCGGTAGTGGTGTGTCGATCTCGATTGTAGGCATACTAGGCGATGGGTAAGCACTCCTCCCACTCCTTGATGTTCTTATTTACCAACACGCGTAGTAGAGTGGAGAGCGTCCGGTTGGTGACTTCGGTTTGGCCATCGGTTTGTGGATGATATGCCGTGGAGAATAGAAGCTTGATGCCGAGCTTGGCGCAAATTGTCTTCCAAAAGTAGCTTAGGAACTTGACGTCCCGGTCTGACACAATGGTCCTTGGTACTCCGTGCAACCTCAAGATTTCCCTACAAAAAAGATTAGCAACATGTGAAGCATCGCCTATCTTGTTGCATGATATCAAACGTGCCATTTTTGAGAATCGGTCCACAATGACAAAGATGGAATCCTTTTCCATTTTGACTTCTAGGTAAACCAAGCACGGAATCCATACTAATATCCTCCCATGGTTGATATGGAATTGGAAGTGGCATGTGTAAACCGTGAGATTGGGCTTTGGACTTAGCTTTGTGGCATGTAGAGCATTTGTTGGTGAAGCGTGCCACGTCGCGGAACATCTTTGGCCAAAAGTACTTGAAGGAGAGTGTGATGAAGGTCTTGTCACGACCGAAATGTCCCATGAGTCCACCTCCGTGAGCCTCTTGCAAAAGCAACAAACGAAGAGAAGACTCGGGTATACAAAGTTTGTTAGAACACATAAGGTAGCCATCCTTGAGGTAAAATTTCTTCCAACAAGTGTGAGTAAGACATTTAGCATAAGGAAGTGCAAAAGAAGGATCATTCACATAAAGATCTTTAATATGCTCAAAGCCAATAGTATTTAACTCAAGTTGAGTGATAAGCATGCATATGCGGGAAAGAGCATCCGCCACCACATTTTCTTTGCCTTTAATGTACTTGATCACATAAGGGAAAGACTCAATAAATTCACTCCATTTAGCATGCCGTTTATTCAACTTAGTTTGACCTTTAAGGTACTTTAGAGTCTCATGATCGGTATGTATGACAAATTCATGTGGGCGAAGATAATGCTCCCAAACATGCAATACTCACACTAATGCATACAATTCTTTGTCATATATAGGATAGTTAAGTTGAGCACCGAATAGTTTTTCACTAAAATATGCAATGGGGTCGCTTTTCTTGCATCAAGACTCCACCAATTCCATGACCGCTAGCACCACAATGGACATCAAAAGTTTTGGTGAAATCGGGTAATGCAAGAATTGGGGCATATCACGCCCAATATGCGACCCTATCCTAAAGGAACTCGAAGGTCCCACCTAGGATAGAAGCGCATATTGGAGACGCTTTTGCAAGGTGGATATCATTACACCGTACTATTACATAATAGTTGGGGATACATACAAAAGACATACAATGCCGCATGGATACAACAACATCATACACAAGAGCAACATCCGACTACGGATGAAACACAAACAGAAACTCAAACAACATCCACCCTGCTAGCCCAGGCTGCCGACCAGGAACCTATCCCTTGAACGACGAAGTAGAAGAACTCAAAACAAGCAAGCATCGCTCTCACGTCATGATCATCGCATTACCTGTACCTGCAACTGATGTTGTAGTAATATGTGAGCCAGGAGGACTCAGCAATCCCATTACCATGGGTATCAAGACTAGCAAAGCTTAAAGGGGATGGAATGGATAAGTGGTGAGGTTGCAGCAGCGACTAAGCATGATATGGTGGCTAACTTACGAATACAAGAATAAGATGAGAAGGTACGCAAATGGTCGCAAACTAGTAATGATCTAGAAGTGATCCTGAACTACTAACGTTCAAACATAACACCACCGTGTTCTCTTCTCGACCCACTCGAAAAGAGACCATCACGGTTACACACGCGGTTGATGTATTTTAGTATCAAGTGTCAAGTTCTCTACAACCGGATATTAAAAACTCCCATCTACCACATAACCGCGGGCACGACTCTCGAAAGTTTAAACCCTGTAGGGGTGTCCCAACTTAGCCCATTATAAGCTCACGATCCGCGGAGATAATCCTCCATCGTGGGACATCCGATCAGACTCGGGATCCCGGTGCACAAGACATTTTGACAATGGTAAAAAAAACTAGCAAGACCTCCTGGCGTGTCGACACCGTGATAGTAGCCACGCGTATCTCGTCTCAGGCCACGTCCGGATTGTCCAAACTTCCGGTAGGCCAATCACAGAGTTGCCCCTGGCGGCCACCGGCGGTTGACAGGTTGGACCAACACTCATGAGGAGCACTGACCCGGGGGGTTGATTAAGGGACCTCGGGGGCCAGCAAGTCCCTATGCAAGTTTTTAGTTGTTATTAGGCAAATGGTAAAACCAATGTTGGGCCTTGCTGGAAGAGTTTTATTCAAAGCAAACTGTCAAGAGGGTCCCATACCCCTCACCGTGTTAGGGACGCAAAATCAAGGAACATAACACCAGTATGACAGAAACTAGGGTGGCAAGAGTGGAACAACACACCAGGCATAAGGCCGAGCCTTCCACCCTTTACCAAGTATATAGATGCATTAATTAAATAAGAGATATTGTGATATCCCAACATAATCATGTTCCAACATGAAGCAATCTTCAACTGCACCTGCAACTAGCAATGCTATAAGAGGGGCTGAGCAAAGCGGTAACATAGCCAAACAACGGTTTGCTAGGAAGGGTGAAAAAGGTTAGAGGTTGTCATGGCAATTTGTTAGGCTCAAAAAACAAGTGGTAGGAAGCGCGACATAGCGATAGCATCGAGACAACTAGCATAACAATGATAGTAGTGAGATCCAGGGTGACGGTCATCTTTCCTGAAATCCCGCTAGGAAGAAGAAGGGTCCATGAAGAAGACGAACGGGCGAAGACGAACCAAGCGTAGACGAACGAATCCTCATGATCGCAACGAAACAGGAACTATCGAGAAGGAGCACAACCAGAAAGAAGAAAACAACATGGTAAACACACAACACATAAAGATGACATGATGCTCAACCAAGTATGATGCATGACAAGGCTATTTGATGCTACTCATGGCAAGAGATAATGCATACAAGAACAACACGTCAAAGCAAGTTTAAATGAGGCCGGAAACAACATATAGCAATTCCGGTAAGTCCTCATATGCAAATTTCGAAATTGGTCCAGATATGAAAACACATTATGTTCAAGTTGTTGAACAGCAAGTTAAGATGCACCATGATGATCTACATGAAATTCTAGTCAAGTTACATATAAAGTTCACTTAATTCGGAGCTGCGGCCTAGAAGATATGAGCAAAACAAGTTAAACATGGCATTGATGCAAAATGCATTCAAACATCAAGCAAACACACTCAAAGCATGGATGCAACATGATAATATGAAACTACATGCAATTCTAAGCAAGTTTCATATAGAGCAGCTCAAAACGGAGCAACGGTGCAACACATACACTCCAACAAGTTATAACAACAAACTATCCAAAACAGCAACTAGGCACTTTGCAATCATCAAAACAACATGCTAAAGGAATCATATGAATCGTGGAGGCGGGGTCGGTGGCGCGCGGTGGCGGAGCCGGGTGGCGCGCCGGCACAGGAGGCGGGGCCGCGAGGAGGTGAGGCGAGGCGGCGGCGCAGAGGCCGGCGAGGAGGCGGCGGCCGGATCTGTTCCGCTCCGGCCGGATTCGAGGCCGTGGCGAGCGGCGAAGGTGGCGCGCGGTGGCGGGGAGAGCGTGCGGCGGAGCGGTGGCCGGCGGGAAGGTGCGCCGCGGCGGAGGCAGGCGGCGCTCGCGGGTCGCGGGAGGCGAGCGGCGGCCGGAGCGACGGGCGGCGGGATCGAAGGACGACGACGGAGGCGCGGGCTCCCTCGGGCCCGGTCGCGGCCCGGGATGGGCCACAGGCGAGATGGCGGTGGAGGACACGTGGCAGTGGCTGATTGGCTGAGGGGGCGGCGGCGAACATGTCCGGCGCGGGTGGACATGTCTGGCGGCGCGAGGAGGAAGAGGACTAGGGTTTGGACCCGAAATTTTGGAGGGGGAGGCATATTTATAGGTAGAGGGAGCTAGGAGAGTCCAAATGAGGTGCGGTTTTCGCCCACACGATCATGATCCAACGACGGAGAGCATGGAGGGGGTTTAGATGGGCTAGGTGGGCTGTGTGGAGGGGTGCTAGGCTGCAAGGAGAAAAGGGTCCGACGGTTAACGCGGTTAACCGTTGGGGCATCAAACGACCTCTAAAAGGAATGAAATTTGATAGGCGGTCTACCGGTGATGTACCAAGACCACTCGTCAACCCTCGGCCCATTCCGGGGACGTTTTTCTGCGGCTTACAAAACAAGATCTGGGAGGTGTGACGGGCGCGTGCGAGTGTGGTTGGGCTCAAAATGGACAACGGAGAAATTTGGGAGAACTCGTACGGATGCAAGTTTTGAAAAACATGCAGATGAAATGCACATGATGACATGGCAAAATGCAACACGCAAGCAAATGGCATGGCAACGACGGCGAAAAACTGGAAGACGCCTGGCGCGTCGGTCTCGGGGCGTTATAGGGCATGTGTAAGCAAATATTTTAGCTCATCAAATGCGTTGGATTGAGATGTTCCCCAAACAAAAGGTGCATTTTTCTTACTCAAAGCATGCAATGGTGCAGCAATAGTGCTAAAGTCTTTCAGAAAGCTATGACAGAAACCCACTAGACCAAGGAAACTACACACTTGTTGCAAAATAGTGGGTTGGGGCCAAGTTTTAATTGCTTCGGTTTTAGACTCATCTACATGAACTCCCTTGTAAGACACAACAAAGCCCAAGAAAACTATCTTGTCAACACCACAAGTGTATTTCTCCATATTGGCATAGAGACGCTCTTTTCTAAGTGTTTGCAAAACTGCCCTAATATGATTCACATGCTCTTTGAGAGATTTGGTAAACACAAGACTGTCGTCAAAGTAGACTACAACAAACACACCAATGTAAGGACGAAGGACATAATGCATAAGGCGCATGAAAGTACCGGGTGCTTTCGATAAGCCCATAGGCATGACTAACCACTCATACAAACCAAACTTTGTTTTGAAATCGGTTTTCCATTCATCACCCTCTTGTATGCGGATTTGATAGTAACCATTTTTTAGATTGATTTTTTAGAAAATAGTGGCACCACTAAGCTCATCTAACATATCATCAAGGCGTGGAATGGGGTTCCTATAAGGAAAGGTGATAACATTGATAGGTCTACAATCGGAACACATGCGAAAACTACCATCACGTTTTGGCACAAGAATGACCGGAACGACATAAGGACTCAAACTTTCACGCACATGTCCATGATTTATGAGATGTTGGACTTGCCTTTGTATTTCTTTGGTTTCGTCAGGGTTGACGCGGTATGGAGCCTTGTCAAGAAGAGGTGCTCCGGGGATGAGGTTGATCCGATGTTCAATGCCATGTAGAGGAGGAAGACCGGGAGGTAGTTCATCGGGAAAGACATCCGCGAATTCCTGCAACAAGTTAGACAACACTAGAGGGAGAGGATTACGAGTGTTAGTCTTTGCCACATCATCTTTGCACACTAGGACATAGTGGATGGCACTCCATGGGTTCTCACACACTTCTCTCATCTCTCTTTTTGTGGCTAGGAGGACTAAGTGTTTCTCTCTTGGCGAAGAGTCGCTCAATTTTTGCTTGTGGCGCTCACTCTCTTTGTGGTGGTTCACTCTCACACTAGTCTCGCCACGATGGGTAGATGCTTGCTTGTGGGTGCACTTGGCTTGGAGACATAGGTCATAACACGTACTCCGTTCCCTTCATCTTGAAGCTATAGTGGTTTATTCTCCCATTGTGGATGACTCCGCGATCGAATTGCCAAGGTCTCCCCAGGAGGAGATGGCACACGGACATGGGAACCACGTCACACTCAATGGTGTCCTCATAGGCGCCGATCTTGAAAGAAACGTGCACGGTGTGCTCCACTTGAATTGTGCCGGAGTCGCTAAGCCATTGGATCTTGTAGGGGTGAGGGTGCTTCTTCTTGAACAATTGCAGATTGCAACATAGCTCTTCACTTGCCAAGTTGTGGCAACCCCTCCGTCGATGATGACTTTCAAGGAGCGCCCATTCATGCCAGCCTTGGTGTGGAAGATGTGACACCTTTGGTCTTTGTCTTGATGGTGTTGGAGCGTCAAGACGTTGGAGACCACAAGAGCAAGACTTAAATCGTTGTCACAATAGACTTGAGCATCTTCTTCGTCGTTCACTTGACGGTGCACAGCGACATGCTCGATAGCTTCCATTTCATCTTCACTCATGGAGTCGTACAAACCATCATCATTGGCGATCATGGTTCGCTTGTTGATGCATTGGAAAGACTTGTGTCCATGACCACCACATGTGAAGCACTTGATAGAACTTGTCTTGACGGGTGAGAGAGTCCTGGATTAAGGGGTCCTCGGACAGCCGGACTATATACTTTGGCCGGACTGTTGGACTATGAAGATACAAGATTGAAGACTCCGTCCCATGTCCGGATGGGACTCTCCTTTGCGTGGAAGGCAAGCTTGGATATTCGGATATGTAGATTTCCCTCTCTGTAACCGACTCTGTGTAACCCTAGCCCCCTCCCGTGTCTATATAAACCAGAGGGTTTAGCCAATCATAATCATAGGCTAGCTTCTAGGGTTTAGCCTCTACGATCTCGTGGTAGATCAACTCTTGTAATACTCATATCATCAAGATCAATCAAGCAGGAAGTAGGGCATTACCTCCATCGAGAGGGCCCGAACCTGGGTAAAACATCGTGTCCCCTGCCTCCTGTTACCATTAGCCTTAGACGCACAGTTCGGGACCCACTACCCGAGATCCGCCTGTTTTGACACCGACATTGGTGCTTTCATTGAGAGTTCCACTGTGCCATCGCTGTGAGGCTTGATGGCTCCTTCGATCATCTTCAACGATGCGGTCCATGGGGAGGTTTTCCTTCCTGGAGATCTTTGTATTCGACGGCTTTGTACCGCGGGCCAATTCGCTTAGCCATCTGGAGCAGATCGATAGCTACACCCCTGGCCATCAGGTCAGGTTTGGAAGCTTAAACTATACTGCCGACATCCGCGGAAACTTGATCTTCGACGGATTCGAGCCCCTGTCGGGTGCGCCGAACTGTGACGACGGGCATGACCTTGATCTGCCGTCAGACAGTATTCGGGAGATCGCGCCTGCGGTGGCGCCGGGAATCAATCCGGAGGAGATCGTGCCTTCCGAAGGCGGGTGGATGGACCCCGTCATGGAAGCCGCACACTCATCGGCGTCGGAGCCAAACACTGATCCCACCTCCCGTGAGGGTGGTGTCATCGGACCCTTGGATTCGTCTCCGGCTACAGGATCCGAACCTCACGCGTTCGTGCCTATCGAATCTGATTGGGCACCGGTCATGGAGTTCACCGCCGCAGATATTTTTCAGCACTCGCCCTTTTGTGATGTGCTAAACTCATTAAGGTCTCTTTCTTTGTCAGGAGATTCTTGGCCAAACTATGTCCGGCTTGAGTGGGGAGCAGACAACGAAGAAATTCGTCCCCCACCCACCACCCACTTTATAGCCACTGTCGATGACTTAACCGACGTACTTGACTTCGACTCCGAAGACATCGACGGTATGGACGACGATGTAAGAGAAGAACATGAACCACCGCCCATAGGGCGCTGGACAACCACCTCATCATATGACATTTATATGGTGGACACCCCTAAAGAAAACAATGGCGTTGGGGCAACGGAAGATAACCCCTTGGAGAAGCAATCTAGACACCGGCGTCATCGGCGCCGCTCCAAGCCCCGCCATAGCAAAAATAGCGATACCGGCACAAGAGATAACAATCTGAACGGTGCCAAAGACGAATAGAATCCTGCCCAACCAGGCTTCGAGCAGGCCGAGCAAGAGGATGGGCAAGTTAGCCCTAAAGAACAGGCAATTGATGGAGAATCAGAGGACGATAATTACATGCCTCTCTCCAAAGACGAAGTGAGCCCTGGCGACGAAGAATTCATCGTGCCTGAGGATCCCGTCGAGTAGGAATGCTTCAAACGCCGGCTTATAGCCACTGCACAAAGCCTGAAGAAAAAGCAGCAACAGCTTCAAGCTGATCAAGATCTGCTAACTGACAGATGGACCGAGGTCCTGGCTGCCGAGGAATACGGACTCGAGTGCCCTAGCAAAAGCTACCCAAAGCGCAGGTTGCTACCTCAACTCGAGGAGGAGGCTTTAAAACCCACGCTACTAGCGCATGATGCGGCTGACCGGCCACCCCGTGGCCGCGACAAACTGGCATACCAGCCCGAATTCCAGACCGCACCCCGTCGCCAATCAAACGGTGATACTAAGGCCGGGGCTACACGAAGGACCTGCGAGATGTATTGGAAAACAAAGCAGGATAGTCAAGATCGATCTATGGATCACGGGGCCACACACCAACGCGTGACAAGGACCGTCACGCCGGATACACTAACAAATCCGGCCAGGACGAATACAATGAAGCCCAGCACAGAGGCGCCGCACATCCCCTATGCTTCTCCGATGAAGTAATGGATCATGAATTCCCGGAAGGGTTTAAAACCGTGAACATTGAATCATATGATGGTACCACAGACCCCGCGGTATGGATAGAAGACTTTTTCCTTCACATTCACATGGCCCGCGGAGACGATCTACACACCATCAAGTACCTCCCGCTAAAACTAAAGGGACCGGATCGGCATTGGCTGAATAGCTTGCCGGCAAACTCCATCGGGAGTTGGGAGAACCTGGCAGACGCATTCCTCGATAACTTCCAGGGCACTTACGTGCGACCACCGGATGCTGATGATCTGAGTCACATAACCCAGCAGCCCGGAGAGTCAGCCAGGAAATTTTGGACCCGGTTCCTAATCAAAAAGAACCAAATTGTCGACTGTCCGGATGCCGAAGCCCTAGCGGCCTTTAAGCATAACATCCATGACGAATGGCTTGCCCGACATCTCGGCCAGGAAAAGCCAAAGTCCATGGAAGCCCTCACAACACTCATGACCCGCTTTTGCGCAGGCGAGGATAGCTGGTTGGCTCATAGCAACAATACATCAAGCAATCCCGGCACATCGAAAGCCAAGGATAGCAACGACAAATCACGGCGCAACAAACACAAGCGCCGCAAAAACGGTGATAATGCCGAAGACACGTCAGTCAATGCCGGATTTAGCGGCTCCAAGTCCGGTCAGCGGAAGAAACCATTCAATAAAAACAATTCAGTCCCGTCTAGTTTTGACCGCATACTCGACCGTCCATGCCAAATTCATGGCACCCCTGGAACACCAGCCAACCACACCAATAGAGAATGCTGGGTCTTCAGACAAGCCGGCAGGTCAGACGCCGAAAACACTGGGAAGGGGTCTCAAGATGACGACGACGAAGAGCCCCGATCAGCGAATACAGGAGGACAGATGAAATTCCCTCCCCAGGTGAAAACGGTGAATATGATATGCGCAAGCCACATTCCCAAAGGGAAACGTGCACTAAGGGAGGTCTATACAATCGAACCAAAGTTCAACCCATGGTCCTCTTGCCCGATCACCTTCGATCGCAGGGACCACCCTATGAGTATCCGTCATAGCGGTTTGGCCGCACTAGTCCTCGACCCTATCATTGACGGATTCCACCTCACACGAGTCCTTATGGACGGAGGTAGCAGCCTGAACCTACTATACTACGATATAGTGCGCAAAATGGGCATCAACCCCTCAAGGATCAAGCCCACAAAAACCACCTTCAAAGGTGTTATACCAGGTGTAGAGGCCTGCTGCATGGGCTCAATCACACTGGAAGTGGTCTTCAGATCTCCGGACAATCACCGTACCGAAGACTTAGTCTTCGACATCGTCCCCTTTCGAAGTGACCATCAGGCACTGCTCAGACGAACCGCGTTTGCTCGGTTCAACGCGGTGCCACATTATGCCTACCGTAAATTAAAGATGCCCGGTCCACGCGGCGTCATCACGGTTAATGGCAGGTCCAAACTCCCCCACACGGCTGAAGAATCTACCACCGCTCTAACAACAAGAATAACGGATGGCACCTTCCAGCCAAACCTCGAGTCGACGACCAAGTTTCAGGACACTGTCAAAGGAGTACGAGCTACTGCGCGGCAGGATAGCCCGGTTCGCCCGGGGCTTAATTAAAAACACTTCGGAAAAGGATAACACAAGGCACATACTGCGGCTCAACCGCTAGGTGGCATAAGATCATCTCTTACGTTTTCTTTACAGGTTCACCTTTACGCAGGTTACCAGTGCGGGAATAGTTCGAGCGCATCAGGGAATCCCTAGGTATTCCTCTGTGATCATCCGACTACACCACGGGTCCGTACACAATTTCCTCACACCCGGTATCAGCAGGTTTTGCAATCATACTTCCTTTTATCACATCACCTGTACTCATACGCATTGACGTATTACTCAAATACAACATGTGGATTTATGTAATGCTCACCTGCTACCATTTCTTATTTAAAATCCCTTTGTTAAAAGGTGGCTCCTTATTGCGATATGCCTCAATATGCCAGGGGCTTCATCACGCCCATACTACGATAAAAAAGTCCGAACACCTTCACGGTAGTTCGGCACCCCGAACTTATAGCATTATATGCATCAGCTCCGAATCATGTCTTGGGTCAATAGTTGGGTTTGCCCGGCTCCTATGTTTTGGTACCTTACGTTCTGCTATATCGGCTAAGGTAGCACTGGAAGAACTACTGCGATTGTGTCCCGGTTCTTCCGAACGAGCACCTCAGTAGAGAAAGCCGAAAACTGACTGTCATGATGTAGTGAGAGTTGGTCAGCTGTTCGAGAGGTTCTAAAAATCTTTAAGGATTTCTTCCGCATAATGCTATAACCAATGCAGCGTGCAATGGATCGGCCTTTTCCGATCAGGCGCTTATAGAGCCCCTCGTGCGGACTTCCGAACACCAGGGGCTGCGCCTACCTTTCTCGAAAAACACTCCTATGGCTAAGTGACAGCAATAAAGCCCTATAGTCCGATTGCCTAGTTCGCTGTGCTGAACACCTCCTTTAGGGACCCAAAACTGGGATAAAGAGTGCTCAGGTTTATCCCGAACACCCCCGTATTCACTACGTGGGGGCGGAAGCCGACGACTGGCCGACTCTCAGGATTATTATATACAACGGCCGCACATGATGAAAAACTTTCATATGACAAGCAATAGATGATAAGAATGCTCTTGTTCAAATATTACAAAGGACGAACATGACCGTATTTATGGAAATATAATGTCCTTGGTGCATTGCTCCGCCACAAGGCGGGCTCCTTTCAAGACACCTTCATAATACAGTTCGGGCTTGCGGTGCTCCTTCCCCTCCGGCGGTCCCTCGGTCATCAGTTTCTCTGCATCCATCTTCCCCCAATGCACCTTGGCACGGGTGAAGGCCATTCGCGCACCTTCTATGCAGACCGACTGCTTGATGACTTCGAGTCGAGGGCACGCACTTACAAGCCGCTTCACGAGTCCGAAGTAGCTGCTCGGAATCGGCTCAGCAGGCCACAACCAGATAATTAAATCCTTCATGGCTAACTCGGCCGCCTTATGCACCTCGACCAGCTGCTTCAGCTGATCGTAGAAAGGCACCAGATAATTTGGCGCCAGATACTGCATCCAGAAGAGCTTATCCGCAGTATTCCCCCCTTCAGCTCGGTAGAATTGGGCGGCATTAGATATGCTGCGCGACAACTCCGCAAATACCCCTGTATATCAAAACTCAAGTTATCAAATTTGATTTTCCCATCTCAAATACCCGCTTTGTATAGACAAAGCCTTACCAGCCGCAACTTCCTAGCCTCCTGAATTTCCTTCAGGGCACCCTGGGTTTCCCCCTGGGCATCGCGGACGGCTTGGCGAGCCTGGGAGAGTTCAGATTCTTTCCCTGATAAACCCTGCTCCAAGGACTCGCATTTTTCCACGGCCTCTTGAAGCTCCCGCTCAGCTTCAATAACTCCGGCCTCGTGCTTCTCATGGAGAACCTGCTATGCGGTTGCTTTCTTCTCGGCTTCGGCCACAGCATTCTTCAGGGCCTCAATTTCGGCCACCGCCCCTAGAGCACATTATCAAAATATTTTTATCATGCACACTCATCATTTCGTGCTACATAAACAAGGTTTCTGAATACCTTGGTTATCCTCTAGCTGTTTCTTCACTTGGCCAAGTTATCCTTCGGCCCGGTCCAAACTACGCCTCAGTCCGGATACTTCCGTAGCATGAGAGGCGGCAGCCGATACAGATGCCTGCTTATAAAAAAGTGATAGATGTCATTAAGCAAGTCTCCTGCGAACATATATTTGATCCTTTGTCTGGTGCATTCTTTCACCAAACAGTGTATCAGGGGCTGCTATCTACACCATGACACTCTTCCAAACTTCATAGAACATACCTCAAAGCCTCTTACGAGGCCGATACAGGATTCATCCAGTCCACTCTTAGTGGACTAAATCTTCTCAATCACCGCACCCATAAGGGCACGGTGTTCATCAATGATGGAGGCACCCTTCAGCGCCGCCAATAAAGTATCCGGCACCTCTAGTTGGACAGAGGCAGCCGGTGGAGCAGGCATACCCCCTCCAGTTGGCAGAAGCTGCTTGTTTGACTCGGGGACCTTACGGGTCTCTAGAATCGTGTCCAACTTGGGTCCGGATTCAAGATGACCCCCGCCATCGACACCCACGGGAGCTTTCTCTCCCGTGTGACCGGCCCCAGAAGTATGGCCTCCTGGCGCCGCCTTTGCGACCCTCTCCCCTCCTCCGTGGCCTGGGTCCTTCTGGGACGAAACCTCGGTTTCATTCCTACGTTTGGAGGAGGAGGCCTTCAGGGGTGTCCCACTCTCCATCGCGTCCGAACCCAGCAGATCTTCTGACGAGGATTGTTAGGCGCGGGGCTTCGCCGGACTAAAAAAGAAAAAGTATGGCTCAGATTAGAATGTGATGCCATGGCAAGTCCAGACGCATAAGTGTGTTCGGATTTTATACTTACGAGTTCACCAGGGGCTCGGCCCTGGGATCCCACTCCGGGCTGCTATCGGTGGCGCCGGTGGACTCCTCTTGAAGAGGAGTTTTTCCCCTCTTAGGTGAATCAGCCTCCAAGGAATTGGAGGCCGTTCTTTTCTTCTTTCGCCCTGCGGGGGATTCGTCGTCCTCCTCCTCCCCGTCCTCTTCGGAGGAAGAATGGGCATTGGAGTCTTCGGATTTTGTGTTCGGGGCACCACTGAGGGAGTCTTGGATTAGGGGGTATCCGGACAGGCCGACTATATACATTGGCCGGACTGTTGGACCGTGAAGATACAAGACTCAAGACTTCGTCCCGTGTCCGGATGGGACTCTCCTTTGCGTGGAAGACAAGCTTGGCGATCCGGATATTAGATATCCTTCTTTGTAACCGACTCTGTGTAACCCTATCCTCCTCCGGTGTCTATATAAACCGGAGGGTTTAGTCCGTTGGACAAGAACAATAATAATCATCATAGGCTAGCTTCTAGGGTTTAGCCTCTACGATCTCGTGGTAGATCAACTCTTGTAATACTCATATCATCAAGATCAATCAAGCAGGAAGTAGGTTTTTACCTCCATCGAGAGGGCCTGAACCTGGGTAAAACATCGTGTCCCCTGCCTCCTGTTACCATTAGCCTTAGACGCATAGATCGGGACCCCCTACCCGAGATCCGCCGGTTTTGACACCGACATTGGTGCTTTCATTGAGAGTTCCTCTGTGTCGTCACTGCAAGGCTCGATGGCTCCTTTAATCATCAACAACAACACGGTCCAGGGTGAGACTTTTCTCCCCGGACAGATCTTCGTGTTCGGCGGCTTTGCACTGCGAGCCAATTCACTTGGCCATCTAGAGCAGATCGACAGCTACGACCCTGGCCATCAGGTCAGGTTCAGGAACTTGAACTACACGGCCGATATAAGTGGAGACTTGATCTTCGACGGATTCGGGCCTATACCAGGAGCGTCGAATAGTCACGACGAGCACGGCTTAGACCTGCCGTCGGACAATACTCGGGATATCGCACCTGCAAGAGCTCTGGACCTAAATCCGAGGCAGATCGCGTCGACCGAGGACAGGTGGATGGACCCCACCCCGGAGACCGCACACTCATCGGTGGTAGAGCCGAACACAGACTCCACCCCCAAGGAGGTCTGTGTCACCGGACCCCCGGACTTGTGTCCGGCTGTAGTTCCAGACCGCGCGCCCCTGAGCCCGCCAAATCCAGTTGGGCTCCGGTAATGGAGTTCACCGCTGCGGATATCTTCCAGCACTCGCCCTTTCGCGACATGCTGAATTCATTAAAGTCTCTCTCTTTGTCAGGAGACTCTTGGCCGAACTATGTCCGGCTCGAGTGGGAAGTAGGCGGCGAGGAAATTCGTTACCCACCCACCACCCACTTCATTGCCACTGTCGATGATTTGACCGACATGCTTGACTTCGACTCTGAAGACATCGACGGTGTGGACGACGATGCAGGAGAAGAACAGGAACCACCGCCCATGGGGCGCTGGACAGCCACCTCCTCCTATGATATATATGGTGGACACTCCCAAAGAAACCAATGGCGATGAGGCAGTGGAGGATAACCCCTCAAGGAAGAAATCAAAGCATGGGCATCATCGGCGCCGCTCCAAGCCCCGCCATAGCAATACCGGCACAGGAGACGAAAACAATTTGGATGGTGCCGAAGATGAATACAACCCCGATCAGCCTGCCTTTGAGCAAGCCGAACAGGAAGACGGGCAGGTCAGCACAGACGAACAGGCGGCGGACGGATACCTGGAGGAGGACAACTACATGCCCCCCTCCGAAGACGAGGTGAGCCTCGGCGATGATGAATTTGGCGTGCCTGAGGATCCCGTAGAGCACGAGCGCTTCAAGCGCCGGCTTATGGCCACTGCGAGAAGCCTGAAAAAGAAGCAGCAACAGCTCCAAGCTGATCAAGATCTGCTCACAGACAGATGGACTGAAGTCCTGGCAGCCGAGGAATATGGACTTGAGCGCCACACCAAAGGTTACCCAAAGCACAAGTTGCTACCTCAACTCGAGGAGGAGCCTATACTACCAGCACAGGACGAGGCTGACCGGCCACCTCGTGGCCGGGATAAAACAACATATCAGCCCGAATACCAGCCCGCACCCCCACGCCAATACACTACGGCCCGGGGCAATAGGCAGGACCTGCGAAACATACTGGAAAACAAGCCAGGACAGCCAAGACCGATCTACGGATCGCGGGGGCGCGCCCCAACACGTGACGATGATCGTCATGCCGGATACACTATCAACAAGTCCGGCCGGGCCGAACATAGTCGACCAGACTTATTCGAACTGCGTAGCAACATAGCCCGGCATAGAGGCGCCGCACACCCCCTCTGCTTCACTGACGAAGTGATGGATCATGAATTCCCAGAAGGGTTTAAACCCGTAAAGATTGAATCATATGATGGCACAACAGACCCCGCGGTATGGATCGAAGATTTCCTTCTCCACATTCACATGGCCCGCGGTGACGATCTACATGCCATCAAGTATCTTCCACTTAAACTCAAAGGACCGGCCCGGCACTGGCTGAATAGCCTGCCGACGAATTCCATCGGCAGTTGGGAAAACCTGGAGGACGCGTTCCTCGACAACTTCCAAGGCACCTACGCGCGATCACCTCATGCTGACGACTTGAGTCACATTACCCAACAGCCCGGAGAGTCAGCAAGGAAATTCTAGACTCGATTCCTAACTAAAAAGAACCAAATTGTCGACTATCCGGACGCCGAGGCCTTGGCGGCCTTTAAGCATAATATCCGCGACGAGTGGCTCGCGCGGCACCTCAGCCAAGAAAAACCGAAGTCCATGGCGGCCCTCATGACACTCATGACCCAATTTTGCGCGGGTGAGGACAGCTGGTTGGCTCACAGTAGCACCATGCCTAGAACCTCCGGCACTTCAGATGTCCGCGATAGCAATGGCAAGCCACGGCACAACAGACACAAGCGTCAAAACAATGGCGACAACACCGAAGACATGGCAGTCAACACCGGATTCAGTGGCTCAAAATCCGGTCAGCGGAAAAAGCTGTTCAAAAGACACAATCAGGGATCGTCCAGTCTGGACCGCATACTTGATCGCTCGTGCCAAGTTCACGGCAACCCTGATAAGCCAGCAAAGCACACTAACAGAGATTGCTGGGTGTTCAAATAGGCCGGCAAAATAAATACCAAAAATAAGGACAAGGGGCTGCAAAGCAACGATGACGAGGAGCTCCGACGTCCGAACACGAGGGGACAGAAGAAATTTCCTCCCCAGGTGAAAATGGTCAATATGATCTATGCCACACACATTCCCAAATGGGAACGAAAGCGAGCACTAAGGGATGTCTATGCGATGGAGCCAATCGCCCCAAAGTTCAACCCATGGTCAGCATGTCCGATCACTTTTGATCGTAGGGATCACCCTACCAGCATCTGTCATGACGGTTCAGCCGCATTGGTCCTAGACCCAATCATCAACGGATTCCACCTCACACGAGTCCATATGGATGGTGGCAGTAGCCTGAACCTGCTTTATCAGGACACAGTGCGCAAAAATGGGCATCGATCCTTCAAGGATCAAGCCCACCAAAACCACCTTCAAAGGTGTAATTCCAGGAGTAGAGGCCCGTTGTACGGGCTCCATAACACTGGAAGTGGTCTTCGGATCCCTGGATAACTTCTGAAGCGAGGAGTTAATCTTCGATATCGTCCCTTTCCGTAGTGGCTATCATGCACTGTTTGGACGAATCGCATTCGCTCGATTCAATGCGGTACCACACTACGCATACCTCAAGCTCAAGATGCCAGGACCTCGCGGGGTTATAACAGTCAATGGAAACACAGACCACTCTCTCCGTACAGAAGAGCACACTACGGCCCTCACAGCAGAAGTACAAAGCAACCTTCTCCGGCAAACCACCAATCCGGCGACAACAACCCCGAACACCGTCAAGTGAGTCCGGAGTACCCTGCAATAGGATCGCCTGGCACGCCAAGAGCGCGACTAGCAGTCTGGCCTCCGCCCTAGACCCATTCAGGCAGCATTCGTGCCGCGCGTACACAATTACGCACTCAAAATACCATGGGCATAGGCGGAGACGCAATGGTGACGCGGTCCACAGTGCGGTTCAACCGCCACATACTTTAAATAACCTTCTTTCTCTTTCAGGACCCTACTTTCGGGCAGCCCCCTCAGAGAACCAGATCATCAGGCTTATCACAGGAGAGAAAACCAAGGAGGCCAAAGGCTTTGCGCACACAGGGAATACCCAGATGGTATCTGTCAACGATCGTTATACCTGTTTTACATACCCGCATGCGGCCCGCCCTTGGATAGGACATGTCAAATAGTCCTATTTGCTTCTGCTTAATGCATTAGTTGTACACATACGCTTGGGCATATTATTTAACAATGGGAAATAATTTATAGCGTCAGATTATTATTCCTATCTTCACATTTTTCATAAAAATGTTTATTTAATATTGAATCCATACATTTTGGTACGTTCAGTTTGCCAGGGGCTTCTTATAGTGCCCCATAATATGGCAAGATAAGTCCGAACACTTTCAACAGTGCGGCACCCCGAACTTATAGCATTATATGCATCAGCTCCGAATCATGTCTTGGGTCAATAGTTGGGTTTGCCCGGATCCCTTGTTTTGGTACCTTACGTTCCGTTATATCGGCTAAGGTAGTGCAGGGAGAACTACTGCGATTGTGTCCCGGTTCTTCCGGACGAGCACCTTAGTAGAGAAAGCCGAAAACTGACTGTCATGATGCGGCAAGAGCTGGTCGCTGTTCGAGAGGTCTCAAATCCTTAAAGATTTTTTCCGCTTCAGGCAAGGAATTAGCCTTGTCCGATCTAGGCGTGTATAGCGCCCCAATTTGGCTTTCTGAATTCTAGGGGCTTTGCCGAAATTTAAAATTGTAGACTTCTATGGCTAAGTGAGAGTTATAAAGCCGCATAGTCCGATTGCCTTGTTCACTGCGCCAAACACCTCCTTCAAGGACCAAAAATTTGGATAAAGAGTGTTTGGGTTTTCCACGAACACCCCAGTACTAGTTACGCGGGGGCAGAAGCCGACGACTGGCCTACTTTCAGAATTTTATAAACAGCCGCACAAAAGGTAATATTTTAAATCAACAAAGCGCCATATAGCGCGAACAAATTCATTCTCATATTACAAAGATGACATGAGTACATTCACTCAAAGATTGTGTTCTTGGTACATTCATCGGCCACGAGACGAGCACCTTTCATAACGCCATCATAATATTTCTCGGGGTAGCGATGCGCCTTGCCCTCCGGTGGTCCATCCTTCACCAGCTTCTCTGCATCCAGCTTGGCCCAATGCATTTTCGCACGGGCAAAGGCCCGGCGGGCACCCTCAATACAAACGGATTGCTTGATAACTTCAAGCCGCGGACAAGCATTTACCATCTGCTTTATAAGGCCAAGGTAGCTATCGGCAGGGGCTCACTAGGCCACATCCGGACTATGAAGTCCTTCATGGCCACTTCGGCCTCCCTGTGGAGTTCAACCAATTGCTTCAGTTGGTCACTCAGAGGCATTGGGTGTTCTGCTCCAGCATACTGGGACCAGAACAGCTTCTCTGTTGAGCTCCCTTCTTCGGCATGGTAGAACTCTGGGGCATCCGATATGCTGCATGGCAGATCTGCGAATGCCCCTGGAGAGCTCCGAATTCGGGTAAGTAATAGAAATGTCTCCTCCACATGCTTGCTTTGCATAATAAATGCCTTACCCGCCGCTATCTTCTTGGCCGCCTGGATTTCCTATTGGGCCTTTTGGGCTTCGGCCTTGGCGTCTTTCACGCTCAGAAGGGCCTTCGCAAGCTCAGACTCTTTCGTCTTGAAGTCACGCTCCAAGAACTCGAACTTCTTGCCGAGCTCCTGGAGCTCTTGCTATACCTTGCCCACCCTAGCATCTTGCTTTTCACGCTCAATGCACTATGTGGCCGCCTTGTCTTCGGCCTCCGATAGCGCTTTCCTCAGGGCCGCCACTTCGGTCGTGGCCCCTATTAAAAAATCATGACGCTTTTTGTTAGCGTCACTAATTTTTGCCTCTGTACGACACATGAACGGGGTATCACTCACCTTTGTTCTCTTCGAGCCGCCTCTTCATGCGGCCAAGCTCCTCTTCGGCCTGCTTTAGGTCCCATTTGAGTCCAGTGACCTCTGCTGTACGGGCAGCAACGGCAAGCAACACTGCTTGCTTATTCACATAGACACATACTGTTAGACTCCTGCGGTTTAGAGTTGACCCTCCGTTTGGCTTTTCTTTCCGAACACCAAACAGAGTATCAGGGGCTACTGTCTATTGGGTGATAATTTCTCACACTTTTGATTACTTACCTCAAAGCCTGTCAGGAGGCTGGTGTAGGCTTCGGTCAATCTGCTTTTGGCGGACCGAACCTTCTGAATCACCGCACTCATAAGAGTATGGTGCTCTTCATCCATGGAAGCGCCGCAAAGCACTTCCAGCAGACTATCCGATGCCTCCGGCGCAACGGAAGTCATTGGCACGGCCGGCTCGCCCTCCTTAGCAAGGGGCTGCCTACCCGAATCCGGAACCTTTGGAGGTTCCGGTACAGTGTCCGGCTGGGAGCCCAACTTGCTGCGGCTCTTGTCAGCATAATCTGTGGGGATCTTACTCCCCATGTGCCCGGCATCTGGAATTTCGCCTTGGGGCGTCTCCAGAGTTGCCTCCCCCTGCTCTGGTACCCTTTGGGACCACACCTCTGTGTCATCAACAGGCTGAGGGGAGGTGGCCGTCGGGAGCGAATTCATCGCCGAATCGCTCAGAGACCCATCCTAAGAGGATACCTCGGGATGGGCCCTGGCCGGACTGCATATACGTGTTCAACGTTATAACAAACTATGAAGCTAAGTTGCACTAAAAGTATTACAGAGTGCGGATACTTACGATCTCACCAGGGGCTTGCTCCTGGGTAGCCACTCCTCCTCGCTATAGGCGGCGGTTGTGGAGTGGTCCGGAGGGAGGGTCCGTCCCTTCTTGGACCCTTCGGCCTCCCCGGAAAGGGTGGCCTTCCTCTTCTTCCCCCCTTTGTTTTCGGGGAGAGGGTTTTCCTCCTCCTCCTCCTCGTTGTCATTGGAGGAGTGTGCCCTGGTGTCTTCGGACGATGAGTCCGGCACCATGTTGCGCCGGGAACTTCTTCTGGTCCCCGTGGACTTTTTCTTGGCCTTCTTCTCCGGCACCTCATAGGGTGCCGGAGCCAGCATCTCCGTTAGGAGTTCGTCTGCTGGGTCCTCAGGCAACGGAGCCAGACAGTCGATCCACTCCGCCGTCGCCACATATTCCTATTAAAATCAACACAGTGGCATAAGTTTCTCCCACAAATATACTGAGGAAAAGCACGTCTTGTGAAATGTAGAATGCTTACCGCATTAGCCTGGCGCCTGGTGCTGAGTCTGCGGTCCTCGGAGGTGGGGGAGGAACTTCGCTGGCCTTGAACAACACCTTCCAGGCATCTTTGTGCATCGTATCAAAGAGCTCTTGCAGTGTCTGGTGTTGGGCTGCGTCGAACTCCCACAGGTTGAACGCCCATCTCTGACATGGGAGAATCCGGCCAAATAGCATGACATGGACCACATTGACCAGCTTGATACTCTTGGTTATCATGTTTTGGACGCAGTTCTGGAGTCCGGTCAGCTCCGCGGATGCGCCCCAGGCCAGGCCCTTCCTCTTCCAGGAAGTGAGCCGCACACGGATGCCTGATTGGAATTCGGGGGCCACCGCCCAGTTGGCGTCGCACGGCTCAGTGATGTAGAACCACCCCGATTGCCACCCCTTCATGGTCTCTGCAAAGGAGCCTTCGAGCTAGGTGACGTTGGGCATTTTGCCCACCATGGCGCCACCACACTCCACCTGCTGGCCGACCACAATCTTTGGCTTTACGTTGAAGATCTTTAGCCACATGCCAAAGTGGGGCCTGATGCGGAGAAAGGCCTCGCACATGACGATAAACGCCGAGATGTTGAGGATGAAGTTAGGGGCCAGATCATGAAAATCCAGCCCGTAATAGAACATGAGCCCACGGACAAATGGGTGGAGGGGGAATCCCAGTCTGCGGACGAAGTGGGCGAGGAACACGACCCTCTCGTGGGGTCCCGGGGTCGGAATAATCTGCCTTGTGTCCGGCAGCCGGTGCGCGATATCTGCGGCCAAGTATCCGGCCGCCCGGAGCTTCGTAATGTGCTCCTCCTTGACGGTGGAGGCCACCCACTTGCCTCCCGCTCCGGACATGTTTGGCTGTGCGGAGAAGGCGTGAACTAGGGCGCTGGAGCTTGAGGGTGCGAGAGTGGATAAGCAAAGGAGGAAGAAGGCGTGGGTAAAAATGGGGGATCCTTATCCCTTTATAGAGGCGAGGAAAATGGTGCGCCTCCCCACTTGCCCGTTAAAAATCGCTTATTTCCCAAGCGCCATGATTGATGGCGCGGTTGAGTTACCCGTACCCGTATTGATGAGAATCCCGTGATAAGGGGACATGATCTCTGCTTCGATAAGACGTGCCGAGGAAGCCGCCTCGCAATATGTGCGGTGGCTGGTTGTGGGAAAACGGTTTGAATAATGACTCGACCATGGTGTGATGGCACATTATCTAAAGTTGTCATCAGATTATATTTAAGTGTTCAAGGTTTACTTTGGAGTATTCGGAGATGGAACCCGCCCTGCAATGCCGAATACAATCTACGCGCCGGACTCATCATCATTGAAGCCTGGTTCAGGGGCTAATGAGGGAGTCCTGGATTAGGGGGTATCCGGACACCCGGACTATATACATTGGCCGGACTGTTGGACCGTGAAGATACAAGACTCAAGACTTCGTCCCGTGTCCGGATGGGACTCTCCTTTGCATGGAAGACAAGCTTGGCGATCTGGATATTAGATCTCCTTCTTTGTAACCGACTCTGTGTAACCCTAGCCTCCTCTGGTGTCTATATAAACCAGAGGGTTTAGTCCGTAGGACAAGAACAATAATAATCATCATAGGCTAGCTTCTAGGGTTTTGCCTCTATGATCTCGTGGTAGATCAACTCTTGTAATACTCATATCATCAAGATTAATCAAGCAGGAAGTAGGGTTTTACCTCCATCGAGAGGGCCCGAACCTAGGTAAAACATCGTGTCCCCTGCCTCCTGTTACCATTAACCTTAGACGCACAGATCGGGAACCCCTACCCGAGATCCGCCGGTTTTGACACCGACAACCACGGCGACGGAGGCCGCCCTGGTCTTCTTGGCCTCCTTCTCGGTCTTCTTCTTCGGTGCTTTATATGGCGCCGGGACCAATATCTTCATCAGAAGTGGGCCGACCGGTTCTTCTGGCAGAGGGGCAGGATAGTAGATCCGCCCCGCCTTCTTCGCCCAGCCCTAGGAAAATGATGGGAAATACGTTAAGTATTTTCCTGTGGATGTACGGATAGAACACATGAATTGTCAAACATTCAGTTGCTTACCGAACTTGCGGGGCGGGACAATTGGTACCCTTGGTCCTCGGTGGAGTCCGGCCATGGTTTTCCGGACTTGAAGAGCACCTTCCAGATGTCCTTGTGCGTAGAGCCAAAGAGCTCTAGAAGGGTCTGGTGCTTGGTCGGGTCGAACTCCCATAGATTGCAAGCTCGGTGTTGACATGGTAGAAGCCGGCGAACCAACATCACCTGGACTACATTGACGAGCTTGACGCTCTTGTCTTCCATGTCTTGGACGCGCGTCTGGAGCTCTGATAGCTCGTCAGACGAAGCCTAGCTCAGGCCCTTCTCGTGCTAGGATGTAAGTCTCAGGGGGGCACCGGATCTGAACTCCGGAATGGCGATCCACTCCTTGCCACGCGGCTCGGTGATGTAGAACCACTGCTGTTGCCACTCCTTGATGGAATCATTGAAAGTCCCTGTCGGCCATGTAACATTGGGTATCTTGCTCATCATGGCGCCTCCGCATTCGGCATGCTCACCGCTCACTACCTTGGGCTTTACATTAAAAACCTTTAGCCATAAGCCGAAGTGCGGCGGAACGCAGAGAAAGGCCTCAGACACGACTATGAATGTCGAGATGTTAAGGAAGGAATTTGGGGATAGATCATGGAAATAAATCCCCTAGTAGTACATGATGCCGCGAACAAATGGGTGGAGGGGAAACCCTAGCCCGCGGACAAAATGAGGGAGAAATACCACCCTCTCCTAGGGTTCCAGGGTGGGGACGATCTGTCCCGCCGTCAGAAGACGGTGGCCAATTCTCTTGGCCAAATACCCGCCCCCCCGAAGCTTTTTGATATCCTTCCCCCGGACGGTAGAGGCCATCCACTTGCTTCCTGCTCTAGATCTGGACATCTTCGGGAAGCCTTTTCGGGCGAACAAGAGGAGCGCTTGGGCACTAGGGCTCGAGCGGAAAGGAATGGATGAGTAAAGAAGGGCATGGGTGAAAGGGAAGGTTCTTATCCCCTTATAAAGGAAGCAAAGATCCTGCGCCTCCCCACTTGCCGCTAAAAACGCTTATTCCCCCAAGCGCCACGATTGATGGCACGGTTGGGTTACCCGCACCCGTATTAATGAGAATCCCGCAATGGGGGGACACGATCTCTGCTTCGACATGACGTGCTGATAAAACCGCCTCGTGATATGTGCTTCGGCAGGTTATGAAAATAGTTCAAATAATGACCGGGCCATGGCATGACATCATGCTATAAAAAGCTGTCAGCAGATTAGATTTGTGGAATATTATACTCTCTACTGTGGGATGTGGAATTTGTTTTGCAGAGCCGGACATGATCCTTGTGTTCTAAATCTTCTACGGAGTATTCAGAGAAGGAACCTGCCTTGCAATGCCGAAGACAATCTGCGTGCCGGACTCATCGTCATTGAAGCCTGGTTCAGGGGCTACTGAGGGAGTCCTGGATTAAGGGGTCCTCGGACAGCCAGACTATATACTTTGGCCGGACTGTTGAACTATGAAGATACAAGATTGAAGACTTCGTCCCGTGTCCGGATGGGACTCTCCTTTGCGTGGAAGGCAAGCTTGAATATTCGGATATGTAGATTTCCTTCTCTGTAACCAACTCTATGTAACCCTAGCCTCCTCCGTGTCTATATAAACCGGAGGGTTTAGTCTGTACGACAACAACAATCATAATCATAGGCTGGCTTCTAGGGTTTAGCCTCTACGATCTCGTGGTAGATCAACTCTTGTAATACTCATATCATCAAGATCAATCAAGCAGGAAGTAGGGTATTACCTCCATCGAGAGGGCCCGAACCTAGGTAAAACATCGTGTCCCCTGCCTCCGGTTACCATTAGCCTTAGACGCACAGTTCGGAACCCCCTACCCGAGATCCGCCGGTTTTGCCACCGACAACGGGATCGTCCGGTGGTGCCGAAGAAGAATTCTTGTTCTCGTAGGTGCTTGCCAGAGGACGAGTCAAGGAAGGCGTCACTTGTTTGAAATTTGACTTGTCGCCGGTACTTGGTCATGCTCTAGTCAAAGTAGGAGGTGTCGAAGTCGTAGTAGGGGTAGCTTGAGTGTATGAGCCGTAGGTCTTGGATGATTAGTTGGCGTACTTGAAGTCTTCTTGTACTTGACGTTCCACCTTGGTCGCTTGGCGAACAAGCTCGAGGAGGTTGGAGTAGGGTTGGAAGTCGGCAATCTTCTGTATTGGGTGGCTGAGGCCGTTCAAAAAGTGTGCCATTGTTTGCTCGTCATCTTCTTTGACATTGGCTCGTATCATGGCAATCTCTATTTCTTGATAGTATTCTTCCACCGTCTTCGTGCCTTCCTTGAGGAGTTGCAACTTCTTGAAGAGATCTCGAGTGTAGTACGTAGGCACGAAGCGAGCTCTCATGACGTCCTTCATTTGTGTCCAAGTTGTGATGGGTGGCTCGTCCTTCTCGTGACGCCACTCAGTCACTTGCTCCCACCAAATTAGGACATAATCTTGAAACTCGAGGGATGCCATGGCGATCTTCTTTTCCTCATCGTAGTTGTGTAGCCGGAATATCTTGTTGGCTTTCAATGCCCATGATAGGTATTTGTGACACCCCCGATTCAATCATACACTAGTCATACACGCAAATGTGTACGATCAGGATCAGGGACTCACGAGAAGATATCACAATACAACACTAGACACAAATTAAAATAGTACAAGCTTTATATTATAAGCCAGGGGCCTCGAGGGCTCGAATACATAAGCTCGAATACAAACGAGTCAGCAGAAGCAACAATATCTTAGTACAGACATGAGTTAAACAAGATTGCCTTAAGAAGGCTAGCACAAAAGCAACATCGATCGAAAAGCCAAGGCCTCTTGCCTGGTAGCCTCCTAACTACACCGGGTCGGCGGCGGCCTCCATGTAGTAGCAGTCGTCATCAAAGGTGGCATTTGGATCCTGGGCTCCACCATCTGGTTGTAGCATCCGAGAAGAATGGAAAGAGGTGGAAAAAGGATAGGAAAGCAACCGTGAGTACTCATCCAAAGTACTTGCAAGCAAGGATCTACACTACATATGCATCGGTATCAATGAAATGGGTAGTATGTGTGGACTGAACTGCAGAATGCCAAAAGAGAACGGGTGAAATCCTAGCCTATCGAAGACTAGCATCTTCAAGCAGCTCCAAGCATCTTGCAACAATCAGAAGAGTATAGAATAGCAATTTATATTTAATAGACATGTTGTAGAAATAACGCCCAGAGATCCTTCCCCGGCTCCCTGCGGGAAAGCAATCTCGGAGCCACATATCCATTCATGCCTCAGCATTTAATATCCAGTTCTAGTTGTATCGATCGGGATACAACTCCGAGCGTCCTTACCGGGGACTCAGCTATGCATGATTAGTTCTTCCCTGCAGGGGTGCACCAACTTACCCACCACGCTCGATTAACTCCGGCCGGACACACTTTTCTGGGTCATGCCCAGCCTCGGCCAAACGATACGCCGCAACCCGACCTGGGCCTAATAGTGAGGTCAGCACACCGGACTAAACCTATGCCCCCAGGGGTCTTGGGCCATCGCCCCGGGAACTCCTGCATGTTGCGTGGGTGGCCGGTGAGCAGACCTAGCCCTCCTTATATACGGCGAGGCATTCCAGTCCAACCCGGCGTGCGCGCTCAGTCGCTGACGTCTATTAAGCTTCTGCTAATGTATACAACGCAGAGTACCCATATTATTCCCGTGTGATGGTTAGTGCTATCGGGCCAGAGGCCCACTCAGATCAAATATCCAAACCGTTAGTGAATTAGGAGCTCGCGGTAACAAGCAGAGACTCACGATCGATGTGACCACATTGCCCCGTCTCCTGGACTTGCGGCAAGGGCTAAGAATGCCCGGCCATGCCATGTAGTTATCTCGCGGGCACCCTGCAGGTCAACCCGTATCCACATCACATGCTCGCGTGGGTACCCCTCAGGGCCGACCCGTCTTTATCCACTTTAATCAGTAACAATAGTAATGTAAAGGTAATCCGTGTGGCTACCAGATCAAGAAGGAACCCGAGGCATCACCCTCGTTGGATTCCTACCTGATGTAAACATGAAGGCGAACGTAAGACAAAATTACCCTCGAGGTTCACACTTGAGGTGTTGCACGACAGCGTCGTTATCGGAAGTGGAAAAGGAGGAATCACCCTCGATGACCACGACCGGGTAGTTACTCCATAGAGTTAGCATCATAAGTGCTAACGAGGTATCACCCTCGGCACTCGATAGTAACGATGCAGTGTCGTACAACTAAGGGGAGTGTTGTGCGGTGTTGGGGCCTGGTCTTCAATCCCATTGATCGGGTGTTCTGATAATCCAACGGGGCAGTTGGGTCAACATGGGGTCTCTGATGGGTCTCTAACCAGCCTATACTAAGCAGTTTAGGATAAGTAGGTAAGGTATGAAAGCAGGTAACAAGAACAGGCTATGCATCAGAATAGGATCATACAAAAGCAACAGCAGTTCTAATACAAGCATGAGAGGGAAAGAAATGGGCGATATCAGAATGAACAAGGGGAGTTTGCTTGCCTGGAAGCTCAGCTACAAAGGAAGAAGGGTCGTCGGCGACATAGTCGATCACAGGGGTAACATCGGTCTCGGGATCTACCAGAGAGAAGAGGGGGAAGAAATAGTAAATATAAGCAAGCATATGCATCACTAAGCATGACAAGACGATATGCAGGACTAGGGTCGACCTAACGTAGTACTACACGTTACAGACGGAGGGTGAAAACATGAGAGGATGATTTCCCGGCGTTAGACGAATTCCGGACAAACAGAAGAGAGGGAACGGTTCCATGTTCAGCATACTAGGGGCATGTGGCAGATGAACGGACCGCGTATTCGGATTCGTTGGATTTTTCTGAGCAACTTTCATGTAGAAAACATTTTCATCCGAGTTATGATTTAATTTCTATTAAATATCAATGTTTTAAACATTTGTGGAATTACTTTAATTACTAAAATTGATAGAAAAGGAATAATGATGTCAGCAGGAGGTGAGAGTGAGGTCAACAGTCAAACTTAGCTGGTCTAGGTCAAACCTGACCAATGGGACCCACGTGTCATTGACAGTAGGTTAACAGAATCTAAATTAAACTAAACTGGAGTTAATTAGGGAATGGGCCCCACAAGTGAGTGACTATTTAGTCTAACTAATTAAGTTATTTTATAAAAATGTATTTAGACTAATTAACAGAGGGGGGACCCACTTGTTAGGGTCAAACGTGCACAGTCAGCATAGTTGACCCAGTCAACTGGTCAACTGGGCCCAGGGGACCCAGCTGCCTATGAGCCTGACGCGACCATGTGGGCGCCACATCGGCGCCGGCGGTTGGGGAGCCCCGGTGAGCGTTGTCAGTGTCAAAACCAGCAGATCTCGGGTAGGGGGGCCCAAGCTGTATGTCTGAGGATCAAAGGTAACTATGAACGGAGGACACAGTGTTTACCTAGGTTTGGGCCCTCTTAATGGAGGCAAAACCCTTCTCATGCCTGATTATATGCGAGGGTATAGGGGTTACAAGAGTTGATCTACCTCGAGATCGATTTGGCTAACCCTAGATCAGCTAGCCTAGCAATGTTGTGATCCTGCCTCTGATCTACTCTCCGGTTTATATAGACAGCAGAGGGGCTTAGGGTTGTACAAAGTCAGTTTTACAGAAAGGAATAACATATCCGAACACCTATGCTTGCCATCCATGCATACGGGAGTCCCTTCCGGACCGAGAGGTGATCTTCTGCCTTGTATCTCGATGTCCCATCAGTCCGACCCACATCCAATAGACCGTATGCCCGAGGACCCCCTAGTCCAGGACTCCCACAGTAGCCCCCGAACCAGTCTTCAATGATGATATATTCGGTGTTCAGATTGTCTTTGACATTGCAAGGCGGGTTCCTTGAAGAATATACATCGGCTTTCCTCTGTAAAAGAATTGCATCCGGCTTTTTATAACATACACAACCCTTAGCCGCGAAGGAAGGATATATAAAAATAAGAACAATGTATTTTGCTGACAACTTTTTCGGTGAAGCATCAAGCTTGACCCTTTTGCATTTTGAACCATTTTCCCATCCCATGTTCCGTGTTTCGAGGCCACGGCCCATTGGCACTTCCTGTCAAACAGAGATCATGCCCACCTAATACGGGATTGCACATCAATGATACTTGGGTAATCCAACCATTTGTGGCGCATGCTTTTATTAGGCATAGGCGAGATTCAAGGCACAAACGGGGGGAACTTGGCTTTTTTCCTACTTATAAGAGGGCAATGGATCTTTACTTTCTCCCCCACGCCTTCACATCTCCTCAGCCTTCCTAATCTCCCAAGCTCTTTGCGCCCGCAAAGTCTCCGTCTTTCTCACCACCACAACCACCTCCTCCGACCATGGCCGGAGCTGGCTCCAAAGGCAAGGGGAGGCCTCCTCCGTGACGGAGAAATAGATAAAAGATCTTCAGAGTGCGGGGTATCTCGCGTCCGATATCAAGCACAGGCTTCCCCTCGAAGGTCAAGTCATTCCCACTTCGGAGCCCGACGAACGGGTAGTCTTCCTTCCCCATTTCCTTAGAGGGTTAGGGTTTCCACTCCACCCTTCGTCTACAGACTCATGTACTACTATGGGCTAGATTTCCATGATCTATCCCTGAACTCTTTCCTTCACATCTCGGCATTCATCATTGTGTGTGAGGCTCTCCTCCGCGTCCACCCACACTTTGGCCTATGTCTCAAGGTCTTCAACGTGAAGCCGAAGGTGGTCGACGGGCAGCACGCGGACTGCGGCGGAGCTATGATTAGCAAGTTGCCGAACACTACATGGCCCAAGGGGGCCTTTGTGGAAACCGTGAAGATCTGGCAATAGGAGTGGTTCTACATCACCGAGCCGTGCCACACTAAGTGGGCGGCCATTCCGGAGTTCAGATCCGGACCCCCATGAGGCTCACCTCCTGGAACGCAAAGGGCCTCGACTGGGGGTCCCAAACGGAGGTGTAGGACGCTGCAAATGCACATCACCAATGTGTTGGGGAAGAACGTTGGTCTAACCAACATAGTTCAGATCATGCTCTTCCACCGCATTCTTCCCTGCCAGCGCTGGGCTTCCCTCATGTGGGAATTCAAGCCAGAGGAGCCGCGGACGCTACAACATCTCCTCGGCACCACACACGAGGGAATGTGGAAGCTGCTTTTCAAGGCGCTGAAGAGCAGCTGGCCCATGGAGACCGAAGACATCGGCCTCAACGCCATGAATCCGGCCTCTCCAGTAAGAGTTCAATATTTCCGAAGATATACCTAGTTCATATGCATATTCGATCTATGCCGAACTCATCAGCCCATCTCTTTTTTACAGGGCTGCACCAAGAAGTCGGACCGGACCAAGAGTCCAGCCCCATTTCCTGAAGACCCAGTCACTCCTGCGCTAGAGGAGATGCTGGTCCCGGCGCTTTATAAGGCGCCCGAGAAGAAGGCCAAGAAGAAGAGCAAGGGGCCCAATGACAGGCCCTGCTGTAAAGGTCCTCCGGAAACTGCGTCTGGAGAGATCGAGCCCGTCTCCTCCCATGAGGAAGATGAGGACGAAGAAGAGGAGGGGGAGGATGACGAGGAAACGGAGAGCGCCTCCCCCCTCAAGACGAGGAGGGGAAAAAGGACAGCCTCCGAGAACCTGGAGGGGGCGACGCCGAAGAAGGGGCGGGTGGTCCTCTCGGACAGTTCAGACTCGGAGTCCGAACACAGCCCGGAGCAGGTCCAAAGGGAGAATCCCTTGGCCAAAACGTAAGTATCAGAAACTTACTCGTTCAATTATCACTTTAATCCGCCTTTGTCATGCTCAACCCTTTTATGCTTTTCAGTCCTCCGTGCGAGATCCCAGTTCCTTCCACTTCAGAAAGGAACTCTCTAATCCCTGGAGAGGCGGAGAGTGCCGGGCCATCTCGCGCCTCCCCCCTACCATGGAGGACACCGAGGTGTCATCCCAAAGGCCATCTCCTAGTCGGGGAGGGGCAGACGAGACCGTCCAAAAGGCACCCAAGGACAACACCTTGGACGTCGTAGAGCGGGGCACGATGACCCCATGACCACCGAGGGTGGGGGGCTTCAACAGTCCGGGCCTCCACCGAACACCATCCCGGAGTCCAGTACAGCTCCGGGTTCGGGCCAACACCCCCCTTCGAAAGAGGGGGGAGGAGCAGGAGCTCCGTCGGTGGCCTCTGACAATCCGGAGGCCGCTGACACTATGCGGGAGGCACTGCAATGTGCCTCTATCATGGAGGAGCATCGCACCTAGATGGGTGCGGTTATGGAAAAGGTTTGGTCCGCGAAGAGCGGACTGGTCGAAGCCTTCAACAACCTATTGACATGCTTTGAGGTAAGCGAACTAATATTCTTTACTAGCTTTATTTTTTGTACACATATATGTGTTAGCGAAACCCATGTGTAGACAGTAGCCCCTGAGACTGTGTCCGGATTAGAACAATCCGGACAGAGGATCAAAAACAGTGTCGTAGCGTGCCTTATACATTGTTGGACAGACTTCGATGTTGGCGGCTACTGCCCAGGCCGCGGAGATAGCCGAGCTCAATCGGAAGCTTTAGCTATCCGACGAGGAACTCGACCGCATCAACATGCGGTTTAATGAAACCCAAGGTATGTGAAACTTTTTCATACCCGAGAGTGATATCTGTATTTAGTCGTGTAAACTGACTGAAAATGTTGTAAAACACTCACAGTTGGCGCAACCGAGGTCGAGTCCCTCAAGAGCGCCCTCGCCGAAGCCAAAAAGGAGGCGGAGGTGAGCAAGGCGGCCGTGGACAAAGTTGCCAAGGCTTTAGAGGAGGAGCAAACCACCCGCAGAAAACACGAGGCGCGGGTGGGGAGGTCGAGCAGGAGCTCAAGGACGCCATCGCAAGGTGCGAGTCCTTGGAGCAGAAAAGTTTGGAACAGTCCTCCGAGCTCACCAAAGCTCTTGAGAGCCTGAAGGAAGCCTGGGTTGTTGCCCAGGGCGCTCGCCAGGAGATCCAAGCGGCGAGGCAGATTGTGGCTAGTAAGGCCTTTATCATGCAGAGTAGATATACTAGTAAGAGATATATTTTGCTGACTAGAGTTTGGAGTACTCTTGGCGCCTTTGCCGAAATGCCGAGGAGTATTGCGGATGCCGCCGCATTCTTCTGAGCCGAAGAGGGGAGCTCGACGGAGAAGTTGTTCTGGTCGCAGTACCTTGCGCCAGAACTTCTAGTGCCCCTGAGTTTCCAGCTGAAGCAGCTGTCCGAGCTGCACAGGGTGGCTGGACTGGCCATGAAGGATGTGATAGTCCGTCTATGGTCGGCCGAGGCCATCCCTAGCAGCCACTTCGGTCTCGTGAAGCGGCTGGTGGATGCGCTTCCTTGGATCGCACCCTCAAGCAGTCGTCCTGCATAGAAGGTACCTGGATGGCCTTCGCCCGCGTCAATGTGCAGTGCGCGAATATGAAGGCCACAGAGATTGCCACCGCAGGGCCACCTGAAAGCAAGGAGCACCGGCGGCCGGAAAGGTACTTTGATGAGGTCCTTGAAGGAGCCCGCATTATAGAGGGCCAGTTCTCAAAGGACGTCATATTTGAATAGTTGAGTCTGGTTTTTAAGAGTCATGTAATGAACTCATGGTGTATGATAGTTATGATTATGCTTTATGATTAGTTTATCCTCCTATGTTGCTATTTATATGTCTGAAAGTTTACTAGTCGTCGGCTTCAGCCCGCACGTAAATATTACAGGGGTGTTCGGGAACACATGACCGCACTTTATCCAACGTCTTGGTCTGATACTGGAGGCGTCTTGCGAGGTGAACTAGGCAATCAGACTATGCGGCTTTAATACTTGGCGCTAAGTACTAGCCCCTTGTTGCATGAATGACAATCCGGAGTACGGCACCTTTGCAACGTGGCTGGTCGAAAGCCCAGCCCCTCGTGTAACACGACATAAATCGCGAACGATTTGTAGTATAACACTAAGTCGCCGGATTGCTGACCCGCTCTCACCTATCATGACAGTCAGTTTTCGGCTTTCTCTACTGAGGTACTTAACCGGATGAACCAGAAATACAATCGCAATAGTTCTCCCTCTACTACCTTAGCCGAACTTGCGGAACATAAGGTGGCAAACACAGGAGCCGGGCAACCCAACTATATACCAAAGACATGATTCGGAGCTGATGCATATAAGGCAATATCTAAGACACCAAAGAGTTCCCTATAGGTGTTTAGACTTTAAGAATTTTGCGGGGCAGAATGCAGCCCCTGGTATGAAGACCGTGTCAAACCACATACGTCAGTCGAACACAAGGGGGAGCACAGATGACAAGGAAAAAACCAAGACCCAACCAAGAAGGTGATAATCATCTGCGTCCTTTATATCTTTATTGATACATCGATGACAGGCAATGTCATTCAATATTAAGGTCATATTACATGCCCAAAAAGAAAATATTTTACTTAAGGGAAAGTCTAACACAAGGCCTAAAAAATCATAGTTCAGAAAAGAAACTCCAATGATGCCCTGCCGCACGTCTGCACCTTTTCTCCTTAGTAGTAAGTCCTTTAAGAGGAGTATTTGATGGTTGGGACACGCGAGCCTTAAAAGGATCTCCTGCGACAACCATCTCACAAGTACGGCTCTTGATGAACCTGCGTTAAAAGGGAAAAAATGTATGCGGTCCAACTATGGTCAAACCGTGCAATGGACCTCTTGCGCAGTGTGCCTCCGGCGCCGCCCAAGGTATTTTTAGTGCGTATATATGTATGCGCGGTACATAAGCCGCAACCTGGTGGGGCGATCGACGGAGGCCAAACTGCTAATGAATGTACGGATCCATTGATTTATCGCTATTATGCATGGACCAGACTCATTTGGATACGTCGTTGGCTTTATTGGCCGGTGAATTGTTCGGCTTGATAAGGCCGCCATATACTTCGGCTGCAAGGGCCGCGGTGTGCTCTTCGGTATGGAGTGAGCGCTCCATGTTACCATTGACTGTAATAATGCCATGAGGTCCAGGCATTTTAAGCTTCAAGTAAGCATAGTGAGGGACTGGATTGAAGCGGGCGAAAGCATTTCGTCCGAGCAGTGCATGGTAGCCACTGCGGAAAGGGACGATGTCGAAGATTAACTCTTCACTGTGAAAGTTATCTGGGGAGCCGAATACTACCTCTAGTGTAATTGAGCCCATACAACGGGCCTCCACTCCTGGTATCAAACCTTTAATGGTAGTGTTGCTAGGCTTGATTCGTGATGGGTCGATCCTCATCTTACGGACAGTATCTTGATAGATCAAGTTGAGACTCCTTCCTCCGTCCATAAGGACTCTAGTGAGGTGGTATCCGTTAATGATTGGATCAAGAACCAGGGCGGCCGAACCCCCGTGACGAATACTGGTTCGGTAGTCCCTGCGATCAAAGGTGATCGGACAGGCTGACCATGGGTTAAACTTGGGAGCGACTGGCTCTACAACACAGACGTCCCGGAGTGCGCGTTTGCGCTCCCTTTTGGGTATATGAGTGACATATATCATGTTCATTGTCTTCACCTCCGGGGGAAACTGCTTCTGACCCCCGGTGTTCGGCTGACATGGCTCGTCATCGTCTTCGCTTGGAGGCCCTTTTCCCTTGTGTTCGGTATTTATCTTACCGGCCTGTTTGAAAACCCAACAATTCCTGTTGGTGTGGTTTGTAGGCTTATCGGGTGTGCCATGAATCTTACAGGGCCTCTCGAGGATTTTATCTAAGCTAGATGGCCCATCTTTGTTGCCTTTGAAAGGTTTCTTTCGCTGACCGGACTTAGGACCGCTGAATCTGGCGTTGATTGCCATATCATCTGCGTCATCATTATTGTTGTTCCAACATTTGTTTTTATTGCGGCGAGGTTTACCGTTGTCGTCCCACACCTCAGAAGTGCCGGGGTCACCCGAGCTGTTGCTTGTACGAGCCAACCAACTGTCTTCACCCGCACAGAAGCGGGTCATGAGTGTCGTTAAGGCTGCCATGGTCTTCGGCTTTTCCTGCCCAAGGTGTCGGGCGAGCCATTCGTCGCAGACACTCTGTTTAAAGGCCGCTAAGGCTTCGGCGTCCGGATAGTCTATGATCAGGTTCTTTTTAGTTAAGAACCGATTCCAAACTTTACGAGCTGATTCACCTAGCTGCTGAATAATGTGACTCAAATCGTCAGCATCCGGTGGCTGGACATAAGTGCCCTGAAAGTTGGCCCAAAATGCATCTTCCAAGTCTTCCCAGGTTCCAATGGAGTTTTCTTAGAGGATGTTTAACCAGTGCCATGATGTTCCTTTCAGCTTTAGAGGAAGATATTTAATGGCGTGGAGATCATCTCCTCGAGCCATGTGAATGTGGAGAAGAAAATCTTCAATCCAGATGGCCGAATTCGTCGTTTCATCGTACTGTTCGATATTTATGGGTTTAAACCTGTCCGGAAATTGATGTTCCACGACCTCATCGGTGAAGCATAGGGGTGTGCGGCCCCTCTGTATCGTGCAATGTCGTGGCAGAGATCGGCTGACATCTGAGTTCGATTCTGACCCCGAACATAGTAACGGTCATCACGCCGGGCTTCATAGCCATTGTCTCGCACCGCGGCACGGCCCCTTGATCCGTAGATTGATCTGGTCTGACCAGCTTTATTGGCTAGGTCACGTTGCAACTCGTACATGTATTCCGTTTTATCTCGCCCACATGGTGGTCGGTCTGGTTGGTCTTCTTGATTATACTTTGACGCTACTGGCTCAAGGGCTTCATCGTCGAATTGTGGCATCAGCTTGCGCTTAGGGTAACTTTTAACAGGTCGCTTGTGGCTGTATTCCTTAGTGGCCAGGACCTTAGTCCACCTTTCGTTCAGCGTATCTTGCTCGGCTTTGAGTTGCTACTGCTTCTTCTTCAGGCTTCAGGCTTCAGGGGTTCCTCTGGGACAATGAAGTCTTCGTCACCGAGGCTAACCTCCTCTTTGGATTCTGGCATATAGTTGCTATCTTCCGCATCTTTGTTGTAAGCGTGTCCGGGGCTATATTCACCATCTTCCCTTTTATCCTACTCGGACGTGAGCTCGACGGGGTATTCGGGATCTTCGGCATCGGCTGGAGTCTCATTATCTCCGGAGTCGGTATTGCTATCCTTCACCCGACGCGATCGTGAGCGGCGCCGCTGACGTCGGCGCAATGGTGGTTTATAGACGGGTTTGTCCTCATCTGGGCTCGGGTTATCCTCGTCGTTCTTTTTATCCGGAGTGTCCACCATGTACACATCATAGGCTGAGGTGACTGTCCAACGCCCCGTGATGGGTGGGACTTGGCTTGGTTCAGCGTCGGCATCGTCGTCCATGCCGTCAATGTCTTCGAATGCATAGTCCAACATGTCAGTTAAGTCCTCGATAGTGGCTATCAAGTGGGTGGTGGGTGGGGCATAAAATTCCCCGCTCTCATACCCTAGTGCAAGATGGGTATAGTTCAGAGGTAAGGCCTCCGATGGCGAGAGACTGCATCAATCCCAATGCTTCGTCTAAGAGCGGAAGTGGGACTGGAAACTGCGGATCAGCTAGGCTGAGTTCGGCATGGGATGCCTGATCGGACCTGCTCACTGCAGACCTCGGCAGTTCGGGGTGGTGGCCAGAGCCAAGTCTAAGATTGCATTAGGGTCTTCGGTCGGGAGTTACACAAGGGGAAGAAGTCCGGCGGGGCTCACACTCCCGTCTTTGGACGATGAGACCTGCCCCGGATCTAAGGCCGAGGCGGGTATGGGTGTTGACCCCTGGGCGGGATCTAACAGGGGATCCGAAGAGTCTTCTTAGCGGGGACATGGAGTGGCGGCAGAGGCTGCGAACCCGCCAAAGACCAGGTCTCCTCGGATGTCAGCAACGTAGTTCAGGTTTCCAAACCTGATTTGGTGGCTGGGGGCATAACTATTGACCTGCTCGAGGCGGCCGATCAAGTTGGCACGAAGGACAAAGCCACCGAACACAAAGACCTGCCCAAGAAGGAAGATTTCCTTGGATGTAGTATCATTGTTGATGAAGTGGTGAGCCATCGATCCTTCTGTCGATGATACAGCGGAGCTCTCAATAAAAGCACCAATGTCGGTGTCAAAACCGGCAGATCTCAGGTAGGGGGGGGGGCCAAGCAGTATGTCTGAGGATTGATGGTAACTATGAACAAAGGACATAGTGTTTACCCAGGTTTGGGACCTCTTAATGGAGGTAAAACCCTACTTATGCTTTCTTATATTCGAGGGTATAGGGGTTACAAGAGTTGATCTACCTCGAATCGATTCGGCTAACCCTAGATCTGCTAGCCTAGCAATGTTGTGATCCCGCCTCCGATCTACCCTCCGGTTTATATAGACACCAGAGGGGCTTAGGGTTGTACAAAGTCGGTTTTACAGAAAGGAATAACATATCCGAACACCTATACTTGCCATCCACGCTTACCGGAGTCCCTTCCAGACACGAGAGGTGATCTTCTGCCTTGTATCTCGACGGCCCATCAGTCCGGCCCACATCCAATAAACCGGATGCCCGAGGACCCCCTCTTCAGGACTCCCAGAAGTGTTCCCGCGGCGGAGGGACGCCGGACCTCGTCGGAATCGCGATTCCGGTGATCATTTCACATGGGGGCGGGTGCTACGGGACGGGCGCAGTGTCGCGCTTCCATCTGCGGCCTCGGCTGTGGCGGTGGGCGGCCGGAGCGACGACGAGGTTGAGCGGGGAGGCGGCGGGCGAGGCGGCGACACGAGCGCGAGCAACACGGGAGGGGCGTGATCGGCAGCGAGCGGTCGAGCACGCGCGCTGGAGGGCGTGGACGCGCGTGGGTAGGGCATACGAACATGGGCGAGCTCGGCCGACGGGGGTGCAGCTGCCATGGCGGACGGTGGTGATCGGATCTCGAAGGATCCAGCGCTATGACATTTGTGCGAGCAAACGAAGAGGCAAGGCGGGGTCTATGGCGCTCCAGGAACTTGTCGGAGCTACTGGCTCGAGCGGAGGAGCTCGGAGGCGAGCGCTACGACAACAATGGCGGACGGCAGAGCTCGTCTTGCGGGCGAGCTAGCCACGGCGAACTGAAGGAAATGTGCCCTAGAGGCAATAATAAAGTTGTTATTTATATTTCCTTATATCATGATAAATGTTTATTATTCATGCTAGAATTGTATTAACCGGAAACTTGATACATGTGTGAATACATAGACAAAACAAAGTGTCCCTAGTATGCCTCTGCTTGACTAGCTCATTAATCAAAGATGGTTATGTTTCCTGACCATAGACATGTGTTGTCATTTGATGAACGAGATCACATCATTAGAGAATGATGTGATGGACAAGACCCATCCGTTAGCTTAGCATAATGATTGATAAGTTTTATTGCTATTGCTTTCTTTATGACTTATACATGTTCCTCTCACTACGAGATTATGCAACTCCCGAATACCGGAGGAACACCTTGTGTGCTATCAAATGTCACAACGTAACTGGGTGATTATAAAGATGCTCTACAGGTGTCTTCGAAGGTGTTTGTTGGGTTGGCATAGATCGAGATTAGGATTTGTCACTCCGTGTATCGGAGAGGTATCACTGGGACCTCTCGGTAATGCTCATCACTATAAGCCTTGCAAGCAATGTGAATAATGAGTTAGTCGCAGGATGAAGCATTACGCAACGAGTAAAGAGACTTGCTGGTAACGAGATTGAACTAGGTATGAAGATACCGACGATCGAATCTCGAGCAAGTAACATACCAATGACAAAGGGAACAACGTATGTTGTTGTGCGGTTTGACCGATAAAGATCTTCGTAGAATATGTAGGAGCCAATATGAGCATCCAGGTTCCGCTATTGGTTATTGATTAGAGATGTGTCTCGATCTTGTCTACATAGTTCTCGAACCCGTAGGGTCCGCACGCTTAACGTTCGATGACAATTTGCATTATGAGTTATGTGTTTTGGTGACTGAAGCTTGTTCGGAGTCCCGGATGAGATCACGAACATGACGAGGAGTCTCAAAATGGTCAAGATGTAAATATTGATATATTGGAAGGTGGTATTCGGAAACCAAAAGGGTTCTGGAGTGTATCAGGTACAAACCGGAGTGCCGGAAGGGTTACCGGAACCCACGGTGGAAGATATGGGCCATGGGAGGGAGGCTAACCAGCCCACAAGGGGCTGGTGTGCCCCCACAAGGGAGGATGCCGAATTGGATTAGGGAAAGGGGGCGCCACCCCGCTTTCCCTCTCATACTCCCTCTCCTTCCCCCTTTCCACCTCCATAAGAAGGAAAAAAAAAGAAGGGGGCCGAATCCTACCAGGAGTGGAGTCCTAGTAGGACTCCCCCTCCCTTGGCACTCCCCTGGTGGTCGGCCTCCTCCTCCCTCCTTTATATACGGGGGTAGGGGCACCCGAAAGGCACAACATTTGTCTTAGCCGTGTGCGGTGCCCCCTCCACCATTTACTCCTCCGATAGTATCATCTTAGTGCTTAGGCGAAGCCCTGCGCGGATCACATCATCAACACCATCATCACGTCATCGTGCTGACGAAACTCTCCCTCGACCTCTGCTAGATCAAGAGTTCGAGGGATGTCATCAAGCTGAACGTGTGCTGAACTCGGAGGTGTTGTATGTTCGATACTTGGATCGGTTGGATCGTGAAGACGTTCGACTACATCAACCGTGTTAACTAACGCTTCCGCTTTCGGTCTATGAGGGTACGTGGACACACTCTCCCCCTCTCGTTGCTATGCATCTCCTAGATAGATCTTGTGTGATCGTAGGAATTTTTTTGAAATTGCATGCTACGTTCCCCAACAGTGGCATCCAAGCCAGGTGTATGTATAGATGATATGCACGAGTAGAACACAAAGAGTTATGGGCGATAATAGTCATACTGCTTACCACCAACGTCTTACCTTGATTCGGCGGTATTGTTGGATGAAGCGGCCCGGATCGACATTACATGACTGCGTTCATGAGACTGGTTCTACCAATGTGTTTTGCACACAGGTGGCTGGCGGGTGTCTGTTTCTCCAACTTTAGTTGAATTGAGTTTGACTACGGCCGGTCCTTGTTGAAGGTTAAAACAACACACTTGACGAAAAATCGTTGTGGTTTTGATGCGTACGTAAGAACGGTTCTTGCTAGGAGCCCGTAGAAGCCACGTAAAACTTGCAACAACAAAGTAGAGGCTGTCTACCTTGTTTTTGTAGGGCTTGTTGTGATGTGATATGGTCAAGACATGATGTGATATAAATTGTTGTATGAGATGATCATGTTTTGTAAAGGGAGTTATCGGCAACTGGCAGGAGCCATATGGTTGTCGCTTTATTGTATGAAATGCAATCTCCATGTAATTGCTTTACTTTATCACTAAGTGGTAGCGATAGTCGTAGAAGCAATAGTTGGCTAGACGATAACGATGCTACGATGAAGATCAAGGTGTCAAGCCGGTGACAATGGAGATCATGACGGTGCTTTGGAGATGGAGATATAAGGCACAAGATGATGATGGCCATATCATGTCACATATTTTGATTGCATGTGATGTTTATCTTTTATGCATCTTATTTTGCTTAGTACGACGGTGGCATTATAAGATGATCCCTCACTAAAATGTCAAGGTATAAGTGTTCTTCCTGAGTATGCACCGTTGCTATAGTTTGTCGTGCCGAGACACCACGTGATGATCGGGTGTGATAAGCTATACGTTCACATACAACGGGTGCAAGCCAGTTTTGCACGTGCAGAATACTCGGGTTAAATTTGACGAGCCTAGCATATGCAGATATGGCCTCGGAACACTGAGACCGAAAGGTCGAACATGAATCATATAGTAGATATGATCAACATAGAGATGTTCACCATTGAAAACTACTCCATCTCACGTGATGATCAGACATGGTTTAGTTGATATGGATCATGTGATCATTTAGATGACTAGAGGGATGTCTATCTAAGTGGGAGTTCTTTAGTAATATGATTAATTGAACTTTAATTTATCATGAACTTAGTCCTGATAGTATTTGCAAATTATGTCGTAGATCAATGGCTCGCGTTGTATCTTCCCTATGTTTTTTGATATGTTCCTAGAGAAAACTAAGTTGAAAGATGATAGTAGCAATGATGCAGACTGGGTCTATGATCTAAGGTTTATCCTCATTGCTGCACAGAAGAATTTTGTCCTTGATGCACCGCTAGGTGACAGACCTATTGCCGGAGCACATGAATACGCTATGAATGTTTGGCTAGCTCAATATGATGAATACTGGATAGTTTAGTGCACCATTCTTTACGGCTTAGAACTGGGACTTCAAAACGTTTTGAAATGCCACGGAGCATATGAGATGTTCCTAGAGCTGAAATTGGTATTTCAGACTCATGCCCGTGTCGAGATGTATGAGACCTCTGACAAGTACTTCGCCTAAAAGGATGGAGGAGAATTTCTCAGCTAGTGAGCATGTGCTCAGAATGTCTGGGTACTATAATCGCTTGAATCAAGTGGGAGTTAATCTTACTGAAAAAATAGTGATTGACAGAGTTCTCTAGTCACCATCACCAAGTTACTAGAACTTTGTGATGAACTATAATATGCAAGGGATGACAAAAGCGATTCCCGAGCTCTTCATGATGCCGAAATCAATGAAGATAGAAATCAAGAAAATGCATCAAGTGTTGATGATTAAACAAGATCACTAGTTTCAAGAAAAGGGCAAAGGGAAAGAAAGGGAACTTCAAGAAGAATGGCAAGCAAGTTGTCACTCCCATGAAGAAGCCCAAAGCTGGACCTAAGCATGAAACTAAGTACTTCTACTACAAAGGAAATGGTCAATGGAAGCGGAGTTACCCCAAATATTTGGCGGATAAGAAGGATGGCAAAGTGAACAAAGGTATATGTGATATACATGTTATTGATGTGTACCTTACTAGTGCTCGTAGTAGCCCCTGGGTATTTGATACCTGTTCGGTTGCTAAGATTAGTAACTCGAAATAGGAATTGCAGAATAAATATAGACTAGTTGAGGGTAAAGTGACGATGTGTGTTGGAACTTGGAAATGGTTCCAAGATTGATATGATCATCATCGCACACTCCCTATACTTTTGGGATTAGTGTTGAACCTAAATAAATGTTATTTGCTGTTTGGGTTAAGCATGAATATGATTGGATCATGTTTATTGCAATACGGTTATACATTTAAGACAGAGAATAATTGTTATTCTGTTTACATGAATAAAACCTTCTATGGTCATACCCCCAATGTTAATGGTTTATTGAATCTCGATCGTAGTGATACACATATTCATAATATTGATGCCAAAATATGCAAAGTTGATAATGATAGTGCAACTTATTTGTGGCGCTGCCATTTGGGTTGTATCGATGTAAAGCGCATGAAGAAACCCTCGTAAAGATGGACTTTTGGAATCACTTGATTATGAATCATTTTATACTTTTGAACTGTGCCTTATGGGCAAGATGACTAAACCTCCGTTCTCCGGAACAAAGGAACGAGCTACTGACGGAAATAATACATACCGATGTGTGCGGTCCAATGAGTGTTGATGCTCATGGTAAGTATCATTATTTTCTGACCTTCATAGATTATTTGAGTAGATACGGGTATATCTACTTAATGAAACACAAGTCTGAAACATTTGAAAAGTTCAAAGAATTTCAGAGTGAAGTGGAGAATCATCGTAACAAGAAAATAAAGTTTCTATGATCTGATCGTGGAGGAGAATATTTGAGTTACGAGTTTGGCCATCATTTAAAACAATGTGGAATAGTTTCATAGCTCACACCACCTGGAACACCACAGCGTAATGGTGTGTCCGAACGTCATAACCGCACTTTATTAGATATGGTGTGACCTATGATATCTCTTACCGATTTAGCACTAATGTTTTGGGGTTATGCATTAGAGACAGGATATCTCTTGTTGGACAAATACTCTTACCTAGTATGTTTCATGTAAGTTCAACAATGGAGGGGCGTGGATTAGAGGATGTGGAACCCCTTCAAGATGCTAAGGACAAAGGATTGGCTCAAGCTCAAAGCACAAGACTCTACGTTTTACTTTTAGTGATCCAAGATCACATTGAGTCCATAGGAAAGCCAATACTATTAAGAGGGGATGAGGTGTTGCTTAATGGCTTGCTTGCTCAAAGTGCTTAGTGATATGCTCCAAAGCCCTCAACCACTTTCTCACATCCACATATGTCCCAAACCAAAAGTCAAACTCAGCCCTACCGAATCTTTCTATCCGGCGCCACCGAGTTCTCTTGACATAGCCACTGCCAGAAACCCTAATCAAGTCGGTCTCACCGATGGGATCTTGGTCTCATCGAGATGGGCTTGCAAACTCTCTGTTGCCTATTGCAATAATTTTGGTCCCACTAAGGTATGCAATCGGTCCCACCGAGTTTGCCTGGCCAACTCTCTGTTTCGCTTATTACCCAAATCGGTCCCACCGAGTTTGTGTAATCGGTTAAACTGAGTTGAGGCTTCACCCTAACCCTAGCACATCAGTCCTACCGAGTTGATCATATCGGTCCCACCAGAATGCCTAACTGTCACATTATGAACTAAATCGGTCTGACCGAGTTTCACGATTCGGTCCCACCGAGTTTGGTAAGTTGTGTGTAACGGTTAGATTTTGTGTGGAGGCTATATATACCCCTCCACCCACTTGGGTAGACCTCCACCAAGTTTCATTCGAAAAGAGAGCCATCAGAACATGCCTACACTTCCAACATACATTTTTTGAGAGAGAACCACCTACACTTGTGTTGAGGTCAAGATATTCCATTCCTACCACATAAATCTTGATCTCTAGCCTTCCCCAAGTTGCTTTCCACTCAAATCTTCTTTCCACCAAATCCAAATCCTGTGAGAGAGAGTTGAGTGTTGGGGAGACTATCATTGGAAGCACAAGATCAAGGAGTTCATCATCAACACACCATCTATTACCTCTTGGAGAGTGGTGTCTCCTAGATTGGTTAGGTGTCACTTGGGAGCCTCCGTCAAGATTGTGGAGTTGAACCAAGGAGTTTGTAAGGGCAAGTAGATCACCTACTTTGTGAAGATCTACCCGAGTGAGGCAAGTCCTTCGTGGGCGACGGCCATGGTGGGATAGACAAGGTTGCTTGTTCATGGACCCTTCGTGGGTGGAGCCCTCCGTGGACTCGCGCAACCGTTACCCTTCATGGGTTGAAGTCTGCATCAACGTGGATGTAAGATAGCACCACCTATCGGAACCACGGATAAAAAATCTCTGTGCCTCCAAATTGCATTTGCACACTCCAATCGCATCCCTTTACATTCTTGCAATTTGCATGCTTTACTTTCCGCTGCTCATATACTCTTGTCGTGCTTGCTTGATATGTATTGTAAATGTTAAAACTTGTGCCAAACTCCACTTCAACTGAAAGAGATTGAAAACTGCCACTTTTCTTACTTAGAGTCTATTCACCCCCCTCTAGACACCTCTTCTCGATCCTTTCAATTGGTATCAGAGCTTTGGTCTCCATTGCTTTGGTTTAAACACCATTGGAGGATGATGGATGAGTCTACTTTGGGGAGTCTTAGACATAGAGTGCCTATAATTGATGGAGAGTATTTTCATGAGTGGAAAAATGAGATGCTTGTGATTTTCAATGAATATCATTTGAACAAGTACATTACTAGACCTTGTGCACCTCATGTTGATCCTATGCATCCTACCCTTGATGAGTCAATTGACATGATTCGCAATCTTAGAACTGTTGATCTTATCACTAGAGGTTTGCCTAGAAACTTGATAGGTTGCTTGCCTACTCTTAAGTGTACCTACACCATATGGAAATTTCTTGAGGAACGTTTTCCAAACTATTCCTTGCAACATCTAGATGAAATTCTCCATAAGTCTATTGCCTTGAGTAAGATGAATTCCAATGATCCTAAGTTTTGGTGATTGTCTATTTGAGCTTACAAATCTTATGCGTGCCAAAGGAGATGTTGGAATTATTAGCAATATTATTTCCGAAGCTATTAGAATTCATAAAGAAGATCATTGTCAAACTCATTCTAATGAATCACCTTCTCTAGGAATTGATCCATCACATGACGATGTTGAACATGGATACTATGATGAGGGTGATGATAGTGACTTTGATCTTGATGATGCAATGAGACACTTTAGTCTTATGGAAAATCTTCGGGGATACATGGCAGGAGGAAAGGAATGGGTTCTTGATAGTGGATGTACCGATCACATGACCGGAGATAAAGATATGTTTCGTGAGCTTGCTGAAAACGACGACCCTCGAAAGTATGTTACTTTTGGTGATAACTCAAAGGGTAAGGTGGTTGGCCTCGATAAGGTGGCCATCTCACATGATAGCTCCATACAAAATGTCATGCTCGCTGAGTCTCTTGGATACAATTTACTTTCAGTATCTAGACTTCTTGATTTCGGTTTCAATGTCCTATTTACTAAAGTAGATTGCCAAGTGTTTCGTAGAGATAATCATAAAATGGTCTTTACCGGTATACGTAGAGGTGATCTTTACATTGTTGATTTCACTAAAAAGGCTCAACCTAGAACTTGCTTAATTGCTAAATCCTCTAAAGGCTGGTTGTGGCATAGATAGTTAGGTCATGTGGGCATGCGAAACCTTGACAAGCTTATTAAAGTTAATCATATCCTCGGCGTTAACGATGTCATATTTGATAAGGATAGACTTTGCAGCGCTTGTCAAGCAGGTAAATAGGTTGGAGGAAGGCATCCCGTGAAGAACATCATGACCACAAGGAGGCTGCTCGAGCTACTTCACATGGATCTTTTTGGTCCCAACGCTTACAAAAGTCTCGGTGGAAATTCTTTTGGTCTAGTCATAGTCGATGATTTTTCAAGATTTACGTGGGTGTTCTTTCTCGATGATAAATCATAGGTCCAGAAGATCTTAAAAAACTTCGCTAGGAAGGCCCAAAATCAATTTGAAGTGAAGATCAAGAAGGTTCGCAGCAACAACGGAACGGAGTTCAAGAATGCAAATGTGGACACCTTTCTTGATGAAGAAGGGATTTCACATGAGTTCTCGGCTACGTACACACCTCAACAAAATGGAGTTTTTGAGAGGAACAACCGGACACTCATCGAAATGGCGAGAACGATGCTTGATGAGTACAAGACGCCGAAGCACTTTTGGGCGGAAGCGGTTGAGACAGCTTGTCATGCAACAAATCGCTTGTATCTTCACAAGCTACTCGGCAAGACGACATACAAGCTCCTCACCGGTAACAAACCCCAAGTTGGATACTTTCGAGTATTCAGCTCAAAGTGCTACATTCTTGATAAGCATCGTCGTTCTAAATTTGCTCCTAAATCTCATGAAGGTTTCCTACTTGGTTATGGCTCAAACTCTCACACTTACCATGTCTACAATAGTTTCACCTGAAAGGTTGAAGAGATGGTAGATGTGAAGTTTGATGAATCTAACGACTCGCAAGTAGAGCAATTGCCAATTGATGTAGGAGACAAAGACCCTCCGGAAGCAATCCAAGACTTGTCTATTGGGAAGATTCGTCCAACGGAGGTGAAGGAGAGTACCTCGTCCGTCCAAGTGGAAGCTTCCACCTCACGAAAAGGTGAACCAAGAGTTGATACGGAAGCATCCACAAGTGGGACACACCAAGACGAAGAAAACGAGGAAGTACACCAAGATGAACATGAACAACCTCCTTCTCCACCACGATAAGAGAACGACAATGTCAACAATGTAGAAGGCCAAGAAGAAGAACAAGATGAAGAAGATGTTCCACCCAGATCCAAGCAAAAGCTTCCACGAGTTCGAGCAAGAGTCGCTAAAGACCACCCAGTCGAGAAAATCTACAATGATATCCAAACCGGGATAATCACTCACTCTAAAACTCGTTTGGCTAACTTTTGTGAACATTATTCATTCATCTCTAGCATTGAACCTATGAAGGTTGAAGAAGCATTGGAAGATCCAGATTGGATAAACACCATGCATGAAGAGCTACACAACTTTGAGAGAAATCAAGTTTGGACATTGGTTGAGAAGCCCGACAACAACCACAACGTCATTGGTACCAAATGGGTGTTTCGCAACAAGCAAGATAAAGATGGACAAGTAGTTCGCAACAAAGCACGTCTCGTCTCCCAAGGCTACACTCAAGTCGAAGGTATGGACTATGGTGAGACATATGCCCCCGCTGCTAGACTTGAGTCCATTCGCATCTTACTTGCCTATGCTAATCACCATGATATCACCTTGTACCAAATGGACATTAAAAGTGCTTTTTCTAAATGGTGAAATAGAGGAGGAAGTTTATGTTAAGCATCCTCCCGACTTTGTCAATCCTAAGAAACCTAATCATGTTTACAAACTTCACAAAGCTCTTTATGGTCTTAAACAAGCTCCTAGAGCGTGGTATAAATGCTTGACCAAGTTCCTTATTGAAAATGGCTTTGAAATTGGAAAAATTGATTCTACTCTTTTTACTAAAAGGGTTAATGGAGAACTATTTGCGTGCCAAATCTATGTTGATGATATTATATTTGGTTCGACTAACCCTCACTTTAGTGAGAATTTTGGAAAGCTAATGTCAGAGAAGTTTGAGATGTCTATGATGAGTGAACTCAAATTCTTTCTCGGTTTGCAAATCAAGCAAACTAAGGAAGGTACCTTTGTCTCTCAAACAAAGTACACCAAGGACTTATTCAAGAAGTTCAATATGCAAGAATGCAAAGGTATGACTACACCCATGCCTACTAGTGGACATCTTGATTTGACCAAAGATGGTGAACCGGTTGATCAAAAGGTTTACCGCTCCATGATTGGTTCATTGTTATATCTATGTGCTTCTCGTCCCGATATTATGCTAAGTGTGTGCATGTGTGCATGATATCAAGCGGCCCCTAAAGAATGTCATCTTAAGGCTGTGAAAAGGATAGTGAGATACTTAATACCGACACCAAATTTTGGCATTTTGTATCCTAAGAGGTCTTCTTTCGATCTTGTTGGTTACTCCGATTCAGACTATGCCGGAGACAAGGTTGATAGAAAGTCCACTTCGGGTACTTGTCAATTTCTTGGTAGATCTCGTGTCTTGGTCCTCTAAGAAACAAAACTCGGTATCCTTATCCACCGCCGAAGCGGAATACATTGCCGCTGGTTCATGTTGTGCTCAATTACTTTGGATGACCCAAACTCTCAAGGATTATGGGATCTATGTGAAACATGTTCCATTGCTTTGTGAAAATAAAAGTGCTATGAAGATTGCTCACAATCCCTTGCAACACTCTCAAACTAAGCATATTGAAGTTCGTCATCATTTCATTCGAGATCACGTTGCCAAAGGGGACATTAATCTTAAGCATATTCGCACCGATAAGCAATTAGCGGATATGTTCACCAAACCGCTTGAAGATAAAGTCTTTTGCCATTTGAGAGGTGAATTGAACATCATTGATGCTTCAAACTTGGAGTAGGAACTCCATTTGGATATATGCAAGGCATGAGCCTTTGACTAATCCTTGATATTTTCTTTCATGTTTCTATTCATATGTCTTGGATATATTTGCACCCTTGCATGTCATCTAACCCTTGTAGGTACTTGTATGAATCTAAATCTATGAGATTGCAACCCACTCACATCTTGAGCAAATTTCTACATCACCAAGTGAAAGTGCTAGTTATCGACTAGAGGGGGGGCGAATAGGCGATTTTTATGAAAGTATTCAAAACATGAAAGTTTCGAAGACAAACAATAGAAATGACCTAAATGATATGCAGCGGAAGATAAACTACAATAGGCAAACCATAGTCAAGTATGCACTGATGTGAAAGTACATGACTAATAGTAGCTAAGTAGTAAGGATTAGGATGGAAGATAGTATGAAGCCAATTAACAGTAGTAGTCAAGCAATGAAGTCAAACAGGTACGACAGATAGGCAATGACTTCACGAAGACAAACTCTAAGTAAAGGAAGGGAGAGGATAGAACCAGTCACTTGTTGAAGACACAGGATTTGTTGGACCAGTTCCAGTTGCTGTGAAAACTGTACGTCTGGTTAGGGAGGCTGAGATTCAACTCAAAAGACCGTGTCTTCACCTTATTCCCCTTGAGCTAAGGATACACAGTCCTCGCCCAATCACTCTGGTAAGTCTTCAAGGTAGACTTTCGAACCTTCACAGACTTCGTTCACCGGCAATCCACAATGACTCTTGGATGCTCAGAACGCGACGCCTAACCGGCTGGAGGATTCACAGTCCTCAAGTGTAATAAGTCTTCAGGTCACACAGACAGAAAGACTTCAGAGATGCCTAACACTCTTTGGCTCTGGGTGTTTGGGCTTGGTCCTCGCAAGGATTTCTCTCTCTCAAAGGCTTCGAGGTGGGTTGCTCTCAAACGACAAAAGCCGTGCACTAACTCTGAGCAGCCACCAATTTATGGTGTAGGGGGTGGGCTATTTATAGCCACTGGGCAACCCGACCTGATATGTCCGAAATGACCCTGGGTCACTAAGGAACTGACACGTGTTCCAACGGTCAAATTTCAAACACACACAACAACTTTACTTGGGCTACAAGTAAAGCTGACTCATCCAGCTCTGGATAAGATTTGCTCTCATTGTCTTCGCTCGAAGACATAGGATTTGGGTTGAGCATCACTTCAGTCATTCTGACTATGTTCACTTGGACCCCACTTAACAATACAGTGGTTCCTATGACTCAACAAAGAAGAAAAGGAAACAGCGAAACAACACAGTCTTCGCGCTCCATAGTCTTCACTCAATGTCTTCTCATGTCATAGTCTCCAATATGAATATCTTCAAATACCACCATTGTCGTCAATGTCTTCATACATTTATAGGGGTCATCTCCGGTAGGTAATCCAAATCAGTGAGGGACACTACGTGCGTTATCCTGCAATTCTCACAAACGCATTAGTCCCTCAACCAACTTTGTCGTCAATACTCCAAAACCAACTAGGGGTGGCACTAGATGCACTTACAATATCCCCCTTTTTGGTGATTTATGACAAACTTGTTGAAGTTTTCAACGGGGATAAAGTATGTGAAATTGTCAAGGATAGGGTTTTGTCTTCATAAGTAGCAAGGGCTCCCCCTGAAGATGTGCATATAAGTAATTTGCTTTTGGAATGAAAATGCACATGGCAGGTTGTACTTGTGGAGATCCTCTTCAACTTATGAAGATAATTCATCATGCATGAAATGATATAGCAAACAAAATGACATGCATAATGAAAAATGGACGTCTGCAGGATGATCTAAGTGCGGAAGTTATCATCACACATGCGAAATTTATCATCGCATCACAGTAAAGCAAATAAGTAGCAGACGACCATCGAGTTTAAGTGTTACAACTCGAAGAACCAAATGTATCAAAATCGAGAGTTGTAAGCACTAGGCAAAATATAAAGCAACCGCCCATATGAACCCGCTTGAAGACTATCAAACTCATATGCTTCTCCCCCTTTTGTCAGTAAGGACCAAAAAGGTTTGAAGACATAGAGCATCTACTCGTCCTCATGAGTAGGTGAAGCAGCAGGGTTGTCGGTGTTGTTCGACGGTGCAGACGTACTTGGTGCAGTGTCGATGCGTGCAGAGGTAGGGGGCGGTGAAGTAGCATCATCTTCATCATCGATCACTCTGGCATTCACAGTTGCCGCGGAGGAAGAATAGTCAGAGTCTTCAAGGGATGGAGTTCGATGTAGGACAGCAGTCCGTGGAGGAGTGGAGTCAAACTTGAATCTTTCAGTGAAGCCATCGTCTTGAAGATCTGCTTCAGCACTAAGCAGCATCAAACTCTTCCATGATCGCTGACAAGTCTCGTGAGCGACAAATGCATTCTTGGTGGCAAGATTTCGAATGCGATTGACATCTACCAAGAGGCTTTGCATCTGTCTCTTGAGCCAAAAGTGATGCTTATCTTGTTTCTGATGAAGTGCCACAAGAAGTTCTCGGTCATTGAGAACGCGAGAGCGCTTCTGAGGCCTTTGGGCAATGGTGCTTTCTGTAGCTTCAGTTTGCGCACGATGAGGCAGACGAGTATTCTCAGCCATTGGATAGATTCGAGTTACTGCTTGGACGCCTTCTATTGGTTGAGTGAAGCTTTGGTGCTCGAAATTTTGAAGACAAAGAGGCTTCTTGGCAGGCTCAGAGTATATGGCTTCAACTGACATATCAACCTCTGGTAGAAAGATCAGATGATTGCGAGCAGAGGGCTGATAGTTGACAGAGGAGTGTCGCTTGATGAGGCGCATGACCCATGGAGCATAGAATTTCAGGCCAAAAAGGTCAGATCCAGACGCAGCAAGTTGCCTGATGAAGAATTCTTGGGAATTGAAGCTGATGCCATTGAGGATGTAAAAGACCAATGTCTTCATGGCTCCTTCAAGTTTAGCAGCTGACGAATGTCCTTTGATAGGCCATAGAGTTCGCCTGATGATGTGATATATTGTGCGAGGCAGATACTCAAGGTCATCAACAAAGAACTCCGTTGGGTATTCAGCGTCAGATGGCAAAGGCTTCATCATGCTCAACATCTGGCTCTTGTTGGGTTCTGGCTTATGGAAGATGCTCTCCAGTGCATTGCGGTGGAGTTGACAATCAGGTTCATATAGCTCTCCGGGAGTGGGTAGGCCTGTAAGCTCAATGACGTCAAGAGCTTTGGCTTCATGATGAACATTTCCAGTCATCCACTCGAGAACCCATGTCTTGATGTCCCTGTTGTAGCCGCGAATGTGGAGGGTAGCATAGAATTGAAGCAAAAGTTCCTCATTCCAATGTTCTTTGTCTGTCACAAAGTTGAGCAGACCTGCATCACGAAAGCAGTCAAGTGCTTCTTCTAAGCATGGCAGTCCAGCAATGGCTTCAGTGTCGAGGCGCATATGAGGGAAAATGCGCCCTTGATCATACAGAACGCAGGAGTAATAGCTTCACTGCTGATAGCTCCAGAAACGATCAGATGATGTCCTTGGCTTTGAGTAGGGGTTCTTGGTGCTGTCAAAGAAGGTGTTGTGGATTTTGAAGCCATTTGCATTGAAGGACCCTGTAGAGTTTGCAGTACTTGGGAACCTTGGCAGTCTTGGCTTTGGTTTCTGGACCTGAGGCCTATGCTCAACATGATAATCAAACTGAGGTCCAGAGGCAGTAGGCGGAGGGGCCAGAATGGGCCATCGGAGTGGTTAGCCGACCATGATTGTATGCTTGCTCAATTGTATAGGGCCTTGGAGGCGGAACAGGAGCAGTGGCAACAACTAAGGCTTCAAGCGGCACAACAAGTGCTTCAGGAGCAATTGTATCATTGGCTTCTGGCACACTGGTTGGTGCAAGCTCCACATTAGCTTCAGCCATGACTACGCCATTGGCTTCATTTGCGTTGGTGGTGGCAGCTTCAAGATTTTCAACCTCCACTTGACGAGCTGGAGGGTCGGGCACTGGCACGTTCACATCAGGAACAATTTTTTCAGTATTGGGGGGAGTAGGAACACGTACGTCTTCTTGTCTTTCATCGGCTGATGCAGCCAGATTGTCTTCAGCAGCTTGCACTTCAGACACGGAGGCATTCACAGTCGGAGTGGCTTCTGGAAACACTTGACGTGCAACAGATGGGTGGTGCACTTCTCCTTCTAGAATGCTCGAAAGAGGGACCTGAGGCCTTGGTCCTTTGCGAAGCCTGCGTAGTGCCGGCGACGCTTTTGGAGATGGAGTTGGCTGGGCCTCAAATTCCTCTTGTTCTTCTTGCATAGGTGGTGTGACTTGTGGTTGTTGTTGGGGAGTACTTGGGGAGTCTTGTTGCTGTGGGTGATCAGCCCATGATGCATCCTGAGCAATTGGGGTCAGAGGACGACCAATGCTGATGAGTTTGCTGTTCATGAGAACAGGCGATGATACCAAGTTGTGTTCGATCTGAGGAAGAACTTCATCATCTTCAACATTGTCATCGTGATCAATGTCTTCAGCAGCGGTGGGTTCAGCTGTTGGAATGTCTTCAGCTTCATGATGTGGAAGCAGGCTCATGAACTATCATCTGTCGTTCTTGGTGTTCAGATGCAGGGCGAACCATTGAGATAGGTTCAACAACTAAGGGCTCTGTGGGAGCAGCCCGATTCTTCTTGGTTTTGCGCTTCTTCTTGGAGGGAGCGGCATCAGAGGCTTCAGTATTTTTCCTTTTTCTGGCTTCAGCCTCGGCAGCCCTCATCTTCTTCTGATCTGAAGCGGTTGACAGGACCTTTGTCTTCGAGCCAGTCATGCTGCTTGGGAAGATAATGCGAGGTGCTTCCTGCCTTGAAGGTGCAGGTTGGGCAGTAGAGAGCTTCTTCTTTTTTGCAGCCATTCTGGGGTCAATGCCAGGACGACCAAGAGACTTGCGCTTCTCAGCCTCATTGTAGGCAAGCACACATTTGTTAGCCAAACTCTTCATGCGCTCGCGAGAGACCTGAGATTCTTCGCGCTTCTTGAGAAAGGCTTCTTTAAGCTCGTGCAGCATGACCTTGAAGTTTCTGACATCTTGCACGCTGAGCTTCGCCACATGCTTCTTGAACTGAGCTTTCTCATAATCAGTCTTGTTCTTCAGCTCAACGATGCGCTGAGCGAGAGCCAGCTCAGAAGCAATGGCGCCATTGAAGGAGACGCTAAGGCCAATGGGAAGCTGCAGATCTTCAAAGCTGAGATTTGGGGTGTCAAACCACTCATCAATGAAGTTATGGATGATTGCCACATCGAAGAGAGGCAAGTTATTGAAGATCTCTGCTTCTTCCTTGCTCTTGATCAGTTGCTCAAGGGCATCATCTGCAAGATCTTCATCGCTGGACAGATCAATGGTTCTTCTCGCAGAATGGCAGCAGGAGTCAAGGTCTGATCAGTATGCTTGACAATTTTCTTTTTCTTCTCCGTCCTCTTGGAGATTCATGATAGATCTTCAGACTGCACACTGTCTTCAGGAGGTGCAGTGGCCAGTGGCTTCGCACGTGAAGCTTTTGGAGGAGCAGCTGATCTTGAAGCCTTAGGCTTCTTTAGCTTCTGGGGCTTTGGAGGAGGAGCTGGGGCTTCATCAGTGTCAGTATCATTATCAGAATGATCTACTTTGGCACCTTGGACCAAGATGTAAGTGATGAGGCCATCAAGGTTGGAGAAGGGGTCGATGACATCAGGTTCTGCATCACGTGAATCGTCAGCACGGGGAGCAGAGGGACCAGGGTCGAAGTCTAATCCAAATGACTTCTTGTTTTCCTTGGCTGATGCCTTTGTGTGCTGGAAGTTGCGCTTGAAGAGAGTATCGTCACGACACCAGAGCAATGATGATGGGTCAGCATTCTCAGGCTGAGGTCCACGGACCATGCAAGGATAGAAACCCTATGCAATAGCTTCAGCTCTGTTCTTGGGTTGAAGGCCTCGATTGAGAATATCACCCCAAGGACTTTTGATAGCATCCTTCTCTGCATATTCCTGGGTCACGAACTTGTACTTGAACCATTCTTCAGCCCAATAGCGTCGAATCCATTGGATTCGTGTCTTGCGCTGATGATAATTCTCTTCAGGATCTGTCTTGTAAAGCTCTGCTAGGTCATCAGGCAGATCTTTTGATGTTCTCCCACGATGCTGTCTGCCACCCTTCCTTACTGATTTGTCTGTAGCCATGAACTTCAAACTGAATGGCTTCAATATGTTCAAAGGCTTCAAAGATTTACGCTTGCTGGTCAAACAGGAACTGGCTTCGGGAGAGTTAATGTGATGCTGTAAGTATTCTGCAAATGAATGCAGACTATGAGAACCAAGGGATTCTCCCACGGACATGTACCTGTGATAGCATTAGAGATGCGAGGGAATGGGAAGAGGTCATATGCATTCTCAGAAGATTTTGAAGATAAATCAGTTTGAAGACATTGACCTCATGATGCGAAGACATTCACTTATATGTTGAGAGTTGGTTCCAGATTTGTACGAATCCGTGAATAAGTAGAAGTGAGGAATCAAACTAGATATGAAGTTTAAGTGAATTGACTAGGCAGTATGAGATGCAGACAGAATAGATCTAACATTGTGTAGGCAGAAACCACTTTTGGTAAAAAGGATGAATCTTGAAGATCAAAAAGATGGTAAAAATAGAGTTATATTTACCGCACGAAGAACTGCTGGATGGGATGAACAGGAGACCTAGCAGTTCAATCCACCGTGCCCTAACTTGGCGACGGAGGACACCTACGGCGACGGCGGAGAGGACGATGTCCGCGGCCGGCGTGAGGACGGCGTCGGAGAAGTCGCGGCAGCTAAGCGCTTCGTCGCCGGCGTCGTCGAGAGCTAGCGGTGTCTCTAGGGTTTTGGCGAGGTGGAGAGGTGGAAGAAGGTTTTCTTTACCGCAGGGGCATGTATTTATAAGGAAGTGTGTGTGGCACAGCGCAATTACGCAAGTGCCCCTGGCGGTTCACATCTGAGGGGCACGTGGCACGCATGCAACATACTCAGAGTTGTCCCATGTTCCCATGCCCGCCACGTTTGTCAGATAGTTGTTCCGGCTTCTCCGGATTCCAAGCAATAAGGATGAATCATTTAAAATAGACCTAATGTTTTTTTCTGTGTCTTCTGCTGACAAGGACGCAGAGAAGACATTCGATAGTTTCAATAGAATGCATATGATTTGGACAGATAGAGTTTGAGATAGAAAGCATAGAGAGATTAGGGTCCGATCACATTCACTTAGTTCAAAAGATTCAACTTAGGAAGACATAGCTATAAGTGAATGCTGTAGAGGACAGAACACTAGTATATATATATATATATATACATATATATATATATATATATATATATATATATATATATATATCAGAAAGCAATCAAATCATCATAGTGAAGAATATCATGAAGATAAATTGAAATTGAAGACAAACCAAATGCGAAGTCATTGCAAAAATAACACCATGAGTGAAACACTTCAAACAGAGAAATTTGGTGGTGGCGTTACCCACCGTATAGGAAGTATTAGAGCTAGACACGGCGCACAATTATCGTGGCGCTCCGAAGTCAAATTCCATGTTAATGTATTCACACTCAAAATGTAAGTCTTCATTGATTGAAGATATACTTTACTTAGTGTGTTGCACATCTAAGTCATCAACATGCATAAGTGTTAGGATGTGTGCCTGATCACAGGACATTTGAGGATTCCAAGATATTTAGCTCACACCGTAACTTGCAAAACCTTTTCTCATCCAAGGGCTTTGTGAAGATATCTGCCAGTTGCTCTTCAGTGTTGACATGAATGATGTCGATATCTTTCTTCATGACATGATCTCTGAGAAAGTGATGACGAATTTCAATGTGCTTTGTCTTCGAGTGCTGGATTGGATTGTTGGCTATCTTGATGGCACTTTCGTTATCACAGAAGAGAGGTACTTGTTTCAGATTGATGCCATAGTCCTTGAGAGTTTGCTTCATCCATAGAAGCTAAGCGCAACAAGATCCAGCATCAATGTATTCGGATTCAGCAGTTGAGAGTGATACACAATTCCGCTTCTTTGAAGACCAACAGACAAGTGATCGACCCAGAAAGTGACATGTGCCTGATGTAGACTTGCGATCCACCTTGTCACCAGCATAATCAGCATCCGAGAATCCAACCAAATCAAATTTTGAGCCCTTTGGATACCATAATCCGAGTGTTGGGGTGTAAGCCAAATATCGAAGAATTCGCTTCACAGCTAAGTGATGCGATTCCTTTGGTGCCGCTTGGAATCGAGCACACATGCAAACACTAAGCATAATATCTGGCCTAGATGCACATAGATAAAGTAAAGAACCAATCATGGAGCGGTATACCTTTTGATCGAACTCTTTACCATTGTCGTCGGGACCAAGATGGTGTTTGGCTGGCATTGGCGTCGTGTAACCTTTGCAATCTTCCATTCCAAACTTCTTCAAATAGTCTTTGAGATATTTTTCTTGAGATATGAAGATGCCATTCCTTTGCTGACGAATTTGAAGACCAAGGAAGAACTTCAGCTCAACCATCATGGACATCTGATATTGCTCTTGCATCATGTATCCAAACTCATCACTATACTTCTGGTTGGTGCAGCCGAAGATTATGTCATCCACATATATTTGGCACACAAACAGTTCACCATCATATGTCTTCGTGAAGAGTGTGGGATCGAGAGATCCAGGTTTGAAGCCGTTGCTCTTCAGGAAGTCTTTGATCCTATCATACCAAGCGCGAGGAGCTGGTTTGAGACCATACAGTGCTTTGTTTAGCTTGTACACCATATCAGGATGTTTTGGATCTTCAAAGCTAGGTGATTGAGCGACATACACTTCTTCTTCAATCTTGCCGTTGAGAAATGCACTTTTCACATCCATTTGATGTAGCAAGATGTTGTGGTGATTAGCATAGGCCAGCCGTATGCGAATAGCTTCAAGCCTAGCCACAGGAGCAAATGTTTCATCGAAGTCAATTCCTTCTACTTGAGTGTATCCTTGAGCCACAAGACGTGCTTTGTTTCTAACGACTTGACCATGCTCATCTTGCTTATTTCTATATATCCATTTTGTTCCAATGATGTTATGCTTGCGAGGGTCAGGACGCTTGACAAGTTCCCAAACATTGTTCAGCTTGAACTGTTGAAGTTCTTCTTGCATAGCTTGTATCCATTCAGGTTCCATAAAGGCTTCAAAGACTTTCTTGGGTTCTGATATTGACACAAATGAAAAGTGCCCACAGAAGTTTGCTAACTGTGTTGCTCTTGAGCGAGTAAGTGGACCAGGTGCATTGATGCTGTCAATTATCTTCTCAATTTGTACTTCATTTGCAACTCGAGGATGAACTGGACAAAGACTTTGCTCTTGCTGATCATTGTCATCATTGGGAGGATTGTCTTCGGTCTGAGCCTTGTCTTCAGGTTGGTTAGGTGCAAAAATGATAAGTTCCTCTTCAGGCTGTGCTTCAGAAGGCATGATTTCACCAGTTCCCATCAGCTTGATAGATTCACTTGGGGGAGCTTCGTCTAGTGTACTTGGCAGGAGCTCTCTTTGTGAACCATTGGTTTCATCAAATCTCACATCCACAGTTTAAACGATTTTATAGAGATAGAGGTTGAAGACTCTGTAAGAGTGTGAGCCCTTTCCATAACCGAGCACGAAGCCTTTGTGAGATTTAGGTGCACATTTTGACTTGTGATGGGGATCCTTGACCGAGCACCTAGCTCCAAATACTCTGAAGTAACTGACATTTGGCTTCTTGCTAGTAAGGAGCTCATAGGATATTTTGTTCAGAAGCTTATGGATGTAAACACGGTTGATGATGTGACATGCTGTATCAATAGCTTCAGGCCATAACTTTCTTGGTGTCTTGTATTCATCGAGCATTGTTCGAGCCATCTCAATGAGGGTTCTGTTCTTGCGCTCAACGATGCCATTTTGCTGAGGTGTATATGGAGCAGAGAACTCATGAGTGATTCCCATTGTATCCAGATAAAGATCAAGTCCGGTGTTCTTGAATTCAGTGCCATTGTCACTTCTGATATGCTTGATCTTCACACCATAATTGTTCATTGCTCGATTGGCGAAGCGTCTGAAGACATCTTGCACTTCAGTCTTGTAGAGAATTATATGCACCCAAGTGTATCTTGAATAGTCATCAACAATGACGAAGCCATAGAGACATGCAGTTGTTGTGAGGGTTGAGTAGTGAGTAGGTCCAAATAAGTCCATGTGTAGCAGCTCGAAGGGTTGAGATGTTGTCATGATTGTCTTCGAGGGGTGCTTTGCCCTAGTCATCTTTCCAGCTTTGCAGGCACCACACAAATGATCCTTCTTGAACTTGACACCTTCGATGCCTATGACATGCTTCTTCTTGACGAGTGTGTGTAAGTTCCTCATGCCAGCATGCCCCAGCCTCCGATGCCAGAGCCATCATTCAGAAGCTTTTGCGAGAAGACATACGGCAAGCTGTGGACCTGCTGAGAAATCTACCATGTATAGATCATCTTTCCGATACCCTTCAAATACTAGAGACTTGTCAGATTCCATTAGTACAAGGCAGCGATATTTTCCGAAGAGCACAATCATGTTCAAGTCACAAAGCATTGAGACAGACATTAAGTTGAAACCAAGGGATTCAACAAGCATCACTTTATCCATGTGTTGATCCTTTGAGATTGCAACTCTACCTAGACTCAATACCTTGCTTTTACCAGTGTCAGCAAATGTGATGTGACTCTTGTCTGATGGACGTAAGGTTGAGTCCATGAGAAGACTTTGATCACCAGTCATATGATTCGTGCATCCGCTGTCCATAATCCATTCTGAAGCTTTTGGTGTCATACCCTACAGTACAGTTAGGAGGATGGGCTTCACGAAGAGTGTTGTGAAGCATAAGCATTTGACACACACAAGGATTATCACAGCATAGATCAAGGTTAGGACACAAAGTATGACCGGTAAGCGATACATAGTAATATCATTTTATCATGCGTCCCTTAATGTGTTTTAGTTCCCCAGCAATAGCATAGGACGCCTTTGATTACAGGCTGGAGACCTTTCCCTGCAAGAGAAAGTTAATTCTTCTTCGCCACCCACATCTTCAGGGGTGGTTTAGAAGCAATGAGTCTAAGTGCGGCATCTGAGAATTTCGGCTTTGGAGCCCTAGCGAATAGCCTTGCAGGAGATGAATGATACTCATATGAATAAGCAGAAAAGTTCTTAGTTCTATGAACATAGTGGTTTGAAGACACATGCTCATATTCATAAGTCTGAGTATGATTTCCCTACAAAACATTGGCGTTAGGGTGACTCAGGTGAGTCCTGTATCTGTATGAAGCCTTTGGGCCATATGAAGCCATAGGTCTGGGGTTTGTCTTCTTCCTTGGTGGTGTCATGACGACATCCACAGGAAGATTCTCAATGCACTACTTAGGTACCCAGATCTTCTTCATAGGTGGTCCATTCCTGCAGTTAGTACCAATATACCTGGCAAACACTTCACCATTCTGATTCTTGAACAGCTTATAGTTTGCATCAAAGTATTCATCAATAATAATAGGATTAGCACAGGTAAAGCCAGATAAGGTGGATGGATCCACTGAAGGTTCCTTTGTAGCAGCCCATGTGGTTTTGGGATACTGCTCAGGCTTCCAGTAGGAGCCATCAACATTCATTTTCCTCTTGAACCCAACACCCTCTTTCCTAGGGTTTCGGTTCAGAATCTGCTTTTTGAGGACATCGCAGAGTGTCTGATGCCCTTTCAGAATTTTATACATTCCTGTTTCAAGCAATGTCTTCAACCTAGCATTTTCATCAGCAATAGTAGTGGTATCCTCCGCAGAGGGGTTAGTTACCACATCAGTAGTTGGAGACAATGTAACAGTAGCAGCAATGGAACATTCAGCAACAGATGTAGCGTTATCACACTCAATGCATTTTAGACATGGTGGTTCAAATCCATCCTGAGCGGGACTGATCTGTTGAGCGCGAAGCGACTCATTCTCTTTTTGAAGATCTTCATGAGCCACTCTCAATTTCTCAAGCTCTTGTTTCCTTTGAAGATAATCATAGGAGAGCTTTTCATAAGTGGTTGAGAGCGTTTCATGACAACTTTAAAGTTCTTGGTACTTAGCATGAAGATTTTTTATATCTTCAACTAAGGACTGAGAGCGTGTCATTTTAGTGTCCAACAGGTCATCGCTTTTGTCTAACAGTTTTTGAGTATGTTCCATAGCCTTTTGTTGTTCAGTTGCAATTTTAGCAAGTGTTTTGTAGCTGGGTTTGGATTCACAATCAGAGTCATCTTCACTTGATGTTTGAAAGTAAGCATCACGTGATTTTACCTTGGCACCACGTGCCATGAAGCAGTAGGTGGGAGTAGGATCGTCTTCGTCATCAGCTTCAGCGTTGGTGTGGAAGTCATTGTCTTCAGTGTTGAAGATGGACTTGGCAACATAGGCTGTGGCTAGAGCCAGACTTGCAACGCCAGGGTCAGACTCTTCTCCAGGTTCCACCTCCGCTTCCTCAGAAGTAGACTCCTCCTCTGAATCCATTTCCTTGCCAACAAAGGCACGAGCCTTGCCAGATGAGCTCTTCTTGTGTGATGAAGACTTGGAAGAAGACTTAGAAGAAGACTCTGAGGATTTCTTCTTCTTCTTGTCATCAGAATCATATTCCTTGCTCTTCTTCTTCTTCTTCTCATTGTCCCATTGTGGACACTCAGATATGTAGTGACCAGGCTTCTTGCACTTGTGGCATGTTCTCTTCTTGTGGTCATGGGTGGAAGCTTCATCATTCCTTGAGCTGGATCGTGAAGACTTTCCGAAGCCTTTCTTCTTGGTGAATTTCTGAAACTTCTTCACAAGCATAGAAAGTTCCTTTCCAATGTCTTCAGGATCATCAGAACTACAGTCAGATTCTTCTTCAGATGAGGAAACAACTTTTGCCTTCAATGCGCGAGTTCGGCCATAGTTGGGACCATAGATATCTCTTTTCTCAGAAAGCTGGAACTCATGTGTGTTGAGCCTCTCAAGTATATCAGACGGATCGAGTGTCTTGAAGTCAGGACGTTCTTTTATCATGAGGGAAAGGGTGTCAAAGGAGCTGTCAAGTGATCTCAGTAGTGCCTTGACGATTTCATGCTTGGTAATCTCAGTTGCGCCAAGAGCTTGAAGCTCATTTGTGATGTCAGTGAGGCGATCGAACGTGAGCTGGACATTTTCATTGTCGTTTCTCTTGAAGCGGTTGAAGAGGTTGCGAAGAACACTGATCCTTTGATCTCTATGGGTTGAGACGGCTTCGTTGACCTTGGATAGCCAGTCCCAGACTAGCTTCGACATTTCCAGAGCACTCACACGGCCATACTGTCCTTTGGTCAGATGACCACAGATGATGTTCTTTGCAGTGGAGTCCAGTTGAATGAACTTCTTGACATCAGTAGGGGTGACACCTTCACCAGTTTCGGGAACGCCGTTCTTGACGACATACCAGGGGTCGACATCAATGGCTTCAAGATGCATACGCATCTTATTCTTCCAGTAGGATATTCAGTTCCATCGAACACGGGGCAAGCAGCGGAGACTTTGATTATCCCTGCAGTCGACATAGCTAAAACTCCAGGTGGTTAAACCGAATCACACAGAACAGGGGAGTACCTTGCTCTGATACCAATTGAAAGTGCTAGTTATCGACTAGAGGAGGGGTGAATAGGCGATTTTTATGAAAGTATTCAAAACATGAAAGTTTCAAAGACAAACAATAGAAATGACCTAAATGATATGCATCGGAAGATAAACTACAATAGGCAAACCATAGTCAAGTATGCACTGATGTGAAAGTACAGGACTAATAGCAGCTAAGTAGTAAGGATCAGGATGGAAGATAGTATGAAGCCAATCAACAGTAGTAGTCAAGCAATGAAGTCAAACAGGTACGACAAATAGGCAATGACTTCACGAAGACAAACTCTAAGTAAAGGAAGGGAGAGGATAGAACCAGTCACTTGTTGAAGACATAGGATTTGTTGGACCAGTTCCAGTTGCTGTGAAAACTGTACGTCTGGTTAGGGAGGCTGAGATTCAACTCAGAAGACCGTGTCTTCACCTTATTCCCCTTGAGCTAAGGACACACAGTCCTCGCCCAATCACTCTGGTAAGTCTTCAAGGTAGACTTCCGAACCTTCACAGACTTCGTTCACCGGCAATCCACAATGACTCTTGGATGCTCAGAACGCGACGCCTAACTGGCTGGAGGATTCACAGTCCTCAAGTGTAATAAGTCTTCAGGTCACACAGACAGAAAGACTTCAGAGATGCCTAACACTCTTTGGCTCTGGGTGTTTGGGCTTGGTCCTCGCAAGGATTTCTCTCTCTCAAAGGCTTCGAGGTGGGTTGCTCTCAAACAACAAAAGCCGTGCACTAACTCTGAGTAGCCACCAATTTATGGTGTAGGGGGTGGGCTATTTATAGCCACTGGGCAACCCGACCTGATATGTCCGAAATGACCCTGGGTCACTAAGGAACTGACACGTGTTCCAACGGTCAAATTTCAAACACACACGACAACTTTACTTGGGCTACAAGTAAAGCTGACTCATCCAGCTCTGGATAAGATTTGCTCTCATTGTCTTTGCTCGAAGACATAGGATTTGGGTTGAGCATCACTTCAGTCATTCTGACTATGTTCACTTGGACCCCACTTAACAGTACGGTGGTTCCTATGACTCAACAAAGAAGAAAAGGAAACAGCGAAACAACACAGTCTTCGCGCTCCATAGTCTTCACTCAATGTCTTCTCATGTCATAGTCTTCAATATGAATATCTTCACATACCACCATTATCGTCAATGTCTTCATACATTTTTAGGGGTCATCTCCGGTAGGTAATCCGAATAAGTGAGGGACACTACGTGCATTATCCTGCAATTCTCACAAACGCATTAGTCCCTCAACCAACTTTGTCGTCAATACTCCAAAACCAACTAGGGGCGGCACTAGATGCACTTACACCAAGTCTCTACACAAAGGTGGTTGAAGACAAGGAAGCACGAAACCCATCAAACATATCCTTTGACAAATTCTATATTGAGTTTTATGATTGTCATTTTGGATACACAAGTGCTCTTCCTTGCAAGACTAACTCATGTACGTAGATGAACTCAAATTCCAAGTGGAGCTCCCAACTCTTGATGAGCTACATCAACCTTGAGCAACCCACACGAGTTCAACTACATGATCACGATCAACACCACCACCCAAGGTATGTTTTTCCATCTTAGAGAAGCTTTACTCCAAGTCATGAGTCAAAGCAACTCAACAAGATGTGAATACATCAAAATGCTTAAACGAAAAATGGTAGCCCCATTTTGAGCTTAAACGATGAGTATGACCTATGATCAAGTGATCTCACTTGACTCCTAAGTCAATATACTCTAACATTGGTGACATTGTCACCGACCAATTCTAGATGAAGTTATCTTGTGTTCTTTTCTATGCTCTTGCATTTGTCTCATGCATATTTGTTTTCCCTTTCAAAAAAAACTTCATCTAGATTTCTTTTCTGTTTCTTTTTGTTCTGCATTCCCTGCATCCAATTCCTTGCAAATCTTTCAGTTAATTCCTTGCAAATCCTTGTGAGATCTTACTTGACTAGTGAGCTGAGGTGACAAGTGTTTTCTTTGTGATGAACTCGGTCACACCGGTCTGTTGTTTTCGGTCCAACCGAATTCTTTCGGCGCAACAGAAGCACGCAACTCGGTGCCACTGATTTCATTGCAGGAAAGACAGCTTGCCGCTTGTTCCGGCATTCTTTTTGATCCAGCTCCACTCAATGATTTGTGTCGTCTAGTAGCATCACGTTCGACTTGCTGCTTTGCTCTGTGACTCAAGGAACAAACTCATTTGTAACAAAAATCCAAAATAATCCTTCTTGGAAATTGATGTCAAAGGGGGAGAGGGAGATCACATCAAAGTTTAATAATTTCTATAGGGGGAGAGAATACTTAGGGGGAGAGGGTTCTTCTACAAGGAGACATGAGTATCACTTCAAAAGACCCTAGATGCCTGGTGGTCAAGAGGATAGAAGTCACATGTATTTAAGAGGGGAAAGACATGTTCATATTTGATTGTTTGCATTAGCTCTGTTTCTTTTCTTTGCTCTGATTTTTTGTTCCCTATTTTCTCCCAGTATCCCATGCTAGATTCAGGGGGAGCAAGACATCTAAGGGAAGGAAATCCTTGAGTTCATTGCACATCTTTACCTTTGGGGACATGTTTATATCCAATGGGGTACTCAGTACTCACTCTCTACATGTCATCCCAGTCTTGGTACTCTTGTGGTTTCTTTTGTTTGCTCTGGCTAGTAGGTGTATTTGTGTTATCTAACCTTGTTTACGTAGGTTCATTCCTTCCTAAGCCAACTCAAGACCACAAGGTAAGTATATGCATCACAGTCATGTGTATGAGGATTTCTTGCTGATGTACATACTATTTGCAAGAAGGACTCATGAGCATGAAGGTACATTTCCTATAAATTACACCATTTGCTCTGATGCATATAGCCAAGATACATGTAACATATTGCTTACTCTGTCATGCTTATGCATTCACATGCTCCTATATTCCATATTTACATGATTGCATACATGTAGGGGGAGCCTATGAATGTTACATGTCTTTCCAAAGCTTTACTTGTTATTCTCTATATCTTTATCTAAAGCTTTGATGTATGTTGTCATCAATTACCAAAGGGGAGACTGAAAGCACAAGTGCTCCCTGGGTGATTTTGGTAATTAATGTCAACATATCTCTTGTTGGACTAATACTCTTACCTAGTATGTTTCAGATAAGTTCAACAATGGAGTGGCGTGGACTAGAGGATGTGGAACCCCTTCGAGATGCTAAGGACAAAGGATTGGCTCAAGCTCAAAGCACAAGACTCTACATTTTACTTTTAGATCATGTGCCTTGTGTTGTGGCAATCAACACTTCTATTCCTAAATGCAATATCTTTTGTTTTGAGAATTATTGGGTGGAGTTGCAGGGTTTTCTTGATTGTGTGTCTGCTTCTTGGTCTGCTACTATAAACAAAGCACACATTACTACAACTATTGCTGCTAAGTTCAAATCTTTGAGGAGAGATCTCAAGAGTTGGCATATGAATGTATCCAAAATGAAGGTTTTAATTGCTAAATGCAACAGAGTGGTTCTCATTTTGGATTGCTTGGAGGAGTTGAGGCCTCTTTTTAGGCATGAATTCAACTTCAGAAACCTTGTCAAGCTGCATCTGGAGCATCTCCTACACCTACAGTATCTATATTGGAGGAAAAGGTGTACTATTAGATCCATTAAAGTGGGGGAGGAGAACACTAAATTTTTCCATGCCTTGGCTTCTGAAAGATATAGACATAACTCCATTGCTTCTTTAAGGTTGGAGGATGGCTCTGTGGTGTCTGATCATGAGAAAATGGCTGCTGCTCTATCGCTTAATTTCAAGAACAGAATGGGCACTAGTCGTGGGATTGAAATGTGTTTTGATCTCTCCTCTATTTTGGATAGGGTTGAGGGTTTGGATTCCTTGACTAAAGGGTTCTCCAAGGAGGAGATGGATAACACTGTTAAGAACATGCCTATTAACAAGTCACCTGGACCTGATGGTTTTAATGGTTTGTTTTTCAAAAAGTGTTGGAATATAATCAGCAAGGACTTCTATGCTCTGGCTGCTGCTTTTCATGAAGGGACTGCTAATCTTGAGAATATCAACTATTCATACATCGCCCTGGTACCAAAGAAGAGGTCCCCTGAATCTGTTAATGACTTTAGGCCTATCTCTCTTACTGGTATGGGGGTTAAGTTTCTTTCAAAGATGGTTGCAAACAGGCTTCAGTTGGATATCATGAGATGTTTGCACAAAAACCAATATGGTTTCATCAAGTCAAGAACAATTCAGGACTGTGTGGCTTGGACACTTGAATACTTGCATCAATGCCACCAGTCTAAAAGGCCTATTGTCATTCTTAAGTTAGACTTTGAGAAAGCTTTTGATTCAATTGAGCATGAGGCTATATTTCAAATTTTGAGACACAAAGGTTTCAATGACAAATGGATTTCTTGGGTTAAGCAGTTCCTTGCTTCTGGTACTTCTTCTGTTTTGCTTAATGGAGTACCTGGTAAGCAATTTACATGTAAGAAAGGTGTCAGGCAGGGTGACCCTCTCTCTCCACTCCTGTTTGCAATTGCTGCTGATTTGCTACAATCAGTTGTGAATGATATGTATCATCAAGGTCTTTTGGAGCTTCCCATTCCCTATCATGACAAGGACTACCCCATTATTTAGTATGCTGATGACACACTAATTATTTTGCCTGCTGAGGAATCTCAATTGGTTGCTTTGAAGAAGATGTTACTCCTGTTCTCCAAGTCCATTGGATTGCATGTCAACTATCATAAGTCATCTATTCTTCCTATTAATGTTGACCCAGTGGAGATAGCTAGGCTAGCTTCAGTTTTTGGTTGTGTGGTTGGCTCCCTGCCTTTTACCTATCTTGGGCTACCTGTGGGAATAAACAAACCCAAGATTATGGATTTAATGCCTTTGGTGGATAGTATGGAGAGGAAACTTTCTGTAAGTTCTTCCTTCCTTGCACATGGAGGAAGGCTATAGTACTTGATCTCTGCTCTCTCTTCTGTTCCTATTTTTTTCCTCTGCAGTTTGGACCTGCCTCCTGGTATATTAAAGCAACTGGAGAGAATTCAGAGGCAGTGCCTTTGGAGGAAGTATGGGCAGGAGTCTGGTTAGTCTTTGGCTGCTTGGAGCTTGGTCTGCAGACCAAAGAATAAAGGAGGGCTGGGTATTTTGAACTTGGGGCTGCAGAATGAAGCCCTTCTCCTCAAGCATGTTAGTAAGTTTTACAATAAAGTTGATGTCCCCTGGGTGCATTTGATTTGGAATACCTACTATCATGGTAGAGTCCCTCATGCCACAACCATTTGTGGTTCCTTCTGGTGGAGAGATATTTGCAAGTTAATGGATAAATTCAGAATGGTCTGTGCTGTGCATGTTCATAGGGGTGACACAGTTCTGTTTTGATCTGATTCTTGGTCTCTGGGTGATTCCAGTGTCCCACTTGATCAAAGATTTGCAAGATTATTCTCTTTTGTCATTGACCCTCTTATTTCTGCTGCTGAGGTTTTTGACATGTATGACCTCTCTCCACTATTTCATTTACCCCTCTTTGAGAGAGCTTTTGGTGAGTTGCAGTCATTGCAATCCTTGCTTGGAAATACAAATCTTAATCACTAGTTGAATGATGTCTGGGTTTGGAAAGAGGATGGAAAGGATTACTTTGCCAATAAATATTATACTTTCTTGCATAAGCACATTGTGTCAAACCCAATATTGTCCTGGATTTGGGCTAGTTGTTGCACTTTGAGGATCAAGTTCTTTGCTTGGATGTTGATCATGGATCGGCTGAATACTCAAGATATGCTAGAGAGAAGGCACTGGAATGTTTCTGACTCAAATTTGTGTGTGTTGTGTCCCACGCACACCAAAGAGGACAGGGATCATCTGTTCTTCCAGTGTAACTTTAGTTGCAGGGTCTGGAATTACCTTCAAATCACATGGCCTCCTGGAGATGACATGACTGCCATTGCTTATCAAGCTAGAAGGGATTTTGCAAGACCTTTCTTCTCTGAAGTTGTGTTCCTAGCTTGCTGGAATATCTGGAATGTTAGAAATGACAGGGTTTTCAGGAATATCAAACCATCTTTTCGTAGGTGGAGAGCTTCTTTTATTTTGGACGTTTCTCTTTTAGTTCATAGGATTAAACCCAAGTTCAAAGATGATCTGATTAGATGGATCTCTTTTTTGCCTCCTTGAGGTTAGTTTTTACTTTGCCTTTTTCTCTTTTAGGGTCTCCCTGACCTTTGTAATTACTGCATATATGTATCTTGGGTTGAGAGTAATAAAATTGTTGTGGGGCATAAGCCCTACAGTTTCAGGTCAAAAAAAAGATCACATTGAGTCCATAGGAAAGCCAATACTATTAAGAGGGGATGAGGTGTTGCTTAATGGCTTGCTTGCTCAAAGTGCTTAGTGATGTGCTCCAAAGCCCTCAACCACTTTCTCACATCCACATATGTCCCAAACCAAAAGTCAAACTCGGCCCTACCGAAGCTTTCTATCCGGCGCCACCGAGTTCTCTTGACATAGCCACTGCCAGAAACCCTAATCAAGTCGGTCTCACCGATGGGATCTCGGTCTCACCGAGATGGGCTTGCAAACCCTCTGTTGCCTATTGCAATAATTTCGGTCCCACCGAGGTATGCAATCGGTCCCACCGAGTTTGCCTGGCCAACTCTCTGTTTCACTTATTACCCAAATCGGTCCCACCGAGTTTGTGTAATCGGTCAAACCGAGTTGAGGCTTTACCCTAACCCTAGCACATCGGTCCTGAGTTGATCATATCGGTCCCACCGAAATGCCTAACGGTCACATTATGAACTAAATCGGTCTGACCGAGTTTCACGATTCGGTCCCACCGAGTTTGGTAAGTTGTGTGTAACGGTTAGATTTTGTGTGGAGGCTATATATACCCCTCCACCCACTCTTCATTCGAAAAGAGAGCCATCAGAACATGCCTATACTTCCAACATACATTTTCTGAGAGAGAACCACCTACACTTGTGTTGAGGTCAAGATATTCCATTCCTACCACATAAATCTTGATCTCTAGCCTTCCCCAAGTTGCTTTCCACTCAAATATTCTTTCCTCCAAATCCAAATCCTGTGAGAAAGAGTTGAGTGTTGGGGAGACTATCATTTGAAGCACAAGGGCAAGGATTTCATCATCAACACACCATCTATTACCTCTTGGAGAGTGGTATCTCCTAGATTGGTTAGGTGTCACTTGGGTGCCTCCGTCAAGATTGTGTAGTTGAACCAAGGAGTTTCTAAGGGCAAGGAGATCGCCTACTTCGTGAAGATCTACTGCTAGTGAGGCAAGTCCTTCGTGGGTGACGGCCATGGTGGGATAGACAAGGTTGCTTCTTCGTGGACCCTTCGTGGGTGGAGCCCTCCGTGGACTCACGCAACCGTTACCCTTCGTGAGTTGAAGTCTCCATGAACGTGGATGTACGATAGCACCACCTATCAGAACCACGGATAAAAAATCTCTCTGTCTCCAAATTGCGTTTGCACACTCCAATCCCATCCCTTTACATTCTTGCAATTTGCATGCTTTACTTTCCGCTGCTCATATACTCTTGTCATACTTGCTTGATATGTATTGTGAATGTTAAAACTTGTGCCAAACTCCACTTCAACTTAAAGAGATTAAAAACTTCCACTTTTCTTACTTAGAGTCTATTCAACCCCCCTCTAGACACCTCTTCTCGATCCTTTCACTTCTCTCTTTACCGTTTTTCTTAGTTCGATCCTTTTGGCTATATCTTGATCTAGTGGAATAAAGTTTTAGTTTGATCTAGCTTTGAGCTTTGTTTTGATCCCTATCTATGTTACCAAGTCCGTTAGCTATATATAATAAAGAGTAGTTTTGAGTTGAGGGCTTTGCTATCTTGCTATGATCTTGAGGGAATAAAAAGAAAATAATAAAAGGAAGTAAAAAGATCATTTTGATCTTATGGAGAGTAATGACTTCACATATAAAGAGTATAATGAATAAAAGTTGTTGAGAGTTGACAAACATAGTTTTGGTCATCGTTGCAATTAATAGGAAGTAATAAAGAAAGAGAGGTTTTCACAAATAAATATACTATCTTGGACATCTTTTATGATTGTGAGCACTCATTAAAATATGACATGCTAAAAAGTTGATGTTGGACAAGGAAGACAACGTAATGGGTTATGTTTTCTTATATCCGAATAAGTTATATTGTCATGGATCATCCAACATGTTGAGCTTGCCTTTCCCCCTCATGCTAGCCAAATTCTTTGCACCAAGTAGAGATACTACTTGTGTTTCCAAACACCCCTAAACCCAGTTTTTCCATGAGAGTCCACCATACCTACTTATGGATTGAGTAAGATCCTTCAAGTAAGTTGTCATCGGTGCAAGCAATAAAAAATGCTCTCTAAATATGTATGATCTATTAGTGTGGAGAAAATAAGATTTATACGAGCTTGTGATATGGAAGAAATAAAAGCAACATGCTGCATAATAAAGGTCCTTATCACAAGTGGCAATATAAAGTGACGTTCTTTTGCATTAAGATTTTGTGCATCCAACCATTAAAGTGCATGACAACCTCTGCTTCCCTCTGCGAAGGGCCTATCTTTTATTTTTACCTTCTACCCTTATACAAGAGTCATGGTGATTTTCACCTTTCCTTTTAACACTTTATACAAAGCACTATGTGTTGGAAAGATCCTGATATATATATCCACTTGGATGTAAGTTTTCATAAATTATTGTTGTTGACATTACCCATGAGGTAAAAGGTTGGGAGGCAAAACTATAAGCCCCTATCTTTCTCTGTGTACGATTGAAACTTCATACCCATAAGTATCGCGCGAGTGTTAGCAATTGTGAAAGACTAAATGATAGTTGAGTATGTGGACTTGCTGAAAAGCTCTTATATTGACTCTTTACGATGTTATGACAAATTGAATTGCTTCAATGATTGAGATTATAGTTTGCTAGTTTTCAATGAAGTTTTTGGTTCATACTTTACATTGTGAATAGCTTGTTACTTTAGCAAAAGAAATCATATGACAATATATATGTTGATGTTCTAAAGATGGTCATGATGCCCTCATGTCCGTATTTTATTTTATCGACACCTCTGTCTCTAAACATGTGGACATATTTTTCGATATCGGCTTTCGCTTGAGGACAAGCGAGGTCTAATCTTGGGGGAGTTGATACGTCCATTTTGTATCATACTTTTATATCAATATTTATTGCATTATGGGCTATTATTGCACATTATGTCACAATACTTATGCCTTTTCTCTCTTATTTTATAAGATTTACACGAAGAGGGAGAATGCCGACAGCTGGAATTCTGGGCTAGAAAAGGAGCAAATATTAGAGCCCTATTTTGCATAACTCTAAAAGTTCAGAAACTCCACGAAAATCAGTTTTGGAATATATTAAAAATATTGGGCGAAGAAAGCACCAGAGGGGGGCCACCCACCAGGCACGAGGGTGGAGGGCGCGCCCTACCCCCTGGGCGCACCCTCCTGCCTCGTGGGCCACCTGGCAGGCCCCCGATGCCCATCTTCTACTATATGGTGTCTTTTGCCATAGAAAAAATCATAATGTAGTTTTCGGGATGAAGCGCCGCCGTCTCGAGGCGGAACCTGGGCAGGACCAATCTAGGGCTCCGGCGGAACTGTTCTGCCGGGGAAACATCCCTCCGGGAGGGGGAAATCGTCGCCATCGTCATCACCATCGATCCTCTCATCGAGAGAGGGTCAATCTCCATCAACATCTTCACCAGCACCATCTACTCTCAAACCCTAGTTCATCTCTTGTATCCGATCTTTGTCTCAAAACCTCATATTGGTACCTGTGGGTTGCTAGTAGTGTTGATTACTCCTTGTAGTTGATGCTAGTTGGTTTATTCGGTGGAAGATCATATGGTCAGATCCTTAATGCTATTCAATACTCCTCTGATTCTGAACATGAATATTATTTATGAGTAGTTACGTTTGTTCCTGAGGACTGATACGTCTCCGTCGTATCTACTTTTCCAAACACTTTTGCCCTTGTTTTGGACTCTAACTTGTATGATTCGAATGGAACTAACCTGGACTGACGCTGTTTTCAGCAGAACTGCCATGGTGTTGTTTTTTGTGCAGAAAATAAAAATTCTCGGAATGTCCTGAAACTCCACGGAACACCTTAGAAAAAATAAAGAAAAATCGTCGCAGAAGATGAAGACCAGGGGGCCCACACCCTGTCCACGAGGGTGGGGGGCCCCCCTGGGCGCGCCCCCCTACCTCGTGGGCCCCCTGGTGGCCCTCCGATGCCAACTCCAACTCCTAATCATCGCGTTTTACGATACGGAGCCTCTGCCAAGCCCTAATCTCTCTCGGGAGGGCTGATCCGGAGTCCGTTCGGGGCTCCGGAGAGGGGGATTCGTCGCCGTCGTCATCATCAACCATCCTCCATCACCAATTTCATGATTCTCACCGCCGTGCGCGAGTAATTGCATCATAGGCTTGCTGGACGGCGATGGGTTGGATGAGATTTATCATGTAATCGAGGTAATTTTGTTAGGGTTTGATCCCTAGTATCCATTATGTTCTGAGATTGATGTTGCTATGACTTTGCTATGCTTAATGCTTGTCACTAGGGCCCGAGTGCCATGATTTTAGATCTGAACCTATTATGTTTTCATGAATATATGTGTGTTCTAGATCCTATCTTGCAAGTCTATAGTCACCTACTATGTGTTATGATCCGGCAACCCCGAAGTGACAATAATCGGGACCACTCCTGGTGATGACCATAGTTTGAGGAGTTCATGTATTCACTATGTGCTAATGCTTTGTTCCGGTTCTCTATTAAAAGGAGGCCTTAATATCCCTTAGTTTCCAATAGGACCCCGCTGCCACGGGAGGGTAGGACAAAAGATGTCATGCAAGTTCTTTTCCATAAGCACGTATGACTATATACGGAATACATGCCTACATTACATTGATGAACTGGAGCTAGTTCTGTGTCACCCTATGTTATGACTGCTACATGATGAACCGCATCCGGCATAATTATCCATCGCTAATCCGGTGCCTACGAGTTTTCCATATACTGGTTCTCGCTTATCTACTTTTCCGTTGCTACTGTTACAATCACTACAAAATACCAAAAACATTACTTTTACTGTCTTTACTTTTGTTACTGTTACCACCACTATCATATTACTTTGCTACTAAACACTTTGCTGCAGATACTAAGTTTCCAGGTGTGGTTGAATTGACAACTCAACTGCTAATACTTGAGAATATTCTTTGGCTCCCCTTGTGTCGAATCAATAAATTTGGGTTGAATACTCTACCCTCGAAAACTGTTGCGATCCCCTATACTTGTGGGTTATCAAGACCTTTTTCTGGCGCCGTTGCCGGGGAGCATAGCTCTATTCTTTGAGTCACTTGGGATTTATATCTGCTGGACACTATGAAGAACTTGAAAGATGATCGAACACACTTACTTATTTATATCTGCTGTATCGTATCACCATCACACTTCTATCTTTACCGTTTTTCTTAGTTCGATCCTTTTGGTTATATCTTGATCTAGTGGAATAAAGTTTTAGTTTGATCTAGCTTTGAGCTTTGTTTTGATCCCTATCATTGTAATCGAGTCCGTTAGCTATATATAATAAAGAGTAGTTTTGAGTTGAGGGCTTTACTATCTTGCTATGATCTTGAGGGAATAAAAAGAAAATAATAAAAGGAAATAAAAAGATCATATTGATCTTATGGAGAGTAATGACTTCACATATAAAGAGTATGATGAATAAAAGTTGTTGAGAGTTAACAAACATAGTTTTGGTCATTGTTGCAATTAATAGGAAGTAATAAAGAAAGAGAGGTTTTCACATATAAATATACTATCTTAGACATCTTTTATGATTGTGAGCACTCATTAAAATATGACATGCTAAAAAGTTGATGTTGGACAAGGAAGACAACATAATGGGTTATGTTTTCTTATATACGAATAAGTTATATTGTCATGGATCATCCAACATGTTCAGCTTGCCTTTCCTCCTCATGCTAGACAAATTCTTTGCACCAAGTAGAGATACTACTTGTGTTTCCAAACACCCCTAAACCCAGTTTTGCCATGAGAGTCCACCATACCTACCTATGGATTGAGTAAGATCCTTCAAGTAAGTTGTCATCGGTGCAAGCAATAAAAATTGCTCTCTAAATATGTATGATCTATTAGTGTGGAGAAAATAAGATTTATACGAGCTTGTGATATGGAAGAAATAAAAGCGACGGACTGCATAATAAAGGTCCTTATCACAAGTGGCAATATAAAGTGACGTTCTTTTGCATTAAGATTTTGTGCATCCAACCTTAAAAGCGCATGACAACTATGGGAGTCCTGGACTGGGGGGTCCTCGGGCGTCCGGTCTATTGGATGTGGGCCGGACTGATGGGCCATCGAGATACAAGGTAGAAGATCACCTCTCATGTCCGGAAGGGACTCCCGTAAACGTGGATGGCAAGTATAGGTGTCTGGATATGTTATTCCTCTCTGTAAAACCGACTTTGTACAACCCTAAGCCCCTCCAGTGTCTATATAAACCAGAGGGTAGATCAGAGGCAGGATCACAACATTTCTAGGCTAGCTGATCTAGGGTTAGCCGAATCGATCTCAAGGTAGATCAACTCTTGTAACCCCTATACCCTTGAATATAATCAAGCAAGAGTAGGTTTTTACCTCCATTAAGAGGGCCCGAACCTGGGTAAGCACTGTTTCCTTTGTTCATAGTTACCTTTGATCCTCAGACATACAACTTGGGCCCCCCTACCCGAGATCTGCCGGTTTTGACACCGACATTGGTGCTTTCATTGAGAGCTCCGCTGTATCATCGACAGAAGGATCGATGGCTCACCTCTTCATCAACAATGATGCTGCATCCAAGGAAATATTCCTTCCTGGGCAGGTCTTTGTGTTCGGTGGCTTTGTGCTTCGTGCCAACTCGATCAACCACCTCGAGTAGGTCGATAGTTATGCCCCCGGCCACAAGATTAGGTTTGGAAACCTGAACTACGTTGCTGACATCCGAGGAGACCTAGTCTTTGACGGGTTCGCGGCCTCTGCCGCCACTCCATGTCCTCGCCAAGAAGACTCTTCAGATCCCCTATTAGATCTCGTCCAGGGGTCAACACCCATACCCGCCTCGGCCTTAGACCCAGGGCAGGTCTCATCGTCCGAAGGCGGGTGCGTGAGCCCCGCCGGACTTCTTCCCCTTGTCTAACTGTCAAGGTCTGCACTCAGCAGGTCCAATCAGGCGTCCATGCCGAATTCAGCCCAGCAGATTTGCTGTTTCCGGTCCCACTTCCGCTCTTAGTCGAAGCATTGGGATTGATGCAGTCTCTCGCCATCACGGAAGCCTTACCTCCGAACTGTACCCAGCTTGGACTGGGGGCTGAGAGCGGGGAATTTTATGCCGCACCCATTACCCACTTGATAGCCACTATCGAGGACTTAGCCGACATGTTGGACTATGCATCCGAAGACATCGACGACATGGACGACGATGTCGACGCTGAACCAAGCCAAGTCCCACCCGTCACGGGGCGTTGGATAGCCACCTCAACCTACAATGTGTACATGGTGGACACTCCGGATAATAAGAATGACGAGGATAACCCAAGCCCAGATGAGGACAAACCCGTCGATAAACCACCAAAGCGCCGATGTCAGTGGCGCCGCTCACGATCGCGTCGGGCGAAGGATAGCAATACCGGCACCGGAGATATTGAGACTCCGGACGATGCCGAAGATCCCAAATACCCCGTCGAGCCCATGTCCGAGCAGGACGAAAGGGAAGATGGTGAATATAGCCCCGGACATGCTGACAACGAAGATGCGGAGGACAACAACTATATGCCAGAATCTGAAGAGGTGGTTAGCCTCGGTGACGAAGACTTCATTGTCCCAGAGGAACCCCTCGACCAAGAATGCTTCAAGCGACAACTCATTGCTACAGCCCGAAGCTTGAAGAAGAAGTAGTAGCAGCTCAAAGCCGAGCAAGATACGCTGAACAAAAGGTGGAATAAAGTCCTGGCCGCTGAGGAATACGGCCACGAGTGACCTATTAAAAGTTACCCTAAGTGCAAGCTGCTGCCACAATTCGATGATGAAGCCCTTGATCCAATACCGTCGAAGTATAATCAGGCAGACCAACCAGACCGACCACCATGTGGGCGGGATAAAACGACATATCAAGCCGAACGCCAACCCGCACCCCCTCGCTGAAGAGGCAGGGAGATGGCAGCCGCGAAAAACACGTACGACTTGCAACGTCACCGAGCCAATAAAGTTGGTCAGACCAGATCAATGTACGGATCAAGGGGCCATGCCCCGGCGCGAGAGAAGGGCTATGAAGCCCGGCGTGATGACCGTTACTATGTTCAGGATCAGAACCGAACTCAGATGTCAGCCGATCTCCGCCGTGACAGTGCGCGATATAGAGGGGCCGCACACCCCTATGCTTCAGCGATGAGGTCATGGAACATCAATTTCTAGAAGGGTTTAAACCCGTAAATATTGAGCAGTATGATGGAACGACGGATCCGGCCATCTGGATTTAAGATTTTCTTCACATTCACATGGCTTGAGGAGATGATCTCCACGCCATTAAATATCTTCCTCTAAAGCTGAAAGGACCAGCATGACACTGGTTAGACAACCTCCCAGAAAACTCCATTGGAACTTGGGAAGACTTGGAAGATGCCTTTCGGGCCAACTTTCAGGGCACTTCTGACCGGCCACCGGGTGCTGACGATTTCAGTCACTTTATTCAGCAGCCAGGCGAATCAGCCCGCCAACTTTGGAATCGGTTCTTAACTAAAAAGAACTAGATTGTAGACTATCTGGATGCCGAAGCCTTAGCAGCCTTTAAACACAGCGTCCGTGATGAATGGCTCACCCGACACCTTGGGCGGGAAAAGCCGAAGACCATGGCAGCCTTAACGGCACTCATGACCCACTTCTGTGCGGGTGAAGACAGCTGGTTGGCTCATAGAAGCAACAGCTCGGGTGACCCCGACACTTCTGAGCTGTGGGAACGCAACGGTAAACCTCGCCACAATAAAAACAAATGTCGGAACAATAACAACGACGATGCAGACGATACGACAGTCAATGCCGGATTCAGTGGTCCAAAGTCCGGTCAGCGGAACAAACCTTTCAAAGGCAACAAAGACAGGCCATCCAGCTTAGATAAAATCCTTGAGAGGCCCTGTCAGATTCATGGCACTGATAAGCCTGCAAACCACACCAATAGGAATTGTTGGGTTTTCAAACAGGCCGATAAGATAAATACCGAACACAAGGGAAAAGGGCCTCCAAGCAAAGACGATGACGAGCCACGTTAGCCGAACACTGGGGATCTGAAGCAGTTTCCCCCCAAGGTGAAGTTAGTGAACATGATATATGTCACTCATATCACCAAAAGGGAGCACAAACGCGCACTACGGGACGTCTATGCCATAGAACCTGTCGCTCCCAAGTTTAACCCATGGTCAGCCTGTCCGATCACCTTTGATCGCAGGGACCACCCAACCAGTATCCGTCACGGGGGTTCGGCCACCCTGGTTCTTGATCCAATCATTGATGGATACCACCTCACTCGAGTCCTTATGGACGGAGGAAGGAGTCTCAACTTGATCTATCAAGATATTGTCCATAAGATGGGGATCAACCCATCACGAATCAAGCCTAGCAACACTACCTTATGGTTGTGCGAACTCCCTTCATTGTGATTGTGACCTCCATGGTTATGTTGAAGGTGTCCTACCGAGTTTGGGGTAAACGGGGCCTCTACTGAGCTCCAGAATTGTACTTCCCTTGTCCATACTTCCTCTTGCGGTTGTCAATCCGTTGCTGCTTCCCTTCAATCATGAGATCTCTATCTACCAATTCCTGGTAGTTGTTGAAGGTTGCCACCATCAACTGCATGCTCAGCTCATCATTCAGTCCTTCCAGAAACTTCTCCTGCTTAGCTGCATCCATAGCAACGTCATCTGGGGCATAACGTGCTAACTTACTAACATCATCCACATACTGGCCAACAGTACGTCCTCCTTCGCGCAAGTTGCAAAACTCATGCTTCTTCATGGCCATAGCTCCTGCTGAAACATGGGCAGTATGGAAAGCCTGCTGAAACTGGTCCCATGTGACAGTGTCGATGGGGTAAGTGGCTGTGAAATTCACCCACCATGATGCTGCAGGTCCATCAAGCTGATGTGCGGCAAAACGCACTCTCTCCGCATCTGTGCATCCTGCAGTGGTCAACTCCCTTCCAATCTTGCGGAGCCAATCATCTGCAACAATCAGCTCGGTGCTACTGGAGAACACCGGTGGATTTAGCCTTAAGAAACAAGCTAAGTGATCAATAGGTGGTGGTGGGGGTGGGTTGTTGTTGTTGTTGTTCCCCCGATTCTGATTCTGGACTAGTATCTGCATCAATGCATTCTACTGCTGGATCAACTGAGTGAGCTCCGGTGGAAAAGCAAATCCATTGTCGCGTCTCGGAGGCATCTGAGGGTTTAGAAAATATGAGAAAATAGAATAGAAATAGATCTAGAGGGAAAACACTACCCATACGCACATGAGACAAACACAATCATATCACTTCAATCAATTCAAACAAGGGCATACAACGGTCTAACTATATACATGGGGGAATTCTACTACTGATATGGTGGTCGTCTAGAAAATTTGATCGGTCGAAGACTCCATGATATCTGCTCCAGCTTCATCAACAAAGTCATCATCACTATCGTCAGGATCCTAGTCGGTGTCATCGATGGTGATGTAGTTCTTTGGACAAGTAGAATCGTCGTCTTCTTCTCCTGGCGCGGGGTCTCCCATGAATACTCCGATCTTCTTTATCAGGTCGTCATTCTTCTCCAATAATGTTGCAATTTCCTCCTCATATCCATTGCGGGTAGATCTGAGTTCTTCTTCCAGCTTAGTGATCCTGGTCATTGCCTTCTTCAGATCTATCATGCCTGCGAACATCTGGTTCTCCTGGCGACGAATGTGAAAGTGCAACTATCCCTAGGTGGTTTTGGTAATTCCTAACAACATATAGCTCATTGAGCTAATGCTATTTCAAGATAAATATTTCAGGAAAGCTCAATGATTGGCATGGCATGGATGAGAAAAGTGGACCTGTCACGCCCAATATGCGATACTATCCTAAAGAGACTCGAAGGTCCCACCAAGGATAGAACCGCATATTGATACGCTTTTGCAAGGTGGATATCATTACATCAACATTACATAATAGATGGGGATACATACAAAAGGCATACAAATGCCGCAAGAATTCAACATCACCATACATAAGAGCATCATCCGACTACGGATGAAACACAAACAGAAACTCAACGACATCCACCCTGCTAGCCCAGGCTGCCGACCTGGAACCTATCCCCTGATCAAAGAAGAAGCAGAAGAAGAACTCCAAAACAAGCAAACATCGCTCTCGCGTCATGATCATCGCACACCTGTACCTGCAACTGTTGTTGTAGTAATCTGTGAGCCACGAGGACTCAGCAATCTCATTACCATGGGTATCAAGACTAGCAAAGCTTAAAGGGTAAGGAAGGGTAAAGTGGTGACGTTGCAGCAGCGACTAAGCATGATATGGTTGCTAACATACGCGAATAAGAGCGAGAAGAGAAGCAACTGAATGGTCATGAAGCTAGCAATGATCAAGAGGTGATCCTGAACTCCTACTTACGTCAAACATAACCCAAAACCGTGTTCACTTCCTGGACTCCGCCGAAAAGAGACCATCACGGCTACACACACGGGTGATGCATTTTAATTCGAATCAGGTGTCAAGTTATCTATAATCGGACATTAACAAATTCCCATCTGCCACATAACCGCGGGCACGGCTCTCGAAAGTTTATACCCTGCAGGGGTGTCCCAACTTAGCCCATCACAAGCTCTCACGGTCAACGTAGGATATTCCTTCTCCCAGGAAGACCCGATCAGTCTCGGAATCCCGGTTTACAAGACATTTCGACAATGGTAAAACAAGACCAGCAAAGCCGCCCGATGCACCGACAATCCTGATAGGAGCTGCACATATCTCGTTCTTAGGGTATCACCGGATGAGACAGGCTACGAGTAAAACCAGACCTCGAGTTTCCCCGAGGGGGCCCCGCAGGCGGCTCGGTTCGGACCAGCACTTAGAGAAGCACTGGCCCGGGGGGGCTAAAATAAAGATGATCCTCGGGTTAATTACTCCCAAGGGAAAGGTGTAGGTGGTAGGCAAATGGTAAAACCAATGTTGGGCCTTGCTGGAGGAGTTTTATTCAAGGCGAACTGTCAAGGGGGTCCCATAAATCACCCAACTGTGTTAGGGATGCAAAATCCGGGAACATAATACCGATATGACGGAAACTAGGGCGGCAAGAGTGGAACAAAACACCAGGCATAAGGCCGAGCCTTCCACCCTTTACCAAGTATATAGATGCATTAATAATATAAGAGATATTGTGATATCCCAACATAATCCTGTCCATCATGGAGCAATCTTCAACTTCACCTGCAACTAACAACTCTATACGAGGGGCTGAGCAAAGCGGTAACATAGCCAAGCAACGGTTTGCTAGGAAGGGTGAAAAAGGTTAGAGGATGACATGGCAATTTGGGAGGCTTGATAAGCAAGTGATAGGTAGCGCATCAAAGCGATAGAACGAAGAAACTAGCATAGCAATGATAGTAGTGAGATCCAAGGTGATGGTCATCTTGCCTGAAATCCCGCAAGGAAGAAGAACGAGTTCATGAAGAAGATGAAGCCACGAAGACGAACCAAGCATAGACGAACGAATCCTCACGATCGCAACGAAACGGGAACTATCGAGAAGAAGCACACAACATAGTAAACACCCCACACATGAACAAGGCATGATGCTCAACCAAATATGATGCATGACAAGGCTACATGAAGCTACTAATGGCTAGAGATGATGCATACAAGAGCAACACATCAAAACAAGTTTAAATGAGGCTGGGAACAACATATAACCATTCCGGTAAGTCCTCATATGCAAATTTAGAAATTGGTCCAGAACTGAATAAACCTTATGTTCAAGTTGTTAAACATCAAGTTAAGATGCACCAAGATGATCTACACGAGATTCTAGTCAAGTTACATATAAAGTTCATTTAATTCGGAGCTACGACCTAGAAGATATGAGCAAAACAAGTTAAACATGGCATTGATGCAAAATGCATACAAACATCAAGCAAACACTCTCAAAACATGTATTCAACATGATAATATGAAACTTCATCCAAAATCAAGCAAGTTTCATATGGAGCAGACTCAAAACGGAGCAACGGTTCAACACATACACATGAAACAAGTTTAAAGGACAAGCTATCCAAAACAGCAACTAGGCATCCAGCAAGCATCAAAACAATATGCTATGACACCTCAACATAATAACAAAAGGCATGGGAATGAAGTACAGGTAAAGCACTACAAAACATGAACACTGAGCTATCTGCAGAAAACACTATAACAAGCTCAAAAGGACATGGCAAGATTGCAAATAATAACAGTTTACAGACTTGGCAGAAATAACATCGGGTTGCAATATTTAGAGCTATCAAACATCATGTGACAGCAAGCTATCATGGCAAAGTAAGGCATGTAATGCTAATACTAAATACAAAGAACAAAACTCCCTTACTGAACATATTCCAAAGACCATTAGAAAATATGGTAGCATCCATACAAACATGGCAAGTGATATGACAGATTCAGACATGGCTGGAACAACAATAAGTGGGATGTTGGTGTGCTTGTACAACTCACCACAGAGAAATACATGGCATGTGAAGTCAACCAACAGTAAGAAGACATGTTTATGAAGCTAAGAATGGCAAGATCAAGTTCATAGGGTACATGGATCACTAGCAAAGCTCATGGCGAAACTGAACTTAATGTTAACAGGCTGACAGCAACATTATTTAGCAATTTGAGAGCAAGATAAAAACAAGCTACATCCAGCTATAAATTCAACCAGGGGCATGGACGGATAGAGCATGACATTTATAACAAAACATCCTTAGTGAACATCTCCATATTATGCATATAATGACTTGTAGAAGCAGGTTTACATAGCATCATGATATAGCAGATTCAGCCTAGCAAAAGAGTAACAGCAAGTACCCTACTTCACGAGCTCGATGCACTCACTACAATACTCACAAAAATACATGGATTGCACCACTATGAAGATGGCATGATGTAGATCAAAACTAATGTAGACATCAAGCTCATAGGATGCACACACAAAATGCAATGAAAAAGACAAAACAGCAAGTTATAACAGTTCCAGCAGGTTAGCATCATATAGCACACTTGAAACAATGATTTAGGCATCAAGATTGACCCAAAGAAGCATGGCACAATGGAATTAAATCAAGAGCATCTTGTGATGAACATTTTGATATGTCATGCGCATGAAACGGAGCAGCACGCAAGGAGATATGATGCGATGAACATGGCAACATATTGTGAAAGAAAAAGGACGGAGAATTTCGGGGGGTCAACCTCGTTCAGATCTGGATCGATGCGGAATCCGAGGATGGCCTGAGTTCGTCTCCGGAGACAAGGAGGGAGATGGCCGGAGGAAGGGCGCCAGCGTCGGGGCCGGTCGGATCTGGTCCGGGGTGGCGAGGCGGCGACCGAGGCGGCGTCCGGCGGGCAGGGTCGCGGGCAGGGTCGCGGCCGGCAACGAGGAGGCTCGAGGTGGCGGCGGAGCTCGCGACCGGCGGCGGCGGCTCGTCGGCGAGCTCGGGCGGCGAGCGGAGGCGGCTCGGGCGGGCGGCGTCGGGCGGGGATGCGGGCGAAGGCGGCGGCGAGACGCGGCGGCGTGCCACGTGGCGCGCCCCCACTGGCGCGGGGTGGTAGCGGGTCTCGTCTGGTGCGGACCGGACGTGTCCGGCGCGCGGAGGGAGCGGGCTAGGGTTTCGGGATCCGGAATTTCGGAGGGGTGCACATATTTATAGGTAGAGGGAGCTAGGAGACTCCAAATGAGGTGCGGTTTTTGCCCACACGATCGTGATCCAACGAAGGAGAGCAGGGAAGTGACTTAGGTGGGTTAATGGGCTGGTTTGGAGGGTGTTGGGCTGCAACACACAAAAGGCCTTTGAGGTTACCCGGTTAACCGTTGGAGCATCAAACAACCTCCGAATGGCACGAAACTTGACAGGCGGTCTACCGGTGGTGTACCAAGGCCGCTTGGCAAACCTCGGTCCATTCCGAGAATGTTTAACACCCGCTCACGAAAAGAGGCAAAAAGGGGCGCCGGATGACATAGGAGTGCTGGATTGCAAAACGGACAACGGGGAAAATGTTCGGATGCATGAGACGAACACGTATGCAATGCAATGCACATGTTGACATGACAAAATGCAACACGCAAGCAAATGACATGGCAACACCGACAAATAACTGGCAGACACCTGGCGCATCGGATCCGGGGCGTTACAGCTCTCCTCTACTAACAAGAGATCTCGTCCTGAGATCTTTGGACCGAGACGGAAGGGAAAAGGGATGAGGTAAAACAAGAACTCAAGAGAAGAAGCAAGGAATCGAGAGCACTTGAGAAGAAGAGAGGAACGACAAGAATGACGGGAATCGAAAGCTCACGGAATCAGATAGACTATGAAACCACTCCGGCTAGAACAAGGTAGGAAAGGAATAAGAATGGAAGAATTTAGGCAGCACTCTAGCTGAAACATGGAGGAATAGAACACGAGCTTGAGAGGATGGAATGATACTTGATGAAGACATGACACAAAACCTCCGGAAAGAATTGGAAGAGTTGAATGAAAAGAACGGAGAAGAAAATGAGAACTTGTGCCACGAATGAAATTGAAAGCATCTTTAGAAGGAAGGTTTAAACGGAGTTGTTGAGAAAATCAACAACGAAAAGAATAAGCTTGTTGTGGTCTTATAGGTAACATCTCAAGATCATAAGGTGACAACCGGCCACAAATGGAAATGATTGGATAGCTGAGAAGAACGAAGAAATGCAAAACTCCACTTCAAAGAATACGGAGAATTAGTTACACTTCGAGACACGAGAAGAGAAGATACTTGAATTCCTCGAACAAAATCTTGATGAACACTGAAGAATGAAATAAATCATGAAGAACCACCATGAAGAACTCCGGTAACGAAAAGGATGATGAGATAGAATGAAGGATGAAAGAATAAGATGAGCCTTGCGATGATTTAGATGGAGGTTCCGACGAAATGGCCGAGTAATTTTTAACTCCGTAAAATAAAAGATGAAAACACTTGGAACTAGAATTTATTCCTCACGAACAAACTCCGAAGGAAAGGATTAAACACTTTGAGGAATTAAGATTAAGATTTATTGTATGCTTATCCTTCATCAAATTAAATTGATGACAAGCAATGGATTTTGCATACTACTTATTCTTCTTGAAAAGGATTAAGGGGTATTGCACAAAACTTGAGAAAGTCTTCATGAACCACTGGTAGGATTGGAAAGAATGAATGAATTAAAATGATAATCAAGGAAAAAGAATCTTGAATGAACCACCATAAGAATTCGAAAATGACTGATGGAAGAGAATGAATCACCGGGAAGAAGTAGACGAACAAATATGCCTGAGGTGATTTAGATACAAGAGAACGGGAAGAAGTCGAGTTGATTAAAGAACATTTGAACTAAGCCCCGAGTTAAATGGATAACGGTAGCTGAAATGTGAGGACGAAGAATTCTTCTGGAACGATGGCCTTCAGTGAAAAGAAACTGAAAACAACTCCTGACATACTCTGGATGAGTAAGAACGAATATCTGACAAACAGAATAATTCAAGAGGATAACATGAAGCTAGAACCACGAAACTTTGAGAGAACGAGCAAGATTTAGAGAAACTCATCTTTGATCTTCAAAGCTCAGAATGACGACGAGAAACACCACCGAAATCGTTGAGAAACTCTGGAATAATGAAAAAGAGGAAAGGTAAAACCAAAGCTGAAAAGAATTTGAAAGCGATCTTGGAGAAGGCATGTGACTGATGGGATCCATTCTTACGTCACACTTGAAAAGAATTTTGAGAATAACTCCGGGAGAATTAGAAGAATCAGGTAAGATCCTGGGAAAAGACCTGTGGTTTAGGGGCCCACTAAAGAGAAATACATCGTTGGAAAGGGATGTTGAACAAATAGATGATGCACCAGAACAATTGAAATATTTGAATGAGGTGACAACCTCGACTTAATTCGAACACAAACGAATCTCATGAGATGTCTTCTGAACTCCGGAATGATTGAATGGCGAGAGGCAAATGAGCAAGGAGAACACTTGATCCAAGGAAAATAATACGATCAACACCGAAAAAAACTTGAATTGAGTCCACCGGAAAAGAGATGAAGAATGTCAAACAAAAGAGAATTCACCGGTTGAGATAATTGAGGGAAGACTGAAAAGGCTCCATACGAATGAAATTGATGCTCGAAACAGACTCAGGATCCGGGAAGAAGAGGGTGGGCGGGCGGGAAAACAAAGGCAACTTGGAAGGGGGAACCGACGAATATCTTGAAGAGAAAACACCGGTTGAAATCATTGAGGAAAGAAAGCAAAGACTTTGCACGAGTAGGATGGATACACGATTACAAACTCCGACTCCGAGAAGAAAAGGGGTGGGCGGGTGGGAAAAGAAAACAACTGAGGATTGAACTTGGCAAAGATGAAGAGGCTCGAGTCAACTTGACGAGAAATGCACCGGATGAAAAGAGCTGAGAACCAACGAACAGAAAACTAACCGCGTGATCCTAAAGAAGAAATTTGAAGGGGAAGAGGAGTGAGTCAAAACACCTACGTCAAGATTCCTCACCAGAGCGACGAAGGGGCTGAGGAGTAAAAAAGAATTCCTACTCTCCGATATAACTAGACTCCGAAAATAGTTTTCTTCTAGACTCAACAACGGCCAAACTACACGATCAAACAAGGGGCTCCTATGGTCGGTCGAGGCTCTGATACAAACTTGTCACGCCCAATATGCGATACTATCCTAAAGAGACTCGAAGGTCCCACCAAGGATAGAGCCGCATATTGATATGCTTTTGCAAGGTGGATATCATTACATCAACATTACATAATAGATGGGGATACATACAAAAGGCATACAAATGCCGCAAGAATACAACATCACCATACATAAGAGCATCATCCGACTACGGATGAAACACAAACAGAAACTCAACGACATCCACCCTGCTAGCCCAGGCTGCCGACCTGGAACCTATCCCCTGATCAAAGAAGAAGAAAAAGAAGAACTCCAAAACAAGCAAACATCCCTCTCGCGTCATGATCATCGTATACCTGTACCCGCAACTGTTGTTGTAGTAATCTGTGAGCCCCGAGGACTCAGCTATCCCATTACCATGGGTATCAAGACTAGCAAAGCTTAAAGGGTAAGGAAGGGGTAAAGTGGTGAGGTTGCAGCAGCGACTAAGCATGATATGGTGGCTAACATACGCGAATAAGAGCGAGAAGAGAAGCAACTGAACGGTCATGAAGCTAGCAATGATCAAGAGGTGATCCTGAACTCCTACTTACGTCAAACATAACCCAAAACCGTGTTCACTTCCTGGACTCCGCCGAAAAGAGACCATCACGGCTACACACACAGTTGACACATTTTAATTCGAATCAGGTGTCAAGTTATCTAAAATCGGACATTAACAAATTCCCATCTGCCACATAACCACGGGCACGGCTCTCAAAAGTTTATACCCTACAGGGGTGTCCCAACTTAGCCCATCACAAGCTCTCACGGTCAACGAAGGATATTCCTTCTCCCAGGAAGACCCGCTCAGTCTCGGAATCCCGGTTTACAAGACAATTCGACAATGGTAAAACAAGACCAGCAAAGCCGCCCGATGCGCCAACAATCCCGATAGGAGTTGCACATATCTCGTTCTCAGGGCAACACCGGATGAGACAGGCTACGAGTAAAATGAGACCTCGAGTTTCCCCGAGGGGGCCCCGCAGGCGGCTCGGTTCGGACCAGCACTTAGAGAAGCACTGGCCCAGGGGGGCTAAAATGAAGATGACGCTCGGGTTAATTACTCCCAAGGGAAAGGTATAGGTGGTAGGCAAATGGTAAAACCAATGTTGGGCCTTGCTGGAGGAGTTTTATTCAAGGCGAACTGTCAAGGGGGTCCCATAAATCACCCAACCGCGTTAGGGATGCAAAATCTGGGAACATAATTCCGATATGACAGAAACTAGGGTGGCAAGAGTGGAACAAAACACCAGGCATAAGGCCGAGCCTTCCACCCTTTACCAAGTATATAGATGCATTAATAATATAAGAGATATTGTGATATCCCAACATAATCCTGTCCATCATGGAGCAATCTTCAACTTCACCTGCAACTAACAACTCTATACGAGGGGCTGAGCAAAGTGGTAACATAGCCAAGCAACGATTTGCTAGGAAGGGTGAAAAAGGTTAGAGGCTGACATGGCAATTTGGGAGGCTTGATAAGCAAGTGATAGGTAGCGCATCAAAGCGATAGAACGAAGCAACTAGCATAGCAATGATAGTAGTGAGATCCAAGGTGACGGTCATCTTGCCTGAAATCCCGCAAGGAAGAAGAACGAGTCCATGAAGAAGATGAAGCCACGAAGATGAACCAAGCGTAGACGAACGAATCCTCACGATCGCAACCAAACGGGAACTATCGAGAAGAAGCACACAACATAGTAAACACCCCACACATGAACAAGGCATGATGCTCAACCAAATATGATGCATGACAAGGCTATATGAAGCTACTCATGGCTAGAGATGATGCATACAATAGCAACACATCAAAACAAGTTTAAATGAGGCCGGGAACAACATATAACCATTCCGGTAAGTCCTCATATGCAAATTTAGAAATTGGTCCAGAACTGAATAAACCTTATGTTCAAGTTGTTAAACATCAAGTTAATATGCACCAAGATGATCTACACGAGTTTCTAGTCAAGTTACATATAAAGTTCATTTAATTCGGAGCTACGGCCTGGAAGATATGAGCAAAACAAGTTAAACATGGCATTGATGCAAAATGCATACAAACATCAAGCAAACACTCTCAAAACATGGATGCAACATGATAATATGAAAGTTCATGCAAAATCAAGCAAGTTTCATATGGAGCACACTCAAAACGGAGCAACGGTTCAACACATACAGATGAAACAAGTTTAAAGGACAAGCTGTCCAAAACAGCAATTAGGCTTCTAGCAAGCATCAAAACAATATGCTACAACACCTAAACATAAGAACAATAGGCACCGGAATGAAGTATAGGTAAAGAACTACAAAACATGAACACTGAGCTATCTCCAGAAAACACTATAACATGCTCAAAAGGACATGACAAGATTGCAAATAATAACAGTTTACAGACTTAGCAGAAATAACATCAGGTTGCAATATTTAGAGCTATCAAACATCATGTGGCCGCAAGATATCATGGCAAAGAAAGGCATGGAATGCTAATACTAAAGACAAAGAACAAAACTCCCTTACTGAACTTTTTCCAAAGATGAACAGAAAATATGGTAGCATCCATACAAACATGACAAGTGATATGACAGATTCAGACATGGCAGGAACAACAATAAGTGGGATGTTGGTGAGCTTGTACAACTCACCACAGAGAAATACATGGCATGTGAAGTCAACCAATAGTAATAATACATGTTTATGAAGCTAAGAATGGCATGATCAAGTTCATAGGGTACATGGATCACTAGCAAAGCTCATGGCAAAACTGAACTTAATCTTAACAGGCTGATAGCAACATTATTTAGCAAATTGAGAGCAAGATAACAACAAGCTACATCAGGCTATAAATGCAACAAGTGGCATGGATGTATAGAGCATGACATTTATAACAAAACATCCTGAGTGAACATCTCCATATTATGCATAGAATGACTTGTAGAAGCAGGTTTACATAGCATCATGATATAGCAGATTCAGCCTAGCAAAACAGTAACATCAAGTAGCCTACTTCACAAGCTCGATGCACTCACTAAAAGACTCAAAAAAATACATGGATTGCACCACTGTGAAGATGGCATGATGTAGCTCAAAACTCATGTAGACATCAAGCTCATAGGATCCACACACAAAATGCAATGAAAAAGACAAAACAACAAGTTATAACAGTTCCAGCAGGTTAACATCATATATCACACTTGAAACGATGATTTAGGCATCAAGATGGACTCAAACAAGCATGGCACAATGGAATGAAATTAAGAGCATCTTGTGATGAACATTTTAATATGTCATGCGCATGAAACGGTGCAGTATGCAAGGAGATATGATGTGATGAACAGGGCAACATATTGTGAAAGAAAAAGGACTTGGAGAATTTCGGGGGGTCAACGTCGTTCAGATCTGGATCAGCGTGGAATCCGAGGATGGCCTAAGTTCGTCGCAGGAGACGAGGAGGTAGATGGCCGGAGGAAGGGCGCCGGCGTCGGGGCCGGCCGGATCTGGTCCGGGGTGGCGAGGCGGCGACCGGGGTCGCGGCCGGCGGCGATTAGCTCGGGGCGGCGGCGGAGCTCGCGACGGGTGGCGGTGGCTCGTCGGCGAGCTCGGGCGGCGAGCAGAGGCGGCTCGGGCGGGTGGCGTAGGGCGCGGCGATCTGGGCCCGGAGGGCCTCCCGCGGGCTCGCGGGCCGGCGGCATGCCACATGGCGCGCTCCCACTGGCGCGGGGCGGCGGCGGGTCTCGTTCGGCACGGACAGGACGTGTCCGGCGCGTGGAGGGAGCGGGGCTAGGGTTTCGAGATCCGGAATTTCGGAGGGGTGCACATATTTATAGGTAGAGGGAGCTAGGAGACACCAAATGAGGTGCGGTTTTCGCCCACACGATCGTGATCCGACGGAGGAGAGCATAGAAGTGAATTAGATGTGTTAATGGGCTGTTTTGGAGGGTGTTGGGCTACAACACACAAAAGGCCTTTGCGATTACCCGGTTAACCGTTGGAGCATTAAACGACCTCCAAATGGCATGAAACGTGACAGGCGGTCTACCGGTGGTGTACCAAGGCCGCTTGGCAAACCTCGGTCCATTCCAAGAATGTTTAACACCCGCTCACGAAAAGAGGCAAAAGGGGCGCCGGATGACATAGGAGTGCCGGATTGCAAAACGGACAACGGGGAAAATGTTCGGATGCATGAGACGAACACGTATGCAATGCAATGCACATGTTGACATGGCAAAATGAAACACGCAAGCAAATGACATGGCAACGCCGACGATTAACTGGCAGACACCTGGCGCATCGGATTCGGGGCATTACAGGACCCCTCAAAATGCTAAGGACAAAAGGATTGACTCAAGCTCAAAGTTCAAGACTCTACATTTTCTATTTTAGTGATCCAAGATCACATTGAGTCTATAGGAAAAGCCAATACTATCAAGGAGGGATGAGGTGTTGCTTAATGAGGCTCTTGATCAAAATGCTTAGTGATATGCTCCAAAGCCCTCAACTACTTTCTCACATCCACATATGACCTAAACCAAAAGTCAAACTCAGCCACACCAATTCTTTCTATCTGGCGCCACCGAGTTCAGATGTCATAGCCACTGCCACAAACCCTAGGCAAATTGGTCTCATCGATAAGGATCTCGGTCTCACCGAGATGGGGTTGTAATCTCTCTGTGTATGTCCCTTACCCAGATCGGTCTCACCGAGGTTGAGTAATCGGTACTACCGAGATTACAATGCAAACTCTCTGTTCCTCTTCGTAACATTTCGGTCCAACCGAGATGAGCGAATCGGTCCCACCAAGTTTGTCTGACCAACTCTCTGGTTAGCTTATTACTAAAATCGGTCCCACCGAGTTTGTGTAATTGGTCTCACTGAGATTACGTTATGCCCTAACCCTAACCATATCGGTCCTACCGAGTTGCATGTCGGTCCCACCAAAAATCCTAACGGTCACATTATTTGCTAAATCGGTCCGACCGAGTTTGACGATTCGGTCCCACCGAGATTGGTAAGTTGTGTGTAACGGTTAGATTTTGTGTGGAGGCTATATATACCCCTCCACCCACTCTTCATTCGTGGAGAGAGCCATCAGAATGAACCTACACTTCCAACTTACATTTTCTGAGAGAGAATCACCTACACTTGTGTTGAGGCCAAGATATTCCATTCCTACCATATGAATCTTGATCTCTAGCCTTCCCCAAGTTGCTTTCCACTCAAATCTTCTTTCCGCCAAATCCAAATCCCGTGAGAGGGAGTTGATTGTTTGGGAGACTATCATTTGAAGCACAAAAGCAAGGAGTTCATCATCAACACACTATTTGTTACTTCTTGGAGAGTGGTGTGTCCTAGATTGGCTAGGTGTCACTTGGGAGCCTCTGACAAAATTGTGGAGTTGAACCAGGTAGTTTGTAAGGGCAAGGAGATCGCCTACTTCATGAAGATCTACTACTAGTGAGGCAAGTCCTTCGTGGGCGACGACCATGGTGGGATAGACAAGGTTGCTTCTTCGTGGACCCTTCGTGGGTGGAGCCCTCCGTGGACTTGCGCAGCCATTACCCTTCGTGGGTTGAAGTCTCCATCAACGTGGATGTACGATAGCACCACCTATCGGAACCACGACAAAAACATCCGTGTCTCCTATTGCGTTTGCACTCTCCAAACCCTTCCCTTTACATTCTTGCAAGTTGCATGCTTTACTTTCCGTATCTCATATACTCTTTGCATGCTTGCTTGAATTGTGTTAAGATTGCTTTACTTGTCCAAAGTTGCTAAAATCTGCCAAGAACTAAAATTGGGAAAATGATAGGTTTTTATTGGTCAAGTAGTCTAATCACCCCCCTCTAGACATACTTTCGATCCTACAAGTGGTATCAGAGCTTTGGTCTCCATTTGCTCTGATTTCCATAGCTTTTGGTAGTCATAGCCTTGGTTTCACAACCTAGGAGAGTATGGCATCTAGCGAGGGAAATTACCACTGTAGAGGTCCTTACTTTGATGGTACTAAATTTGCTAGTTGGAAGCATAGGATGAAAATGCATATTCTTGGACGTAACCCCGCCGTTTGGGCTACTGTGTGTATTGGCTTGCAAGGTGAATTCTTTTTTGGGAGAGAACCGAACCGTGAAGCTACCGCGGAAGAGTTGAAGATGCTGCAATACAACGCTCAAGCTTGTGATATCCTCTTCAACGGATTGTGCCCCGAAGAATTCAACAAAATCAGCCATCTTGAGAATGCAAAGGAAATTTGGGATACTTCGATTGATATGCATGAAGGTACCGACTCCGTCAAGGAATCCAAGTTGGATGTGCTTCAGAGTCAGCTTGACAAGTTCAAAATGAAGGATGGCGAAGGTGTTGCTGAAATGTACTCTAGGCTTGCTCTTATCACAAATGAGATTGCCGGCTTAGGAAGTGAAGAGATGACCGACAAATTCATCATCAAGAAGATCCTAAGAGCTTTGGACGAAAAACATGATACCGTGTGCACATTGATCCAAATGATGCCCAATTACAAAGATCTCAAGCCAACGGAAGTCACTGGAAGAATTGTTGCTCATGAGATGTCACTCAAGGATAAGGAGGAGCTTCACAACAAGTAAAGAGGTGCTTACAAAGCCTCATGTGAAGCTCCCACATCATCACGTGAGAAACAAACCTTCAATGAAGAATTGAGCCTAATGGTGAAGAACTTCAACAAGTTTTACAAGAGTAGAAGCAAGGAAAGAAGTTCCAAGTCAAGGTCCTACAATGACAAAAGATCTTCTAGTCGAGAGCATAATTTCTACAATTGTGGAAGACCCGGACACTATTCCAATGAGTGTACGGCTCCCTACAAGAGAAGAGAAGAATCACCTAAGAGAAGAAGTAGAAGAGAAGAATCACCACCAGGAGAGAGAAGGAGTAGAGATGATCATTATGAACGAAGAACATCCCGGAGAAGCAAGGATTCGGAAAGGAAGGACAAGTCATCAAGGATCTACACAAAACGAAGACATCAAGCTCATGTTGGTGAATGGGTATCCGGCTCCGACTTCGACAATGACTCCGAGAGAAGCTATCACTCCGACTCCGAATATACTCAAGATGAAGGTGTTGCCGGTCTAGCACTTGTGTCAACCAACTCCTACGACATATTTGATTCACCAAATGAAGGACTTGGAAAATGCTTCATGGCTAAAGGCCCAAAGGTATCACACCCCGAGTATGTTGATTTCAATAGTGATGAAGATGACTTGTTAGGTGATGATGATTTACTTGTTGACAACTCTAGTGATGAATACTATGATGAAACATCAATTAATCATGCTAATCAAGATAAAACGAATGACAATGATAAGGAGAAGATTGAGCTTCTAACTAAAGAACTAAACACTCTTAAGTTAGCTCATGAAACTATCTTAGAAGATCATCGAGAACTTTTAAGGACTCATGAAAAGTTACACTTTGAAAAGCTCAACCTTGAGCAAGAGCATGAGTTCTTAAAGGCAATCAATGATGGTCTTTGCAAGAAAAGTTCTTCTTACATTGCCAAGCGTTTACTCTTATCCACTTACATGCCTCAAGTCAAGTCTAGGAACAAGAACAAGAAAGATTCTTCCTCCAGTAGTAACAATAATCATGCTAAATCCAATGTTGTTGCTTCTAGTAGTTCTCTTGATTCCACTAATGATTCTCTTAGCCAAGTTACACTTGAGCAAGAAAATATCTTATTGAAGGGAATTATAGAGAAAGGTGTTTAGAAGAGCCTTGACAGGAGTAAGCAATTCGAGGAAATTGTACGCAAGCAAGGAAGGCACCGAAAGAACCAAGGTGTTGGTTTTGAACGAAAGTTCAATGCCAATGGAGTTGAGTGGGAAGAAGATCAATGCCCCAAGACGAAGTTTGTTCCTCAACAAGAGAAGTATGATCCTACTTCCTTCAAAGGGACACAAGCTCAAGATGATCTTACACCACAAGACCACAAGCAAAAAAGGCAAGGATAAGCTTCAAGAGGAGATTGATGCATTTGAAGAAGCTCCTAAGGCCTTGGTCAAGTGGGTTCCCAAGACTACATCAAGTTCTACTTCATCAAGCATGACTACAACCCCAAGGATTCCCATCAAGATGGTGTGGATCTCGAAGAAGAAGAACTAGAAAGTTCTTGAGGGTGACTCCGCCAACATACTTCACTCTTATCATTTTGGCAAGAACAAGTGCAATCAACTTCCACATCTTGCACTATTTCATGGAGTCACAAACCCTCTTGTTGGTAAGACAAGGGACAAGGTAACGTAATGCTTTCATAGACATCATCTTGTGTGTGCATCACTCTATGTCTATGGATATCCTTGTTTGTTCCTTGTGGGACTAACCCGTGTAGGTATTGAAAGTGCAACTCACTCCAAAGGATTGCTCCAAATGATCTACATCAACATTGAGCATCCACATCTTCAACACCTACATGAAGTCATCATCGACAAAACCCAAGGTTAGTTCATCCCTCTTAGGGGGGATCTCACATCTAGGGGGAGCTTTACTCTAAGAATTGAGCTAAAGCAACTCTAATGGTGTGAACACAACAATGCTTTATGTAAAAGTGGTAACCCCACTTGAGCTTAAACAATGAGTATGACCTATGATCAAATGTTCTCATTTGACTCCTAAGTCAATATACTCATATATAGATGACCTAGTCATCGCCAATTGCTTGATAGATGCTAGAATTGGTTGTGCATGCTTTGCCACATATTTTATTTGCTATTTTATTGTGTGAGCATGTTGGTTGAATATTTTACTCATTCGAGGACATCCACTTGTTGCTTTGATTGTTTGGTTTATTTTCTTTTGCCAAGTGGATGGACAAGAATGCCTAAGAACCCTCTCTAGCTATCTATGCTTTTCTTGTCTCAAACTCTATTCATGCTACATCACAAAGTTTGATCAAGTCAGATTCGAACCACTCTGTGTGAGGAGCACTCGGAGTCCCCGATTCGTCATAGACTTAAATTTCTAAAACTTCTTTGTGCGTTTCGGTCTAACCGATTCATCCATTTCGGTCATACCAAGATCACTAAGTCGATCTAGGTTTTCAATCTCGGTGCAACCGATTAGAACTTTTCGGTCACACCGAGTTGCAGTAACTTCTTGCAGTTATGCATCTCGGTGCCACCGAGTTGTTCCACTCGGTCCACCAATAGGGTCAGGCTATATATATCCCAGGGCCAAAATTTGGAAATTTCTCCGAACTCCTTCGTCCACGCTCAGCCTGCTCTGCCTCCCTGGGTCTCTGGATCGTCCTCCTCGTCGCCAGCTACCTCCCGCCGCTGGTCTCCGCCGCTGTCAACGGGAATCGTCTCCTGGTGACGAATGTGAAAGTGCAACTATCCCTAGGTGGTTTTGGTAATTCCTAACAACATATAGCTCATTGAGCTAATGCTATTTCAAGATAAATATTTCAGGAAAGCTCAATGATTGGCATGGCATGGATGAGAAAAGTGGACCCCTCAAAATGCTAAGGACAAAATGATTGGCTCAAGCTCAAATCTCAAGACTCTACATTTTCTATTTTAGTGATCCAAGATCACATTGAGTCAATAGGAAAAGCCAATACTATCAAGGAGGGATGAGGTGTTGCTCAATGAGGCTCTTGCTCAAAATGCTTAGTGATATGCTCCAAAGCCCTCAACTACTTTCTCACATCCACACATGACCTAAACCAAAAGTCAAACTCGGCAACACCAATTCTTTCTATCCGGCGCCACTGAGTTCAGATGTCATAGCCACTGCCACAAACCCTAGGCAAATCGGTCTCACCGATAGGGATCTCGGTCTCACCGAGATGGGGTTGTAATCTCTCTGTGTATGTCCCTTACCCAGATCGGTCTCACCGAGGTTGAGTAATGGGTACTACCGAGATTACAATGCAAACTCTCTGTTCCTCTTCGTAACATTTCGGTCCAACCGAGATGAGCGAATCGGTCCCACCGTGTTTTCCTGACGAACTCTCTGGTTAGCTTATTACAAAAATTGGTCCCACTGAGTTTGTGTAATTGGTCTCACCGAGATTATGTTATGCCCTAACCCTAACCATATCGGTCCTACCGAGTTGCATGTCAGTCCCACCGAAAATCCTAACGGTCACATTATTTGCTAAATCGGTCCGACCGAGTTTGACGATTCGGTCCCACCGAGATTGGTAAGTTGTGGGTTACGGTTAGACTTTGTGTGGAGGCTATATATACCCCTCCACCCACTCTTCATTCATGGAGAGAACCATCAGAATGAACCTACACTTCCAACTTACATTTCTGAGAGAGAACCACTTACACTTGTGTTGAGGCCAAGATATTCCATTCCTACCATATGAATCTTGATCTCTAGCCTTCCCCAAGTTGCTTTCCACTCAAATCTTCTTTCCACCAAATCCAACTCCTGTGAGAGAGAGTTGAGTGTTGGGGAGACTATCATTTGAAGCACAAGAGCAAGGAGTTCATCATCAACACACCATTTGTTACTTCTTTGAGAGTGGTGTCTCCTAGATTGGCTAGGTGTCACTTGGGAGCCTCCGACAAGATTGTGGAGTTGAACCAAAGAGTTTGTAAGGGCAAGGAGGTCGCCTACTTCGTGAAGATCTACTGCTAGTGAGGCAAGTCCTTCGTGGGTGACGGCCATGGTGGGATAGACAAGGTTGCTTCTTCGTGGACCCTTCGTGGGTGGAGCCCTCCGTGGACTCGCGCATCCATTACCCTTTGTGGGTTGAAGTCTCCATCAACGTGGATGTACGATAGCACCACCTATCGAAACCACGACAAAAACATCCGTGTCTCCTATTGCATTTGCACTCTCCATACCCTTCCCTTTACATTCTTGCAAGTTGCATGCTTTACTTTCCGCTGCTCATATACTCTTTGCATGCTTGCTTGAATTGCGTTATGATTGCTTGACTTGTCCAAAGTTGCTAAAATTTGCCAAGAACTAAAATTGGGAAAAGGATAGGTTTTTATTGGTCAAGTAGTCTAATCACCCCCCTCTAGACATACTTTCAATCCTACAGAATGTGCTGGTTTAACTCCTGGATGTAAGCTGCAATAGATCTATCCTTACTGGTACTGATCATCTCCCATTGCTTGTCTCGGTGTCCACAAATCTGGTAGATAGTATCCTTGAGATCCTTATGGTAAACTTCTCCAATGCGTCCCATGGTGATGTGAGTTGCCATGCTCTTTCCCAGACTCCAGTGTGGTGCATCAAAGGAAAACTCTATGGGTTCAGTGACGGGTGTCGGTGTCAAAACCGGCGGATCTCGGGTAGGGGGTCCCGAACTGTGCGTCTAGGCGGATGGTAACAGGAGACGAGGGACACGATGTTTTTACCCAGGTTCGGGCCCTCTCGATGGAGGTAAAACCCGACGTCCTGCTTGATTAATATTGATGATATGGGTAGTACAAGAGTAGATCTACCACAAGATCAAGGAGGCTAAACCCTAGAAGCTAGCCTATGGTATGATTGTTGTAATGTATGTTGTCCTACGGACTAAAGCCCTCCGGTTTATATAGATACCGGAGAGGGCTAGGGTTACACAAAGTCGGTTACAATGGTAGGAGATCTACGTATCCGTATCGCCAAGCTTGCCTTCCACGCCAAGGAAAGTACCATCCGGACACGAGCCGGAGTCTTCAATCTTGTATCTTCGTAGTCTTGGAGTCCGGCGGACATTGATAGTCCGGCTGTCCGGACACCCCCTAGTCCAGGACTCCCTCAGTAGCCCCTGAACTAGTCTTCAATGATGATAAGTCCGGCGTGCATAATGTTCGGCATTGCAAGGCGGGTTCCTCCCTTGAATAATCCAGAGAAGATCATGAACACCAGGATAGTGTCCGGCTCTGCAAAATAAATTCCACATTCCACCGTAGAGAGAATAAAATGTACACTTAGTTCAATCTGCTGACGTATTATGCGGCGTGACATCACACCGCCACCAGGCCTTTGTTTGAATTATCATACCACCTCAGCATGTTTAGCGAAGCGGTTTCCTTGGCACGTCTTGTCGAAGCAGAGATCGTGTTCCCCTTATTCCGGGATTCTCATCAATACGTGCGTGGGTAACCCAACCGCGCCATTGATGGTGGCGCTTGGGAGATAAGCAAGTTTTACCAGGCTGGTGGGGGACGCATAGTTTTGTCCGCCTATATATAAGGGATAAGGATTCACCTTCTCACCTACGCCTTCTTCCTCCTTTTGCTTATCCATCCCCGCGAACTCAAGCTCCAACGCCCGAACTCGCGCATCTCTCCTCGACCTTCTCCGAATATGTCCGGAGCGGGAGGTAAATGGTTAGCCTCCACCGTAAAGGAGGAGGACATCACCAAACTGCGCAGCGCCGGATACCTTTCCGGTGATATCGCGCATCGGCTGCCCGATGAGGGGCAGCTCATCCCTACCCCCGGGCCTCATGAGAGGGTCGTCTTCCTCCCCCACTTCCTCCGCGGACTGGGCTTTCCGCTCCATCCATTTGTCCGGGGGCTCATGTTTTACTACGGCCTGGATTTCCACGATCTGGCGCCGAACTTTATCCTCAACATCTCGGAGTTTATCGTCGTGTGCGAGGCCTTCCTCTGCATCCGGCCCCACTTCGGCCTGTAGCTCAAGACCTTCAACGTCAAGCTGAAGGTTGTAAAGGGTACGTAAGCGGAATGCGGAGGCGCCATGTTGGGAAAATTGCCCAACGTCCCTTGGCTAGAAGGGACCTTCGTGGACTCCATCAAGGGGTGGCAATCGGGGTGGTTCTACATCACCGAGCCGCGCAAATCCACATGGGCGGCGGTCCCCGAGTTTAGATCTGGCATCCCCACGCAGCTCACCTCCTGGAAAGAGAAGGGCTTGCAGTGGGGGAATCCGGTGGAGGTGACGGGACTCCGAGCATGTATCAAGAAGATGGTGAGCAACAGGCTCAGGCTCGTCGACGTGGTCCAAGTCATGCTCATCCGGTGGATCCTCCCATGCCAAGAACGGGCATTTAATTTGTGGGAGTTCAATCCGGAACAGCACCAGGCGCTAAGCGGGCTCTTCGATACAACATAAGAAGGCGCCTGGAGGGTGCTGTTCAAGGGCGCCGAAGCCCCCGCGTCCGCGGCCGAAGACCGCAGATTCAGCTCGCAGCATCCAACTGACGAGGTAAGTGATTCAACCCCATTACGGGACACTTGTGATAATTAGATTGACTCTAGTGAGGTTTCATTCTGCCTCTTCCTTTGACAGGAATGGATGGAGAAGGCCAAACTGCTCATCAGCCCGACTCCCATGCCAGAAGACCCAGTGAACGCCCGCTTAACAGGGCTGCTGGTTTCGGCACCGCACGTGGTGCCGGAGAAGAAGGCCAAGAAGATGGCCGCGGGGACTCGAAAGAGTTCCCGCAATCAGGCGTCTGACGACGACGAGGACTCCTTCCCCGAAGACGAGGAGGAGGAATACTCTCTCCCAGAGGAGGGAGAGAAGAAAAGGAAGGCTTCCCCCATCGGGGAGGCCGAAGGGTCCAAGAGGGGGAGAACTATCCCGCCGGATAGTTTCGCCAACATCAGCGTTGGTGAGGATGAGCGGCCTCCAAGGGCCAGGCATCCGGCAAGATCGTAAGTATCCGGATCCTTGATGTGTAATTTCTTTTATGTCGCGTAGTATCCTTCTAACGCCGCATTCTGCCCGTAGTCCGGCCAATGATGATCTCCCCGACTCATCGAGCGGGTCATTGGCCTCGTCGGATGTGAATTCCATCCCGACTGCCTCCACCCCACGTGCCGACGAGGACGTCGAGGTGGGATCCCAGAGAGGGACCCATCAGGAGGAGGCTCCGGAGGCGCCGTCAGGCGGCCTCCTGGACTTCGTGTCGGACTCTACATCGGAACCCGCAGTGGTTCCAGAGTCCGGCAAGCGGCCCCTTCGAAAGAAGGGCAGGACCGTGACGCCGGCGGCCTCCGTCCAACCGGAGGCGCCGGATAACCTGCTGGAGGCGCTTAAAGGTGCTTCCATCGAGGAAGAACACGGCACTATCATGAGTGTGGTGATTAAGAAGGTTCAGCTCGCTAAGAGTGGGCTGACCGAAGCCTGCAGCAGCCTTTTAACAGGCTTTGAGGTAAGAAGTTAAAATTATGTAATGTAATACCGCATAGACAGTAGCCCCTGATGCTTGGTTCGGTGTTCAGAAAGAAAAGCCGGACTAAGGATCTATAACAAGATATACGCAGGGTTGCCTAAAATATGTCAATATGGGTTTGTAGGCTGCACTGCTGACCTCTATCGCACTAACGGCGGAGGTTGACGTGCTGAAAAAGAATCTCGAGCAGTCCGAGCAAGAGCTCGGCCATGCAAAGAAGTAGCTCGAGGAAAAAGAAGGTGAGTAACACCTCTTTGAATAAGTACCTTACAGAAAAGGATTTTGGTTGCAAATAAAATTAACAAGGATAATATGTGTATTGCAGGAGCCACTAACGAGGTGGCAGCCCTGCGGAATGCTGTGTCCGCGGCCGAACGCAATGCGGCCGTGGAACGGGCTGAGCGAGAAAAGCAAGAGGCACGGGTGGCGGAAGTTCGGCAAGAGCTCCAGGTTCTCATGGAAAAACATGAGAGTTTGGAGCGTGACTCCAAGACTCGAGAGTCCGAGCTTGCCTCGGCTCTCGAAAGTGCCAAGTCCGCCAAGGTCGAGGCCCATAAGGCCCTTCAGGAGGTTGAGGACATAAAGAAGAAAGCGGCGGGTAAGGCGTTTTTCATGCAAAGCAGGCATGTTAATGTGAACTACCTGACACTTACCCGAATTTGGAGCTCTCCAGGGGCGTTTGCAGATCTGCCGCATAGTGCGTCTGATGCCGCCGCATTCTGTCGTGGCGAGGAGGGGAGCTCGACGGAGAAGGTCTTCTGGTCTCAGTATACTGAGGCCGGCCATCCGGTGCCCCTAAGCGACCAGCTGAAGCAGCTGGTCGAACTCCACAAGGTAGCTGAGGAGGCCATGAAGGGCCTCATAGTCCGGCTGTGGCCTGAACAGGCCATGCCTGGTAGCTACTTTGGCCTCGTGCGGCGGCTGGTGGATGCATGCCCTAGGCTGGATGTAGTCAAGCACTCCGCCTGTATCGAAGGTGCTCGTCGGGCCCTTGCCCGCATAAAGGTGCAATGGGGCAAATTGGATGCGGAGAAGCTTCTCACGGACCCACCGCCACCGGGCAAGGAGTATCGCACGCTGGAGAAATATTATAAAATTGTCCTGAAGGGAGCCTGCAATATTGCAGATGAGTGCTCCCGAAATGTAATCTTTGAGTTAACTCGCTGTTTATTTATCCTGTGCGCTGAAAACTTCGTTCATATGCGCCATGAGCAACGCTTGTTTAATTTAAAATATTACCTTCTGTGCGGCCGTTTATAAAATCTGAGAGATGGCAAGTCGTTAGCTTCAGCCCCCAAGCCACAAGTGCTGGGGTGTTCGGTGATAAACTTGAGCACTCTTGTTCCCATTTTTGGGTCCATCTAGGGAGGCGCTCAACACGACGAACAAGGCAACCGGACTTATAATGCTTGAACACTCTCACTTAGCCATAGAATTCTATAATTTTAAATTTCGGCCAAGCCCCTGGTATTCGGAAGACCGAATCCGGGGCGCTATCCACGCCTTCATCGGATATAACCCGGAACTTCGCTCGAAGCGGCGTGAGTCTTTAAGGACCCGAAAAAACCTCTCGAACAGCGACCAGTCTCTCGCCTTATCATGCCAGTGAGTTTTAGCTTTCTCCAATGAGGCGTTAACCCGGCTCAACCGGGGCGCAATCGCAGTGGTTCTCCCAGTGCCACCTTAGCCGACAGAACGGAATGTAAGGCACCAAAACGTGGGAGCCGGGCAAACCCAACTATTGACCCAAGACATGATTCGGAGCCGATTCATATAATGCTATAAGTTCGGGGTGCCGCACTTGTGAAAGTGTTCGGACTTTATCACACCATAGAGTGGGGAACATAAGCCCCTGGTGTATTATGCCGTACCAAAATATACGGGTGCCAGATGTCATATAATGAGCATATATATATAAAATGTAATGCAATTGCGATCATAAAGGTGCTGCATTATTAATGAAAGAAAAGTCTGCTAGTAGAGCGGACTGATATAAATAGTGCGGTAAGCAAGGGATTTGGACTAAATAAACATGTCCCCCTCCAGGGATGAGCTGCGGATTTGGTGTATATAATTAAATTTAATGCTCGTAATTGAGACCACCTGAGTGTTCGACGCGGCCTTCTTTAGTCCTTGACTGTTGCATCATGAGTTCGGCAGGTTCACCGCCGGACAGGGCTTCTGGTTAACAGAGTCCTGTGTACAAAAAAGGAGAAAAATAATAAAAAAAGAGAGGCACATTTGCGAGCCCCTGGTGTGGTCGAACCGCACTCTGGGTCCATTGTGATCGTGCCCCCTCCCCTGTGCCCATGGTATCTCCAAAGCGTAATGATGTACGCAGAGTGTTCTTCTTGCGATCATACGCGGGCGAGGGTTGGGGCCGCATTGCTACGCATGCTCTGATCGCGCCAGGTGGTCTTGGTTGATATTGCTCCGGGAGCGCTTTGCTGTATCCGGCCGTTTAACGGCCGAACTCGAGAATTGCCTTAGATGGCTGCTCTGTACTTCTGCCGCGAGAGCCGCTGTATGTTCCTCCGTTCGGAGGGAGCGTTCCGTATTCCCATTGACCGTGATGACTCCACGAGGGCCTGGCATCTTGAGCTTTAGGTATGCATAGTGTGGCACCGCGTTGAATTTGGCAAACGTGGTTCGTCCGAGCAGAGCGTGATAGCCGCTGCGAAACGGGACTATATCGAAGATTAACTCTTCGCTCCAGAAATTATCCGGGGATCCGAAGACCACTTCCAATGTGACTGAACCTGTGCAGTTGGCTTCTACTCCTGGTATGACACCTTTAAAGGTTGTCTTTGTAGGTTTAATCCTTGATGGGTCTATGCCCATTTTGCGCACTGTATCCTGATAAAGCAGGTTTAGGCTACTGCCGCCGTCCATCAGGACTCTCGTGAGGTGGAACCCATTGACGATTGGGTCTAAGACCAATGCGGTGAATCCGCCATGGCGTATGCTGGTCGGATGGTCTCTTCGATCGAAAGTGATCGGACAAGAGGACCATGGGTTGAACTTTGGGGCGACTGGCTCCATCGCATAGACGTCCCTTAGTGCGCGTTTCCTCTCCCTCTTGGGTATATGGGTCGTGTATATCACATTCACCGTCCGTACTTGTGGGGGAAAACCCTTCTGTCCTCTGTTGTTCGGCGACCGGGTCTCTTCCTCGTCGTCGCTATTTAGCCCCTTGTCATTGTTTTCGGCAATTAACTTGCCGGCCTGCTTGAACACCCAGCAATCTCTATTGGTGTGGTTAGCTGGCTTTTCAGGGGTGCCATGTATCTGGCATGAGCGGTCGAGTATTCGGTCCAAGTTGGACGGACCCGGAATGGTTCTTTTAAATGGCTTCTTCCGTTGACCGGGTGTAGAGCCTCGGAATCCGGCATTGACCACCGTATCCTCCTTATCGTCGCCGTTAATTCGGCGCTTGTTTTTGTTTCGACGTGACCTGCCGTTGTTGTCCTTAGTTTCCGGACTGCCAGAATTTTTACGGAGATTGTTGCTGCGGGCTAGCCAGCTGTCCTCTCCCGCACAAAAGCGGGTCATTAGCGATGTGAGGGCTGCCATGGATTTCGGCTTTTCCTGCCCCAGGTGCCGGGCTAGCCATTCGTCCCGGATGTTATGTTTGAAGGCTGCAAGGGCCTCTGCGTCCGGACAATCGATGATTTGATTTTTCTTCGTCAAGAACCGTGTCCAGAATTGTCTGGCCGATTCGTCTGGCTGCTGAATGATGTGGCTTAGGTCATCGGCGTCTGGTGGTCGCACATATGTGCCTTGGAAGTTATCAAGGAATGCGGCCTCCAGGTCCTTCCAACACCCAATTGATTCTGCGGGCAAGCTGTTAAGCCAATGCCGAGCTGGTCCTTTAAGCTTGAGTGGGAGGTACTTTATGGCATGGAGATCATCGCCGCGGGCCATATGGATGTGGAGAAGATAGTCTTCGATCCACACCGTGGGGTCTGTTGTGCCATCGTAAGATTCGATGTTCACGGGTTTAAACCCTTCGGGGATCTGATGATCCATTACTTCGTTAGTGAAGCATAACGGGTGTGCGGCGCCCCTGTATTGAGCGATATCGCGACGCAACTCGAGAGAGCGCTGTCTGCTGTGTTCGGCCCGGCCGGGGTTATTGTATCCGGCACGACGGTATTCGTCGTGGGTCGTAGGGCGCCCACGTGATCCATAGATGGATCTGGATTGCCTTGCTTTGTCCTCCAATATGTCTCGCAAGTCCGGCGCGTTCCCTCTTGGCTTCGTACTTTTGGAGCGATGCCGGGGTATGGTCTTGGCTGGGGGCCTGGATGCCTCTCTGTCACGACCACGGGGTGGTCGGTCAGCCATATCCTGCGCTGGTGATGGATGTATGTATGCTTCCTCCTCTAATCGGGGGAGCAGCTTGCGTTTTGGGTAACTTTTGGAGGGACGTTTGAGTTTATACTCTTCGGCCGCGAGGACCTCGGTCCATCAATCGGCCAGCAGGTCCTGATCAGCTTGAAGCTGTTGCTGCTTTTTCTTTAGGATGTTTGCTGTGGCGATAAGCCTGCGCTTGAAGCGCTCTTGTTCGACGGGATCCTCGGGTACGACGAATTTGTCATCGTTGAGGCTTGCTTCGTCTTCGGAGGGAGGCATATAATTATGAACCTCAACCTCTTCATCTGCCGCCCCCTCATGAGGGCTTGCTTCTGCATCCTCCTACGCTGAGTCTTGCTGGAGGGGATTGTCTTCGGCACTCTCTGGAGTATTATTATCTCCTGTGCCGGAATCTCCATTCTTGCTATGGCAAGATTTAGAGCGGCACCGCTGACGCCGGCGCTTGGGCTGTTTCTTTAAGGGATCTGCCTCCGCTGTTTCTTTGCCGTCCCCATCTTTTGGGGTATCCACCATGTATACGTCATATGACGAGGTGGCCTTCCAGTGCCCTATGGGCGCTGGTTCCTGTTCGTCTCCGGCATCGTCGTCCATAGCGTCGATGTCTTCAGAGTCGTAGTCTAGCATGTCGGTTAGGTCATCGACAGTGGCTACAAAGTGGGTGGTGGGTGGGCTCTGAATTTTTTCGTCGTCCGCATCCCAACCATCCTGGCCATAATCCGGCCAGGACTCTCCTGATAACGAGAGATGCTTTAGTGAATTCAAGATATCGCCAAAAGGCGAGCATTGGAAGATGTCCGCGGCGGTGAATTCCATAACCGGCGCCCAATCCGGTTCGATTGGTAGGTGCGCGGGAGGTTCGGAGTCCGGCGAGGAGTCCGGCGCCTCGGAATCACGAGTTTCGCAGGGGACAAGATTAGTGTTCGGCTCCATCGCCGTGGATGTTGGAGCCCCCAGGGCGGCGTCTATCCACCGACCCTCGATCTGGGCGATCGGCTCCGGGCTAATGGCCGAAGCGGATCCGTGTGCGGCCACCAAGGCACTGTTTGGCGGCAGAGCTAGATCATGCCCATCGTCACAGTGCGGCGCGCTTGGCTGTGGCTCGAGTCCGTCGAGGATCAAGTCTCCGCGGACATCGGCTGTGAAGTTTAAGCTTCGAAATCTGACCTGACGGCCAGGGGCGTAGCTTTCGATCTGCTCCAGATGGCCAAGTGAATTGGCCCGCAGGGAGAAGCCGCCGAATATGAAGATCTGTCCGGGGAGAAAAATCTCACCCTGGATAGCGTTGCAGGTTGAAGATGCCATCAAGCCTATCGGTGACGACACAGAGGAACTCTCAATGAAAGCACCAATGTCGGTGTCAAAACCGGCCGATCTCGGGTAGGGGGTCCCGAACTGTGCGTCTAGGCAGATGGTAACAGGAGACGAGGGACACGATGTTTTTACCCAGGTTCGGGCCCTCTCGATGGAGGTAAAACCCTACGTCCTGCTTGATTAATATTGATGATATGGGTAGTACAAGAGTAGATCTACCACGAGATCAAGGAGGCTAAACCCTAGAAGCTAGCCTATGGTATGATTGTTGTAATGTATGTTGTCCTACGGACTAAAGCCCTCCGGTTTATATAGATACCGGAGAGGGCTAGGGTTACACAGAGTCGGTTACAATGGTAGGAGATCTACGTATCCGTATCACCAAGCTTGCCTTCCACGCCAAGGAAAGTACCATCGGACACGAGCCGGAGTCTTCAATCTTGTATCTTCGTAGTCTTGGACTCTGGCGGACATTGATAGTCCGGCTGTCCGGACACCCCCTAGTCCAGGACTCCCTCAACGGGCATGAACATCCTTCCTGGAACTTGAACTTGAATCATCCAGCACTCCTCTTCTGGTAAAGTGGTGATGTAGGTCCCGGTGAAGCTTGGTACTCCGATGTTCAGGTATTTGGTGACTTCCTTCAAGTGGCGTCCGAAAGGTGTATCTTCATCCGGTTGCGTGAACTTGTTCCTTGCATCCGCCATCCTAAAGAGTAGAAAAAGGAGAGGAGTTAGAAATGAGAAGAGAGTAGTGATCTAGGGCTTTAGCTTAGTGGTCGTGTCCTATAGTCAGTGTGTGCTCTGGTACCATCTTGTAGCGACTAGACCTGAAACGGTCTGATCTCTGTGCATTAGTGTCATCCCTGGATCAGTAATGCTGACACGCACAATACTTGCAGGATTTATAACAGAGTAGCAATCACACACTTATTACATCGAATGTCTCAAAAGAGAACATTATTACAATAAATATTGCTTAAGGCCATCTAAATACGATAACAGCGGAAGGCTTGGAAGATAAAGTGAGTCCATCAACTCCAACGGCATCACTGAGTGAAAGATCACGACCCAAGGCACCTTACTCGTCGTCTGAAAAGTCTGCAACATGAACGTTGCAGCCCGAAAATGGGTCAACACATGGAATATGCTGGCAATGTAACACATAGAGAGTAATGAACAGAATAATGCTATCACTACATGCATATATGGCTGGTGGAAAGCTCTATGGTTATAGTTTTGCATAAAGCCAATTTTTCCCTACAACAAAGGAATAAATTTATTTAACTATCATGGTGGTTGTTAAACATTGAGAAGGTTCCTCCAACTCAGTCCCAATTAAGCATCATCATTAAACCCAATCAAATTAAATTAAGACACATGATGAGATCAACATGATAATCCAAGAACTAGATACTCAAAACGTCCATAACCGGGGACACAGCTAACCATGATTAGTTTGGACACTCTGCAGAGGTTTGCGCACTTCTCCCCACAAGATTCGATCTCCTCCATTGGATTTCTCGCACAACATGATGTTTGAGAAACGGATGACCGAGACACAGTCTTTCAGAAACAATAACTCTTTACTCTGGATGGATAGTTACACCTACTTTCCCCTACATCTGCTAGCCCATCACTGAAAGAGTTTAGGCAACCTACTCAACTATGCTAGAGCCCATAATAGCTTGTCGCTGCACACGGAAGTTTCTAGCATGAATAATCTTATGATCCCTTTGAGCCTGGGTGGCAGTCCATAGGATAATCACATGGAACCCCAAGATTTCCAAAAAAAATACAGGCAACACTGGGTTCCCCAGGTGCCTCAATCCACCCAGATGTGTATTAAAGTAGCCACCTTAAGTTAACCATTAATTAACAATACACACATCTGTCATGGATACACTCACCCAATCCACGTCTACAAGCATAGCATAGCAATATAAGCAATGTAGAAGTAACTCCCAAAGTTTGATAATAAACAGGACAATAGGTACTACCTCATCTACTTCCCAAAACCCACATATTAAAAGATCCTAATCATGCAATTGTTTGAGGATTGATCTAATGCAATAAAACTGGGTAGTAAAGAGGTATGATCAAAGTGTTACTTGCCTTGCTGATGATCCGTGAAACCTAGAGACTCGTAGTAGCACGCTTCGCACTCCGGGTAATCACAAACAAACAAGCATACAATAAGAACTCAACTAGAAGAACGGGCAAAACTCAAATAAGAGATCTAACCAGACAGTTCAACTTAACAACTCCGGTTTGCAAAAAGAATCAAATCAAACGAGGCAACGAAACTCAAACTGCGAAAGAAACGAACTTTGTTTACTAATCTGGAATTAAGTCAAATTTTACAGTAGCAAAAAATTGTTTAAGTTGGTTAAACATAAAGAGGGTTTTGAGACGAAACTCTAGGCACTTGAATCGCCTGATTCCGATAAACGAGCGAAAAGATAAACTAAAACGAAAATCAGGGCAAAAATCGTGATCGAAAATAATCACAGAAAAACCCTGGAAAAAGAAAAACTGACGAACAGGCTAACGAATGAACGTTCGCTGTCTGCGGCTAAATGGTGAAAATCGTTCGTTAAAACGAACGAATGAGCAGACGCTCGCTAAATAAGCTAAACCAAAAAAAACTAAACCGATCTAAAAAAACCTAGGGTTTTCTAAAAAAACTGAATCGGTTTTCTCTCGAAAACCGGCGGCGGCGGCGTCTACCTCGGCGGGGCTCCGGCGAGATCCGGCGGCTCCGGCGGGATTCGGTGGGGCGGCGGGCTGCTCGGGCGATGGCGGGGCGGCAACGGCAGGCGGCGGCGGCGGCGTGCGGCTCGGGTGGTGGTGGTGGGGGTCGGTGGCGGCTGGCTTGGGGTAGGGGCCATCTCTGGAGGCGTGCTCCTCCCGGACTAGGGCGGCGGCGGCTTCACTTGGGACTCCGGTCCCGAGCCGGTGCGGGAGACGGCGGCGGCGCTGGGCTGGCTTAGCTGGGCCTTTGGCCCAGTCGGGCGCTTGGGGATTTTTTTAAAAACTTACCTCCAAAAATAAATCCTAGAAAAATAAATAAGAATCTACAAATGCCAAAATAAATTTTCACTGTCTAAATAAAATATTTAGAACAAGGTGAATATTTTCTTGGCCCTAAAATGCAATTTTGAAAACGTGCAATTTTTCTAAGTCAAATAAAATTGCAATAAAACTCCCAAATAAAATACTTATTTGATTTTAATATTTTTCCTCTAGTATTTCATTTATTTTGGGAAAGTCATTTCATTCCCTCTCTTTTATTTTGTAAATGAAATATACCAAGAAAAAAAATTAAAACCAAACGATCCCCTTTTATTTTCAAAAATTTGAGAAAACTCAAATATGAAAATAACGAAATCCCCAACTCTCTCCGTAGGTCCTTCAGTTGTGTAGAATTTTCTTGGATCAAACTAAAATACAATAAAATATGAGATGCAATGATGATCTAATGTATAACATTCCAAATTGAAAATTTGGGATGTTACAAACCTACCGCCCTTAAGATGAATCTCGCCCTCGAGATTCGGGTTGGCTAGAAAATAGGTGAGGGTAATCCTTTCGTAGGTCTTCCTCTCGTTCCCAGGTGGCTTTGTCTTTGGTATGGTGGCTCCATTGAACTTTGCAGAACTTGATAACCCTGGTGCGTGTGACTCGGCTGGCAAACTCGAGAATCTTGACTGGTTTCTCCTCATAGGTTAAATCGCTATCCAACCGAATTGCTTCCAGTGGCACTGTATCTCTCAGAGGAATATCGGCCATCTCTGCAGGGCACTTCTTCAACTGAGAAACGTGGAACACATCGTGAACTCCTGACAATCCTTCGGGCAACTCCAACTTGTAAGCAACTTCTCCCATACGTTCCAAAACTTTGTATGGTCCCACAAAATGTGGCGCTAACTTTCCCTTAACTCCAAAACGCTTAACTCCTCGAAGCGGGGACACTCGAAGATAACTTTGTCTCCGACTTCGTAAACTATTTCCTTGCATTTCGAATCCGCATAGCTCTTCTGCCTGGACTAGGCTACCTTGAGTCTATCACGAATCAGCTTAACCTTCTCTTCAGACTCTTTGATCAAATCTGGTCCAAACAACTGACGGTCTCCAACTTCATCCCACAACAACGGTGTCCTGCACCTCCTTCCGTACAAAGCTTCGAAAGGGGCCATCTTCAAACAGGATTGATAACTGTTGTTGTAAGAGAACTCTGCATAAGGCAAATTGTCGTCCCAACTTGATCCATAATCAAGCGCACAAGCTCTCAACATGTCCTCCAGAATCTGATTGAATCTCTCGGTCTGTCCATCTGTCTGCGGGTGAAAGGCTGTACTTAACTCTAGCCTGGTACCCAAGGTTTCGTGCAACTGATTCTAGAACTTTGAGGTAAACTGGGTTCCTCTATCTGATACAATGGTCCTCGGAACTCCAGGCAGACATACGATCCTGGTCATATATATCTTTGCCAACTTAGCACTGGTATAAGTGGTCTTCACTGGGATGAAATGGGCTACCTTCGTCAAACGACCGACTACAACCCATATCGAGTCATAGCCTGAATGAGTCCTGGGCAATCCCATGATAAAATCCATGCCTTGCTTATCCCGCTTCCATTCGGGATAGGCAATGGCTATAACAAACCTGCTGGCTTCTGATGCTCTGCCTTTACCCTCTAACATACATCACAAACTGCTACATACTCCACAATATCCTTCTTCATTCCGGTCCACCAGAAACTGTCCTTCAAATCCAGATACATCTTGGTGTTTCCTGGGTGAATCAAATACGGCGAATCATGGGCCTCTTGTAGAATTAACTTCCTGATCTCCGGATCATTTGGCACATATACGCGATCCTCAAACCATAAGGTATCGTGCTCATCCTCATGAAATCCCTTAGCTTTTCCTTTGCTCATCCTTTCCTTTATCTTGGCAATCTCCTTGTCCGTCTTCTGAGCTTCTCGGATCTTATCCATCAACATAGATTGAATCTCCAATGTTGCTATATAGCCTCCCAGAGCTATCTCCAAACATAGCTCGCGAAGATCCTCTGCTAACTCCTTGGGTAACTCTCCGGTCATGAGTGTGTTGACATGGCTCTTGCGGCTCAACGCTCAGCTACTACGTTAGCCTTTCCAGGATGACAGTGCAATCTCATATCATAATCCTTGATGAGCTCCTACCATCTCCTTTGCCTGACATTCAACTCCTTCTGCGTGAAGATACACTTCAAACTCTTGTGATCTGTGTACACCTCACAATGGTTTCCGATGAGAAAGTGTCTCCATGTCTTCAATGCATGCACTACGGCTGCTAACTCCAAATCATGTGTAGCATAGTTTAACTCATGGGGTTTAAGCTGTCGTGAGGCATATGAAACAACTCTTCCCTCCTGCATAAGCACTGCTCCAAGTCCTCGACGAGAAGCATCACAATATACTTCATAATCCTTGCGCTGATCTGGCAGAATCAACACTGGTGATGTAACCAAACGTTTCTTCAACTCCTGGAAAATGGCCTCACATTCCTCAGTCCATCTGAATTTGGTGTCCTTCTTCAACAATTCAGTCATGGGCTTTGCAATCTTCGAGAAGTTCTCAATGAACCTCCGGTAGTATCCTGCTAGTCCAAGAAAACTCCGGATCTCCCCAACTGACATGGGTGATTCCCAATTTGTCACAGTGACAACCTTGGTGGGGTCTACTGCTATTCCTTCTTCGGATATAACATGTCCGAGGAATCCAACTTCCTTCAACCAAAACTCGCACTTGCTGAACTTGGCATATAGCTGATGTTCTCTGAGCTTTCCAAGTACCAATCGCAAATGCTCCTTATGCTCCTCTTCATTCTTCGAATAGACCAGAATACCATTAATGAACACCATGACGAACTTATCCAAAAACTCCATAAACACCTTGTTCATCATGTTCATGAAATAGGCAGGTGCGTTAGTCAGACCAAATGACGTAACAGTATACTCATATAGCCTGTACCTTGTGGTAAAAGCTGTCTTAGGTATATCCTGCTCTTGAATCTTCAACTGGTGGTATGCTGATCGCAGATCGATCTTGGAAAATACCTTAGTTCCTTGCAGCTGGTCAAACAAATCGTTGATCATCGGCAGTGGGTACTTGTTCTTGATCGTTACTTCATTCAATCCTCGATAATTAACAACCATCCTCAATGATCCGTCCTTCTTCTCCACTAGAAGCACTGGTGATCCCCAAGGTGGTGAACTTGGGTGAATATAGCCTTTATCCAGTAACTCCTTAATTTCCTTCTTAATTTCCTCCAAATCCTTTGTGGGCATCCTGTACGGTCTCTTAGATATTGGCCCTATGCCGGGCAAAAGCTCAATCAAAAACTCAATGTCACTATCCGGTGGCATGCCTGGCAACTCTTCTGGAATTACATCAAGGAAATCCTTCACCACAGGTACTTCCTCCTGTACAACTCCTGATAAGGAATTCACTTGAGTCCTCCTCGGCACATGCCGGGATACATACTTGATCCTTCTTCCTTCTGGGGTGGTGAGCAAAATCAACTTACTGGCACAATCAATGTTTCCTCCATACATCGATAGCCAATCCATACCCAGAATCACATCCAACCTTGCGAATCCAAAATTATCAGGTCTGAGGGGAAAACATGCCTACCTGTGGTCAATGGCATCTGAAAACATCCTTGACTTGCCATATACTCCGCTCCTGGCGAGCTTACTAACATAGGTGTTCTAAGAACTTTGGTGGGCAGTTTATACTTATCCACAAATCCCCTTGATATGTATGAATGCGATGCACCAGTATCAAAAAGAACGATTGCAGTAAATGACTTAACCAAAAACTTACCTATTACTGCATCTAGCTGGGCTTCTACCTCCTCCACGTTAATGTGGTTCACCTGTCCCCTATTGAAAGGGTTGGGCTTCTTCCCTGAGCTTCCATTGCTATTTCCATTCTCTGCTTCTGGACATTCAGTGGCATAATGTCCAGTCTTCTGGCATTTGAAGCAGGTAATGTGGCTCAGATCCCACTTGGCTGGTGTTGATGGGTTGGAACGGTTCTGACTATTGCTTCCTCCATTCCCATTGCTATTCTTGGGGCCACTATGGTTGTGCGAACTCCCTCCATTGTGATTGTGACCTCCATGGGTATGCTGAAAAGGTCCTCCCGAGTTCGGGGTAAAACGAGGCTTCCGCTGAGCTCCAGAATTGTACTTCCCTTGTCCATACTTCCTATTGCGGCTGTCAATCTGCTGCTGCTTCCTTTCAATCATGAGAGCTCTGTCTACCAACTCCTGGTAGTTGTTGAAAGTTGTCACCATCAACTGCATGCTCAACTCATCATTTGGTTCTTCCAGAAACTTCTCCTGCTTAGCTGCATCCGTAGCAACGTCATCTGGGGCATAATGTGCTAACTTACTAAAATCATCCACATACTGGCCAACGGTACATCCTCCTTGGCGTAAGTTGCGAAACTCACGCTTCTTCATGGCCATAGCTCCTGCTGAAACATGGACAGTATGGAAAGCCTGCTGAAACTGGTCCCATGTGACAGTGTCGATGGGGTAAGTGGCTGTGAAATTCTCCCACCATGATGTTGTGGGTCCATCAAGCTGATGTGCGGCAAAACGCACTCTCTCCGCATCTGTGCATCCTGTAGTGGTCAACTACCTTCCAATCTTGCGGAGCCAATCATCTGCTATAATCAGCTCGGTGCTACTGGAGAACACCGGCAGATTTAGCCTTAAGAAACGAGCTAAGTGATCAACAGGTGGTGGTGGGGGTAGGTTGTTGTTGTTGTTCCCCCGATTCTGATTCTGGACTAGTATTTGCATCAATGCATTCTGCTGCTGGATCAAATGAGTGAGCTCCGGCGGAAAAGCAAATCCATTGTCGCGTCTCGGAGGCATCTAAGGGTTTAGAAAAGATGAGAAAATAGAATAGAAATAAATCTAGAGGGAAAACACTACCCATATGCACATGAGACAAACACAATCATATAACTTCAATCAATTCAAACAAGGGCATACAACGGTCTAACTATCGTTACAAAAGTGCTTGGACTATACTATATACTTGGGGGAGTTCTACTACTGATATGGTGGCCGTCTAGAAAATTTGATCGATCGAAGACTCCATGATATCTGCTCCAACTTCATCAACAAAGTCATCATCACTATCGTCAGGATCCGAGTCGGTGTCATCGATGATGATGTAGTTCTCCGGACAGGTAGAGTCGTCGTCTTCTCCTCCTGGCACGGGGTCTCCCATGAATACTCCGATCTTCTTTATCAGGTCGTCATTCTTCTCCAATAATGTTGCAATTTCCTCCTCATATCCATCGCGGGTAGATCTGAGTTCTTCTTCTAGTTCCGTGATCCTAGTCATTTCCTTCTTCAGATCTATCATGCCTGCGCACATCTGGTTCTCCTGGCAACGAATGTGCTGGTTTAACTCCTGGATGTAAGCTGCAATAGATCTATCCTTACTGCTACTGATCATCTCCCATTGCTTGTCTCGGCGTCCAAAAATTTGGTAGATGGTATCCTTGAGATCCTCATGGTAAACTTCTCCAATGCGTCCCATGGTGATGTGAGTTGCCATGCTCTTTCCCAGACTCCAGTGTGGTGCATCAAAGGAAAACTCTATGGGTTCAGTGACGGGCATGAACATCCTTCCTGGAACTTGAACTCGAATCATCCAGCACTCCTCTTCTGGTAAAGTGGCGATGTAGGTCCCGGTGAAGCTTGGTACTCCGATGTTCAGGTATTTGGTGACTTCCTTCAAGTGGCGTCCGAAAGGTGTATCTTCATCTGGTTGCGTGAACTTGTTCCTTGCATCCGCCATCCTAAAGAGTAGAAAAAGGAGAGGAGTTAGAAATGAGAAGAGAGTAGTGATCTAGGGCTTTAGCTTAGTGGTCGTGTCCTATAGTCAGCGTGTGCTCTGATACCATCTTGTAGCGACCAGACCTCAAATAGTCTGATCTCTGTGCATTAGTGTCATCCCTGGATCAATAATGCTGACACGCACAATACTTGCAGGATTTATAGTAGAGTAGCAATCACACACTTATTACATCGAATGTCTCAAAAGAGAACATTATTATAATAAATGTGGCTTAAGGCCATCTAAATACGATAATAGCGGAAGGCTTGGAAGATAAAGTGAGTCCATCAACTCCAACGACATCACTGAGTGAAAGATCACGACCTAAGGCACCTTACTCGTCGTCCGAAAAGTCTGCAACATGAACGTTGCAGCCCAAAAACGGGTCAGCACATGGAATATGCTGGCAATGTAACACACAGAGAGTAATGAACAGAATAATGCTATCACTACATGCATATATGGCTGGTGGAAAGCTCTATGGTTACAGTTTTGCATAAAGCCAATATTTCCCTACAACAAAGGAATAAATTTATTTAACTATCATGGTGGTTGTTAAACATTGAGAAGGTTCCTCCAAGTCAATCCCAATTAAGCATCATCATTAAACCCAATCAAATTAAAGTAAGTAACAGATGATATCAACATGATAATCCAAGAACTAGATACTCAAAACGTCCATAACCAGGGACACAACAAACCATGATTAGTTGTACACTCTGCAGAGATTTGCGCACTTTTCCCCACAAGACTCGATCTCCTCCGTTGGATTTGTCGCACTACGTGATGTTTTGAGAAATGGATGACCGAGACACAGTCTTTCAGAAACAATAACTCTTTACTCTGGATGGATAGTTACACCTACTTTCCCCTACATCTGCTAGCCCTCCACTGAAAGAGTTCATGCAACCTACTCAACTATGCTAGAGCCCATAATAGCTTGTGGCTGCACACGGAAGTTTCTAGCATGAATAATCTTAGGATCCCTTTGAGCCTAGGTGGCAGTTCATAGGATAATCACACGAAACCCCGGGATTTCCAAAAAACTATAGGCAACACTCGGTTCCTCAGGTGGCTCAATCCACCCACATGTGTATTAAAGTAGCCACCTTAAGTTAACCATTAATTAACAATACTCACATCTGTCATGGATACACTCACCCAATCCACGTCTACAAGCATAGCATAGCAATATAAGCAATGTAGAAGTAACTCCCAAAGTTTGATAATAAACAGGACAATAGGTACTACCTCATCTACTTCCCAAGACCCACATATTAAAAGATCCTAATCATGCAATTGTTTGAGGATTGATCTAATGCAATAAAACTGGGTAGTAAAGAGGTATGATCAAAGTGTTACTTGCCTTGCTGATGATCCGTGAAACCTAGAGACTCGTAGTAGCACGCTTCGCACTCCGGGTACTCTATCGCAATCAAACAAGCATACAATAAGAACTCAACTAGAAGCACAGGTAAAACTCAAATAAGAGACCTAACTAGAAAGTTCAACTTAAGAACTCCGGTTTGCAAAAAGAATCAAATCAAACGAGGCAACGAAACTCAAACTGCGAAAGAAACAAGCTTCGTTTACTAACATGGACTTAAGTCAAATTTTACAGTAGCAAAAACTTGTTTAAGTTGGTTAAACAGAAAGAGGGTTACAAGATGAAACTCTAGGCGCTTGAATAGCCTGATTCCGATAAACGAGCGAAAGGATAAACTAAAACGAAAATCCGGGCAGAAATCGTGATAAAAATAATCGCGGAAAAACCCTGGAAAAAGAAAAACTGACGAACAGGCTAACGAACGAACGTTCGCTGTCTGCGGCTAAACGGTGAAAATCGTTCGTTAAAACGAACGAACGAGCGGGCGTTCACTAAATAATCTAAACCAGAAAAAAACTAAACTGATCTAAAAAATAAAACCTAGGGTTTTCTAAAAAAATGAATCGGTTTTCTCTCGAAAACTGGCGGCGGCGGCGTCTACCTCGGTGGGGCTCCTGCGAGATCTGGCAACTCCGGCAGGGTCTGGTGGGGCGGTGGGCTGCTTGGGCGATGGCGGGGCGGCAACGGCAGGCTGCGGCGGCGGCGTGCGGCTCGGGTGGTGGTGGTGGGGGTCGGAGGTGGCGGTATTTAAGAGGAGGGGGGTGGCTGGCATGGGGGAGGGGCCGTCTCGGGAGGCGTGCTCCTCCCGGACTAGGGCGGCGGCAGCGGCTTCGCTCGGGACTCCGGTCCCGAGCCGGTGCGGGAGACGGCGGCGGCGCTGGGCCGGCTCGGCTGGGCCTTCGGCCAAGTCGGGCGCGCGGGGATTTTAAAAAAAAAACATACCGCCGAAAATAAATCCTAGAAAAATAAATAAAAATCTAAAAATGCCAAAAATAAATTTTCAGTGTCTAAATAAAATATTTAGAACAAGATGAACATTTTCTTGGACCTAAAATGCAATTTTGAAAACGTACAATTTTTCTAATTCAAATAAAATTGCAATAAAACTCCCAAATAAAATACTTATTTGATTTTAATATTTTCCTCTAGTATTTCATTTATTTTGGGAAAGTCATTTTATTCCCTCTCTTTTTTTTGTAAATGAAATATACCAAGAAAAAATATATTTAAAACCAAACGAAAAATTTGAGAAAACTTAAATATGAAAATAACGAAATCCCCAACTCTCTCCGTATGTCCTTGAGTTGCGTAGAATTTTCTTGGATCAAACCAAAATGCAATAAATATGTGATGCAATGATGATCTAATGTATAACATTCCAAATTGAAAATTTTGGATATTACACCCCGCAAAATTCTTAAAGTCCGAACACCTATAGGGAACTCTTCGACGTCTCAGATATTGCCTTATATGCATCAGCTCCTATTAATTTCTTTGGTATATAGTTGGGTTTCCCAGCTCCTGTGTTTGCCACCTTACGTTCTGCAAGTTCGGCTAAGGTAGTAAAAGGAGAACTACTGCGATTGTATTTCTGGTTCATCCGGTTAAGTACCTTAGTAGAGAAAGCCGAAAACTGACTCCCATGATAGGTGAGAGCGGGTCAGCAGTCCGGTGACTTAGTGTTATACTACAAATCGTGCGTGATTTATGTCGTGTTACACGAGGGGCTGGGATTTTGACCAGTCACGTTGCAACGCACCATACTCCGGATTGCCATTCAAGCAACAAAGGGCTAGTACTTAGCGCCACCAATGGACTCGTATGGCTAAGTGAAAGTACTAAAGCCACATAGTCTGATTGCCTAGTTCACCCGCAAGATGCCTCCTATATCGGACCAAGACGTTGGATAATGTGCGGTCATGCATTCCCGAACACCAGTGTAATATTTACGTGGGGGTTGAAGCCGACGACTAGTTATATTCCAGACATATAAACAACAACATAGGAGGATAAACTAATCATAAAGCATAATCATAACTATCATACACCATGAGTTCATTACATGACTCTTACAAACCGGACTCAACTATTCAAATATGACGTCCTTTGAGCACTGGCCCTCTACAATGCGGGCTCCTTCAAGGACCTCATCAAAGTGCCTTCAGGTGGCCCTGCGGCGGCAATCTCGGTGGCCTTCGTCTTCGCCCATTGCACCTTGACGCGGGCGAAGGCCATCCAGGCACCTTCTATGCAGGACGACCGCTTGAGGGTGTCGATCCGAGGAAGCACATCCACCAGCAGCTTCACAAGAACGAAGTGGCTGCTAGGGATGGCCTTGGCCGGCCACAGAGGGACTATCTCATCCTTCATGGCCAGTCCGGCCACCCTATGAACCTCGGACAGCTGCTTCAGCTGGTCACTCAGGGGCACTGGAAGTTCTGGCGCAAGGTACTGTGACCAGAACAACTTCTCCATCGAGCTCCCCTCTTTGGCTCGGAAGAATGCGGCGGCATCCGCAATACTCCTCGGCAGTTCGGCAAAGGTGCCTGGAGAACTCCAAACTCTGGCCAGCAAAATATATCTCTTACTAGTATATCTACTCTGCATGATAAAGGCCTTACCAGCCGCAATCTGCCTCGCCTCTTGGATCTCCTGGCGAGCTCCCTGGGCATCAACCCGGGCTTCCTTCAGGTTCTCAAGAGATTTGGTGAGCTTGGAGGCCTATTCCAAACTTTTCTGCTCCAAGGACTCGCACCTTGTGATGGCGTCCTTGAGCTCCTGCTCGACCTCCCCCACTCGTGCCTCGTGTTTTTGGTGGGTGGTTTGCTCCTCCTCTAAAGACTTGGCCGCTTTGTCCGCGGCCGCCTTGCTCACCTCTGCCTCCTTTTTGGCTTCGACGAGGGCGCTCTTGAGGGACTCGACCTCGGCTGCGCCAAGTGTGAGTGTTTTACAACATTTTCAGTCAGTTTACATGACTAAATACAGATACCACTCTCGAGTATGAAAAACTTTCACATACCTTGGGTTTCATTAAACCGCTTGTTGATGTGGTCGAGTTCCTCATCGGATAGCCGAAGCTTCCGATTGAGCTCAACTATCTCTACGGCCTGGGTAGTAGCCACCAACATCAAAGTCTCTCCAACAATGTATACGGCATGTTACGAAAGTGTTTTTGATGCTCTGTCCGGATTGTCCTAATCCGAACACAGTCTCAGGGGCTATTGTCTACACATGGGTATCGCCTAAGACACATATGTGTACAAAAAATAAAGCTAGTAAAGAATATTACTTTGCTTACCTCAAAGCCTGTCAATAGGCTGTTGAAGGCTTCGGTCAATCCGCTCTTCGCGGACCTAACCTTCTCCATAACTGCACCCATCAGGGCGCGATGCTCCTTGATACGTCTCCAACGTATCTATAATTTTTGATTGTTCCATCCTATTATATTACCCGTTTTGGATGTTTATGGGCTTTACTCTACACTTTTATATCATTTTTGGGACTAACCTACTCTCCCGAGGCCCAGCCCGAATTGCTATTTTTTTGCCTATTTCAGTGTTTCGAAGAAAAGGAATATCAAATGGAGTCCAAGCGGAATGAAACCTCCGGGAGCGATCTTTTTGGAACAAACACAATCCAGGAGACTTGGAGTGGACATCAAGAAGTAACCGAGGCGGCCACGAGGGTGCCCGGCGCGCTCTAAGGGGGTGGGCGCGCCCCCCACCCTCGTGGGCCCCTCATGACTCCCCTGACCTACCTCCTTCGCCTATATATATATCCGCGTACCCCAAAAACATCCAGGAGCACTACGAAAAACTATTTCCACCACCGCAACCTTCTGTATCCGTGAGATCCCATCTTGGAGCCTTCGCCGGCGCTCCGCTGGAGGGGGAATCGACCATGGAGGGCCTATACATCATCTCCAAGGACTCTCCGATGAGTTGTGAGTAGTTTACCACAGACCTTCGGGTCCATAGTTATTAGCTAGATGGCTTCTTCTCTCTCTTTGAATCTCAGTACAAAGCTCTCCTCTATCTTCTTGGAGATCTATTCGATGTAACTCTTTTTGTGGTGTGTTTGTCGAGATCCGATGAATTGTGGGTTTATGATCAAGTTTATCTATGAGAAATAATTGAATCTTCTTTGAATTCTTTTATGTGTGATTGGTTATCTTTGCAAGTCTCTTCGAATTATGAGTTTGGTTTGGCCTACTAGATTGATCTTTCTTGTAATGGGAGAAGTGCTTAGCTTTGGGTTCAATCTTGCGGCGTCCTTTCCCAGTGACAGCAAGGGCAGCAAGGCACGTATTGTATTGTTTCCATCGAGGATAAAAAGATGGGGTTTATATCATATTGCATGAGTTTATCCCTCTACATCATGTCATCTTGCTTAATGCGTTACTCTGTTCTTATGAACTTAATACTCTAGATGCAGGCAGGAGTCGGTCGATGTGTGGAGTAATAGTAGTAGATGCAGAATCGTTTCGATCTAATTGTTACGGACGTGATGCCTATATACATGATTATTCCTTGATATTCTCATAACTATGCACTTTTCTATCAATTGCTCGACAATAATTTGTTCACCCACCGTAATACTTATGCTATCTTGAGAGAAGCCACTAGTGAAACCTATGGCCCCCGGGTCTATCTTTTATCATATAAGTTTTCAATCTACTTTTATTTGCATCTTTTACTTTCCAACCTATATCATAAAAATACCAAAAGTATTTATCTTATCTTATTATCTCTATAAGATCTCACTTTCGCAAGTTTCCGTGAAGGGATTGACAACCCCTTTATCGCGTTGGTTGCGAGGTTCTTGTTTGTTTGTGTAGGTGCGTGAGACTTTTGAGGAGCCTCCTACTGGATTGATACCTTGGTTCTCAAAAACTGAGGGAAATACTTACGCTACTTTGTTGCATCACCCTTTCCTCTTCATGGGAAAACCAACGCAGTGCTCAAGAGGAAGCAAGAAGGATTTCTGGCGCCGTTGCCGGGGACGTCTTCGCTCAAGTCAAGACATACCAAGTACCCATCACAAACTCTTATCCCTCGCATTACATTATTTGCCATTTGCCTCTCGTTTTCCTCTCCCCCACTTCACCCTTGCCGTTTTATTCTCCCTCTCTTTCCCGTTCTCCTATCTCTTTCGCTTGCCTTTTTGTGTGCTTGTGTGTTGGATTTCTTGTCACGATGGCGCAAGATAATACCAAATTGTGTGAATTTTCCAATACCAATAATAATCATATCCTTAGCACTCCGATTGCTCCTCTTAATGATGCTGAATCTTGTGAAATCAATGTTGCTTTGTTGAATCTTGTTATGAAAGATCAATTCTCTGGACTTCCTAGTGAAGATGCCGCTACTCATCTAAACAACTTTGTTGATTTGTGTGATATGCAAAAGAAGAAAGATACGGATAATGATATTGTTAAATTGAAGTTATTTCCGTTTTCACTCAGAGATCATGCTAAAACTTGGTTTTCGTCTTTGCCTAAAAATAGTATTGATTCTTGGAATAAGTGCAAAGATGCTTTCATCTCTAAGTATTTCCCTCCCGCTAAGATCATCTCTCTTAGAAACAATATTGTGAATTTTAAACAACTTGATCATGAGCATGTTGCCCAATCTTGGGAAATAATGAAATTAATGATTCACAATTGCCCTACTCATGGTTTGAATTTATGGATGATCATACAAATTTTTATGCCGGATTGAATTTTGCTTCTAGAAATCTTTTAGATTCGGCCACGGGAGGCACTTTTATGGAAATCACTTTAGGATAAGCTACTAAACTCCTAGATAATATTATGGTCAATTATTCTCAATGGCACTGAAAGATCTACTAGTAAAAAAGTTCATGCTATAGAAGAAACTAATGTTTTGAGTGGAAAGATGGATGAACTTATGAAATTGTTTGCTACTAAGAGTGCTCCTATTGATCCTAATGATATGCCTTTGTCTACTTTGATTGAGAATAATAATGAATCTATGGATGTGAATTTTGTTGGTAGGAATAATTTTGGTGACAACGCGTATAGAGGAAACTTTAATCCTAGGCCATTTCCTAGTAATTCCTCTAATAATTATGGTAATTCCTACAATAACTCTTATGGAAATTTTAATAAGATGCCCTCTGATTTTGAGAATAGTGTTAAAGAATTTATGATCTCTCAAAAGAATTTTAATGCTTTGCTTGAAGAAAAAATGCTTAAAGTTGATGAATTGGCTAGGAACGTTGATAGACTTTCGCTTGATGTTGATTCTTTGAAACATAGATCTATTCCACCTAAGCATGATATCAATGAGTCTCTCAAAGCCATGAGAATTTCCATTGATGAGCGCAAAGAAAGAACCGCTAGGATGTGTGCTACGAAAGATTGCCTTGTAAAAGCGTATTCTTCTAGTTTCCATGAAAATAATGATGAAGATCTAAAAGTTATTGATGTGTCCCCTACTAAATCTTTGTTTTGCAATACGAATCTTTATAATGATGGGACTGGAGATGAGTCAAATTTAGTTAAAAGGTGTCCCAATGGTTCGAAGTTTTTAGATCTTGATGCTAAATTTGGTAAAAGTGGGATTGGAGAGGTCAAAACTTTACATAGCATTGAACCCACTATTATGGATTTCAAGGAATTTAATTATGATAATTGTTCTTTGATAGATTGTATTTCCTTGTTGCAATCCGTGTTGAATTCTCCACATGCTTATAGTCAAAATAAAGCTTTTACCAAACATATTGTTGATGCCTTGATGCAATCTTATGAGGAAAAACTTGAATTGGAAGTCTCTATACCTAGAAATCTTTATGATGAGTGGGAACCTACTATAAAAATTAAAATTAAAGATGATGAATGCTATGCTTTGTGTGATTTGGGTGCTAGTGTTTCCAAGATTCTGAAAACTTTATGTGATGTGTTAGGTTTCCATGATTTTGATGATTGCTCTTTAAACTTGCACCTTGTGGATTCTACCATTAAGAAACCTATGGGAAGGATCAATGATGTTCTTATTGTTGAAAATAGAAATTATGTGCCCGTAGATTTTATCGTTCTTGATATAGATTGCAATCTTTCATGTCCTATTATTCTTGGTAGACCTTTACTTAGAATGATTGGTGCAATTATTGATATGAAAGAAGGGAATATTAGATTCCAATTTCCATTAATGAAAGGCATGGAACACTTTCCAAGAAAGATAGTCAAATTACCTTATGAATCTATCATGCGAGCTACTTATGAATTGAATGCCAAAGATGGCAATACTTAGATCTATTCTCGCTTTTATGGCTAGCTATGGGCGTTAAAAGATAGCGCTAGTTGGGAGGCAACCCAATTATATTTTTGTTTCTTGCTTTTTTGCTTCTGTTTAGTAATAAATATTTCATCTAGCCTCTTTCTAGATGTGGTTTTATGTTTTCATTAGTTTTTGTGTCATGTAGAACCTATAGGATAACCTACGGTAATAGTTAATTTGATTTCTGCTGAAAAACAGAAACTTTTGCGCGCACGAGAATAATTTCAATAAATCACAGAAACATGCTTTTGCGTTGATTAATTTTGCAGTAGGTAAATAGACAAATTTCCCAGGACTTCCTATTTTTTGTTAGGATTTTTAGAGTTCCAGAAGCATTCGAAAGTTACAGATTGCTACAGACTGTTCTATTTTTGACAGATTCTGTTTTTCGTGTGTTGTTTGCTTATTTTGATGCATTTATGGCTAGTATCGGGGGGTATGAACCATAGATAAGTTGGAATACAGTAGGTTTAAAACCAATATAAATAAAGAATGAGCTCATTACAGTACCTTATGTGGTGGTTTTTCTTTCTTGCACTAACGGAGCTTATGAGATTTCCTGTTGAGTTTTGTGTAGTGAAGTTTTCAAGTTTTGGGTAAAGATTTGATGGACTATGGAATAAGGAGCGGCAAGAGCATAAGCTTGGGTATGCCCATGGCACCCCAAGATAATTCAAGGACAACCGAAAGCCAAAGCTTGGGGATTACCCGGAAGGCATCCCCTCTTTCGTCTTCGTCTATCGGTAACTTTACTTGGAGCTATATTTTTATTCGCCACATGATATGTGTTTTGCTTGGAGCATCGTGTATGATATGAGTCTTTGCTTTTTAGTTTACCACAATCATCCTTGATGTACACACCTTTTGAGAGAGACACACATGATTTGGAATTTATTAGAATACTCTATGTGCTTGACTTATATCTTTTGAGCTAGATAAGATTTGCTCTAGTGCTTCACTTATATCTTTTTAGAGCACGGCAGTGGCTTGATTTTGTAGAAATTGTTCATCTCTCATGCGTCACTTATATCATTTTGAGAGTCTTTTATAACAACATGGTATTTTCTATGGTTATAAAATTGGTCCTAGAATTATGAGCATCCAAGTTGGGTATAATAAAAACTATCACAGAAAGTGCATTAAACACTATGATCAGTTTGATGCTTGATAATTGTTTTGAGATATAAAGGTGGTAATGTTAGAGTCATGTTAGTTGGGTAATTATGAAATTGAGAAATACTTGTGTTAAGGTTGGCAAGTCCCGTAGCATGCACGCATGGTAAAAGTTGTGTGACAAATTTGTTGCATGGGGTGCTCTTTTAATTGTCTTCCTTATGTGTGGAGGTCGGGATCGCGCGATGGTTAAATCCTACCAACCCTTCCCCTAGGAGCATGCGTAGTAGTACTTTGCTTCGAGGGCAAGTAGACTTTTGCAATAAGTATATGAGTTCTTTATGACTAATGTGAGTCCATAGATTATACGCACTCTCACCCTTCCACCATTGCTAAACTCCATTATACCGTGCAACTTTCGCTGGTATCATGCACCCACCATTTACCTTCCTCAAAGCAGCCACCATACCTACCTATTATGGCATTTCCATAGCCATTCCGAGATATATTGCCATGCAACTTTCCACTGTTCCGTTTATTATGACACGCCCCATCATTGTCATATTGCTCTTTGCATGATCATGTAGTTGACATCGTATTTGTGGCAAGGCCACCTTCATAATTTTTCATACATGTCACTCTTGATTCATTTCATATCTCGGTACACCGCCGGAGGCATTCACATAGAGTCATATTTTGTTCTAAGTAATGAGTTGTAATTCTTGAGTTGTAAATCAATAAAAGTGTGATGATCTTCATTATTAGAGCATTGTCCCAAGTGAGGAAAGGATGATGGAGACTATGATTCCCCCACAAGTCGAGATGAGACTTCGGACTTTATAAAAAATTAAAGAGGCCAAAGTAGACCAAATAAATAAAAAAAGAGAAAAAAAGAGGCCAAAGAAGACCGCCAAATAAAAAAAAGAAAAAAAGAAAGAAAAAAAGAAAAAATGAGAGAAAAGAGAGAAGGGACAATGCTACTATCTCTTTTCCACACTTGTGCTTCAAAGTAGCACCATGATCTTCATGATAGAGAGTCTCCTATGTTGTCACTTTCATATACTAGTGGGAATTTTTCATTATAGAACTTGGCTTGTATATTCCAATGATGGGCTTCCTCAAAATGCCCTAGGTCTTCGTGAGCAAGCAAGTTGGATGCACACCCACTTAGTTTCTTTTGTTGAGTTTTCATATATTTATGCTCTAGTGCATCTGTTGCATGGCAATCCCTACTCACTCACATTGATATCTATTAATGGGCATCTCCATAGCCCATTGATACGCCTAGTTGATGTGAGACTATCTTCTCCCTTTTTGTCTTCACAACCACCACCCTATTCCACATATAGTGCTATGTCCATGGCTTGCGCTCATGTATTGCGTAAGAGTTGAAAAAGCTGAAGTGCGTTAAAAAGTATGAACCAATTGCTTGGCTGAAACCAGGGTTGTGCATGATGGGAGTATTTTGTGTGATGAAAATGAAGCATGGCCTAACTATATGATTTTGTAGGGATAAGCTTTCTTTGGCTATGCTATTTTGATAGGACATGATTTCTTGTTAGTATGCTTGAAGTATTACAATTTTTATGTTTTATGGACTTTTATCTTGAATCATTTGGATTTGAACATTCATGCCACAATAAAGAAAATTACATTGAGAATTATGCTAGGTAGCTTTCCACATCAAAAATTCTGTTTTTATCATTTACCTACTCGAGGACGAGCAAGAATTAAGCTTGGGGATGCTTGATACGTCTCCAATGTATCTATAATTTTTGATTGTTCCATGCTATTATATTACCCATTTTGGATGTTTATGGGCTTTACTCTACACTTCCATATCATTTTTGGGACTAACCTACTAACCGGAGGCCCAACCAGAGTTGCTGTTTTTATTGCCTATTTCAGTGTTTCGAAGAAAAGGAATATCAAACGGAGTCCAAATGGAATGAAACCTTCGGGAGCGATCTTTTTGGAACAAACGCAATCCAGGAGATTTGGAGTGGACGTCAAGAAGTAACCGAGGTGGCCACGAGGGTGCCCGGCGCGCCCTAAAGGGGTGGGCGCGCCCCACACCCTCATGGGACCCTCGTGGCTTCCCTGACCTACCTCCTTCGCCTATATATATATCCACGTACCCCGAAAACATCCAGGAGCACCACGAAAAACTATTTCCACCGTCGCAACCTTCTGTATTCGCGAGATCCCATCTTGGAGCATTCGCCAGCGCTCCGCCGGAGGGGGAATCGACCATGGAGGGCCTCTACATCATATCCAAGGCCTCTCCGATGAGTTGTGAGTAGTATACCACAGACCTTCGGGTCCATAGTTATTAGCTAGATGGCTTGTTCTCTCTCTTTGAATCTCAATACAAAGTTCTCCTCGATCTTCTTGGAGATCTATTCGATGTAACTCTTTTTGCGGTGTGTTTGTCGAGATCCGATGAATTGTGTGTTTATGATCAAGTTTATCTATGAGAAATAATTGAATCTTCTCTGAATTCTTTTATGTGTGATTGGTTATCTTTGCAAGTCTCTTCGAATTGTCAGTTTGGTTTGGCCTACTAGATTGATCTTTCTTGCAACGGGAGAAGTGCTTAGCTTTGGGTTCAATCTTGCGGTGTCCTTTCCCAGTGACAGCGGGGGCAACAAGGCACGTATTGTATTGTTGCCATTGAGGATAAAAAGATGGGGTTTATATCATATTGCATGAGTTTATCCCTCTACATCATGTCATCTTGCTTAATGCGTTACTCTGTTCTTATGAACTTAATACTCCAGTTGCAGGCAGGAGTCGGTTGATGTGTGGAGTAATAGTACTAGATGCAGAATCGTTTTGATCTACTTGTTACAGACGTGATGCCTATATACATGATCATGCCTAGATATTCTCATAACTATGCACTTTTCTATCAATTGCTCGACAGTAATTTGTGCACCCACTGTAATACTTGTGCTATCTTGAGAGAAGCCACTAGTGAAACCTATGGCCCCCGGGTCTATCTTTTATCATATAAGTTTTCAATCTACTTTTATTTGCATCTTTTACTTTCCAATCTATATCATAAAAATACCAAAAATATTTATCTTATCTTATTATCTCTATCAGATCTCACTTTCGCAAGTTTCCGTGAAGGGATTGACAACCCCTTTATCGCGTTGGTTGTGAGGTTCTTGTTTGTTTGCGTAGGTGCATGGGACTTTTGAGGAGCCTCCTACTGGATTGATACCTTGGTTCTCAAAAACTGAGGGAATACTTATGCTACTTTGCTGCATCACCCTTTCCTCTTCAAGGGAAAACCAACACAGTGCTCAAGTGGTAGCACTCCTCCACGATAGAGGCACGTTGCAGTGCCTCCCGCATAGTGTCAGCGGCCTCCGGATTGACAAAGGCTGCCGACGGAGCTCCTGCTCCTCCCCCCTCTTTCGAAGGGGGATGTTGGTCCGAACCTGAAGTTGTACTGGACTCTGGGACGGTGTTTGGTGGAGGCCCGGACTGTTGAAGCCCCCACCCTCGGTGGTCATGGGGGTCGCCGTGTCCCGCTCTACGACATCTGATGTGTTGGCCTCGGGCGCCTTCTGGGCGGTCTCGTCCGCCCCTCCTCGGCCAGGAGATGGCCTTTGGGATAACACCTCAGTGTCCTCCATGGTCGGGGAGAGTCGCGAGATGGACCGTCACTCTCCGCCTCTCCAGGAGCTAGAGAGTTCCCTTCCGAAGTGTAAGGAACCGGGATCTCGCGCGGAGGACTGAAAAGCATAAAAGGGTTGAGCATGACAAAGGCGGACTAAAGTGATAATTGAACGAGTAAGTTTTTGATACTTATGTTTTGGCCAGGGGCTTCTCCCTTTGGACCCGCTCCGGCCTGTGTTCAGACTCCGAGTCCGAACTATCCGCGAGGACGACCCACCCCTTCTTCGGCGTCGCCCCTTCAGGTTCTCGGAGGCTGTCCTTATTCCCCTCTCGTCTTGAGCGGGGAGTTGCTCTCCGCTTCCTCATCATCCTACCCCTCCTCTTCTTCTTCCTCGTCTTCCTCATGGGAGGAGACGTCTCGGTCTCTCCGGACGCAGTTTTTGGAGGCCCTTTATGGCGGGGCCCGTCCTTGGGCCCCTTGCTCTTCTTCTTGGCCTTCTTCATCGGCGCCTTATAAGGCGCTGGGACCAGCATCTCCGCTAGCGCAGGAGTGATTGGGTCTTCAGGTAAAAGGGTCGGACTCTTGATCCAGTCCGACTTCTTGGTCCAGCCCTGTAACAAAGAGATGGGCCGATGAGTTTGGCATAGATCGAATATGTATATGAACTAGGTATATCTTCGGAAATATCGAACACTTACTCAAGAGGCCGGATTCATGGCATTGAGGCCGATGTCTTCGGTCTCCACGGGTCGGCTGCTCTTCTGCGCCTTGAAAAGCAGCTTCCACATCCCTCGTGCATGGTGCCGAGGAAATACTGCAGCGTCCGCGGCTCCTCGGCTTGAATTCCCACATGGGGGAAGCTCGATGCTGGCAGGAAGAATGCGGCGGAAGAGCATGACCCGAACCATGTTGGTTAGACCAACGTTCTTCCCCATCATGTTGGTGATGCACATTTGCAGCGCCTGCACCACCGTCTGGGACCCCCAGTCGAGGCCCTTCACGTTCCAGGAGGTGAGCCTCATGTGGGGTCTGGATCTGAACTCCGGAATGGCCGCCCACTTAGTGCGGCGTGACTTGGTGATGTAGAACCACTCCTGTTGCCAGATCTTCACGGTTTCCACAATGGCCCCATTAGGCCATGTAGTGTTCAATAGCTTGCTAATCATAGCTCCGCCACAGTCTGCGTGTGCTACCTCTTGAGCACTGCGTTGGTTTTCCCTTGAAGAGGGAAGGTTGATGTAGCAAAGTAGCGTAAGTATTTCCCTCAGTTTTTGAGAACCAAGGTATCGATCCAGTAGGAAGCTCCTCACAAGTCCCTCGTACCTACACAAACAAACAAGAACCTCACAACCAACATGATAAAGGGGTTGTCAATCCCTTCACAGCCACTTGCGAAAGTAATATCTGATAGAGATAATAAGATAGGATCAATATTTTTGGTATTTTTATGATATAGATTGGAAAGTAAAGATTGCAAAATAAACTAGATCGGAAACTTATATGATAAAAGATAAACCCGGGGGCCATAGGTTTCACTAGTGGCTTCTCTCAAGATAGCATAAGTATTACGGTGGGTGAACAAATTACTGTCGAGCAATTGATAGAAAAGTGCATGGTTATGAGATTATCTAGGCATGATCATGTATATAGGCATCACGTCCACGACAAGTAGACCGACTCCTGCCTGCATCTACTACTATTACTCCACACATCGACCGCTATCCAGCATGCATCTAGAGTATTAAGTTCATAAGAACAGAGTAACGCATTTGGCAAGATGACATGATGTAGAGGGATAAACTCAAGCATAATGAAATAAACCCGATCTTTTTATCCTCGATGGCAACAATACAATACGTGCCTTGCTACCCCTGCTGTCACAGGGAAAGGACACCACAAGATTGAACCCAAAGCTAAGCACTTCTCCCATTGCAAGAAAGATCAATCTAGTAGGCCAAACCAAACTGATAATTCGAAGAGACTTGCAAAGATAACCAATCATATATAAAAGAATTTAGAGGAGGTTCAAATATTTCTCATAGATAAACTTGATCATAAACCCACAATTCATCGAATCTCGACAAACACACCGCAAAAAGAGCTACATCGAATAGATCTCCAAGAAGATCGAGGAGAACTTTGAATTGAGATTCAAAGAGAGAGAAGAAGCCATCGAGCTAATAACTATGGACCCGAAGGTCTGTGGTAAACTACTCACAACTCATCGGAGAGGCCTTGGCGATGAAAGATGTCGTGGGGAACGAACACCTATGGGGCAGGGCCCCTTTCGGTCCGGCAAGGGAGCGGAGAGCGCACGAAGAGCAGATCAAGGCGGAGCACGCGAGGGATTTTTACCCAGCTTCGGAGCTCTCCGAAGAGATAAAACTCCTACTGCTGCTTTGTGTTTGTATTGTGTTCTTGCTCGAGAGCGTGAGCGCTCTGTAGTTTCGAATGAGTCGAACCCCCTCTACGTTGCGCATGGGCCTCCTTTTATAGGCTAAAGGGGTCACCGACAGGTGGCAACGCAGACAGGGGTACAAATGTAAAAAGAGGGGTTGGTACAACTGCTATCTACAGTGCACCCTACCTAACTCTGACGACAGGGGACAAGGGCATTTAATGCCCGTCCGGTCGCCCAAACAGTGCAGAAAACGACCGTTTGGGGCGCCACCGCTTTCCACGATGGCCTTCTCGTCATCTCCACTTGCCACCTCGCACCGCTTGGCTGCACAGCCGCCCGCCACGTGCGCCAGGAACGATCTTGGGGCGACACATCGTTGGATGCGCTGGAGCGTGGGCGCAGAGAGGTGGCTTCGCCGCGGCAAGCGCCTTGCCGCAGTCGTTGTCTTGTCGCACCCGAAAGCTTGTCGCTCGCCGGGTCTTGCCGGGACGCGCGGCGCGCCACGGCAAGTTTCTTGAAATGCCTTGGTTGGACTTCCTGGCAAGCTCCTCTTGCCGGGGCCTTGTCCTTCCCGGCAAGCTCCTCTTGCCGGGGTCTTGTCTTCTTAGTTTAAACACTTTGTTCTTGAATGACATCAATATGAGCTACGGAGGATCTTGGCGGGCGCCCGGCAAGCCTTGCCGCTGGGCGCTGCGACTGCCCGTGCACAAGTTCGGGATACTAAGGTACCCCTACTTTAGTACACCGACAGGAGCCCCCGGGCCTGGGCCATACACGGTGCCGAGCGCTGTTGGGCCAGGCCCAAAACAGGGCAGGGGCACGCGTGGCCTGGGTCCATACCAAATCTAACTCCGTATCCACCACGCCCTCCCGTAACGGCACGCGTCGAATGCGGCGTCGTGGGAGAGATCGTGGGCGATACTTTAATTGAAAAAGGCATAACGTTCGCCTCTCCTCTTTATAAGCAGAGGAAACAGGGGCCGTTCCCCCACCTTCGCCACTTGCAGTTTCTTCCTCAGTAAGCTCCGCCGCTCCCCTCCGCTTCCCAAGCCGAAAGAGAGTAGCGCTCCGCCGCCCGTCGCCGCCGTCGCCGCCAATGCCCCCGCTCTCCCCCACCGCCTCCGCCATGGCTCCGAAGACCGGGAAGAGTGCAAAGTCGGCCGAGGCACTGCGGCTTGAGGCGCTGCGCAAGGAGCGAGCACTCCCCCCCCCCCCCCCCCCGAGATCACCGCGAAGGCGCTGCGGGAGTGGTTCTATCTTTTCTGGTCGACGGAGACGCGGGTGCATCCGCGCACGCAGGCACTCTCCGCCGAAGCTTCTACTTCGAAGCGGTGTCCAAGAGGGTACTACTTCTTCCCCTTGTTCTTCTACTGCTGGCTCTGCCCGCCCTTTTCCGATTTCTTCTGCGACATTATGAACACGTATGGGCTCCATCTCCTCGACTTCACCCCCAACGCCGTTCTGACCATGGTGGTTTTCGCGCATCTTTGCGAGAACTTTGTCGGAATCCACCCCATCGTAGCCCTTTTCCGCCAGTATTTCATGCCCCGGGTCGAGAAAGGAGAGCCCTTGTCTGGCGGGATCGCCTGGATCTCGAGGGCCGGCAAGAAGGAGGTCTATCTGGAGGGGGAGCTCCGCAGCAAATGGGATGAGTGGAGGGCCGAATGGTGTTGGATTGTTGACGCAAATCCGCAGCCATTCACCAATTTGCGCCAAGCCCGAGTAGTGCGTGGCAGCGACTGGAGTGCCCTGGCGGCGGACGATGCTAAGCTGAAGATCGCCACCACCCGGATCCTGCGGCTCAGGCTTGCCGGGCTCACTGTAGGGGCTGTTGGCGCGGACTTTCTTCACCGCCGCATCGCCCCTCTGCAGGAGAGGGGGAGGCCCGCCTGGCTGTTCGGGGGCCCGGCGGATATCATGAGGCTGCGCCCTGGCCTCAATTTTAACTTCACTGTCTTGGAGTTGGACGGGATGCTCAAGGAGCTGTTCAAGCACGACCCCAACCATCCGGAGTGGTTCAAGCTGCCGTAGGGCGTCGTCCCACTGTGCAACAACTCCCAGCTCGATCGCATCCGCGCAATGATGCCGGAGTGCGACTCGCAAGGGATTATCCCAACTTGGCAGGAGCCCTCCGACGACGTCGTGCGACAATTCTTTGACGGCTTGGTGGAGGTAGCAGTCCATGCCGACGAGCAGAGGCTCCTCACCCGCGACACCACTGATGACGAGATGCGGTACATCGCCACCAGGGCGGAAGAGGCCGCGGCAGTCGCTGCCGCGGGCGAGTTCGGGTTTACTTTGGAGGAGGCAGAGGCAGCCGAGGCGGCAAGCCTTGCCGACCGAGAGGATCTTGGCGGGGAGGTCGTTGGCGAGGGGGAGCCCAAAGCCGAGGCGAGCGAGCCTGCCGGGGGTGCAAGTGGCCAGCCGTCTTCGAGTAGTTTGCCGCAGGCGGAGCCCCCAGCGCAACCCCAAGCTCAACCAAGAAGGCACCTCCATAGGACTGGAGACACAGCAGGGCGGCAAGCAGGCCAACAGCCGCAGCGCCGCGGGACACGCTCCACCGCGACAAGCACCGTTGCCGCGGGAGCATCTCACGTCGCGCCGGCAACTGGAGCGGGGTCTTATCGAGCCGCTGCACCTGATCCTGCCGCAGCTCCCGCCAAGCGTCCAAGGGAGCCTACTCCTCCGCCTCGTCACGCAGAAACGGTACCGGACTTTGACTTTCCTGCGCTCAGCTCCAACGAGGAGGAAGAAGAGGAGGAGGAGTAAGACTTTCTTCCTGTTGTATTTATACTTCTTTGTTTCTTGCTGTTTCTTGTCTTGTATCTGATCCGCTTCCCTCTGAACCTCGTTCCATTTCAGGACTCTGGCCGAGAGAGCGGTGAAGAGGGCCAAGGTCCCCGTGGTTGTCATCGAGGACGATCCTGCTGTGACGGCAGAGGACGCGTCCGAGACCACCTTGACGGACCCGGCAACCTCTCCTCGAAGCAGCCCCCAGCGCAAACCCCAGCGTAAGTACTTGTTCACTTCCTGTTGTGGGGCGCGCATGGGTGCTCCTTCCTTGCTGATATCTTGATTGTTGATTTGTTTGTGCAGGAGCAGAACTGGTCCATCAGGAACAACCAAAAGCCGCTCCTGAGGTGCTATCTGCTTCGACTACGTCGCCAAGGGGCGATTCCCCGACAAGGGAGCGCTCTCCGGCAAGGGAGAGGTCCCCGGCAAGGGGTAGTTCCCCGGCAAGGGACGGGACCGGCGAACCTCCGGTGGTGGAGTCCATGACCACAGAGCCCAGCACAGGTAACCCTCCTTGTCAGAAATTTTCCCTTGGGTTCTTCTTCCGATCTTCTTTTTTGGATATTTGCTTGACTTTTTCTTCCTCTTCCTGTCTTCAGATACCCCTCCCACAGATCCGATGGAGACCGAGGCCACCGGCGAGGAGGACGCACGCGGCAACACTGATGATGCTGCCGCCACCGAGGAAGAGGCCGGCGCTGACGATCCTGCCGGCGAAGAGGCCGCCAAGGCTGCTGGTGCAGGAGTTGGCGAGGGGTCTGGCGATCGCACCGACGACCCCGAGGGCGCAGGAGCGCAAGGCGCTACACCGACCGCCGACCCCTCCGCCGCTGACGCAGCACCGGGCTCCGAAGAGCCCCAGCCCGGCGCCTACTTGAAGGCCGGCGAGGGTGTCTTCATCAAGCTTCCCTGGGCGTCGAGCTCCAGGGCGCCGGTTGAAGGAGGGGTATTTGACGGAGAAGTGCTCGCCTCTGCAGGGCTGACAGTGGTTGACGCGCCAAGCAGCAGCGGTGGCGAGTCGGAAGAGGAGCAGCTGCTCCGGAAGTTGGTGTCGCTCTACCGCGCCCGGCAAGCGAAGCTGGAGTCCCGGGAAGCGCTTGTCGCGCGGGCGGGAATTGACATAGAGAAGCATGCGGAGGAGCTCCAGAGCCACAACCAAGAGGCCCTCCGGTCCATTGCGGAGGAGAGGGCGCAGCTTGTCGAGGCGAAGAAGGCGTTCATCCTTGAGAAGGCTGAAGTCGAGGAGCAGCAGAGGCTTGCCGCCGAGGAGCTGTCCACCCGAGAAGGTGAACTAACGCAGCGGAAAGTCAATCTGGACAGCTACGAGGAGGAGCTCGCCGCGCGAGAGCAATCACTTGGCGGGGCGCTCAAGGAAGCGAAGGACGCTGCCGCAGCTGCCGAGGCCGCCAAGGAGGAATTGGAGGTGAAGGTGACGCAGCTGGAGGCTGATTTGAAAGGGAAGGATGAGGAACTTGCCGCGCTCCAGCGTGAACGCGAGAAGGATGCTCTCGCTCATGGTGATCTGCAAGCTCAACTTGCCGATAAGGCAAAGGAACTGAATGCTGCCGAAGACTCAAATGCTGATCTGGAGCTGAAGCTAGTCACGCTGACTGGGACGCTGGACGGCGCCAAGAAGCGAGAAGATGACTTGAAGAAAGAGATCAAGGCCAACGAGGAGCTGCTAACGAGGGCCGCCGAGACTCAAAACATCTTCAGGGCTACGGTGGAGCTCTGGACGGAGGGCCTCGTCAACATCGCTGCAGTCATCGATGAGGAGCTGGCGCAACTAGACTTGGCGGGCTTCGGGTACTCCTCCGACGAGAACCTCCATCCCAGCGCCAAGCTTACTCTGTTCTTCAAGGGCGTGGCGACGGCTCTCCAGCAGCTCCGGGAAAGGATCCCAAGGCAGCTGGTTGACGAGTCGCGCGCAATCTGTGCCAGGGTCTTGGAGAAGGTGTTGGTGAAGGTACTCTTCTGTAATCCGGGCCTCAACCTCACCAACGTCCTCAAGAAGCTGCCGGCGGGTGCTGATCTTGAAGAGCTGAAGGCCCTTGTCGCACCCATTGTGGACAAGGTAAATGAAGTCAGGAGGATCGACGGCGAGCGCGTGGATTAGGCCGTCCTTTTTCTCCCTTCCTTGCCGCTGTTATTTATGTTATGAGAACAATTTAGTCAGTGCCACGATAAATTACCTTTGTAATATAACTTTATTCTGGGCAATGCTTGCTACATTATCCCCTTTACTTGATTCCTTCCTTTGTATATTTTTACCCTACGCTTTTAGGGAACTTGCCGGCGTAGGCACCCTTGCCGCGAGCGCTGAGTGCGGAACATCAGCAGCCTGCCGGCGGCGCTGCTTCCGGCAAGAAACCTTGTCGCAACTAGTTGCAGCACACTTAAGTTGTTGAGCGGACTCGAAACAAAGTAAGGGCGCAACTAGCTACGAGTTGGTTCCTCCGCGCACAGGTTTTCCATACAAAACAAGGTCGTTCAAGGAGGATAACTTAAGAAATTTTTAAAACTGATTGTGCTCAAATTTTGGCAACTTAGCTTTTTCTTGTCGTTTGCATCCCGGCAAGGCTATACTTCTTTGAACGACGCCTAGTCCACACCATTATCTTCTTATCTCCTCCCCCCCGGTGAACTTTTGGGCGAAGGAACCTTTTCTTTGAGAAAAAGAAAGAAGAGAAAATAACGATATGGAGCCTTAAGGCTCGTTATTGCTTACCGGGGCAAGTGCTGCACAAAGTGTCAGATAAAGCATGCAAAAAAAGAAAAAAGGCATCAAATTTGGCAAGATGTATGAAGCACATGAACTTTATTTATGCACGGGATCTGCGCCCGGCTTTGTACAAAGGGTTACATGCAACAGCGGCAAGGCTTGTACAAAAGGTGGTTGCCGGAACAGGTTCCGGCAACCGCGCTTATGGGTAAAATTTATGAAGATGCTCAATGTTCTAGGAGTTGCTCACCGGAAAGCCATCTTCGGTCTCAAGGCGGACAGCGCCAGGCCTAGTGACTCGTTTCACCCGATAAGGGCCTTCCCACTTTGGCGTCAACTTGTTGGAATTCTTGGCGGATTGAACACGCCGAAGAACAAGGTCGCCTTCTTCGAGACTTCTGGCATTGACTTTGCGGCTATGGTAGCGGCGCAAAGCTTGCTGGTATCGAGCAGCTCGTACAGCAGCCTGAAGACGATCTTCCTCAAGGAGCAGCGCGTCATCTTGTCGCAGCTGCTCTTGCTCAAGCTCATCATAAGCGAGCACTCGAGGCGATCCGTATACGAGTTCCGTGGGGAGAACTGCCTCTGCTCCATAGACTAGAGCAAAAGGTGTCTTCCAGTGGCTCGATTTGGTGTTGTTCTGATTGACCAAAGAACCACTGGCAGCTCCTCGATCCAATTTCTTCCGCACTTGTGCAGCCTGTCAAAAGTTCTGGTCTTGAGCCCGGGCAACACTTCAGCGTTTGCCCTCTCCGCTTGACCGTTGCTTCTCGGGTGAGCAACAGAAGCAAAGCAGATCTTGGCGCCAAGATCTTGGACGTACTGCATGAAGGTGCGGCTCGTGAATTGTGTGACATTGTCGGTGATGATTCTGTTAGGGACTCCGAAATGGCAAACAATTGACCTGAAGAACTTGACTGCTGACTGTGCTGTCACCTTCCTCACTGCTTCCACTTCCGGCCACTTTGTGAACTTGTCGATTGCCACGTACAAGTACTCAAAGCCCCCGACAGCTCGGGGAAAGGGGCCGAGGATATCGAGCCCGCAGACCGAAAATGGCCAGGATAAAGGGATCGTCTGGAGAGCTTGAGCTGTTTGTTGTATCTGCTTGGAGTGGAACTGGCACGCTTCACACTTGGTTACTTGTGTAGTTGCATCCTGGAGGGCTGTTGGCCAGAAGAAACCTTGCCGGAAAGCCTTGCCGGCAAGTGCTCTTGCGCCAATGTGGTGTCCACATATGCCTCCATGTATTTCCGCCAACAGCTTCTGTCCTTCTTCCCGGGGAATACACTTCAATTTCACTCCGTTGAATCTTCTTCTGTACAGTATGTCGTCGACAAACTGGTACATACTTGACTGCCGGGCTACTTTCTCCGCTTCTTCTTGCTCTTCGGGAAGTTCTCCTGTTTGAAGGAAACGGACAATCTGCTGCGCCCATGCCGGAGCCTGTGGCTCAACAACAAGGACTAAAGGCACAAACGCTGCTGCGGGAGCATCAGCTTCTACGGCAAGAACCTGAGGTTCAGCTGGAGCTTGATGTTCCCCGGCAAGCTTGCCGGAGCAAAACTTGTCGGGAGCGTCTGCTTCAACGGAACAAGCCCTAGGGCTTGTCGGAGCAGACTGCTCCTCAGCACTCTTGGCGTTGATCTTAGGGACCTTCTTGGCAGCGGCTTCGGGGAGCTCTGCCGGAAAGTAGTCACCAGAAACCAACTTCCTCTTCTTGCTCTGTCCAGTTGATGGTGTTACAGATGGTTGAGTCAGCTTAAGCAGAAAGATCCCTGGTTCCACAGGTAACTTAAGTGCGGCGCACTTTGACAGGCCATCTGCAATGTCATTCTGAGCTCTCGGAACATGTTCCATCTGTAGGCCGTCAAAGTGCTCTTCCAACTTTCTCACTTCATCAATGTAGGCTTCCATCAACGAACTCTGATAATCTTTGTTAACTTGGTGGATGACAAGCTGCGAGTCACCCCTAACAATAAGCTTTTTGATCCCAAGATCTGTCGCGATCCTGAGTCCGGCAAGCAAACCTTCATACTCTGCAGTATTGTTTGTCGCTTGCTCCTTGGGAAAGTGCATCTGGACAACGTACTTGAGGTGCTCTCCGGTGGGTGCGACAAGTAGTACGCCCGCACCGGCGCCTTGCAGCGAGAAGGCACCATCAAAGTACATGATCCATTCCTTGCTTGCTTCTTTGACGGGGATGCTCGTTTCTGGAGTTTCTTCATCAGGTGTTCTCGTCCATTCTCCTATGAATTCTGCCAATGCTCGGCTCTGGATAGTTGAAGTACTTTCAAACTTAAGGCCAAAGCTTGACAATTCCAGTGCCCACTCGACAATCCTGCCTGTTGCTTCTGGATTCTGCAATATCCTCTTCAACGGAAAGCGAGTGACAAATGTAATCTCATGTGCTTGAAAGTAATGGCGCAGCTTTCTTGAGGCCATGAGAAGGCAAAAAAGCAACTTCTGCACACCAGAGTACCTTGATCTAGCCCCCTGCAGAAGGGAACTGACGAAGTAAACTGGGCCCTGCACCATTTTCTTCTGCTTCTCTCCTTGTGGCTGCACAGATTCATCCTTGTCGGGACCAGAGCTTGTCAGGGAAGCCCCCTGCTTGTCGCTGGATGCGCTTGCCGCGGCCGCTGGCTCATCGTCTGTCTCCCTCTCCGCTATTAACGCAACACTAACCACTTGATTGGTTGCCGCTAGATATAGCAACAACTTCTCTTGTGGTTTAGGTGCGACAAGTATTGGAGTGGAGGACAGATATCTCTTCAAGTCCTGTAACGCAGCCTCCGCTTCCAGAGTCCATTTCATTGGACCTGCCTTTTTCAAAATTTTGAAAAATGGCAGGGCGCGTTCAGCAGACTTAGAGATGAACCTGCTGAGAGCAGCTACGCAGCCGGCAAGCCTTCGTACATCCTTGACGCGCTTCGGTGCTTCGATCTGCTCAATGGCCTTGATCTTGTCGGGGTTGGCTTCGATCCCCCGCTGAGACACAAAGAACCCGAGAAGCTTGCCGGAAGGGACTCCAAACACGCACTTCTTGGGGTTAAGTTTGAGGTTGATCTTGCGTAGATTTGCAAAGGTCTCTCCCAAATCTTGAATCAGAGTTGCTCTATCTTTGCTCTTGACCACTATGTCATCCATGTAAGCTTCTACATTTCTGTGCAGCTGTGGCTCAAAAGCTTCGTGAACTACCCTTGCAAATGTTGAACCAGCATTCTTTAGTCCGAAAGGCATCCGTACGAAGCAGTACGTGCCACATGGAGTAATGAATGCGGTTTTCTCCTCATCCTCTTCTGCCATAAAGATCTGATGGTATCCTGAATATGCATCAAGAAATGAAAGCAAATCACATCCTGCCGTGGAGTCGACAATCTGGTCAATGCGCGGCAAGGGAAATGGATCTTTGGGACAAGCTTTATTAACATCAGTGAAGTCAATACAAAGCCTCCATTTCCCGTTTGCTTTGCGCACGACTACAGGATTGGCCAGCCACGTTGGATGGAGCACTCCTCTGACCAGGCCTGCTGCTTCCAACTTCTTGATCTCTTCAGCAATGAATTCTTGGCGCTCCACTGCTTGCTTCCTAACTTTCTGCTTGACGGGCCGTGCGTGGGGACAGACGGCAAGGTGGTGCTCAATTACTTTCCTGGGAACACCGGGGATGTCAGATGGTTGCCATGCAAACACATCGACATTCGCCCGCAGGAAAGCAACGAGCGCGCTTTCCTATTTAGGATCAAGCGTGGCACTGATGGTGAAGGTACCACCAGTGCCGTCCTCCTTGGCGGCCACTTTCTTTGTTTCTGGCGGAGTCGCCTTCGCCCTCTTACACTTGCCGGTGGAGCTCGATGGTGCGTCCTCGACGGTAGCGCAGCACTCCGAAGAGGTGCGCTTGCCGGAGTGATCATCAGAGCTCTTGCCGGACTTGGTCTTCTTCTTCCCCCCGGGAGCTTCAACGGCAAGTGGTTTGCGTTCTGCTGCGTCTTCTGCTTCCTGGTAGATCTTGTCGGTACAGATAAGGGCATCTTTCTTGTCGCCAGGGACAGAAATGACACTTATCGGACCGGGCATCTTGAGCACGTTGTAGGCGTAGTGAGAGGCTGCCATGAACTTGGCGAGCGCTGGACGGCCGAGTATCCCATTGTAGGGCAATGGGAAATCAGCAACATCAAAGGTGACTCTCTCTGTCCTGAAATTCAGCTCGCTGCCAAATGTCACTGGCAACGTGATCTTCCCCTTCGGCTTGCTCCTTCCCGGATTGATTCCTTGGAAGGTACCAGTCTCTTTGAGCTCGCTGTCGGGGATCTGGAGCTTCTTGAGTACCGCGGAGGAAATCAGATTCAAGCCGGCCCCGCCATCAACCAGCATCTTTGTGACCTGGAGGTTGCGGATAGTTGGTGAAACCAACATCGGCAAGCACCCGACCACAGTTATGCGATCAGGGTGATCCTCAACATCAAAGATGATGGGCGTGCTGGACCACTTCAGAGGCTTGCGCGACTCAACTGGTGGTTCTGCCGCATTCACTTCCCGCACCCACTGTTTGAGCTGGCAGTGCGAAGTATGCAGAGAGGCACCACCGTCAACGCACAGAACCTCTGTTGCTTTCTGAAATTCCTGCTCGTCGGCCTCATCGTCTTCCATGTCTTCATCTTCATCTTCATCTTCGTCCTTGTCGCGGCCGCTGGGAGGCCTGTCTCCTTGCCGCTGCTTGGCCTTGCCGCGGCGCCATCCCCGGCCGGGACGCTTCTTGCCGGATCCTCCACCACCTTCTTGGGCCTTCTCCTTGTCGCGTCGCTCGTATTCAGCTTTCTGCAGTTCAACAAGCTGCTCAACTTTCTTGCAGGTCTGGAGATCGCGGCCCTTGGTGCGATGGATCTTGCAGTACTGCTTGCCGGAGCCGTCCTGCTTGTCGGCAGCCACCACAGCCTCACCGGAGTTACCAGCTTTGGCCTTCTCGGCGCCACCTCCGTTGCCGGACTGCTCGACAACTAGCACATCTTTAGCTTTTCTCTTTCTGTTGTTCCGCCTCCGGTTTTTCCTTGCCGGGGCGGCATCCTCACTGTCAGACCCTTCTGCTCCTGCATTCTCTCCGGGGAGTTTCCTCCCCTCTTTAGCACGTGCGCATCTGTCGGCCAAGGCATACAGCTCGCTGACATCTCTGATCTTGCACATCGCCATCTCCTCCCTCATCCTGCGATTACGCACGTTCTGATGGAACGCGCTGATAACCGCGGCAGGGTGGACGTCTGGGATGTTGCGCTGCACTTGGCTGAATCTCTGAATATACTTGCGCAGGGGCTCTCCTTCCTTCTGGGTGAGCAGATGAAGATCACTTTCCTGGCCATGGGGCTTGTGGCCGCCTGTGAAGGCGCCGACAAACTGATGACACAGGTCTGCCCATGAGGAGATGGAGTCGTCCGGCAAGTGCATGAGCCAGGATCTGACGTTTGGCTTGAGTACCAGTGGGAAGTAGTTGGCGAGGATCTTCTCGTTGCGCGCCCCGGCAGCCTGCACCGCAATGGTGTAGATGCTGAGGAACTCCGATGGGTGCAACCTGCCATCGTACTTCTCGGGTACATCTGGCTTGAAGTTCTTGGTACTGGGCCACTGGACTTGCCGCAGCTCACTAGTAAACGTAGGGCAACCTACCGCGTACGGCAAGTCGCCTGGTTCCCCTGGCGCATGCATGTCAACAGCAGGCCCAGCGCGCTATTCGGACTGACGTCGCGCTTCTCTTCGATGCTCGATGCGTGTACGAGCGTCTTCGTGCTGTCGTTCTTGAAGAACTTGGCGTTGATCGCGATGAGCTCGTGGATCTGACGACGCAGTGGAGTCGGTGTCGAGGTTGACCCGGCGAGTCGGCGATCTTGGCCTTCAGGGCGGGGAGTGCACGGTTATCGCGCCCCCACCAGTCTTGTCGCCATCGGCTTGCGCTTGGGCGTCTTGCCGCGGCTTCGACGTAGTTGATTGCCAGGGAGTGTCGCCGTTGGCGAAGCCGATGAGGCTCCGAATGGTGGTCCTCCAATCGTCAATCTTGTCTGGCGCTGGAGGGTAATCTAGAAGCATTTGGGCTCGGGCCAATGCTTCTTCTGGAGTCTTGGGTGGCGGCGGCGAATGGCGCGAGGAGCGAGATATGCTCGCACTTCTAACAGTGTTAGAAGGAGCAGCATCTCGTCCAGGCGACCGTGCCTCGCTCGTGCCAGCATGTTGACGTGCGTGCTGATCTTGAGCGTCCCGAGATCCACCAGCTTGGCCTTGACCCAAAGAGTGTATGGTACCGCGGGTACCATGACGTTGTCGGTCCCGCGCCTCCTGAGACGGGCGCAGCGCGTGCACGGATGCCGAGGTCTGCGCAGCCTTGTCCTTGGACCTGGCGGCGGCATGAGCTCCTTCGTCGGGGCCCGTTCCTCCGCCAGCGTCTACCCCACCGCCCGTTTGCTCTGGTGGCGGTGGGATCGACGCGGACGGTCCAGCCACCTCCGAAGCCTTCTTCTTCGGTGGCATGTCGAAGATGACGATGAAGAAAACGAAGATCTGGCTCGCGTGAACGCCGGATCTGGTTCACGCAACCTCGACGCCCCCCTACCTGGCGCGCCAAAGATGTCGTGGGGAATGAACACCTATGGGGCAGGGCCCCTTTCGGTCCGGCAAGGGAGCGGAGAGCGCACGAAGAGCAGATCGAGGTGGAGCACGCGAGGGATTTTTACCCAGCTTCGGAGCTCTCCGGAGAGATAAAACTCCTACTGCTGCTTTGTGTTTGTATTGTGTTCTTGCTCGAGAGCGTGAGCGCTCTGTAGTTTCGAATGAGTCGAACCCCCTCTACGTTGCGCATGGGCCTCCTTTTATAGGCTAAAGGGGTCACCGACAGGTGGCAACGCAGACAGGGGTACAAATGTAAAAAGAGGGATTGGTACAACTGCTATCTACAGTGCACCCTACCTAACTCTAATGGCAGGGGACAAGGGCATTTAATGCCCGTCCGGTCGCCCAAACAGTGCAGAAAACGACCGTTTGGGGCGCCACCGCTTGCCACGATGGCCTTCTCGTCATCTCCACTTGCCACCTCGCACCGCTTGGCTGCACAGCCGCCCGCCACGTGCGCCAGGAACGATCTTGGGGCGACACATCGTTGGATGCGCTGGAGCGTGGGCGCAGAGAGGTGGCTTCGCCGCAGCAAGTGCCTTGCCGCGGTCGTTGTCTTGTCGCACCCGAAAGCTTGTTGCTCGCCGGGTCTTGCCGGGACGCGCGGCGCGCCGCGGCAAGTTTCTTGAAATGCCTTGGTTGGACTTCCCGGCAAGCTCCTCTTGCCGGGGCCTTGTCCTTCCCGGCAAGCTCCTCTTGCCGGGGTCTTGTCTTCTTAGTTAAAACACTTTGTTCTTGAATGACATCAATATGAGCTACGGAGGATCTTGGCGGGCGCCCGGCAAGCCTTGCCGCTGGGCGCTGCGACTGCCCGTGCACAAGTTCGGGATACTAAGGTACCCCTACTTTAGTACACCGACAATATAGAAGCCCTCCGTGATCGATTCCCCCTCCGACGGATCACCGGAAAAGGCTCCAAGATGGGATCTCACGGGTACAGAAGGTTGCAGCGGTAGAAATAGGTTTTCATGGTGCTCCTGGATGTTTTCAGGGTATGGAGGTATATATAGGTGAAGGAGGTCGGTCAGGGGACCCACGAGGGGCCCACGAGTGTGGGGAGCGCGCCCACCCCCCTAGGGCACGCCTAGCACCCTCATGGACGCCTCGGCTGCTTCTTGACATCCACTCCAAGTCTCCTGGATTGCGTTTGTTCCAAAAAGATCGCTCCTGAAGGTTTCATTCTGTTTGGACTCCGTTTGATATTCCCTTTCTTCGAAACACTGAAATAGGCAAAAAAACAACAATTTGGGTTGGGCCTCCGGTTAGTAGGTTAGTCCCAAAAATGATATAAAAGTGTGAAGTAAAGCCCATAAACATCCAAAACGGGTAATATAATAGCATGGAACAATAAAAAATTATAGATACATTGGAGACGTATCAAGCATCCCCAAGCTTAATTCCTGCTCGTCCTCAAGTAGGTAAATGATAAAAACAAAAATTTTGATGTGGAATGATACCTAGCATATTTCTCAATGTAATTTTCTTTAATGTGGCATGAATGTTCAGTTCCAAATGATTCAAGACAAAAATTCGTATTGACATAAAAATAATAATACTTCAAGCATACTAATAAAGCAATCATGTCTTCTCAAAATAACATGGCTAAAGAAAGTTTATCCCTACAAAATCATATAGTTAGGCTATGCTTCATTTTTGTCATGCAAAATACTCCCATCATGCACAACCCCGGTTTCAGCCAAGCAATTGGTTCATACTTTTTAACGCGCTTCAGCTTTTTTCACTGTCACACAATACATGAGCGCGAGCCATGGATATAGCACTATGGGTAGAATAGAATATGATGATGGAGGTTGTGTGGAGAAGACACAAAAGGAGAAAGTCCCACGTTGACGAGGCTAATCAACGGGCTATGGAGATGACCATCAATTGATGTCAACATGAGGAGTAGGGAGTGCCATGCAACGGATGCACTAGAGCTATAAAAGTATGAAAGCTCAACAAAATAAACTAAGTAGGTGTGCATCCAACTTGCTTGCTCACGAAGACCTAGGGCATTTTGAGGAAGCCCAGCATTGGAATATACAAGCCAAGTTCTATAATGAAAAATTCCCACTAGTATATGAAAGTGACAACATAAGAGACTCTCTATATGAAGAACATGGTGCTACTTTGAAGCACAAGTGTGGAAAATGATAGTAACATTGTCCCCCTTATTTTCGGGCCTTTCCTTTTTTTATTTGGCCTTTCTTATTTTTTATTTGGCCGTTCTTTTTTTATTTGGCCTTTCTTTTTTAAGGGATAATTATCTAATAATGATGATCATCACACTTCTATTTATTTACAAGTCATGGGTTACAACTCGATACTAGAACAAAATATGACTCTATATGAATGACTCCGGCGGTGTACCAGGATATGCAATGGATCAAGAGTGACATGTATGAAAAATTATGAAGGTGGCTTTGCCACAAATACGATGTCAACTACATGATCATGCAAAAGCAATATGACAATGATGAAACGTATCATGATGAAGGAACAGTGGAAAGTTGCATGGCAATATATCTCGGAATGGCCATGGAAATGCCATAATAGGTAGGTATGGTGGCTGTTTTGAGGAAGATATAAGGAGGTTTATGTGTGATAGAGCGTATTGTATCACGGGGTTTGGATGCACCGATGAAGTTTGCACCAACTCTCAAGGTGAGAAATGGCAATGCAAGGTACCGAAGAGGCTAGCAATGATGGAAGGGTAAGAGTGCGTATAATCCATGAACTCACATTAGTCATAAAGAACTCATATACTTATTGAAAATGTTTATTAGCCCTCGAAGCAAAGTACTACTACGCATGCTCCTTGGGGAAGGGTTGGTAGGAGTTAACCATCGCGCGATCTCAACCTCCACTCATAAGGAAGGCAATCAAAAGAGTACCCCATGCTACAAATTTGTTACACAACTTTTACCATACGTGCATGCTATGGGACTTGCCAACTTCAACACAAGTATTTCTCAATTTCATAATTACCCAACTAGCATGACTCTAATATCACCACCTCTATATCTCAAAACAACTATCAAGCATCAAACTGATCATAGCATCCAATTCACTTCCTATGATAGTTTTTATTATACCCACCTTGGATGCCCATCATTCTAGGACCAATTTTATAACCATAGAAAATACCATGATGTTCTAAAAGACTCTCAAAATAATATAAGTGAAGCATGAGAGATCAATAATTTCTACAAAATACACCGCCGTGCTCTAAAAAGATATAAGTGAAGCACTAGAGCAAAATTATCTAGCTCAAAAGATATAAGTGAAGCACATGGAGTATTATAATAAATTCCGAATCACGTTGTGTCTCTCCCAAAAGGTGTGTACAGCAAGGATTATTGTGTTAAACTAAAAAGCAAAGACTCATATCATACACGACGCTCCAAGCAAAACACATATCATGTGGCGAATAAAAATATAGCTCCAAGTAAAGTTACCGATAGACGAAGACGAAAGAGGGGATGCCTTCCGGGGCATCCCCAAGCTTAGGATTTTGGTTGTCCTTGAATTATCTTGGGGTTCCATGGGCATCCCCAAGCTTTGGCTCTTGCCACTCCTTATCCCATAGTCCATCAAATCTTTACCCAAAACATGAAAACTTCACAACACAAAACTCAACAGGAAATCTCATAAGCTCCATTAGTGCAAGAAAGAAAAACCACCACTTAAGGTACTGTAATGAACTCATTATTTATTTATATTGGTGTTAAACCTACTGTATTCCAACTTCTCTATGGTTCATACCCATAGATTCATCAAAATAAGCAAACAACGCACAGAAAACAGAATCTGTCAAAAACAGAACAGTCTGTAGCAATCTGTAACTTTAGAATACTTCTGGAACTCTAAAACTCCAACCAAAATAGGAAGTCCTAGGAAATTTGTCTATTGATCTAATGAAATAAGAATCAACTAAAAATCACGTTTCTGTGATTTAATAAAATTATTCTCATGCATGCAAAAGTTTCTGTTTTTCAGCAGAATCAAATTAACTATCACCGTAGGTTCTCCTATAAGTTCTACTTGGCACAAACACTAATTAAAACATAAAACCACATCTAAACAGAAGCTATATGATTTATTTATTACTAAGCAGAAGCAAAAGGCAAGGAACAAAAATAAAATCGGGTTGCCTCCCAACAAGCGCTATCGTTTAACGCCCCTAGCTAGGCATAAAAGCGAGAATAGATCTAAGTATTGCCATCTTTGGTATTCAACTCTTCAATAGAACACTTATAACCCTTAGGAGTTTCTTTCTTTTTAGTAATGATTAAACTCCTAGGAAATAAATCAAGAGATTCGTTGTAGCAAAAGGTTCCTTAATGAAAGCGAAAAAATTGGGATGAACACTTATTGATTTGAGATCCGCATTTTCCTTACTAGAAGATTCACCCTTATTTTTAGGAACATACATTAATTTCGCAAATTTGGTAGGAGGAGTTGGAGTATTTTTCACAGAGGAAAAGTCAGCCCCTAAGTTGGTAATAATATCCTCAAGTTTACCGATTCTTGTAGAATGTTGATCTATTCTTTCGTTAACTATATGTTCTTTATCCTTAAAACTTTTCAGAGTAACTCCAACCTTAGATCCATATTCGGTAATTTAATTGTGGATCTTTTTATCCAAATTTTCAATTAGCTCAACAGTGGCAACTTTATTTTCAATAATTTCAAGCCTTTGCATCACATGTTCTAGAGTTAAGACAGTTCCATTAACCAAGAGAGGTGGTGTACGAAATAAATCTAACATAGCATTATAAGCATCAAAACTGTGGCTACCCAAGAAATTCCCTCCGGTAATGGCACCAAGAATACATCTATACCAAGGAGTAATGCCTACATAAAAATTGCGAAGAAGAACGGAAGTAGATTGCTTCCTAGTAGATCTATTTTGAGCGTTGCAAATTCTATGCCAAGCATCCTTTGAATTTTCTCCCTCCCTTTGTTTAAAATTGAGAACTTGATGATCGGGAGTACTAACGATAATAGGAGGACTAGCCATGATGACGAGCACACAAGATACAAGCGAAAAAGAGGCGAACAAAAAAGAGAGGGCGAATAAAACGGCAAGGGTGAAGTAGGGGAGAGGAAAACGAGAGGCAAATGGCAAATAATGTAATGCGAGGGAGATGAGTTTGTGATGGGTACTTGGTATGTCTTGACTTGAGCGAAGAGCTCCCCGGCAACGGTGCCAGAAATCCTTCTTGCTACCTCTTGCGCACTGCATTGGTTTTCCCTTGAAGAGGAAAGGTGATGCATCAAAGTAGCATAAGTATTTCCCTCAGTTTTTGAGAACCAAGGTATCAATCCAGTAGGAGGCTCCTCACAAGTCCCTCGTACCTACACAAACAAATAAGAACCTCGCAACCAACGCGGTAAAGGGGTTATCAATCCCTTCACGGCCACTTGGGAAAGTAAGATCTAATAGAGATAATAAGATAAGATAAATATTTTTGGTATTTTTATGATATAGATTGGAAAGTAAAGATTGCAAAATAAAGTAGATTGGAAACTTATATGATAAAAGATAGATCCGGGGGCCATAGGTTTCTAGTGGCTTGTCTCAAGATAGCATAAGTATTACGGTGGGTGAACGAATTACTGTCGAGCAATTGATAGAAAAGTGCATAGTTATGAGATTATCTAGGCATGATCATGTATATAGGCATCACGTCTGCGACAAGTAGACCGACTCCTTCCTGCATCTACTACTATTACTCCACACATCGACGCTATCCAGCATGCATCTAGAGTATTAAGTTCATAAGAACAGAGTAACACATTAGGCAAGATGACATGATGTAGAGGGATAAACTCAAGCAATATGACATAAACCCCATCTTTTTATCCTCGATGGCAACAATACAATACGTGCCTTGCTGCCCCTGCTGTCACTGGGAAAGGACACCGCAAGATTGAACCCAAAGCTAAGCACTTCTCCCATTGCAAGAAAGATCAATCTAGTAGGCCAAACCAAACTGATAATTCGAAGAGACTTGCAAAGATAACCAATCATATATAAAAGAATTCAGAGGAGATTCAAATATTTCTCATAGATAAACTTGATCATAAACCCACAATTCATCGGATCTCGACAAACACACTGCAAAAAGAGTTACATCGAATAGATCTCCAAGAAGATCGAGGAGAACTTTGTATTGAGATTCAAAGAGAGAGAAGAAGCCATCTAGCTAATAACTATGGACCCGATGGTCTGTGGTAAACTACTCACAACTCATCGGAGAGGCCATGGCGATGATGTAGAAGCCCTCAGTGTTCGATTGCCCCTCCGGCAGAGCACTGGAAAAGGCTCCAAGATGGGATCTCACGGGTACAAAAGGTTGCGGCAGTGGAAATAGGTTTTTGTGGTGCTCCTGGATGTTTTTAGGGTATGGCGGTATATATAGGCGAAGGAGGTTGGTCAGGGGAGCCACGAGGGGCGCACGAGGGTGGGGGTGTGCCCACTCCCCTAGGGCGCGCCTAGCACCCTCGTGGCCACCTCGGCTGCTTCTTGACGTCTACTCCAAGTCTCCTGGATTGCATTTGTTCCAAAAAGATCGCTCCCGAAGGTTTTATTCCGTTTGGACTCCGTTTGATATTCCTTTTCTTCGTAGCACTGAAATAGGCAAAAAAACAACAATTTGGGCTGGGCCTCCGGTTAGTAGGTTAGTCCCAAAAATGATATAAAAGTGTAAAGTAAAGCCCATAAACACCCAAAACGGGTAATATAATAGCATGGAACAATCAAAAATTATAGATACATTGGAGACGTATCAGCGTGCTGCCTGTCGACCACCTTCGGCTTCACGTTGAATACCTTGAGCCATAGGCGGAAGTGTGGGTGGACGCGGAGGAGAGCCTCACACACGACGATGAACGTCGAGATGTGGAGGAAAGAGTTTGGGGCTAGATCATGGAAATCTAGACCTTAGTAGTACATGAGTTCGTGGACGAACGGGTGGAGTGGAAACGCTAACCCTCTAAGGAAATGGGGAAGGAAGACTACCCGTTCACCGGGCTCCGGAGTGGGAATGACTTGACCTTCAGGGGGAAGCCTGTGCTTGGTGTCGGCGGCGAGATACCGCACTCCGGAGATCTTTTATCTTCTTCTCCATCACGGAGGAGGCCTCCCACTTGCCTTTGGAGCCAGCTCCGGCCATGGTCGGAGGAGGTGGTGGTGGTGGTGAGAAAGACGGATGCTTTGCGGTCGTAGAGAGCTTGGGATATTAGGAAGGCTGAGGAGGTGTGAAGGCGTGGGGGAGAAAGTAAAGATCCATTGCCCTCTTATAGGCAGTAAAAATGCCAACCGCCCCCCGTTCGTGCCTTAAATCTTGCCTATTCCCAATAAAAGCGTGCGCCGTAAACGGTTGGATTACCCAAGTATCATTGATGTGCAATCCCGTATTAAGTGGGCATGATCTCTGTCTGACAGGACATGCAAATGGGTCACGGCCTCGAAACAGTAAAGGCAGGATGGGAAAACAGTTCAAAATGCCGAAGGGCAAGCCTGACGCTTCACCGAAAAAGTTGTCAGTAAAAGACAATGTTCTTACTTTTTATATATAGTGCCTTCGCGGCTAAGGATTGTGTTTGTTATAAAATGCCGGATACAATTCTTTTACAGAGGAAAGCTGATGTATATTCTTCAAGGAACCCGCCTTGCAATGCCGAAGACAATCTGAACGCTGAATATATCATCATTGAAGACTGGTTCAGGGGCTACTGCGGGAGTCCTGGACTAGGGGGTCCTCGGGTGTCCGGTCTATTGGATGTGGGCCGGACTGATGGGCCATGGAGATACAAGGCATAAGATCACCTCTCGTGTTTGGAAGGGACCCCCGTATGCATGGATGGCAAGTATAGGTGTCCAGATATGTTATTCCTTTCTGAAAAACGAACTTTGTACAACCCTAAGCCCCTCTGATGTCTATATAAACCGGAGGGTAGATCGGAGGCAGGATCACAACATTGCTAGGCTAGCTGATCTTGGGTTAGCCGAATCGATCTAGAGGTAGATCAACTCTTCTAACCCCTATACCCTCGAATATAATCAAGCAGGTGTAGGGTTTTACCTCCACTAAGAGGGCCCGAACCTGGGTAAACACTGTGTCCTTTGTTCATAGTTACCTTCGATCGTCAGACATACACCTTGGGCCCCTCCTACCCGAGATCTGCTGGTTTTCACACCGACAACAACCTCTGCCTCCCCCTGCGAAGGGCCTATCTTTTATTTTTACCTTCTACCCTTATACAAGAGTCATGGTGATTTTTACCTTTCCTTTTTACACTTTATCCTTTGGCAAGCACTATGTGTTGGAAAGATCCTGATATATACACACATATATATATATACATATATATATATATCCACTTGGATGTAGGTTTTCATAAATTATTATTGTTGACATTACCCTTGAGGTGAAAGGTTGTGAGGCAAAACTATAAGCCCCTATCTTTCTCTCTGTCTTATTGAAACTTCATACCCATAAGTATTCTGTGAGTGTTAGCAATTGTGAAAGACTAAATGATAGTTGAGTATGTGGACTTGCTGAAAAGCTCTTATATTGACTCTTTCCGATGTTATGATAAATTGCAATTGCTTCAATGACTGAGATTATATTTTGCTAGTTTTCAATGAAGTTTCTGATTCATACTTTACATTGTGAATAGATTGTTACCTTAGCATAAGAAATCATATGACAATATATATGTTGTTGTTCTAAAGATGATCATGATGCCCTCATGTCCGTATTTTATTTTATCGACACCTCTATCTCTAAACATGTGGAAATTTTTTCGATATCGGCTTTCGCTTGAGGACGAGCAAGGTCTAAGCTTGGGGGAGTTGATACGACCATTTTGCATCATAGTTTTATATCAATATTTATTGCATTATGGGCTATTACTACACATTATGTCACAATACTTATGCCTTTTCTCTCTTATTTTATAAGGTTTACACGAAGAGGGAGAATGCCGGAAGCTGGAATTCTGGGTTGGAAAAGGAGCAAATGTTAGAGACCTATTCCGCACAACTCCAAAAGTCTAGAAACTCCACGAAACTCAGTTTTGGAATATATTCAAAATATTGGGCGAAGAAAGCACCAGAGGGGGGCCACCCACTAGCCACGAGGGTGGAGGGCGCGCCCTACCCCCCTGGGCGCATCCCCCTACCTCGTGGGACACCTGGCAGGCCCCGATGCTTGTCTTCTGCTATATGGTGTCTTTTGCCCTGGAAAAATCATGAGGAAGCTTTCTGGACGAAGCACCGCCGTCTCGAGGCGGAACCTGGGCAGGACCAATCTAGGGCTCTGGCGGAGCTGTTCTGCCGGGGAAACATCTCTCCGGGAGGGAGAAATCGTCGCCATCGTCATCACCATCGATCCTCTCATCAAGAGGGGGTCAATCTCCATCAACATCTTCACCAGCACCATCTCCTCTCAAACTCTAATTCATCTGTTGTATCTGATCTTTGTCTCAAAACCTCATATTGGTACCTGTAGGTTGCTAGTAATGTTGATTACTCCTTGTAGTTGATGCTAGTTGGTTTATTCAGTGGAAGATCATATGTTCAAATCCTTAATGCTATTAAATACCCCTCTGACTATGAACAAGAATATGATTTTTGAGTAGTTAAGTTTGTTCCTGAGGACATGGGAGAAGTCTTGTTATAAGTAATCGTGTGAATTTGGTATTCGTTCAATATTTTGATGAGATGTATGTTGTCTCTCCTCTAGTGATGTTATGTGAACGTCGACTACATGACACTTCACCATATTTGGGCCTAGGGGAAGGCATTGGCAAGTAATAAGTAGATGATGGGTTGCCAAAGTGATAGAAGATTAAACCCTAGTTTATGCGTTGCTTCGTAAGGGGCTGATTTGGATCCATATGTTTCATGCTATGGTTAGATTTACCTTAATTATTCTTTCGTAGTTCCGGATGCTTGCGAGAGGGGTTAATCATAAGTGGGATTCTTGTCCAAGGAAGGGCAGTACCCAAGCACCGGTCCACCCACATATCAAATTATCAAAGTAACAAATACGAATCATATGAGCATGATGAAAACTAGCTTGACAGTAATTCCCGTGTGTCCTTGGGAGCGCTTTGCTTTATATAAGAGTTTGTCCAGGATTTTCCTTTGCTACAAAAAGGATTGGGCCACCTTGCTGCACCTTGTTTACTTTTGTTACTTGTTACCCATTAGGAATTACCTTACTGAAAACCGCTTGTCATTTCCTTCTGCTCCTCGTTGGGTTTGATACTCTTACTTATCGAAAGGACTATGATAGATCCCCTATACTTCTGGGTCATCAGTGGCTCCCAGCCCGCGTGCGCTGTCGGGGACGACGGTCGTGCTTCAGAGCATGACGTTGGGGCTCGGGGTGGTCGGTGGCCGCAGTGGAGGGAGCTGGACGGCAGCGATGCGCTTAGCCTCGACGGATCTGGGGAGGAGGAGGATCGGGGCGAGGGAGGGAGTATCTGGTGGGGAGAGGGAGAGGTGGAGCGGGGGTGAGTGGAGGAGGGTAACAAGGAGGCGGGGAGGCGCGGAGCCTTATCCCCTCGCCTTCGTTGCCGGCAAGGTGGTGCGGCTGGGCGTGCTCGGCCGTGCCTCGGTCGGTTGTACAGGGAAGGCGACCAGGGAGGCAGGCTTGCTCAGGTGAGGTTAGGTGGGACGGCTGGAGTGGTTCGAAGCCCAGGGGGTCCAGGGGTTGTGGCCCTTTTCCTCTTCTTTTGTTTCTTTGTCTTTTTTTTTATTTTTCAGCAGCTTTTGCCCTTTTTTCTTTTAGCCACAATTGACCTTGCAAAAATATGCCACTGGCCAAAACAATTTCATAGGATTATTGTGCACTGCCACAAAAAGATTGTGAGGCTTTTGAAAAAGTTTGCAATTTTTATAAATTAAAAAGGCAATTAATTTAACACTTAGGTCATTGTTTTAAGTAGTTTAGGCCACTTAAAACATTTTGCAAAATGCTGGATCACCACCAATATTAGTTATGGATTATCTGGCACATGATGAACATTTTAGTTTTCATGTTTGAGCAATTTTGAATTTCACTCATGATTTGAAATTGAATTCAACTGGAATTTGAAAGAGGTATTAGACAATGATGATCAAACACTTGTTTAGCAAAAAGATTAACTTAACCCCAAGGGTTACTGTAGCATCATTACATAGGGGTGTTACAACTCTCCTCCTCTAAAAGAAATTCTCGTCCCGAGAATTAAGAGGTAGAAGGGGAAAGATCAGGGTATTAGCACGAAGGTTATCCTCGCGTACCCAAGTGGCTTCATCTTTAGTATGATTTGACCATTGCACCTTGAGGAACTTGGTAACCTTCTAGCGGGTTCGACGTTCAGCTTCTTCAAGAATGCGGATCGGATGCTCTTTGTAAGTGAGATTATCTTGCACTTCAATCAGCTCCGGATCCACTTCACGTTCCGGATCCTTGAAGCAACGACGAAGTTGCGACACGTGGAAGATGTCATGGACATGAGAGAACTGAGGTGGAAACTCCAATTGATAAGCCACCAGTCCACAATGGGCGAGAATGTGGAAGGGACCAATGTAGCGCGGAGCTAGCTTGCCCTTGACTCCAAATCGATGAGTGCCTCTCAAAGGAGTGACATGCAAATAAGCTTGATCACTAGGTTGATAGGTTGAACCCCAGTGTTTCTGGTCATAGTTGCTCTTCTGGCGGGACTGGGCTGCCTTGAGATTATCTCGGACAATGCGAACCTGGTCTTCAGCTTGTTGAATAATGTCCGGACCAATGAGTGTCTGTTCCCCAGTTTTTGACCAATTCAGAGGGGTTCGACACTTACATCCATAGAGCACTTCGAAGGGAGCCATCTTCAAGCTGGCTTGATAGCTGTTGTTATAAGAGAACTCCGTGTAAGGAGAGATTCTTCCCACTTCCTGACGAAAGAAATAACACAAGCCCGAAGCATGTCTTCCAGAATTTGGTTGACTCGCTCGATTTGGCCTTGGGATTGGAGATGATAAGCAGTGCTCCAGGTAATATGAGTTCCCATTGACTCTTGGAAACTATCCCCGAACTTTGAAGTGAATATACTGCCACGGTCTGAACTGATCTCCTTCAAAATGCCATGGAGTGACACAATTCTGGAGATATACAAGTTTGCTAATTGACTAGCAGTGATTGTCTCCTTGACTGGCAAAAAATGAGCAACTTTCGAGAATTTTTCGATGACGACAAAGATAGCATCATTACCTTTCTGAGACTTAGGAAGGCCAGTGACGAAGTACATCTGAATATTATCCCACTTCCATTCAGGAATCAGAAGCGGTTGTAAAAGTCCGGCCGGTTTCTGATGTTCTGCTTTGATGCGACGACAAACTTCACATTCTTCGATATATCAAGCAATGTCTTGCTTTTTTTTGACCACCAGTACTTCTGCCCGGATGTCTAGATACATCTTGGTACTTCCCTTATGAAGAGAGAGAGAGAGAGGGGTGTCATGCGCTTCTTTCATCACATTCTCTGTCATAAGCTTGAACCGGGGTACTAAAATATGATCTCTTAAGTATAAGGTCCTATCTTCAGCAAGCGAGAAATCTCTGGATTTCTCTAAGGCAAGATCCTTTTTCATCAGATCAACATGAGCATCTTTGGCTTGAGTAGACTTAATTGCTTTTAGAAGAGTTGGTTCCAAGACAAGGTTATTTAGAGAACCCTGTGGAACTATTTGAATGTTCAACTTGCAAAGTTCTTCATAAAGGCAGGGTTGAGCTTTATGAACCATGTGGTTATTGCAATAGGACATGCGGCTCAGGGCATTGGCCATTACATTAGCCTTGCCAGGTGTATAAGATATACCACAGTTGTAGTCAGCAATAGCTTCCATCCATCCCTGTTGACGGAGGTTCAGATCTGGCTGAATAAATTGATACTTCAGACTCTGATGATCGGTGAAGATCTCACAACGATTATCAAGAAGGTATTGTCGACATAGCTTTAGTGCATAGATAACTGCAGCAAGCTCGAGGTCGTGAACTGGGTAGTTCTCTTTGTGAGGACGCACTTGACAGGACGCATAAGCAATCACTCTGCACTCTTGCATTAGGACACAACCTAATCCTTGTCGTGAAGCGTCACAATAATTGACAAAGTGATACGGAGCATCCCATGTTCATCTCCATGTACACCTTCATAGCACATCAAGCCCAAAGTGCACCTACCGGACTTAAGGTGAACCCGCTCCTTTTCAAGATTTACATGAATATCCATAGGACGAACGCCGCCAAGCAGCTAAAGAGCTTCCCGGAAGCCAAGGAGAAGGACCCCAAGGCCACAAGGAAGAAGATGGAGCCCAACAGGAGCCGGACAGGAGGTCCCAGGCGACCCCGTGCGCACGGGCCCCCGAGACCCCGTGCGCACGGACTACTCAGAGAGTTTGCGCTGGAGCACCCCGTGCGCACGGGCATGTACCGTGCCCACGGGACCCCCGTGCGCACGGGCCCAACTTACCCCGTGCGGACGGGCTCATCAGGATGGACGGCCGTGATCTCCACTCCGAGCCCCTCTTCCTCCACTTCGTCCCCAAGACTATATATTCCGTACCTAGACCATTTGTTAGGAAAGCAAAGTAGTTGATACACATTTGTGAGCTTTGCTCCATGGATCCACTCCACTAGGAGATCAAGACCTCCTCTTGGAGTGACCAAACATCAAGACCTCCTTCTTGGGGATGGATCCCAATCATAGGATCATCAAGCCCTCATCTCCGTCATAGGATTTGGGATGAACTCTACCATGTATCTTATTTCCCTTTGTTGTTCATGTACCTTGTGGATCTTATGTGTTTGATTGTCTAGTGGATGTGTGATTTGACTTGTTCTTGAGTGTTCCTCTTGTTTTCCCTCTTTTGTTCATATTGTTCTTGGGGATTCCCCCTCCAATTCGTGAAAGATCTCTCCATAGGGTTCCACCCTACATCATATGGTATCATGAGCCATGGTTTCTCACGAAATTGGAGCCCCATCTTTGTTTTCTAGCCTTGTTTTGTGTGATTTCATCCTAAATTCGAAAATTCCCCACCAAAAATAGCCCCAATTTTTTTTGTGATTTGTTGGTTTGATGAGATTTTGTTGGATTTCATCCATGGATTTGCTTGGTTTCAAGTGGATATATCTTTCGCCCATCTTTTCCCCACCATCCATCCCCAAAATCTCCCCACTTTTGCCCTAGAAATCTTCAATTTCCGCCCCAAAATCGTGAAATTTCCGCTGACCCCGTGCCCACGGACCCAGACCCCGTGCGCACGGCCCCCCGAAATGTCTCTGGACACCCCGTGCCCACAGGCTTGTACCATGCGCACGGGACCCCGTGCCCACGGCCCCTAGACCCCATGCGCACGGCCCCCCTACAGCAGCCGCGTGCAGTCCACCATTTTGCCCATAACTTCCACATCCGGAGTCCGATTTTAGCGTTCTTTAGCTCGTTGAGTAGCTATTGACATCCCCTATCCACCTAGATAGGTTCCATCACCATTTTACTCCATAAATTTTTTGACATTTTGGCATCTTTGCCTAGGCCTTCCACCATATCATCCACAAAACCACCATAGCCTTCCGCAACCTAACCCACTTTGCTATATTTAGCATTTGTGGTTGTTTGAGTGGCGACGTGAGTCTCCTAAGGTGTTTCGGCTACTTAGGTACGATTGCTTCTTCACACACCACCACCACTTCCACATTGCCATTTCCACTACCACCATTTGACATTTGTCATTTGAGATTTTGAGTTTGCGGTTTTTACCGTTTCCTAAGGTGTTTCGGCTACTTAGGGACGGGTCTACATCATCTTGGTATCTACATCAAGAACACCGCCACTCATCATCGCAAAGGACGGTAACCTCGACGACACCATTTTACATTCCCTTGCAATTGCATTGATAACCCCTAGCCCATTTTGCGTCACTTACCTATTGAGACTAGCCATTTGAGTATTGCCGGCAACATTACTTGTGCACATTAGTGATCCACCATTCCATTGCATACATACCATATCATATTGGTATCATATCATCCATTGTGTCACAATATCGTTCCCGCATATACACAATTACTATCTTGGTTTCTGCATTGTGCAAAAGTGGCCATGGAAAAAAAAGCTTTTAAGCAAAAAGAGAGCAAAGAGCTCGTGAGCAAGTGCCATAGCATCATACCCCATTGCACATAAGATTGTCATATCTGATCATCTTGGATCATCTTGAGAGAAACACCGGGAACCAGACATACATAGCATACTTGGGATAGAAAGTTTAAACATTTTGCATCTTATAAGTTGTACACAAGTTTCGTATCCGCCGATTGAGCAATCGTGCTAGCGTCTCTCTTGAGTTGTGCAACACGAGCGTTTTACGTGGACTCCACATTGTGTGCTCATTCCTTGGTTGCACGACCCCATTTATCTATCCGTGTGTGTGTTTCCGTGTACCATTTGCTATTGGTCTACTTGTTTCACTTGCAAATTTGTGAATCTTTTCCAACATTATTGACTCTTGCTAACATTTTGTCAAATTTTTGTGCCACTATCCTCACCGAGCTCTACCATAAGCTTTACTTTGTAGGTGTGAGTGAACAAGTCCGGTACCAATTCCACTATTCTTTCATTTCACATTGAGTGATACAAGATACATCCTCAACTTTGGGAAAAGGTAGCTTGGTATTGTTTATCTCATTTCCTACTCACCTTTGCTCGAGTCTTGTGATGGATAGGCAAGGCATTTCCTCTCCGGTCTACGACAACAACGACGGCGTGAACAACTACATCACCAAAGCGTCCATCTTCGATCTACAACGACAAATGCAAGGCGCACAATCAAGATTGCGAGAGCGCATCGAGAACATCTCCATCGACATTCGTCACTCCGAAGCAAGGAAAATGGACTACATCGACAAGAAGCTTTCCGCACATAAAGAGGAGCAAGATGCAAGGATGGAGGAGATTAGAACCTTGATCAAGTCTTCTTCCCTTCGTCATCTTCAAGATGGCGACATTCAAGCCACAAGTCTTCGGAGCGCGGCCACGATGCAAGTGCAAATCGTCCTCGTCCACATCTACATGGCGACCACCATCACATTCATGATCAACATAGTCATGAAGGGCAAGTCAAATCCAAGCATCACGTGCACGACGACGACGAACAACATCTCCTACGAGCTCAAGCATGACAATGACATCATCATCATGAAGATGCTCCACAAGCGAAAATGCAAAAGTCCCAACAAGCCCTACTTCACGCCAAGTCCAAGCTTCAAGAGCACAAAAGAAGACCGCGAGACGACCACCACCAAGACGGCGCTACGGCTACAACAACCACTTTGGCATCTTTGCCAAGTGCTATCAAGGCATCTTCGCCTTTGGACGTACGGCATCTTCGCCTACTTCCCACGTGTATGCCTACATCGACGTCATCAAGTACAAGGCGACCACCTACGAGTGAGGGCGACACTTCCATCTTTGGAAGCCCCTCAAGAAAGATGGCCGAGCATGGGACATTCCCTTCGGTCATGGAGACGAGCTATGAGGTGCCACATCATATGGGCCTCCAACAACAAGACGGTGACAGGAAGGTTGAGCATGGGACTATCCCTTCAACCAAGGCGACGATAGTAGTTGAGCATGGAGACATTTGCACCAACATCTCTTCGACACCCACATATCATGAGATGACCCAATTGCCATGTGAGGAGAGCCACCAACCCATGAGTGAGATGAGTGACTCCACCATATATGACATTGAGTGCATTTCCTATGAGAGGATGAGTGTGACCACTACTAGCCCCACACATGAGAGCATGCCACACACCCTATGTGAGGTTGAGCGCCATTTGAGTGACTCCACCAACCATATGAGTGAGTGCATCCTTGAGGGAGTGAGTGAGCCACAACACTTAGTGAGGGAGGTAGTTGACACGGCATGTGAGGCCACTATGATTCCTAACGACTTACCCTCTACTCCTAGTGTGTTTTCTCCTTTGGTGCTAGGTCTCCTACATGATGACATGACTACCATGGATGAGTCCATACCTCCAATGGAGACGACGATGGACATGATGGACGATGATGCACCCCCCACATGGTTCCATCAAGATGAAGATGACAACGAGTGGATCTTCAACACCTCACCTACAGCACATGAGCGACCTTCCAATGGTAACATAGGTGATGATGCTTCTCTTGTCCCACTAGTGGACTCTCTTGACATCGATTGCTCCCATGATGTTGACCCACCTATTGCCATGCTTCATGCTAGTGAAACTCCTTCATGCCTTAACTTACCTATTTATGATGAATATGATGATGAGCATGTTGAGTTGCCTAGTTGTGATGATATGCTTCATAGGATATCTTGTGAAAATTCTATTGGTCACATCATGTTTGACAATCCATTGAATTTGTCCTATGCTATGAGTGAGATCAACCATATTGCATCATTTCAATCTCAACATAGTAACTATGCATGCCCCATTAAAATAAATCCCATTTGCACTTATGGCATAGATGATGAGATGATGGTCATTGGCTTTTGCTTCTCTTGTGATGATATTGCCATGCTTCCTTTACATGATTTTCGCAATTCATCTACTATGCCATGCCATGATCACATTGAACCACATATGCTTTGTTTTGAATGTTGTCAATATTCTCCATGGGATGTTTCCACTATTGCTCATGAGGAGACCCCCATAGTTTCCTCATACATATTAGGAGATCTTGATACATTTCATAATTTGCATGATTCCCATGATAGTGTACACCATATGCATTCCATGAATAACAATGCTCTAGATATTTCTCATGATGCATTACACAATTTGATTCTCCATTATGCTATACACAATTACAAACCTCTCATGATGGATGACATGTTTCTATATAACGCATCTCAATTATTTGAGCATTGTCTATTTTGTGCTAACCGACACATGCACGTATGCATCATGATGGATGATGTGTACATCTACCACGCACTTACAATTTTCCCTTTGTCTTTGTTTTGTGTAGGTACTCATGTATACTCGTCGACCTCTCAATCCCAAGAGTTGACGAAACGAGCTCTTGAGAGCAATGATGACTTGGAATCCCGTGGACTATCCTTACCACTGTCCCCTTCGCGCAAGGACTATGCACAACTCCTCTACTTGGCTCTCACACGGCTATGGGCCATTTACCACTTGTCACATTATGCTCATTTTACCGTGTTCACTTTGCATGCTATGCTTGCTTCTATGCCTTTGCCATGCAATTGTGACCCTTGCTTGCATCTACCCATGTTTCATCATTATGCTACTTCTATGTGTATTTGCATGCTTGGTAGAGATCCTTGTTGCTTTTGCCATGTTTATCATGTGTCCCATGCTATTGATGCTTGTTGTGTTGGGAGAGTCATGATGACCCATTGCTATTCACATATGGCCTCTCGCCAATACATTCATGCTATTTTACTCATATCTTGCTTTCATGCTTGTGATATGTCATGTGCATTATTCATGCCCACTATTTGCAGACATGTCATGCTTGCCATGATTCCTCCTAGTATATTGCATCTTCGCACTACTTGCTTGCTTGACTTGATTGCTATGATTGCTTGCTATGTTGCATCACCCATGTTCCACTATTACTTGCTTTCTTGGGTTGATGACATATATGCTCATGCCTCTCACATGATATATCTTGATCATTGTCTCTTGTGTACATTAGTTGCCTCTTTCATATCCACTTGTATTGAGTGCAACCAAACTATGCTTATTGATCTTGGAGACTTGGACACTTTACTTGTGAAGCATGCTTGTTTGATTGAGCCTATTGTATTTGGTTGTTCTCGCATCATATGCCTACATACTATGAAATGCTCCCTTATCCTTTCTTATGATGAGCATGATGCATACACTTGTTGGGTATCTCTCCCCTCGAATGATAGGTCTTGCTTTTGCACTAACCTCATTTGTTTTTCCAAGTGTTTCTCATGTTCTTTCATTTTGAAGGATTCACAAGGCGGTACCATCAAGAGACATTTTGGTTATGTTCAGGCATACATGATGTGCAACACCAACATTGGCGAGCATCTCCTAAAGGTGAACTCATTCTCTTTGAGCCATCCTCACATATGCATATCGGATGGGCCATACTTTCATTGTTGTTTCCTTCTTCTTGTCTACATGCTACATATATTCGATGGAGGACCGGCATTGGAGATGGACCCTATGGACCTTCAAGTTGAGGAGTGCCACGACATCGACCTATGGTACAACCATGCCTACCGTGTACATGGCGATACGGCTTACGATCCGAGGTCGGATCTTTCCAAAGGGGGAGGAGATGATACGGAGCATCCCACGTTCATCTCCATGTACATCTTCATAGCACATCAAGCCCCAAGTGCACCTACCGGACTTAAGGTGAACCCACTCCTTTTCAAGATTTACATGAATATCCATAGGACTTGGCCGCTACCTCACCACGGAACGTTGTGCATCTTCAGGTTCGAGGACGACCGCCGCCAAGCAGCTAAAGAGCTTCCCGGAGGCCAAGGAGAAGGACCCCAAGGCCACAAGGAAGAAGATGGAGCCCAACAGGAGCTGGACAGGAGGTCCCAGGCGACCCCATGCGCACGGGCCCCCGAGACCCCGTGCGCACGGACTACTCAGAGAGTTTGCGCTGGAGCACCCCATGCGCATAGGCCTGTACCGTGCCCACGGGACCCCCGTGCGCACGGGCCCAACTTACCCCGTGCGCACGGGCTCATCAGGATGGACGGCCATGATCTCCACTCCGAGCCCCTCTTCCTCCACTTCGTCCCCAAGACTATATATTCCGTACCTAGACCATCTGTTAGGAAAGCAAAGTAGTTGATACACATTTGTGAGCTTTGCTCCATGGATCCACTCCACTAGGAGATCAAGACCTCCTCTTGGAGTGACCAAACATCAAGACCTCCTTCTTGGGGAAGGATCCCAATCATAGGATCATCAAGCCCTCATCTCCTTCATAGGATTTGGGATGAACTCTACCATGTATCTTATTTCCCTTTGTTGTTCATGTACCTTGTGGATCTTATGTGTTTGATTGTCTAGTGGATGTGTGATTTGACTTGTTCTTGAGTGTTCCTCTTGTTTTCCCTCTTTTGTTCATATTGTTCTTGGGGATTCCCCCTCCAATTCGTGAAAGATCTCCCCATAGGGTTCCACCCTACATCACAAAGTCCTTGCGAGAATTAGGGGGAGCAAGCACTCGGGTAGAAGTCAATTTGTCCTTGAGTGCCTGGAAACTTTCCTGACGTTTGTCTATCCAAACGAACTTAACACCCTTGTGAAGCAGATTAGTCAGGGGCTTGGCGATCTTGGAGAAGTTCTCGACGAAACGGTGGCAATAGCTGGCGAGTCCGAGAAAGCTTCTGACTTGCTTGACAGTCTTTGGAGGGGTCCAGTCAAGAATATCCTGAACTCGCTCTGGGTTGACGGCAATACCATCCTTGGAGATCACATGACCAAGGTAGGTTACTTTGGGTAGCCAGAATTCACATTTAGAATACTTGGCATATAGCTGATGCTCCCGAAGCTCTTCTAGAACAAGATGGAGATGTTCGACATGTTCTTCTTTGTTCTCGGAATAAACAAGGATATCATCCAAATAAACCATGATGAACTTATCGAGGTATTCCATGAATATATAGTTCATAGACGAGAGAATGTAGCTGGGGCATTGGTCAAGCTGAAAGACAGAACAGTGTACTCGTAAGAACCATAATGAGTGATGAATGCGGTCTTGGTAATATCCTCTTCACGGACACGGATCTGGTGATAACCCAACCTTAGGTCGAGTTTAGAGAATACTGAGGAACCAACCAGTTGATCATACAGATCATTGATTCGAGGGAGGGGATACTTGCTCTGAATAGTTGCTTGGTTGATAGGACGATAATGTCTACTACACAACCTTATTCTTGTAGACGTTGTTGGGCCTCCAAGTGCAGAGGTTTGTAGGACAGTAGCAAATTTCCCTCAAGTGGATGACCTAAGGTTTATCAATCCATGGGAGGCGTAGGATGAAGATGGTCTCTCTCAAACAACCCTGCAACCAAATAACAAAGAGTCTCTTGTGTCCCCAACACACCCAATACAATGGTAAATTGTATAGGTGCACTAGTTCGGCGAACAGATGGTGATACAAGTGCAATATGGATGGTAGATATAGGTTTTTGTAATCTGAAATTATAAAAACAGCAAGGTAACTAATGATAAAAGTGAGCACAAACGGTATTGCAATGCTAGGAAACAAGGCCTAGGGTTCATACTTTCACTAGTGCAGGTTCTCTCAACAATAATAACATACTTAGCTCATATAACTATCCCTCAACATGCAACAAAGAGTCACTCCAGAGTCACTAATAGCGGATAACAATCGAAGAGACTATTGTAGGGTACGAAACCACCTCAAAGTTATCATTTCCGATTGATCTATTCAAAAGTCCGTAGTAAAATAACACGAAGCTATTCCTTCCGTTCGATCTATCATAGAGTTCATACTAGAATAACACCCACAAATCAACCAAAACCCTAATGTCACCTAGATACTCCAATGTCACCTCAAGTATCCGTGGGCATGATTATACGATATGCATCACACAATCTCAGATTCATCTATTCAACCAACACAAAGTACTTCAAAGAGTGCCCCAAAGTTTCTACTAAAGAGTCAAGACGAAAACGTGTGCCAACCCCTATGCATAAGTTCACTGAACCCGCAAGTTGATCACCAAAACATACATCAAGTACATCACGTGAATATCCCATTGTCACCACAGATAAGCACGGCAGGACATACATAAAGTGTTCTCAAATCCTTAAAGACTCAATCCGACAAGGTAACTTCAAGGGGAAAACTCAATTCATCACAAGAGAGTAGATGGGGAGAAACATCATAAGATCCAACTATAATAGCAAAGCTCGCGATACATCAAGATCATATCACCTCAAGAACATGAGAGAGAGAGAGATATCAAACACATAGCTACTGGTACATACCTTCAGCCCCGAGGGTGAACTACTCCCTCCTCGTCATGGAGAGCGCCGGGATGATGAAGATGGCCAACAGTGATGGATTCCCCCTCCGGCAGGGTGCGGAATAGGGTCCCGATTGGTTTTTGGTGGCTACAGAGGCTTGCGGCGGCAGAACTCCTGATCTATTGTGCTCCTGGCTGTTTTTGGGGTATATGGATATATATAGGCGAAAGAAGTCGGTTAGGGGAGCCACGACGGGCCCATGAGGGTGGGGGCGCGCCCAGGGGGGTAGGGTGCGCCCTGGACCCTCGTGACTTCCTCGAAGCTTCCCCGACGTCTACTCCAAGTCTCTTGGATTGCGTTTGTTCCAAAAATAACTCTCCCGAAGGTTTCATTCCATTTGGACTCCGTTTGATATTCCTTTTCTTCGAAATACTAAAATAGGCAAGAAAACAGCAATTTGGGCTGGGCCTCCGGTTAATAGGTTAGGCCCAAAAATAATATATAAGTGTATAGTAAAGCCCATTAAACATCCAAAACAGGTAATATAATAGCACGGAACAATCAAAAATTATATATACGTTGGAGACGTATCAAGCATCCCCAAGCTTAATTCATGCTCGTCCTCGAGTAGGTAAATGATAAAAACAGAATTTTTGATGTGGAATGCTACCTAGCATATTTCTCAATGTAATCTTCTCTATTGTGGCAAGAATGTTCAGATCCAAATGATTCAAGATAAAAGTTCATATTGACATGAAAACAATAATACTTCAAGCATACTAACAAAGCAATCATGTCTTTTCAAAATAACATGGCTAAAGAAAGCTATCCTTACAAAATCATATAGTCTGGCTATGCTCTATCTTCATCACACAAAATATTTAAATCATGCACAACCCCGATGACAAGCCAAGCAATTGTTTCATACTTTGATGTTCTCAAACTTTTTCAACTTTCATGCAATACATGAGGGTGAGCCATGGACATAGCACTATATCTGAATAGAATGGTAGTTGTGGATAAGACAAAAAGAAAGAAGATAGTCTCACAACAACTAGGCGTATCAACGGGCTATACAGATGCCCATTAATAGATATCAATGTGAGTGAGTAGGGATTGCCATGCAACGGATGCACTAGAGCTATAAGTGTATGAAAGCTCAACAAAAGAAACTAAGTGGGTGTGCATCCAACTTGCTTGCTCACGAAGACCTACGGCATTTTGAGGAAGCCCATCACTGGAATATACAAGCCAAGTTCTATAATATAAGATTCCCACTAGTATATGAAAGTGACAACATAGGAGACTCTCTATCATGAAGATCGTGGTGCTACTTTGAAGCACAAGTGTGGTAAAAGGATAGTAACATTGTCCCTTCTCTCTTTTTCTTTCATTTTTTTGGTGGGCTTCTTTGGCCCATTTTTATGGCCCCCCCTTTTTTTTCTTTTTTTCGTCCGGAGTCTCATCCCAACTTTTGGGGGAATCATAGTCTCCATCATCCTTTCTCACTGGGACAATGCTCTAATAATGAAGATCATCACACTTTTATTTACTTACAACTCAAGAATTACAACTCGACACTTAGAACAAGATATGACTCTATATGAATGCCTCCGGCGGTGTACTGGGATGTGCAACGAATCAAGAGTTACATGTATGAAAGAATTATGAATGGTGGCTTTGCCATAAATACGATGTCAACGACATGATTATGCAAAAGCAATATGACAATGATGGAGATGTCATAATAAACGAAACGGTGGAGAGTTGCATGGCAATATATCTCGGAATGGCTATGGAAATGCCATAATAGGTAGGTATGGTGGTTGGTTTGAGGAAGGTATATGGTGGGTGTATGGTATCGGCGAAAGCTGCGCGGCACAAGAGAGGCTAGCAATGGTGGAAGGGTGAGAGTGCGTATAATCCATGGACTCAACATTAGTCATAAAGAACTCATTTACTTATTGCAAAAATCAACAAATTATCGAAACGAAGTACTACGCACATGCTCCTAGGGGGATAAATTGGTAGGAAAAGACCATCGCTCGTCCCCGACCGCCACTCATAAGGAAGACAATCAATAAATAAATCATGCTCCAACTTCATCACATAATGGTTCACCATACGTGCATGCTACGGGAATCACAAACTTCAACACAAGTATTCCTCAAATTCACAACTACCCAACTAGCATGACTCTAATATTACCATCCTCATATCTCAAAACAATCGTCAATCATCAAATTGATCATAGTATTCAAAGCACTTTCTATGATAGTTTTTATTATGCCCAACTTGGATGCCCATCATCTTAGGACCAATTTTATAACCATAGCAAACACCATTCTGTTCTAAAATACTCTCAAAATAATATAAGTTAAGCATGATAGATCAATATAAAACTACCTCCGTGCTCTTAAAAGATATAAGTGAAGCACTAGAGCAAGATTGTCTAGCTCAAAAGATATAAGTGAAGCACATAGAGTATTCTAATAAATTCTGAATCATGTGTGTCTCTCCCAAAAGGTGTGTACAGCAAGGATGATTGTGGTAAACTAAAAAGCAAAGACTCATATCATACATGATGCTCCAAGCAAAACACATATCATGTGGTGAATAAAAATATAGCTCCAAGTAAAGTTACCGATAGACGAAGACGAAAGAGGGGATGCCTTCCGGGGCATCCCCAAGCTTAGGATTTTGGTTGTCCTTGAATTATCTTGGGGTTCCATGGGCATCCCCAAGCTTAGGATCTTGCCACTCCTTATTCCGTAGTCCATCAAATCTTTACCCAAAACTAGAAAACTTCACAACACAAAACTCAACAGGAAATCTCATGAGCTCCGTTAGTGCAAGAAAGAAAAACCACCACTTAAGGTACTGTAATGAACTCATTCTTTATTTATATTGGTGTTAAACCTACTGCATTCCAACTTTTCTATGGTTCATACCCTCTGATACTACTCATAGATTCATCAAAGTAAGCAAACAACAAAATGAAAACAGAATCTGTCAGAAACAGAACAGTCTGTAGTAGTCTGTAACTCTCGAATACTTATGTAACTCCAAGAATTGTACTAAATTAGGAAAGCCTGAGAAATTTGTGCACCAATCCAGAGCAAAACGAATATTATCAAAATCATCTATCTGTGAATTATCAAAACTAATTTACTGGGTGCAAAAGTTTCTGATTTTCAGCAGGATCAACACAACTATCACCGTAAGCTATCCTAAAGGTCTTACTTGGCGCTTTATTTGAACAAAAGCTATAAAACATGATTACTACAGTAGCATAATCACGTGGACACACAAAAACAGTAAGGGTAAATATTAGGTTGTCTCCCAACAAGCGCTTTTCTTTAATGCCTTTCTAGCTAGGCATGATGATGACAATGATGCTCACATAAAAGATAAGAATTGAAACATAACGGGAGCATCATGAAGCATATGACTAGCACATTTAAGCCTAACCCACTTCCTATGAATAGGGATTCTGTGAGCAAACAACTTATGGGAACAATGATCAACTAGCATAGGAAGGCTAAACAAGCATAACTTCAAAACTTTAAGCACATAGAGAGGAAACTTGATATTATTGAAATTCCTACAAGGATATATTCCTCCCTCATAATAATTTTCAGTAGCGTCATGAATGAATTCAACAATATAACCATCACATAAAGCATTCTTTTCATGATCTACAAGCATAGAATTTTTATTACTCTCCACATAAGCAAAATTCTTCTCATTCGGAATAGTGGGAGTATCATAAGAGACTCGAATACTATAAATTGTTTCCACATTAAAAGAGTAATGTTCAGAAAAAGGGTAATCATAATCATGACAAGTTTTATAAATATAATAATCACTACTTTTTATAGCATAAGTTTCATCACAATAATCATCATAAGTAGCAAGTTTGTTCTCATCATAATCAATTTAAACCTCTTCCAAAATAGTGGATTCATCACTAAATAAAGTCATGACCTCTCCAAATCCACTTTCATGAATATTATAAGATTCAACACCCTCCAAAATAGTGGGATCATTACTTCCTAAAGTTGACACTCTTCCAAACCCACTTTCATCAATATAACCATCATAAATAAGAGGCATGCTATCATCATAATAAATTTGCTCATCGAAACTTGGGAGGCTAAAAATATCATCTTCATTAGACGTAGCATCCCCAAGCTTGGGACAAGCATTAATTGCAGCAAATATATTCTCAAACATTTCATTCTCATCAAACATAGCATCCCAAGGCTTGGGCCTTTTCATATCATAAGCATAATCACTCTCATCATTAATAGTATGGATAGCATCAATAGTATATCAATTATCATCATCACAATGAGTAATAGGAGCAACATCATTTGGGAGGGATACATTTCTATGTTTGCTCCTCCGTCCTTTCTTTTTCTTCTTCACATCATGTGTGGGTTTAACACTCTTTTTTGAGCTCCTTATTAATGAGATTGGTTGAATAGAAAGCTCCTCCTCGTTACCCGATTCATCATAAGAAATAACAGGAGGATATTGGGAAGTCTCTTCCCTTTCATTAGTATTCTCTTCATCTTCTATTTGCTTTCTTTTCTTTATGTAATTGTCAATATAAGGATTTTCAATGCAATTCACCTCACAATACATAAAAATTTCTTCTAGATCAAAATCAAGAACTTTATCAAGGACAAATTGTGGAAGATCCTTAGTTAAATGTTTCATTTCTTCATAACCCATAAGCAAACTAAGTTCATTATGATGTGCAAGGGAAATCAAGTCATCACAATTTTTGGACATGATTCAACCATGAAACAATTTGCATTGGGTATTTAAATGATCACGTTCGTTGCAAAGTTCACAAGGATGGCAAAGAAATTTTAAATTTTCAGCACAAACTTCTAGCCTCTCTTGCAACCATTTAGTTTCTAAATACTTATGCCTCTTACAAAATCTATCTTCCCTATTTGATGTGTACTTGCAAACTCTATGCACTCCACAAAAGTTGACATGCATATAAGAGCATTTTCATCATGATTAGTGCAATCATCATTAGTACTATGGATATTCAAAGAGTTCATACTAGCAACATTGCAATCATGCTCATCATTGAAATATTAAGTGCCAAACATTTTATAGACTTCTTCTTCTAGCACTTGAGCACAATTCTCCTTTCCATCATTCTCATGAAAGATATTAAAAAGATGAAGCGTATGAGGCAAAATCAAATCCATTTTTTGTAGTTTTCTTTTATAAACTAAACTAATGACAAAACAAGAAACTAAAAGATTCGATTGCAAGAACTAAATATATACCTTAAAGCACTCACCTCCCCAGCAACGGCGCCAGAAAAGAGCTTGATGTCTACTACACAACCTTCTTCTTTTAGACATTGTTGGGCCTCCAAGTATGTAGAGGTTTGTAGGACAGTAGAAAATTTCCCTCAAGTGGATGACCTAAGGTTTATCAATCCATGGGAGGCATAGGATGAAGATGGTCTCTTCAAACAACCCTGCAACCAAATAACAAAGAGTCTCTCGTGTCCCCAACACACCCAATACAATGGTAAATTGTATAGGTGCACTAGTTCGGCGAAGATATGGTGATACAAGTGCAATATGGATGGTAGATATAGGTTTTTGTAATCTGAAATTATAAAAACAGCAAGGTAACTAATGATAAAAGTGAGCACAAACGGTATTGCAATGCTAGGAAACAAGGCCTAGGGTTCATACTTTCACAAGGGCAAGTTATCTCAACAATAATAACATACTTGGATCATATAACTATCCCTCAACATGCAACAAAGAGTCACTCCAAAGTCACTAATAGCGGAGAACAAATGAAGAGATTATTGTAGGGTACGAAACCACCTCAAAGTTAACCTTTCTGATCGATCTATTCAAGAGTCTGTAGTAAAATAACACGAAGCTATTCTTTCCGTTCGATCTATCATAAAGTTCATACTAGAATAACATCTTAAGACACAAATCAACCAAAAGCCTAATGTCACCTAGATACTCCAATGTCACCTCAAGTATCCGTGGGCATGATTATACGATATGCATCACAAAATCTCAGATTCATCTATTCAACCAACACAAAGTACTTCAAAGAGTGCCCCAATGTTTCTACCGGAGAGTCAAGATGAAAATGTGTGCCAACCCCTATACATAAGTTCACTGAACCCACAAGTTGATTACAAAAACATACATCAAGTAGATCACGTGAATATCCCATTGTCACCACAGATAAGCACGGCAAGACATACATCAAGTGTTCTCAAATCCTTAAAGACTCAATACGACAAGGTAATTTAAGGGGAAAACTCAATTCAGCACAAGAGTAGAGGGGGAGAAACATCATAAGATCCAACTATAATAGCAAAGCTCGCTATACATCAAGATCATATCACCTCAAGAACACGAGAGAGAGAGAGAGAGAGAGAGAGAGATCAAACACATAGCTACTGGTACATACCCTCAGCCCCGAGGGTGAACTACTCCCTCCTCGTCATGGAGAGCGCCAGGATGATGAAGATGGCCACCGGTGATGGATTCCCCCTCTGGCAGGGTGCCGGACTAGGGTCCCGATTGGTTTTTGGTGGCTACAGAGGTTTGCGGCGGCGGAACTCCCGATCGATTGTGCTCCTGGCTGTTTTTGGGGTATATGGATATATATAGGCGAAAGAAGTCGGTCATGGGAGCCACGAGGGGGCCACGAGGGTGGCAGGCACGCCCAGGCGGTAGGGCGCGCCCTGGACCCTCGTGGCTTCCTCAAAGCTTCCCTGACGTCTACTCCAAGTCTCCTTGATTGCGTTTGTTCCAAAAATAACTCTCCCGAAGGTTTCATTCCGTTTGGACTCCATTTGATATTCCTTTTCTTCGAAACACTGAAATAGGCAAGAAAACAACAATTTGGGCTGGGCCTCCGGTTAATAGGTTAATCCCAAAAATAATATAAAAGTGTATAGTAAAGCCCATTAAACATCCAAAACAGGTAATATAATAGCATGGAACAATCAAAAATTATAGATACGTTGGAGACGTATCAGATGATAGTCTTGGACCAAACGATTCGTTCCATCCTTCTTCTTCACAAAAAGAGAAGGTGCTCCCCAAGCAGAGGAACTTGGATGAATGAAAACACTGCAAAGGGATTTGTCGATTTCCTCCTTAAGCTCAAGGAGTTCATGAGGTGGCATATTGTAGGGTTGTTTGGCAATAGGAACGGTGCTTGGTTTCAAATCGATGACGAACTCGACAGCCCGAGCAGGGGGTATTCCTGGAAGTTCTTCTGGAAAAACGTCTAGGAAGCCGCAAACGACTGGAATATTTTCAATTCACTCAAGAAGTGTTGCGTTCAACGCATTCAAGGCATAAAGCCGTGCTTCAGCGTTTTGAACAATCTGAGCATGGTAGCATACTATCTGATTGGAAGGATGTAGGAGATGAACGACTTTGGTGGCGCAAATGACAGAGGTAGTATGTGCTTTCAACCATTCCATTCCCAGAATGAGATCAATATTGGAAGGCTCCAGAATAATGGGAGAAACATGGAATTCTAGCCCTTCAATTTCAACGGGGACGTCGCGAAAAATCATGGTGGTTCGACACTGGCCCGCAGGGGTGCGTACCACTATCAAAGAGTTCATGGGATCGCATCGAATGTCGTGTGAGTATGCAAAATTTTCCGACATGAATGAATGAAATGCTCCTGAATCGAATACAACAGAAGCTGGTACTGAATTAACGAGAAGAGTACCCATCACAGTAGCAGGCTGGTTTTGAGCTTCATTCAGATCAACATGATTAGCTTGACCACGACCATAAGGTCTGGCATTGCCGTTGCGGGGCTGGTTGTTACGGCCAGTTGAAGGCAGAGCTAGCTGGTTCTATTTTTGATTACACTCTTTGGCAAGGTGACCTGGACAACCACATCTGAAGCACAAATCATCATTGGACTTGGGAGCAGGAGCTCAGGGTGGTGGAGCTCGAAGAGGCTGCCTCTCCGGTGAAGGAGGCAGACGAGGTGCAGTATAGGACTGTCTTGGTGCAGGTGCAGTTGGACGATACATGCTATGGGCAATCCATATCCGACGCTTCTGCGCTGACGGGCCCAAATATGCCAATGTCACGGCTGCGCCTGAGGGATCCCTGGTGTTCCTGAAGACCAGTCTCAATCTGAATAGCCTTGTTCACCAAGGTGGCGAAGTCGGCAATGTCATGAACGAGCACACCTAGCTTGATATCAGGGTGAAGTCCATTATGGAACTTTTCTTGCCTATGAGCATTAGTTGCAATGTCTTCTTCAACATAACGTGACAAGTACAGAAATCCCCGCTGATAAGCATCTACAGTCTTGTTGCCTTGGGTGAGGTTACGGAACTCGTGCTTCTTCCTGTCCATGATTCCCCGAGGAATGAAGTGAGTACGGAAGGCATCTTGGAAATCCGACCAAGTGATGATTGTTCCAGTAGGTAGGGTACGCCTGTGGCTGTCCCATCGTTGAGCAGCGGGGCCCTTGAGGAAGAAGGATGCGAAGGTGACATAGCTAGCAGGGGAAACACTAGCAGACTCCATTTCATACGTGATGTCACGGAGCCAGTCATCAACATCAAGGGGCCGAGTTGAGCTGCAGTAGATAGTTGGATTGAGGCGCATTAAATCCTGCAGAGTTACTGGGGCTGACTGTTGGTTCATATTTGGACTAGGAAACTGACTCATCATTCCTTCGATGAACTGGCGGTTCATCTCAAACTGTTGTATCATTCCGGCCAAGAATTCGGGCGGTGGTGGATCGTTGGCACCACGGCCACGACCAGCGGGTCTAACCATCCTGCTAACATGTAATAGGGGTAGTTCAGCATCAAGCATTTGTAAAGACAAAGGATCATTCATGATGAAACATGCATATGGAAAGACGTACGATGGATACCACATAGTATTCAACACGACAATGTGTGTACTATTCAAGATACTATTCTAAGGAATAACTATGGCTTATCCAACTTTGGGGTGAATGTGGTCATGGGATCCTAATGTTAGAGTTAGTAAATTCGTTTAACCCGAGTAGAAGAGAGTTCGGAGTCCTAGAGTATAGACGAGGAGTAAAAGATCCTAATACCACCCAATGGCGACGTGGGCCCGTAAGACACACATAGCCATGTTAGTAAAAGTTTTGTAGTGACTAGACTCAACTTTGGCCAAGGAGTTCGAAAGGGGGCTACCTACAGGCAGTCGGCTCTGGTACCAACTTGTGATGCCCCCGATTCAATCGTACACTAATCATACACGCAAATGCATACGATCAGGATTAGGGACTCACGGGAAGATATCACAACACAACTCTAGACACAAATTAAAATAATACAAGCTTTGTATTACAAGACAGGGGCCTCGATGGATCGAATACATAAGCTCTAATACAAATGAGTTAGTAGAAGGAACAATATCTGAGTAAGGACATGAGTTAAACAAGATTGCCTTAAGAAGGCTAGCGCAAAAGCAACATCGATCGAAAAGGCAAGTCCTCCTGCCTGGCAACCTCCTAACTACTCCTGGTCGTCGGCGGCCTCCACGTAGTAGTAGGCACCCATAGTGCAGTAGCAGTCATCGTCGAAGGTGGCGTCTGGATCCTGGGCTCGACCATCTGGTTGTAGCATCTGAAAAGAATGGAAAGAAGTGGAAAAAGGGGAGCAAAGCAACCATAAGTACTCATCCAAAGTACTCGCAAGCAAGGATCTACACTACATATGCATCAGTATCAATAAAATGGGTAGTATCTGTGGACTGAACTGCAGAATGCCAGAAGAGAACGGGGGAAATCCTGGCCTATTGAAGACTAGCATATTCAAGTAGCTCCAAGCATCTTGCAACAATCAGAAGAGTATAGAATAGTAGTTTATATTTAACAAACATGTTGTAGAAATAATGCCCAGAGATCCTTCCCCGACTCCCTGCGGGAAAGCAATCTCGGAGCCACATATCCATTCATGCCTCAACATTCAGTATCCAGTTATAGTTGTATCGATCGGGATACAATCCGAGTGTCCGTTACCGAGGATCCGGCTATGCATAGATTAGTTCTTCCCTGCAGGGGTGCACCAACTTACCCACCACACTCGATTAACTCCGGCCGGACACACTTTTCTAGGTCATGCCCGGCCTCGGCCAAATGATACGCCGCAACCCGACCTAGGCCTAATAGAGAGGTCAGCACGTCGGACTAAACCTATGCCCCCAGGGGTCTTGGGCCATTGCCCAGGGAACTACTGCACATTGCATGGGCGGTCGGTGAGTAGACCTAGCCCACCTTATACAAGGCGAGGTGTTCCAGTCCAACCTGGCGCGCGCCGCTCAGTCGTTGACGTCTATTAAGCTTCAGCTGATGTATATGACACAGAGTACTCATATTATTCCCACGTGATGGTTAGTGCTATCGGGCCAGAGGCCCACTCAGATCAAATATCCAAACTGTTAGTGAATTAGGAGTGCGCGGTAACGAGCAGAGACTCACGATCGATGTGACCCCATCGCCCCATCTCATGGACTTGCGGCAAGGGCTAAGAATGCCCAGCCACGCCACGTAGTTATCTCGCTGGCACCATCCAGGTCAACCCGTCTCCACATCACTCTAATCACATGCTCGCGCGGGTACCCCTCAGGGCCGACCCGTCTTTATTCACTTTAATCAGTAACAATAGTATGTAAAGGCAATCCGTGTGGCTACCACATCAGGAAGGAACCCGAGGCATCACCCTCGTTGGATTTCCACCTGATGTAAACATCAAGGCGAACATAAGAGGAAATCACCCTCAAGGTTCACACTTGAGGTGTTGCACGACAACATCATTATCGGAAGTGGAAAAGGAGGAATCACCCTCGATGACCACGACCAGGTAGCTACTCCATAGAGTTAGCATCAGAAGTGCTAACGAGGTATCACCCTCGACACTCGATAGTAACGATGTGGTGTCGTGCAACTAAGGGGAGTGTTGTGCGGTGTTGGCGCCTGGTCTTCAATCCTATTGACCGGGTCTTCTGATAATCCAGCGGGGCAGTTGGGTCAACATGGGGTCTGTGATGGGTCTCTAACCAGCCTATACTAAGCAGTTTAGGATAAGGAGGTAAGGTATGAAAGCAGGTAACAAGGACAGGCTATGCATCAGAATAGGATCATACAAAAGCAGTAGCAGTTCTAATGCAAGCATGAGACGGAAAGAAATTGGCGGTATCGGAATGAACAAGGGGGTTTTGCTTGCCTGGAAGCTCAGCTGCAAAGGAAGAAGGGTCATCGGTGACGTGGTCGATCACTGGGGTAACATCGGGCTCGTGGTCTACCAGAGAGAAGAGGGGGAAGAAACAGTAAATATAAGTAAGCAGATGCATCACTAAGCATGACAAGACGATGTGCAGAACTAGGGTCGACCTAACGTAGTACTACATGTTATAGACTGAGGGGGAAAACATCCGAGGATGATTTCCCGACATTAGACGGATTCTGCACAAACGGAAGAGAGGGAACAGTTCCATGTTCAACATGATAGGGGCATGTGACAGATGAACGGACCGCGTAGAAAACATTTTCATCCAAGTTACGATTTAATTTCTATTAAATTTCAAAGTTTTAAACATTTCTGGAATTACTTTAATTACTAAAATCAACAAAAAAGGAATAATGACATCCGTAGGAGGTCAGATTGAGGTCAGCACTCAAACTCAGCTGGTCCAGGTCAAATCTGACCAATGGGACCCACCTGTCATTCACAGTAGGTTAACAGAATCTAAATTAAACTAAACTGGAGTTAATTAGGGAATGGGCCTTACATGTCAGTGGCTATTTACTCTAACTAATTAAGTTATTTTATAAAAACGTATTTAGACTAATTAACAAAGGGGGCCCACTTGTCAGGGTCAACCGTGCGCAGTCAGCACAGTTGACCCGATCAACTGGTCAACTCGGCCAAGGGAACCCAGCTGCGTGTGACCCTGACGCGGCCACGTGGGCGCCACGTCATCCCGGTGGTTGGGGAGCCCTGGTGAGTGTTCCCGCGGCGGAAGGGCGCCAGTGTCGGATTTAGGGATCCGGCAACCCTTGAGAGGTTTGAACTCTAGGGTGCGTGCGGAGATCTCAACCTGCCTAGCGTGCCTACTTGCGATCCTCCTAGGCCTAGCGCGTCGAGCTCAAAGAGACATAAAGACACCGAGATTTATACTGGTCGGGCCACCGTTGTGGTGTAATACCCTAATCCAGTGTGGTGTGGTGGATTGCCTCGAGGGGCTATGGGTGAACTAGTACAGTGGATGAACAAGCCACAGGAGGTGAGGTGTTCTTGAGCTAGTGTGGTACTCTACTTGTTCTCATCTCTCTCCTCCCCTATGGTGGCAGCTAGGTCCTATATATAGTGGCCTTGGTCCTCTTCCCAAATATGAGCGGGAAGGGATTCCACAACGACGGGATTTGAAAGGGGACAAGTAGTACAGTCTATCCTGACAAAAGTAGTCTTCGCGTGCGAAAAGCCTCTGGTCATGACGCTGCGGTGGGCTCGGTGATGACCTCCGTCCTGCCGTCCTGGTGGTCTTGGTCTTGTTGCACCAGAATGGAAACCTTTGGCTGATTCCTCGGGGCTCCGTGCCTGTGGCATGCCTCCCTTGCATCAAAGAGGAAACCTGCGCTCTGCACCCGCCTGGCCTTGATCGTCACGGCTCACGTCAGCCGAGCCTCCTAAGATAACTTGCATAGAACTCTCCGCCCCTCAGGAGCCCTCCCAAGGAGGCCACTTCCTTCGGGGGTCTTAGCGTCATCCGCCTCGCGAGGCTTGGCCCCTCGCGAGGGTCTTGTGGTGTTGGCGCTGAAGCTGGGCCGTACCAGGCCGTTGACGAAGCCACGTGGTGGGCCGCCGGCAGGCAGAACTGGATACCGCCAAATCCAGGGCGCTGACAGTAGCCCCCAGGCCCAAGGCGCGCTTGGACTCGGCTTCCAGGTAAAGCCAAGAGGCAAGGGTGGAGCGCCGCGAGCCCTATCAGCCTGCGGCCCTAAAGACACGTGGTGGTTGATGGGACATGGGCGTCTCCACTTCCCCACGCCGCCTTGATATTCGGTAGACCCAGCAGCCGCCCGTTGTCTGTGCGACTCGACCTCCGCAGTGTACCGTGCCCGGCTCTTGTTTCCTCCTTCCCAATCTTGTTGCGTCGTCCATAGATCTGGTGCCGACGCCTTGCCCTATCTTGGTATTCGCCATGGCTCCCAAGCTGAGGAAGAAGAAGGGGAAGTCGCCATGCCCTTGAGCAGTCGACGGTGATCAATAAGGAGGGGCTAGACAAGGTTCGCCATGCGCTCGCTGCCGATTCCAATGAGGGGAGGGCGATGGCTGTCTGCCCTGCGTCTTGGCGAACCAGAGAGATGAGTGCCACTGAGATTCCCATCCATCTCCATGCTCTTCTTGCTAGGTTGATTCCTCCGTTCTACGCTTTCTTCAATGCCGTGATGTCGCATTACCAGATCCATCTGCTGCATCTGGACCCTCGCTTCGTCATCCTCCTCGCCGTCTTCGCCTTCCTCTGCGAGGCCATGGTGGGCATCACCCCCTCCATGGCCTTGTTTCGCCATTTCTTCCTGCTCCGGTTGGTGGACGCCCGCCAATGCTCTGGGTGCGCGACCTTCGAAGCCGTGGACGTGACCGCTGGCTCGGGGATCGACTTCGAGCTTTCGCCTGTCGTGAAGGGATTTCGAAAGCAGTGGCTCCTGATGGACGCCCGCGCATTCAGCGCCCTGCTCACGATTCCTGGGTCGCCGGCTTCGCCAAGCTCTGGCTGGTGCCATGAGAACTCACCGACCAGCGTTTTTCTTTTGTTTGGAAGAGGTCGGCGAGGCTCCAGGAACTGGAGGTGACGGCGCCAATGGTGGTGAAGGAATTCGTGAAGCAGCGCATTGCTCCCCTCCAGCGCTATTCTCGCCCGATGTGGGACTTTACAGGCGCCGGAGATCCGATGAGGCTGCAGAAGCCGGTGCTTGCTACTGATACCTTGAGCGTGGTGCTCAAGCTCCTAACTAGCGAGCCCGAGCCTACTGACCTTCCGGGGGGTGGCTGCCTTCTCTATCTATGCTCAAACAAGGAGGCCTTCGCGGGGCAGATGCCTCTGATCGATGAGTGTGGGTTGCTTCCCGAGGGCATTGAGGGGCCCGTGAGAATCCCGTCTTCGTGGCTCCTCTCCTGATCGACCCTGCTACGTGCGCTCCGAGTGTGGAGGCAGGGGGGCACATGCCTCCATCAACTGTCGAGAGCTCCTCTAGAGGCCCGGCCTCGTTAGAGGCTCAGGAGCCTGAGGCTTCTGGGGCCCAGGAAGGAGCCACCGCAGAACCTGTGCAACCCCAGGCTCTGGAGGAAGGAGCTTCTGACACCTGGGACTGAGGCTCCAAACTGGCTGTTAACGATGAGGAGCCCACCAATGGCCCTGAAGCCGTGAGCAAGAAAGTCTCGCCGGGTGCCCCTGCCCTTGGGACCCCTGCTCTAGATACCACGTTGAGCGCTCCCCCTCCAGAGGATCGCCCATCAGGACCGGGTCGGCACCGCCTGTGCCTCGAGTCGCTCCTAAAGAGGAAGAGGTCCCCGTGCCGCGATGATGGCACCCGTCGGCCGCTGAAGACGAGGAGATATGTGGCCGCCGATGAGTAAGTACCTTTGCTCTTGACCCCCAAGCGCGCCGCGTTTTCTCATGGCTGGGGTTTCGCAGGGTCTCCACGAAGGTGAAACCTCAGGAGGCAGGCACCGCCAAGGACTCCAGCTTGGCACATGCGCGCAGCCCCTAGCGTCCCGAGCCCGCGCAGGGCGTGGGACCAACTCCATCCAACATGACGCCCCGAGGGTGCCTTGGAGCCGAGCCCCACGTTCTCTCCCCCCGTGACTCTGCCCGCGAGGCGAGGGGTGCACCAGTGATCCTTCCTCTTGTCACTGCTAGCTGGGGGGTGCCCTCTGGGCAGCCTTCATCTTCAAGCTGTTGGGCTACGCCAGCCAGCTCCCGGCCGGTGACTGGCGGAGCGCCTAGCGCCTCCCGGGCAACTTCCGGAGCGGGCGAAGATCTTGGCGATGAGCTCTCGTTTTCTCACGGGCGTAGCATGGTGCGCTTGGGGCTTTTCGGTGAAGCGATGCGTGCGATGGTCCATCTTGGTGGGGAGCTTTCCAAAATCGACACCAGGCTTGAGGCAGAGAACCGTCGCTTGGAGGATGAGTGGCAGCGGCTGAAGGTGGCCATCAACCTTGGGAAGCTTCGGCGTGACAAAGCTGAAGCGCACGCGGCAGCCTCACTTGTGGCTTCTTGTGAAGCTTGCGCCCGCGCCATGGAAGAGGCCGAGGTAGCCAACCGCCGTCGCGAGGCGGCTAAGGAGCGGGAGCGAGATCTTCTGTCTTCAAATGCGGCCCTGCTGCACGAAGTCGAGGAGCGCCGTGCCCTGCTGGCCTCCTCTCCAGGTGAGGTGGCCGTTGACGAGGCGGAGCTCCTGAGGCGCCACGGGGGCCTGATGCTGGAGGCCGTGGAACACAATTTGGCGCTGGAGAGGCTGGAGTTGAGGGAGCGACAGGCCGCCGTGGCCGAGGACGCTGTGGCCGCCCGAGAAGCTCAGGTCCAGGTGGAGGTGGAGAAGAGGGTCGCAAAGGCACGTGCTGAGCTGGATGGAAGGCATCGCCTAGAATTGGAGCTGCTTAAGGCTGAGCTTGAGGGCCGGACCTCCCTCCAGAAGACCAAGCTGCAGGCTATGGAGCAGCATGAGAGCGCTGCCCGGAGGGCCCTGGCTTCCTTCGAATCTATCCTAGACTGCCCGCGCCGAGATATCCTCTCTCCGGAAGCAAGCTGAAGACACCGCCTCCCTCCTGGAGAAGGCTTCGAGTGAAAAGTGCTATCGCCTGACACTGGAGCGCGAGCACGGCTCCATGGTCCAAGGTCTGCGCATCAGAGCCAACAACGCCTTGGGTGCCGTTTGTGATGAGAGCACTCCTCACCCGAACGAGAACGACTACGCCAGCCATCTCCGCTTCTTTATTGATATCGAGACCTACCTGGAGGATCAGTCCGCAAAAGCTTGCCAGCTTGTTGAGGAGAGGAGTCGGGGCCTCCTTGGGCGCATGCTCTCTCGCATCTTCAGCAACCTCCTAAACCTTGACTCCCACTTTGAGTTCGGCACCATGCTAGCCCCCGTGCCTGCGGCCACCCAAGACAAGCTTGCCAAGTGGGTGGATGGTCATGTGGATGCTTTGGTGAAGGAGCTGACTCCTAAGGATGACACTACCGTGCTCGCGGCCAAATGAGCTGGCGCGGGTGGTGATGACGAGGAGGATGACAGCTTCAACACAAGCAGTGTGGATGGGAGTGACGAAGAAGGCGCGTCCAACTAGGCCCGTGTTTCTTTTGCTTTAACCTGTATAATGAAAACTCAAACATATTCTTGTGAGAGCATTTTGAAAAGGGGGTGCCCCTTATGATGTGTAAGATCGCTAGATGCTTTTGAAGTGACATCCGAAGCGAGGCCCCGCAGGGCTGTGAGCCGCTGAGCAAGGTAGTTGTTTATGACTTATCTTGGGTTTCAGGGGTCTTGCGTGGGGCCTGGCGTCGTGGCTGGGCCCCTTCTCCTGAGGTGAGCCTGCTGCGGGCTCACGAGGCTCTGTGCGTCTCGCGGGGCCTGCTAACCTGCCGTGGAGTGCCTCGTGAGGAGCCAACTGCTAGACTGTAGCGAGGTGAGCGCACGGGGCGGCCACACCTTCGAGCCCCCCAGGGGGAGCGATCAGTACAAGCGCATACACCGTACTGATAACCCACAAGTATAGGGGATCGCAACAGTTTTCGAGGGTAGAGTATTCAACCCAAATTTGTTGATTCGACACAAGGGGAGCCAAAGAATATTCTCAAGTATTAGCAGCTGAGTTGTCAATTCAACCACACCTGAAACTTAGTATCTGCAGCGAAGTGTTTAGTAGCAAAGTAATATGATAGTGGTGGTAACGGTAACAAAAGTAAAGACAGCAAAAGTAATGTTTTTGGTATTTTGTAGTGATTGTAATAGTAGCAACGGAAAAGTAAATAAGCGAGAACCAGTATATGGAAAACTCGTAGGCACCGGATTAGCGATGGATAATTATGCCGGATGCGGTTCATCATGTAGCAGTCATAACATAGGGTGACACAGAACTAGCTCCAGTTCATCAATGTAATGTAGGCATGTATTCCGTATATAGCCATACGTGCTTATAGAAAAGAACTTGCATGACATCTTTTGTCCTACCCTCCCGTGGCAGCGGGGTCCTATTGGAAACTAAAGGATATTAAGGCCTACTTTTAATAGAGAACCGGAACAAAGCATTAGCACATAGTGAATACATGAACTCCTCAAACTATGGTCATCACCGGGAGTGGTCCCGATTATTTTCACTTCGGGGTTGCCGGATCATAACACATATAGGTGACTATAGACTTGCAAGATAGGATCAAGAACACACATATATTCATGAAAACATAATAGGTTCAGATCTGAAATCATGGCACTCGGGCCCTAGTGACAAGCATTAAGCATCGAAAAGTCATAGCAACATCAATCTTAGAACATAATGGATACTAGGGATCAAACCCTAACAAAACTAACTCTATTACATGATAAATCTCATCCAACCCATCACCGTCCAGCAAGCCTACGATGCAATTACTCACTCACGGCGGTGAGCATCATGAAATTGGTGATGGAGGATGGTTGATGATGACGACGCCGACGAATCCCCCACTCCGGAGCCCTGAACGGACTCCAGATCAGCCCTCCCGAGAGAGATTAGGGCTTGGCGGCGGCTCCGTATCGTAAAACATGATTATTTCTTCTCTCTGATTTTTTTCTCCCCGAAAGCCAATATACGGAGTTGGAGTTGGCGTCGGAGGGCCACTAGGGGGCCCACGAGGTAGGGGGCGCGCCCGGGGGGGGGGGGGGGGCACCCTCATGGACAGGGTGTGGGCCCCCTGGTCTTCATCTTTTGCGAGGATTTTTCTGTATTTTTTCTAAGGTGTTCCGTGGAGTTTCAGGTCATTCCGAGAATTTTTATTTTCTGCACAAAAAACAACACCATGGCAATTCTGCTGAAAACAACGTCAGTCCGGGTTAGTTCCATTCAAATCATACAAGTTAGTGTCCAAAACAAGGGCAAAAGTGTTTGGAAAAGTAGATACGATGGAGACGTATCAACTCCCCCAAGCTTAAACCCTTGCTTGTCCTCAAGCAATTTAGTTGACAATCTGAAAGAGAAAAAGAGAAACTTTTACAAACTCTGTTTGCTCTTGTTGTTGTAAACATGAAAAGCCAGCATTCAAGTTTCAGCAATTATTATGAACTAACCATACTCACAATGACACGTAGGTCTCACAATTACTCATATCAATAGCATAATCATCTAGCGAGCCATAATAATAAAACTCGGATGACAACACTTTCTCAAAACAATCATAACATGATATAACAAAATGGTATCTCGCTAGCCCTTTCTGAGACCGCAAAACACAAATGAAGAGCACCTTTAAAGATAAAGGACTGACTAAACATTGTAATTCATGGTAAAAGAGATCCAGTCAAGTCATACCCAATATAAACCAATAATAATGAATGCAAACGACAGTGTGCTCTCCAGCGGGTGCTTTTTAATAAGAAGGGTGATGACTCAACATAAAAGTAAATAGATAGGCCCTTCGCAGAGGGAAGCAGGGATTTGTAGAGGTGCGAGAGCTCGGTTTTGAAATAGAGATAAATTATATTTTGAGCGGCATACTTTCATTGTCAACATAACAACTAAAAGATGACAGTATCTTCCATGCTAAACAGATTATAGGCGGTTCCCAAACAGAATGGTAAAGTTTATACTCCCCTTCCTCCACAAGCATCAATCCATGGCTTGCTCGAAACAACGAGTGCCTCCAACATTCAACAGGTCCCAAGGGGAATTTTGTTTGCAGTTATTTTGATTTAGTTTGCATAAAGCATGGGACTGGGCATCCCGGATACCAGCCATTTTCTCGTGAATGAGGAGCGGAGTCCACTCCTCTTGAGAATAACCCGCCTAACACGGAAGATAAGGGCAGCTCTAGTTGACATATGAGCTATTCGAGCATGCAAAACAGAATGTTTACTTGAAGGTTTAGAGTTTGGCACATACAAATTTACTTGGAACGGCAGGTAAATACCGCATATAGGTAGGTATAGTGTACTCATATGGAATAACTTTGGGGTTTAAGGAGTTTGGATGCACAAGCAGTATTCCCGCTTAGTACAGGTGAAGGCTGGCAAAAGACTGGGAAGCGACCAACTGAGAGAGCGACAACAGTCATAAACATGCATTAAAATTAATTCACACCGAGTACAAGCATGAGTAGGATATAATCCACCATGAACATAAATATCATGAAGGCTATGTTGATTTGATTCAACTACATGCGTGAACATGTGCCAAGTCGAGTCACTCAGTACATTTAAAGGAGGATACCATCCCATCATACCACATCATAATCATTCTAATAGCATGTTGGCACGCAAGGTAAGCCATTATAACTCATAGCTAATCAAGCATGGCACAAGCAACTATAATCTCTAAATGTCATTGCAAATATGTTTACTTCATAATAGCTGAATCAAGAACGATGAATCATCATTTTTACAAAAACAAGAGAGGTCAAGTTCATACCAGCTTTTCTCATCCCAATAAGTCCATCATATATCATCATTATTGCCTTTCACTTGCACGACCGAACGGTGTGTATAATAATAAGAGTGCACGTGCATTGGACTAAGCTGGAATCTGCAAGCATTCAACTCAAGAGAGAAGACAAGTAATACGGGCTCTAAGTTAAATAAACAATCATGCATATAAGAGCCACTAAGCATTTTCAATATAGTCTTCTCGACCCCCAAAGAAAGGAAAAGAAATAAAAACTATTTACACAGGAAAGCTCCCAACAAGTAAAAGAAGAACGGGAAATATTTTTGGGGTTTTTCTTTTTAATTCTACTACGAGCATGGAAAGTAAACTAACTAAATTTTTTGGTTTTTCTTAAGGTTTAACAAACACATAAGAAGAAAGCAGGAAAAATAAATTAAACTAGCATGGATAATACAATGAAAAAGTATGAGCACCGACATCTACCAATGAGTGTGTGTGAACATGAATGTAATGTCGGTGGGAAATACATACTCCCCCAAGCTTAGGCTTTTGGCCTAAGTTGGTCTATTGCCAGGGACAGCCTGGCGGATATCCATAGGTGAAGCTGGGGTCGTACTGTGATGCAGCGGCTATTGCCGCCTGAGCTGTAGCGTGAAGTCGAGCAACCTCGGCTCTCCTTTCGTACTCATTTGCCTCCTCTCTAGTAATAATATATCTTCTTTTTGCCTGTTAATCAAAGAAAGCAGGGGCAGGAAGAGCAACATGGACTACACGACGTCTGTCAAAGATTAGTCGATACTTGATAGGTGGTTCAGTCCTCTCAACAAACTGGTGGGAAACCATAGAATCAAAATCTAAATAAGAAGGGGGTAATTCCATATCACCTTCACGAATGTCTATCTCAAGAAAATTAGCTAAGCGGGTTGCATAAATTCCTCCAAAGAAATCTCCGCTATGTCTATTCTGATGCAACCTGCGAGCTACAATGGCTCCCATATGATAAGATTGGTCTCCTAACACAGCACTCCTGAGAATACTGAGATCAGCGACACACATGTGACATGCTTCATCCTTAGCATTTATGCATCTACCTATGAAGAGAGCAAAATAATGTATAGCAGGAAAGTGAATGATCCCTATAGTAGCTTGTGTTATATCTCTAGATTCCCCCACAATTATTCTAGCAAGAAAGTCTCTATATTCAGATTTAGGGGGATCCCTGACATTACCCCAAGATGGAAGTTTGCAAGCAGAAGTGAAATACTCTAAGTCCATGGTATAAGATTTATCATAAAGTTCAAACATGACTGAAGGAGAATTACGCGAAGATGAAAACTCAAACCTCCTCACAAATGAACTTGTGAGATCATGATACTGGAGGCATTTGTCAGCTTCAAAGTCCTCAAGACCGGCGTTACTCAAATATGCGCTAAATTCTTCTTTGATTCCCACTTGATTCATAAAATTTTCCGACGGCCATTCACAGGGCCTCATAGGAGCGTCTCTTGGTAGTTCCTCGTCAGCATCACGTATTGCAAGCCTGGGACCTTGCTTCCTTGAAGGACCACCTTGGAACATCCTCCTAAGCATATTGTTTCCTCTGAAAATTTCTGAAATTTTTAGTAACTTCAAATAAAAGTGAACCATCTTCAATAAAATTGATAGCAACAACTCCCATAAGTGCCTAGAGTTTATATCAAGCATTGGAACTACTTGGAACCATATAAATTTGACATGCAAGGTCAAGAACATGGTCACCTAGGCAGCACAAATTTGCAATGAATAAAGCACTGGAACAAAAACTAATTGGACCAATGGAGGAGTCACATACCAAGGAACAATCTCCCCAAGCAGTTTTGCAAGAGGTGCTTTGAGCAAGGAGATTGAAAATCACAGCAACGGGGGCTCGAACTCGTGCTTGAGTTGGTTTTTCGTGTTTGCGTGAGGCAGAGGAAGAAGATGGGTGCACGAATAAGTGGAGGAGGGCCACCGTGGGCCCACGAGGCAGGGGGTGCGCCCAGGGGGTAGGGCACGCCCTCCACCCTCGTGGCCAGGTGGCAGCTCCCCCCGTGGTAGTTTTTGCACAGTAAATCCTCAAATATTCCCGAAAAAATCATATTAAATTGGCATGACATTCTGAGGAATTTTATTTTCGGGATATTTTTATATTGCACGGATAAGTCAGGAGATAGACAGAAAAATAATATTTTGCTTTATTTCTACTAAATAACAGAAAATATAAAGAGGGTACAGAAGGTTGTGCTTCTAGTTTCATCCATCTCGTGACCATCAAAATGAACCCACTAACAAGGTTGATCAAGTCTTGTTAACAAACTCATTCCGAATAATCACGGAACCGGAGAAATTTCGAATAACACTAAGTTACCTCAATGGGGATATGAAAATCCCCAACAATAAGAATATCATACTTTTTCTTGACAGTAGGGAGAGGAAATTCAAAACCTCCAAATATAATCGATAGAATTTTTCCAATAGAGTTGATACTATAAACTTGAGGTTGTTTTCTCGGAAAATGCACTGTGTGCTCATTACCGTTAACATGAAAAGTGACATTGCCTTTGTTGCAATCAATAACAGCCCCTGCAGTATTAAGGAAAGGTCTTCCAAGAATAATAGACATACTATCATCCTCGGGAATATCAAGAATAACAAAGTCCGTTAAAATAATAACGTTTGTAACCACAACAGGCACATCCTCACAAATACTGACATGTATAGCAGTTGCAAAGATATTTTAGTAGGTGTCAACTTATTCAAGTAGGTCTCAACTTATTCAAGTCAAGTCTACGATATAAAGAGAGAGGCATAACACTGACACCGGCTCCAAGATCACATAAAGCAGTTTTAACATAATTTCTCTTAATGGAGCATGGTATAGTAGGTACTCCTGGATCTCCAAGTTTCTTTGGTATTCCACCCTTAAAAGTATAATTAGCAAGCATGGTGGAAATTTCAGCTTCAGGTATCTTTCTTTTATTATTAATGATATCCTTCATATACTTAGCATAAGGATTTGTTTTGAGCACATCAGTTAATCGCATACGCAAAAAGATGGGTCTAATCATTTCAGCAAAGCGCTCAAAATCCTCATCATCCTTTTTCTTGGATGGTTTCGGAGGAAAAGGCATGGGTTTCTGAACCCATCGTTCCCTTTCTTTACCATGTTTCCTAGCAACAAAGTCTCTTTTATCATAACGTTGATTATTTGATTGTGGGTTATCAAGATCAACAGCAGGTTCAACTTCTAAATCATTATCATTACTATGTTGAGCATCAACATGAACATTATCATTAACATTATCACTAGGTTCATGTTAATCACCTGATTGTGTTTCAGCATCAGAAATAGAGATATCATTTGGATTTTCAGGTGGTTCAGCAATAGGTTCACTAGAAGTTTGCAAAGTCCTATCATTTTTCTTTTTCTTCCTCCTAGAAGAACTAGGTACATCAATATTATTTCTCTAAGAATCTTGCTCGATTCTCTTAGGGTGGCCTTCAGGATACAAAGGTTCCTGAGTCATTCTACCAGTTCTAGTAGCCACTCTAACAGCATAATCATTTTTCTTACTATTCATTTCATCAAGCGCTTCTTTTTGGGCTTTAAGTACTTGTTCTACCTGAGTGGTAACCATAGAAGCATGTTTGCTAACGAGTTTAAGTTCACCTCTAATATCAGCCATATAAGCACCCAAGAGTTTAATCATAAAGGTATTCTGTTTTAATTGTCTACCAAAATAAGCAATAAAGTCATCTTGCTTAAACATAAAGTCATCAAACTCATCCAAGCACTGACTAGCAATTTTAGTAGGAGGGACTTCGGCTTTATCATATCTATAGAGAGAATTTACCTTTACTACCTGTGTCGGGATATCGGGAGGTTCTTCATTAAATAATTAATTGAGATCATATACTTCTTCAGCAGGTGGTAAATTAAGACCATGTATTTCTTCAATAGGAGGTAAATTCTTAACATCTTCAGCTTTAATACCTTTTTCTTTCATAGATTTCTTTGCCTCTTGCATATCTTCGGGACTGAGAAATAGAACACCTCTCTACTTCGGAGTTGGTTTAGGAATAGGCTCAGTAATTGGCTCAGGAACTGGCTCAGGAGGTGGCTCGGGAGGTGCCCAATTATTTTCATTTGCCAACATATTATTCGATAGAATTTCAACGTCATCCGGTGTTCTTTCCCTGAAAAGCGAACCACCACAACTATCCAGGAAATCTCTGGAAGCATTAGTTAGTCCATTATAAAAGATATCAAATATTTCAGGTTTCTTAAGAGGGTGATCAGGCAAAGCATTAAGTAACTTAAGAAGCCTCCCCCAAGCTTGTGGGAGACTCTCTTCTTCAATTTGCACAAAGTTGTATATTTCCCTCAAAGCAACTTGTTTCTTATGAGCAGGGAAATATTTAGCAGAGAAGTAATAAATCATATCCTGGGGACTCTGCACACAACCAGGATCAAGAGAATTAAACCATATCTTAGCATCACCCTTTAATGAGAATGGAAATATTTTAAGTAAATAAAGGTAGCGCGATCTCTCATTATTAGTAAACAGGGCAGCTATATCATTTAACTTAGTAAGATGTGCCACAACAGTTTCAGATTCATAGCCATCAACAGGATTAGATTCAACCAAAGTAATTATATCTAGATCAACAGAAAAATCATAATAATCCTGATCAGGAACACAAATAGGTGAAGTAGCAAAAGCAGGGTCGGGTTTCATTCTATCTCTAAAAGATTCTTTACTCCATTTAACTAGCAACCTCTTAAGTTCACGTCTATCCTGGCAAGCAAGAATAGCTGCAGAAGATTCAGCTTCAAAAAGATAACCCTCAGGAATAGCAGGCATAGGTTCATCATCACTAACATCATCATTTTCAGGTTCAATAATTTCTCTTTCTCTAGACCTAGCAATTTGCTCATCAAGAAATTCACCAAGGGGCACAGTAGTATCAAGCATAGAAGTAGTTTCATCATAAGTATCATGCATAGCAGAAGTGGCATCATCAATAACATGCGACATATCAAAATTCATAGCAGTAGTAGGTTTAGGTGTCGCAAACTTACTCATAACAGAAGGAGAATCTAGTGCAAGGCTAGATGGCAGTCCCTTACCTCCCCTCATAGTGAGGCCAAAATAGTAGTTCGATCATCTTTCAAGTTCTTCATAGTGTCCAGCAGATATAAATCCCAAGTGACTCAAAGAATAGAGCTATGCTACCCGGCAACGGCGCCAGAAAAAGGTCTTGATAACCCACAAGTATAGGGGATCGCAACAGTTTTCGAGGGTAGAGTATTCAACCCAAATTTGTTGATTCGACACAAGGGGAGCCAAAGAATATTCTCAAGTATTAGCAGCTGAGTTGTCAATTCAACCACACCTGAAACTTAGTATCTGCAGCAAAGTGTTTAGTAGCAAAGTAATATGATAGTGGTGGTAACGGTAACAAAAGTAAAGACAACAAAAGTAATGTTTTTGGTATTTTGTAGTGATTGTAACAGTAGCAACGGAAAAGTAAATAAGCGAGAACCAGTATATGGAAAACTCGTAGGCACCGGATTAGCGATGGATAATTATGCCAGATGCGGTTCATCATGTAGCACTCATAAAATAGGGTGACACAGAACTAGCTCCAGTTCATCAATGTAATGTAGGCATGTATTCCGTATATAGTCATACGTGCTTATAGAAAAGAACTTGCATGACATATTTTGTCCTACCCTCCCGTGGCAGCCGGGTCCTATGGAAAACCAAGGAATATTAAGGCCTCCTTTTTATAGAGAACCGGAACAAAGCATTAGCACATAGTGAATACATGAACTCCTCAAACTATGGTCATCACCGGGAGTGGTCCCGATTATTGTCACTTCGTGGTTGCCGGATCATAACACATAGTAGGTGACTATAGACTTGCAAGATAGGATCAAGAACACGCATATATTCATGAAAACATAATAGGTTCAGATATGAAATCATGGCACTCGGGCCCTAGTGACAGGCATTAAGCATAGCAAAGTCATAGCAACATCAATCTCAGAACATAATCGATACTAGGGATCAAACCCTAACAAAACTAACTCGATTACATGATAAATCTCATCCTACCCATCATCGTCCAGCAAGCCTACGATGCAATTACTCACTCACGGCAGTGAGAATCATGAAATTGGTGATGGAGGATGGTTGATGATGACAACGGCGACGAATCCCCCTCTCCGGAGCCCCGAACGGACTCCAGATCATCCGTCCCGAGAGAGATTAGGGCTTGGCGGTGGCTCCGTATCGTAAAACGCGATTATTTCTTCTCTCTGATTTTTTTCTCCCCGAAAGCCAATATATGGAGTTGGAGTTGGCATCGGAGGGCCACCAGGGGGCTCACGAGGTAGGGGGGCGCGCCTAGGGGGGCGCCCCCCACCCTCGTGGACAGGGTGTGGGCCCCCTGGTCTTCATCTATTGCAAGGATTTTTCTTTATTTTCTCTAAGGTGTTCCGTTGAGTTTCAGGTCATTCCGAGAATTTTTATTTTCTGCACAAAAAACAACACCATGGCAATTCTGCTGAAAACAGCGTCAGTCCAGGTTAGTTCCATTCAAATCATACAAGTTAGAATCCAAAACAAGGGCAAAAGTGTTTGGAAAAGTAGATACGACGGAGACGTATCACGTACCCAGCCCCCGCTCGCGAGGCGCTCGAGGGTAGGGTAGCGGTCAAGAGTTTCCACAAAGAAGGCAAAAGCTGAAAGCAAGAGAGCGACACGAAATGAGAAAACTCCCCCCATTTTTTATAAATAGACGAAAGACAAACTGCTGCAAAAAGTCAGCAGGCAAATACAAAAAGGAGGCGAAAAAGCAGATGGCCACGTCCGGCGCCTAGCTAGTCTTCATTTTTCAGTCTTCGGTCTTCTCACCAGCGCGGAGCTAAGTGCTTCCACTGGCTGGGCATAGTCATTGGGGACAGTGTCAACGGCCAGCGCGGAGCATGGTGCTTCCACTAGGACGTGGGTGGGAGCCCCCGTGAGGCCCCAGGGCGGCACTCAGGAGACTCCGGGGCATGTACGTGCCCCACTCATTATTATGTGAGAGTGTCACGAGCGGAGACCTTCACAGGCCGGGGCCTTGCTTCACATCGCCCGACGAGGACCCTACCGTGCGCCACCCCTGACCACCGCTGGGGAGTCTGGAAACCAGGACAAGACCAAGGGGCCAAGGGGACGCTGGTGGCGTCCTCGGCGACCGTAGGCCCCCCGCCGAGGAGAAGGGCTCGCCGGCACCTTCCCCGACAGGTAACCTACCTCCAGGCTAGATCCTTCTCCGCACAGCGCGAGGAAGGCCCCGCCGCTGGGCTTCCCCCGCGTTGCTCCCAATGTCCTTCACGCTCCCGAGGGGGGGTCCGCCGTCCTGAGGGTCCTGGTGGTCGCCGCGTCTTGGTTCACCTGCGATCCATGGTCAGTGTAAGCGTGCCCCTGCGATGTTAATTGTACCCAGAGGATGCTGTTGTTGGGGACGTTGGCAGGGCTTGGTGATGGTTCGAAGGAGAGCTCGGGCTCGTGTATGTCCAGCGCCCAGCCTGGCGTGGGGGATTGACTGGGGCCCTCTCCTAGCGCGTGCCTTGGATACATCGCGACGGGGACGTAGGCTTCCGGGCTGTTCGCACCAGGGGCGCCGCCTGGCCGCCTAACGTTCTCGCTCCCTTCTGCCATCCTCTGGTCCTGTTGGCCAGGGGCTGGGACTCCAGCCCGCCCCCTGGTGGTGTCGCCTGAAGCAGCCCCGCGCCGAGGGGCATTTTTGGGATGGCGCTGGCTAGTCCACGAGGCTGGTCGGCGTCGAGAGGCTCTCCGTGGCATTTGGGAGGGGGCGCACGGTTGTGTCGGGGATGAGCGCGCGCCCCCACCACCTCCTGCGACATGGGGAGGGTGCAGAACAACGCCGCCCCCAGCATGCCACATCCAGCAACTCGGCGACCCGTTCCAGCAAGGCGTCGCGGCCGCTCTCAAGCATGCTGCACCGCGGGAGCTCTCGGGCCACGTTGACCACCGCCCGCATGTTTGCTTGTTCCCTGCGCGAGTGTGGAGCGATTGCTGCAGCATAGTTCGCAGATCGCGCGGCTGCGTGGCTGCGACGCGGTGCCAGTGGAGAAGGCTGCGCCGCGCGCCCCCCGTGGCCGGTCGCCCCTGGCGGAACGCGCCGCGAGCAGGGCATAGTGAAGGTCTTCTTCGCCGGTGGGTGCTGCCGAGGAGGTCTGGACGACCCAGTGCTTGACGTGGGCTCTCGGGGTGTTGGCCATGGCGTCAGTGGAGTGGCGGAAGATTGGTCAACGAAAGAGAAGATCCGACGCACCCCTACCTAGCGCGCCAAATGTCGGATTTAGGGATCCAGCAACCCTTGAGAGGTTTGAATTCTGGGGTCCATTCAGAGATCTCAACTTGTCCAGCCTGCCTACTCGCGATCCTCCTAGGCCTAGCACGTCGAGCTCAAAGAGACACAAAGACATAGAGATTTATACTAGTTCGGGCCACCACTGTGGTGTAATACCCTAATCCAGTGTGGTGTGTTGGATTGCCTCGAGGGGCTATGGATGAACTAGTACAGTGGATGAACAAGCCTCAGGAGGCGAGGTGTTCTTGAGCTGGTGTGGTACTCTACTTGTTCTCATCTCTCTCCTCCCCATTGGTGGTGGCTAGGTCGTATATATAGTGGCCTTGGTCCTCTTCCCAAATATGAGCGGCCACAACGGCGGGATTTGAAAGGGGACAAGTAGTACGGTCTATCCTGACAAAAGTAGTCTTCGCCTGCGAAAAGCCTCTGGTCATGATGCTGCGGTGGGCTTCGTGATGACCTTCGTCCTGCTGTCCTGGCTGTCTTGGTCTTGTTGCACCAGAATGGAAACCTTTGGCTGATTCCTCGGGGCTCCGCGCCTGTGGCTTGCCTCCCTTGCACCGAAGAGGAAACATGCGCTCCGCACCAGCATGGCGCCTGCCTGGCGCCCGCATGGACTTAATCGTCATGGCTCACGTTAGCCGAGCCTCCTGAGATAACTTGAATAGAACTCTCCGCCCCTCAGGAGCCCTCCTGAGGAGGCCACTTCCTTCGGGGGTCTTGGCATCGTCCGCATCGCGAGGGTCTCGTGGTGTTGGCGCTGAAGCTGGGCCATACCAGGCCGTCGACAAAGCCACGTGGTGGACCGCAGGCAGGCAGGACTGGATACCCCCAAATCCAGGACACCAATAGCCGGACCTCGCCGGAATTGTGATCATTTCACATGGGGGCGGGTGCTACGGGACGGGCGCAGTGCCGCGCATCCATCTGTGGTCTCAGATGTGTCGGTGGGCGGCCGGTGTGACGACGAGGTCAAGCGGGGAGGCGGCGATTGAAGCGAGCGAGGCGGCGGCACGAGCACGAGCAACGCGGGAGGGGCATAAGCGGCAGCGAGCGGTCCAGCACGCGCGTTAGAGGGCGTGGACGCGCGCGAGTAGGGCAGACGAACACTGGCGAGCTCGGGCGACAGGGGCGCAGCGGCCATGGCGGACGGTGGCAGTCAGAGCTCGAAGGATCCGGTGCTATGGCGTTCGTGCGAGCAAACGAAGAGGCAAGGTGGTGTCTATGGCGCTCCAGGAGTTCGTCAGAGCTACTGGCTCGAGTGGAGGAGCTCGGAGGCGAGCGCTACGACAATGATGGCGGGCGATGAAGCTCGTCTTGCAGCGATCTAGCCACGGCGAACTACACAACACAAGAAGGGAAGGGGAGGAAGGAAGAGGCTCACTGCGCGGCCAAGGAAGGCACGTGTGAGTTTAGGAGCAACAGAGGTCGGCGGAGACGGCGGCGGAGCTCCGGTGTCTAGAGGAGGAAGACGACGATGCTGCGGGCACTCCGGTGGCTCCCATCTCACATGCGTGGTCAGGGACAACGAGGCAGACGATGGCCGTGCTTTAGGGCATGACGTCGAAGTTCGGGGCAGTCGGTGGCCGCAGTGGAGGGAGCTGGATGGCGACGATGCGCTCGGCCTCGATGGATCTAGGGAGGAGGAGGAGTGGGGCGAGCGGGGGAGAATCTAGTGGGGAGAGGGAGAGGTGGAGCAGGGGTGAGTGGAGGCTGGCAACAAGGAGGCGGGAGGCGCGGAGCCTTATCCCCTTGCCGTCGTCGCCAGCGAGGTGGTGCGGCTGGGCGCGCTCGGCCGTGCTCCGGTCAGTTGTACAGGGAAGGCGACCGGAGAGGCAGGCTGGCTCGGGTGAGCTTAGGTGGGCCAACTAGATTGGTCTGAAGCCTAGGGGGTCCAGGGGCTGTGGCCCTTTTGCTCTTCTTTTGTTTATTTTTCTTTTTTTCTTTTTCCCATTTTTATTTTAGCCACAATTGACCTTGCAAAAATATGCCACTGGCCAAAACAATTTCAAAGGATTATTGTGCACTGCCACAAAAAGATGGTGAGGCTTTTGAAAAAGTTTACAATTTTACTAAATTAAAAAGGCAGTTACTTTAACAGCTAGGTCATTGTTTTAAGTAGTTTAGAACACTTAAAACATTTTTCAAAAATATTGGATCACCACCAATGTTAGTTATGGATTATTTGGCACATGATGAACATTTTAGTTTTTATGTTTGAGCAATTTTGAATTTCACTCACAATTTGAAATTGAATTCAACTGGAATTTGAAAGAGGTATTAGACAATGATGATCAAACACTTGTTTAGCAAAAATATTAACTTAACCCCAAGGGTTACTGTAGCATCATTACACAGGGGTGTTACATATTCCTCTTGGTCGTTGCTTTCGAAGAACTTGGGCATGGTGAACTTGAGCTTGCCGTAGCGGAGTTCTTCATCATAGTGATGATGTTCATATCGGTCTTGTCGATGAGGAGGATCTTCAAGCACTCGATCCGCTTGATTTCACTCTTGGTCTGGAGGAGGGTCGTGGATCACTCAATCCCGTTGCCGAGGAGGAGGTCGAGGCATATGTTCCCGGTTTTGCCTTTCTTGTTGTTCTTCACGGCGAATGGCTTCTTCTTGTGTTTCCTGTCGAAGAGCTTCCTCTTGCTCACGTAATTGATGACTTTGTTGGGCGATGGCTTGAGTGGACTCTCGGAGTGTGTCTTGAGCCACTTGAGCTTGAGCTTCACGGTCTTGTTTCTCTTGTGGAATTGCCTCGCCGTCTTGAGATTCTTGACATGGACGATGTGGCGGTGGTGGTTGTTCTTGATCCATGACGTCTCGTTCATGGCGTCGCGCCTGCTCACGTGCTCAAACTCGGTCTTGTAGGCCATTGCCATGGAACAGATTTTCTTGTGCCTCGCGGTTTTGAGTGGTGTCATGTCGAGGAGGACTCGCATCGGAAGACGAGTATGATGACGAGCGGCGACTTGAGTGACGCCGTATTGGTGAAGAAGTTGAGGAAGCTGCTCGGCTCACGATCATGTTGTGGAATTCATCCATTTGTTTGGAGAGCTTGGCGTCCAAATAGTCCCATTGTCGTGCTTCCGATTGTCATAGGTCGGTGGCGAGTTGTTCGATGCGATCACCCAAAGCTGATGGAGGAGCTTGGTTAGGAAGTGGCACAAATAATTCAAGCAAATGTTAGTCATGATGTTGACAAAGTTGGGAAGATTCACAAATGGCAAGTAAGACAAATAGATCAAACCCAAGGATATCACTAGGAACACACACAGAAGATAAATGGGATCCGCACAACCAAGGATTGAGCTCTAAGATGTGTAACCACGGAAATGCTCTTGTTGTACAGATACTAGAGAGACGCTAGCTCGATTGCGCTAATGGGCTAGATACGCTAGTGCACCAACCTAGAAGAGAAACGGGTCGTCTTACTGTCCCAATTATGCTTATGTATGTAGTGACCAAGATGATATGGCTATGCTATTAGGCTTGATGCTATTGCTTATAAGCTCTTTGCTTCTCTTCTCTTTTGCTTAAAATCTTTCCTTATTCTTCTTTTTTTGACTATGACGCAATGCTTGATATGCAAACCACAACACGAGATAACAATTAGTATATGCACGGGAGAGACGTAACACTAATGGTGCACTAAAGGCGTGTCCCGGCAATACTCGACAAGCTAGTCTCGATGGGTAAGCTATGCAAAAGAGGCTCGAAGCTATCAAGGTAATGGCAAGGCTAATACAATTGTGTCATCGAGGTTACCGTCCTTGCTTAGAGTTGTTATGAAGATGGAGTGGTCGAAGCTGATGTGGAGTCCGAGTCGATGGTCGAGTGGCGGTGATGATGAAGTCAAATCGTGCCTAATTAGCCGAAAGACCATAGGACACGAGAGAAACCGCAACCCAAAACTCAAACAACCACGAGAAATATTGCGGAAGAACACAAGTGGTGGTGGGGCGATAAAATGGTGGAAAACAAAACTGGTCGAAAGTCTCTGGATGTTCCGTGCGCACGGGGTAAGTGAGGCCCGTGTGCACGGGGTCTCGATGGCCCATGTGCACGGGGTCCCGATGGCCCATGTGCACGGGGTCCTTAGCAAGCAGACGAACTTCTTTGGATCTGTGGTGATTTCCAAATTGGAGGTCAAATTCGATGGGTTGGAGTGTGGGGAAGATGGTAGGGGGTAGATCCACTTGTCAAACACCAAATTCGTGGGTCAAATCAACCAAATCTCACAAGATCAAACAAATTGCAAGAAAATTTTTGGGGCTATTTTTGGTGGGGATTTTTGAATTATAACGAAAAACAACAAAATCAAGCTAGAAAGTGGAGGGTAGGGACTCCAAGATGTTAACCAACCTTGCTCATGATGCCAAGATGTTGTAGGGTGGACCCTAAGATGGATCTTTTCACATTTGGAGGGGGAAAGAGGAAGAACACTAAGAACACAAAGAGGAATTCACTTCAACAATACCAAGTTACACATCCACTAGAATAGCAACACAAGATCCACAATTTCACAAACACAATCAAAGGAAAGATACAATGGTAGAGTTCTTCCCACTCCTAGGAGATGAGGTCTTGATGATGGTAGTCTTCTCCAAGTTGGAGGTCTTGAAATCCACAAGTGGATCCTCTCCAAAGAGGCCTTGATCTCCAATGGAGGTGGTAGAAGGAGCAAAGCTCTCAAATTCTCATCTATGTATTTGCTAACCCTAAACATAACCCTAGGTACGGAATATATAGGCTTGGGGTCGAAGTCGAAGAAGGGGAGGTCCAAAATGCCATCTCAGCTGCTCATCCTGTAGGGCCCATACGCACGGGGTAAGTTGGGCCCGTGTGCACGGTACACGCCCATGCGCACGGGGTGCTACAGCCGCAGCTCCCTGTGTAGTTCGTGGGCACGGGGTCTTGGGGGCCCGTGCACATGGGGTCTCCTGGGACTTCCTGTCCAGCTGCTGTTTGGCTCGTTCTTCTTCCTTGGTGACTTGGGTTGCTTCTCCTTGGACTTGGTGGTGCTCCTCAGCTGCTTGGAAGGGTTCCTCTTTGTACCTAATGAGGCATAGAGTATTTTGGTGAGGTAGCAACCAATTTCCACTTGTATCCATATGCATGTCAACTAGGAAGGAGTTCACATCGGTTTCCATTGCACGTGCCATAGCTCTTGTCATGGGTCCACATGGTGCTTCATGTGTTGGTGTAGAGTCCAAGGGGTGATGGAAGGATGCTCCGCATTAGGAAACACCACTCTTCAGAAGGTAATGGATGGTGTTGCTGATAATGAACTCCTTGCTCTTGTACTTCAAATGATAGTCTCCCCAACACTCAAACACTCCCTCGCAGATTTGGTTTTGGTGGACGTGAGGAATGAATGGAAAGCAACTCACGAAAGGCTAGAAATCAAGGTTCAAATGGTTGGAATGGAATCTCTTGATCTCAACATATGAGTAGGTGGTTCTCTTCTCAGAAAATGAGCAGTGGAAGTTGTTCGTTCTGATGTCTCTCTCTCTCTCTCTGAGTAAGTGGTGGTGGAGGGGTAAATCATGAATAGAATTTGACACAAGATGAGATAGATAACTAGAGAAGGTGCTTAAGCATTCTTGTACCCAATAAAACCAAATCAATCAAACTACATTTGGATGTCCTCGAATGAGAAATATGCATAACAACATGCTCATACAATGAAATAGCAAATAGAATATGTGTCAAACATGCACAACCAATACTAGCAACTATCAAGAAATGGGCAATGACATAGTCATCTTTATATGAGTATATTGACTTAGAATCTAAATGAGAACATTTGATCGTAGGGCATACTCATCGTTTAAGCACAAGCGGGGTTACCACTTTTACATAAAGCATTAATGTGTTCACATCATTAGAGTTGCTTTGGCTCAATAAATTCAGAGTAAAGCTCCCCCTAGATGTGATATCCCCCCAGAGAGGGATGAACTAATCTTGGGTTTTGTCAATGATGACTTCATGTAGATGTTGTGAATGTAGATGCTCAATGTTGATGTAGGCCATCAAGAGTTGGGAGCAATCCTTGGAGTTTTGCACTTTCAATACCTACATGGATTAGTCCCACAAGGAACAAACATGGATATCCATAGACATAGAATGAAATGCACACAAGATAATGTCCATGAATGCATTCAATACCTTGTCCATTGTTGTTGGGGATATAACCCCACGATATAACCCGCCTTGAAAGGGTCGGGTTAGGCCGTTGGCGACTCATTAAGCTAGGCCTCAGACATGCTCAAGTGATCAAGACGCAGGGCCGAAGGGGCGGCTCACAAGATGGGCCGGCTTAAGGCCCAAGGCCAGAAGATGACGCGTGGACCTGAAGGTGTAAGCCGCCAGATGATGACTTGCCATAGAAGCCAAGGCGACTTAGGGTTAGGGTCGATCATGGAACATGACCCGACCCGGATTCTTGTAAGCCGGCAGCCTCGACCTGTATATACAGGCGAGTCCCCGGCATAGAATAGGGCAAGTAACAATCAATTGATAGCTAGGTCAAGCGAATCCTCTCCCTTGTAATCAATACTCAAACAATAAGCAACGAGAGCAGGAGTAGGCTTCTACCTCCACTATGAGGGGCAAAACCTGGGTAAACTCGTGTCTCTCGTCCCGCTCAACCCCGACAAGTTAATCACCATAGCGATGGCCTCGCACCTAAGTCCTTTCACTAGGACATGTGTCGTGACAAAACCAGGATAGTTGGCGCCCATCATGGGGCCATCGCACGGTGGTTTCGAGTTCCTGAAGGGCTCTTTCCCAGGGATTGAGGGATACACTGTTGGCAGGATGACCAAGAGTTGCCGTGGTAAACTCTAGATCAACGATGTTGGCTGGGGCCCTGAGGCCGACTCAATGGAGTATGGGTACCAGGTACCCTTCGGAAGAATCCACATCTTCATGGCAAGATCGGTGGATCAGAACCTGAGCCGGACATCTGCACCAACATCGTCGAGCTGGCTCGGTGCATGCAACCCGCCCGGGTCCAAGCCGGGTGGAGGCACGCTTTTGTGGGCTTCACGCATGGGGTGGAACTTGGAAAAGATTCCGCATCTAGAGGAGAGACTCTCATCTACTCAGGTGATGAGTCCTCAACCGGAGAGATGGAGTCAATCTACCAGCTTCAAGACAGTGGGCTTGGGGATTGTTTCGATGGTAACAGTATTCCGGATCCCTACGAGTCGTCGAGCCGAGCCACCATCTTCATGGCAGACACGACATTGGCTCTTCATTCTTCAAGGACTGGTGCAACAGCAATGGCTAACCCGGCGGCTAGCACATCTAGCTCAGTCAGGCCGTCAACTCAAGTCTTATCTGAGCTCATGGGAACCTTGACGACCTTGCTGGTGACTGAAGTCACTATACAAAACAAGGCCGCACGTAATGCAGAGATCGTGAAGCTTAGGGAGCAGATGACCAAGGCCGAGGAAGATATCAACACCGAGAACGCTCGGATGGCAACGGTGCAGGCTTGGAACAACATCGAGTCGGAGTGCCTGAAGGGGAGGTCTGGCATTTAAGTCTGGATCAAAACGCTTCCAGTACAGTCCTTCGGAGGAGGCACCAGACCTGTTTGCCATTGAATTATGAACCCATGAATTTGTTCAACACACCAGGGGCATGACCGACTACTCCAGGAGCACCGGTTATACCCACAACCACAGAGGAACCAGGGGATAGGGTGGCGACTCAGCCTCGTCAGCCAGAGCCGGCCTGTAGAGGCCAGACCCCAGCTCAGCGTTGTATAACACCGCCGGGTAATTTTTCTAACCCGGTGGATAACATGGTAGCAGCGGCTACACGGCTCAATGCACTCCCAGTTACCGGTGAGTCACCCATTGTGGTGGAAGCATGGACCTCCATTGAGCTAATTCAAACAACGATTACACAGCAGGAGAAGTATTCATACAGTCGTGATCATGTGCATTCAACTCCCCTCCCAAGCCATAGTTAAAACAGGCATGTTGAGTTGCCCGTGGTCTCCAGCAGTGAGCGATGGTGCAAGCCACCCTAGGTTAACCAGCCCCTAAACCCACAGACAGATGCTCAAGCAATTGTATATGATGCAAGAGCCCATTGAGGAGCAGAAGCGGCAAACCAGGGGGCTTATCTACAGCCGCCAATGATTCCTTCAGCTTTGGTAGGTGCCAGATCAAGTACTCAAACCCTTGGAGTCCCGTGTTTAGTGTCGGCTCTATGAAATGAGCATTTTCCCAAGGATTTCAAAGGCCCTTGTAAGGTGCCTAATTACACGGTGGATCTAGAGGCTTGGATTGAAAGTTATGAGCTGGCCATGGAGATGTTAGATGTCAGCGATGTAGTTTGTGCAAAATATTTCACCATGATGTTGGAAGGACCAGCTCGCACATGGCGGAAGAGTCTGCCCCCTAACTCCAATACTTGGGCGGAGTTGAAGGACAACTTTATCAAGAACTTTCAAGGTACTTGTAAGCTGCCTTTGACAATTGTTGATTTGAAGCACTGTGTGCAGTGAGAATGATGAGTCAGCTCATCATTGGGCTCGCCGGGTTGCAACCATCATTCATTCTTCGGACAATATTGGGGTGGCTCAGGCTATGCTGCTCTTGGAGCAGAACTGTCACTTTGACCCCCTCAAGCAAAAGCTAGGGCGGCTTAAGCGTAAGTATACATATATGGGTAAACTTATGGATGTACTTTCCAGGTATGGTGACTCTGACACTACCAAGGATCCGAACTCTGATGATGATAAATCTGGTAAAGGCAAGAAAAATGGTGGGGGAAAGGGCCAGCAACAACACACCTCAGCTCAGCATGGTAATCAACATAGCCAGGGCAATGGGGGGAAGCGAAAGTACTCTGACGGTGGATTAGATTTTGTAGCTTATACCAATGCTGGGTCAAAAAATCAACGTCGTAATGGTAATGGCAAGCCATCATAGAGTCTTGAGGAAATACTTAATGGTCCTTGTGGAAAGAAAAATTATCCTAATAAATCATCTCGCACGCCTGGAAGGATTGTTATATCATGCGGTAGTTTAAAAATCAGACATTTCAACAACATCACGGTGGGCCGCCTGGCGGGTCAGGCCCCGAATCTCATGGTTCCGACTTTGGCGGTGGTGGCTCAGGTGCTAGATATCCAGGTCAAGGTAACCATGGTGGCCATAATCAACACTCTGGTCAAAGTAATTAGCAGCACAATAATCAATCAGGGTATTAGAGTAACCCGAAGAACCTACATAGTGGCCACTATCATGTTCTCACTATCAACACGTGCAAGCATGACCAGAAGTTCCATAAGCGTGCAGTCAATACGGTTGAGCCAACAGTACCACAATATTTTGAAGCAAATATGCCCTAGAGACAATACTAAAGTTATTATTTATTTCCTCATATCATGATAAATGTTTATTATTCATGCTAGAATTGTATTAACCGGAAACATGATACATGTGTGAATATATAGACAAACATATAGTCACTAGTATGCCTCTACTTGACTAGCTCATTAATCAAAGATGGTTATGTTTCCTAACCATAGACATGTGTTGTCATTTGATTAATGGGATCATATCATTAGGAGAATGATGTGATTGACATGACCCATTCCGTTAGCCTAGCACTTGATCGTTTAGTATATTGCTATTGCTTTCTTCATGACTTATACATGTTCCTGAAACTATGAGATTATGCAACTCCCGTTTACCGGAGGAACACTTTGTGTGCTACCAAACGTCACAACGTAACTGGGTGATTATAAAGGAGTACTACAGGTGTCTCCAAAGGTAGATGTTGGGTTGGCTTATTTCGAGATTAGGTTTTGTCACTCCGATTGTCGGAGAGGTATCTCTGGGCCCTCTCGGTAATGCACATCAGTATAAGCCTTGCAAGCAATGTGACCAATGAGTTGGTTACGGGATGATGCATTACGTAACGAGTAAAGAGACTTGCTGGTAATGAGATTGAACTAGGTATTGGATACCAACGATCGAATCTCGGGCAAGTAACATACCAATGACAAAGGGAACAACGTATGTTTTTATGCGGTTTGACCGATAAATATCTTCGTAGAATATGTAGGAACCAATATGGGCATCCAGGTTCCGCTATTGGTTATTGACCGAGAATAGTTCTAGGTCATGTCTACATAGTTCTCGAACCCGTAGGGTCCGCACGCTTAACGTTACAATGACAGTTTTATTATGAGTTTATAAGTTTTGATGTACCGAAGTTTGTTCAGAGTCCCGGATGTGATCACAGACATGACGAGGAGTCTCGGAATGGTCGGGACATAAAGATTGATATATTGGACGACTATATTCGGACACCGGAAGTGTTCCAGACGTTTTCGGAGAAAACCGGAGTGCCGGAGGGTTACCGGAACCCCCCGAGAGAGTTAATGGGCCACATGGGCCTTAGTGGGAAGAGAGAGGGGCGGCCAGGGTGGGCCGCGTGCCCCCTCTCCCTCTGGTCCGAATTGGACTAGGAGGGGGGGCGGCGCCCCCCTCTTTCCTTCCCCCTCTCCCCCTTCCTTCCCTCTCCTAGTAGGAGTAGGAAAGGGGGAGTCCTACTCCTACTAGGAGGAGGACTCCTCCTCCTGGCGCGCCCCCCTTGGGCCGGCCGGCCTCCCCCCTTGCTCCTTTATATACGGGGGCGGGGGGGCACCCCATAGACACACAAGTTGATCTACGGATCGTTCCTTAGCCGTGTGCGGTGCCCCCCTCCATCGTATTCCACCTCGATCATATCGTCGCGGAGTTTAGGCGAAGCCCTGCGCCAGTAGAACATCATCATCGTCACCACGCCGTCGTGCTGACGGAACTTATCCCCGAAGCTTTGCTGGATCGAAGCCCAGGGATCGTCATCGAGCTGAACGTGTGCTGAACTTGGAGGTGCCGTATGTTCGGTGCTTGGATCGGTCGGATCATGAAGACGTATGACTACATCAACCGTGTTGTGCTAACGCTTCCGCTTACGGTCTACAAGGGTACGTGGACAACACTCTCCCCTCTCGTTGCTATGCCATCACCATGATCTTGTGTGTGCGTAGGAAATTTTTTGAAATTACTATGTTCCCCAACAGTGGCATCCGAGCCTAGGTTTTATGCGTTGATGTTATACGCACGAGTGGAACACAAGTGAGTTGTGGGCGATACAAGTCATACTGCTTACCAGCATGTCATACTTTGGTTCGGAGGTATTGTGAGATGAAGCGGCCCGGACCGACATTACGCGTACACTTACACGAGACTGGTTTCACCGTTACGAGCACTCGTGCTTAAAGGTGGCTGGCAGGTGTCTGTCTCTCTCACTTTAGCTGAATCGAGTGTGGCTACGCCCGGTCCTTGCGAAGGTTAAAACAGCACTAACTTGACGAACTATCGTTGTGGTTTTGATGCGTAGGTAAGAACGGTTCTTGCTAAGCCCGTAGTAGCCACGTAAAATTTGCAACAACAAAGTAGAGGACGTCTAACTTGTTTTTGCAGGGCATGTTGTGATGTGATATGGTCAAGACGTGATGCTATATTTTATTGTATGAGATGATCATGTTTTTTAACCGAAGTTATCGGCAACTAGCAGGAGCCATATGGTTGTCGCTTTATTGTATGAAATGCAAACGCCCTGTAATTGCTTTACTTTATCACTAAGCGGTAGCGATAGTCGTAGAAGCAATAGATGGTGTAAACAACAACGATGCTACGATGGAGATCAAGGTGTCACGCCGGTGACGATGGTGATCACGACGGTGCTTCGAAGATGGAGATCACAAGCACAAGATGATGATGGCCATATCATATCACTTATATTGATTGCATGTGATGTTTATCCTTTATGCATCTTATCTTGCTTTGATTGACGGTAGGATTTTAAGATGATCTCTCACTAATAATCAAGAAGTGTTCTCCCTGAGTATGCACCGTTGCGAAAGTTCTTCGTGCTGAGACACCACGTGATGATCGGGTGTGATAGGCTCAACGTTTAAATACAACGGGTGCAAAACAGTTGCACACGCGGAATACTCAGGTCATACTTGACGAGCCTAGCATATACAGATATGGCCTCGGAACACGGAGACCAAAAGGTCGAACATGAATCATATAGTAGATATGATCAACATATTGATGTTCACCATTGAAACTACTCCATCTCACGTGATGATCGGACATGGTTTAGTTGATTTGGATCACGTGATCACTTAGATGACTAGAGAGATGTCTGTCTAAGTGGGAGTTCTTAAGTAATATGATTAATTGAACTTAAATTTATCATGAACTTAGTACCTGATAGTATTTTGCTTGTCTATGTTTGTTTGTAGATAGATGGCTCGTGCTGTTGTTCCGTTGAATTTTAATGCGTTCCTTGAGAAAGCAAAGTTGAAAGATGATGGTAGCAATTACACGGACTGGGTCCGTAACCTGAGGATTATCCTCATTGCTGCACAGAAAAGTTACGTCCTGGAAGCACCGCTGGGTGCCAGGCCTGCTGCTGATGCAACTGACGACGTTAAGAACGTCTGGCAGAGCAAAGCTGATGACTACTCGATAGTTCAGTGTGCCATGCTTTACGGCTTAGAATTGGGTCTTCAACGACGTTTTGAACGTCATGGAGCATATGAGATGTTCCAGGAGTTGAAGTTAATATTTCAAGCAAATGCCCGGATTGAGAGATATGAAGTCTCCAATAAGTTCTATAGCTGCAAGATGGAAGAGAATAGTTCTGTCAGTGAACACATACTCAAAATGTCTGGGTATAATAATCACTTGATTCAACTGGGAGTTAATCTTCCTGATGATAGTGTCATTGAAAGACTTTTTCAATCACTGCAACCAAGCTACAAGAGCTTCGTGATGAACTATAATATGCAAGGGATGAACAAGACTATTCCCGAGCTCTTCACAATGCTAAAAGCCGCGGAGGTAGAAATCAAGAAGGAGCATCAAGTGTTGATGGTTAACAAGACCACCAGTTTCAAGAAAAAGGGCAAAGCGAAGAAGAAGGGGAACTTCAAAAAGAACAGCAAACAAGTTGCTGCTCAAGAGAAGAAACCCAAGTCTGGACCTAAGCCTGAAACTGAGTGCTTCTACTGCAAGCAGACTGGACACTGGAAGCGGAACTGCCCCAAGTATTTGGCGGATAAGAAGGGTGGCAAAGTGAACAAAGGTATATGTGATATACATGTTATTGATGTGTACCTTACTAATGCTCGCAGTAGTACCTGGGTATTTGATACTGGTTCTGTTGCTAATATTTGCAACTCGAAACAGGGACTATGGATTAAGCGAAGATTGTCTAAGAACGAGGTGACGATGCGCGTGGGAAATGGTTCCAAAGTCGATGTGATCGCGGTCGGCACGCTACCTCTAGATCTACCATCGGGATTAGTTTTAGACCTAAATAATTGTTATTTGGTGCCAGCGTTGAGCATGAACATTATATCTGGATCTTGTTTGATGTGAGACGGTTATTCATTTAAATCAGAGAATAATGGTTGTTCTATTTATATGAGTAATATCTTTTATGGTCATGCACCCTTGAAGAGTGGTCTATTTTTATTGAATCTCGATAGTAGTGATACACATATTCATAGTGTTGAAACCAAAAGATGTAGAGTTGATAACGATAGTGCAACTTATTTGTGGCACTGCCGTTTAGGTCATATCGGTGTAAAGCGCATGAAGAAACTCCATACTGATGGGCTTTTGGAATCACTTGATTATGAATCACTTGGTACTTGCGAACCGTGCCTCATGGGCAAGATGACTAAAACGCCGTTCTCCGGAACTATGGAGCGAGCAACTGATTTGTTGGAAATCATACATACTGATGTTTGTGGTCCAATGAATGTTGAGGCTCGCGGCGGGTATCGTTATTTCCTCACCTTCACAGATGATTTGAGCAGATATGGGTATATCTACTTAATGAAACACAAGTCTGAAACATTTGAAAAGTTTAAAGAATTTCAGAGTGAAGTGGAAAATCATCGTAACAAGAAAATAAAGTTTCTACGATCTAATCGTGGAGGAGAATATTTGAGTTACGAGTTTGGTCTACACTTGAAACAATGTGGAATAGTTTCGCAACTCATGCCACCCGGAACACCACAACGAAATGGTGTGTCCGGACGTCGTAATCGTACTTTACTAGATATGGTGCGATCTATGATGTCTCTTACTGATTTACCGCTATCGTTTTGGGGTTATGCTTTAGAGACGGCCGCATTCACGTTAAATAGGGCACCATCAAAATCCGTTGAGACGACGCCATATGAACTGTGGTTTGGCAAGAAACCAAAGTTGTTGTTTCTTAAAGTTTGGGGCTGCGATGCTTATGTGAAGAAACTTCAACCAGATAAGCTCGAACCCAAATTGGAGAAATGTGTCTTCATAGGATACCCAAAAGAGACTATTGGGTACACCTTCTATCACAGATCTAAAGGCAAGATTTTCATTGCTAAAATCGGATCCTTTCTAGAGAAGGAGTTTCTCTCGAAAGAAGTTAGTGGGAGGAAAGTAGAACTTGATGAGATAACTGTATCTGCTCCCTTATTGGAAAGTAGTTCATCACAAGAAACGGTTCCTGTGACAACTACACCAATTAGTGAGGAAGCTAATGATATTGATCATGAAACTTCAGATCAAGTTTCTACTGAACCTCGTAGGTCTACCAGAGTAAGATCCGCACCAGAGTGGTATGGTAATCCTATTCTAGAAGTCATGTTACTTGACAAGGATGAACCTACGAACTATGAGGAAGCGATGATGAGCCAAGATTCCGCAAAATGGCTAGAGGCCATGAAATCTGAGATGGGATCCATGTATGAAAACAAAGTATGGACTTTGGTTGACTTGCCCGATGATCGGCAAGCCATTGGGAATAAATGGATCTTTAAGAAGAAGACTGACGCTGATGGTAATGTAACTGTCTATAAAGCTCGACTTGTTGTGAAAGGTTTTCGACAAGTTCAAAGGGTTGACTACGATGAGACTTTCTCACCCGTAACGATGCTTAAGTCTGTCCGAATCATGTTAGCTATTGCTGCATTTCATAATTATGAAATTTGGCAAATGGATGTTAAAACTGCATTCTTGAATGGATTTCTGGAAGAAGAGTTGTATATGATGCAGCCAGAAGGTTTTGTTTATCCAAAAGATGCTAACAAAGTTTGCAAGCTCCAGCGATCCATTTATGGACTGGTGCAAGCATCTCGGAGTTGGAATAAACGCTTTAATAGTGTGATCAAAGCATATGGTTTTATACAGACTTTTGGAGAAGCCTGTATTTACAAGAAAGTGAGTGGGAGCTCTGTAGCATTTCTGATATTATATGTAGATGACATACTATTAATTGGAAATGATATAGAATTTCTGGATAGCATAAAGGGATACTTGAATAAAAGTTTTTCAATGAAAGACCTCGGTGAAGCTGCTTACATATTGGGCATCAAGATTTATAGAGATAGATCAAGACGCTTAATAGGACTTTCACAAAGCACATACCTTGATAAAATTTTGAAAAAGTTCAAAATGGATCAGGCAAAGAATGGGTTCTTGCCCGTGCTTCAAGGTGTGAAGTTGAGTCAAACTCAATGTCCGACCACAGCAGAAGATCGAGAGAAAATGAAAGATGTTCCCTATGCTTCAGCCATAGGCTCTATCATGTATGAAATGCTGTGTACCAGACCTGACGTATGCTTAGCAATAAGCTTGGCAGGAAGGTACCAAAGTAATCCAGGAGTGGATCACTGGAAAGCGGTCAAGAACATCCTGAAATACCTGAAAAGGACTAAGGATATGTTTCTCTTATATGGAGGTGACAAAGAGCTAGTCGTAAATGGTTACGTTGATGCAAGCTTTGACACTGATCCGGACGATTCTAAATCGCAAACCGGATACGTATTTTTATTAAACGGTGGAGCTGTAAGTTTGTGTAGTTCTAAATAAAGCGTCGTGGCGGGATCTACATGTGAAGCGGAGTACATAGCTGCTTCTGAAGCAGCAAATGAAGGAGTCTGGATGAAGGAGTTCATTTCCGATCTAGGTGTCATACCTAGTGCATCGGGACCAATGAAGATCTTCTGTGACAATACTGGTGCAATTGCCTTGGCAAAGGAATCCATTCGGGACCAAGCACATCAAGAGACGCTTCAATTCCATTCGGGACCAAGTCCAAGTGGGAGACATAGAGATTTGCAAGATACATACAGATCTGAATGTTGCAGACCCGTTGACTAAGCCTCTCTCACGAGCAAAACATGATCAGCACCAAGACTCCATGGGTGTTAGAATCATTACTATGTAATCTAGATTATTGACTCTAGTGCAAGTGGGAGACTGAAGGAAATATGCCCTAGAGGCAATAATAAAGTTATTATTTATTTCCTCATATCATGATAAATGTTTACTATTCATGCTAGAATTGTATTAACTGGAAACATGATACATGTGTGAATATATAGACAAACATACAGTCACTAGTATGCCTCTACTTGACTAGCTCATTAATCAAAGATGGTTATGTTTCCTAACCATAGACATGTGTTGTCATTTGATTAATGGGATCACATCATTAGGAGAATGATGTGATTGACATGACCCATTCCGTTAGCCTAGCACTTGATCGTTTAGTATATTGCTATTGCTTTCTTCATGACTTATACATGTTCCTGAAACTATGAGATTATGCAACTCCCGTTTACCGGAGGAACACTTTGGGTGCTACCAAACATCACAACATAACTGGGTGATTATAAAGGAGTACTACAGGTGTCTCCAAAGGTAGATGTTGGGTTGGCGTATTTCGAGATTAGGTTTTGTCACTCCGATTGTCGGAGAGGTATCTCTGGGCCCTCTCGGTAATGCACATCACTATAAGCCTTGCAAGCAATGTGACCAATGAGTTGGTTACGGGATGATGCATTACGCAATGAGTAAAGAGACTTGCCGGTAATGAGATTGAACTAGGTATTGGATACCGATGATCGAATCTCGGGCAAGTAACATACCGATGACAAAGCGAACAACGTATGTTGTTATGTGGTTTGACCGATAAAGATCTTCGTAGAATATGTAGGAACCAATATGGGCATCCAGGTTCCGCTATTGGTTATTGACCGAGAATAGTTCTAGGTCATGTCTACATAGTTCTCGAACCCGTAGAGTCCGCACGCTTAACATTACGATGACAGTTTTATTATGAGTTTATAAGTTTTGATGTACCGAAGTTTTTTCAGAGTCCCGGATGTGATCATGGACATGACGAGGAGTCTCGAAATGGTCGAGACATAAAGATTGATATATTGGACGACTATATTCGGACACCAGAAGTGTTCCGGACGTTTTCGGAGAAAACCAGAGTGTCGGAGGGTTACCGGAACCCCCCGGGAGAGTTAATGGGCCACATGGGCCTTAGTGGGAAGAGAGAGGGGTGGCCTGGGTGGGCCGCACGCCCCCTCTCCCTCTGGTCCGAATTGGACTAGGAGGGGGGGGGCGGCGCCCCCCTCTTTCCTTCCCCCTCTCCCCCTTCCTTCCCCCTCCTAGTAGGAGTAGGAAAGGGGGAGTCCTACTCCTACTAGGAGGAGGACTCCTCCTCCTGGCGCGCCCCACTTGGGCTGGCCGGCCTCCCCCCTTGCTCCTTTATATATGGGGGGGGGGCACCCCACAAACACACAAGTTGATCTATGGATCGTTCCTTAGCCGTGTGCGGTGCCCCCCTCCACCATATTCCACCTCGGTCATATCGTCGCGGAGTTTAGGCGAAGCCCTGCGCCGGTAGAACATCATCATCGTCACCATGCCGTCGTGCTGACAGAACTCATCCCCGAACCTTTGCTGGATCGAAGCCCGGGATCGTCATCGAGCTGAACGTGTGCTGAACTCGGAGGTGTCGTACGTTCGGTGCTTGGATCGGTCGGATCGTGAACACGTACGACTACATCAACCGCGTTGTGCTAACGCTTCCGCTTATGGTCTACGAGGGTACGTGGACAACACTCTCCCCTCTCGTTGCTATGCCATCACCATGATCTTGCGTGTGCGTAGGAATTTTTTTGAAATTACTACGTTCCCCAACATATTTAAGGTGGTCTGAGTAGGAAATCACATGGAGCCGGGTGGATTACCTGCCCCGAGTTGATGATCCGGGTCATTTGGCCCTGGTAGTAGCCCCTTAGGTGGGTGGTTATAAATTCACAAAGGTACTTATGGATGGTGGCAGCAGTATCAACATATTATACTATGATACTTTTCGTCGGATGAGTCTGACCAACAAGGACCTCAAGCTGTTCTCCACAGTGTTTCATGGAGTGGTGCCTGGTAAATCGGCGTACCATGTTTGGAAGATATCACTGGAAGTGCCTTTGGTGATGAGTACAATTATATAGCAGAGACACTGTGGTTTGAGGTGGTCAAAATCAAGAGTCCATATCATGCCCTCTTTGGATATCTGGCTTATGCTAAGTTCATGACTAACCCTTGTTATGTGTATCTGCAACTTAAGATGCTAGGGCCAGAGGGGACAATCACATCGCATGGAAACTGCAAACTCGCCCTGAAGTGTGAGGAAGGAGATGCGGCTTATGCAGAGTCGGCCTGTGCCACAGGGGAGCTCAAGTATTATAAGGATAATGTTGACCCGGCTGATATGACCCCTTTGAAGAAGCCCACCACTGAGAAAGACCCGTTGCTCAAATTTAAGTCGGCAAAGGACACACAACAAGTTGACTTTGTTCGTGGTGATTCTTCTCAGCAGTTCACCATTGGAATAGGGATGGATCCTAAATAGGAAAGTGCGCTCATCGAATTCATCTATGAGAATCGGGGCTTCTTTGCATGGAAACATTTTGACATGCCGGGTGTACCGAGAGAATTCGCTGAGCACCGCCTTAATGTGTATCCTAAGATGAAGCCTGTTCGATAGTTCCTCCATCGTTTTAACGAGGAGAGGCATAAGGCTATTGGAGAAGAAGTGTCCCGGATCCTAGCTGCCAGGCTCATCATTGAAGTTTGTCACCCTTAGTGGTTGGCTAATCATGTGCTACTGCTTAAGAAAAATGGCACTTGGCGTATGTGTGTGGATTACACATATCTCAATAAGGCTTTTCCAACTGAACCTTTTGCTCTCCCTCGTATTGACTAGATTGTGGATGCCACGGTGGGTTGTGAGAGTTTGTGCTTTCTAGACGCTTATTCTGGTTATCATCAGACCAAGATGGCAGTGGAAGATCGGGAAAAAAACAACTTTCATCACCCCCTTTGGAGCTTTATGTTATGTGTCTATGCCTTTTGGGCTCAAAAGTGCCCAGGAAACTTATCAACATTGTGTTCAGAATTGCTTTCATCAACAGATTGGTCAGAACGTTCAAGCTTATGTGGATTACATTGTGGTTAAGTCCAGGAAGAAAGAAACCTTGCTTGATGACCTGAAAGAGACCTTTGATAATCTCAGGGTGTACAAGATGATGCTTAACCCGGCCAAGTGTGTTTTTGGCATGGCAGCTGACAAATTGCTAGGTTTCCTGGTCTCAGAGCGGGGCATTGAGGCTAACCCAGAGAAGATTGAGGCCATCACCTATCTTTATAAATAAGCATGTATCAACGATGTTCAGCGCCTGGCGGGTCGTATTGCACCCTAGAGCCAGTTCATAAGCTGCCTTGGAGAGAAGGTGATTCCCCTGCATCAGATGATGAAAAAGACTAATCACTTCATCTGGAGAGATGTAGCTAATGAGGCGTTCGAGGTGCTTAAGAAGCAGTTGGCTGAGCCGCCCATCTTGGCTGCTCCCATTGACAAAGAGCCTTTTCTCCTGTACATGGCAGCTAATAATAAAGTTATCAGTGTAGCAGTGGTCGTAGAGCGCAAGGAGGTGGGTAAAGAGTATCCAATCCAGCAGCCGACTTTTTATGTCAGTGAGGTTCTCATGGAATCCAAGCAGCGATACCCACATTGGCAGAAGCTGGTGTTTGGGGTGTTCATGGCCAGTCGTAAAATTAAGCATTATTTCCTTGGACATCCAATTATGGTAGTCAGTTCTGCTCCACTTGGTGATATAATTCAAAATAGAGAGGCTACAGTCTGGGTTGCTAATTGTGCAATTGAGCTTGGGCCACATCATCTGAAGTTTGTGCCCAGAATAGCCATCGAGCCTCAATATTTGATGGATTTCATAAATGATTGGACAGAGCTGCAAACACCCGAGGAAAGGCCTAACAATACATATTGGACTATACACTTTGATGGGTCCTGGTAGCTGGAAGGCTCGGGGGCTGGAGTTATTTTGGAACCTCCATTAGGTGATAAATTTTGTTATATCTTAAGGCTCATGTTCCCTTGCACTAACAATGCAGATGAGGATGAAGCTTTGCTACATGGACTCTGAATGGCCAAGGAAATGAACTTGAGTCGGGTTAGATGTCTGGGCGACTCAAATTTAGTGGCACAACAAGTTTAAAGAAAGCGGGATTCTAAAGACCCGCTTATGGCGGCTTACCCTCAGGCAGTGGATAATATTGCAAGTCACTTTAAGGCTTATCAGGTGGATCACCTTGACCGGCAGAAAAACATGGCGGCTGATGCACTATCTCGGCTCGGATCACAGCGTAAGCCGGTTCCCCCTAATGTGTTCCTTGATGTACTGCATAATCCTTCTGTTGAAGTACCTTTAGAGGAAGATCTGGCTATTCCTGACCCGGAGGGACAGTTGGTGGCGGCTCTTCGTGCCATCCCTGATTGGATGATGCCTTATCTGGCTTACCTGACTCGAGGTGAGTTACCGGATGATGAAAATCTTGCACGGTAGATCACAAGGCGCTCCAAATCCATGACTATTGTCAATGGCGAGTTACACAGATGTAGTGTGACCAGCGTGTTCCAACATTGTGTTTCTCCTAAAGAAGGACGTGAGATCTTACAAGAGATTCATGCAGGCGATTGTGGTCATCATGCCGGGTCACGATCTTTGGTGGCTAAAGCTTTTCGTCATGGGTTTTTCTGGTTAGCGGCTCATGCTGATGCAGAGGACATTGTTAGCAAGTGCGATGGATGTCAGAAATTTGCAAGACAGGCTCATGTGAGTGTCCCAAGTGATATTCGTCCTGACTCGCCCATGGTGGCGGCTTACGTTTAAACATTCAACGAGACGATGCGTCAAAATGCCCTTGATGCCTTGGATGAAGAACGTGACCTCGCACTAGCTCGCTCGGTGATTTACCAACAAGACCGACATTTCTATCACAACCGCAGAGTTCAAAGCCGGACGATCCAGGAGGGCGACTTAGTGTTCCATTTGATTCAAGATCAGACAGGCATGCATAAGCTATCACCCCTTTGGGAGGGGCCCTTTGTGGTCAGCAAAAACCTCAACAACGGGTCTTATTATCTCATTGACATACGTGAACACAATAAGTCACGTACCTCTGAGGTGGAAACCAACAGGCTTTGGAATGTTGCTCATCTTCGGCCTTACTATCCTTGCGCCATTGGCTCCAACCATTGTACATACATATCATGTATATATTTTTATGATCAACGTAATAAAGCCGGCATCCCCGAAACTCGGGGCCTCTGTCGTTTCATCTCATATATTGTGCATGCGTCTTTTATTAATTGATCGTAAGGGCACTTGGGGGCTTCTAACTCACAGAGTATAGCTTACTCACCCTTTTAACCTGGCAAAAAACGCCACTTTATTGGTTAAACTTGCCCGTATGCTTGATGCTAGTCCGAACAAGATGACCGACTTATGCTTGATAGGTCAATCTTTAAAGACCCTGAACTTGTCAAAGTTAAAACATCGTCTTAAGTCATGTGAGAGCCCAGCTTACTGATAGAAAGGATAAACCAAGGCTATTAAGCCAAGCTTCTTTGAAGCAAGATTTGAGCTTTAAAAGGCCAGTCTTTTTTTGGTCGAGTCTTAAAAGCCGACTAATCAATATTGAGATATACATGTTTATATTCTCTGTTTCTGTATTTACATATATTTTTATGTTTTTAATCATATGTAGATGCAGACTACAAGTCCCTGGATCAAAGAAGGTCCGTGTTAGCATTGCTCAAAATGGAGCTTATTATGGCCATGAGCCGCAAGGTGATCCGCTCAAGATTTTTTCATGACCATGAGTCATTGGGTCATTAACCCACCCTGGCTTTTGACTATAAGTCGCCAGTACAGGAATTGATAGACCCCTTACAGGTTATATGTCAACATATCAAGTAAGTTCCCAAATTCAAAGATGGTGCAAAGCAAAGATGCATATATGACTTGATTAGGCATACAAATAAGCTTGATCATATAATTGTTTGATCAATAGTTAAATAACATGCACAAAGGCATGACAAGGCAACCAACTGTTTTGAGCTAAGGCTATTACAAGGCTACAGTTGAGCCCCAAAGTGATTCAAACAAGTTTTTTAGGATTCATGTCACTCCTTTGAGCTGGCCTCTATGCCATCCGAGTTAGTATCTTCCAGGTTATTGATGTCTACTATGCAACTTTATTCTTGTAGACACGTGTTTGGCCTCCAAGCGCATAGTTTTGTAGGACAGTAACAATTTCCCCTCAAGTAGATGACCTAAGGTTTATCAATCCGTTGGAGGCGTAGCATGAAGATAGTCTCTCTCAAGCAACCTGCAATCAAATACAAGAAATCTCTTGTGTCCCCAACACATCCAATACAATGGCAAATTGTATAGGTGCACTAGTTCGGCGAAGAGATGGTGATAAAAGTGTAGTATGGATAGTAGATATGAGTTTTTGTAGTGCGAACAATAAAAAACAGCAAGGTAGTAAATAGTAAAATGGAGCACAAACGGTATTGCAATGATGGAAAATGAGGCCTAGGGTGCATACTTTCACTAGTGCAATCTCTCAATAATGCTAACATAGTTGGATCATATAGCCATCTCTCAAAGTGCGATGAAGAATCACTCCAAAGTTCCTATCTAGCGGACAACATAAGAATAAATTGTTTGTAGGGTACGAAACCACCTCAAAGCTATTCTTTCCGTTCAATCTATTCAAGAGTTCGTACTAAAATAACACAAAGCTATTCTTTCCGTTCAATCTATCCTAGAGTTCATACTAAAATAACACCAAAGCAAATTCATATTCATAATACTTAATCCAACACAAAGAACTTCAAAGAGTGCCCCAAGATTTCTATCGGAGAAACAAAGACAAGAACATGCATTAACCCCTATGCACAGATTACCCCAATGTCACCTCGGGAATCCGTGAGTTGAGTGCCAAAACATATATCAAGTGAATCAATACGATACCCCATTGTCACCACGAGTATTCAACTGCAAGACATATATCAAGTGTTCTCAAATCCATAAAAGTACTGAATCCGATAACAACGAAATCTCAAAGGGAAAAACTCAATTCATCACAACTAGATAGAGAGGGGAAAACACCATATGATTCGACTATATTAACAAAGCCCGCGATACATCAAGATCGTGACATCTCAAGAACACAAGAGAGAGAGAGAGAGAGAGAGAGAGATATTAAAAACATAGCTACTGGTACAAACCCTCAGCCTCGAGGGTGGACTACTCCCTCCTCATCGTGGTGTCCGCCAGGATGATGAGGATGGCCACCCGTGATGATTACCCCCTCCGGCAGGGTGCCAGAACGGGGTCTAGATTGGATCTCGTGGATATAGAGGCCTTGCAGCGACGGAACTTCTGATCTAGGGCTACCTCGAAGGGTTTTGAAATATTTTCGGATTTATTGGGGAAGAGGCGGTTCATGGGGCGCCCGAGGTGGGCAGCACCCACCAGGACGCGCCTGGGTCTCCTAGCACACCCTGGTGGGTGCTGCTTCCCTCGAGCAGCCCCGCAGGTGCTTCCTTGGCCCACTGGCTTTCTTGTGGTCCATAAAAAATCTCCAAAAAGTTACGCAGTGTTTGGATCCGTTTGATATTGATTTCCTGCGATGTAAAAAACAAGCAAAAGACAGCAACTGGCACTGGGCACTGGATAAATAGGTTAGTCCCAAAAAATGATATAAAGTTGCTATAAAATGATTGTAAAACATCCAAGAATGATAATATATTAGCATGAATACTTCATAAAATATAGATACGTTGCAGACGTATCAACCTCCCCAAGCTTAATTCCTACTCGTCCTCGAGTAGGCAAATGATAAAAGAAATAATTTATGAAGTGTGAATGCTAGCAAAGTGCATAAGTTTGATCAATGATAATTTCAATCACTTTTCTGTGACACTCCAAAATTTTTGCTTTGGTTTTCAGCAAAAACTTTGTGGTTTTTGAAAAGAGGCCATTTAAAATTTTTCCAGAAAACCTTCCTCATAAGAACTTTCTTTTCTTTGGCAAGGTTTTTATTTTTTTCAGACTATGGTGTTTGATCTTTTGAAACTTCTTCTCTGTTGGTTCCCTCTCAAATTATTTTGGGAGTTTAATCTTTTTCTTTTAAAAAGAAACTCTATGAAAATTTGGGATTTTCATATCTTTGAAGCCACCCATGACTTTGTATTTTTTTGCCCATGTGGTAAAACCCCTCCAAAACCTCCCCTCCTCCTTGTAATCAACCTAAGCTCTCTGTTCCATCTAATCCAAGCAAGTTTTGGATTTTATTCTAATTATTTTCCCCCTCAAATCAATTATGAAAATTATTTGGAGCCTGAGAGATTTTCAAAGCAAGTACCCTTTTTCATTTGAGTTTTGACCTCAAACCAATTCTCCTGGATTGTCCTTAGCATCCACAACTCAGAACCATCTTGATCCACTCCTCCTCTTTTCAAATTTTTCAAAATTCAGTCTCTGCAAGTTTGGACCAGATTTGCCAAATTTGGTGAATTTCATATCTACACTTCTCCAAAAATTCCACCAAAATTCAGGCAGCCTTCTTGAGGAATGAGTAGCCACTCCACCAAAAATCAGCTCAAGGAAAAATCCCTAGAGGCCAAAAACATTCTGTCGAACACCTGAGCTGCACTGTTCCTTTGCAAATTCAAAAAATTCAGTTTTCAGTGTCGATCGTCGACAGAGGTTCAGTCACATGCCCACAGTGCCCTTGGCACGTTCCTCGCCGCCTCTTCCTCCTGTCTGGAGCATCCCGCACGCGCGCTTGGCGTCTTCCCGGCGTAGGTGGCGCCCCTGGCCGCCCGCGCCGGCGTGTCTTGCGGCGGCCGAAACCCCGTTACAGCCGACAGGGAACAGAACGGCGGCTCAACGCCGTTCGGCACCGCCCAACGCTTCTCCGCTCTCCGCGTGGCCTCATGCATGCCAGCGCACGCCCGTGGCACCGTCGCCGTGGCCCGGCAAGCACGGAACATGCTCTCTGCCGCCGACGGGCCCGCGCCGCCCCGTTCTGTCGAACTCGCCCATAGCTCCAAATCCCAGCCCAATTAGCATCTAAATGGAACCATTAGACTCCCACGATGGCGCTCGACTCCCTAATCACCCCCGACCGAGCACTGCGCCGCCATAACCATCGCCGGAAATCCCCGTTCACGGCCACCGCCTCGGACCGCCTATATAAAGGGCCCCCGAGCTCACCCTCGTGCACGCATCATCACTACACCTCACCAACGCCCAGCCAGGCCACTAGGAGGACCTCGAGGAGGTCTCCTCCCCCAACTCCGGCCGCCCCGATCCGCCTCGGCCTCCACCACGGTTCGCTCCGGTGAGGCCGTCTCCGGCGCCCAAACCCCGTCAGTTACTCCCTCTAGCTACCAGAAGCCTAACCCCCTCCTCAATTTGATCACTGCAGCTCTCTCCGACGAGTCCCACGACCACCCGAGCCGCCGTCCGTCGGAGCAAAGCACACCTCGACGTGGTACTCGCCGGCGACCACCACCACCACCAACCGATGCGGAATGGCGCCCTGAGCACGGAGGTACCCTCCGATCCCCCTGCCTCGCCGTGGATCGCCGCCGGCGACCATCGCGGCCCTCGGGCGCCGACGAGCTTCGTCCCCCCCATTTGAAAGTTTAAACCTGACGAGTGGGACCCCACCGTCAGCCTCTCTGTCATTTCTAAGTGAATCATTTTCTGGAAACGCCTTCGTGCAAAATACGCTTTCCCTCTGGGCTGGCGTAGTTGCTACCGAAGCGTTTTCTGTTTTTATAAGCTAGCCCCTGGAAACTTTCTGTTTCATTACAGATGAGTCCCTGGACAAAAACCTTTATAACTTTTAAACAGAAAAGTATTTTTGATTGATTATTTTTCTGTCCTCTTCAGATTTTTGTCTAGTTTTTTATCAGATTTATTTGAAAATTATTTGGAATACTTTTTGTGCACCTCTTGGTATTTACGATAGCGCATATGTTTTCTTTATACCGTAGATACCGAAGGAGGTGACGGAGCCGCGAACTTCACCGAGCTCGGCTCCGACTACTCTGAACCAGGCAAGCATGTTTGAACTTTTGATATGATGAGTGTCTTGGCATGTTTTGCATTTAGTTAGTCTCATGGCATGTTGATGAGCATACCGATGAGCGTTATTTCCATGCACTGTTGAGGTAAGTGAGTTCGATGATCCATGAGTGGATGGATGTGAATATGAATGGCCATGTGTTGGCATGAGGATGGGTAAGATGGCAGTGTTGTAGCATGCCAGTCTTATGCCAGACTATGTGACTGCAGTGTCAAACCGTATCGGTCCAGTTCCTTCCATTTCCTTCCTTGTACTACCACATGTTTTCCGCAAGGAATATGGCTTAGTAAGTTGTAAACCGCTTTCCTGGTACACACCAAAAAGGAGAGGCCGTGATGATGGTTCCATGGCCCTGGATTAAAGCCAGTCATCCGGTCAGGGGGCATGGGTGTTTCCGGTTGGGACCGAGAGGGGGGCACCGCTTAGATCGCGCGTATATAAATTTGATCCCATGCTATTCGAGGTTGTGATCTCCCTGTCTCAAAAGTTTTTCTTGGACGATGTCTGGGGTGATTCCTAGCATCGAGAGGTAGGATGGGTGTGTACTGGTTAGCTGTGTTTTCTATTGAAAAACCGTAAACGGAACTAGTCCTTCGTGACTACGGAAATCCGTTGGCTGTGGGAAAAATTTTGTACAAACTCTGCAGAGTCATATATTCCTTCAGATCATCTCTTCCATGTCCAAGTTCAATATTATCTTATCCTGACCAAATGTCAGTTTTGATGACAGAGACTCCGGTGAATTGCATGAGTGCTAAGTCCGGTTAAATGATTACTCCTGTGGATGGACTAACCCGTTTATTTTCCTGAATTGAATGTTTATTATGAGTATTATTTACTTGTGGATAAAAGCCCTTTCTGTGACGTCGCTCAGACGCCCGACTGTGGCATTTCTCTTAAAGCCCTTTATGTGGCGTCGCTCAGACGTCCGACTGTGGCATTTCTTTTAATGCCCTTTATGTGGCGTCGCTCAGACGCCCGACTGTGGCATTTCTTTTAAAGCCCTTTCTGTGATGTCGCCCCGACGTCCGACTGTGGTATTTCTTTTAAAGCCCTTTATGTGGTGTCGCTAGGACGCCCGACTGTGGCATCATTTCCTTATATTTATTTGTTCACCTTTCGATGCATCGCTTCAGACACCCGATCGGTCTTCATTTGCGTTTTGTTGGGATTTCAGGCGGACTACCGCCGTTTCCCTTTTTACTTACCCGGTTATGCTAATTTTATTTTAATGTACATTGGTGAATTAATCATGACGCATCCATGCATGCAATTGTTATATCTTACGTCCGAACTGTCTTGCGAGTACTTTCAAAGTACTCACTGGCTTGTTGATTTGGCCAGATGCTGACGAAGGCGATCTCATGGATGAAGAATTTGATAGCGAGTCCGACGCCTAGAGGAGTCCCAGTCAGTCTCGTGCGGCCCTGGATTTGGTCACTGTATTATATCCGCTTCCGCTACCAAATAAATTCATCGAGCCTCACCTCGACGCTCGATGAGATGACAGTTTTAGAGTCTTGTATTCCTCTCCCCGCTGTGTTTATCCACCACCACCCTATCATCGAGTCAGTAGTATGCCTCCACACCACTGTGTCATGTCCACCATTATGTATAATTATTGGCGTGCTTGTAATAATTTGGTTGAGCAACCGTAGCTCGACCCTGTAACATATTTCATGCTACTGGCTTATTGTATCAAGATTTTGTCTACCAGTGAGGAGGATTTCCCTCATACTGGACTCAATAGATTGGTTTCTCAATAAATATTTTTATTGGCAAACCGGTCGTGACAAGCTTGGTACCAGAGCCAGGCTGACTGTAGGAAGCCACTATGTGCGATCGCTAATTGGTTATTAGCATAATAGAGCCATTTTATATTTTTCTGCAATTATAGACATTTCTGACAGTCAGCATAAATTTATGATCTGACCATGCAGAATTTTTGCCTACTTTTGTAGATGGCCGACAACAGCTGCGAGTCTCAGACCTTCGCCAACGTGCCCGATGGGTTCGTCAAGCTTCTTTCCTTCATCGTTCAGGTCGCGATGGGGCCATCTGTGCGCCCAGTCTTCACACTCTGCCAGCATCGAGTCAACGACAGTCTGACCATGCACCAGGCCGCGATGCAGTTCAAGGGAGGGCGTGGTGAGTTATGCCGCTTCCGGTTCTCGGGAAGAGCCATGCCTACAGAGAGGCATGCTATGCAGATGGCAGCCCGCGAGGCGATAGCTCGTCTCAGGGATGTCCTCCCCGTGATGAAGACTCGTCGTTACCGTTATCTTCCATGCCATGTGCCTTACACCTGTCACTACGCATTCTCCTGCCCCAGAGGAGAACGAGACGAGTCTTTTGAGATGCTTATTGACTATCTCCGGGCCCTGGAGGCAGCCTTTGACAACCTGGTGGACGACTTTGTGGCTGCCCCTCATGGACTCAGTTCATGGCTGTGCTGCCAACAGGAGGGAGCTCCTACCCACCGCACCGCCACTGACTTTTGTCTCATCCTCAACATCTTATGCACCTACTCGTCGCCTGCCTTCTACCGAAGAATTCAACCAAGTTATTGCGCCCACTCCAGGGCGCACTGCACCAACCTTCACGCCCACTCCTATTCGTGTTGTTCCGCCCCTGGCACCCGCTCCGTCCACTCTGCGCAACTCTTCACGTATGGAGCCTATTAGCGAGGAGGAAGTCGAGTCCCCAGCCTCGCTACGCCTCACCCTCGGCAGGGCAAAGGAGGTCGTCAACATCTCCGCCTGAGTACGCTTAGCCGCCATGTAATGTACCGCTTTGTATGATATGTTTATATGTACATAGGTTGTGAGAAGTAGCCTGTTTGCACATCATGTAGGATCTGGAGAAGTGCACTAGCCTGTATAACATGTGAGGATTATGTACGCATATCCTGAGTGATGTATGGTATAATTACCGCCCGCGTGTAAGATATGTAATGAGCAGTCCTTCTCCGTGCGCAAGTCGGTTTGTTTTTCTTAAGTAAGCTTGGTTATTTAATTTTATTTGCTAGCTTTATGCATTTATGGAATTGTTTTTGTGACTCTTTCCGCTTTTCTTATGGGTTTTACAAAATATCCCCAGAGTGAAAAATGTCTCGTCCTTGGACTCGCTCCATGCCAACTCCACCAGAGGAAAATTATGATACACAACCCAGCAACGAGTTCACTCAGGGACAGTCAAGCCAACAGGGCAGCGAGTCGGCACTTTCACAAATGTGCCGCCTTTATGAGCAGAGTCAGCAACAACATCGGGAAATGATGAACCAAGTCATCAACATGGGAAATCATCATGGACAGTATCAGCAGCATTCCAAGTTATCCGAGCTACAGAAGACACGTCCCCAAACATTTTCTCATACTGACAAACCTCTTGAGGCCGAGGATTGGCTTTGAGATATGGAGAGAAAATTAATTATTGCAAAATGTTCAGATCTTGAGAAAGTATTATATGCTCCGCACTATCTCATAGGAGCAGCCGCATCATGGTGGGAGAATTTTCTGCACATGCACCCCAACGAAAATGATATAACCTGGGATGATTTCAAGGAGAGTTTCCGTGGTGCACACATTCCCAAGAGCATTATGAAAATTAATAAGAGAGAATTCGATGACCTCAAACAAAGGAACATGACAGTGTCAGAATACAACGGTCAATTTACTCTATTGTCTCGCTACGCCAATGAAGAACGTATGACTGAAAGCAAGAAGATGGAGAAATTCCTTGACGGTCTGGCGCCCGCACTTAAATGCCAACTGGTCGTGCACACTTTTCCAGATTTTAAAACACTAGTGGACAAAGCTATTTCTCTGGAAAATGAGAGACGTAGCTTGGAGGATTTACACAAGCGAAAAAGAGACCGGACTACTCTTGCACGCAACCACCGAAGCAGGACAGATTTTCAGAAAGGTGGGACACACAAACCTACAACAAACATCTCTTGCCCAACCAAGAATTTCCATGCAAGGGACAAAGAGTTCACATATCGCCCAAGCGTTACTTGCTACGCTTGTGGAGAAGAAGGGCACTACGCCAAACAGTGCCCCAAGCCAAGGAACTCGACCCCGAAGCCAAACAACGGTGGCAATAATTTAGTGCCCAAGCGCAATAATTTCAACCCCAACAACAACCACATGAAGGGTCATCTAAACCACGTGACCAAAGAAGAAGCACAAAATGCTCCGGATATCGTACTCAGTACGTTTCCTGTCAACACAATACCTGCAACGGTTTTGTTTGATTCTGGAGCTTCTCACTCATTCATTTCGAAAAGTTTTGCTCTGCAAAATAATTTTTCGATGTTTCCCTTGGAAAAATCCATGATCATCAAGTCCCCTGGGATTCAGGAAGTTACTCAGAGTTACTGCCAGAATGTGGTCATTGAGTTCGAAGGATTGAAATTTTTCGCCAATCTTATTGTGCTGGAAAATAAAGGACTGGATGTCATCCTAGGGATGGACTGGTTAACCACCAACAAAGGTTTTGTTGACTGTTTCAACTGGACCGTAATTCTCACGCACCACCATGGGAAGACAATAAAAGTATCAGCCAAGGAAAGAAAAATACCCCGGCAGCCGAGATTGAATAAGGTGGATGTTTCTGAGTTAAGCAAGGTTCCAGTTGTATGTGAATTTCCAGACGTGTTTCCCGAAGAACTACCAGGCATGCCACCAGACCGAGAAATAGAATTCAGCATTGAGCTAGCACCAGGAACCACCCCCATATACAAGAAACCATACAGAATGGCACCATCCGAGTTGATTGAGTTGAAGAAACAAATAAAGGAATTACTGGACAAGGGATACATTCGAGCCAGCTCCTCACCTTGGGGATCACCAATTTTATTTGCCAAAAAGAAGGATGGAACACTGAGATTGTGCATAGACTACCGAGCACTTAACATGGTCACAGTCAAGAACAAATACCCGATGCCGAGGATAAATGATTTATTTGATCAGCTCGCTCAGGCCAAGGTATTCTCAAAGATTGACTTAAGGTCAGGATACCATCAATTTAAAGTGCGAACAGAAGATATCCCCAAAACAGCCTTCACCTCCAGATATGGACTATATGAGTTCACAGTTATGCCTTTTGGATTAATTAACGCCCCCGCATATTTTATTCACCTCATGAACAAAGTATTTATGAAGTTTATGGACAAGTTCGTTGTGGTATTTATCGATGATATTCTGATATACTCCAAAACACCAGAAGAGCACGCGGAACATCTCAGGATTGTGCTAGGAGAACTCAGGAAGCATCAATTGTATGCCAAGTTCAGCAAGTGCGAATTTTGGCTAAGACAAGTAGGCTTTCTAGGTCACGTACTGACCCAAGACGGTATCGCAGTGGACTCAGAGAAAGTTAGGGCCATACTTGACTGGAAGGCACCAGCCAGCGTAATGGACATACGAAGTTTCTTGGGAATGGCAGGATATTACCGCAGATTCATTGAAGGATTCTCCACTCTAGCCAAGCCAATGACACAGTTGCTCAAGAAAGACAAGAAGTTTGAATGGACATAAGCCTGAGAAAAAAGTTTCCAAGAGTTAAAACGGAAATTAACTACAGCACCGGTGTTAATTGTGCCAGACATACACAAAAACTTTGTGGTGTATTGTGACGCATCCCGAAGAGGTCTCGGGTGCGTGTTGATGCAGGAAGGCAAGGTTGTCGCGTACGCTTCATGACAACTCCGCAAGCATGAGGAAAATTATCCCACTCATGACTTAGAAATGGCAGCAGTCATTCATGCACTTAAGGAATGGAGGCATTTCTTACTTGGGAATCGATGTGAAATATACACGGACCATAAAAGTCTCAAATATATTTTCACACAGCCAGAACTAAACTTACGGCAATGGCGCTGGTTGGAATTGGTAAAGGATTATGACGTTGGTATCCACTATCATCCAGGGAAAGCAAATGTAGTGGCCGATGCTCTTAGTCGAAACCCCAGCTCCGACAAAAACAGACTGCAAAGTTTGAGACCTGAATTCCAACAAGAATTTGCAAAAGTCAACTTGTTAATGATCGCGGAAGGCACCATATCAAACTTGGAAATAAAGCCCGACCTTGTGGAGAGAATTAAAGAAGCTCAGCCCGGTCACCCCAGCATTGAAGGAATTAAAATAAAGGTGAGTATGGGCAAGGCCTCGGAATTTGTCATAGGCAATGATGGAATATTACGGTACAGGGACAGACTCTGTGTGCCAAACATAGAGGACCTCAAACAGCAAATCCTAGCTGAAGCACACACCACTCCATATTCAATCCACCCTGGAGGAACCAAAATGTATAAGGATATTCAGGAAAGATTTTGGTGGCACGGTATGAAGAGGGACATAGCCACATTCGTTGCATGTTGCGATTCTTGTCAACGCATAAAAGTTGAGCATCAAAAACCAGCCGGACTACTGCATCCAAACAAAATACCTGAGTGGAAATGGGATGAAATAGGAATGGATTTTATTGTCGGACTACCTCGGTCACGACACGGGTATGATGCCATATGGGTCATCACCGATAGATTAACCAAGGTGGCACATTTCATTCCAGTGAAGACAACCTACAACACTCAGAAGCTTGCCAGGATTTATCTCTCCCGTATAGTTTGTCAGCATGGAGTCCCGAAGACTATAATATCCGACAGAGGCACTCAGTTTGTCTCGAGATTCTAGGATCATTTACAACAGGCTCTGGGAACTCATTTGGCCTTCAGCACAGCCTACCATCCCCAGACTGATGGACAGACTGAACGTGTAAACCAAATTTTAGGAGACATGCTGAGAGCATGTGTCCTCACCTATGGAACCAGTTGGGAAGAAAGCCTGCCATATGCCGAGTTTGCATACAACAACAGTTATCAGGCCAGCCTACAAATGGCACCTTTTGAAGCCCTATACGGACGGAGATGTCGTACCCCGCTAAATTGGTCAGAGACCGGAGACAGCCGTATCTTCGGCCCAGACATGCTCAAGGAAGCCGAGGAAAAAGTCAAGCTAATCAGGGACCGACTCAAGACCGCTCAAAGCCGACAGAAGAGTTATTACGATGAGAAACATCGTAGGGTCAATTTTGAACCCGGTGAATTTGTGTACCTACGAGTATCACCTATGAAGGGACTGCAACGGTTTAGGATTAAAGGAAAGTTAGCACCAAGATTCATTGGACCATTCTGCATAGTGGCACGAAGAGGCACTGTAGCCTACCAGCTAGACTTACCCGAAGATTTGTCCGACATTCACGACGTGTTCCACGTCTCTCAATTAAGGAAGTGCGTAAGCAAACCAGAGAAACAAGTATTCCATAAGAACATTGACGTGCAGCCAGACCTCACTTACCGAGAACGCCCAGTAAAAATATTAGAGGAGTCTGAAAGGAGAACCCGACAGAAGACCATCAGGTTTTTCAGAGTTCAGTGGAGCAACCACACCAAAAACGAAGCAACATGGGAAAGAGAGGATTTTCTTTGGACAGAGCATCCACACTTATTTGAGGAACAGTTGAAATCTCGGGGACGAGATTTTTCCTAAGGGGGTAGGTGTTGTGACGCTCCAAAATTTTTGCTTTGGTTTTCAGCAAAAACTTTGTGGTTTTTGAAAAGAGGCCATTTAAATTTTTTCCAGAAAACCTTCCTCTTAAGAACTTTATTTTCTTTGGCAAGGTTTTTATTTTTTTCAGACTATGGTGTTTGATCTTTTGAAACTTCTTCTCTGTTGGTTCCCTCTCAAATTATTTTGGGAGTTTAATCTTTTTCTTTTAAAAAGAAACTCTATGAAAATTTGGGATTTTCATATCTTTGAAGCCACCCATGACTTTGTATTTTTTTTGCCCATGTGGTAAAACCCCTCCAAAGCTCTCTGTTCCATCTAATCCAAGCAAGTTTTGGATTTTATTCTAATTATTTTCCCCCTCAAATCAATTATGAAAATTATTTGGAGCCTGAGAGATTTTCAAAGCAAGTACCCTTTTTCATTTGAGTTTTGACCTCAAACCAATTGTCCTGGATTGTCCTTAGCATCCACAACTCAGAACCAACTTGATCCACTCCTCCTCTTTTCAAATTTTTCAAAATTCAGTCTCTGCAAGTTTGGAGCAGATTTGCCAAATTTGGTGAAATTCATATCTACACTTCTCCAAAAATTCCACCAAAATTCAGGCAGCCTTCTTGAGCAATGAGTAGCCACTCCACCAAAAATCAGCTCAAGGAAAAATCCCTAGAGGCCAAAAACATTCTGTCGAACACCTGAGCTGCACTGTTCCTTTGCAAATTCAAAAAATTCAGTTTTCAGTGTCGATCGTCGACAGAGGTTCAGTCACATGCCCACAGTGCCCTTGGCACGTTCCTCGCTGCCTCTTCCTCCTGTCTAGAGCATCCCGCACGCGCGCTTGGCGTCTTCCCGGCGTCGGTGGCGCCCCTGGCCGCCCGCGCCGGCGTGTCTTGCGGCGGCCGAAACCCCGTTACAGCCGACAGGGAACAGAACGGCGGCTCAACGCCGTTCGGCGCCGCCCAACGCTTCTCCGCTCTCCGCGTGGCCTCATGCATGCCAGCGCACGCCCGTGGCACCGTTGCCGTGGTCCGGCAAGCACGGAACGTGCTCTCTGCCGCCGACGGGCCCGCGCCGCCCCGTTCTGTCGAACTCGCCCATAGCTCCAAATCCCAGCCCAATTAGCGTCTGAATGGAACCATTAGACTCCCACGATGGCGCTCGACTCCCTAATTACCCCCGACCGAGCACTGCGCCACCGTAACCATCGCCGGAAATCCCCGTTCACGGCCACCGCCTCGGACCGCCTATATAAAGGGCCCCCGAGCTCACCCTCGTGCACGCATCATCACTACACCTCACCAACGCCCCGCCAGGCCACTAGCAGGACCTCGAGGAGGTCTCCTCCCCCAACTCCGGCCGCCCCGATCCGCCTCGGCCTCCACCACGGTTCGCTCCGGTGAGGCTGTCTCCGGTGCCCAAACCCCGTCAGTTACTCCCTCTAGCTACCAGAAGCCTAACCCCCTCCTCAATTTGATCACTGCAGCTCTATCCGACGAGTTCCACGACCACCCGAGCCGCCGTCCGCCGGAGCAAAGCTCGCCATCGACGTGGTACTCGCCGGCGACCACCACCACCACCAACCGACGCGGAATGGCGCCCTGAGCACGGAGGTACCCTCCGATCCCCCTGCCTCGCCGTGGATCGCCGCCGGCGACCATCGCGGCCCTCGGGCGCCGACGAGCTTCGTCCCCCCCCATTTGAAAGTTTAAACCTGACGAGTGGGACCCCACCATCAGCCTCTCTGTCATTTCTAAGTGAATCGTTTTCTGGAAACGCCTTCGGGCAAAATACGCTTTCCCTCTGGGCTGGCGTAGTTGCTACCGAAGTGTTTTCTGTTTTTATAAGCTAGCCCCTGGAAACTTTCTGTTTCATTACATATGAGTCCCTGGACAAAAACCTTTATAACTTTTAAACAGGAAAGTATTTTTGATTGATTCTTTTTCTGTCCTCTTCAGATTTTTGTCTAGTTTTTTATCAGATTTATTTGAAAATTATTTGGAATACTTTTTGTGCACCTCTTGGTATTTACGATAGCGCATATGTTTTCTTTATACCGTAGATACCGAAGGAGGTGACGGAGCCGCGAACTTCACCGAGCTCGGCTCCGACTACTCTGAACCAGGCAAGCATGTTTGAACTTTTGATATGATGAGTGTCTTGGCATGTTTTGCATTTAGTTAGTCTCATGGCATGTTGATGAGCATACCGATGAGCGTTATTTCCATGCACTGTTGAGGTAAGTGAGTTCGATGATCCATGAGTGGATGGATGTGAATATGAATGGCCATGTGTTGGCATGAGGATGGGTAAGATGGCAGTGTTGTAGCATGCCAGTCTTATGCCAGACTATGTGACTGCAGTGTCAAACCGTATCGGTCCAGTTCCTTCCATTTCCTTCCTTGTACTACCACATGTTTTCCGCAAGGAATATGGCTTAGTAAGTTGTAAACCGCTTTCCTGGTACACACCAAAAAGGAGAGGTCATGATGATGGTTCCATGGCCCTGGATTGAAGCCAGTCATCCGGTCAGGGGGCATGGGTGTTTCCGGTTGGGACCGAGAGGGGGGCACCCCTTAGAGCGCGCATATATAAATTTGATCCCATGCTATTCGAGGTTGTGATCTCCCCGTCTCAAAAAATTTTCTTGGACGATGTCTGGGGTGATTCCTAGCATCGAGAGGTAGGATGGGTGTGTACTGGTTAGCTGTGTTTTCTACCGAAAAACCGTAAATGGAACTAGTCCTTCGTGACTATGGAAATCCGTTGGCTGTGGGAAAAATTTTGTACAAACTCTGCAGAGTCATATATTCCTTCAAATCATCTCTTCCATGTCCAAGTTCGATATTATCTTATCCTGACCAAATGTCAGTTTTGATGACAGAGACTCCGGTGAATCGCATGAGTGCTAAGTCTGGTTAAATGATTACTCCTGTGGATGGACTAACCCGTTTATTTTCCTGAATTGAATGTTTATTATGAGTATTATTTACTTGTGGATAAAAGCCCTTTCTGTGACGTCGCTTAGACGCCCAACTGTGGCATTTCTTTTAAAGCCCTTTATGTGGCATCGCTCAGACGCCCGACTGTGGCATTTCTTTTAAAGCCCTTTATGTGGCGTCGCTCAGACGCCCGACTGTGGCATTTCTTTTAAAGCTCTTTATGTGGCATCGCTCAGACGCCCGACTGTGGCATTTCTTTTAAAGCCCTTTCTGTGATGTCGCCCCGACGTCCGACTGTGGTATTTCTTTTAAAGCCCTTTATGTGGTGTCGCTAAGACGCCCGACTGTGGCATCATTTCCTTATATTTATTTGTTCACCTTTCGAGGCGTCGCTTCAGACACCCGATCGGTCTTCATTTGCGTTTTGTTGGGATTTCAGGCGGACTACCGCCGTTTCCCTTTTTACTTACCCGGTTATGCTAATTTTATTTTAATGTACATTGGTGAATTAATCATGACGCATCCATGCATGCAATTGTTATATCTTACGTCCGAACTGTCTTGCGAGTACGTTCAAAGTACTCACTGGCTTGTTGATTTGGCCAGATGCTGACGAAGGCGATCTCATGGATGAAGAATTTGATAGCGAGTCCGACGCCTAGAGGAGTCCCAGTCAGTCTCGTGCGACCCTGGATTTGGTCACTGTATTATATCCGCTTCCGCTACCAAATAAATTCATCGAGCCTCACCTCGACGCTCGATGAGATGACAGTTTTAGAGTCTTGTATTCCTCTCCCCGCTGTGTTTGTCCACCACCACCCTATCATCGAGTCAGTAGTATGCCTCCACACCACTGTGTCATGTCCACCATTATGTATAATTATTGGCGTGCTTGTAATAATTTGGTTGAGCAACCGTAGCTCGACCCTGTAACATATTTCATGCTACTGGCTTATTGTATCAAGATTTTGTCTACCAGTGAGGAGGATTTCCCTCATACTGGACTCAATAGATTGGTTTCTCAATAAATATTTTTATTGGAAAACCGGTCGTGACATTTTCCTAGCATCATAACAACAATTCTTTCTTGCAAAACTTCTCACGGCCAAGTAGCAACCAATTCACATGTTAAGGTTCAAACAATGAATTCTCTTGAAATTCAACAACCTATGTTCTCAGTCACCAAGCAATTGCAATTCAACTTATTCAACAGAGTCTAAGTAAGAACTCCACATACTCAACCATCATATAGTCTTCTATGATTGCTAACACTCACCGCATACACATGAGCAAAACGTTTCAACCGGACACATAGAAAGATAGGGGCTTATAATTTCGCCTCCCAATGTATTCACCTTTGCCTGATGTCAACAGTAATAACTCATGCTACCCATATAGAACTGGATATATGTGCCTAGATCTTCCGTCACCACATGATACTTGCCAAAAGAGAAAATAAAAAGGAATAGGGAGAAAAACTTTGACTCTTGAATGAAAGTAAATACATAAAAGTAAAAGATAGACCCTTCACAGAGGGAAGCAGAGGTTGCCATGCACTTATTTGTTTGTATGCTCAACCCCCTAGTGCAAACGAATGTCACGTTATATTGCCCCTTATGATAGCAACCTTTATTATGCAGTCTGTCACTTTTATTCTTTGCCATCACAAGTTCGTACAACACCTCAATTTTCTCTTACACAAAATAATCTAACACTTTTAGAAGCAATTTTTATTGCCTTATTGCACCAGTGACAACTTACTTGAAGGATCTTGCTCAATCCTTAGGTAGGTATGGTGGACTCTCAAAACAAGATTTGGGTTTAAGGGTTTTTGGATGCGCAAGTAGTATCTCTACTTGGTGCGGAATTTTTGGCTAGCAAAGATAGGGGGCAAGCACCACATGTTCAAGGATCTATGACAATATAACTTCTACGTGAATATGAACAAACATAAATCATTATGTTGTCTTCCTTGTCCAACGTCAACAATTTTGGCATATAATATTTTGATGGGGGCTCACAATCACAAAAGATTTCCAAGATAGTGTATTTGCATGTGAAAGTTCTCTTCCTTCTACTAATAATTCATGAATTGCTTGTATGACCAATATTGTGATTGTCAAGCTTCAAAAGATTTCACTTTCTAAACCCAATGTGAAGCTACCACTAGGCATGATATGAACAATTTATTTCAAATTCATTACATTCAATTGATTCAACAATTTACTCATAGGATATAAGTGAAGCATAACAGTAAATGACAAGCTACTCCAAAAAGATATAAGTGAAGATCAAGCGAGTAGTTAAGTAAATAGGTAGCTATTTGAGGACTCTCTTTTATTTAAAAACTTTTAGGCCTAAGTATTTTATTAAAACAGCAAGCAAATGAAAATAAAATGACATTCTAAGAATAGCACAACTCTTGTGAAGAAGCAAAAACTTAGGCTCAACCGTTATTAACCGATAATTGTTGAACAAAAAAGGTGGGATGCCTACCGGGCACCCCCAAGCTTAGATGCTTGAGACTTATTTGAATATTAACTTGGAATGCCTTGGGCATCCCCAAGATTGAGCTTTTGTGTCTCCTTAATTCCTCTTATATCACAATTTCCCTTAATCTCAAAAACTTCATCCACACAAAACTCAACAAGAACTCGTGAGATAAGTTATTATAAACCAATGCAAAAACCTTATCATTCTCTACAGTAGTAAATCAAAAAAATTATTATTCAAAATTACATACTAAATGCCTCTGCATATTAAAAATGGAAAAAGATTAAATGGTCCTATCTTCAAAGAGAATCATTAAACAAGCAAACATATGCAAACAATGCAAACATAACAGCAATCTGCCAAACAGTACAGTCTGTAAAGAATGCAATATTCGTCATACTTCCCTAAACCCAAAAATTATGAAACAAACTAAACACTGTAGAAAATTTATCAGAGCTTATTTTGCAAAAAAATTCAACATTTTATAATATCCTGACTTTTCTAGGGAATTTTTGCAACAGCGATAAACTTTCTGTTTTGAAACAGCAAGATGTAAACTTGCAAAATAAGCATGGCAAAGGCTAGCATTTCCACTTTTATTGAAATAAAAGATGCAAAACATTACTCTAAATAACAGTAAGAAAATCCTAACAAATTTAATTGACGCTCCAAGCAAAACACATATCATGTGACGAATGAAAACATAGCTCCAAGTGAGGTTACCAATAATGTTGGAGACAAAAGAGGGGATGCCTTCCGGGGCATCCCCAAGCTTAGTTGCTTGGATCTTCCTTGGATATTAACTTGGGGTGCCTTGGGCATCCCCAAGCTTAGGTTTTTTTACTCCTTATTCTCCTCATATCGACATCTCACCCAAAACTTGAAAACTTCAATCACACAAAACTTAATGGAACTTTGTGAGATAGGTTAGAATGATAAAGAGCAAACCATTTCACTTTTGGTACTGTCAGAGACAAGATTCATTATTGTTTCCACACAATGCCTACTGTAGAATACTATTTCTACAATTTATATTGAGTAATATAAGCCATAGAAACTAGGAAACAAGCAAACTCTGCATTGAAAACAGAATCTGTCAGAAACACAACAGTCTGTAGTAATATGTACGGAAACCATACTTCTGCTACTTCAAAAATTATGAAACAATTAAGAACACATGAGAAACTTGTATATTAATCTTCAGAAAAAAGAATCAACTCAAAAGCACTCTTATGTTAAAAATGAGAGTTATTTTCGTGAGCGCAAAAGTTTCTGTTTTTCAGCAAGATCAAATCAACTATCACCCAACATGACCCCAAAGGCTTTACTTGGCACTTTATCGAAACAAAAGAAATAAACATTATTACTACGGTAGCATAATCATGCGAACACACAAAAAGAGTAGATAAAAGTGTTGGGTTGTCTCCCAACAAACGGTTTTCTTTAATGCCTTCTAGCTAGGCATGATGATTTCAATGATGCTCACATAAAAGATAAGAATTGAAACATAAAAAGAGCATCATAAATCATAAGTTTCTCTCTCATAATAATTTTCAGTAGCATCATGAATAGATTCATCCATATAACCATCACAAAAAGTATTCTTTTCATGATCCAAAAGCATAGAAGATTTATCACTCTTTATGGCATACATGTCATCATAATAATCATCATAAGTAGCAACTTTGTTCTCATCATAGTCAATTGAAACCTCTTCCAAAATAGTGGATGTATCACTACATAAAGTCATGACCTCTCCAAATCCACTTTATCAATATTGTAATAAGATTCAGCACCATCCAAAATAGTGGGATCACTACTACATAGAGTTGACACTCTTCCAAACCTACTTTCATCATTGTAATCATCATAAATAGGAGACATGCTATCATCATAATAAATTTTCTTATCGGAAGTAGAAGGAATCAAAGGATCATATTCATTATGCAAAGCATCCCCAAGCTCGCGACAAGTATTATTTTCAGCAAATAAATCTTCAAACATTTCACACTCATCAAACATAGCAACCCAAAGTGTGTGGTTTTATATATCATGACAATCATTCTTATCAATAGCATGAATGGCACCAATAGTATAGCAAACATTATTATCATATTCTTCCAATCAAGTGCCAAAAAGATCTTCAAGGTCATAAGAGACATCATTGTCTTCCCAATCATAATCATCATAAGAAGTAGTAGGCATCACAAAATCATACTCAACATCATCATCCTCTATCAACATATTTGGTTCACTTTCATGAGGCACAATGGTGATAGGAGCAATATTACTTGGGAGAGTTACCTTTTTGCCTCTATCTTTTGTTCTTTTCTTTTTCTTCTTGACCACCTCACGTATGGGTTTAAGCAATTTTTTCGAGCTTCTTGTTGAAGAAATTGATTAGATAGGAAGCTCCTCCTCGTTACCTGATTCATCATAATAAACACTAGGAGGGTATTGGGAAATATTTTCCCTTTCATTAGTACTCTCTTCATGCTCTATTTGTTTTCTTGTCTTTAGATAGTTGGCAATATAAGGATTCTCAATGCAATTTACCGCACAAAACATATAAATTTCCTCTAGATCAAAATCAAGAACTATATTGAGATTAAATTTTGGAATATCCTTAATTATACGTTTGATTTCTTGATACCCCAAAAGAAGACTAAGCTCTTTATGATGCTCAAGGGTAATCAATTTGTCACAATTTTTGGACACAAATTGATCATTGTTGATTTAAATGACCACATTCATTGCAAAGTTCACAAGGATGGCGAAAAATATTAAATCTTTCAGTACAATCATCTAGCCTCTCTTGCAACTTTTTCGTTTCTAAATATTTATGCTTCTTACAAAATCTATCTTCCCTTTTTGGTGTGTGTGTGTGCACTCCCAATTTACTTCGAAAAAATCGACATCCTTGTAGGATACATCACTATCATGGCTAGTGCAATCATCATTAACCTCATGGATATTAAAATAATTCATACTAACAACATTGCAATCATGCTCATCATTTATGCTAATCATTTTATTAAATTGTTCTTCTATCAATTGAGCACATTTTTTTGAACCATCATTTCCAAGAAAGATATTATAAAGATGATCAATAATATCATGCAACCTCAACTCCATTTTTTTGTAGATTTGTTTTTATAAACCAAACTATTGATAAAACAAGAAACTAAAAGATTCAGTTGGAAGATCTAAAGATATACCTTCAAGCACTCACCTCCCCGACAGCGGCGCCAGAAAAGAGCTTGATGTCTACTACGCAACTTTATTCTTGTAGACACGTGTTGGACCTCCAAGCACAGAGTTTTGTAGGACAGTAGAAATTTTCCCTCAAGTGGATGACCCATGGTTTATCAATCCGTGGGAGACGTGGGATATAGTTAGTCTATCTCAAGCAACCCTGCAATCAAATACAAGAAATCTCTTGTGTCCCCAACACATCCAATACAATGGAAAATTGTATAGGTGCACTAGTACAACGAAGAGATGGTGATAAAAGTGTAGTATGGATAGTAGATATGAGTTTTTGTAGTGCGAACAATAAAAAACAGCAAGGTAGTAAATAGTAAAATGGAGCACAAACGGTATTGCAATGATGGAAAATGAGGCCTAGGGTGCATACTTTCACTAGTGCAATCTCTCAACAATGCTAACATAGTTGGATCATATAGAGATCCCTCAAAGTGCGATGTGGAATCACTCCAAAGTTCCTATCTAGCGGAGAACATAAGAATAAATTGTTTGTAGGGTACGAAACCACCTCAAAGCTATTCTTTCCGTCTGATCTATTCAGGAATTCGTACTAAACTAACACAAAGCTATTCTATCCGTTCGATCTATCCTAGAGTTCGTACTAAAATAACACCAAATCAAATTCATATTCATAATATTCAATTTAACCCAAAGAACTTCAAAGAGTGCCCCAAGATTTCTATCGGAGAAACAAAGACAAGAACGTGCATCAACCCCTATGCATAGATTACCCCAATGTCATGTCGGGAATCCGCGAGTTGAGTGCCAAAACATATATCAAGTGAATCAATATGATACCCCATTGTCACCATGAGTATTCAATTGGAAGACATATATCAAGTGTTCTCAAATCCATAAAAGTATTCAATCCGATAACAACAAAATCTCAAAGGGAAAAACTCAATTCATCACAACAAGATAGAGAGGGGAAAACACCATATGATCCGACTATATTAACAAAGCTTGCTATACATCAAGATCGTGACATGTCAAGAACACGAGAGAGATTAAACACATAGCTACTGGTACAAAACCTCAACCCCGAGGGTGGATGTAACATCCCAAATTTTTAAGTTGGAATGTTATACATTAGATCATCACTGCATATCATATTTTATTGCATTTTGGCTAGATCATAGAAATTCTACGCAACTCAGCGACCCACGGAGAGAGTTGGGGATTTCCTTATTTTCATATTTGAGTTTCTCAAATTTTGAAAAGAGGATCGTTGATTTTAATTATTTTATCTTCGTATATTTCTTTTATAAAAATAAAAGAGAGGGAATAAAATGACTTTCCCAAAATAAAGAAATATTGGAGATTTAATATTAAAATCGAATTAGATTTTATTTCAGAGTTTTATCGCTATTTTATTTGAATTAGGAAAAATATGCGTTTTTCAAAATTGCTTTTTAGGCCCAAATAAATGTTCACCTTGTCCGGCTTATTTTTAGAGGACGGGAAAATTTATTTTGGAATTTTTGGAGTCCATTTAGTATTTCTTTTCTTTCTTTTTCTGCGCATCGGAATTATTTAAAAAAAGTTAAACCGACTTGGGCCGCGTGAGCGACCCGGACTCCGCCTCGGCCAGGCTTTATAAGCCGCCCGAGCCGCCCCAGCCCACCTGAGCCCGCGCCGCCGCCCAAGTCCTAACCCTATGCCGCCGCCACAGCCGACCGCGCCGCCGCTGCCGGAGCCCCACCGCCCCGCCGTTGCCTCGGCGCCCCGCTGGACCCGCCCTACGTCGCCCCACCGGACTCGCCGGAGGTAGCCTCCGCCGCAGCCGGTTTTCTGAACCGTACGGTTTTTTAGAAACCCGATTTATTTTTTTATAGATCAGTTTTATTTTTTTCCGGTTTAGTTATTTAGTGAACGCCCGTTCATTCATTCGTTTTAACGACCGGTTTTCACCGTTTAGCCGTAGACAGCGAACGTTCGTCAGTTTTTCTTTTTCCAGGGTTTTCCGCGATTATTTCTGATTGTGATTTCTGCCCCGATTTTTCGTTTTAGTTTATCTTTTCGCTCGTTTATCGGAATCAGGCGATTCAAGCGCCTAGAGTTTCGTCTCGAAACCCTCTTTCTCTTTAACCAACTCAAACAGGTTTTTGTTACTGTAAAATTTGACTTAGGTCCAGATTAGTAAACGAAGCTTGTTTCTTTCGTCGTTTGAGTTTTGTTGCTTTGTTTAATTTGATTCTTTTTGCAAACTGGAGTTCTTAAGTTGAACTTTCTGGTTAGATCTCTTATTTGAGTTTTACCCATGATTTAGATGAGTGCTTATTGTATGCTTGTTTGGTTGCGATAGAGTACCCGGAGTGCGCAGCATGCTACTACGAGTCTCTATGTTTCACGGATCATCAGCAAGGCAAGTAACACTTTGATCATACCTCTTTACTACCCAGTTTTATTGCATCAGATCAATCCTCAAACAATTGCATGGTTAGGATCTGATTAATATGTGGGTTTTGGGAACTAGATGAGGTAGTACCTATTGCCCTGTTTATTATCAAACCTTTGGGAGTTACTTCTACGTTTGCTTATTTTGCTATGCTATGCTTGTAGACGTGGATTGGGTGAGTGTATCCATGACAAATGTAGTATTGTTAATTAATGGTTAACTTAAGGTGGCAACTTTAATACACATCTGGGTGGATTGAGGCACCTGGGGAACCCAGTGTTGCCTGTATTTTTGGAATTCCCGGGGTACCGTGTGATTCTCCTATGGACTGCCACCCAGGCTCAAAGGGATCATGAGATTATTCATGCTAGAAACTTCCGTGTGCAGCCGCAAGCTACTATGGGCTCTAGCATAGTTGAGTATGTTGCGTGACCTCTTTCAGTGGTAGGCTAGCAGATGTAGGGGATGTAGGTTGGTACTGTCTACCCAGAGTAAAGAGTTAATGCTTCTGAAAGACAGTGTCTCGGTCATCCATTTCTCAAACACCATGTAGTGCGAGAAATCAAACGGAGGAGATCGAGTCTTGCGGGGAAAAGTGGGCAAACCTCTACAGAGTGTACAAACTAATCATGGTTAGCCGTGTGCCCGGTTATGGACGTTTTGAGTATCTAGTTTCTTGGATTATCATGTGAATCTCATCATGTTACTTAATTTAATTTGATTGGGTTAATGATGATGCTTAATTGGGATTGAGTTGGAGGAACCTTCTCAATGTTTAACAACTACTATGATAGTTAAATAAAAATTATTCCTTTGTTGTAGGGAAAAATTGGCTTTATGCAAAACTGTAACCATAGAGCTTTCCACCAGCCATATATGCATGTAGTGATAGCATTATTCTGTTCATTACTCTCTATGTGTTACATTGCCAGCATATTCCATGTGCTGACCCGATTCCGGGCTACAACGTTCATGTTGCAGACTTTTGAGACGACGAGTAAGGTGCCTTAGGTCATGATCTTTCTCTCAGTGATGCCGTTGGAGTTGATGGACTCGCTTTATCTTCCAAGCCTTCCACTGTTATCGTTATTAGATGGCCTTAAGCCATATTTTCTGTAATAAGTTCTCTTTTGAGACGTTCGATGTAATAAGTGTGTGATTCCTACTCTGTTATAAATCTTTCAAGTACTGTGTGTGTCAGCATTACCGATCCAGGGATGACACTAATGCACAAAGATCAGACTGTTTGAGGTCTGGTCGCTATAATGGACTACTCCCTCTTCATCATGGTGGCCGCCGGGATGATGAAGATGGCCACCGGTGATGATTCCCCCCTCTGTCAGGGTGCCGGAATGGGGTCTAGATTGGATCTCGTGGATACAGAGGCCTTGCGGAGGTGGAACTTCTGATCTAGGGCTACCCCGAAGGGTTTCGGAATATTTTAGAATTTATTGGGCGAAGAGGCGGTTCAGGGGGCGCCCGAGGTGGGCAGCACCCACCAGGGCGCGCCTGGGCTTCCTGGCGCGCCATGGTGGGTTCAGATCCCCTCCAGCAGCCCCCAGGTGCTTCCTTGGCCCACTGGCTTTCTTCTGGTCCATAAAAAATCTCCAGAAATTACGTGATGTTTGGACTCCGTTTGATATTGGTTTCCTGCGATGTAAAAAACAAGCAAAAATAGCAACTGGCACTGGGCATTGGGTCAATAGGTTAGTCCCAAAAAATGATATAAAGTTGCTATGAAATGATTGTAAAACATCCAAGAATGATAATATATTAGCATGAATACTTCATAAATTATAGATACGTTGGAGACGTATCAGCATCCCTAAGCTTAATTCCTACTTGTCCTCGAGTAGGTAAATGATAAAAGAAAAAAATATGAAGTGTGAATTCTAGCAAAGTGCATAAGTTTGATCAATGATAATTTCAATCACTTTGCCTAGCATCATAACAACAATTCTTTCTTATAAAACTTCTCACGACCAAGTAGCAACCAATTCACATGTTAAGGTTCAAACAATGAATTCTCTTGAAATTCAACAACCTATGTTTTCAGTCACCAAGCAATTGCAATTCAACTTATTCAACAGAGTCTAAGTAAGAGCTCCCCATACTCAACCATCATATAGTCTTCTATGATTGATAACACTCACCGCATACACATGAGCAAAACGTTTCAATCGGACACATAGAAATACAGGGGCTTATAATTTCGCCTCCCAACGTATTCACCTTTGGGTGATGTCAACAATAATAACTCATGCTACCCATATCCAACTGGATATATGTTCCTAGATCTTTCCTCACAACATGATGCTTGCCAAAAGAGAAAATAAAAAGGAATAGAGAGAAAAAACTTTGACTCTTGCATGAAAGTAAATACATAAAAGTAAAAGATAGGCCCTTCGTAGAGGGAATCAGAGGTTGCCATGCGCTTATTTGTTTGTATGCTCAACCCCTTAGTGCAAAAGAACATCACGTTATATTGCCCCTTATGATAGCAACCTTTATTATGCAGTCTGTTGCTTTTATTCTTTGACATCACAAGTTTGTACAACACTCAATTTTCTCTTACACTAAATGATCTAACACTTTTAGAAGCAATTTTTCTTGCCTTATTGCACCGATGGAAACTTACTTGAAGGTTCTTGCTCAATCCTTTGGTAGGTATGGTGGACTCTCAAGACAAGATTTGGGTTTAAGGGTTTCTTGGAGGAACAAGTAGTATCTCTACTTGGTGCGGAATTTTTGGCTAGCAAAGATAGGGGGCAAGCAACACATGTTGAAGGATCTATGACAATATAACTTCTATGTGAATATGAACAAACATAAATCATTACGTTGTCTTACTTGTCCAATGTCAACAATTTTAGCATATAATATTTTGATGGGGGCCCACAATCACAAAAGATTTCCAAGATAGTGTATTTGCATGTGAAAGTTCTCTTCTTCTACTAATCATCCATGAATTGCTTGTATGACCAATATTGTGATTGTCAAGCTTCAAAAGATTTCACTTTCTAAACCCAATATGAAGCTACCACTAGGCATGATATGAACAATTAATTTCAACTTCATTACATTCAATTTATTCAACAATTTACTGATAGGATATAAGTGAAGCACAAGAGTAAATGACAAGCTACTCCAAAAAGATATAAGTGAAGATCAAGCGAGTAGTTAAGTAAATAGGTAGCTATTTGAGGACTCTCTTTTATTTAAAAACTTTTGGGCCTAAGTATTTTATTAAAACAGCAAGCAAAATGAAAATAAAATGACATTCTAAGAATAGCACAACTCATGTGAAGAAGCAAAAACTTAGGCTCAACCGATACTAACCGATAATTGTTGAAGAAGAAAGGTGGGATGCCTACCGTGCATCCCCAAGCTTAGATGCTTGAGACTTCTTGGAATATTAAATTGGGATGCCTTGGGCATCCCCAAGCTTGAGCTTTTGTGTCTCCTTAATTCCTCTTATATCACGGTTTCCCTTAATCTAAAAAACTTCATCCACACAAAACTCAACAAGAACCCGTGAGATAAGTTAGTATAAACCTATGCAAAAACCTTATCATTCTCTACTGTAACAAATCACCAAAATTATTATTCAAAATTGCATACTAAATGCCCTGCATATTTAATAGTCGTATCTTCAAATAGAATCATTAAACAAGCAAACATATGCAAACAATGCAAACATAACTGCAATCTGCGAAAACAGTACAGTCTGTAAAGAATGCAATATTCATCATACTTCCCTAACCCCAAAAATTATGTAACAAACTACACACTGTAGAAAATTTATCAGAGCTTATTTTGCAAAACAAAAATCAACATTTTATCATATTCTGAGTTTTCTAGGGAGTTTTTGCAACAACGATAAACTTTATGCATTGAAACAACAACATGTAAACTTGCAAAATAAGCATGGAAAAGGCTAGCATTGACACTTTTATTGAAATGAAATATTAAAAAAATTATTCTAAATAAAAGCAAGCAAATCCTAAGAAAATAAATTGACACTCCAAGCAAAACACATATCATGTGATGAATGAAAACATAGCTCCAAGTGAGGTTACCAATAATGTTGGAGACGAAAGAGGGGATGGCTTCCGAGGCATCCCTAAGCTTAGTTTCTTGGATCTTCCTTGGATATTAACTTGGGTTGCCTTGTGCATCCCCAGGCTTAGGGTTTTGTTACTCCTTATTCTCCTCATATCGACATCTCACCCAAAACTTGAAAACTTCAATCACACAAAACTTAACGGAACTTTGTGTGGTAGGTTAGTATGATAAAGAGCAAAGCATTTCACTTTAGAGACAAGATTCATACTACTATAGCATATCATTTCTACAATTTATATTGAGTAATATAAGCCATAAAAACTAGGAAACAAGCACACTATGCATTGAAAACAGAATCTGTCAAAAACACAACAGTCTGTAGTAATATGTACGGAAACCATACTTCTGCTACTTCAAAAATTATGAAACAATTAAGAACACATGAGAAACTTGTATATTAATCTTCAGAAAAAAGAATCAACTCAAAAGCACTCTTATGTTAAAAATGAGAGTTATTTTCGTGAGCGCAAAAGTTTCTATTTTTCAGCAAGATCAAATCAACTATCACCCAACATGACCCCCAAAGGCTTTACTTGGCACTTTATCGAAACAAAAGAAATAAACATTATTACTACGGTAGCATAATCATGCGAACACACAAAAAGAGTAGATAAAAGTGTTGGGTTCTCCCAACAAGAGCTTTTCTTTAATGCCTTCTAGCTAGGCATGATGATTTCAATGATGCTCACATAAAAGATAAGAATTGAAACATAACAAGAGCATCATAAATCATAAGTTTTTCTCTCATAATAATTTTTAGTAGCACCATGAATAAATTCATCCATCTAACCATCATATAAAGCATTCTTTTCATGCTCCAAAAGCATAGAAGATTTATCACTCTTTATGGCATACTTGTCATCATAATAATCATCATAAGTAGCAACTTTGTTCTCATCATAGTCAATTGAAACCTCTTCCAAAATAGTGGACGTATCACTAAATAAAGTCACGACCTATCCAAATACACTTTCATCAATATTTTATAAGATTCAACACCCTCCAAAATAGTGAGATGACTACTACCTAGAGTTGACACTCTTCCAAACCCACTTTCATCATTGTAATCATCATAAATAGGAGGCATGCTATCAGCATAATAAATTTTCTTATTCATTATGCAAAGGATCCCCAGGCTTGGGACAAACATTATTTTCGGTAAATAAATCTTCAAACATTTCATACTCATCAAACATAGCATCCCCAAGCTTGTGGTTTTATATATCATCATATCATTCTTGTCAATTGAATGAATAGCACCAATAGTATAGCAAACATTATTATCATATTCTTCCAAGCAAGTGCCAAAAAGATGTTCAAGGTCATAAGGGACATCATTGTTTTCCCAATAATAATCATCACAACAAGTAGTAGGCATCACAAAATCATACTCAACATCATCATCCTCTATCAACATATTTGATTCACTTTCATGAGGAACAATGGTGATAGGGGCAATATTACTTGGGAGAGTTACCTTTTTGCCTCTATCTTTTCTTCTTTTCTTTTTCTTATTGACCACGTCACATGTGGGTTTAATCAATCTTTCAAGCTTCTTGTTGAAGAGATTGATTGGACAGGAAGCTCCTCCTCGTAACCTGATTCATAATAATAAACACTAGGAGGTTATTGGGAAATATTTTCCCTTTCATTAGTACTCTCTTCACGCTCTATTTGTTTTCTTGCCTTTAGATAGTTGGCAATATAAGGATTCTCAATGCAATTGACTGCACAAAACATATAAATTTCCTCTAGATCAAAATCAATAATTCTATTGAGATTAAATTTTGGAATATCCTTAGTTATACTTCTCATTTCTTAATACACCAAAAGAAGACTAAGCTCTTTATGATGCTCAAGGGTAATCAAGTTGTTACAATATTGGGACACAATTTGGTCATGAAACAAGTAGCACTGGAGATTTAAATGACCACATTCATTGCAAAGTTCACAAGGATGGCAAAAAATATTAAATCTTTCAGCACAATCATCTTGCCTCTCTTGCAACTTTTTCGTTTCTAAATATTTATGCTTCTTACAAAATCTATCTTCCCTTTTTGGTGTGTGCGTGTGCACTCCCAATTTACTCCGCAAAAATTGGCATCCTTGTAGGAGACATCACTATCATGGCTAGTGCAATCATCATTAACCTCATGGATATTCAAAGAATTCATACTAACAACATTGCAATCATGCTCATCATTCATGCCAATCATTTTATTAAATTCTTCTTCTATCAATTGAGCACAATTTTCTGAACCATCATTTTCAAGAAAGATATTATAAAGATGATCAATAATATGATGCAATATCAACTCCATTTTTATGTAGTTTTATTTTTATAAACCAAACTGGTCATAAAACAAGAAACTAAAAGATGATATACCTTCAAGCACTCACCTCCCCGGCAGCGGCGCCGGAAAACAGCTTGATGTCTACTATGAAAATTTATTCTTGTAGACACGTGTTGGGCCTCCAAGCGCAGAGTTTTGTAGGACAGCAGCAATTTTACCTCAAGTGTATGACCTAAGGTTTATCAATCGACGGGAGGCTTAGGATGAAGATAGTCTCTCTTAAGCAACCCTGCAATCAAATACAAGAAATCCCTTGTGTCCCCAACACATCCAATACAATGGCAAATTGTATAGGTGCACTAGTTCGGTGATGAGATGGTGATAAAAGTGTAGTATGGATAGTAGATATGAGTTTTTGTAGTGCGAACAATAAAAAACAGCAAGGTAGTAAGTAGTAAAATGGAGCACAAATGGTATTGCCATGATGGAAAATGAGGCCTAGGGTGCATACTTTCACTAGTGCAATCTCTCAACAATGCTAACATAGTTGGATCATATAGCCATCCCTCAAAGTGCGATGAAGAATCACTCCAAAGTTCCTATTTAGCGGAGAACATACGAATAAATTGTTTGTAGGGTACGAAACCACCTCAAAGCTATTCCTTCCATTCGATCTATTCAAGAATTCGTACAAAAATAACACAAAGCTATTCTTTTTGTTCGATCTATCCTAGAGTTCATACTAAAATAACACCAAAGCAAATTCATATTCGTAGGCATTCGATCAGTGACTCGTTGGATGATATTCATCATGAGATAGTTATAACCTAGGGCAATACGATACTATCTCCAAGTTCATAAATATAATGTAGGCATGTATTCCGTAAATAGTCATACGTGCTTATGGAAAGAACTTGCATGAAATCTTTTATCCTACCCTTTTGTGGCAGCGGGGTCTTATTGGAAACTAAGGGATATTAAGTCCTCCTTTTAATAGAGAACCAGAACAAAGCATTAGCACACGGTGAATACATGAACTCCTCAAACTACGGTCATCACCGGGAGTGGTCCTGACTATTGTCACTTAGGGGTTGACGGATCATAACACATAGTAGGTGACTATAACTTGCAAGATCGGATCTAGAACATGGATATAATTGTGATAACGTAAATGGTTCAGATCTGAAATCATGGCACCCGGGCCCAAAAAGTGACAAGCATTAAGCATGGCAAAGTCATAGCAACATCAATCACAGAACATAGTGGATACTAGGGATCATGCCCTAACAAAACTAACTCGATTACATGATGAATCTCATGCAACTCCCCACCGACCAGCGAACCTACGAAGGAATTACTCACTCTCGGTGGGGAGCATCATTGAATTGGCAATGGAGATGTGTTGGTGATGATGAAGATCGAAGACCCCCCTCTCCGGAGCCCCAAACGGACTCCAGATCTGTCCTTCCGATGAAGAACAGGAGACGGCAGCGGCTCCACTCGTGAAAAACGATAATTCTTTCTCTCTGATTTTTTTCTGGAATAATGTGATTTTATAGCGTCGGTTTGAGGGTCAGCGGGACCACTAGGTGGGCAGCACCCACCAGGGCGTGCCTGGGCCAGGCGCGCCCTGGTGGGTTCTGCCTACCTAGGTGCCCCCTCAGGTACCTCTTGGCTCCAGAAATTCTCTTTATTGATATAAAAAATCCTCGCAAAGTTTCGTTCCATTCCGAGAACTTTTATTTGTGGGCAAAAACAACACCATGGTAGTTCTGCTGAAACAGCGTCAGTTCGGGGTTAGTTTCATTCAAATCATGCAAATTAGAGTCCAAAACAAGAGGAAAAGTGTTAGCAAAAGTAGATACGTTGGAGACGTATCAACTCCCCCAAGCTTAAACCTTTGCTTGTCCTGAAGCAATTCAGTTGATAAACTGAAAGTGAAAAAGAAAAACTTTTACGAACTCTTTTGCTCTTGTTTCATAAATAAACTTAAACAACACCCAAGTTTTCAGCAAGGATTACAACTAACCTTGTTGACAATAACTCTTAAAAATTATATTAACTCATATCAATGACATACACAACTAGAGAGCAATAATAAGATATCTCAAATAGCAACATGTTGTCAAAACAACCATGATATAATATGACAATAGTGGTATCTCGCTAGCCTTTTCTGAGGCTGCAAAACATAAATGCAGAGCACCCCAAAGTTCAAACATCGACTAAATATTGTAATTGATGGTAGAAAAGATCTAGTCATGATGCACCCAACATTAGCTACACACAATGCATCATCATGACAACAGTGCTCCCAGGTTCTGGGACTTATTTGAGAAGGTTATGACACAACATAAAAGTAAATAGAAAGTCCCTTCGCAGAGAGAAGCAGTGATTTGCAGAGGTGCCAGAGCTCAAGTTTTTATAAACAGAGGTAAATGATATTTTGAGATATGCACCCTTCTCATTTACTTCAAGACTGAGGGAGTCCTGGACTAGGTGGTGTCCGGACAGCCGGACTATCATCGTCCGCCGGACTCCAAGACTACGAAGATACAAGATTGAAGACTCCGTCCCGTGTCCGGATGGGACTTTCCTTGGCGTGGAAGGCAAGCTTGGCGATACGGATATGTAGATCTCCTACCATTGTAACCGACTCTGTGTAACCCTAGCCTCCTCCGGTGTCTATATAAACCGGAGGGCTTTAGTCCGTAGGACACAACATACATTACAACAATCATACCATAGGCTAGCTTTAGGGTTTAGCCTCCTTGATCTCGTGGTAGATCCACTCTTGTACTACCCATATCATCAATATTAATCAAGCAGGATGTAGGGTTTTACCTCCATCGAGAGGGCCCGAACCTGGGTAAAACATCGTGTCCCTCGTCTCCTGTTACCATCCGCCTAGACGCATAGTTCGGGACCCCCTACCCAAGATCCGCCGGTTTTGACACCGACATTGGTGCTTTCATTGAGAGTTCCTCTGTGTCATCACCGATAGGCTCGATGGCATCTTCAACCAACAACGCTGTCCAGGGTGAGACTTTTTTCCCCGGACAGATCTTCGTATTCGGCGGCTTCGCACTGCGGGCTAATTCGCTTGGCCATCTGGAGCAGATCGAAAGCTATGCCCCTGGCCGTCAGGTCAGATTCGGAAGTCTAAACTTCACGGCCGACGTCCACAGAGACTTGATCTTCGACGGGCTCGAGCCACAGCCAAGCGCGCCGCACTGTTACGAGGGGCGCGATCTAGCTCTGCCGCCGAACAGTGCCTTGGTGGCCGCACACGAATCCGCCTCGGCCTTTAGTCCGGAGCCGATCGCCCAGATCTAGGATCGGTGGATGGACACCGCCTCGGGGGCTTCAACTTCCACGGCGATGGAGCCGAACGCTAATCTTGTCCCCCGCAAAACTCGTGATTCCGAGGTGCCGGACTCCTTCCCGGACTCCGAACCTCCCACGCCCCTACCAATCGATTCGGATTGGGCGCCGGTTATGGAATTCACCGCCGCGGACATCTTCCAACACTCGCCCTTTGGCGACATCCTAAATTCGCTAAAGCATCTCTCATTAATGGGAGAGTCCTGGCCGGACTATGGCCAGGATGGTTGGGATACGGACGACGAAGAAATTCAGAGCCCACCCACCACCCACTTTGTAGCCACTGTCAACGATCTAACTGACATGCTAGACTACGACTCCGAAGACATCGACGCTATGGATGACGATGCCGGAGACGAACAGGAACCAGTGCCTACAGGGCACTGGAAGACCACCTCTTCATACGACATATACATGGTGGACACCCCAAAAGACGGGGATGGCGAAGAAACAGCGGAGGCAGATTCTTTAAAGAAACAGCCCAAGCGCCGGCATCAGCGGCGCCGCTCTAAATCCCGCCACAGCAAGAATGGAGATTCCGGCACAGGAGATAATAATACCCCAGAAAGTGCCGAAGACAACCCCCTCTAGCGGGACTCAGCACAGGAGGATGCAGAAGTAAGCCCTCACGAGAGGGCGGCAGACGAGGAGGTTGAGGATTATAACTATATGCCTCCCTCCGAAGATGAGGCAAGCCTCAACGACGACGAATTCATCGTGCCCGAGGATCCCGTCGAACAAGAGCGTTTTAAACGCAGGCTTATCGCCACGGCAAATAGCCTAAAGAAAAAGCAGCAGCAGCTTCAAGCTGATCAGGATCTGCTGGCCAATCGATGGACCGAGGTCCTCGCGGCCGAAGAGTATAAACTCGAACGCCCCTCCAAAAGCTACCCAAGACGCAAGCTGCTCCCCCAATTAGAGGAGGAAGCATACATACCTCCATCACCAGCGCACGATACGGCTGACCGACCACCCCGTGGTCGTGACAGAGAGGCATCCAGGCCCCCAACCAAGACCGTACCCCGGCATCGCTCCAAAAGTACGAAGCCAAGAGGGAACACGCCGGACTTGAGAGATATATTGGAGGACAAAGCAAGGCAATCCAGATCCATCTACGGATCACGTGGGCGCCCCACGACACATGACGAATACCGTCGCGCCGGATACAATAACCCCGGCCGGGCCGAACACAGCAGACAACGCTCTCTCGAGCTGCGTCGTGATATTGCTCAATACAGAGGCGCCGCACACCCTCTATGCTTCACTGACGAAGTAATGGATCACCAAATCCCTGAAGGGTTTAAACCCATAAACATTGAATCCTACGATGGCACAACAGACCCCACGGTTTGGATCGAAGATTATCTTCTCCACATCCATATGGCCCGCGGCGACGATCTCCACGCCATCAAGTATCTCCCACTCAAACTTAAAGGACCAGCTCGGCATTGGCTTAACAGCTTGCCCGCAGAGTCAATTGGGTGTTGGGAAGACCTGGAGGCCGCATTCCTCGACAACTTCCAGGGCACGTATGTGCGACCACCAGACGCCGATGACCTAAGCCACATCATTTAGCAGCCAGACGAATCGGCCAGACAATTCTGGACACGGTTCTTGACAAAGAAAAATCAAATCGTCGACTGTCCGGATGCAGAGGCCCTTGCAGCCTTCAAACATAACATCCGCGACGAATGGCTAGCCCGGCACCTGGGACAGGAAAATCCGAAATCCATGGCAGCCCTCACATCATTAATGACCCGCTTTTGTGCGGGAGAGGATAGCTGGCTAGCCCGCAGCAACAATCTCCATAAACATTCTGGCAGTCCGGATACCAAGGATAACAAAGGCAGGTCACGTCGAAACAAAAACAAACGCCGCATTAACGGCGACGATAAGGAGGATACGGTGGTCAACGCCGGATTCCGAGGCTCTAAACCCGGTCAACGGAAGAAGCCATTCAAAAGAACCACTCCGGGTCCGTCCAATTTGGACCGAATACTTGACCGCTTATGCCAGATACATGGCACCCCTGAAAAGCCAGCTAATCACACCAATAGAGATTGCTGGGTGTTCAAGCAGGCAGGTAAGTTAATTGCCGAAAACAATGACAAGGGGCTAAACAGTGACGACGAGGAGGAGACCCGACCGCTGAACAATAGAGGACAGAAGGGTTTTCCCCCACAAGTGCGGACGGTGAATATGAATTACGCAACCCATATACCCAAGAGGGAGAAGAAGCACGCACTAAGGGACGTCTATGAGATGGAGCCAGTCGCCCTCCTCTTGTCCGATCACTTTCGATCGAAGAGACCATCCGACCAGCATACGCCATGGCGGATTCGCCGCATTGGTTTTAGACCCAATCGTCGATGGATTTCACCTCACGAGAGTCCTGATGGACGGCGGTAGTAGCCTGAACCAGCTTTATCAGGATACAGTGCGCAAGATGGGCATAGACCCCTCAAGGATTAAACCTACAAAGACAACCTTTAAGGGTGTCATACCAGGTGTGGAAGCCAACTGTACAGGCTCAGTCACACTGGAAGTGGTCTTCGGATCCCCGGACAATTTCCGGAGCGAGGAGTTAATCTTCGACATAGTCCCGTTTCGCAGCGGCTATCACGCTCTGCTCGGACGAACCGCGTTTGCAAAATTCAACGCGGTGCCGCATTATGCATACCTCAAGCTCAAGATGCCAGGTCCTCGTGGAGTCATCACGGTCAATGGGAATACGGAACGCTCCCTCCGAACGGAGGAACATACAGTGGCTCTTGCGGCAGAAGTACAGAGCAGCCTTTTTAGGCAATTCTCGAGTCCGGCTGTTAAACGGCCGGATACAGCAAAATGCGCCCGAAGCAATACCAACCAAGACCACCTGGCGCGATCAGAGCACGCGTAGCAATGCGGCCCCAACCCCCGCCCATGCGTGATTGCAAGAATAACCCTCCGCGTACATCATTACAGTTTGGAGATACCATGGGCGCAGGGGAAGGGGCACGATCGCAATGGACCCAGAGTGTGGTTCGACAACACCAGGGGCTCGCAAGTGCGCCCCTCCTTTTTTCTTTTATTATTATTTTCCTTCTTTGTGTACATAGGACCCCGTTAACCAGAGGCCCTGTCCGGCGGTGAACCTGCCGAACTCATGATGCAACAACCAGGGAAGAAAGAAGGCTCCGACGAACACTCAGGTGGTCTCAATTACGAGCATTAAATTTGATTATATACACCAAGTCCGCAGCTCAACCCTGGAGGGGGACATGTTTAATTAGTCCAAATCCCTTGCTTATCACACTATTTGTATCAGTCCGCACTCATAGCAGACTTTCTTTCATCAATAATGCAGCACCTTTTTGACTGCAATTACATTACCTTTTATATATATGTTCATTACATGACATCTTGCACCCGTATATTTTGGTACGGCCTAATACACCAGGGGCTTATGTTCCCCACATTATGGTGTGATAAGTCCGAACACTTTCATAAGTGCGGCACCCCGAACTTATAGCATTATATGAATCGGCTCCGAATCATGTCTTGGGTCAATAGTTGGGTTTGCCCGGCTCCCACGTTTTGGTGCCTTACGTTCCGTTCTGTCGGCTAAGGTGGCACTGGGAGAACCACTGCGATTGCACCCCGGTTGAGCCGGGCGAGCGCCTCAGTGGAGAAAGCTAAAACTGACCGGCATGATAAGGCGAGAGACTGGTCGCTGTTCGAGAGGTCTTTTCGGGTCCTTAAAGACTCACGCCGCTTCGAGCGAAGTTCCGGACCATGTCCGATGAAGGCGTGGATAGCGCCCCGGATTCGGCCTTCCGAATACCAGGGGCTTCGCCGAAATTTAAAATTATAGAATTCTATGGTTAAGTGAGAGTGTTCAAGCATTATAAGTCCGGTCGCCTCGTTCGTTGTGTTGAGCGCCTCCCTAGATGGACCCAAAAATGGGAACAAGAGTGCTCAAGTTTATCCCGAACACCCCAGCACTCGTGGCTCGGGGGCTGAAGCCAACGACTTGCCATCTCTCAGATTTTATAAACGGCCGCACAGAAGGTAATATTTTAAATTAAAACAAGCGTTGCTCAAGGCGCATATGAACGAAGTTTTCAGTGCACAGGATAATACATGGCGAGTTTACTCAAAGATTACATTTCTGGGGCACTCATCCGCAATATCGCGGGCTCCCTTCAGGACAGTTTTATAATACATTTCGGGCGTGCGATACTCCTTGCCCGGTGGTGGTGGGTCCGTGAGAAGCTTCTCCGCATCCAACCTGCCCCAATGCACCTTTGTGCGGGCAAGGGCCCGACGAGCACCTTCAATACAGGCGGAGCGCTTGATGACCTCCACCCAAGGGCACGCATCCACCAGCCGCCGCACGAGGCCGAAGTAGCTCCCAGGCATGGCCTGTCCAGGCCACAGCCGGACTATAAGGCCCTTCATGGCCTCCTCGGCTACCTTGTGGAGTTCGACCAGCTTCTTTAGCTGGTCGCTTGGGGGCACCGGATGGCCGGCCTCAGCGTACTGAGACCAGAAGACCTTCTCCGTCGAGCTCCCCTCCTCGCCACGATAGAATGCGGCGGCATCGGACGCACTACGCGGCAGATCTGCAAATGCCCCTGGAGAGCTTCGAATGCGGGTAAGTGTCAGGTAGTTTACTTTAACATGCCTGCTTTGCATGAAAAATGCCTTACCCGCCGCTATCTTCTTTATATCTTCAACCTCCTGAAGGGCCTTACGGGCCTCGGCCTTGGCATACTTGGCACTTTCAAGAGCCGAGGCAAGCTCGGACTCTCGAGTCTTGGAGTCACGCTCCAAACTCTCATGCTTTTCCATGAGAGCCTGGAGCTCTTGCCGTACTTCCGCCACCCGTGCCTCCTGCTTTTCTCGCTCTGCCCGTTCCGCGGCCGCACTGCATTCGGCCGCGGACACAGCTTCCTTCAGGGCTGCCACCTCGTTCGTGGCCCCTGCAATACCCATATTATCATTGTTAATTTTATTGCAACCAAAATCCTTTTCTGTAAGGTAACTATTCAAAGTGGTGTTACTCACCTTCTTTGTCCTCGAGCTGCTTCTTGGCATGGCCGAGCTCCTGCTCGGACCGCTCGAGATCCTGCTTCAGCACACTGACCTCCGCAGTCAATGCGGCAGAGGTCAGCAGCGCAGCCTGCAAACCCATATTGACATATTTTAAACAACCCTGTGTATATCTTGTTAGATCCTCAGTCCGGCTTTTCTTTCCGAACACCGAACTAAGCATCAGGGGCTACTGTCTATGCGGTATTACATTACATAATTTTAACTTCTTACCTCAAAGCCTGTTAGAAGGCTGCTGCAGGCTTCGGTCAGCCCGCTCTTGGCGAGCTGAACCTTCTGAATCACCGCACTCATGATGGTGCGGTGTTCTTCCTCGATGGAAGCACCTTTAAGTGCCTCCAACAAGTTATCCGGCGCCTCCGGTTGGACGGAGGCCGCCGGCGTCACGGTCTTGCCCTTCTTTCAAGGGGGGTGCCTGCCGGACTCTGGAACCACTACGGGTTCCGATGTAGAGTCCGGCGCAAATTCCGGGAGGCTGCCTGACGGCGCCTCCAGAGCCTCCTCCTGATGGGTCCCTCTCTGGGATCCCACCTCGGCGTCCTCATCGGCGCGGGGGGTAGAGGCAGTCGGAAGTGAATCCACATCCGACGGGGCCAACGACCCGCTCGATGAAGCGGGGAGATCATCATCGGCCGGACTACGGACAGAATGCGGCATTAGAAGGACATTACGCGACATGAAAGAAATTGCATATCAGGGATCCGGATACTTACGATCTTGCCGGACGCCTGGCCCTTGAAGGCCACTCCTCCTCGCCAACGATGGTGTTGGTGAAACTGTCTGGGGGAATAGATCTCCCCCTCTTGGACCCTTCGGCCTCCCCTATCGGGGAAGCCTTCCTCTTCTTCTCTCCCTCCTCCGGGAGAGAGTCCTCTTCCTCCTCCTCGTCTTCGGGGGAGGAGTCCGCCTCGTCGTCGGACGCCTGATTACGGGAACTCTTCGAGTCCCCGCGGCCACCTTCTTGGCCTTCTTCTCCGGCACCACGTGCGGTGCCGGAACCAGCAGCCCTGCTAAACGGGCGTCCACTGGGTCTTCTGGCATGGGAGCCGAGCTGATGATCTGCTTGGCCTTCTCCATCCATTCCTGTCAAAGGAAAAGAGAGATTGAAACCCTCTTAGAATTAGTTTAATTACCACAAGTGTCCCGTAACGGGGTTGAATCACTTACCTCGTCACCCGGATGCTGCGAGCGAAATCCGCGATCTTCCGTCGCGGATGCAGGGGCTTCGGCGCCCTTAAACAGCACCCTCCAGGCGCCTTCGTATGTCGTATCGAAGAGCCTGCTTAGCGCCTAGTGCTGTTCCGGATTGAACTCCCACAGATTGAATGCCTGTTCTTGGCATGGGAGAATCCGGCGGATGAGCATGACTTGGACCACGTCAACGAGCCTGAGCTTATTGCTCACCAGCTTCTAGATGCAGGCTTGGAGTCCCGTCAGCTCCTTCGGATTGCCCCACAACAAGCCCTTCTCTTTCCAGGAGGTGAGCTGCATGGGGACGCCAGATCTAAACTCGGGGGCCGCCGCCCATGTGGGCTTGCGCGGCTCGGTGATGTAGAACCACCCCGATTGCCACCCCTTGACGGAGTCCATGAAGGCCCCTTCGAGCCAAAGGACGTTGGGCAACTTACCCAACATGGCGCCTCCGCATTCCGCTTGCGTGCCCTTCACAACCTTCGGCTTGACGTCGAAGGTCTTGAGCCACAGGCCGAAGTGGGGCCGGATGCAGAGGAAGGCCTCGCACACGACAATAAACACCGAGATGTTGAGGATGAAGTTCGGCACCAGATCATGGAAATCCAGGCCATAGTAAAACATGAGCCCCCGGACGAATGGGTGGAGTGGAAAGACCAGTCCGCGGAGGAAGTGGGGAAGGAAGACGACCCTCTCATGGGGCCCAGGGGTAGGGATGAGCTGCCCCTCGTCGGGCAGCCGATGCGCGATATCGCCGGAAAGGTATCCGGCGCTGCGCAGCTTGGTGATGTGCTCCTCCTTAATGGTGGAGGCCAACCATTTGCCCCCCGCTCCGGACATATTAGGAGAAGGTCGGGGCGAGATGCGCAAGCTTGGGCGTTGGAGCTTGAGTGCGCGGAGATGGATAAGCAAAGGAGGAAGAAGGCGTAGGTGAGAAGGTAAATCCTTATCCCTTATATATAGGCGGACGAAAACTATGCGTCCCCCGCCAGCCTGGTAAAACTCGCTTATCTCCCAAGCGCCACCATCAATGGCGCGGTTGGGTTACCCACGTCCGTATTGATGAGAATCCCGGAATAAGGGGAACACGATCTCTGCTTCGACAGGATGTGCCAAGGAAACCGCTTCGCTAAACGTGCTGAGGTGGTATAATAAAAAATGATTCAAACAAAGGCTTGGTAGCGGTGTGATGTCACGCCGCATAATACGTCAGCAGATTGGACTGGTGTATATTTTATTCTCTCTACGGTGGAATGTGGAATTTATTTTGCAGAGCCGGACACTATCCTGGTGTTCATGATCTTCTCTAGATTATTCAAGGGAGGAACCCGCCTTGAAATGCCGAACATTATGCGCGCCGGACTTATCGTCATTGAAGCCTGGTTCAGGGGCTACTGAGGGAGTCTTGGACTAGGGGGTGTCCGGACAGCCGGACTATCATCGTCCGCCGGACTCCAAGACTACGAAGATACAAGATTGAAGACTCCGTCCCGTGTCCGGATGGGACTTTCCTTGGCGTGGAAGGCAAGCTTGGCAATACGGATATGTAGATCTCCTACCATTGTAACCGACTCTGTGTAACCCTAGCCTCCTCCGGTGTCTATATTAACCGGAGGGCTTTAGTCCGTAGGACACAACATACATTACAACAATCATACCATAGGCTAGCTTTAGGGTTTAGCCTCCTTGATCTCGTGGTAGATCCACTCTTGTACTACCCATATCATCAATATTAATCAAGCAGGACGTAGGGTTTTACCTCCATCGAGAGGGCCCGAACCTGGGTAAAACATCGTGTCCCTCGTCTCCTGTTACCATCCGCCTAGACGCACAGTTCAGGACCCCCTACCCGAGATCCGCCGGTTTTGACACCGACAATGACTATCAATGATCTTCCATGCTAAACATGCTAGTAGCGGTTCCCAAGCAGAAATGTAAAGGTTATGACTCCATTGGGTGTTTTTGTTTGATTATTTGTAAGCTCTTTTCTTTTTGCAGTTTGGGACTGGGCATCCCTATTACCGCCCTTTTCTCGTGCGATGGCGAGTGAATAAACACTTGACCTGAGAATAACCGGCTTAGTATGGAAGATACCTAATACCTCCTGTCGTTCCATGAATGATCCAGACACACACAAAGGATATTTATTTGAAGTTTTTAGAGTTGGCACATGCAAATTTACTTAGGACGGCAGAATAATACCGCATATAGGTAGGTATGGTGGACTCATCTGGAATAACTTGGGTTTCAGGTTTTTGATGTACAAGCAGAGGTCCCACTGTTAGAGTATATATAATATAGCCATGTACCCTTTTGTACTTATCCCATTGTATAAAGGGTTTCCTGCATATATTCCACACCTGTACATGTATATATATCGGCCTATGGCCTCATGGGAATACAAGTTGCATATTCCTAACATGGTATTAGAGCCTTAGGTTTTTTAGCACGCGCAACTCGTGCTCTCAATCCAATCTATCATCCATGCAGCTACCTTGCTTATTCTCTTGGCCAGCGCTGCTCTCTGGTGCCTTCACCACAGTAGGTCTTGCTCTTGCGCCATGGCTGTCCCGTCTCATCCGCAAGCCCGCGTGCTGCTGCTATCTACCCAGACCGCTGATCAACACATATGGCTCCTCGTGTTGACTCCAACTTGCAGCTGCCTGCCTCAAGCCGCCCGAGCACTTCAGCCGAGCCATCCCATCAGCAGCTCCCGTCCATCTCCCGCAGATCCGTCCGAACCACCAGCAGCTGAGTCGCCCGCCTCCCCGTCGCTCGAGAAGGAGCCAGTTCGCTCGTCCTCCCGCCGCTGCTGCATATCGAGACTCCTGTTCGTCTGCCTTGTGTTGATAAAAAAATACGCGCGATGTCTCTGTCCTCAGGCTATGTTGCTGTTCCTCGCTGTCCGATGATTTTTGATGGTACCAACTACATTGAGTTTGTTGGCTGCATGCGCATTCATATGCGCGGCCTTCGTCTCTAGGGCATTCTTTCTGGTGAGGTTCGTTGTCTACCACGTCCGGTTCCTCCTATGGCCCCTACTCCACCGACTCCACCGATTCTTCCTGCGAATGCTAATCAGGTCGCAAAGGATGCTGCTAAACTTGCTGATGAGGCTAATGTCCGTGCTTATGATGAGCAGTTTTTGACTTGTGAGGAGGCTCTTCAGACATATCATGGTGCTCTGTCTGTTTACACCCAGTGGCTTGATGATGATGCTCGTGCTGCAGCTGTTCTCACTGCTATTGTTCTGCCTCACTTTGCCTTTGAGTTTCTGGGCCTTCCTACTGTATTTGAGATGTCAACCCGTCTTCGTCAGCGCTATGAGCCCTTTGGTGATGCCTTATACCTCTCTGTGGTCCATCAGGAGCAGGCTCTTCAGCAGGGTGACTCCACTGTTGATGATTTCTATGCACAGAGTTCCGCTATCTAGCACCAGTGTGATTCTCTCCGTAGTGCTAGTTGTCGTACTTGCCCCTGTTGCTAGGCTGTACAGGCCAATTTGGAGTTTCATCATGTCTACGAGTTCTTGTCTCAGCTCCGTAAGGAGGTCAAGCCACGGAAAGCTCGGTTGTTTGCTCGTGGCCGTATTTCTCTCATGGAGGCACTTTCTGAGATTCGTGCTGAGGAGACTCACTTGCGTGGTGCTGGTTTACTAGAGGTTCCCTCTGTGATCGCTAGTCTAGCTCCTGCTACGCCACATGTTGCATCGGCTTCTTCTCGCTCAAATGCTCCACCACTCTTTCCCACTCCTCCTGGCGGCTCGGGCCACCCCCGTCCACATTGCGGCTACTGCAACCTAGATGGTCATGTCGAGTGTCAGTGCTTCCAGAAGAAGAAACACTTGCGTAAGGCGCGATCATCATCTTCAGGGACTTCGTATTCTACTTCGACATCTTCAGCCACCGCTTTGACTGAGCAGGATATTCTGAGACTTAAGCATATGCTCGCTGCTTCAGGTTCTTTCTCGACGGGTACTGCTGGTTCTGTGACTGATGCTTCCCGCACTAAGCAACCACCTTCTACACAGTCAGGTACATCCCCATGGGTTCTGGACTCCGGAGCTTCTTTTCATATGTCTTCTCATTCTTCCACTTTGTCCTCTCTTAGATCGCTTGGTTTTCCTGTTCATGTCCTCACTATTGATGGTACTCCTCTTTCTGTTGATAGTAGAGGCAATCTACCACTCCTTTTTATTCTATTCATGATGCTGCTCATGTTCCTCAACTTACCATGAATCTGTTTTCTGCAGGTCAACTTACTGATTCTTGTTGTCACGTCATCCTTGACGTTGACTCTTGTTCTGTCCAGGACCATCGCACGCACATCTGGTTGGGGTTGACCCTCGCCGCCGTGATTCTTAGGGTCATTGGGAGTTAGACTGGCTTCATGTTCCTTCCACTACAACCACTATTGCTAGTTCCTCCGCTTTAGTCGCCTCCGCTATCGGTTCCTTCCAGTAGTTGCATCATCGACTTGGTCATCTTTGTGGTTCTCGTCTGTCATCTTTAGTTTGTTGAGGTCTTCAGGGGTCTGTCTCGAGAGATGTCTCTTTAGAATGTCAGGGTTGTTGCCTTGGCAAGTAGATTCAGTTACCATATTCACATAGTGAGTCAGCGTCTAAGCGTCCGTTTGATTTAGTCCAGTCTGGTGTATGGGGTCCGGCTCCCTTCGCTTCGAAAGGGGGTCATCGATACTATATTATTTTCATAGATGATTTCTCTCGTTACACATGGCTTTATTTTATGACTTCTCTCGTAATGAGGTGTTGTCTATTTCTATGCGTTTTGCTGCCATGGTTCACACTCAGTTCTCTTCGCCCATTCGTGTGTTTCATGCTGACTCTGTTGGCGAGTATATTTCTAAGATGTTGTGTGGTGCTCTTGCTGAGCAAGGGACTCTTTATCAATTCTCTTGTCCTCGTGCTCATGCTTAGAATGGCATGGCTAAGCGCAAGCATCATCACCTTCTTGAGACGGCTCGTGCATTGATGATTGCTGCCTCTCTCCTGCCTCATTTTTGGGCTGAGGCCATCTCCACCTCCACCTATCTCATCAATCTACAACCTTCCGCTGCTCTACAAGGTGGTGTTCCTTTCGAGCATATTTTTGATCATTCTCCTGATTATCCAATGCTTTGTTTGTTTGGTTGTGTTTTCTATGTTCTTCTTGCCCCTCAAGAATGCACCAAACTGACCTCTCAGTCTATTGAGTGTGTCTTCTTAGGCTATAGTGATGAACATAAGGACTATCGTTGTTGGGATCCTATCGGCCGTCGGATGCGTATCTCTCGGGATATAACTTTTGATGAGTCTCGTCCCTTCTACCCCCGCCCATCTTCCTCGACTTTTTCAGTGGATGATATCTCTTTCCTCACTTTTAGTGACACACCTATCACCCCCATCGAGCCTTTGTCTATTCGTTCCGCTACCTCTGCTTCTCCACCTCTTGCCGATTTGCCGCCACCATCGCCCACGTTTTCCTCACCTAGCATGTCACCAGATTCTGCACATTCATATCCGGTGACTTCTTCGTCTCCACCCCACGATTCGACCTTGGTGATTCCTCCTTGCATTGTTCCATCTCTTCCTCGGTATTACACTCGTAGTTCACGTCATGTGGATGCCTCTGTGAAGGTGTCGTCTTAGCCTAGCTATGGCTTGCGTCCTCGTCCTCGCCTGCCTGTTGATCGCCTTGGATTTCCCACCGCTGGTGCTGCTGTTCTTGAGCCAACTTCTTATTGTGAGTCTGTTGTTCATCCTGAATGGCAGTTTGCAATGGCAGAGGAGATTTCTACTCTTGAATGCACTGGTACATGGGATCTTGTTTCTCTTCGTCCCGGTGTCCGTCATATCACTTGTAAGTGGGTCTACAAGGTTTAGACTCGCTCTGATGGTTCTCTTGAGTGTTACAAAGCTCGTCTTGTGGCTCGTGGCTTTCAGCAGGAGCATGGTCGTGATTATGATGAGACTTTTGCTCCTGTGGCCCATATGACCACTATCCGTACACTTCTTGTCATGGCCTCTACACGCCACTGGTCTGTATCTCCGCTTGATGTTAAGAATGCCTTTCTTAATGGTGAGCTGCATGAGGAGGTGTACATGCAGCCACCACCTAGGTATTCTATTCCTGATGGCATGGTATGTCATCTTCGTCGCTCTCTCTATGGCCTTAAGCAAGCCCCCCGCACCTGGTTTGAGCATTTTGCCTTTGTGGTGACTGTCGCTGGTTTTTCAACAAGTGCTCATGATCCAGCATTGTTTGTCCACCTTTCTCCTTGTGGTCGGACTCTTCTTCTTCTCTATGTTGATGACATGATCATCACTGGTGATGACCCCGAGTATATTGCCTTTGTAAAGGCCCGTCTTAGTGAGCAGTTTCTTATGTCTGATCTTGGACCTCTTCATTACTTTCTTGGGATTGAAGTCTCTTCTACCTATGATGGCTTTTTTATATCCCAGGAAAAGTACATCCCGGATCTCCTTGCTCGTGCTGCTCTTACTGATGAGTGCATTGTTGAGACTCCCATGGAGCTCAATGTTCACCTCCGTGATACTGATGGTGACCCTCTGCCTGACCCGACGCGTTATCGTCATTTTGTTGGCAGTCTTGTCTATCTAGCTGTCACTCGTCCGGATATCTCTTATCGGGTTCATATTCTGAGTCAGTTTGTCTCTGCTCCCACCTCGATTCACTATAGTCACCTCCTTCGTGTTCTCCTATATCATCGGGGCACGATCTCTCACCATCTATTTTTTCCTCACTCCAGTTCTTTACAGATTCAGGCCTATTCGGATGCTACGTGGGCTAGTGATCCTTTAGATCGCCGTTCACTTTCTGCTTACTGTGTTTTTCTTGGTGGTTCTCTCATTGCTTGGAAGACGAAGAAACAGATCGTAGTTTCCCGTTCGAGTGCAAAGGCTGAGTTGCGAGCGATGGCTCTTTTGACGACAGAGGTGACTTGGTTACGGTGGTTACTTCAGGATTTTGGTGTTTCTGTCACTACACCTACTCTGCTTTTATCTGACGGTACAGGTGCTATCAGCATTGCGCATGATCCTGTGAAGCATGATATCACCAAGCACATTGGTGTTGATGCTTTCTATGTGCGCGCTGGTGTGTAGGATCAGGTTATTGCTCTTAAGTATGTGCCTTTCGAGTTAAAGTTGGCGGATTTCCTGACGAAGGCCCAGACTAGAGCGCAACATGGCTTCTATCTCTCCAAACTCAGTGTTGTTCATCCACCACGAGTTTGAGGGGGGGGGGGTGTTAGAGTATATATAATATAGCCATGTACCCTTTTGTACTTATCTCATTGTATAAGGGGTTTCCTACATATATTCCACACCTGTACATGTATATATATCGGCCTATGGCCTCATGGGAATACAAGTTGCATATTCCTAACACCCACTTAGTACAGGCGAAGGCTAGAAAATAGGTTGATAAGCGGTCAGCTAGAGAGGAACAACGGTCATGAACATGCATTATGCATAAGTAACACTGGATACTAGCATGAGTAGGATATGAACACCATGAACATAAATATCATAGAGGCTATGTTGGTTTTGAGTCAACTACATGCATGAACATGTGCCAAGTCAAGCCACTCGAACATTCAAAGGAGGATATCATATCATCATACTACATCACAATCATTTTAACGCAATGTTCATGTGCAAGATAAATCATTATTCACTCCTAGCTACTTATACATGGCATGAGAAACTATAATCTCTAATTGTGATTGCAAACATGTTTCATCATAATAGACTGAATCATGGATACTAGGTTAAACATATTTATAAAAATAGAACAAGTCGATTTCATACTCGTTTCTCTCTGCCACAACCAGTTCATCTAATATCGTCATTATTGCCTTTCACTTGCATGACCGAACGATTTGAAATAATAATAGTGCAAGAGTGTCGTGGACTAAGCTGGAATCTGCAAACATTTTATTCAAGAGGAGAAGACAAGGTAATATGGGCTCTTTGTTAGATCAACAATAATGCAAATGAGAGCCACTCAACATTTTCATCATGGTCTTCACCTCGGTATGACTTGATAAAAGAAAAATAAATTCAGAGAAACACACTGAAATATTTTTGGAGTTTTTGTTTTTTCGAAAGCAAGCAAACAAAAAAGGGAAAAGCAAAAACAAGAAAAACTATTTACATGGGAAAGCTCCCAACAAGTAAAAGAAGAACAAGGAAATCTTTTTGGGTTTTCTTTTTAGTACTACAACAATTTAAACTAGGAATAAAATACAAAAAGAACAAGAAACATATTTTTGGGATTTTCTCAAAGTTTTTCAAACACTCAAGAAGAAAGCAAGAAAAATAATTTAAGCATGGATGATACAATGAAAAACTGTGGACACCGACAACTGGAATGAAATGTGTGAACATGAATGTAATGTCGGTGGGAATACGTGCTCCCCCAAGCTTAGGCTTTTGGCCTAACTTGGTCGTCGGTCAGTAGCTTTGCATAATGGTCGGAGTGGTAGCTCACGGAGGCTCTTGGTGCAGATGCCTCAGCCTGCCATGCTACCTCCACTGCTGCGTTGTGAGCTTGAGCCTCCCTCCCAAGAACAAAATATCTTCCCTTGCTGTGATAGTCAAAAAGAGCAGGTGCATGCAAATATGTGTGCACAACATATGTTTGGTTAAACAAGAGATTGTAAGTGAAGTTATGAATTTTTCCTTTGAGGATCTTATGACTTTTTAAAGCATCAAAGTCTAAATACTGCATGGGTAAAATAGGATCATAGGGCAAAGGTGAAACACCTAGCCCTCTTGCGAAGCGTGTGGCATAAATTCCGCAATAGAAATAACCACTATTAGCATTATGCTGCTGTCTGCGTGCAACAATCGCTCCAAGGTTATGACTCCTTTCACCGGTGAGAGTAGTGCGTATGTGGCTCAAGTCAGGAGCACAAAGCGTACAACAGTCTTGCTTGACTACTATACATTTCCATTAAATAATGCGAAGTACTGAATTGCAAGAAAATGTATGCTCTTTATTCTACCTTGCGTCACTCCCCTAGTTTCACCAATGCAAAGACTAGTCAAGAATACTTCAAACTCAGACCTAGGTGGCTCATCGAGCGAACCCCCGAATGGGATTTTGAAAAGGTGAGCAAACCTTTCTAGAGAAATGGTAAATGGATTTTCATAAAGTTTAAAAGACACCCTAGACTCACGGGGAAAGAATTTAAATTCTTTGACAAATGATTCGGTGAGGATGAGGTGTTGGTCGCACTTATCTGAAATGTAGGGACCGAGCTCGGCATTGTGAACATATTTCTCAAATTCCTCCTTAATACCCACTCTCACCATATAATCATTGCATGGACATAAGCATGTTTTGATGGTGGCACTTCAAATGGAACTTTCACTTGGTTCAACATAGGACCGATCAGCGGAGCTGCTACTAGAAGATGCCTTCGAGGATCTTCTCCTCGAAGAACTCCTTCCAAAGCAGTTCATAATGTTCGTGTACAATTTTCTAAAAAAATTGGTCATGAAAAATTTATTAACAAAACTTCACATGAATGATAGCAACTACTCATAGGGATGCATAGAGGCCATAGCAAGCATTCAAACTACTTAGAACTCTAAGAATTCAACATGCAAGCTCATCTATAGTAGCAGCAAGAGTAGATAATTATTCTAAATATAAACCACTAAAACAAAAACTAATTGGACACATGGAGGAGTCACATACCAAGCAACAAATCCCCGAAATAGTTTCGAAAATGGAGCTTCGAGCAAAGAGATCGAAATCCGCAGTTTCGGGAGCAAGAACACGAGAGAGAGAGAGAGAGAGAGAGAGAGTGCTTTTTTTTGGGTGAATGGAGTGATGTGGGAAGAAGAAGTAAGTGAGGGGGGCATGTGGGGACCACAACCCACTAGGGCGCGCCTGGGGGTCCTGGTGCGCCCAGGTGGGTTGTGCCCATCTAGTGCACCTCCATCTGATATTATTTGCACCAGAAATTCAGAAATATTCGGAAAATAACCATATCAGATTTTCATGGCATTCTGAGAACTTTTATTTTTGGGTCATTTTTTATTGCACGGAAAACTCAGAAAACGGACAAAGCATGGCATTTTATTTTATTTAACTTAAGAAAAACGGAAAACAAAAGATAGGGACAGAAGGTAGTGCTTACTAAATTCATCAACTTCATACCAGTAAAAAATGATCCATTAATAAGGTTGATCAAGTCCTATTAACAACCACTTTTGATTAGCATGAAACCGAAGAACTTTCATAAATCACTAAGTTACCTCAATGGGGATATGAATGTCCCCAACAATAAGTATTTCATACTTCTTTTTAACAGTAGGTAGAGGTAGTTGAAAACTTCCATTAGTGATTGTCGGAGATTTTTCAATAACATTAATACCATTCACTTGGAATTGTTTCTTCGGAAAGTGCACCGTATGTTCATTACCATTGATATGAAACGTGACCTTGTTTTTATTGTAATCAATAACAGCCCCTGCAGTATTCAAGAAGGGTCTACCAAGGATAATCGACATGTTGTCATCCTCGGGCATCTCAAGTATAACAAAGTCAGTCAAAATAGTAACATTAGCAACAATGGGCACATCCTCTAAAATACCGATAGGTATGTCTGTTGATTTGACAGCCATTTGCAAAGATATTTTGGTATGTGTGAGTTTATTCAAATGTAGTCTTTTATATAAAGAGAAAGGAATAACACTAACACTAGCTCCTAAATCACATAGTGCACTTTTAACATAATTTCTTTTGATGGAGCAAGGTATAGTTGGTATTCCCGGATCTCCAAGTTTTTTAGGTACTCCATCTTTAAAAGTATAATTAGCAAGCATAGTGGAGATTTCAGTTTCCGGTATTTTTCTCTTATTAGTAATGATGTCTTTCATGTACTTTGCATAAGGAGGCATTTTTAAGATATCAGTTAAGCAAGTTCGCAAAAATACTGGCCTAATCATTTCAGCAAAGTGTTCAAATTCTTCATCATCTTTCTTTTTAGTTGTAACACCCCGGATACAACTTTCCGCATTCGTAACTCCAACTCTTGCCTTTTCCGGAGATGTGATATGATATTTCTTTCGTGGTTGGGTTTTTGTCCTTTGTCTTGCTTTTTGTTCATGTCATGCATCTCATCTCTTTGCATCTTTTGCATTGCATCATGTCATCATGCAACCTTTTTTTTAAAACTCATCTAAATAAAATCGAATGGATCTTCGGTCTATTTAAATCGAGGGATATTCACATGGTGATTTCTCTTTAAAACATATTTAAAGTCTCCTACTATTATTAGGGAGCTCTAATAAAATTATTCCATTTATTTGGAATTAACCTTAAGCCACTTGCAAAATATCCCATGCCGTTGTTATCTCAATTCTTGGTCTCCAACCTTGCCCATAATTTTCATCATTTTCCGGAGCTCCACCAAAAATCTCAACATTTTTGGACACTTCAAAAACCTAGTCCTAGTTCAAACCCATTTGAATTTCAAATGAGTTTGAATTTAATTCCTGCAATCGTGTCCACACCATTTTTCTTGGAACAAACGCATTTTTTGTGAGTCCGGGAAAATAATCCCCATGCCCAAACTCTTTCTCTAACCTTTTCTTTTCTTCCCTTTCCTTTCTTTTTCTATGTTTTAAGAGAAGAGAGGAGAGAGGAGCCAGCCCAGCCGGCCTCTTGGGCCTAAGCAACCAGGCCGGCCTAACCATCCCCCGCAGCCCACCTAAACCATATCTAACCCTAGCGAGCTCTGCTCGATCCCATCTCCTCCTCTCGTTCCCTCTGCCCGCCGCCACACACCCATCGCTCGGTCCCATCGCCCTCCTCTCGATCTCCTCTCCCCATTGTCCTCCTCCTCCGCTGCCACACACAGAGAGGAGTTCAGCCCCGCGCCCGGCCTCTGCAACACCACCGGGGCGGCCAACTCCGGCGGCCCTCCATCGCCTGCGCCTGTGCGCCTCCTCCTCGCCAAGTCCCTGTCGCCCGAGCGCTCGAGGAGAGGAGCTCCTCGAGCACCTGCACCCGCATCCGTCGTCCTCCACGCCCAGCAGGAGCCCCGCGCCGCTCGTCCCCTCCGTTTTGGTCGGAGTTCGCCGGAGCCCCAGCACCGGCCGCCTTGCACCCGCGAGCACCACCACCTCCAGCGCGCCTCGAGCCTCCTCCTGTGCGCCTCCACTGCCCGACGACCCTCTACATCCACCTCCAGCAGCTCTCCCTGCGACCTCCTCTCCATCACTGCCTCGTGTCGTCCCTACCGACTCCAACCACGGAGCCCCGCCGCTCGCCTGAACGTGGCATCCGCCTCCTGTTCGTGCTGCATCATCTCGTTCGCGGGCACTTCTTTGCCATAAGTGCTCCTGACTGAGACCCTCAAGTCATCTACCCGGAGCCCAAGTCCGAAGACTACCGTGGACATGTTGCTGGTGTCACTTGGATTCGTCAAGACCGCCAAGACCCATACCTGGATCGTCAAGTTCGACTACACGGAACTGCCAAGTACCACTACGATTGCGTGTAGATCTACGGACGCCAAGACCGGACCAACAAGTACCCCGACAATGTGTGTAACTCTATCGTTGACCCCGTGGACGTCAAGTTCCTCGCCGTGACCCCGATCCTCTATGGATCATGAACAACTACTTCATCTACGAAACGTGAACCACTACTTCCACTACCGTCGCCGTGTACCACTACTTCCACTACTGTCGCGAGAACGTCTACTTCCACTACAAACTCGACCCGCTCCGGAAATGCACGCTTCGAAGGTATAACCTCGAGACGTCGCCCGTGAATGAATGCATGTTGTATGAGATGCTCGTGTTTGCACCGTGCCCGTTTGCTTCATGCACGTTCCTCCTTGTTTGCCATGCCGTCGACCCATGGGAACCCCGTAACCGGGATCACCCCACCATGTTCCGCACATCCGCACACTTCTCATTTGCATCGGTATCTCATCAAGTTACCGGAACCGGAATGTTGCCGTGGCACCATTTCTGTTTCACCGCCGTGGCACCATTTCTGTTTCACCGCCGTGGCACCCTCATGTCAACATTTTCATAAAAATTGCATAAAACTTGCATATATCATTCGCATCATGATAACAACATTTAAAATGTTTAAAATTGTTGTTTGCTTTATATTGCTAAATGACATATGGGGATTTTCCGGAATTGTTGTTTGTTGTTCCGGCCTCATTTAAACTTGCCTAGATAGGTAGTTTTATTATGCTTCACCTCATGCCATGTTTAACAACATTTAACATTGTTTGGTAGCTTAAACGAGATTAAACAAAATATGTCAATGTGGTGTTTTGTCAATATGCAACTCGTTGCATATTGAGCTCCACTTAATTTGTAGTATTGTTTGTTGCACTTTGCCATGCCATGCCTCATTAAACTGGACATGCATCATACTTGTTTGTGCATCATGCCATGTTTATGCTTGTGCATTTACCATGTTGTTTGTTTCTTTCCGGTGTTGCTTCTTAGTTCCGGTAATGTTGCGATTGTGAGGATTTGTTCGACTACTCCCGTTCGTCTTCTTCATGGACTCGTTCTTCTTCCTAGAGGGATTTCAGGCAAGATGACCGCTACCCTGGATCTCACTACTATCATTTCTATGCTAGTTGCTTCGTTCTATCGCTTTGTTGCGCTTCCTATCACTTGTTCCTTAAGCCTCCCAAATTGCCATGAACCTCTAACCTTTGACACCCTTCCTAGCAAACCGTTGTTTGGCTATGTTACCGCTTTGCTCAGCCCCTCTTATAGCATTGCTAGCTGCAGGTGAAGATGAAGATTGCTCCATGGTGGACAGGGTTATGCTGGGATATCACAATATCTCTTATATTATTAATGCATCTATATACTTGGTAAAGGGTGGAAGGCTCGGCCTTATGCCTGGTGTTTTGTTCCACTCTTGCCGCCCTAGTTTCCGTCATACCGGTGTTATGTTCCCGGATTTTGCGTTCCTAACGCGGTCGGGTGATTTATGGGACCCCCCTGACAGTTCGCTTTGAATAAGACTCCTCCAGCAAGGCCCAACATTGGTTTTACCATTTGACTCACCTATTACCTTTTTCCCTTGGGAGTCGCGCATCCTAAGGGTCATCTTTATTTTAGCCCCCCGGGCCAATGCTTGTCTAAGTGTTGGTCCAAACTAGAGCCACTTGCAGCGCCACCTCGGGGAAACTTGAGGGCTGGTTCTAGTTGTACGTAGTGCTCATCCAGTCATGGCCTGAGACGAGATACGCGCGGCTACTAACAGGATGTCGGCACGCCGGGAGGTCTTGCTGGTCTTGTTTTATTACTGTCGAGATGTCTTGTAGCCGGGATTCCGAGACTGATCGGGTCTTCCCGGGGAGAAGGAATATCCTTCGTTGATCGTGAGAGCTTATCATGGGCTAAGTTGGGACACCCCTGCAGGGTATTATCTTTCGAAAGCCGTGCCCGCGGTTATGTGGCAGATGGGAATTTGTTAATGTCCGGTTGTAGATAACTTAACACCAGATCCGAATTAAAACGCATCAACAGCGTGTGTAGCCGTGATGGTCTCTTCTCGGCGGAGTCTGGGAAGTGAACACGGTTTCTAGGTTATGTCTGACGTAAGTAGGAGTTCAAGATCACTTCTTGATCATTACTAGATGACGACCGTTCCTTTGTTTCTCTTCTTGCTCTCATTTGTGTATGTTAGCCACCATACTTGCTTAGTCGCTGCTGCAACCTCACCACTTTACCCCTTCCTTACCCATTAAGCTTTGCTAGTCTTGATACCCATGGTAATGGGATTGCTGAGTCCTCGTGGCTCACAGATTACTACACCAACAGTTGCAGGTAGAGGTTATGCGATGATCATGACGCAAGAGCGATGTTGCTTGTTTTGGAGTTTCTTCTTCTGCTTCTTCGATCAGGGGATAGGTTCCAGGTCGGCAGCCTGGGCTAGCAGGGTGGATATTGTTTGAGTTTCTGTTTATGATTCATCCGTAGTCGGATGTTGTTCTTGTATGTTGTATTGTTGTATTCATGTGACATTGTATGTATCGGATGTATCCCCACTATTATGTAATGTTGATGTAATGATATCCACCTTGCAAAAGCATCTTCAAGATGTGCTTCTATCCTTGGTGGGACCTTCGAGTTCCTTTAGGATAGGGTCGCATCTTGGGCGTGACAAGTTGGTATCAGAGCCTCGACCGACCATAGGAGCCCCCTTGATTGTTGGCCGTTGTTGAGTCTAGAAAAAAAACTATTTCGAGTCTTAGGATTATATATATCGGAGAGTAGGATTCTTTTTACTCCTCAGCCCCCTTCATCGCTCTGATGAGGACTCCTGACGTAGATGTTTTGTCTTTCCTCGTCTCAGATTTCACTAAATTTTTTTAGGATCACGCGGGTATCTTGGGATCGTTCCGATATTCTTATGACGAGAACATTGTTCTTGCTGCCTCCTGGCATTTAGGGGTTGTGGAAGTGTCCCGGGGAGTTGAGCTCCGAGGTGTTGTCGTCATAATTTTATCGTTGCAATTCTGGAATACCTAAGTTTTGCCGACATCAAAAATCTCTTTTATGCAGTTGTTGGTGAGATAACCTCGACGTCACCCAGTACTGGGGAGTTCGGGAGTATTGCCATAGCTCGTATAACGGATGCTTTTCGAAGGTTGAGGTACACGATTTCCGAAGGTTTCTTGGTTATGTGTTGACGGATGGATACAGCTGGATGTAGGGATTGTTAGTTTTGGGTGATATATATTGCTTCCCCTGTATCCCCAACACCAGATTCCATAACCAGAAAGTTTCGGGAGTTCATAGGTGGGAATTCAAGTAGATCCTAGAATATCTTTCCAACAGATGCATGATATGGGATTGGGTAAATCTCTATCATATGTATTTGTTTCGGCTTATTTCTGCAAGCCAATCCTTTGTTTTGTTTTTTTGTGGTATTCGAGTTGCTTTGAAGTCAAATGTTCAATCCATACCTTTCCTAAACGGGGTTCTCATACTGCTATGTGAATACTAATCCTTTTTTATCATTGAGGTTGTGATGTTAATTCTTTTCCAACTGGTGCGCTTCTCTTCGAGATGATCCCATCATTCTCTCCATCCGCAAGATCAATTCTAAGTTTTCTCAATGGTGTTTGTTTCGCTCATCCCAAGTTGTCTTTGTTTTTCCCCACCCTCCCACCCTTTTCTTCAAGGACTCATATATTTTAATCAAGTATAATTTTTTCATGTGAGAAGTCTCTTCATTCTTTTCTTTCAATGTTCTTAACCGGTGATTTCCCATGAAGATGCTCAACAGTTTCAAGTTCATCCTCCTCCATTCTTTTTTGCTTCTCCGGTGGATCCAATTCAAGCTTTCAGTGTTCATCATATTCCTTTCCTCGTTCCTAATGCTTTCTCATGTCGATGCACCTCTTAATCACTCACCTCTTGCTATTCATTTGTTCCGGAGTGTTGAAGATATCTCAGAAGATTTGTGTTTCCATTCTTAATCCGTTCAAGCTATTTGGAGATTGTTATCTCATTCAAGCCATTTAATTCTGCCAGTGCAATCTTTATTTCAAGCAATCCTTCAACGATGGTTCTTTCGAGTGGGCCCTAACCCACAGGTCTTTTCCCAGGATCTTACCTAACTCTTCTAATTTTCTCGGAGCCATTCCCAAATTCATTTCAAAGTGTGACGTAAGAATGGATTCCATCAGTCATATGCCTTCTCCAAGATCGTTTTCAAACTCTTTTCATCATTGATTCAACCTTTCTATTCTTCATTTCGGAGTATCTCAACATCTCATGGTGGTGTTTCTCATCGTCATTCTCGGATTTTGAAGACCGAAGAAGAGTTTTTCCTCCAAATCTTATCCGTTCTCTCAGAGATGCGTAGTTCAAGCTTGATGCCATCCTCTCATAATTGTTTTCGATTGTGAGAATTCTTTTCTTACCATCTGGAGCATTTCATGAGTTGTTTCCATTTCTTTCCTCCGAAGGCCATCATGTCATAATTCTTCATTCTCAGCATGTAGCTACCGTTCTCCAAATCTTACCAGTGAATCGTTCAAATACCCTCTAATCAGCTCATGATTTCTTTGTTCTCTTGTATCTAAAATCTCTCAAGTATCTTCGTTCGTTTTCTAATTCTTCTTGGTGATTTGTGCCTTTGCTATTTTCATTTTCAATTATTATGGTGGTTCGTTCAAGATTTCACTTCCTTCGTTATCATATCAATTCATTCATTCTTTCGTTGTTTCAATTCCACTGGTGGTTCCATCAATACCTTCTCAAGTTCGTGCTATATCTCTCTTTAATCATTTTTCAACGAGAATAAGTAGTATGTAAAATCCATTGCTTGTCATCAATTTAATTTGATGAAGGATAAGCATACAATAAATCTTATTCTTATTTCCTCGAGGTGATTCAATTCTTTTCTTCCGGAGATTGTTCATGATGAAGTAATTCTCGGTTCTATTGTTTCATCTTTTCCTTTTCCGGAGTTCCAAGTTTTCTCGGTTATATCAACGCGAAGCTCCATCTAAATCATTACAAGGCTTCACCTTGTGTTTTCAACTTCTCCTTCCTTTTATCATCCTTTTATTACCGGAGTTCTTCATTGAGGCTCTACATGGTGGTTCGTCAAGGATTCCTTTCATTCTTCAATTGTTCTTCAAGATTTCTCTCGGAGTTAAGATCCGCCAAGCTATACTCTAAAAATTAACATGGTGTTCAACACATGTTTTGTTTTGAGGAGTTCAAGTATTCTTCATCGTGCATTCCAAAGTGCAATTCTTTCTACCTTATCTTTTGAGGTGGTGCTATGTCATTCTTGACAATTTCCATTCGCGTTTCGGGATTCGCATGTTGTCAAGAATGAGGTATTTTAAATCCATTAATCTCTTCGTTGGAGTTATCTTGTGTCATATTTCACCTAAAGCCTTCCCTAAGGAATGTTGCTATTTGTGGTGCTTATCAATGATCCGAGTTATCTCTCTATTATCTTGGTGGAAGAAGTTTTTTTCATCTCGTTGGTGTTATCAATTATATTATTTGTTTCTGTAGTGGCAGAATTTCGCCTCAATTTTGAGAAGTTTTCCATAAGCCCACTACAATCTTATTCGTTTCATTGTGTGTTTTCCAACAACTCCGTTCGATTCTTCCTTGCAAGGATGCTTTCCAAGTTCACTTGTGGCAAAAGTTGTCATTTTCTTCTCCGTCCCTTTATCCCAACGGTCTAACTTCTATTCTTTCATTACGGAGGCATTGTGATGTTGTGCTCTTCACCCATCACCTCGTTTTGTGAGGATCATGTTCTTTTCTTGCTTATCCATTTAACCGGAGTGTTGTATCATCTCTTCAATATCTTTTCATCTCATCAAGTTTTCTTCTCTTTTCTACGGGAGTGCTGTCCAAATTCTGCCATTCTTGTTCCTTGGCTATCTCATTATACCAATGTGGTCATATTCTTTTCGTTCGTGAAGCTCTTATTTCCATGTCTTTGCAACCTTCAAGTCCTCGTAATGTTGCTTGTTCCTCTTTTCTAACGGATTGTTTGCAATCTCATTCATCTCTGTTGTACTCTTTCTTTTAAATTGCTCAACCTCTCAAGGTTCGTGGTTTTACTCGTTCGTCAAAGAAGCAACTTAGTTTTACCTCTTCTCTTCCTCTTCCGTTTCTCTCCGGTGCCATCCTAGATCTCGGGACGAGATCCTCTCGTAGTGGTGGAGTGTTGTAACACCTCGGATACAACTTTCCGCAATCGTAACTCCAACTCTTGCCTTTTCCGGAGATGCGATATGATATTTCTTTCGTGGTTGGGTTTTTGTCCTTTGTCTTGCTTTTTGTTCATGTCATGCATCTCATCTCTTTGCATCTTTTGCATTGCATCATGTCATCATGCAACCTTTTTTTTAAAACTCATCTAAATAAAATCATATGGATCTTCGGTCTATTTAAATCGAGGGATATTCACATGGTGATTTCTCTTTAAAACATATTCAAAGTCTCCTACTATTATTAGGGAGCTCTAATAAAATTATTCCATTTATTTGGAATTAACCTTAAGCCACTTGCAAAATATCCCATGCCGTTGTTATCTCAATTCTTGGTCTCCAACCTTGCCCATAATTTTCATCATTTTCCGGAGCTCCACCAAAAATCACAACATTTTTGGACACTTCAAAAACCTAGTCCTAGTTCAAACCCATTTGAATTTCAAATGAGTTTGAATTTAATTCCTGCAATCATGTCCACACTATTTTTCTTGTAACAAATGCATTTTTGTGAGTCCGGGAAAATAATCCCCATGCCCAAACTCTTTCTCTAACCTTTTCTTTTCTTCCCTTTCCTTTCTTTTTCTCTGTTTTAAGAGAAGAGAGGAGAGAGGAGCCAGCCCAGCCGGCCTCTTGGGCCTAACCAACCAGGCCGGCCTAACCATCCCCCGCAGCCCACCTAAACCCTATCTAACCCTAGCGAGCTCTGCTCGATCCCATCTCCTCCTCTCGTTCCGTCTGCCCGCCGCCACACACCCATCGCTCGGTCCCATCGCCCTCCTCTCGATCTCCTCTCCCCATTGTCCTCCTCCTCCGCTGCCACACACAGAGAGGAGTTCAGCCCCGCGCCCGGCCTCTGCAACACCACCGGGGCGGCCAACTCCGGCGGCCCTCCGTCGCCTGCGCCTGTGCGCCTCCTCCTCGCCAAGTCCCCGTCGCCCGAGTGCTCGAGTAGAGGAGCTCCTCGAGCACCTGCGCCCGCATCCGTCATCCTCCGCGCCCAGCAGGAGCCCCACGCCGCTCGTCGCCTCCGTTTTGGTAGGAGTTCGACGGAGCCCCAGCACCGGCCGCCTTGCACCCGCGAGCACCACCACCTCCAGCGTGCCTCGAGCCTCCTCCTGTGCACCTCCACCGCCCGACGACCCTCTACATCCACCTCCAGCAGCTCTCCCTGCGACCTCCTCTCCATCACCGCCTCGTGTCGTCCTTACCGACTCCAACCAGGGAGCCCCGTCACTCGCCTGAACGTGGCATCCGCCTCATGTTCGTGCTGCATCGTCTCGTTCGCGGGCACTTCTTTGCCATAAGTGCTCCTTACTGAGACCCTCAAGTCATCTACCCGGAGCCCATGTCCGAAGACTACCGTGGACATGTGCCTGGTGTCACTTGGATTCATCAAGACCGCCAAGACCCATACCTGGATCGTCAAGTTCGACTACACGGAACCGCCAAGTACCACTACGATTGCGTGTACATCTACGGACGCCAAGACCGGACCAACAAGTACCCCGACAATGTGTGTAACTCTATCATTGACCCCGTGGACGTCAAGTTCCTCACCGTGACCCTGATCCTCTACGGATCATGAACAACTACTTCATCTACGAAACGTGAACCACTACTTCCACTACCGTCGCCGTGTACCACTACTTCCACTACCGTCGCGAGAACGTCTACTTCCCCTACAAACTCGACCCGCTCCGGAAATGCACGCTTCGAAGGTATAACCTCGAGACGTCGCCCGTGAACGAATGCATGTTGTATGAGATGCTCGTGTTTGCACCGTGCCCGTTTGCTTCATGCACGTTCCTCCTCGTTTGCCATGCCGTCGACCCGTGGGAACCCCGTAACCGGGATCACCCCACCATGTTCCGCACATCCGCACACTTCTCATTTGCATCGGTATCTCCTCAAGTTACCGGAACCGGAATGTTGCCGTGGCACCATTTCCGTTTCACCGCCGTGGCACCCTTTTCATTCTGCCATGGTGACAAATGCGTCATAACATGCTCATGTCAACATTTTCATAAAAATTGCATAAAACTTGCATATGTCATTCGCATCATGATAACAACATTTAAAATGTTTAAAATTGTTGTTTGCTTTATATTGCTAAATGACATATGGGGATTTTCCGGAATTGTTGTTTGTTGTTTCGGCCTCATTTAAACTTGCCTAGATAGGTAGTTTTATTGTGCTTCACCTCATGCCATGTTTAACAACATTTAACATTGTTTGGTAGCTTAAACGAGATTAAACAAAATATGTCAATGTGGTGTTTTGTCAATATGCAACTCGTTGCATATTGAGCTCCACTTAATTTGTAGTATTGTTTGTTGCACTTTGCCATTAAACCGGACATGCATCATACTTGTTTGTGCATCATGCCATGTTTATGCTTGTGCATTTACCATGTTGTTTGTTTCTTTCCGGTGTTGCTTCTTAGTTCCGGTAATGTTGCGATTGTGAGGATTTGTTCGACTACTCCCGTTCGTCTTCTTCATGGACTCGTTCTTCTTCCTAGAGGGATTTCAGGCAAGATGACCGCTACCCTGGATCTCACTACTATCATTGCTATGCTAGTTGCTTCGTTCTATCGCTTTGTTGCGCTTCCTATCACTTGTTCCTTAAGCCTCCCAAATTGCCATGAACCTCTAACCTTTGACACCCTTCCTAGCAAACCGTTGTTTGGCTATGTTACCGCTTTGCTCAGCCCCTCTTATAGCGTTGCTAGCTGCAGGTGAAGATGAAGATTGCTCCATGGTGGACAGGGTTATGCTGGGATATCACAATATCTCTTATATTATTAATGCATCTATATACTTGGTAAAGGGTGGAAGGCTCGGCCTTATGCCTGGTGTTTTGTTCCACTCTTGCCGCCCTAGTTTCCGTCATACCGGTGTTATGTTCCCGGATTTTGCGTTCCTAACGCGGTCGGGTGATTTATGGGCCCCCCCTGATAGTTTGCTTTGAATAAGACTCCTCCAGCAAGGCCCAACATTGGTTTTACCATTTGCCTCACCTATTACCTTTTTCCCTTGGGAGTCGCGCATCCTAAGGGTCATCTTTATTTTAGCCCCCCGGGCCAATGCTTGTCTAAGTGTTGGTCCAAACTAGAGCCACTTGCAGCGCCACCTCAGGGAAACTTGAGGGCTGGTTCTAGTTGTACGTAGTGCTCATCCGGTCGTGGCCTGAGACGAGATACGCGCGGCTACTATCAGGATGTCGGCACGCCGGGAGGTCTTGCTGGTCTTGTTTTATTACTGTCGAAATGTCTTGTAGCCGGGATTCCGAGACTGATCGGGTCTTCCCGGGGAGAAGGAATATCCTTCGTTGATCGCGAGAGCTTATCATGGGCTAAGTTGGGACACCCCTGCAGGGTATTATCTTTCGAAAGTCGTGCCCGCGGTTATGTGGCAGATGGGAATTTGTTAATGTCCGGTTGTAGATAACTTGACACCAGATCCGAATTAAAACGCATCAACAGCGTGTGTAGCCGTGATGGTCTCTTCTCGGCGGAGTCCGGGAAGTGAACACGGTTTCTGGGTTATGTCTGACGTAAGTAGGAGTTCAGGATCACTTCTTGATCATTACTAGATGACGACCGCTCCTTTGTTTCTCTTCTCGCTCTCATTTGCGTATGTTAGCCACCATACTTGCTTAGTCGCTGCTGCAACCTCACCACTTTACCCCTTCCTTACCCATTAAGCTTTGCTAGTCTTGATACCCATGGTAATGGGATTGCTGAGTCCTCGTGGCTCACAGATTACTACACCAACAGTTGCAGGTAGAGGTTATGCGATGATCATGACGCAAGAGCGATGTTGCTTGTTTTGGAGTTTCTTCTTCTGCTTCTTCGATCAGGGGATAGGTTCCAGGTCGGCAGCCTGGGCTAGCAGGGTGGATGTTGTTTGAGTTTCTATTTATGATTCATCCATAGTCGGATGTTGTTCTTGTATGTTGTATTGTTGTATTCATGTGACATTTTATGTATCGGATGTATCCCCACTATTATGTAATGTTGATGTAATGATATCCACCTTGCAAAAGCGTCTTCAAGATGCGCTTCTATCCTTGGTGGGACCTTCGAGTTCCTTTAGGATAGGGTCGCATCTTGGGCGTGACATTAGTTGACTTAGGTGGAAAGTGCATAGGCTTTTGAACGCATGGTTCTCTTTCCTTTCCATGTTTTCTAGCAACAAAGCATGTTTTAGCATATCTTTTATTCTTAGGTTATGGGTTATCAAGATCAACAGCTGGTTCTATCTCAACATCATTATCTGGTTCTTTACCATTTGGTTGAGTCTCTTCATGAACCTCATCATTATATTTTTCATTATCAGAAGGTGAGTGTTCATTACCAGATTGAGTTTCAGCATCAGAGATAGATACTTCATTATCATTATCAGGAGGTTTCTCTACTTCAGGTTCACTAGAGTTGTATTTCAATTGTTTCATAACATTTGCATTGAAGTGATCTTGCTTTCTAATGTAATTATCAAACTCATAAAGGCATTGACTAGGATGTTTATTATGAGGATCATCACTATCATTGAATTTCATTAAAGATTTTACCTCTAACACCTTAGGTGGTGGTGTTTCAAGCCCATGTATTTCTTTGATAGGTGGTAAATTTTTAACATCCTCGCCTTAATACCTTTTTCTTTCATAGATTTCTTTGCCTCTTGCATATCTTCAGGACTGAGATATAAGATACCCCTCTTCTTCGGAGTGGGTTTAATAGGTGTTTCAGGAGGAGTCCAATCACCATAATTTTTCAATATGTTATTCAATAATTATTCAGCTTGCCCAATAGTTCGTTCCCTGAAAAAACACAACCAACACAACTATCTAGGAAGTCCCTAGAAGCATCGGCTAGTCCATTATAGAAGATATCAAGTATTTCATTTTTCTTAAGAGGATGATTGGGAAAATCATTAAGCAATTGGAGAAGCACCCCCCCCCCAAGCTGGTGGGAGACTCTCTTATTCAATTTACACAAAGTTAAATATTTCCTGCAAGGCAGCTTGTTTCTTATGAGCAGGGAAATATTTTCCGGAGAAGTAATAAATCATATCCTGGGGACTACGCACACAACCAGGAGCAAGAGTATTGTACCAAGCTTTAGCGTCACCCTTTAATGAGAACATGAATAACTTGAGAATATAATAGTAGCGAATCTTCTCATCATGAGCAAAAAGGGTGGCTATGTCATTCAACTTAGTAAGATGTGCCACAACAGTTTCAGTTTCATAACCATGGAAAGGATCAGATTCAACCAAAGTGATTAACTCTGGGTCAACAGAGAATTCATAATCCTTATCATAAATAAAAATAGGTCAAGTAGCAAACTCAGGATCACATTTCATTTTAGCATTCAGAGATCTTTCTTTATACTTGCATAATAATTTCTCTAGATCATCTCTATCCTTACAAGCAAGAATATCTCTAGTTGCCTCCTCACTCATAGTATAACCTTCCGGTATCTTTGGCAATTCATATCTAGGACGACTAGTTCTACCAGGTGTTTCTCTAGTTGCCTCCTCATTTTCAGTTTCAAGTTCATCATCAAATTCAACAATATCATGTTGTCTTACTCTAGCTATTTGTTCATCAAGAAATTCACCTAGTGGCACATCATCATCAAGCAAGGTACTAGCATCATCATGAGTAGCAATCATAGCAGAAGTAGCATCATCAATAACTTGCGACATATCAGAGTTAATGGCATGTTGTGGTGTTGCAAGTTTACTTATAACAGAAGGTGAATCTAAAGCGGAGTTGGATGGCAGTTCCTTACCTCCCCTCATCTTAGAGGGAAAAATCATAGGCTTTGCATCCTTCAGATTCTTCATAGTGATAATATGATAATAATCCCAAGTGACTCAACAAATATAGCTATGCTCCCGGCAACGGCGCCAGAAAAAGGTCTTGATAATCCACAAGTATAGGGGATCGCAACAGTTTTCGAGGGTAGAGTATTCAACCCAAATTTATAGATTCGACACAAGCGGAGCCAAAGAATATTTGAAGGTATTAGTAGCTGAGTTGTCATTTCAACCATACCTAGATATTAATTATCTGCAGCAAAGTGATTAGTAGCACAGTAATATGATAGTTTTGATGATAGCAGCAGTAGCAACGGTAACGGTAACAGTGATAGCAGTGATATTGTAGCAGTAATGATAGCAGTAGCAGTAGTAGTAACTTAGTAAGAAGAATATAAGATAAATTCGTAGGCATTGGATCGGTGACTCGTTGGATGATATTCATCATGAGACAGTTATAACCTAGGGCGATACGGCACTAGCTCCAGTTCATAAATATAATGTAGGCATGTATTTCGTAAATATTCATACGTGCTTATGGAAAGAACTTGCATGACATCATTTGTCCTACCCTCCCGTGGCAGTGCGGTCCTATTGGAAACTAAGGGATATTAAGGCCTCCTTTTAATAGAGAACCAGAACAAAGCATTAGCACAAGGTGAATACATGAACTCCTCAAACTACGGTCATCACCGGGACTAGTCCCGACTATTGTCACTCCGGGGTTGCCGGATCATAACACGTAGTAGGTGGCTATAACTTGCAAGATCGGATCTAGAACATGGATATAATGGCGATAACATAAATGGTTCAGATCATAAATCATGACACCCGGGCCCAAAGTGACAAGCATTAAGCATGGCAAAGTCATAGCAACATCAATCTCAGAACATAGTGGATACTAGGGATCAGACCCTAACAAATTTAACTCGATTACATGATGAATCTCATCCAACTCCTCACTAACCAGCGAGCCTACGAAGGAATTACTCACTCCCGATGTGGAGCATCATGGAATTGGCGATGGAGATGTGTTGGTGATGACAAAGATCAAAGATCCCTCTCTCCGGAGCCTCAAACAGACTCAAGATCTGGCCTCCTGATGAAGAACATGAGAAGATGGTGGCTCCGTCTCGTGAAACGCGATAATTCTTTCTCTCTGATATTTTTCTGGAATGATGTGATTTTACAGCATCAGTTTGAGGGTCAGCGGGGCCACCAGGTGGGCAGCACCCACCTGGGCGCGCCTGGGGGGCAGGCGCACGCTGGTGGGTTCTGCCCACCCAGGTGCCCCCCTTAGGTACCTCTTGGCTCCAGAAATTCTCTTTACTGATATAAAAAATCCTCGCAAAGTTTTGTTCCATTTTGAGAACTTTTATTTCTGCACAAAAACAACACCATGGTAGTTCTGCTGAAAACAACATCAGTCCGGGGTTAGTTTCATTCAAATCATGCAAAATTAGAGTCCAAAACAAGAGGAAAAGCATTAGGAAAAGTAGATACGTTGGAGACGTATCATTCGTCATGTTCACTAAGCCGGCCTCCATATGCCGGCTTGTGGCCACCCGGCTTAAGCAGCGAGCATGAATGTCTTTGATGCCAAGATCTTTATAATTGGGAAGCTCCAGTTTTGATTTGCCCTTCTCAAATAAGGGTGTTTCTTCTTTTGCCATGTGCTTGGCTAATACCTTGGAGGTCTCAGGCGTTTTTTGACTCGCCCCAATAATGGCAATATCATCAGTATTCTCTTCAAGGGGGCCTCTGTTGGGGAACGTTGCATGGGTAACAAAAAATTTCCTATGCTCACCAAGATCAATCTAGGGGATGGACATCTACGAGAGGAGAGATTGCATCACATACCCTTGTAGATCGCTATCCGGAAGCGTTAGGAAACGCAGTTAGTGTAGTCGAACATCTTCGCGATCAATAACGATCCATCCCGTGAACTCCCGATCTAGCGCCGAACGGACGACACCTCCACGTTCAACACACGTACGGCTTGATGACGCATTCACCTCTTCAATCCAGCAAGCGATGGTGAAGTAGTAACTCAAGTCCTCCGGCAGCATGACAGCGTGTTGGCGATGGTGGTGGAGAAATCTCGGTAGAGCTTCGCTAAGCACTATGGAGAAGAAGATGGCTATGAGGGAGAGGAGGAGCAGCGCTGTGGCACGAATAGATCTGTATGGGTGCGGCTTCCCTTTCTCCATCTCTCTATATATAGGGGGAAGGGAGGAGGAGGGGGCGTCCCTAGATCCCATCTCGGGGGGCGGCGGCCACCAAGGGAGGCGCCTAGGGTTTGGGTGGCCGCCCTAGGTGCCTTTCCCCCCAAGCAAGGGGGAGTCAACCCTAGGGGGCGCATCTACTGTCCTGGCCCTCGTAGGATGGGCCGAGGGGGAGCACAGCCCCTTAGTGGGCTGGTGTGCCCCTTCCCCTTTGGCCCATGAGGCCCCCCAACACTTGTCGGGGCCCCCAAACCCCTTTCGGTCATGCTGGTCATCACCTGGTACCCCCGGAACACTTCCGGACTCCAATACCCTTCGTCCAATATATCAATCTTCACCTCCGGACCATTCCGGAGTTCCTCTTCACGTCCGGGATCTCACCCAGGACTCTGAACAAGCTTTGGTAACCATCATAATGACTCAATTATACTTATATCGTCACAAAACGTTAAGTGCGTAGACCCTGTGGGTTCGAGTACTATGCAGACATGACGGAGACGCCTCTATGGTCAATAACCAGTAGCGGGACCTGGATGCCCATATTGGTTCCTACATATTCTACGAAGATCTTATCGGTCAAACCTTGATGTGAAGGATTCCGCTAATCCCGTATGCATTTCCCTTTGTCTATCGGTATGTTACTTGCCCGAGGTTCGATCGTCGGTATCTCCATACCTAGTTCAATCTCATTATCGGCAAGTCTCTTTAGTCATTCCGTAATACAATATCCCATGGCTAACTCATTAGTCACATTGCTTGCAAGCTTCTTGTGATGTTGTATTACGGAGTGGGCCCTGAGATACCTCTCCATCATAGGGAGTGAAAAATCCAAGTCTTGATCTATGCCAACAGACACCCTCGGAGATACCTATAGAGCACCTCTATAATCACCCAGTTACGTTGCGACGTTTGGTACACACAAGGTACACCTATGGTTGTGACGCCCAGATAATTAAGCCATAATAATCCCCTGCTAATGATGCGATGTCATCACATTACTGTTGCTAATCCTCGCTTGATCCAAATCTTAGTTCAAAGTCAAATTCAAATTTAAAATGCAAGTCAAATTATTATCTCTTCAAAATTTCAAACAAAAATGTTCATTGGGTTGCAAATATTCACTAAATAATTATCAAGTAGAAACCAACATCTTTTGACTCACCATTTAATTCCTAGGAAATTATAAAGTGGTCCAACAGCTACCAAAATAGCCTTTTCAAAATAAATAAATGTGTATGTATTTCAAATTGACTTTAAACTTTGTGGGACTCTCTAGAGTAATGACTAATATTTATGTGTGAAGTTTCATCTAAATCAGAGATTGTTTGCTCACTCAAATAAACACAAAGAATAGCTACTTAATTGCCAGGAAATAAAAAAAAAAGAACAAAAGGGCTAACTAATGTGCACTTGGGACCTAGGTCTACTAGGAGGCCCAACCCACGCCCCACTCATCTCCCTCTTCGCTACACAAGCCGAGGGGGGGTCGTGGCAGCCATCCCGCCGTGGCCGCGCCCGGCAAATCCTATTTGACGCTCGTTAGCGTCAGAACGTTGCGCTTTCGCTGAGGCGAGCCTCCGGTTGGGCCGGCCCACGTAAAGGGATTTGCGTTTAGTTTGATTCGCTCGCTGCTGCTTCCTTCTCTATTCCTTACGTTTTTTTTTCGTTTTTCTTCTATGGTTTTTTGCTTCCAGTTTTTCCACTGTTTCGTCCGGTTTTCTATTGTTTTGTTTCATTTTTTTCTTCTGTTTTGGTTCCTTTTTTATTTCATTTTTTCTTTCATCTTTCCTTTTTATTTTCTGTTTATGTTTTTCTTCTCTTTATTGCGTATTATATAAAAAGTTCATTGTGCATTAAAAAAGTTCATTATATTCAGAAAATGTTCATCGTATATTATGAAAAGGTTCATCGTGTATTATAAAAATGTTCAGCGTGTATTATGAAATTGTTTAACGTATATAAAGAAATGTTCATTGTGTATTTAAAATTTGTTCATCGTGTATGAAAAAATTGTTCATCGTGTATTAAAAAATTGTTCAATGTATACTAAAAATGTTCATTTGTGTACTTGAAATTTGTTCAGTGTTTGTTTACAGAAAAGGTCACTCTATTTTAAAATTTGTTCAACATATATCATTAAAATATTGATTTTTTAAAAAAGGATTTGGCTCTGGCTTTCGTACTTTAAGGCTGGCGCTGAGCTTATATTGTTGTACTTCCTCCGTCCGGAAATACTTGTCCTAAAAATGAATAAAATGGATGTATCTTTAACTAAAATAAGTCTAGATACAACCATTCCTAGGACAAGTATTTCCGGACGGAGGGAGTACGTCGCTAGCTCGGCTGGCTAGGCACGCTAGAATCCACAAGGAGGTCAAGAGTTCGATCCCACGCGTGAGCTTATTTTTTTCGAATTTTCGCTAGACGGGTGATAATTGGGCCGGCCCGATTGCGCATCGCTTCAGCGAAGCCGCGACGATCGGGCGCACACGGGCGGCGTATAGGAGCTCTCGCCGCGCCCCTAGGTGACGTGTCTTAAGGCGGAGCCCCCGACATGGCCAGGGGGCCATTCCCCGGCCCCCTGGTCGCTTAAGGCGGAGCCCCCGACCCCTCTCGACCGAATCCTAGGTATTTTCCCCATTCCCCTCGCGCCCCACACTCTCTCATCCGAGCCTTGCCATCGTCATCTTCGTGTTTGGAGATCCCCCTGCCTTGAGCTACTGTCCTGGAGCCGCTCCGACCTCGTCTCCATCGTCCATGCGCACCAACACATCGCCAACCCGCTGCATCACCAACACTGCGTTGTTCATCTCCATCTCGGTCGTGTTAGCTCAGTAAGCTCCAGGCGACGTGGGTAGTGTTTTTCGTTGTTTCGCTTTGAATAAGCTGTGCGTGTGTGTGTTGATGTGATGTAGGCATGCAGCATGCACGTAGGAGCGGGCTGAGTCGTGTGCACGATCACCCTGCTGTCTTTCTTTTCTGTTTTGACTTTGCCCGGTCAGTGTGGCAAGCTTGCGATGCGGTCATCGTGGGATGGCGCGGTGAAACCGGATCGCGGCAGACTGGCCAGGCTAGATAGCTAGGTTTCCCTGTAAACTGAATAACAGAAGAGATAGAAGTGATTACGGAAAAGCTGGGGTTCCGCCCGGCGACCAAACAACTGTCTCATCCATCTCTCTTTCTCTCTCACGTCCGATCTTGATTGCCTCGACGACGACAATTGGCATCAGAGCTCGGTGTTTGATCCTGCTCCGGTGGCCGGCGGTGTTTGATCCGTGGCGGTGCACATGTCGGGCGACGAGTCGGACGGGAAGAGCAAGGGCGGCGCTGTATCACCGACGCGGATGCCTTTGTCCAAGGCGCCGGTCGCGCGCCTCACTGGCAGCTGCAGCGGCGAGTTCTGCGTGGTAGAGCGCGTCGTGCGCGAGCAATCCGGGGCGTCGATGATTCTCACCCGCACCAATTACCAGGAATGGGCACTTGTGATGCAGGTCAAGCTGCAAGTCGCTCGTGTCTGGACTGCGGTGATAGAAGACGGCGCCGACGAGATCGACGACCGGCGCGCGCTGCAGATCATCCTCACCAGCATTCCGCCAGAGCTGCTGCGTGTACTGGCCGCGAAGGATACAGCGAAGATGGCATGGGAGACTATCAAGACCATGCGGATGGGCAGCGCGCACGCCCGCGAAGCCAAGGCGCAGGTGCGCCGGCGAGAATTCGAGGACCTCCGGTTCAAAGACGGGGAGTCCATCGAGGACTTCGGGCTGCGGCTCTCCGCCCTCGTCGCTGATCTCGAGCTCTACGGCGACCCCGTCACTGAGCACAAAGCCGTCCAGAAGTTCCTCCGGGTGGTCCCTCGCCGTTACCGCCCGATGGCGATGGCGATCGATTCTCTTCTCGATCTGAAGGCCATGACCATTGAGGAGCTCGTCGGCCACTTCCCTGCATGCGAGGACCATTATGACCTTGATGACGGTGCACAGAACGCCGGGCGCCTGCTGCTCACGCGCGAGGAGTGGCCAGCCCGCGAGAAGACGGGGGAAGGCGGTGGCTCGTCGTCAGGAGGCGGCGGCGGCAAAACTGGCAAGGGCAAATCACCCACCAAGGCCAAGCCACAAAGCGGTGGCAAGGGTGCGTCGGGGAGCGCGGGCGGCTCTGGCGGCAAGAGGAAGAAGGGAAAATGTCATCATTGTGGGATCCCAGGGCACTGGAAGAAGGAGTGCCGCACCTGGCTCCGCGAGCAGGAGCAAAAAGCCAAGCCGGAGCAAGCAAATCTGGTGCAAGCCGACGCCGAGCATGATCACGGCCTTTACATGGCCACGGTGACCGCCGTCGACACCTCACAGCTGGTCGCGCCCCAGCAGGTGCACCTCAATGAGGAAAAGGTTCTCCCTGTGCCGTCTCTGGACGGCGTGTGGTTTTTCGACACCGGGGCCAGCAGCCATATGACGGGGGACCGGCGCGTGTTCTCGGCGCTGGATGAAACCGTGCGTGGCACGGTGAGGTTCGGCGACGGATCTGTGGTGGCGATACAAGGGCGCGGTTCTGTGGTCTTCCGTTGCCAGAGCGGAGGCCAGCGCGCGCTCACCGGCGTCTTCTTCATCCCAAGCCTTCGCACCAACATCGTCTCCGTCGGGCAACTAGGCGAGGCCGGCTGCATCATCGACATCAGGGACGGCGTGATGGCGGTCCATGACCCGTCGCGGCGCGTGCTAGCGCACATCAAGTGCTCCACCAACCGACTGTACACCGGAGTCCTGGCGTTGGACGTGCCGGCGTGCCTGATGGCGATTGGGGATGACGAGGCCTGGCGATGGCACACGCGTATGGGACATCTTCACTTCCGCGCGCTCCGGGCCATGGCGACCAAGGAGATGGTGCGGCGAATGCCTGTGATAGATCGGGTGGAGGAGTACTGCGACGGCTGCGCCCTTGGGAAGCAGCACCGCTCACCATTTCCCCAGGCCAGTGCACACCATGTAGAGCGCGGCCTAGAGCTCATCCACACTGATCTCTGCGGCCCCATCGAGCCCACGACGCCGGCGGGTAACAGATATTTTCTATTGGTCGTTGACGATTACAGTCGGTATATGTGGCTCGAGCTGTTGAAGTCCAAGGACGAGGCGCACGCTCGTTTCAAGAAGGTCCAGGCCATGGCGGAAGCCAGTGGGCAGTGCAAACTGCGCGCGTTCAGATCGGATTGCGGTGGCGAGTTCAATTCTGCCGAATTCAGATTGTACTGCGAGTAGGAGGGCATTCAACACTTCACCACCGCGCCTTACTCCCCGCAGCAGAATGGGGTGGTCGAGAGACGCAACCAAACAGTGGTGGAGATGGCGAGGTGTATGATCAAGAGCATGTCTATGCCAGCTCTGGGGCGAGGCGGCGCGGACGGCAGTCTACCTGCTGAACCGTGCCCCGACGAGGAGCTTGGATGGTGTCACCCCCTACGAGGCGTGGCACGGCCGTAAACCCGCAGTGCACCACCTGCGCACGTTTGGGTGCACGGTTCACGTGAAGAACGTTGGGCCCGGCATCACCAAACTGAGCGACCGCTCGACGCCGATGGTATTCATCGGGTATGAAGAAGGGTCCAAAGCTTACCGCGTGTACGATCCGGCAAGCAACAAGGTACGGGTGACACGTGATGTTATCTTTGAAGAAAGCAGGCCCTGGACATGGCGTACTCCGGGCGCGGCAACTGATGCTCCAACGCCGGCGATGTTCACCGTGGTCTATACCATGGAACAAGGCGTGCGGGAGCGTGACACTGGGCTGGACGCTACGCCCCCAACGCCGCGGAGCCCGGCGACCCCCTCTTCGTCAACACAGGGGACGCCGTGCACGCCCGCGGTGATCACGCCCGCGGTGACCATGACCGCGGCATCCACGCCCGCGTCATCCACGCCGTCCATGTCCAGTACTCTTGGCAGGGACATTCGCTGGGCCACCCCACTCAGTCACGATGAAAATCGGCGAGACATGGACACTGGTGACATTCATTACCGTCGCGTGTCGTGCATCATGGACGAGACTGAGGGGGAGGCAGTGCGTGAAGCGATGCTGCACTGCCTGTTGAGCGCTGGGGAGCCAGCCAACGTGCATGAGGCACTCGAAGATACTGCGTGGAAAGGTGCCATGGATGCAGAGATGGACGCCATTGCCGAGAATTCCACCTGGGAGCTCACCACGCCCCCGCGTGGACACAAAGCGATCGGGCTCAAATGGGTGTACAAGGTGAAGCGCGATCCTGACGGCAATGTCATCAAGCACAAGGCACGGTTGGTAGCAAAGGGCTACGCACAGAGGGAGGGCGTGGATTTTGAGGAGGTATTTGCGCCCGTGGCTCGAATGGAGACAGTCCGTCTTTTCCTTGCACTCGCTGCGCACTCTGCATGGGAGGTGCACCACATGGATGTGAAATCAGCATTCCTCAACGGTGAGCTCATGGAGGAGGTGTATGTGGGGCAGCCACCTGGCTATGTGGTTGACGGGAAGGAGAATCAGGTGCTGAAACTGTCGAAGGCACTGTATGGCCTGCGCCAGGCACCAAGAGACTGGTATGCAAAACTTCATGAGACCTTGGATACACTAGGTTTCACTCGCAGCCCACTTGAACATGCGGTCTACAGAAGGGGAGATGCCCAATCGTACTTGCTGGTGGGTGTGTATGTGGATGACTTGATCATTACTGGCACTGACAAGAATCATATCATTCAGTTCAAGGATCAAATGCAGAACCTGTTCAAGATGAGCGATCTCGGCCTCCTAAGCTATTACTTGGGGATCAAGGTGGTTCAGTCAGAGAGCTCGATCACCCTGTGTCAGCGTGGTTATGCAGAGAAGATACTTGAGCTGGGTGGCATGAAAGGTTGCAATGGTTCACACACGCCAATGGAGTGCAGGCTCAAGCTGAGAAGGGAAGATGATGCTAAGTCCTTTGATCCCTCTCTTTACCGAAGCGTCATTGGAAGTCTGAGGTATCTGACACACACCAGGCCAGACATTACTTATGCAGTAGGCATGGTGAGTAGGTTCATGGAGAAGCCAACGGTGACACACTGGTCGGCGGTGAAGCAGATCCTGCGGTATGTGCAGAGCACTCTGAATTATGGCTGCTACTACACACGAGGAGGGACGGGTGATCTACTGGGCTATAGTGATAGTGATCACGCCGGAGATGTTGGAGACAGGAAGAGCACATCTGGTCAGGTATTCTTCTTCGGTGGAAACCCTGTTTCATGGACTTCACAAAAGCAAAAGGTGGTGGCCATTAGTTCTTGTGAAGCTGAGTATGTGTCAGCAGCAGTGACAACTTGTCAAGGCCTCTGGCTGAGCCGTTTACTCGCTGAGATGAAGGGAGAAGTTCCAACCAAGTTCAGGCTACTGGTGGACAACAAGTCAGCTATCGCACTTGCAAAGAACCCTATCCACCATGACAGAAGCAAGCATATAGATGTGAAGTTCCATTTTATTAGGGAGTGTGTGGAAGAAGGGCAACTGGAGCTTGACCACGTCGGGACTGCTGATCAACTTGCAGATGCGCTGACGAAGGCATTGGGTCCTGTGCGCCATGTGGAGATGCGACAGAGGCTGGGAGTCAGAGAGATAGCCAAGATCCCTGGAGCTTAAGGGGGAGAATTGTTAGCTCAGTAAGCTCCAGGCGACGTGGGTAGTGTTTTTCGTTGTTTCGCTTTGAATAAGCTGTGCGTGTGTGTGTTGATGTGATGTAGGCATGCAGCATGCACGTAGGAGTGGGCTGAGTCATGTGCACGATCACCCCATTGTCTTTCTTTTCTGTTTTGACTTTGCCCGGTCAGTGTGGCGAGCTTGCGATGCGGTCATCGTGGGATGGCGCGGTGAAACCGGATCGCGGCAGACTGGCTGGGCTAGATAGCTAGGTTTCCCTGTAAACTGAATAACAGAAGAGATAGAAGTGATTACGGAAAAGCTGGGGTTCCGCCCGGCGACCAAACAACTGTCTCATCCATCTCTCTTTCTCTCTCACGTCCGATCTTGATTGCCTCGACGACAACAGGTCGTTGTTGTCATTGCCGTGGGTAGCCGTTGTCCCAACCGGATCTCCACCACCGGCGCCTCCCCAACCTCATGAGCTGGCCATCGACTCCTGTGGTGAGCCCTCCATCGATTCCCCGGTTTCCCCTCTTCAATTTGGCGTCGTAGACTCGCGCCCGGCTATCGCCGCCAAGGCCGAACCTCTATAGCTCCACCGCGGGCATACTTGCTAACTCCTTGCCCTGCCTCTGTGACCCTTTCTCTGTACGCCGCGCCACTCGCCTCTGCTCGCCCGCGCTGCACGCTCGCCCGGACACCCCGCCTCCGCCTACTGCTAACCCCGGCACCGCCTCCTAGCTCGCCCCGTAGTGCCGGATGCACCAGCGCCGGCCTGCTCTCCTGTTGCTCACCCGCCAGCCCCGCTGCTTCCCGCCGCCCGTGCCCTGCGGCTGGCCTTGCCTGGCTTGCCATTGCTCCTGCTGGCGGCCTCGCGTGTGCCTTGCCGCGCCCGGCTGCCCATGCAGCCACTGCCTCCTGCTACGGCCGCCCGCTGCTACCGCCGCTGGTTTGGCCGTCGGTGCCTCTGGTTGCGCTTGTGCGGGGCTAGCTAGTGGTCGGTTAATCCCCCACTAACGCCCCTAATTTACCCTTAGGCCAAATGACAAGTGGGGCCCAAGTTTGATTAGTCTAAAGTGTTAATTACATATTAGTACCACTATTCATTAACATGTAGGCCCCCATGACCCTGTTGACTGGTCAGTTGGTCAGTTGACCGCAGATGCAGTGATGACACCATGCAGATGTCATTTCCCCTTTTTCTGTTGATTTAAATAAGTGAAATAATTGCAGAAAATCAATAAAACTTCTAAAATTATTATAACGTAACCTGTAACTCGGATGAAAATACTTTGTACATGAAAGTTGCTCAGAACTTCGAGACGATTCCGGATACACTGTCCGTTTGTCCGCCACGCGTCCCTAGCATAGCGAACATGGAACTGTCCCCCTCCGGTTTGTTTGTCAAAAAATGCCTAACTCCAAGAAAACATTTCCGGATGTTTTCCCCCTTCGCCGGTATCACCTAGCACTGTGTTATGGCATCCCTATCACTGCTTATTGTCTTGTCATGCATAGTATTGCACTTGTTTCCTATGTATATATTGTTTCTTCCCCCTCTTCTCTACGGTCTTCTCTACGGTAGACTCTGAGATCGCTGCTGATGCCACTGTGATCGGCTATGTCACCGACGACCCTTCTGCCCTTTCAACGGAGCTTCCAGGCAAGCCCCCCTTTGATCATCCCGATATCGCTCATTAAATTCTCTCATGCTTGCATTAGATTTTATTATTGTAATTGATTGCTCCTATTATGATGCATAGCGTGCTTTTGAACCTGTTGTTGTACCTTACCTGCTTATCCTAAACTGCTTAGTATAGGTTGGTTAGTGATCCATCAGTGACCCCCACCTTGTCCTTGTTGCCCCTGCTTCATCATCGACGACTTGATCAACGTGATCAACGACCAGAGACCGACACATCACCGCACACACCCTTAGTTGTACGACTCTGCATAGTTACTATCGAGTGCCCAGGGTGATACCTCATAACACACTCCTGATGATAACTCTGTAGTGTAGTTATTCGGTCATGGTCATCGAGGGTGATTCCTCCTTCACCATTCCAGCTACAAACTATCGTGCAACACCTCAAGTGTGAACCTCAAGGGTGATTCCTCCTAAGTTCACCTTAATGATTACATCGAGTGGAATCCACCGAGCGTGATTCCTGAGGGTTTCCCCTTGATGTTTGGACGCACGGTTACCTTGACTTTACTTGAGACCATTGTTGAAGTCGGTTCGGCACTGATGGGTACCCGCGAGTTGATGTGAAAGTTGGGTGGGCTTGGAGAGCACCCATGAGATAATTACGTGGCACGGCCGGGCATTTTGGGCCCTTGCCATAAGTCCACGAGATAGGGCGACAGGGTCAAATCGATCGTGAGTCTCTGCTCGTCTTCGCGAGATCCCTACGCACTAATGATATGGGTATTTGTTCTGAGTTGGCCTCTGCCCTTTACGCACTAACCATCACGCGGGAATATTTATGGGCCTCAGCGTCGTGGTATAAGCCGAAGCTTTGTCAGACGTCTAGTTCAATATTGTGGGCCTGTCGGGCTAGTGCCATCCATGATGAGGTGGTGCTCATCCCGGCTCGTCACACAATGACCCGGAGTGCAACGGGCGATGAGCCCAAGACCCCGGAGTGCTTAGGATGTAGACCGGCGAGGACCTCTCTACTGAGCCTAGGTAGGGCTACGACGTGTTGATCTTCTGAAGCCGGGCATTGACTCAGAAAAGTGTGTCCGGCCAGAGAAATCAAGCGTGTTGGATAACATGGTGCACCCCTGCAGGGAAGTCATCTATTCGAATACCGTGTCCATGGTAATGGACGTTCAGACTTGTATCCTGATCTATTACAACTAGAACGGGTTACTTGAGACAGGTGATGGATATGTTGGCTCTGGGATTGCTTTCTCACACGGAGTCGAGGAAGGATCTCTGGGCGTTAATGCTACAACATGTTTGTTAATTATAAATTGCTATTTGTCGGCGGCGGGGGCACGGTCTACTTCCGTGGCCGCCGGGCACCTATGGGGCACGGGGGGCCCCTTTTCTGGTTCGGAGAGGGGGTGCGGAGGCCGCGTGCAGAGCGGATCGAGGTCCCGGGCGCGCGGTGGAGTGAGAGAGACGAGCGATTTTTACCCAGCTTCGGAGCTCTCCGGAGAGATAAAACTCCTACTGCTGCTTTGTGTTGTTATTTGATCTTGCTCGAATACGAGCGCAAGGTGGTGTGGTGTGTATGTGTTGGACCGGACTCTGATCCTGCGTCCTCAGATGAACCCTAAAACCTACCTTGCCGAACCCTCGGAACCCCTTCTACGTGCGCATGGGCCTCCCTTTTATAGTCTAAAGGGGGCACCAACAGGTGGCAACGTAAGAAGAGGGGGTAGAAAGGTAAAAACGCAGGTTGGTGTAACAGTGACCAACAGTGCCCCCTACCTAACTGATGGCAGGGGACAAGGGCATTTAATGCCCGTCCGGTCGCCCCAACAGTGCAGGGAGGCAATCATCAAGTGAGCCACCAGTTGCCACGATGGGGTCTCTGTCATCTCCGCTTGCCACCTCGCTCCGCATGGCTGGGTAGTGCCTCGCCACGTGCCTTTGGGACGGTCTTGTGATGACACGTCGCTGGATGTGCTGGAGTTTGGTTGGCAATCTTGCCGCGGCAAGTGCCTTGCCGCGGTCCTCCTCTTGTCGTGTCGGCAAGCTTGCCGGTGCTCGGGCCTTGCCGGGGCGCGCGGGGCGCTGCGGCAAGTCCCCTGGAGGTGCCTCGGTCGGCCTTCCCGGCAAGCTCCTCTTGCCGGGGCCTTTGTTCTCTTCCCGGCGAGCTCTTCTTGCCGGGCCTTGGTTGGCCTTCCCGGCAAGCTCCTCTTGCCGGGGCCTTGGTTGGCCTTCCGGGCAAGCTCCTCTTGCCGGGGCCTTGGTTGGCCTTCCCGGCAAGCTCCTCTTGCCGGGGCTTTTTAGCTCGAGTATTCTGTCCCTGAGCGACATCAACGTAGCCGCGGAGGACCTTGGCGGACGCCCCGCAAGCCCTGCCGCGGGTTGCCGCGACTGCCCGTGCACAAGTTCGGGGTACTAAGGTACCCCCCTACTTTAGTACACCGACAATAGCCCCCGGGCCTGGGCCATACACGGTGCCGAGCGTTGTTGGGCCAGGCCCAAAACAGTGCACGGGCACGCGTGGCCTGGGTCCACACAAAATCGGACTCTGCCCCCACCGCGTCCTCCCGCAACGGCACGCGTCAAATGCGGCATCGTGGGCGATGTGGGCGGTGCGTGCGGGGCTGAGTCCTCGCGAGCATGCATCGAGCCATGATGGAGGGGACGGCCCACGCCCTCCCTCCTAAACGGAGGTAGGTGTGGGGGCGTGGTGCATTTACTGGACGGGGCTAGCGCGCGGCTTTTGAGGCGTCCGCTCCCATGCTCACGGGGTGGGGCGAGACTGCCTCACCCGTCCACTCGGCGCTGCATCCCTGCCACGCGGCTGCCATGCGCTTGGGGTCACGGACGGTGGGATTGGGGAATCCGGGCCGGCGTGAGAAGAGACAGCGGATCGGGCTCGATTCCCTGCTCTCCCGTGCCTTGATTCGCCGAGCGGGGCGGCCGGGCTCCCACCCTGCTCCTTTATAAGGGGCAGGGGGGAGGGCACAGAAGCCCACACTCCTTCATCTCCTTCCTTTCCTTTTTAACTTCTGCTCCCCTTCCTACCATTCGTGATGGAGAAAGGGAATCCTGGCCCCTCGTCGGTGGCGGCGAGGGTTGCCGCCAAACAGCGCATCCCTCCCTCTGTCGCTCCTGCGGCGGCGGAGCCGGTCGAGAGGGGAAGAGGGAGGGGGCGAGGCCGAGGGCGAGGACGAGGGCGTGGCCGAGGCGCTCGGGGGAGAGGCGGCCGGGGTGGTGCGCCATCCCCGTCTCCGCCGACGGCTCCTCTCCTCGAGGCGGTCCACATTGGGGACGACCCCTGGGAGTTCTTCGTCAAGCTGCGCCGGGCACCTCGTCGACACCTCCGTCTTCCGGCTCCATTTGCGAGCGCGATGGAGCCGGACCCGCCCGAGATGCTGGAGTTGCGCATGAGGGGCTGCAGGATCAGTGGCACTCGAGTTAGTGTCGTATCCCCAGCCCCCGGCATGATGTACTTCGACCGAGGGTGGAAGACGTTCGCCCGCATCCATAGCTTGACGGCGGGGTTTACCCTCCATTTTAAGTTAATGGAGGGCAACCTTCTCGCCGTCAAGGTCTTCGGGGACTCTGGCACCCGGGCGAGATGTTGCGTGGACAGCTCCTCCGATAGCGAAGGTCCCTCCTCGAGCGAGAGTGATGAGGAGGGGAGCGATGGCGACGACGAGGGCGGCGGGTCCGACTAGGCGTCGGACGCTGCCTCGCGCGCGCCACCGGCGACCCCATCATCCGGGTCGCCGGCCTTCTGAACTCCCCAGGGCCGTCTCCTTGGGCGGCTGGCGTAGGGAGGCGGCGGAAGAGGAATAGGGGTGGCGGCGAGGCCGTCAAGTCGGAGTACGAGGGCGGGGTGCCCTCGACAGCGTGCTGACGTCCTGCCGCCCCGTCTTCGAGCTCTGCCTCCGGCGCCTCCGTCTCCGCCAAGCTCCTGGCCGGGCCCCGGGAAGTTCTCTTGGTGTCTTCTGGCACCCGTAGCTCGCCTAGGCTTTTCTTTTGCCCTTCCTGGCAAGCTTCTCTTGCCGGGGCCTCCTTGACCTACTTCCTGAAGAGAAAACAGGAGAGGGATTACGGGCACCCTTATCTTTTAATTTGTAAGCCTTCGGGCCTTAGCTGTATTTAAAGCTTGTAATCCTCTCTATCATGTTTTTCATCCTCCATGGACTCACACTAAATAGGGATGTTTTTAATGAAAAGAGGGGAAAGCTTGCCGGATTAGGTCTTTTACTTGATTGCGTGCCCTGTACGTTTTCACCCTACGCTTTCAGGGAACTTGCCGGCGCGGGCACCTTGCCGTGGGCGCCGAGTGCGGAACATCGGCAACGGAACTGCAACCGACAGGAAACCTTGTCGCGGAGCTAGTCGCGGCTTACTTAAGTCGTTGAGCGGACTCGAAACGATAGTAAGGCAACTAGCTATGAGTTGGTTCCCTGCCGGCGGTGTCGCGGCCGACAAGAAACCTTGTCGTCAGGCTAGCCGCAGTTCACCTAAATTGTCGAGCGGACTCGAGGCAACAGTCGGTGCGCGACTAGCTACGAGTCGGTTCCTCCGCGCACAGGTTCTTTTCGTACAAGGCATGATCGTTCAGAGACGCGGCCTCGCTTTCGCCAGCCCACAAGAGGATGCATGACGAGGGATGGAAAACTTATCTGGTATTACAGCCCCCGGTGACTCTGGCTTGCCGGGGGTGACTCTTGATATTTGCATCCCCCGGCAACTTTGGCTCCGCCGGGACCTAAGTGCTGGTGCGCCTTGCTCTGTCCTTGCCGCCAGCGTTGTAGCCCCGGGGAACCCTGACTTGCCGTGTAGGGATCTTGGCGGCCGCAGCCCCCAGTGAAATCGGCTTGCCGGGGCCTCTTCGCCAGTGCGCCCTTCTGGTTTCTCTTTGTCGCTGTTATTACAGTCACAAAAATAACTAAGACAGCGCCGAAATAAGTTATTCTTTGCAACGTAATCTCAAGTTGGGCAATGCGATGCCATGTTTCATCCTTTGCATGTTTACACTCTACGCTTCTAGGGAACTTGCCGGTGCTAACACACTTGCTGAGTGCGGAACGTCAGCAGCCTGCTGGCGGTGTTGTACCCGGCAAGAAACCTCCTCGGGCCAGTTGCAGCGCACTTGCATTGTTGAGCGGACTCGAAAACAAAGCAAGGGCGCAACTTAACCACGAGTTAGCTCCTCTGCGCACAAGTTTCTCATACAAAGGACGTACCATGGCAAGGCTTGCTACGTTACATCCTCGACTTCATTATACCCCTTGTACGTTTTTGCCCTACGCTTCTAGGGAACTTGCCGGTGCTAACACACTTGCTGAGTGCGGAACGTCAGCAGCCTGCTGGCGGTGTTGTACCCGGCAAGAAACCTTCTCGGGCCAGTTGCAGCGCGCTTGCATTGTTGAGCGGACTCGAAAACAAAACAAGGCGCAACTTAACCATGAGTTGGCTCCTCAGCGCACGGGTTTTTCGTACAAGGGACGAACGTACGAGGAACATAACATAAGCGCCCAAAACTAAAGAAAAGAGCTATGCGCTCGAGCTCGGGTGACTTAGCTTTTCTGTCTTTCGCAGTCCGGCGAAGCTGCGCTCCTCCCATGACTCCTTCCCTTGTACGTTTTCACCCCCCCCCCCCGCGCTTTTAGGGAACCTGCCGGTGTAAACACACTTGCTGAGTGCGGGACATCAGCAGCCCGCTGGGGTGTTGCTTCCGGCAAGAAGAACTTGCTGGGCTAGTTGCGGCGCGCTTTCATCGTTGAGCGGACTCGAAACGGATCAAGGGCGCAACTTAGCCACGATTCGACCCTTCTGCGCGCAGGTTCTTCGTACAAGGTACGGATTCTCAGGGAGTACAATCCAAAAGCTTAAAGCTGGACGCTTTTTTCGCCCTACTGGCTAGCGGAGCTCGATGGCGCATCCTCGACGGCAGCGCGGCACTCCGGGGAGGCGTGCTTGCCGGAGATGGTACCAGAGCTGTTCTTGCCGGGCTTGATCTTTGGCGGATTTGCCTTTGCTTTCTTGCACTTGCCGGTGGAGCTCGATGGTGCGCTCTCGATGGCAGCGCAGCACTCCGAGGAGGCGCGCTTGCCGGAGTGGGCATCAGGGCTGCACTTGCCGGACTTGAGCTTCTCCTTCCCCCGGGGAGCTTCTGCGGCAAGTGGCTCGCGCTCTGCTGCGGCTGCTGCTTCCCGGTAAATCTTGTCGGCGCAGATGAGTGCATCCCTCTTGTCACCTTGGACAGAAATGATACTCATCGGGCCAGGCATCTTGAGCACGTTGTATGCATAGTGAGAGGCTGCCATGAACTTGGCAAGCGCTGGTCGGCCGAGTATCCCATTGTAGGGTAATGGGATATCAGCAACATTGAAGGTGACCTTCTCTGTCCTAAAATTCAGCTCACTGCCAAACGTCACTGGCAGTGTGATCTTCCCCTTGGGCTTGCTCCTTCCCGGATTTATCCCTTGAAAGGTACCAGTCTCTTCGACCTCGCTGTCGGGGATCTGGAGCTTCTTGAGCACTGTGGAGGAAATCAGGTTCAGGCCGGCCCCGCCGTCAACCAACATCTTCGTGACCTTGAGGTTGCGGATTGTTGGTGAGACCAACATCGGCAAGCACCCGACCGCAGTGATGCTATCAGGGTGGTCTTCTACATCGAAAATGATGGGCGTGCCGGACCATTTCAGAGGCCTGCGTGCCTCGATGGATGGCTCCGTTGCGTTCACCTCTCGCACCCACTGCTTGAGTTAGCGGTGCGAGGCGTGCAGAGAGGCGCCGCCGTCGATGCACAGCACCTCTGTCGCCTTCTGAAACTCTTGGTCATCGGTCTCATCTTCCTCCATCTCATCTTCATCTTCGTCCTTGTCGCGGCCGCGGGGAGGCCTATCTCCTTGCCGCGGCTTGGGCTTGCCGCGGTGTCCTCCCCGGGCGGGAAGTTTCTTGCCGGATCCTCCGCCACCTCCCTGGGCTCTCTCCTTATCGCGGCGCTCGTACTCTGCTTTCTGCAGCTCCGCCATCTCTTCGACTTTCTTGCAGGTTTGGAGATCGTGGCCCTTGGTGCGGTGGATCTTGCAATACCGCTTGCCGGAGCCATCCTGCTTGTCGGCGGCTACCACAGCCTCGCCAGAGTCATCGGCCGTGGCCTTGTCGGAGCCGCCTGCATTGCCAGAATGCTCAACAGCTAGCACATCCTTAGTCTTTCTCTTCCTGTTGTTCCGTCTCCGGTTCTTCCTTGCCGGGGCGGTATCCTCACTGTCAGATCCTTCTGCTCCCGCAACCTCTCCGGGGATTTTCCTCCCCTCCTCAGCCCGTGCACACTTGTCGGCCAGAGCATAGAGCTCGCTGACGTCTCTGATCTTGCACATCGCCATCTCCTTCCTCATCCTGCGGTTGCGCACGTTCTGATGAAAGGCGCTGATAACCGCGGCAGGGTGGACGTCTGGGATGTTGCGTTGCACCTGGCTGAATCTCTGTATGTACTTGCGCAGGGGCTCCCCCTCCTTCTGAACGAGCAAGTGGAGGTCACTTTCCTGGCCATGAGGCTTGTGGCCGCCCGTGAAGGCGCCGACAAACTGATGACACAGGTCAGCCCATGAAGAGATGGAACCGTCCGGCAAGTGCATGAGCCAAGATCTGACATTGGGCTTGAGTGCCAGTGGGAAGTAGTTGGCGAGGATCTTCTCATCGCGCCCTCCGGCAGCCTGCACCGCGATGGTGTAGATGCTGAGGAACTCCGATGGATGTATCCTGCCATCGTACTTCTCGGGCACGTCTGGCTCGAAGTTCTTGGTTTTGGGCCACTGGACTTGCCACAGCTCGCGGGTGAACGCAGGGCAACCTGCCGCGTACGGCAAGTCGCCTGGCTCCCCTAGTGCATGCATGTCGACAGTGGGCCCAGCATGCTGGTCAGATTGACGTCGCGTTTCCCTTCTGCGCTCGATGCGAGTGCGAGCATCTTCGTGCCGCCGTTCTTGGAGAACATGGCGCTGGTCGCGTCGAGTTCGCGGGTCCGACGACGCGGTGGAGTCGCCGTCGGGGTTGGTCCGACGAGCCGGCGATCTTGGCCTTTGGGGCTGGGAGTGCATGGAGGTGGCTCCCCCAGCGGTCTTGTCGGCGTCGGCTTGCGCTTGGACGCCTCGCCGGGGCTTGTCGCCGTTGGCGAAGGCGATGAGGCTGTATATGGTCATCCTCCAGCTGTCGATCTTGTGCGGCGCCGGAGGGTAGTCTAGGAGCAGCTGGGCTCGGGCCAGCGCTTCCTCTGCTATCTTGGGTGGTGGCGGCGACGAGCGGCGCGAGGAGCGGGATGTGCTCGGACTCCCAACTGGATTGGGAGGTGCGTCACCCCGCCCTGGCGACCGTACCTCACTCGCGCCAGCATGCGGGCGTGCATGCTGACCTCGAGCGTCTCGCGACCCGCCAGCTTGGCCTTGCTCCAACGCGAGCACGGTGCTAGGAGCACCGGGGCGTTGTCGACCTTGCACCCCCTGGGAAGGGCGCGGTGTATGCATGGTCGCCGACGCTTGCGGGGCCTTGTTTTTGGATCTGGTGATGACGTGAGTCCCACCGTCAGCGCCCGCTCCTCCGCCGGCGCCCACTCCACCGCCCGTCTGCTCCGGCGGTGGTGGCGGAATCGATGTAGACGGAGCGGCTACCTCCGAAGGCTTCTTCTTCGGTGGCATGTCGATGAAGGCGTTGATGGAGCGCGCGCGGAGACCGGACCGGATGCTCACGGCCTCGACGCGCCCCCTACCTGGCGCGCCAAAGATGTCGGCGGCGGGGGCACGGTCTACTTCCGTGGCCGCCCCGCACCTATGGGGCACGGGGAGCCCCTTTTCTGGTTCGGAGAGGGGGTGCGGAGGCCGCGCGTAGAGCGGATCGAGGTCCCGGGCGCGCGGTGGAGTGAGAGAGACGAGCGATTTTTACCCAGCTTCGGAGCTCTCCGGAGAGATAAAACTCCTACTGCTGCTTTGTGTTGTTATTTGATCTTGCTCGAATACGAGCGCAAGGTGGTGTGGTGTGTATGTGTTGGACCGGACTCTGATCCTGCGTCCTCAGATGAACCCTAAAACCTACCTTGCCGAACCCTCGGAACCCCTTCTACGTGCGCATGTGCCTCCCTTTTATAGTCTAAAGGGGGCACCAACAGGTGGCAACGTAAGAAGAGGGGGTAGAAAGGTAAAAACGCAGGTTGGTGTAACAGTGACCAACAGTGCCCCCTACCTAACTGATGGCAGGGGACAAGGGCATTTAATGCCCGTCCGGTCGCCCCAACAGTGCAGGGAGGCGATCGTCAAGTGAGCCACCGGTTGCCACAATGGCGTCTCTGTCATCTCCGCTTGCCACCTCGCTCCGCATGGCTGGGTAGTGCCTCGCCACGTGCCTTTGGGACGGTCTTGTGATGACACGTCGCTGGATGTGCTGGAGTTTGGTTGGCAATCTTGCCGCGGCAAGTGCCTTGCCGCGGTCCTCCTCTTGTCGTGTCGGCAAGCTTGCCGGTGCTCGGGCCTTGCCGGGGCGCGCGGGGCGCTGCGGCAAGTCCCCTGGAGGTGCCTCGGTCGGCCTTCCCGGCAAGCTCCTCTTGCCGGGGCTTTTGTTCTCTTCCTGGCGAGCTCTTCTTGCCGGGCCTTGGTTGGCCTTCCCGGCAAGCTCCTCTTGCCGGGGCCTTGGTTGGCCTTCCCGGCAAGCTCCTCTTGCCGGGGCCTTGGTTGGCCTTCCCGGCAAGCTCCTCTTGTCGGGGCTTTTTAGCTCGAGTATTCTGTCCCTAAGCGGCATCAACGTAGCCGCGGAGGACCTTGGCGGACGCCCGGCAAGCCCTGCCGCGGGTTGCCGCGACTGCCCATGCACAAGTTCGGGGTACTAAGGTACCCCCCTACTTTAGTACACCGACACTATTCTATACTCTTTTGAATGCTACAAGATGCTTGAAGTTGCTAGTCTTTGATAGGCTAGGCCTTCCCTTCTATTCTGGCATTCTGCAGTTCAATCCACAGATACAACCCTTCCATTTGATACCAGTGCATTTTTAGTATAGATCTGATCCTTGCGAGTACTTTAGATGATTACTCACCGTTGCTTTGCTACCCCTTTTCCCCCTTCTTTGTTCTTTCTGATTGATGAAACGAGATGGTGGATCCCTGGAGCCAGATGCCACCACTGACGGATACTACTACATGGAGACCGCCGACGACCAGGAGTAGTTAGGAGGTCCCAGGTAGGAGGCCTTGCCTCTTCGATCGCGCTGCTTTTGTTATAGCCTTCTTAAGGCATCCTTGTTTAACTTATGTACGTACTCAGATATTGTTGCTTCCGTTGACTCTTGGCTATCGAGCTTGTATTCAAGCCCTTGAGGCCCCTGGCTTGCAATATAAAGCTTGTATTATTTTAATTTGTATCTAGAGTTGTGTTGTGATATCTTCTCGTGAGTCCCTGATCTTGATCGTACACATTTGCGTGTATGATTAGTGTATGGTCGAATCGGGGGCCTCATAAGTTGGTATCAGAGCCGACTGCCTGTAGGAACCCCCCTTTCCAACTCCTTGGCCGAAGTTGAGTCTAGGCTTTGAAAAACTTTTGCTAATATGGCTGTGCGGCTTACGGGCCCACATCGCCATTGGTTGGTATTAGGATCTTTTATTCCTCATCTATACTCTAGGAATCGTATCTCTATTCTATTTGGGTTAAATGATTTTTCTAACTCTAACCCTAGGCTCTCGTAAATATGTTCTCATAGAGAGCCCCTCACTCCAGATGATTGCTTGGTGCACCAGAAGTTTCTGAGGATACTCTCTGATGTTTTCCCGAGACCCTTGTGCCCTTCGCCGTTGCGATCCCTACATCCGATAAATCCTTATGGGTGACTACCTGCATTGTCGTTCATACCTTCATCCCTAGTTGCTCTTGTTATTTCAAGATGTCCTGAAATACTCTTCGATGTTCTTACACTACAAAAAAAATACACTTCCGTGATGATACGTGTTTGTCACAGTAGGTCGCATTTTTTGTCATGCATGTACATCCATGACAAATTTATGACAGAATCAAGATAGTCATACTTGTGTTGTCGTAGAAGTGTTCCATGACATTACCAAAATTATCATCATGGAAGTGTCCACTTCCATGACGATAAATCGCACGTCACAGAAGTGCTTTCGTCAAGGGTGACCGACACGTGGCATCCACCGTAACGGAACGCCGTTAAGCTATCGGGTCGGGTTTTGGATCCGATAACCCCTTAATAGCCCTGACCAATGGGGATTTTCCATGTGTAAAATCATCATTGGCTGGAGGAAACACGTGTCGGCTCGCCGTTAGGACAGATGTCATCCACTCATTGGACAGAAGGCGCCTATGATACGTCAACACATGGCACAGCCCAACAGAGGCCCATTCCTGTGAAAAGGCCGGCCCATTTGACTTGGCCAAAAGGTGGCGGGCTGGCCCATGTAAAGCCTGTTAACGGCATGTTCGCATATAGCCCATTTACAGCCCGCTAACCCAAGGCCCGTTACGCCCTATCCGAATTAGGCCCAGTAGCGTCATCTGGGCCACCCAATATGCTTCCAGCCCATTTTCACTTCTAGCCCATGTATAGCCCATGATGTCTTTCGGCCCATATGAGGCCCTATGTAACTCTTGGCCTATTAACGGCCCGTGGTGAAACTGGCCCGTAATGAACAGTGTATTACTTTACACCCATTAACGGCCCGTGGTGAAACTGGCCCGTAATGAACAGTGTATCACTTTATACCCATTAAGGGCCCGTTATTCTGTTGGGCCGTTTCCAGCCCATGTTATCTTTTGGCCTTCTCAGAGCCCATTTATTCTTGGGCTCATTTCCAGCATTCGTTTACTTACGGCCCGTTACTCTCATTTTCTGCTTATGGGCCAAATTCAGCCCGTGGTTTCAGTCGGCCCGTTTGTGGTCCGTTAACACGTTGGGCCGTTTTCATAGCGTCATGAAATACGGCCTATTAACGATGGCCCGTTATGGTCGGCCCATGAGCGGACGATTCCAACTCTAGCCGTTTACAACCATAATGCGGCCTGTTATTGGCCCATGTTTGGCCAATCGATCATACTGCCCGTATAAGGCCCATTGATGATACGGCCCATAGAAGGCCCTTTGTTTCTGCGGCCCGTAGAAGGCCCATTGTTTCTACGGCCCGTGGAAGGCCCACTGTCGGTGTCAAAACCGGCGGATCTCGGGTAGGGGGTCCCGAACTATGCGTCTAGGCGGATGGTAACAGGAGACAAGGGACATGATGTTTTTACCCAGGTTCGGGCCCTCTCGATGGAGGTAAAACCCTACTCCTGCTTGATTTATATTGATGATATGGGTAGTACAAGAGTAGATATACCATGAGATCAAGGAGGCTAAACCCTAGAAGCTAGCCTATGGTATGATTGTTGTTCCTCCTATGGACTAAAACCATCCGGTTTATATAGACACCGGAGAGGGCTAGGGGTACACAGAGTCGGTTACAATGGTAGGAGATCTACATATCCGTATTGCCAAGCTTGCCTTCCACGCCAAGGAAAGTCCCATCCGGACACGGGACGAAGTCTTCAATATTGTATCTTCATAGTCTTGGAGTCTGGCAAATGATGATAGTTCGGCTATTTGGACACCCCCTAGTCCAGGACTCCCTCAGTAGCCCCTGAACCAGGCTTCAATGACAAAGAGTCCGGCGTGCATATTGTCTTCGGCATTGCAGGGCGGGTTCCTCCTTTGAATAATTCATAGAAGATTGTGAACACCAGGATAGTGTCTGGCTCTGCAAAATAAATTCCACATACCTCCGTAGAGAGAATAATATTTACACAAGTTCAATCTGCTAACGTACTTCGTGGTGTGACGCCACACCACGGCCAAGCCTTTACTCGAATCATTTTTATTATTCCACCTCAGCGCGTTTAGCGAAGCGGTTTCCTTGGCACGTCTTGTTGAAGCAGAGATCGTGTCCCCTTATTCCGGGATCCTCATCAATACGGACGTGGGTAACCCAACCGCGCCATTGATTGTGGCGCTAGGGAGATAAGCGAGTTTTACCAGGCTGGTGGGGATGCATAGTCTCGTCCGCCCATATATAAGGAGATAAGGATCCACCTTTTTACCTACGCCTTCTTCCTCCTTTGCTTATCCATCTCTGCGTACTCGAGCTCCAGCGCCCAAGTCCGCACATCTCACCTCAACCTTCTCCAATCATGTCCGGAGCGGGAGGCAAGTGGATGGCCTCCTCCGTTATGGAGGGGCACATCAAGAAGTTGCGCAGCGCCGGATATTTATCCAGTGATATCGCGCACCGGCTCCCCGACGAGGGGCAGCTCATCCCCACCCCAGACCCCATGAGAGGGTGGTATTCCTTCCCCATTTCCTCCGCGGACTGGGCTTCCCACTCCACCCCTTTATCCGGGGGCTCATGTTCTACTACGGCCTGGATTTCCATGATCTGGCCCCGAATTTCATCCTCAACATCTCTGCATTTATCGTCATGTGCGAGGCCTTCCTCTGCATCTAGCCCCACTTCGGCTTGTGGTTAATGACCTTTAATGTCAAGCCGAAGATTGTGAAGGGCACCCAAGCGGAGTGCGGAGGCGCCATGGTGGGCAAGATGCCCAACGTCACTTGGCTCGAGGGCGCCTTTGTGGAAACCATCAAAGGGTGGCCATCGGGGTGGTTCTACATCACCGAGCCGCGTGACCCTGAATGGGCAGCGGCCCCCGAATTCAGATCTGGCATCCCCATGCGGCTCACTTCCTGGAAAGAGAAGGGCCTGCTGTGGGGTAGTTTGGAAGAGCTGACCGGACTCCAATCCTGTATCCAAACCCTGGTGAACAAGAAGCTCAAGCTTGTCAACGTAATCTAGGTCATGCTCATTTGCCGGATTCTCCCCTGCCAACAGCGGGACTTCAACTTGTGGGAGTTCGATCCGGCACATCACCAGATCTTGAGCGGGCTCTTCGACACTACGTACGAGGAGGCCTGGAGGGTGCTGTTCAAGGGCGCCGAGGCTCCCGCATCCGCTATCGAAGATCGCAGATTCAGCTTGCAGCATCCGGCTGGCGAGGGAAGCCATGTTATCCTTTATGGGACACTTGCTTTTCATAGTTTGACTCTATGTGGGATCTAAACTCCCAATACCTTTAACAGGCCTGGCAGGAGACGTCCGGACAGGCCTTACGTGGTGCCGGAGAAGAAGGCGAAGAAGAAGGCCACGGGAACCCGGAGGAGTTCCCGGCATCAGGTGTTATCGAATTCATCGTCCGATGACTCCGAGGCGGACTCCTCCCACGAGGACGAGGAGGAGAAGAAAGAGGCCTCTCCCCCAGCGGGGGGAGAGAAGAAGAGGAAGGCCTCCCCAACGAGGGAGGCCGAAGGGTCCAAGAAGGGAAGGACCTTTCCCCCGGACTGTTCCGCCAACGTCGGCGACGGCGACGAGGAGTGGCCCTCAAGGGCCAAGCCCCTGGCGAGATCGTGAGTATCCGGACTCCTGAATAACTCATAATTGTTCTTTTTTTCGCATAGCATCTTTTAACGCCGCATACAATCCTGTAGTCCGCCCAAGGACGATCTTCCCGCTTCATCGAGCGGGTCCTTGGGTTCATCGGATGTGAATAGCACTTCACTTCCGACCACCTCCTCCCCCCGTGATGCCGACGACACCGAGGTGGGATCCCGGAAAGGGACCCACTAGGAGGAGGAGGCCCCGGAGGTGCCGCAGGGCAACCTCCCGGACTTTGGACCGGATTCGGCACCGGAACCTGCAGTGGTTCCGGAGTCTGGTGGGCGGCCCCTTCGTAAGAAGGGCAAGACTATGACGCCTATGGCCTCCGTCCAACCGGAGGCGCCAGATAACTTGCTGGAGGCGCTTGACGGCGCTTCCATCAAAGAGGAACACCGCACTGTCATGAGTGCGGTGATTCAGAAGGTTCAGCTCGCCAAAAGCGGGCTGGCCGGAGCCTGCAGCAGCCTTCTAACAGGCTTTGAGGTAAGAATTTTAAGATATGTAAAATAGTACCGCATAGACAGTAGCCCCTGATGCTCGGTTCGGTGTTCTGAAAGAAAAGCCGGACTGAGGATCTAAAAAGATATACGCAGGAGTCTTAACAAAAATATGTCAATATGGGGATGGAGGCTGCGCTGCTGACCTCTGCCGCACTAACTGTGGAGGTCAATGCCTTGAAGCAGAGCCTCGAGCAGTCCGAGAGCGAGCTCGGCCGTGCCAAGAAGCAGCTCTAGGACAAGGAAGGTGAGTAACACCTTATTAAAATTGTACCTTATAGAAAAGGATTTGGTTGCAAGAGGAATGATAAGGATAACGTGGGTACTCCAGGGGCTACGAACGAGGTGGCGACCCTGAAGGTGGCGGTGTCCACGGCCGAATGCAATGCGGCCGCGGAACGCGCCAAGCGAGACAAGCAGGAGGCGCAGGTGGCGGAGGTACGGCAAGAGCTCCAGGCTCTCGTGGAAAAACACAGGAGTTTGGAGCGTGACTCGAAGACTCAAGAGTCCGAGCTTGCGTTGGCTCTTGAGAGTGCCAAAGCCGCTAAGGCCGAAGCCCACAAGGCCCTCCAGGAAATCGAGGCATTGAAGAAAATAGCGGCGGGTAAGGCATTCTTCATGCAAAGCAAGCATGTAAAAGTGAATTACTTGTTACTTACCCGAATTCGGAGCTCTCCAGGAGCGTTCGCGGATCTACCCCGTAGCATGTCCGATGCCGCCGCTTTCTACAGAGCCGAGGAGGGGAGCTCGCCGGAGAAGGTGTTCTGGTCTCAGTATGCTGAGGCCGAACATCCGGTGCCCCTTAGCGACCGGCTGAAGCAGCTGGTCGAGCTCCACAAGGTGGCCGAACAGGCCATGAGGGGCCTCATAGTTCGGATGCGGCCTAAAGAGGCCATGCCTGGGAGCTACTTCGGCCTGGTGCGGCGGCTGGTGGATGCTTGTCCATGGGTTGAAGTCATCAAGCACTTCCGCCTGTATTGAAGGTGCCCGTCGGGCCCTTGCCCGTGCTAAAGTGCACTGGGGCAGGATGGATGCTGAGAAGCTTGTGACGGACGTGCCACCGCCGGGCAAGGAGAATCGCATGCCTGAGATGTATTATAAGGGTGTCATGAAGGGTGCCCGCATTATTGCGGGTGAGTGCTCCAAACATGTAATATTTTAGTAGACTCGCATTTTGTTATCCTGTGCGCTGAAAACTTTGTTCATATGCGCTAAGCAACGCTTGTTAATTTAAAATATTACCTTCTGTGCGGCCGTTTATCAAATCTGAGAGATGGCAAGTCATCGGCTTCAGCCCCCATGCCACGAGTGCTGGGGTGTTCGGGATAAACTTGAGCACTCTTGTTCCCATTTTTGGGTCCATCTGGGGAGGCGCTCAACACAACGAACGAGGCAACCGGACTTATAATGCTTGAACACTCTCACTTAGCCATAGAATTCTATAATTTTAAATTTTGGCGAAGCCCCTAGTGTTCGGAAGGCCGAATTCGGGGCGCTATCCACGCCTGGGCCGGACAAAGTCGGTTCCTCGCTCTAAGCGGCATAAGGCTTTAGGGACTCGAAAAAACCTCTCGAACAATGACCGACTCTCGCCCCATCATGACAGTCAGTTTTAGCTTTCTCCACTGAGGTGCTCGCCCAGCTTAACTGGGGCACAATCGCAGTGGTTTTCCCAGCGCTACCTTAGCCAATATAACGGAACGTAAGGTACCAAAACATGGGAGCCGGGCAAACCCAACTATTGACCCAAGACATGATTCGGAGCCGGTGCATATAATTCTATAAGCTCGGGGTGCCACACTTGTAAAGTGTTCGGACTTATCACACCATAATGTGGGGAACTTAAGCCCCTGGTGTATTTAGCCGTACCAAAGTGTACGGATGCAACATGTCATAAATGAACATATGTATAAGAAAGGAATGTAATTATAGGCAAAAAGTGATGCATTGTTTATTCAAAAGATACTGCCATGAATGCAGAACGATACAAATAGTGCGATAAGCAAGGGGTGGAACTATTTAGCATGTCCCCCTCCAGGGGTAGGCTGCGGGATGGTGTATATAAAACAGGTATAATGCTCGTAATGGAGACCACCTGGATACTCGTTGTAGCTCTTCTCCTTCCCTGGCTGTTGAATCGTGAGTTCAGTAGGTCTACTGCCGGACATGGCCTCTGGTAAACGAAGTCCTGAGGGTAAGGAAGAAAAAAAATATGATGACCTATTTGGGAGCCCCTGGTGTGGTTGAGCCGCACTCTCGGCCTGCCGTGGTCGTGCCCCTCCCCCTATGCTCATAGTATCTCCAGAGCGTAGTGATGTACACGAAGTACTGGTCTTGCAATTTTGCGAGGGCTGGGGTTGGGGCTGCATTGCTACGCGTGCTCGGAACGTGCCAGGTGGTCTTGTTGTAGGTTACTCCGGGCGCGCTTGGCGGTGTCCGGTCGCTTAACAACCGGACTCGTGAATTGCCTTAAGAGGCTGCTCTGCACTTCTGCCGCGAGAGCCGCTGTATGCTCCTCCATTCGGAGGGAGCGTTCAGTGTTTCCGTTGACCGTGATGACTCCTCGAGGGCCTGGCATCTTGAGCTTAAGGTATGCGTAGTGCGGCACCGCATTGAACTTTGCAAACGCGGTTCGTCCGAGAAGTGCATGATAGCCGCTGCGGAACAGAACTATGTCGAAGATTAACTCCTCGCTTCGGAAGTTATCCGGGGATCCGAAGACCACTTCCAGTGTAACTGAGCCTGTACAATTGGCCTCTACACCAGGTATGACGCCTTTGAAGGTCGTCTTTGTAGGTTTAATCCTTGAGGGGTGTATGCCCATCTTGCGCATTGTATCCTGGTAAAGCAGGTTCAGGCTGCTGCCGCCGTCCATCAGGACTCTAGTGAGGTGAAACCCATCGACGATTAGGTCTAGAACCAATGCGGCGAACCCGCCATGGCGGATGCTGGTGGGGTGGTCCCTTCGATCAAAAGTGATCGGGCAGGAGGACCATGGGTTGAACTTTGGGGCGACTGGATCCATCACGTATACGTCCCTGAGTGCACGCTTCCGCTCCCTTTTGGGTATGTGGGTTGCGTATATCATGTTCACCGTCCGCACTTGTGGGGGGAAACCCTTCTGTCCTCTATTGTTCGGCGGCCGGGTCTCTTCCTCGTCATCGCTATGCAGCCCCTTGTCATTGTTTTCGGCAATTAACTTACTTGCCTGCTTGAATACCCAACAATCCCTGTTGGTGTGATTAGCTGGCTTTTCGGGGGTGCCGTGTATCTGGCACGAGCGGTCAAGTATTCGGTCCAAATTGGACGGACCCGGAGTAGTTCTTTTGAATGGCTTTTTCCGCTGACCGGGTTTGGAGCCTGTGAATCCAGTGTTGACTGCCGTATCCTCAGTATTATCACCATTAATGCGGCGTTTGTGCTTGTTGCGACGTGACCTGCCATTGTGGTCCTTGGTATCCGGACTGCTAGGATTTTTGTTGAGGTTGTTACTGCGGGCTAGCCAGCTGTCCTCTCCCGTGCAGAAGCGGGTCATGAGTGATGTGTGGGCTGCCATGGATTTCGGCTTTTCCTGTCCTAGGTGCCGGGCAAGCCACTCGTCGCGGATGTTATGTTTGAAGGCTACGAGGGCCTCCTCATCCGGACAGTCGACAATTTGATTTTTCTTGGTTAAGAACCGTGTCCAGAATTGTCTAGCTGATTCGTCTGGCTACTGAATTATGTGGCTTAGGTCATCAGCGTCTGGTGGTTGCACATATGTGCCCTGGAAGTTATTAAGGATGCGGCTTCCAGGTCCTCCCAACACCCAATTGATTCTGCTGGCAAGCTGTTAAGCCAATGCCGAGCTGGTCCTTTAAGCTTGAGTGGGAGGTATTTGATGGCGTGAAGATCATCACCGCGGGCCATGGGGATACGAAGGAGATAGTCTTCTATCCAAACCGCGGGGTCTGTTGTGCCATCATAGGATTCAATGTTCACAGGTTTAAATCCTTCGGGGATTTGATGATCAATTACTTCATCTGTGAAGCATAGTGGGTGTGCGGCGCCTCTATATTGGGCTATATCATGACGTAGCTCAAGCGAGCTTTGTCTACTGTGTTCGGCCCGGCCGGAATTACTCTATCCGGCACGACGGTTGTCGTCGCGTATCGTGGGGCGCCCATGCGATCCATAGATCGATCTTGATTGTCTTGCCTTATCCTCCAATATGTCCCGCAAGTCCGGCGCATTCCCCCGTGGCTTTGTACTTTTCGAGCGATGCCGGGGTATGGCTTTAGTGAAGGGCCTAGAGGCCTCTCTGTCGCGGCCACGAGGTGGCCGGTCGGCCGTATTGTGCGCTGGTGATGTAGGTTTATATGCTTCCTCCTCCAATCGGGGCAGCAGCTTGCGTTTGGGGTAGGTTTTGGAGGGGCGTTCGAGTTCGTACTCTTTTGCCGCGAGGACTTCGGTCCATCTGTCGGCTAGCAGATCTTGATCAGCACTAAGATATTGCTGCTTTTTCTTGAGGCTGCTTGCCGTGGCCATAAGCCTGCATTTGAAACGCTCTTGTTCGATGGGATCCTCATGCACGACGAATTCGTCGTCGTCAAGGCTTGCCTCGTCTCCGGAGGGAGGCATGTAATTATCGTCCTCTACCTCTTCGTCTGCCGCTCTCTCGTGAGGGCTGGCTTCTCCATCCTCCTGTGCTGAATCTTGCTGGAGGGGGTTGTCTTCAGCACTATCCGGGGTGTTATTGTCGCTGGTGCCGGAATCTCCATTCTTGCTGTGGCGGGTTTTAGAGCGGCGCCGCTGACGCCGGCGCTTAGGCTGTTTCTTGGAGGGGTCTTCCTCCGCTCTTCCCTCGCCATTCCCATCCTTTGGGATGTCCACCATGTATATGTCGTATGACGAGGTGGCTTTCCAGTGCCCCGTAGGCACTGGTTCTTGGTCGTCTCCGGCATCGTCGTCCATACCGTCGATGTCTTCGGAGTCGAAGTCTAGCATGTCGGTTAAGTCGTCGACAGTGGCTACAAAGTGGGTGGTGGGTGGGCTTTGAATTTCTTCGTCGTCCACATCCCAACCGTCCTGACCGGAGTTCGGCCAGGGCTCTCCTGATAACGAGAGATACTTTAGCGAATTCAGGATGTCGCCAAAAGGCGAGTGCTGAAAGATGTCCACAGCGGTGAACTCCATGATCGGCGCCCAATCGGATTCGATTGGTAGGGGCGCGGGAGGCTCGGAGTCTGGTGAGGAATCCGGCACCTCGGAGTCACGAGCTTCACAAGGGACAGGGTCGTTATTCGGCTCCATCGCTGTAGAGATAGCAGCCCCCGAGGCGGTGTCTAGCCACCCATCCTCGATCGGCGGAGTCGGCTCCGAGTTAAGGGCAGGAGCGGACTCTCGTGCGGCCTCCAAGGCACTGTCCAGCAGCAGAGCTAGATCATGCCCATCGTGATAGTGCGGTGCGCACGGCTGTGGCTCGAATCCATCGAAGATCAAATCTCCGCGGATGTCGGCCGTGAAGTTCAAACTTCCAAATCTGACCTGATGGCCAGGGGCGTAGCTTTCAATCTGTTCCAGATGGCCAAGCGAATTGGCCCGCAGTGCAAAGCCGCCGAATACGAAGATCTGTCCGGGGAGGAAAGTCTCACCCCGGACCGCGTCGTTGTTGATGATCGAAGAAGCCATCGGGCCTATGGGTGACGACACAGATGAACTCTCAATGAAAGCACCAATGTCGGTGTCAAAACCGGCGGATCTTGGGTAGGGGGTCCCGAACTGTGCGTCTAGGCGGATGGTAACAGGAGACAAGGGACACGATGTTTTTACCCAGGTTCTAGCCCTCTCGATGGAGGTAAAACCCTACTCCTGCTTGATTGATATTGATGATATGGGTAGTACAAGAGTAGATCTACCACGAGATCAAGGAGGCTAAACCCTAGAAGCTAGCCTATGGTATGATTGTTGTTCCTCCTATGGACTAAAACCATCCGGTTTATATAGACACCGGAGAGGGCTAGGGTTACACAGAGTCGGTTACAATGGTAGGAGATCTACATATCCGTATTGCCAAGGTTGGCTTCCACGCCAAGGAAAGTCCCATCCGGACATGGTACGAAGTCTTCAATCTTGTATCTTCATAGTCTTGGAGTCCGGCCAATGATGATAATTCGGCTATCCGGACACCCCCTAGTCCAGGACTCCCTCACCCACTGTTTATATGGCCCGTAGAAGGCCCACTGTTTCTACGGCCCGTAGGTGCAGTGTCACTACAGTAAATATTAGGCCAAGGTTATTGTGGCCTAGTTTTAAAAAATAGGTTATTGCAGCCTCTAGCAAACCGCAGAAAAAGAACTGCACTGACTACAAGCAAACAAATAAACAAGACAACAAGGAAATAAAAAAGCAAGCAACTTACACTAGGCTATCACAGCTATTACACATATTACATCCACTGGGCATCAAAGTTCGCCACCAGTGCAAATATAGGGAACACAGCAGCATATAAACACTGCAGCAAAATAAGTCCAGAACTGAAACCACTTCAGAAGAGCTCAAGAAACAATATCCTGGGTACCCATAATGCTGGCAAGATGCTTAGCAAGCTTATTAACTTTCTCTTGTTTGGCGCTTAAGTCCTCCAGCGCCTCCTGTTGCACCAGAAAGTATGCATCTGAATTCTGCAAGGACTTCCTCAGTCCTTCGGCTTCCTGTCGCATAACATCTAATAGATGTCTTTCAACTTGAAGTTGAGACTCAAGAAGCCGAACTGATTCAGGCAACAAGTTCGAAGAGTTGGTGCCAGCAGTGGTAGCCAGTAACTCGAACACTACATCAAGACAGGACTTTGGGGTTGTCTCAGTGTCCTCAATATAGTTTTTATCAGCTTTCTTGGAGACCAACAGGGATGTCTCACTATCTTGAACCTTATCTGCATTACTTCCTTTACCATTGCATAACAGGGTACTCTTCTCCAATATTTTATCCGCGTTCTAAAAGGGAAACAAACAAACACATCTCAAGTTTACAATGTATTATATGAAACTCATTTTGGTAAACCAGTTCAGTAGTAAGGTGGACAGGATAATAGCATGAAACAAACATATATCTATTTAGTATGGTCACTGTATGGTCTATATCATTGTAGTTTATGTTGCCAAATCAAGATAGATACAGTTCGAATCATATCTATTTGACACAAAGCAGCATAGACAGAATATAAGTGTGGGAAACTACATAGCAATAACAACACTTGTAATGTGCATGGCATGAGAACATAACTGTTTACTCAATTGAAACTGAAATCAACATAGAGCCAGTTACAACAGCAAACAGCCAAACACATTGAAGAAACAGGTTTAAAACGTACCTGTTGCGCCATTGAAGTTTCAATTGCATCCTTCAAATTTGAAATTGGTTGGTATCAGTAAATATAGTGATGCAAGAGCAAAGTAGTATGAACCATAGCTACGCCTGACCTAAGAACAATTCTTCTTCTACTTTAAGCGTTGACTTCGGGTTCGGAGTGGTGGTCCTCGTGATTTGGGCACTGCAAGTGCCTTACTAACTGCTCGTGTTTGGGTGCTCTGTGGTGGATACGGTGCTGTGTCAACAGGAACTGGGTGTCTATCGGCTGGGGTTGGGGTTAGAAGGGGTGTAGCTGGTTCTCTGTCCAACTGGGTAGGGGTACAATCTGCATGAGTGTGGGTTATGTGTGGTGGGGCTGATTCTTGGGCAAGTACAACCGTGGTTCTATCTGCATCGATAGGTAGCACGATCTTTTCTGAAGACCGTGTTTTTACTCCCACAGATACTGCCATCACTCCCTCCAATTGAAATGGCTAATAAACAAGAAAAGTAATTGAATGTACAGACATTGTAAGATAGACAGGTGCAATGGATAGTAGGGAAGAAAACAAGGCATGAAATAATTCACATTTATGTTGTCTAAGCAAACAGAATAGCAGGACATAATTTCACATATATGATGGCTAATTAAACAGGATAGCATGACACAATTTCACATGTAGGATGGCTAACTAAACAGGATAGAATGAAATACTTCAAAATATGATGACTATGTAAACAGGATGACATGATATAACTATACGATGTGTCTATTAAAGTGGTTGGCATGCCATAAATCACAAACATGCCGTCGATGGAAACATGATGGCATGATATAATTCATGGGATAGAATGACATAATTTAAAATATGATGACTATGTAAACAGGATGAGATGATATAACTATATTATGTCTTTAGAAAATGGGTTGGCATGCCATAATTCCGATACATGTTGTCTATGTAAACATCAGGGCATGACATAATTCAAATATATGATTTATATACTAAGGAAGTGAGCAGAGGGCAATTGCATATATGATGTGTCAACTAAGGAGATGGCATTCAATATTGTGTATATGATGTAAAAGATAAGCATTGCAATACAACATATGCATTATATGAGTAATATAACCCTGCCAAGTTTGAGCATACTGGTCATCTGCCTCTGAATCCTCCTCTGAAGAGCTATCTGTAACCAGCAAGATATCTGCTTCAGCAGGTAGCATTGTCTGCTCTGAAGACCTTGTTTTCACTCCAGATTTCTCCATCACCAATTCAAATGGCTGATGCACAGGAAGAGCAGTTGAATATACAAACATTGTCGACAAAAGCAATGAGAAATACAAAAAAAGGACAACATGATATAATTCACATATATGACGCTTGCCTAAACAGCATGGCATTGCATAATCCACATACATAATGCCTTGCAACAAGATAACATTGCATAATTCACATATATAATGTCTTGCAACAAGATGGCATTGCATAATTCACATATATGGTAATTAGACACTAAACAGGTGGCATTCACACAAAGCATGTCTAAACTAAGCAAATGACATAGCAATGCAAGATACCATACGCATGATATGAGTAACATAACCCTGCCAAGTTAGGGCATGCACCTTAGGGGGGGAAATATGACTGTTCATCTGTCTCTGAATCCTCCTCTGAGGAGCTATCGGTAACCAGCAGGACATGCGCTTTATCAGATATCATTGTCTGCTCTGAAGACCTTGTTTCCACTCCAGATTTTTCCATGACCGTGTCGAATGGCTGATGCACAGGAAGAGTAATTGAATGTACTAAAATTGTTGACAAATTTAACACATAATAAAAAAATGATGGCATGATATAATTCACATATAAGATGACTGGCTAACTAGGGTGGCATTGCAAAATTCACATATATGATGCCTGGCTAGACAAGATGGCATTGCATGATTCACATATACGATAAAGAAACAAAACATATGGCATTGACACAAAGCATGTCTAAACTAAGCAGATGACATCTTTAATGTATACGGTAAGCAATGCAAGGCACCATATTCATGATATTACCAACATCAGCATGCCAAGTTAAAGCGAAGACCTCATGGGGTAAATAGGAGTGGTCTTCTCCTTCTGAATCCCTCTCAGAATAGTTATCTTCCTCTTGATTATGATCCGAAATGGGTGGAGGGGGGCTGCCTTTGCGTCCACCATGGAACGACGTCTGCATGAAATTTTATTGCCACGCAAGGCTCGTCTCTTTTGCTCTACATGATCAGTTCCATTGTGTAAAATAACTGACATGCATAGGAATAAAACATAGTGAGATTATGTAAGGAGTGCATGCACAATTCCAGAGTGATGGTAGCAAACTGTGGATAGACCCAAAACCAATGATAGCAGGCAGATAATAGCTTTAGTTAAAAAATACAGATAATGGCTCCTTTAATGTTTGTTTGCACCCAACATGAAACTCATAGTAGACACTGGAAATTAACTAGATAGTAGACAGATAGTACTGATTGCTGCCCCAATATGTACCCCACAACCATTTAAAAACTCAAGTTTTAGCATTAGTTTGGACCTGACTTGGAGTCTAATAGGTGAACACGACGATAATGTAGCATGTCATCATATTAAGCGACGCATAACGTAAGCAGACACGGAAGAGTGCGACCTCTCTTGCAGACCCGTGTAGTCCTCAAGGTCATCTTCTCAGTTGATGATGGTAATGCAGTTGTCGTGGCTGCCGGCGGCGGGGAAGATCTGAGGCGGCGAAAGACAGTCTGGAGAGCGGATCCCTGCTGTGGTGAACCCTTCCGTCGTTGGAGCAGCTGAGTTGGGGTGGAACACAGCGCCATAGGAGCAGGACAAACCACACAAGGTTTTGTTTGACACATATCTGTAACAGAAGTAATTTAGTAAGGGCTTGTTTGAATTTGAGGATTCTAACAATGCAGGGATAGGAAATAGACAGGAATAGGATAGGAATGCACGTGCAGAACAGAGAATTTAAAAACACAGGTTTTCTGCCAATCTGGGTGTTTGATTCACAACAATTGGAAGACCACCGGATGCAAAAAAGCATGGTGAGATTAAGTCAAACCACAAGAAAATGTACGGTTATAATGCTATTATGCTACTATCTCTTAGTCTTGTGCTTGATGAATAGGAATATGAAAAGGAGGAGAAGTGGAAATTAGAATTCCTACAGTTTTTCTTTCAAGGAGACACTAAAGGAACAAATCCTACAGTTTTCCTTTGCTCCATTCCTTTGCACCAAATTCATGAAAAGTAGTACCATAGGAAACTTTCCAATTCCTATGTTTTTCATTCACTTTTCCTTTCAAGCACTGGCGATTCTAGTAGGCAGGCTTGGGCAAGGAAAATCCTACACTAAAAAAATGTTTTTTGTGATACTTCTATTAATTTGGACCCAGGCCACTGCCATACTAGCTCAACTCCTAGGCCCATCGACAAATGCACAGCTCAAACGCGCAGAGATAAATAATGATGGCGTTCAAGAGAGTCCATCACGGATAGCTAAGTTGCCTGGTACCTCACTGCTTTGTCATATAATAGGATAAAATAATCGTATTTCCCGTTACTACGACTGCTCAGTGGACAATATATATAACATGTAGAGTGAAAAAGAGATGCAACAAGTGTACAACCTCTTTGGCGAAGTCATGTCGATCTCAGCATGATTGGGTTGGCCGGTGAGGATGCTCCGGCTGACTTTGCGGTCGGAGGAGGGGAAGAAGATCTTAGGCGTCTGGAGATGGAGCCCGAGGTACTGCTCCGCTGTGATGGATTGTTTTGTCATTGGAGCAGCTCCGGTGAGTTGTACGACGCCGAGGCTGAAGCAGGACAAGAGAGACAACGAACAACGTTAACCTGAGTGGAATTCTAATAACATCTCCAATACATGACGTAAAATACATAACCACAAAGTGCTAGATGTAAAATACATCAGCCGCTCATCTCTGAACTTAACTGTCGAAACTGAACTTAACTGTCAAAACTGAACCTAACTGTCCAAACTGAATTTTGCTGTCGAAGCTAAACGCACTAGCAAGGTGAGGCTACATGTCGGTCGACTGACTTTTTCATCTCTGGTCAATCCATTTTGCAGTCGTTGGATACGAAATCAAGGGCCTGCGGTTCATCTTCAACCTCCACCCCCGCCTGAGCCGCCAGCCACCACCGGCCAAACAGCAGCCCCCGGCCGCTCGCGGCCGGCAGTGCGCCACCCCACCCGCCCCGAAAACACTCCCCACCGCCGGTCCGCCCCCGCCCCAGCCATCCCTCTAGGCCCCCCCGTGCCAAGCATTTTGTCCGGCGATCCCCACGCCACCGCCCGCCACGCCCCGCCACCGCCGGCGACCACCGCCCCCATCCTGAACCCTAAGATAGATAGTGGGGTACCTCTCCGGCGAGCCCCCCTCCCCGCTGCGGCTGGTTCTTCCTTCACCCCGGCGAGCCCACCCCTTGGAAATCGACTGACCCAAAAGTCAATTCAGTCGACTGAAGTGTAGCCAAATTGGAGCAGCATCGCAAGCAAGAGCAAGAGCGAGAGCAGCAGCGCGAGCAAGAACAATAGCAAGAGCAGACCAGGCAGGGGACTGAGAGCAAGAGCAGAGCAGCAGCATGAGCGAGAGCTAAAGCAGTAGCAGCTCCTACTGATGTGGACGTCGCCGCCGAGGGAGCGACGCCGTGGAGGAAGTGGCCGGCGATGCCGCCGTGGATGGAGCCGCGCCGTGTCGGCTCAGGACCGAGCGCCGGCAGCACCGTGAGATCGAATCAAGAAGAAAATGCGGCGATTAGTGTACAGCCTCTTTGGTGGCACCGATTAGGCCGCAGCTTCATCCGAGGAAACGGTGATGATGATGCTCTTCTGGTGGTGCAGGTGAAGACGGCGGTGTGGGAATGGAGGTGGCGCAAAAGACGAGGGGAATGTCGGGGCAGCTCCTTGGAGGTGGAGGACGGGGTGGCTGAACCGGCGGGACAATGAGATCGACGATGGATCCTCATCCGGTACGGTGGATGAGGGACATCGAGGTGTTGCTGTGGATGACGTCGTCGGGGAAGAAGCTCCGGCTGGGTGGCGGACGGAGCAGGGTGTGGGGTTTCGTCTCGGGTTTTCGCGTCCTCGGTGTATGAATGGGTGGGCGGATGGGATGGCAGTGGGGAACCATGGCTTAGAGACGCGCTTGTCCGAAATGTGGGGTAAGTTACGAAAGTACCCCTGAGGGAGTCCTGGACTAGGGGGTGTCCGGATAGCCGAACTATCATCATCGGCCAGACTCCAAGACTATGAAGATACAAGATTGAAGACTTCATCCCGTGTCCGGATGGCACTTTCCTTGGCGTGGAAGGCAAGCTTGGCAATATGGATATGTAGATCTCCTACCATTGTAACCGACTCTGTGTAACCCTATCCCTCTCCGGTGTCTATATAAACCGGAGGGTTTTAGTCCATAGGACGAACAACAATCATACCATAGGCTAGCTTCTAGGGTTTAGCCTCCTTGATCTCGTGGTAGATCCACTCTTGTACTACCCATATCATCAATATCAATCAAGCAGGAGTAGGGTTTTACCTCCATCGAGAGGGCCGAACCTGGGTAAAAACATCGTGTCCCTTGTCTCCTATTACCATCCACCTAGACGCATAGTTCGGGACCCCCTACCCGAGATTCGCCGGTTTTGACACCGACATTGGTGCTTTCATTGAGAGTTCCTCTGTGCCGTCGCAATCAGGAAGGATGCCTCTTCCCGTCTTTAAAGACGGCACCATCACCAAGGAAGCTTTGGCCACAGGCTAGACTATCCGGCTAGGTGGTTTTCCTATGACCGCCTGTTCAGCTGCCGCTCCGACAATGACCTCTCGGGTCATCAAAAACGATCTTCACATCAACTCGGAATTCGCCGAGCAGCTGGATCCAAGGGAGCTCTCCTCCGTAAACGAGCTCTTGGATCGCATCGCCGCCCTGGGAGTCGCTACAGACTACGATCAGATTGGGCTTAAAACCGATCTGAGAGAGATTAACTCTCCCCAGGCTACCCACCACGTTGCTGTGGTAGAGGAACAACGTGGCGACTCTTCTTCTATATTAAAAACCAGTTATGTCCGGATTCACGATCCCTCCATGCCGGATTCCCGCGGAGGGACGGACGTCAATCAAGTACTGAACCTAAAGTCAGGCAGCGGACCAGATTTGTTGGACAACATCCAGAAATCCGAACTTCCAAATTTGGAAACTTTTCGGCCCTTGAGCCTTAGATTGGATGGGGGTCCGGACTTAATTCCACCCGCCCACCCAAACACAAGCGATCTATCTCAAATCCGGCAAGAGCCCACTGAAACAGTACATCATTACTAGGCCAGATTCCTCCTGGTTATGGACAGGATAAAGGACTGCCGTGAGGAAAGCGCAATCTCAATTTTCTGCAACAATTGCACGGACAAGGGAATCATGAACGCCATAAGTCGTCGCGAAATTACACGTTTCGCCGACCTGGCGTCCATAGTACGAAAGTACTATGCGATGGAAAGTGCCTGGAAAACCGAAACTAAGTTTTGGGACGATCCGGCTCCGAACACAACCCTAGTCCGAAACAAAAGGGTGCATCATGCTCAGGCACATGGAACAAAAATCAAAAAGCAAAAACCCCCTAAAGGGCACGGAACCATACTGGAAGGATGGCTCAGTGGACCCTGTAAAATCCATAGTACAGAGGGCGCCACTCCAACACATAGCCTTCGAGCATGTTGGATACTACGGCAGGTGGCCAAAAGTGGCGAAGAGCTTCTAGCCCCGGAGAACCAGCCCAACTGTACCAGTACGGTACTAACAGTCTTTGAGACTTTCGCATCAAACAATATGCGGAAACGAACACTCCGCACCCTCGCCGAAGTCTACCAAGTAGCAATAATAAATCCATGGAGCGACACGGCTATCACCTTCAACGCCAGCGACGAACCTAAATTCCGAACAGCCCGAGCACCAGCCGCATTGGTCCTCAGTCCAATATTGGACGGCTTTCGTCTTACCAAGGTACTCATGGATGGCGGCAGCGGATTAAACCTCATCTATGAGGAAACCCTTCGAAAAATGGAAATAGACTGGAGCCGCATTGAGCGAAGCAGCACAACCTCTAGAGGAATAACCCCTAGTCGGGAAGCACGCTGCACAGGAAAAATTACACTAGATGTGGTGTTCGGATCGCCGGACAATTACAGTTCCGAGGAGATCACGTTCCAAGTGGCCCCATTTAGCAGCGGATATCACGCTTTATTAGGGCGAGAGGCATTTACAATTTTTCAAGCTATACCCCATTACAGGTACATGAAGCTTAAAATGCCCGGGCCCAATGAAATCATCACTCTTGTCAGTGATCCGGACATAGCACTCCGCGCCGAAAATAAGACAACCGCACTAGCCCTAGAGGCACTATCCGAAGCCCTAGCGGCAGAGGAACTAACTGCGCTGCACTCTAGGGTGAACAGGGACGATATGATACTGGATAAGAGATCCAAGTCCACCTCTTTTAAACCAACGAACGAAATAGTCAAATTCCAAGTCCATCCAACAGACCCCACAAAGACGGCCTCCATTGGGGCACAATTAAACCCTGATGTAGACGCCGCACTACGAGAATTCCTTCAGGAAAATTGGGACATCTTTGCCTGGCACCCTTTAGATATGCTAGGAATCCCACGCAGGCTGGCAGAGCACACACAATCAATGTCACATATTACTGCTAGTCACACAATATGCGTGCCTACTTAAGCACACAAATCTCGCGGGGTCTCCGGTTCTACGATCTAGCATGCTGTGACGATGTGCACGAGGACGAATAAATGTGTGGAAGAATTGGTGTAAATAGCGCTACACGAAGTGCTATCTTAGCCAGGTGGCAACCTGAACTAGATCGGAGGCGAGGACGTATTCGGTAATCATGTAGTGGGACACGAAGGTTGCACCCACATTATTATCAAGCGGACGGAAAAGATCCATTCTCGTCCAATAAATAAGATAGCGGGGAAAATCTGATGCTGCTGACATTGCCCTTTCTTGATAACTAAGATCATTAAGGGTTGCCAACACGACAAAATAAAAGAACGATTCGGGATAGAAGCATGTCCATCACCGAAACGATAAATGGGACTGGAAGAAGGACATCGGTGCGATACCTGACCACCATATTTGCAAACAGTGTTGGGATCACTTGGCATCACTCTGCTGGGACAGAAATGACACCAAACACCGAAAGAAAAAGGAACTGGAGAAATGCAAAGGTTAACCTGTAGTGGATCAGAACCGATGCCAGCTACACCCACCAGATAAACCGTTATCACAAATACTAAGGCTATATGCATGCTATGCAACAAACAAATGCAGCAACCAAATGAAATAAACAAGCCAGACTCTATACTACCGGTTTCTACCGCTCGCGCTGACTAGGGCGTCCTACAGCCAGACCTGCTCTGATACCAAGCCTGTGGCACCCCGGCTTAGAGAAACCGGAATGCCCATATTCCAGCCTAGAGATCGAGGAGAAGTCTTCTGGAATACGGCACTGCTTGACATAGAACAAACCAGCTTTCTATTATTACATGAATATGAATACAAGGTCTCCGATATTACAATGAATAACATCGGCACAGCGACACTACGCCTGCGATACTACACCTGCTCTATGCTAGCAGCAGGACAACTCGTAGCAGCCGAAATCTTCTAGCAGCGGAACAACGATGAAGGTGGTGAACTCCACTCTGTAGGGACTCTGGCTGGGACACGATCTAGCTCGCACGAACGGAAACCACGACAAGCAAATCAAGCAATCACGGCATCACCTGCAATCTAGCATGACATGCCAGGTCAGTACATTGAATGTACTTGCAAGCTCACAACAACCAAAAACATCAAGGCAAAACAACAACATAGCATTAAGTAGGTTAATTAAATTAACAGCTACCATGATACAACAGCAATTCCTAAGCATAATATGAAACTACTACAATACTGTTAAATCACCATTTCCGATCTCAATAACCATGTCTCTCTTGGCTAACCAGCCAAGCAATATACATCCTCGATCACCTCGTGATCAAAACCAAACTGTAATTGTGATCCTTACGGTGATCACCACATGACCAATAAATGGCCTGTGATCCTTACGACGATCACAAACCGACCAATACATGGCCCGTGATCCTTATGGCGATAACAACCCGACCAATACTTGGCCAATCTGTACTGCTCCAAATATCCACATATCCATCAACTATACGTCATTCCGTTAGGTGAGTGTTGATCGAACGGTGTACCCTAGTACGAACCCATGCCCATGATCGAGGACGCGGCTATCGATAGATTTATTATACACTCTGCAGAGGTAGTGCACTGTACCCACACAACAGACATGGCCACACACCCCCATTTGGGTGGAACAACAACGTTCCGACAAAACCAATTTACTGCCATGACACTCTCCCAGCCACTCCGACTCACTCCCCACTGGGCTAATCATGGGTGGCCCCGTGTCTACCCCCATACACAACGACCTCCGTCGTGGCCCAAAACATAAACGATCCCACACAGGGACATGAGCTCAAAACCAACTCCGAGCACACAAGGATTATGTCCGCCTACCTGATCAGGGTAGCGCGCGCCGATAACCTTCCCTCGTTGGAGGCACCAGTGAGAGACATGACAATAGACCGCATTAGGGCCGTCCCATACTGGCAAATGTGGTTGCACTGAAAAAGTTCGATTCGGTGGCACCTGACCAACTTACTGATGGAACTTATCCAAAAAACTATAACCATGATAACTGATACTCCGATGTCAACCATCAAACTATAATCCAAGTCATAGCAATATCCAACAAATAACCCAAGCATAATATCATCATCTCAAAAATACTCCGAGGATAGCATAACACTACTATCATGATGAATCCGAAACAATGATCCTACTACTGCAATAACAAGAATACAGCTATCCAGCTAAGATCCACATGTAACCATCATCTCCAAAAATAATACTCTCAAGCATAGAACATCAACTAGCATCCTGAAAATAATCGTACTAACCACTACTAATCCAAAGGTAGCATGATATCCAGGGTAATACTCCAAGAATATAATAACAGATATCATCATGAAACAATCATAATATCAGCCACTAATATTCCAATGGCAACATAATACTCATCAACTACAAACAAAACTCCTTGTAATCCAAACAATAGCATGGCAACAACAAGATCAAAACGATACTCCGAGAAAATGCCATGCACGGAGTCATGTTGCTAAAGCAATATTTTATACAAGTTCAAACTGAATTAAACCATGTTACTGCATTGCAATCATGCAAATGGAGGGTGTGGCTTGCCTGGGGTGGAAGAAATCACCGGAAGAAAGTGTCAGAAGCTCGTGGAACGAATCGCCGGAAATCGTTCTCTCTCAGAGGGGGCTGATTGAGGGCAAGGGAATAATGGTCATTTTTAGTATGCCAAAACATAATGAAAGTGACACCAATAGAAAGGGCTCGATGAAACGAAGAAGTGAGCGTTGGTTTCACCTTAAACGGAGTTACGGTTAAAAAGATATGGATATTTTTCTGTTACGGACCCATCTGTAATGAAAATATTTTCAACCAGGGGCCTGAACAGAAACAGTGAAAATGTAAACGTAAACACCAGGGGCCCGTCACTTATCCACCTGGCGCTGACCGGTCAACGACGTGAGGCTGACACGCGGGGCCCGCGGCCAGCTGGCAGGCTCCAGGAGGGGTCAACGCCTTTGTCTTCTTCCTCCTCCATCGACGCCCGACGGAACATAGGGAGGGGAATAGCCGGCGAGGCTTGCCGGCGGCTCCATCCACCGCTCAGGCCATGTGACCTATGGGCGAGCTCAGGGGGACGAGCCGCACCCGTTCCCGTAGGGCACGAACACCGAGGAGGTTGGAGGCGAGCATAGCGCGAACTCCGGCGGAGATGGGCTTCGGGTGCAGTTGGGCTACGCGGCTGCGGGGCACGCCGATGAGGGGCAAGTAGCTGGGAGGGTCAGGGGGTCGAGGGGACTCCTCCGGTGGTGTTGGAACAGGGAGAGGAGGCACGGTTTGCCGGAATCAGAGAGGACCGGGGCAGCGGCTATGGCGGCATAGGGAGGGCATGAGAGCTTCTCCGGCTCGGGTGAGTGTACGGGGAGGGAGCTGGGAGTGCGGTGAGACGAATGGGGTGCTCGGACGACCTCGGGGGTGGCTATATATAGATGGGCGAGAGGGAGCCGAGCTGGCGTCGCCGTGGATGCGTGGCCGGCGCCATGGATGTGTGTGCTCACGCATGAGCTCGGGGAAGACGATGGCGAGGCACATGGCAGAGCTTCACGGGGAGGAGGAGGCAAAAGGAGCACGGGGAAGAAGGCGATGACGATGAGCAGATCCAAACTCCACTATGCTCTCATGGGCGCGCGGCGGTTTGCGTCGGTGAGGAAGCTGCCGGAGGGGGAGAGGGGTCCAGGGGGACGGCGACGAGGAGAGGAATCCACTGGACATGCTCACAAGCTCTAAGACGACGAGAGGAGGAGGGGGTCCAGCGAAAACAATGCTCTGGACACGCCACAGCACACAGAGCGCGCGCACAGGCATGCTAGCTGCATGGTCACCACACCACATGGCACATTCAATGCTCTACAGCACCCATAACATTGTCTAGCTGATAGTCCTTCCAAGATGGGTTTGAACTATGGTGGTAACAAGGTTAAACAGGCTCTGGTTAAATGGTTATCAACTGCTAAAGTTTACTGCAGTAAACTTAGCCGTGCACTGGTGATCAACAGGGAACTGCTTGAGGCTAAATAAGATGTCTAGACTGTTAAGCTATGGAGGGACTATGATCTTGGAGGTTTTGAGGGTAAAAGGATCAAGATTTACTGCAGTTGCTTCACAACTGCATACTTGGTCCAGAAATGAAGATCAGGAAGGTGCACTCACATGGAGTGTCCACGTGAGCTCAAATTGGGCAAGGCTTGATCATTTGGTCATATTACGATGCTTTAAAATGATCATGCTAAATGGACAAGCCAAAATAGCACTTGCTTCACAAACATCTCTGCTGACTAGAAACTTGGAATAATTATGGTGATCAAATGGCTCAATGAAATGGTGCCAAATTGGGTGGAGAGATGTTTTATGGGTAGAAGAATGATCTGGCAATTTATCAGAATTTTTGAAGCAATATAAAATATACTTGCTTCACAATCTGAAAATATTTCCAAAATCAAAGCTTTGCTCCTGTGCTCACATAGATGATTTGGTGGGGCTACAAATGGGTGAAGGGGTTTAATATGAGCACATTAAGGAGTATGCAAAAGTTCAACTTATTTGGGTACTCCTAGCTAGTACTTCCTTCACAAAGCCTTCTGTCTGACAGAAACTTTGAAAATTCACTGAGGAAGATTGGCTAGGCCAATAAATTTGAACTTGTGCATGGGGCAATCATTTGGACATATAAACATGCCCAAAAAGGTTGTGAGTCACTAGCAAAAATATAAATGACACATCCTACACAAAGTGCCATTTAGGGCAGAATAGAAAAAGGAATATTGGGGAATTATTTTTGAACTGGCTAAGGTAATGTTTGGGCATATTTGAGCTATATATGACCCAAAGGAATTATTAGAATTATTTGGGGATTTTTGGATGGACAGAAATATAGGTTGCTTCACAACCTAGGGCAGATAGGGTTATTCCTTTAATGAAAAAGGAATTTTCCCTAGCAAAAGATTTTAGGGTTTGGCAAGGAGTGAAGTGACATGATCTTGGCAAGGTTTTGAGAATGATGAGCCACTTGGGAGGAGAAAGGAGGATGATTTCCCAGGATGGGGATAGACCCGTCAAGAATCAACCAAAGCAATACTACCTTTAAAGGAGTAATACCAGGCGTAGAGGCCCGCTGCACGGGCTCTTTAACATTAGAGGTTGTATTCGGTTCTCCCGACAACTTTCGAAGCGAAGAACTAATCTTCGACATCGCTCCATTCCGAAGCGGCTATCAAGCACTACTCGAAAGAACGGACTTCACTCGTTTCAATGCAGTACCACATTATGATTATCTCAAACTTAAGATGCCCGATCCACGAGGCGTCATCACAATCAGCAAAAACACAGAGCGTTCTCTTCGTGCGGAAGAATACATGGCGGCACTAGCAGCCGAACCACTGAATGGCCTTTCCAACCCGAGCAACTCATCGGTCTTCGTGACCACGGACACGGCTAGACGTGTTCGGCGCACACCTAGTTGTAGCAGCCGCGATAAACCTGAGCTGGATTAACAGTTATGCCCCCATATGTGGTGCGGGGGGCTGCTTGCATGTAAAGGGTCCATATTTCGACTTGACCCTATTTATACTCAAAAGATTGAATTTTTACGGTTCATTAAGATCAACCGACTTTAATCACGGTCACACTAGATTCTTTCACCTGGGTTTTTTCTTTTTGTTACAGATGACCATTGTGCTATACCCTTCAAAGATATGGCACAACAGAGACAAAAGGCGCAGACGTGCAGCAGGGTCCCGCCCAAAGGTTTTTCTTTTTAGATTAAGACCCTGTGTAAAACTTTTTTATTGTCTCTTGTTGTCTCACACCCTCCAGGCACTTAAAATGACCAAGAGGGATACCGGCGTTGCCGGCAAGCTTATGATTCGCCGTTCTAAAATAGATGTTATAGAGACAACAACCAGTGTGTTTTTGAGATCTATGCTCTCACCACAGGCACTCTTTCGTCACACCGGATTGATGCACGTACCTTGAAATTCAGGGCTCATTATCGAGGGCGGTACTCAGCCCAGTATATGTTGTAAAGTCCGAATACCTTCGGGAGTGTTCGGCGTCGCGAGTTTGGCCTTATATGCATCAGCTCTGAATCATGTCTTTGGTCAATAGTTGGGATTGCCCGGCTCCCATGTTTTGCTACCTTACTTCCACTCTATCGGCTAAAGTGGCATAGGGAGAACTACTGTGAGTGTGCCCTGGTTCATCCGGATGAGCACCTCAGTAGAGAAAGCTGAGAACTAACTGTCATAATAAAGCGAGAGACTGGTCAACCACTCGATGACTTAGCGGAATCTTCGCGATTCCTTCACATTAACGAAGGACCAGTTTCCCGATCACATATGTAAACGCATCGTATTCGGATAAATGCGGACATACCAGGGGCTGTATAGTAGTCCCACCGTCAAACTCCTATGGCTAAGTGAAAGTGTTAATCTATATAGTCTGGTTGCCTCGCTTGCCGCGCTACCACCTCCTTAACGGACCAAGAAGTTGGATCTAGTGTGATTATGTGCTTTGCCGAACACCCCCGCATTATACGCGAGGGGGCTGAAGCCGATGACTGCAAACTTTTAGGTTATAAACATATATGCATAAGCGGCCGCACAGGAGGCACTACAATACTTTACGGGAAAAAGTATAAATATAGCCTTTATTATCAAAAGCATTGTTTTTACAATCAAGATACATGTCATTCGAACATGGTATTCTTTGAGCACTAAGCCTCTATTAAACGGGCACCTTCTAAGACTTCTTCAAAATAGTGCTCGGGCGAGTCCTGGCCCCCGGGTGGACCCCTAGTTGCAATATCGGTGGCCTCCATCTTCGCCCAGTATGTCTTAACACGGGCAAGGGCCATCCGCGCACCCTCTATGCACGCCGACCGCTTGACAGCATCGATATGCGGCACAACACGAATAAATCGTTGCACCAAACCAAAATAACTATCCAGACCTGGTTCCTTTGACCACAGGTGATCCACGATGGCCATCATGGCAAGCCGGGACAACCTAGGGAGCTCGGCCCATTCGACCATTTGCTCATTCAATAACAGCGGACACCTAGGAGTACTGAACTGTGACTAGAACAATCTTTCTGCTTCATGATCTTCTCGATCTTTGAAATACTACATCGCATCAGCAGCACTCTTTGACAAATCCAAGTATGCATCTGAAGAACTCCACAATTAATCAAGAGGGGCATACTTCGGATCGCCAATTTTTGTTCGCAATAAAAAGGGCTTCCCAGCCACGATCTCACTAGCTTGCCGGAGCTCCTACCGAGCCGCATTGATCTCAGAGCGAGTTTCCTTTGCTTCTTGTAAGGTCTTCTTTAGGTCAACCGTTTGCGCTTGGTTTTCCCTTTTGAGAAGCTCATATCGGCTAGTGGCATTTTGTAGCTCAAGACCCATGTTGGCTATTCTATCCTCACTTTGGCGATGAGCAGCCTGTTCGGATTTTAATTCATCAGCTGCCTTAAAGGCAGCCGCATTGCTTCTCCTGGCTTGCTCGTTGGCCCGGGCAAGTTCTTCCAGAAGGGTCTCCACGGTGGTAGCACCATCAGCAGTCAAAGCATATCATAAATCCTAGCATCATGCTCTTATTAATATCCATTGACCACCCAAATATTCATACCCTATGCCTCGACAAGCCGCTTGTTCACAAGCATGATGTCTGCATCCGCCACATCAAGTTGCTGCTTCAGTTCGGCAAATTCAGCAGTCCGGTCAGCCGCTGGAGCTGCAGCCACCTGCGTAAAAAATTGGCACCATCATTACCTGAGACTATGATCCTCCGCTCACCTCGTCCGGATGGCAACCAGAGTCTCAGGGGCTACTATCTATACAAAGTGCACCTGGCGTTTATGATACAATCAAAAAATATCACTTTGCGTACCTCAAAGCCTCTTGGCAGGCTCGTAAAAGCTTCATTCAACCCGCTCTTTGCGGATGAAATCCTTTGAACCACCGTACCCATTAAGGTACGATGCACTTCTGAGATAGCCGCTTGCCGTAGAAGACCCGTCAATGTGTCCGGTTGTATATTGGACAGTCCGAGGCTTTTTCTGTTGGTCTCTCAAGGAACTGAAAACCCCGAACTTCGGGCAGCCGAAGAGTTACCTTCTGGTCTTTGCGGATCGGGAGACATCCTCCGGGACGACACCTCAGGGTCGTCCGCCCCCGAGGACGAACATTGTTGAGTGACACTATAAGCCGTACTGCAGAGCACATATCTCGGTCATTATTTTCAGGGAAAGAACGGGGTATGCTTACTAAGCACCTTTGTTCACTTACGGCTCGGTTAACGGTTGGCCCCCCTGTGGGCGCTGTGCGGCAATGTTGCCCTCCGGGGCAGGGCCCCCTGATGAAAGTTTCTTCCCTTGTTTGGAGACCTCTGCTTCCAAGTCTTTGGGGGCGGTCCTTTTCTTCCCATGGGGAGAGGGGATGCTAGATTCTCATAACGTACCTCCAACATGAAGTCCGCTTTTGGCTTCCCCAGTCCTCTCCTTGTCCTCCCCTGATGGCACTTGATAAGGTGCGTGAGCCAGCATCCTGGTTAATACAGGACCCGGTGAATCTTCGGGAAGAGGGGCCGAACACCTGATCCTCTCTGCCTTTCCAATCTAGCCCTGGCCGAGGATGGTTTTTCAGAATAATGTTGTGACAAACATAATGACAACATGTTCGGCTGTGGAATTACTTACCTGGGTATCTGGATGGTTGCAGTCGAGGCCTGCGTCCTCTGTTGTGTCCGCACACTTTATACATGATCCAGAGAATAATTGATACAGTCCCTCGAGCGTCCTGCCGAAGAAGTGCTCACGGTCCTTCTGGGTTGAACTCCCACATATGAAGAGGACGACGTTGGCATGACAGGACCCGACGAACTAACATTACTTGGATTACTTTGACAAGACTGATGTCCTTCTTGACGACATACTGAATGCGGCTTTGCAATGTCTGCACGTCATCAACCGATCCCCAGTCCAGCCCCTTGTTGACCCATGATGCAAGCTATGGCGGGGGAGTGGAGCGGAAGGCTGGGGCGGCCGCCCACTTTCTACGCCGGGGTGCTGTGATGTAAAACCACTCCCGTTGCCATAGATCAGAAACTTCCTGGAAGGAACCCTTTGGCCGTAAAGCATCGACACCTTTGCTTATTATAGCACCTCCGCACTCTGCGTGTCGCCCGTCGATCATCTTTGGCTTCGCATTGAAGGTCTTGAGCCATAAGCCGAAGTGTAGGGTAATGCGGAGGAAGGCCTCACACACAAAGATAAACGTTGAGATGTGAAGGAAGGAATCTGGAGCTAGATCATGAAAATCTAGCCCGTAATAGAACATGAGCCCTCTAACAAAGGGATGAAGACCGAAGCCTAGCCCTTGGAGGAAGTGGGAGATGAATACGACACTTTCGTTGGGTTTGGGAGTATGAATAACCTGCCCTTGGGAAGGAAGCCTGTGAAGGATTTCGGCGGTCAGATACCTAGCCTCCCTAAGCTTCTTGATGTCCTCCTCTGTGACGGAAGAGGCCATCCACCGGCCTTGAAGGTTGGATTAGGACAGGGTTGAAGGTCTAGAGCACTTGGACTGAACCTTGGGTGTTGGAGCTCAAGGTGAGGGAAGGGGAGAGATCAAGCATGGAAAGAAAGAGATAGGTCTTGACCTCTTTATAAAGGGGATGAATATCAAGCGTCCTCCGCGCGGACGTTTGGAACTTGCTTAAACCAAGGAGTCATACTAATGGAGCGGTTGGGTTACCCACACTCGTATTGATGAGAATACCGTGATAAGGGGGACACGATCTCTGCTTCAACAAGACGTGCCAATAAAACCGCCTCGCAAGACGTTTAGTGGCAGGTTGGAAAAACAGTTTGAATAAAAACCGGGCCACGGTGTGATGTGACGCTAGGTAAAAGTTGTCAGCAGATTAGACTCGTGGAATATTATGCTCTCTACGGTGGTATGTGGAATTTGTTGTGCAGAGCCGGGCACGATTCTTGTGTTCAAGATCTACTTTGAAGTATTCAAAGAAGGAACCTGCCTTGCAATGTCGAAGAGAATCTGCGTGCCGGACTCATCCTCATTGAAGCCTGGTTAAGGGGCTACTGAAGGAGTCCTGGATTAGGGGGTCCTCGAACAGCTGGACTATATGCTTATGCCGGATTGTTGGACTATGAAGATACAAGATTGAAGACTTCGTCCCGTGTCCGGGTGGGACTCTACTTTGCGTGGAAGGCAAGCTTGGCGATTCGGATATGAAGATTCCCTTCTCTGTAACCGACTCTGTGTAACCCTAGCCCCCTCCGGTCTCTATATAAACCGGAGGATTTAGTCCATAGGACAACAACAATCATAATCATAGGCTAGCTTCTACGGTTTAGCCTCTACGATCTCGTGGTAGATCAAGTCTTGTAATACTCATATCATCAAGATCAATCAAGCAGGGGTATTACCTCCATAGAGAGGGCCCGAACCTGGCTAAACATCGTGTCCCCCGCCTCCTGTTACCATTAGCCTTAGACGCACAGTTCGGGACCCCCTACCCGAGATCCGCCGGTTTTGACACCGACAGGGGGCACACTATAACACACGAGTTGACATTGTTTAGCAATGTGCGGTGCCCCCCTCCACAGTTACACACCTCGGTCATATCATCGTAGTGCTTAGGCAAAGCCCTGCACCGGTAACTTCATCATCACCGTCACCATGCCGTCGTGCTGACGAAACTCTCCCTCGGCCTCAACTACATCAAGAGTACGAGGGACGTCCCCGAGCTGAGCGTATGCTGATCGCGGAGGTGCCGTACGTTCGGCACTAAGATCAGTCGGATCGTGAAGACGTACGACTACATCAACCGCGTTGACATAACGCTTCCGCTTTTGGTCTACGAGGGTACTTGGACACACTCTCCCCTCTCGTTGCTATGCATCACCATGATCTTGCGTGTTCCCCAACACCAAGTTATTTAAAGAAAAAGTTAAAAGATGGCATGATAAGGGAATCCTAAAGCATGAGTTTAAAGTTGGAGAATATGTTCTTTTGTACAACTCTCGTTTCATATTCTTCGCATGCAAACTTCTCTCCAAATGGGCAGGAACTGTGACACTCCAAAATTTTTATTTTGGTTTTCAGCAAAAACTTTGTGGTTTTTGAAATGAGGCCATTTAAAATTTTCCAGAAAACCTTCCTCTTAAAAAAACTTTCTTTTCTTTGGCAAGGATTTTATTTGTTATTCAGACTATGGTGTTTGATCTTTTGAAACTCCTTCTCTGTTGGTTCTCTCTCAAGTTATTTTGGGAGTTTAATTTAATCTTTTTCTTTTAGAAAGAAACTCAATGAAAATTTGGGATTTTCATATCTTGAAAACCATCCATGACTTTGTATTTTGCCTATATGGTAAAACCCCTCCAAAACCTCCCCTCCTCCTTGTAATCAACCTAAGCTCTCTGTTCCATCTAATCCAAGCAAGTTTTGGATTTTATTCTAATTATTTTTCCCCTCAAATCAATTCTGAAAATTATTTGGAGCCTGAGAGATTTTCAAAGCAAGTACCCTTTTTCATTTGAGTTTTGACCTCAAACCAATTCTCCTGGATTGTCCTTAGCATCCACAACCCAGAACCATCTTGATCCACTCCTCCTCTTTTTAAATTTTTTCAAAATTCAGTCTCTGCAAGTTTGGACCAGATTTGCCAAATTTGGTGAAATTCATATCTACACTTCTCCAAAAATTCCACCAAAATTTAGGCAGCCTTCTTGAGCAATGAGTAGCCACTCCACCAAAAATCAGCTCAAGGAAAAATCCCCAGAGGCCAAAAACATTCTGTCGAACACCTGAGCTGCACTGTTCCTTTGCAAATTCAGAAAAGATTCAGAGTTCGGTGTCGATCTTCGACAGAGGTTCAGTCACATGCCCACAAGTGCCCTTGGCACGTTCCTCGCCGCCTCTTCCTCCTGTCTGGAGCATCCCGCACGCGCGCTTGGCATCTTCCTGGCGTCGGTGGCGCCCCTGGCCTCCCGCACCGGCGTGTCTTGCGGCGGCCGAAAACCCGTTACAGTCGACAGGGAACAAGAACGGCGGCTCAACGCCGTTCCGCGCTGCCCATCGCTCCCTGGCTCTCCGCGTGGCCTCATGCATGCCAGCGCACCCCCGCTGCACCATCGCCGTGGCCCGACAGCACTGGACGCGCTCTCTGCCGCCAATGGACCCGCGCCGTCCCGTTCCGACCAAAGCCTGCCCTAAGCTTCTAATCCAAGTCCGGTTAGCGTCTAAACGGACCCAGTAAACTCCCACGTCGGCGCTCGACTCCCTAATCACCCCGACCGAGCACTGCGCCACCGTAACCATCGCCGGAAATCCCCGTTCATGGCCACCGCCTCGGACCGCCTATAAAAAGGGCCCCCGAGCTCACCCTCGTGCACGCATCATCACTACACCTCACCAACGCCCCGCCAGGCCACTAGGAGGACCTCGAGGAGGTCTCCTCCCCCAGCTCCGGCCGCCCCGATCCGCCTCGGCCTCCACCTCGATTCGCTCAGGTGAGGCCGTCTCCGGCGCCCAAACCACGTCAGTTACTCCCTCTAGCTACCATAAGCCTAACCCCCTCCTCAATTTGATCACTGCAGCTCTCTCCGACGAAGTCCGCAACCACCCGAACCGCCGTCCGCCGGAGCAAAGCTCGCCGTCGACGTGGTGCTCACCGGCGACCACCACCACCACCAACCGGCGCGGAATGGCGCCCTAAGCACGGAGGTACCCTCCGATCTCCCTGCCTCGCCGTGGATCGCTGCCGGCGACCACCGCGGCTCTCGGGCACCGGCGAACTCTGCCGCCCCGTTCAAACATTCAAACCTGATGGGCGGGACCCGCCTGTCAGCCTCTCTGTCCTGTCTAAACAAATTGTTTTCTGAAAACGTCTTCTGCCGAATGCGCTTTCCCTCTGGGCTGGCGTAGTCGCTACCGAAGCGCTTTCTGTTTTTATAAGCTAGCCCCTGGAAACTTTCTGTTTCATTACAGATGAGTCCCTGGACAAAAACCTTTATAACTTCTTAACAGAAAAGTATTTTTGATTGATTCTTTTTCTGTCCTCTTTAAAAAAAATTCTAGTTTTTTATCAGATTTATTTGAAAAATATTTGGTATACTTTTTGTGCACCTCTTGGTATTTACGATAGCGCATATATTGTCTTTATACCGTAGATACCGAAGGAGGTGACGGAGCCGCGAACTTCATCGAGCTAGGCTCCGACTACTCCGAACCAGGCAAGCATGTTTGAACTTTTGATATGATGAGTGTCTTGGCATGTTTTGCATTTAGTTAGTCTCATGGCATGTTGGTGAGCATACCGATGAACGTTATTTCCATGCACTATTGAGGTAAGTGAGTTTGATGATCCATGAGTGGATGGATGTGAATATGAATGGCCATGTGTTGGCATGAGAACGGGTAAGATGGCAGTGTTGTAGCATGCCAGTCTTATGCCACACTATGTGACTGTAGTGTCAAACCGTATCGGTCCAGTTCCTTCCATTTCCTTCCCTGTACTACCACATGTTTTCCGCAAGGAATATGGCTTAGTAAGTTGCAAACCGCTTTCTTGGTACACACCAAAAGGAGAGGCCGTGATGATGGTTCCGTGGCCCTGGATTAAAGCCAGTCATCCGGTCAGGGGGCACGGGTGTTTCCGGTTGGGACCGAGAGGGGGGCACCCCTTAGAGCGCGCGTATATAAATTTGATCTCATGCTATTCGAGATTGTGATCTCCCCATCTCAAAAGTTTTTCTTGGACGATGTCTAGGTTGATTCCTAGCATCGAGAGGTAGGATGGGTGTGTACTGGTTAGCTGTGTTTCCTATCGAAAACCGTAAACGGAACTAGTCCTTCATGATTACGGAAATCCGTTGGCTGTGGGAAAAATTTTGTACAAACTCTGAAGAGTCATATATTCCTTCAAATCATCTATTCCATGTCCAAGATCGATATTATCTTATCCTGATCAGATGTCAGTTTTGATGACAGAGACTCTGGTGAATCGCATGAGTGCTAAGTCCGGTTAAATGATTACTCCTGTGGATGGACTAACCCATTTATTTTCATGAATTGAATGTTTATTATGAGTAATATTTACTTGTGGATAAAAGCCCTTTCTGTGATGTCGCTCAGACGTCCGACTGTGGCGTTTCTTTTAAAGCCCTTTATGTGGCGTCGCTCAGACGCCCGACTGTGGCATTTCTTTTAAAGCTCTTTATGTGGCGTCGCTCAGACGCCCGACTGTGGCATTTCTTTTAAAGCCCTTTATGTGGCGTCGCTCAGACGCCCGACTGTGGCATTTCTTTTAAAGCCCTTTATGTGGCGTCGCTCAGACGCCCGACTGTGGCATTTCTTTTAAAGCCCTTTATGTGGCGTCGCTCAGACGCCCGACTGTGGCATTTCTTTAAAAGCCCTTTATGTGGCGTCGCTCAGACGCCCGACTGTGGCATTTCTTTTAATGCCCTTTCTGTGATGTCGCCCTGACGTCCGACTGTGGTATTTCTTTTAAAGCCCTTTATGTGGTGTCGCTAAGACGCCCGACTGTGGCATCTTTTCCTTATATTTATTTGTTCACCTTTCGAGGCGTCGCTTCAGACACCCGATCGGTCTCCATTTATGTTTTGTTGGGATTTCAGGCGGACTACCGCCGTTTCCCTTTTTCTTACCTCGTTATGCTAATTTTGGAATGTACATTAGTGAATTAATCATGACGCATCCATGCATGCATTTGTTATATCTTACGTCCGAACTGTCTTGCGAGTACTTTCAAAGTACTCACTGGCTTGTTGATTTGGCCAGATGCTGACGAAGGCGATCTCATGGAAGAAGAATTTGATAGCGAGTCCGACGCCTAGAGGAGTCCCAGTCAGTCTCGTGCGACCCTGGATTTGGTCACTGTATTATATCCGCTTCCGCTACCTAATAAATTCATCGAGCCTCACCTCGACGCTCGATGAGATGACAGTTTTAGAGTCTTGTATCCCTCTCCCCGCTGTGTTTATCCACCACCACCCTATCATCGAGTCAGTAGTATGCCTCCACACCACTGTGTCATGTCCACCATTATGTTTAATTATTGGCGTGCTTGTAATAATTTGGTTGAGCAACCGTAGTTCGACCCTGTAATATATTTTATGCTACTGGCTTATTGTATCAAGATTTTGTCTACCCGTGAGGAGGATTTCTCTCATATTGGACTCAATAGATTGGTTTCTCAATAAATAATTTTATTGGAAAACCGGTCGTGACAAGCTTGGTACCAGAGCCAGGCTGACTGTAGGAAGCCACTAGGTGCGATCGCTAATTGGTTATTAGCATAATAGAGCCATTTTCTATTTTTCTGCAATTGTAGACATTTCTGACAGTCAGCATAAATTTATGATCTGACCATGCAGAATTTTTGCCTACTTTTGTAGATGGCCGATACCAGCTACGAGTCTTAGACCTTCGCCAACGTGCCCGATGGGTTCGTCAAGCTTCTTTCCTTCATCGTTCAGGTCGCGATGGGGCCATCTGTGCGCCCAGTCTTCACACTCTGCCAGCACCGAGTCAACGACAGTCTGACCATGCACCAGGCCGCGGTGCAGTTCAAGGGAGGGCGTGGTGAGTTACGCCGCTTCCGATTCTTGGGAAGAGCCATGCCTACGGAGAGGCATGCTATGCAGATGGCAGCCCGCGAGGCGATAGCTCGTCTCAGGGATGTCCTCCCCGTGATGAAGACTCGTCGTTACCGTTATCTTCCATGCCATGTGCCTTACACCTGTCACTACGCATTCTCCTGCCCCAGAGGAGAACGAGACGAGGCTTTTGAGATGCTTATTGAGTATCTCCGGGCCCTGGAGGCAGCCTTCGACAACCTGGTGGACGACTTCGTGGCTGCCCGCATGGACTCAGTTCATGGCTGTGCTCCCAACAGGAGAGAGCTCCTACCCACCGCACCGCCACTAACTTTTGTCTCGTCCTCAGCATCTTATGCGCCTACTCGTCGCCTGCCTTCTACCGAAGAACTCAACCAAGTTATTGCGCCCGCTCCAGCGCGCACTGCACCAACCTTCGCGCCCACTCCTATTCGTGTTATTCCGCCCCTGGCACCCGCTCCGTCCACCCTACGCAACACTACACGTATGGAGCCTATTAGCGAGGAGGAAGTCGAGTCTCCAGCCTCGCTACGCCTCACCCTCGGCAGGGCAAAGGAGGTCGTCAACATCTCCGCCTGAGTACGCTTAGCCGCCATGTAATGTACCGCTTTGTATGATATGTTTATATGTACATAGGTTGTGAGAAGTAGCCTGTTTGCGCATCATGTAGGATCTGGAGAAGTGCACTAGCCTAAATAACATGTCAGGATTATGTACGCATATCCTGAGTGATGTATTGTATAATTACCGCCCGCGTGTAAGATATGTAATGAGCAGTCCTTCTCCGTGCGCAAGTCAATTTGTTTTTCTTAAGTAAGCTTGGTTATTTAATTTTATTTGCCACCTTTATGCATTTATGGAATCGTTTTTGCAACTCTTTCCGCTTTTCTTATGGGTTTTAAAAAATATATCCCCAGAGTGAAAAATGTCTCGTCCTTGGACTCGCTCCATGCCAACTCCACCAGAGGAAAATTTTGATACACAACCCAGCAACGAGTTCACTCAGGGACAGTCAAGCCAACAGGGCAGCGAGTCGGCACTTTCACAAATGTGCCGCCTTTATGAGCAGAGTCAGCAACAACATCGGGAAATGATGAACCAAGTCATCAACATGGGAAATCATCATGGATAGTATCAGCAGCATTCCAAGTTATCTGAGCTACAGAAGACACGTCCCCAAACATTTTCTCATACTGACAAACCTCTTGAGGCCGAGGATTGGCTTCGAGATATGGAGAGAAAATTAATAATTGCAAAATGTTCATATCTCGAGAAAGTATTATATGCTCCGCACTATCTCACAGGAGCAGCCCCATCATGGTGGGAGAATTTTCTGCACATGCACCCCAACAAAAATGATATAACCTGGGATGATTTCAAGGAAGGTTTCCGTGGTGCACACATTCCCAAGAGCATTATGAAAATTAAGAAGAGAGAATTCGATGACCTCAAACAAAGGAACATGACAGTGCCAGAATACAACGGTCAATTTACTCTATTGTCTCGCTACGCCAATGAAGAACGTATGACTGAAAGCAAGAAGATGGAGAAATTCCTTGACGGTCTGGCGCCCGCACTTAAATGCCAACTGGTCGTGCACACTTTTCCAGATTTTAAAACACTAGTGGACAAAGCTATTACTCTAGAAAATGAGAGACGTAGCTTGGAGGATTTACGCAAGTGAAAAAGAGACCAGACTACTCTTGCACGCAACCACCGAAGCAGGACAGATTTTCAGAAAGGTGGGACACACAAACCTACCACAAACATTTCTCGCCCAACCAAGAATTTCCATGCAAGGGATAAAGAGTTCACATATCGCCTAGGCGTTACTTGCTACGCTTGTGGAGAAGAAGGGCATTACGCCAAATAGTGCCCCAAGCCAAGGAACTCGACCCCGAAGCCAAACAACGGTGGCAATAATTTGGCGCCCAAGCGCAACAATTTCAACCCCAACAACAACCACAGGAAGGGTCATCTAAACCACGTGACCAAAGAAGAAGCACAAAATGCTCCGGATATCGTACTCGGTACGTTTCCTGTCAACACAATACCTGCAACGGTTTTGTTTGATTCTGGAGCTTCTCGCTCATTCATTTCGGAAATTTTGCTTTGCAAAATAATTTTTCGATGTTTCCCTTGGAAAAATCCATGATCATCAAGTCCCCTGGGATTCAGCAAGTTACTCAGAGTTATTGTCAGAATGTGGCCATTGAGTTCGCATGATTGAAATTTTACGCCAATCTTATTGTGTTGGAAAATAGAGGACTGAATGTCATCCTAGGGATGGACTGGTTAACCACCAACAAAGGTTTTATTGACTGTTTCAACCGGACCGTAATTCTCACGCACCACCACGGGAAGACAATAAAAGTATCAGCCAAGGAAAGAAAAATACCCCGGCAGCCGAGATTGAATAAGGTGGACGTTTCTGAGTTAAGCAAGGTTCCAGTAGTATGTGAATTTCCAGACGTATTTCCCGAAGAACTACCAGGCATGCCACCAGACCGAGAAATAGAATTCAGCATTGAGCTAGCACCAGGAACCACCCCCATATACAAGAAACCATACAGAATGGCACCATCCGAGTTGATCGAGTTGAAGAAACAAATAAAGGAATTACTGGACAAGGGATACATTCGAGCCAGCTCCTCACCTTGGGGATCACCAATTTTATTTGCCAAAAAGAAGGATGGAACACTGAGATTGTGCATAGACTACCGAGCACTTAACATGGTCACAGTCAAGAACAAATACCCGATGCCAAGGATAAATGATTTATTTGATCAGCTTGCTCAGGCCAAGGTATTCTCAAAGATTGACTTAAGGTCAGGATACCATCGATTAAAAGTGCGAACAGAAGATATCCCCAAAACAGCCTTCACCTCCAGATATGGACTATATGAGTTCACAGTTGTGCCTTTTGGATTAACAAACGCCCCCGCATATTTTGTTCACCTCATGAACAAAGTATTTATGAAGTTTATGGACAAGTTCGTTGTGGTATTTATCGATGATATTCTGATATACTCCAAAACACCAGAAGAGCACGCGGAACATCTCAGGATTGTGCTAGGAGAACTCAGAAAGCATCAATTGTATGCCAAGTTCAGCAAGTGCGAATTTTGGCTAAGACAAGTAGGCTTTCTAGGTCACATACTGACACAAGATGGTATCGCAATGGACCCGGAGAAAGTTAGGGCCATACTTGACTGGAAGGCACCAGCCAGCGTAACGGATATACGAAGTTTCTTGGGAATGGCAGGATATTACCGCAGATTTATTGAAGGATTCTCCACTCTAGCCAAGCCAATGACGCAGTTGCTCAAGAAAGACAAGAAGTTTGAATGGACAGAAGCCTGCGAAAAAAGTTTCCAAGAGTTAAAACGGAAATTAACCACAACACCGGTATTAATTGTGCTAGACATACACAAAAACTTTGTGGTGTATTGTGACGCATCCCGAAAAGGTCTCGGGTACGTGTTGATGCAGGAAGGCAAGGTTGTCGCATACGCTTCACGACAACTCCGCAAGCATGAGGAAAATTATCCCACTCATGACTTAGAAATGGCAGCAGTCATTCATGCACTTAAGGAATGGAGGCATTTCTTACTTGGCAATCGATGTGAAATATACACGGACCATAAAAGTCTCAAATATATTTTCACACAACCAGAACTAAACTTACGGCAACGATGCTGGTTGGAATTGGTAAAGGATTATGACGTTGGTATCTACTATCATCCAGGGAAAGCAAATGTAGTGGCCGATGCTCTTAGTCGAAACCCCAGCTCCGACGTAAACAATCTGCGAAGTTTGAGACCTGAATTCCAACAAGAATTTGCCAAACTCAACTTGTTAATGATTGCGGAAGGCACCATATCAAACTTGGAAATAAAGCCCGACCTTGTGGAGAGAATTAAAGAAGCTCAGCCTGGTCACCCCAGCATTGAAGGAATTAAAAGAAAGGTGAGTATGGGCAAGGCCTCGGAATTTGTCATAGGCGATGATGGAATATTACGGTACGGGGACAGACTCTGTGTGCCAAACATAGAAGACCTCAAACAGCAAATCCTAGCTGAAGCACACACCACTCCATATTCAATCCACCCTAGGGGAACCAAAATGTATAAGGATATTCAGGAAAGATTTTGGTGGCACGGTATGAAGAGGGATATAGCCACATTCATTGCATGTTGCGATTCTTGTCAACGCATAAAAGTTGAGCATCAAAAACCTGCCGGACTACTGCAACCAAACAAAATACCTGAGTGGAAATGGGATGAAATAGGGATGGATTTTATTGTCGGACTACCTCGGTCACGACACGGGTATGATGCCATATGGGTCATCACCGACAGATTAACCAAGGTGGCACATTTCATTCCAGTGAAGACAACCTACAACACTCAGAAGCTTGCCAGGATTTATCTCTCCCGTATAGTTTGTCAGCATGGAGTCCCGAAGACTATAATATCCGACAGAGGGACTCAGTTTGTCTCGAGATTCTGGGATCATTTACAACAGGCTCTGGGAACTCATTTGGCCTTCAGCATAGCCTACCATCCCCAGACTGATGGACAGACTGAACGCGTAAACCAAATTTTAGAAGACATGCTGAGAGCATGTGTCCTCACCTATGGAACCAGTTGGGAAGAAAGCCTGCCATATGCCGAGTTTGCATACAACAATAGTTACCAGGCCAGCCTGCAAATGGCACCTTTTGAAGCCCTATACGGACGGAGATGTCGTACCTCGCTAAATTGGTCAGAGACCGGAGACAGCCGTATCTTCGGCCCAGACATGCTCAAAGAAGCCGAGGAAAAATTCAAGCTAATCAGGGACCGACTCAAGACCGCTCAAAGCCGACAGAAGAGTTATTACGATCAGAAACATCGTGGGGTCAATTTTGAACCCGGTGAATTTGTATACCTACAAGTATCACCTATGAAGGGACTGCAACGGTTTAAGATTAAAGGGAAGTTAGCACCAAGATTCATTGGACCATTCTGCATAGTGGCTCGAAGAGGCACTGTAGCCTACTAGCTAGACTTACCCGAAGACTTGTCCGACATTCACGACGTGTTCCACGTCTCTCAATTAAGGAAGTGCGTAAGCAAACTAAAGAAACAAGTATCCCATGAGAACATTGACGTTCAGCCAGATCTCAACTACCGAGAACGCCCAGTAAAAATATTAGAGGAGTCTGAAAGGAGAACCCGACAGAAGACCATCAAGTTTTTCAGAGTTCAGTGGAGCAACCACACCGAAAGCGAAGCAACTTGGGAAAGAGAGGATTTTCTTTGGACAGAGCATCCACACTTATTTGAGGAACAGTTGAAATCTCGGGGACGAGATTTTTCCTAAGGGGGTAGGTGTTGTGACACTCCAAAATTTTTATTTTGGTTTTCAGCAAAAACTTTGTGGTTTTTGAAATGAGGCCATTTAAAATTTTCCAGAAAACCTCCCTCTTAAAAAAACTTTCTTTTCTTTGGCAAGGATTTTATTTGTTATTCAGACTATGGTGTTTGATCTTTTGAAACTCCTTCTCTGTTGGTTCTCTCTCAAATTATTTTGGGAGTTTAATTTAATCTTTTTCTTTTAAAAAGAAACTCTATGAAAATTTGGGATTTTCATATCTTGAAAACCATCCATGACTTTGTATTTTGCCTATATGGTAAAACCCCTCCAAAACCTCCCCTCCTCCTTGTAATCAACCTAAGCTCTCTGTTCCATCTAATCCAAGCAAGTTTTGGATTTTATTCTAATTATTTTTCCCCTCAAATCAATTCTGAAAATTATTTGGAGCCTGAGAGATTTTCAAAGCAAGTACCCTTTTTCATTTGAGTTTTGACCTCAAACCAATTCTCCTGGATTGTCCTTAGCATCCACAACCCAGAACCATCTTGATCCACTCCTCCTCTTTTCAAATTTTTTCAAAATTCAGTCTCTGCAAGTTTGGACCAGATTTGCCAAATTTGGTGAAATTCATATCTACACTTCTCCAAAAATTCCACCAAAATTCAGGCAGCCTTCTTGAGCAATGAGTAGCCACTCCACCAAAAATCAGCTCAAGGAAAAATCCCCAGAGGCCAAAAACATTCTGTTGAAAACCTGAGCTGCACTGTTCCTTTTACAAATTCAGAAAAGATTCAGAGTTCAGTGTCGATCTTCGACAGAGGTTCAGTCACCTTCCCACAAGTGCCCTTGGCACGTTCCTCGCCGCCTCTTCCTCCTGTCTGGAGCATCCCGCACGCGCGCTTGGCGTCTTCCCGGCGTCGGTGGCGCCCCTGGCCGCCCGCGCTGGCGTGTCTTGCGGCGGCCGAAAACCCGTTACAGCCGACAGGGAACAAGAACGGCGGCTTAACGCCGTTCCGCGCCACCCATCGCTCCCTGGCTCTCCGCGTGGCCTCATGCATGCCAGCGCACCCCCGCTGCACCGTCGCCGTGGCCCGACAACACTGGACGTGCTCTCTGCCGCCAACGGACCCGCGCCGTCCCGTTCCGACCAAAGCCTGCCCTAAGCTTCTAATCCAAGTCCGGTTAGCGTCTAAACGGACCCAGTAAACTCCCACGACGGCGCTCGACTCCCTAATCACCCCGACCGAGCACTGCGCCACCGTAACCATCGCCGAAAATCCCCGTTCACGGCCACCGCCTCGGACCGCCTATAAAAAGGGCCCCCGAGCTCACCCTCGTGCACGCATCATCACTACACCTCACCAACGCCCCGCCAGGCCACTAGGAGTACCTCGAGGAGGTCTCCTCCCCCAGCTCCGGCCGCCCCGATTCGCCTCGGCCTCTACCTCGATTCGCTCCGGTGAGGCAGTCTCCGGCGCCCAAACCCCGTCAGTTACTCCCTCTAGCTACCATAAGCCTAACCCCCTCCTCAATTTGATCACTGCAGCTCTCTCCGACGAAGTCCGCAACCACCCGAACCGCCGTCCGTCGGAGCAAAGCTCGCCGTCGACGTGGTGCTCACCGGCGACCACCACCACCACCAAACGACGCGGAATGGCGCCCTGAGCATGGAGGTACCCTCCGATCTCCCTGCCTCGCCGTGGATCGCCGCCGGCGACCACCGCGGCTCTCGGGCACCGGCGAACTCTGCCGCCCCGTTCAAACATTCAAACTTGACGGGCGGGACCCGCCTGTCAGCCTCTCTGTCCTATCTAAACGAATCGTTTTCTGAAAACGTCTTCTGCCGAATGCGCTTTCCCTCTGGGCTGGCGTAATCGCTACCGAAGCGCTTTCTGTTTTTATAAGCTAGCCCCTGGAAACTTTCTGTTTCATTACAGATGAGTCCCTGGACAAAAACCTTTATAACTTTTTAACAGAAAAGTATTTTTGATTGATTCTTTTTCTGTCCTCTTTAAAATTTTGTCTAGTTTTTTATCAGATTTATTTGAAAAATATTTGGTATACTTTTTGTGCACCTCTTGGTATTTACGATAGCGCATATATTTTCTTTATACCGTAGATACCGAAGGAGGTGACAGAGCCGCGAACTTCACCGAGCTAGGCTCCGACTACTCTGAACCAGGCAAGCATGTTTGAACTTTTGATATGATGAGTGTCTTGGCATGTTTTGCATTTAGTTAGTCTCATGGCATGTTGGTGAGCATACCGATGAACGTTATTTCCATGCACTGTTGAGGTAAGTGAGTTCGATGATCCATGAGTGGATGGATGTGAATATGAATGGCCATGTGTTGGCATGAGAACGGGTAAGATGGTAGTGTTCTAGCATGCCAGTCTTATGCCAGACTATGTGACTGCAGTGTCAAAACGTATCGGTCCAGTTCCTTCCATTTCCTTCCCTGTACTACCACATGTTTTCCGCAAGGAATATGGCTTAGTAAGTTGCAAACCGCTTTCCTGGTACACACCAAAAGGAGAGGCCATGATGATGGTTCCATGGCCCTGGATTAAAGCCAGTCATCCGGTCAGGGGACATGGGTGTTTCCGGTTGGGACCGAGAGGGGGGCACCCCTTAGAGCGCGCGTATATAAATTTGATCCCATGCTATTCGAGATTGTGATCTCCCCGTCTCAAAAGTTTTTCTTGGACGATGTCTAGGGTGATTCCTAGCATCGAGAGGTAGGATGGGTGTGTACTGGTTAGCTGTGTTTCCTACCGAAAAACCGTAAACGGAACTAGTCCTTCGTGACTACGGAAATCCGTTGGCTGTGGGAAAATTTTTGTACAAACTCTGCAGAGTCATATATTCCTTCAAATCATCTATTCCATGTCCAAGATCGATATTATCTTATCCTGATCAGATGTCAGTTTTGATGACAGAGACTCCGGTGAGTCGCATGAGTGCTAAGTCCGGTTAAATGATTACTCCTGTGGATGGACTAACCCATTTATTTTCATGAATTGAATGTTTATTATGAGTAATATTTACTTGTGGATAAAAGCCCTTTCTGTGATGTCGCTCAGACGTCCGTCTGTGGCGTTTCTTTTAAAGCCCTTTATGTGGCGTCGCTCAGACGCCCGACTGTGGCATTTCTTTTAAAGCCCTTTATGTGGCATCGCTCAGACGCCCGACTGTGGCATTTCTTTTAGAGCCCTTTATGTGGCGTCGCTCAGACGCCCGACTGTGGCATTTCTTTTAAAGCCCTTTATGTGGCGTCGCTCAGACGCCCGACTGTGGCATTTCTTTTAAAGCCCTTTATGTGGCGTCGCTCAGACGCCCGACTATGGCATTTCTTTAAAAGCCCTTTATGTGGTGTCGCTCAGACGCCTGACTGTGCCATTTCTTTTAACGCTCTTTCTGTGATGTCGCCCTGACGTCCGACTGTGGTATTTCTTTTAAAGCCCTTTATGTGGTGTCGCTAAGACGCCCGACTGTGGCATCTTTTCCTTATATTTATTTGTTGACCTTTCGAGGCGTCGCTTTAGACACCCGATCGGTCTCCATTTATGTTTTGTTGGGATTTCAGGCGGACTACCGCCGTTTCCCTTTTTCTTACCTCGTTATGCTAATTTTTGAATGTACATTGGTGAATTAATCATGACGCATCCATGCATGCATTTGTTATATCTTACGTCCGAACTGTCTTGCGAGTACTTTCAAAGTACTCACTAGCTTGTTGATTTGGCCAGATGCTGACGAAGGCGATCTCATGGATGAAGAATTTGATAGCGAGTCCGACGCCTAGAGGAGTCTCAGTCAGTCTCGTGCGACCCTGGATTTGGTCACTGTATTATATCCGCTTCCGCTACCTAATAAATTCATCGAGCCTCACCTCGACGCTCGATGAGATGACAGTTTTAGAGTCTTGTATCCCACTCCCCGCTGTGTTTATCCACCACCACCCTATCATCGAGTCAGTAGTATGCCTCCACACCACTGTGTCATGTCCGCCATTATGTTTAATTATTGGCGTGCTTGTAATAATTTGGTTGAGCAACCGTAGTTCGACCCTGTAATATATTTTATGCTACTGGCTTATTGTATCAAGATTTTGTCTACCAGTGAGGAGGATTTCTCTCATACTGGACTCAATACATTGGTTTCTCAATAAATAATTTTATTGGAAAACCGGTCGTGACAGGAACATATGTTATTGAGGAGGTTTATCGATTCTGAGCCATCAAAATAAATAATGCCAATGGTACTAACCCGAAGGTTGTCAACGGGCAAAGAATAAGCCATTACATCTCAGGTACGCCCATTAATGTTGAAAGTAATATTATACAAACTATGACACTGGAAGAACACATAAAGGAAACCTTCCGGAATACTCTAGAATTGTTAAAAAAGAGGAGGTACGTGATACGGTAAGTAAACGGACTCCGAAAAATCCGCAAAAATACTTTTTGTCAGTTTTGGAATATATTAAAAATTAGGAAAATAAGAAACAACTAGGAAGGCACCCCTGGTGGGCACAAGACACCAGGGCGCTCCTGGCTTGGCGCGCCCAGGTGGGTTATGCCCACCTCGGGTACCTTCTGGACTCCATTTTTCTTTCGTTTGCTTTTTTCCCAAGATTAAAAAAAATATTTATATACCCCCCGAACCTATTGACCATCGTATAGTGGAGAAATCTTTTGTTTGCTTTTCTTGCTGTTCTCCTGACAGATTTGAAAATATGTCGTCTCAGATTCCGCGGACTAGTGTCCGGTTTCCTATCAGCCATTAGATAAAAGCATCTTCAAGGACACCTATCCCTACATATGGTTCTCCGATGAGGAAGAGAAAGACAATCACCACCACCTCCGTCTTCATCACCAAAGGAGACTTGAGTATTGGGTATGGGCTCTCCCCTTGGCTTGTGCCAAGCTTGGGGGAGGTGCCCCGGCATTGTATCACCTCCATTATCTTTTGCCTTTACTTATCTTAGTTCAATCCATAGTTATCTTTTGCTTTAGATGAATAAAAGTTTAGTTCGATCCTTTCTTTTCTAGTGTTTTCTTAGTGATCCATCCTTGTAATCATGTGCGAGATATAAATAGTTTGAGTTTTGTTTTGTTTACTTCCATGTTCAATAAAAAGAAAGGAAATGAATGAAAAAGATCATATGCTAATCTTATGGCAAGTAATGACATCACATAAGGAAGAGTATAAGTAGAAAAATTTATTGGAGATTGACAAACATATCATTGGTCAATGATGTAATTCATGAAAGAATTAATAAGGGAAGAGAGGATTCACATGCAAATATACTATCTTTCACATCTTTTGTGATTGTGAGCCCCCATCAAAATATTATATGCCAAAATTGTTGACATTGGACAAGGAAGACAATGTAATGATTTGGTTTGTTCATATTCACATAGAAGTTATATTGTCATAGATCCTTTAACACGTGGTGCTTGCCCCCCATCTTTGCTAGCCAAAAATTCCGCACTAAGTAGAGATACTACTTGTGCAACCAAAAACCCTTAAACACACATTTTGTTTTGAGAGTCCACCATACCTACCTACGGATTGTGTAAGATCCTTCAAGTAAGTTATCATCGGTGTAGTAAGGTGATGTTGGCTTGAACTACGTCGGTATTTCCCCAAAGAGGAAGGGATGATGCAGCACAACAACGGTAGATATTTCCCTTAGTGATGAGATCAAGGTTATCGAACCAGTAGGAGAACCACGCAACACTACATAAACGGTACCTGCACACAAAGAACAAATACTTGCAACCCGACGTGTTAAAGGGGTTGTCAATCCCTTTCGGGTAACAGTGCCAAAAATTGCCAAGTTGACGGGATAAAATTTTAGTACATTGATAAATGTAAATAAAATAAAATAAAATAAAATTCAGCAAGGTATTTTTGGGTTTTTGGATTAATAGATTTGAAAATAAAGGTGAATAAAAATAGATCTCGAAGGCAAATATGATAAAGAAGAGACTCGGGGCCGTATATTTCACTAGTGGCTTCTCTCAAGAAAAATAGCATATGGTGGGTAAACAAATTACTGTTGGGCAATTGATACAACTTCAAATAATCATGACGATATCCAGGCAGTGATCATTATATAGGCATCACATCCAAGATTAGTAGACCGACTCCTGCCTGCATCTACTTCTATTACTCCACACATCGACCGCAATCCAACATGCATCCAATGTATTAAGTTCATGGAAAAACGGAGTAATGCAATAAGAATGATGACATGATGTAGACAAGATCTGTTCACGTAGGAATTAGAACCCATCTTGTCATCCTTAATGGCAATGATACATACGTATCGGTTCCCCTTCTGTCACTGGGATCAAGCATCGTAAGATCAAACCCATACAAAGCTCCTATTCCCATGGCCAGAAAAAGTGATCTAGTTCGCCTAAATAAACTAAAGATTTGAAGAAGAAATATGAGGCTATAAGTAACCATGCATATAAGAGATCAAAAGACTCAAATAACTTTCTTGGATAAAAACATATATCTGATCATAAACTCAAAGCATAATTTTTGATGTGGAATGCTGCCTAACATGTTCATCACACAATCTTTTCTTTATGGCATGGACATTTGTACTTTTATATGATTCAAAGCAATAGTCTAGTTTTTACATGAAGATTTCAATACTCAAGCATATCAACAAGCAACCATGTCTTTCAAAATATCAACACTAAAGCAAGTTATCCCTAGCCCATTATGCTCAATCATTAATCCATTCCTGAAACACACTCGCATATTAGCTACACCCAATGCTCAAGTACGATCATAGTGCCCCTTAGTTGGTTCTTTATAAGAGAATATGGAGACTCAAAATAAAAATAAAATTGCATAAATTAAATGGAAAGGCCCTTCGCAGAGGGAAGTAGGGATTTGTAGAGGTGCCAGATCTCAAAGCGAAAAAGATAGAGATAAAAACATTTTGGGTGGCATGCCTTTCCTGTCAACGAAAATGATCGAGTAGTTCCCAATAATTTCCATGATAGATATATCATAGGCGGTTCCCAAATAGAAAATAAAGTTTATTCCTTTTTCCACCATACTTTCACATTCCACGTCTAACCGAATCCACGGGTGCTGTCGTGGAATTGTCAAGGCAGATGTCCTAGGGTAAGGACTTAGTCGTGGAGCCATCGCAACTAGCTAGGTTAGCTTAAAGGGGTTAAACAGGACAAAGTACACAGAGAATTTATGCTGGTTCGGCCCCTTGCGGTGAAGGTAAAGGCCTAATCCAATTTGAGGTGGTATTGCTTATTTATCGATTACTACGGAGCGAATACGCTTGACCTAGCTTTCGATGTCTTGTTTCTCGCCCTGAACCGCTGCTGGGTTGTCCCTTTATATACACAGGTTGATGCCCAGCGGCTCATTGAGTCCCGGCCGGCTCATAGACAATGTGCCCGGCTCGGTGACTAAATATACTTGCCTTACAATATAAGTCATACATATGGCGATTTACCCCTATGGGCCTTAAGTCGCCCTTGTGTCTTGGGCCCTTGCTTCACGAACCTCCATTTTCAATATCCTCATGGGCTTCGTATTGATGAATCATCATAGGCATAACCCGGCCCCTCCTGGGCGGGTCATACCTAATAGTTACATCCCCAACATTAGGCCCCAGATTGATTTGAACTTGTTCATGTCAATCTTCAACACTTATAAAAAATTCTTCCTTCTTCATTTGTGCGAGATCTCATAACCCTCCTTGACGTCATCTTCTGCGATTAATTTTACACAATATCTAATATATCTTAACAGATCCTTATCTTTAATAACCATCTTGAAAATCGAGGCGTCCAAGCGGTTGGATAATCATTCTTTAGCCTCCTCATTTTTTGTGCCCACCTGTTACCCTTCTCCTTATAAATAGGTTCAAACATCCCTACTTTCATTTCCCCCCTTGCCTTATCGTCTTCTTCTTCCTCTCGTGACTCATCACAGTCCCAGTTGCCGGCTTTCAAGACTGCTCCTGGGTAATAACAATTTTTTCATTTGCTGTTTCCTTAAGATCTTTTAGATTCGCTCTGACCTCTCATGACCTATGTAGTGGAAAGGCCAAGCCTAGCAAGAAGGCAAAGGTGATCGAGCCGGTTGAAGACCCCAAAGTTCCTGAACCGGAACAATCAATTCCAGCATCCGACACCTCCGCGCAACAAGCAGAAGAGCCTATCCATGATGTTGCACCAGAGATTGCTGACCCTTCCATTGACCAGACAAATAATAACCCTTTGAATACTAAATCATCAAGCCAAATTAAACCGGCTGAACCACATCCCGATGATGTGATGATTACTGGCACCGACTTTAGAGAGCCGGGAAGACCTACTGTCTTGGCCAAACACTCTACCAAAGAAGAACATATTGAGAGGAGAAAAGTGATATTAGATGTTGCCAACTACTCTCAACTGAGCATTAGTGAAGTATACTCTGGTTATCTCAATCAAGTGCACACCAGCTGCGACCTTGAAGTTGACATGGTGAAGCAGATGCATCAAAAATATGAGGTATGAACTCTTTTAGTGAGTTGTGCATATCCTGTTAGCCCCCAAGTCTATTGTGCATGATAGGATTGAATATGCTGTAGACTTAGAATAACCTTGAATATAAATAGCATCCTTGATAGAATCCTTCAAATCTGGCTTACACCATCCGGGCTAAAGCATCCGTAGCCCCTAAGTGCCGGTTTAATCAACATGAATGAGCTGGTCCTATTCATTATTGTTTATGTCTAGCCCCCATGAGCCGGCTTTGGTTTGTTTATAGCACAACCGGGTCATTATAAGATAATAATGAAACGCGAGCAATATGCATTAGCCCCCAAGTGCCAAGTACTCTTGCTTGCAAAGTGCTTGGGACTTAATCACATAAGCCTTTGTATGAATAATTTTCGGCAGGCATTAGCCCCAAAGTGTCAAGTGTTATTGCTTGAAAAAAGGCTTGGGACTGATACTCTTGTAACTCGGATATGAATGTGTTCACAAATATGTGTTTGTACAGGACACCACTGCTCAATTGCAATCGCAATTGGCTGATGCAAAGACTTGGCTGGAGCTGCAAGAATCTGAGACTTGGAAGGCCAACTCAAAATTCCAATTTAGCGTGGCTGAAAGGGAAAAAATGGAGACCAGTTTTGAGGCTGAAAGAAACGCCTAGGCTGAAGAAAAAACTGCTTTGATACAGCAGGATGAAAAGGCGGAGGCGCCTCTTTAGGACATGACCTCTGAGCTTACCGGTTTAAAACACCATGTATCCCAGATGGTTTCTGCTATCTTTTGTGAGTCGCCTTGCTAGTATCAAATTTAAATCTCTTCCTTGATGGTATAAAACACCTCTAACAAATCTATAATTATGATGTAGACCCCAGGAGAAACAATCTTAGTCAAGAGATGCTTGTGAAGCTCATGGCTGTTTACACACTTGTTGAATAGTTATATACTTGGACTCAGCGCGCACTGGCCACAATTTCTCCGACTAATCAAGCACCTACTCTCTTGAGTGATGTCTTGAAAAAGCTTTCTATTCTCCCTGAGAGGATTAATGAGATGAAACGATCATCTGCAAGAGCCGGTGTTGTGACAGCTTTGAGCCGTGACAAGGCATGGCTAGCAGAGCTAGACTGGGCCGATATAGCTACTGGGTATCCAAGCTTAAAAGAAGATGGCACTCCCTTTGAGAAGAAAGACTTTGCTGCCTGCGTGAAGGAGATACGTCCCTTGGCCAGCCTGATTGCAAATGAGATAGATCTTTCAAGATACCAACCGGCTTATGACATGGAGAATTAGAAGCTGCCCACGCCGGCTTATAAAGTGATGGATCTAATTCCCCCAATCCATAAGCACACTTTCTCTCCTGAAGTTGAACTGTCTGAGCTTATAGATGACAAAGCTGAATTCCACGCCTTGTGTGGCATTGATTGGTCATCACCAAACTTCCAGGCAATAGAGGAGGACAAAGAACCAGAGAAGGATGATCTAGGAGCTTCAAGCTGTCAAGGCCAAGAAAATTGATACAATGGGTGGTTCATATATTTGATCTTCTGAAAACACTTAAGCACTTTGGCTCATTGAGTCATGTAATAGGCTAGTAAAAACTTTGCTCTGTTGTGCCATCGTGCATGTTTTGTGTTTTGCCCAACACTGTTTGATCTGCCCCTGGAGAAATATCATCTTACACTTATGATGATATTGAGTTATGCAGATGACATTTAGTTCTATCCTGCACAGAAACAGATCACAAGAGCCCTGGTGGTTTACCACGGGCTGGGTCATAATATCCCATATAAAACCATTGATGATTAAAACAGTTTATAGGCAGGGCCGGTTTAATCATAATTAGGTTTAATTATAACAAAAAAATATCACCTGTAATATTGAATCGGACTGCTAGCTTATGATACCCGTGCAGTAAGGGTGATAACCCAAATCTTAGAAGCCAATACTTCCAAGTATTTAATATCATCATAAACTGGTGACTTGCCGTCCATAGCCAGGCCGTGTTAACAGAAATCACGGATATGCTTCAAATATGAGCTGTGAGAATTGAGGCTACATGGCCTGAATCACTATAAACCATTAAATATGGTACCAAGATGAACCCAAAAAATGTTCAAAAAACAAGTCAAAGCAAAAAACGAGGCTTTCGTAGGCCACCAAGCCTAAATCTCCGAGGCTTTCATGGGCCGTCAAGCCACTAAGTTAACCTTTTACACTTCATGAAACCGGCCTCACATGACCGCCGTTCTAACCTTGACAAGTTCAGGGTCTATGTAGGATTGACTGTCAAGAGTACAGCTTGTCATTCCAGGATTACCCGGGTGGAGTGGCAGTTTCTACAAAGCAGGAGAACCCGGAAGGTTTTGGTGAATGCACCTGGTGTTCCAAAACAGCTCACAATGGTAGTAACGCTATGTTCTCTTTGGTGAATACACCTATGTTTCAACAGGAAGCCCCCAAATGACCTTTTTGTGAGGAAAAAGACTCATTATCCTTGGAGATGAAATGACAGAGGCCCTGCTTTATCAGGGATGCTGCCTTTATTATAAACATCATAATATATACATTGTCAAAATATGTACATCATAAGAGCCGGTGGCTCAAGTGTAGTAAGGCCGAAGATGAGCAATATTCCATGGCCGGCGGGTCTCCTCCTCCGACTTACATGAGTCCTTGTGGTCTCGAATATCGATAAGGTAGTATGACCCATTGTTCAGATTTTTGCTGACCACAATGGGCCCTTCCCAAGGTGGCGATAACTTGTGCATATCAGATTGATCCTGGATAAGCCGGAGCACCAGGTCACCTTGTTGAAACGTTCTGGTCTTAAACTGGCGGTTGTGATAATGGCATAGATCTTGTTGGTAAATCGCCAAGTGAGCCACCGCAAGGTCACACTCCTCATCTAACAGGTCAAGTGCATCCTGATGTGCTTTTTCATTATCAGCTTCAACAAAAGCCGCCACGCGGGGCGAGTCGTGACGGATGTCACTAGGGAGAAGCGCCTATGCTCCGTAAACCATGAAGAAAGGCGTGTAACCCGTAGATCTTTTGGGGGTAGTATTGATACTCCATAGCACTGAAGGTAACTCCTCCACCCAACAACTCGGCATCCTTTGCAAAGGAACCATAAGCCGGGACTTGATGCCTCTCAAAATTTCTTAATTGGCTCTTTCAGCTTGACCATTAGACTGGGGGTGAGCTACTAATGACACATCAAGTCGAATATGCTCACGTTGACAAAACTCTTTCGTAGCACCCTTGGATAGATTAGTGCCATTATCAGTTATAATGTTGTGGGGAAAACTAAAGCGAAAAATCACCTTTTTGATGAATTGAACCGCTGTGACCGCGTCAAGCTTACTGACCGGTTCTGCTTCCACCCACTTTGTGAATTTGTCAACCGCCACCAAAAGGTGGGTCTTTTTTTCCTTGTTCCTTTTAAAGGGCCCAACCATATCAAGCCCCCAAACTGCAAACAACCAAGTAATTGGAATCATCCTCAACTCTTGAGCTGACACATGAGCTCGCCGTGAAAATTTCTGACAACCGTCACATTTACTGACCAAATTCTCTCCATCCGCATGAGCTATCAGGCAATAAAATCCATGACAAAAAGCTTTAGCCATGAGAGATTTTGAACCGGCATGATGACCACAATCTCCTTCATGAATCTCGCGAAGAATTCCATGGCCCTCTTCAGGAGAGATGCAACATTGAAACACCCAAGTAACACTACAATGGTGCAGCTCTCCGTTAACAATTGTCATTGACTTAGACCGTCGGGTTATCTGTCTGGCCAAAGTTTCATCCTCAAGTAACTCGCCCCGGGTCATATAAGCCAAATATGGAACTGTCCAATCAGGAATAGCATGAAGAGCCGCCAACAATTGTGCATCCGGGTCAGGAATAGCCAGATCTTCATCTGTAGGTAATTTGACAGAAGGGTTATGCAGAATATCCAAGAAAGTGTTAGGTGGCACCGGCTTACGCTAGGACCCTAACCGGCTTAAGGCATCAGCCGCCTCATTTTTTTTGTGATCAATGTGTTCCACTTGATAACCCTTGAAGTTCCCAGCAATAGCATCAACCTCGCGACGATAAGCCGCCATGAGTGGATCCTTAGAATCCCATTTTCTTGAAACTTGCTGAGCCACCAAATCTGAGTCGCTGAAACATCTCACCCGGCTTAAATTCATCTCCTTAGCCATCCGAAGACCATGGAGCGAGGATTCATACTCAGCTGCATTATTAGGACAGGGAAACATCAACCTTAAAACATAACAATACTTCTGACTCGAGGGGAAGCTAAGACAACTCCAGCCCCCGAGCCCTCCAATTGCCTGGACCCATCGAAGCGAATATTCCAATATGTGTTATCTCGCTTCTCTTCAGGCATCTGTAACTCTGTCCAGTCATTGATGAAATCCACAAGTGCTTGAGACTTGATGGCCGTGTGAGGCATATAATTCAAACCATGAGGTCCAAGCTCAGTGGCCCACTTGGCTATCCGACCTGTAGCTTCTCTGTTTTGAATAATATCCCCTAAGGGAGGAGAACTAACCATAGTGATGGGATGACCCAGAAAATATTACTTAAGCTTCCGACTGGCCATGAACGCCCCATAAACGAGCTTCTGCCAGTGTGGATACCTCTGCTTGGACTCAATGAGTACTTCACTGATATAGTAAATCGGCCGTTGAACCGGATATTCCTTGCTTGCTTCCTTCCGTTCCACCACAACAGCTACACTAACAGCCTGGGCGTTAGCAGCCACATATAATAACAATGGCTCCTTATCAATAGGAGCAGCAAGGACTGGCGGCTCAGCTAGCTGTTTCTTCAAAGCTTCAAACGCGTCATTAGCAGCATCACTCCAGACAAAGTGATCTGTTTTATTCATCATCTGGTACAGTGGTATGGCCTTCTCACCCAACCGGCTTATGAACCAGCTTAAGGCAGCAATACGACCCGCCAGACGTTGAACATCATTGATACACACCGGCTCTGCCAAGGAGGTAATGGCCTTGATCTTCTCCGGGTTAGCTTCAATGCCTCCGTTAGAAACCAGAAAACCCAAAAGTTTGCCTGCTGGCACACAAAAAACGCACTTGGCCGGGTTAAGCATCACCTTGTAGACCGAGAGATTGTTGAAGGTCTCCTTCAAATCATCTATCAAAGTTTCCTTCTCTCTGGATTGCACCACAATATCATCCACATAAGCATGAACATTGCGCCTAATCTGACTGTGAAGACAATTCTGCACACATTGCTGGTAAGTCGCCTGGGCACTCTTGAGCCCAAAAGGCATAGACACATAGCAGATGGCTCCAAAGGGAGTGATAAAAGCTGTCTTCTACTGGTCCTTAACTGTCATCTTGATCTAATGATAACCAGAATAAGCATCCAAAAAACTCAAATGCTCACAACCCGTTGTAGCATCAATGATTTGATCAATACGAGGGAGAGCAAAAGGATCAGCCGGACAAGCCTTGTTTAAGCCTGTGTAGTCCACATATGCCAAGTGCCATTCTTCTTAAGCACCAGCACCAGATTAGCCAACCACTCAGGGTGAAAGACTTCAACAATGAACCCAGCCACCAAGAGCCGGGCCACTTCTTCACCAATGGCCTTACGCCTCTCCTCTTTGAAGCGAGAAGGAATTGCTTGACCAGTTTAAACTTCGGATCAATATTAAGAGTGTGATCAGCGAGTTACCTCAGTACACCCGGCATATCAGAAGGTTTCCATGCAAAGATGTCCAGGTTCTGACGAATGAACTCGATGAGCACGCTTTCCTATTTTGGATCCAGGTTAGCATTGATACTGAACTGCAAGGATGAATCACCAGGAACAAAGTCAACTAGCTTAGTGTCATCGGCCAACTTAAACTTCAACACCCGATCATGCTCTGTGGTTGGCTTTTTCAAAGATGTCATATCTGCTGGATCAACATTGTCTTTGTAGAACTTCAATTCCTTTGTTACACAGACAGATTCAGCATAAGCAGCGTCACCTTCTTCACACGCCAAAGCTATTTTCCGACTTCCATGCACTGTGATGGTCCCCTTGTAACGCAGCATCTTGAGCTGCAGATAAAGATAACAAGGTCGTGCCATGAACTTGGCATAAGCCAGCCGTCCAAACATAGCATGATACGGGCTTCTAATATTGACCACTTCGAAGGTTAATCTCTCAGCCCTGGAATCATGTTCATCCCCAAAGGCTACTTCTAGATCGATCTTGCCTATAGGATACGCCGTCTTACCAGGTACCACTCCATGGAAAATAGTATTGGACGGCTTAAGACTTTTATCAGTCAACCCCATGCGATGGAAAGTATCATAATAAAGGATATTAATGATGCTTCCCCCGTCCATTAGTACCTTAGTGAATTTGTATCCACCAACTTGAGGCGCCACCACCAAAGCTAAGTGACCCGGATTATCAACCCGGGGCGGGTGATCCTCTCGACTCCACATAATGGGTTGCTCAGACCATCGCAAGTAATGGGGAACTGCAGGCTCAACGGCGTTCACCGCCCTTTTATGGAGCTTTTGATCCCGCTTGCATAAACTTGTGGTGAAGACGTGGTACTGCCCGCAATTCAACTGCTTCAGATGGATTTGATATCCAGACTACTGCTGCTGTTGACCCCCCTGACCGGATTGTTGATTGTAACCACCCTTATTACCTTGATGGTTTTGGTGACCCTAGAAGCCGGTACTAGAACCGCCACCACCGTAACCCGGGCCATGAGAACCGCCACCACCAGAACCTAAGCCGCCGCAGGCCCATGATTGTTCTGGAATACATCAGAATTTTTGAACTCCTTCATAATTTGACAATCTCTCCAAAGGTGAATGGATGGACTTTCCTTCGTGTCATGCTTTGGGCTGGGCTGATTTAGCAACTGCTCAAGATTGAGACCTGATCCACCTGTCCGAGGAGGTGACTTCCCCTTACAATGCTGACCATTATTCTGCGTATTGGTATTGGCCACAAAATCTGAATTACTATCAGCCTTGCACTTACCGTTGCCCCCCTGACTTGCTGGGTTATGCTGCTGACCCTTGGTGTTGCCACTCTTCTTTCCCTTTCCCATCTTTTCATCATCAGACTCGGGGTCCTTGGTACTATCAGAGTCGGCATATTTAATTAGAGACACCATTAGTATCATTGCAATGGCGCTTGAGCCGCCCTAGCTTCTGTTTGAGAGGCAAAAACGGCAGTTCTTCTCTAACATTAGGACTGCAGAGTAGGCATTGATGTTATCCGATGAGTGTAGGATAGCCTTGACCCGGTACAACCAATGGGTCGTTGACTCGCCCTCTTCTTGGGCGCAAGCATCCAAATCCACAATCGACATGGGTTGTTTGCACGTATCTTTAATGTTTTGGATAAACCGGGCTTTTAGCTCATCCCATGAACCGATGGAATTGGCAGGCAACCCTTTTAACCAAGTACGGGCCGTCCCATCCAGCATCATGGGGAAGTATTTGGCGCACGCAGCATCGCTGACCTCCAACAGTTCCATGGCCATCTCATAACTCTCAATCCACGCCTCAGGGGGTAAGTCGGCTGTGTAGTTAGGCACCTTACGAGGTCCTTTGAAATCCTTGGGCAGACGCTCATTACGCAGAGCCGACACTAAACATGGTATACCCGTGGTTCTAGAGGTCACACTTGCCTCCACCAAAGCCGTCGGATAAACCGGAAGATGTTGATGAGCCTCCTGCTGAGCCGCCTGCTCAGCTTCTCGACGTGCCCTATCCTGATCGACCAAACCATGAGCACCATCACGCACCGGTTCATGCCCACGTGGCTGGTTACGGTGCTGATCATTGCTTGAAATGGCCGGTGAGTCCATGTGTCTGCTATAACTCCGGCTTGGGCGAGGGGTCGAATGAATCCTCTCTCGACTGTAAGAATATGCCTCATGTTGTACTATTGCTGTTTGAAGAAGCTCTCTAGCCATCCGTATTTCAACCGCCACTGGATAATCGCCTTCAACTGGGAGAGCCACCAATCATGTCGCCGCAGCGATCATATTATCCAAAGGGTTGGAATAATGGCTCGGTGGTGTCGGCACATACTCAGGTGGTGTATTATTTTGACGAGATGGCTCCGTCGTGCGCGGTTGAGCCGGCGCTCCATCCCCAGGTGCTTCAACCCGGTTTATCTCTGGTTGGTTACTGGTCCCCGCTCCAGGCGTGCAAAAGAGGTTCCTTGCCTCGTAAACCAGCGGGAGACGACTCTAGAGCCTTCTTCTCATGATTTTGTTTGAGGCGTTCTGATCCAACGAGAGCCGGAAGGAATTAGGCTGGATCCGTTGCGCCTGAGCATCCAAAACAGCTCACTCCACCGTCATCCTAGTGGCCTCCGCCGCCAGGTTTTCCTTGGCTTGCGCTACCTCGTCACGCAGTTTTGCAATTTCCGCGTTATGCTGAACTTGATTCGCCGGGTTAACCTGTGCTGTTAACAAGGTTGTCAGTTTATCTAGCAAATCAGTCAAAACCTAAGCCGGCGGGCGCACATGGTCTCCTGTCCCAGCTACCATCGCCGTTGCTGAATCGAAGACCATTCCTGCCGCAGTCGAAGAATTCTGCCCAGGCTGTGTACCGGCCATGAAGATTGCGTCCCTGTTCGGCGGCTCATAGGGGTCCGGAATACTATCGCCATCGGAACAGCCCCCAAGCCTGCAGTCTTGCAGTTGATACAATGAAGTTGTCTCACCCGTGGACGACGCACCATCAGAATAGATGGCCGTCTCACCGCTAGACCCAGATCCTTCCTCAAATTCCTCCCCATGGATGAATCCCACGAAAGCACGCTTAATGAAGGGTTGAACTCGGGCGGATCATGCACGCTGAGCCGTCTTGATGATGTCGGTGCAGATGTCTGGCTCAGGGCCCAGCTCGCCGATCTTGCCGATGAAGACGTGAATTCTGCCGAAGGGGACGGGTACCCGTACTCAATTGAGCCGGCCTCGGGGGCCCATCCTACATCGTCGATGTAGAGCTTGCCGTGACAACTCTTGGTCATCCAACCCACAGTGTATCCCTTGATCCCTTCGAAGCCGCCCTTCAAGAACTTGAGACCACCAAGCAATGGCCCCATGGTGGGTGTCAACTGTCGTGGAATTGTCACGCAGATGTCCTAGGTTAAGGACTTAGTCATGGAGCCATCGCAACTAGGTTAGCTTAAAGGGGTTAAATGGGACAAATGGACACAGAGAATTTATACTGGTTCGGCCCCTTGCGGTGAAGGTAAAGGCCTAATCCAGTTTGAGGTGGTATTGCTTATGTCTCGATTACTAGGGAGCGAATATGCTTGACCTAGCTTTCGATCTCTTGTTTCTTGCCCTGAAGCGCCGGGTCGTCCCTTTATATACACAGGTTGACGCCCAGCGGCTCACGGAGTTCCGGCCGGCTCATAGACAAGGTGGCCGGCTCAGTGACTAAATATACTTGCGTTACAATATAATTTATACATATGGCGATTTACCCCTATGGGCCTTAAGTTGCCCTTGGGCCTTGGGCCCTTGCTTCATGAACCGCCATCTTCAATATCCTCATGGGCTTCGTATTGATTAACCATCATAGGTATAAGCCGGCCCCTCCTGGGTGGGTCATACCTAATAGTCACATCCCCAACAGGTGCCGTCCATACCAACACTTTCCAAGGAATTTATTATTTGGCAACATACAGTACATTCATTTTCCATTTCAGGTCTAGGCATCCCTAATTCCTTTGCCATACTCTCGTGCAATGACAAGTGAATAAACACTCATCTTGAGAATAACACATCTAGCATGGAAAAATATCAGCTACCCGTACCGTTTCATGAGTGGTACGAGCACACAAAAGAGAAATTTATTTTGAAAATTAGAGATGCCACATACAAATTTGCCTAGAACGGCACATAAATACCGCATATAGGTAGGTATAGTGGACTCATGTGGCAAAATTGGGTTTAAGGATTTTGGATGCACAAATAGTGATCATACTTAGTGCAAATGAAGGCTAGCAAAAGATTGACAAGCATCCAACCAAGAAACAAAAAATATCATAAGTGAGCATTAAGCATAACTAACACCGAATAATGCACCACAAGTAGGATGTAATTTCATTGCATAACTATTGACTTTCGTGCTTGCATAGGGAATCACAAACATTAACACCAATATTATTACTAAAGCATAATTACTCATAAACATGAATCACATATTATATCAACATATCGCAAAAATATTACAAGGAATCAAGTTTATTTTTTCCAATGATCTTCATGAAAGTTTCTATTATATCCCCCTTGAATATCATTCACTTTGGAACTAATTTCATATGTTGCTTTTGATAGCCCAAACAAATCTAAGTGAAGTACATGAGCATACAAATTTTCTTCTCTCAAAATAATTTAAGGGAAGCAAGAGAGAATTTCTTAAAAAAAATCTAACTCTCAAATAAATCTAATTGAAGCATGAGAGCATTTCTTCAAAAAATACTAAAGCACACCATGCTCAAAAAGATATAAGTGAAGCACTAGAGCAATTCCATAGCTCATAAAGATTTAAGTGATGCATAGAGAGCAATTCTAACAAGTCATAGCATATTTTTGGCTCCCTCAAATAGGTGTGTCCATCAAGGATAGGTGACTTAAAATAAAAAGCAAAACAAGCAAATACACATATCATACAAGATGCTCCAAGAAAAACTCATGATATTTGACGAATAAAAATATAGCTCCAAGTAAAATACCGACAGTCTATAGAAGAAAGAGGGGCTGCCACTCGGGGCATCCCCAAGAATAGTTGCTTGCTTCTCATTTAGATAATATCTTGGGGTGCCATGGGGCATCCCCAGGCTTAGTTTCTTGTTACTCCTTATTCGTTCATCCATCGTGATCTCACCCAAAGCTTGAAAACATCAATCACACAAAACTCAACAAAAACTTCGTTAGATCCGTTAGTATAACAAAGAAAATCACTAATCTAAGTACTATTGCAAACCCATTCATATTTTATTTTTGCATGATATCTACTGTATTCCAACTTTACTATAACTTATACCCTCCAATACAACTCATAGATTCATCAAAATAAGCACACAACGCAAAGAAAACAGAATCTGTCAAAAACAGAATAGTCTGTAGTAGTCAGAGAACTTTGTATACTTCTGGAGCTCCAAAAATTATGAACAATTAGGATAACGTGGGAAATTTGTATATTAACCTTGTGTAAGAAAGTCATAGCAAAATCGCGTTTCTGTGATTTATGAAAATTATTTTACTGAGCACAAAAGTTTATGTTTTTCAACAAGATCAAATCAACTATCACCCAACATGATCCCAAAGGCCTTGCTTGGTACAAACACTAACTAAAACACAAAAATAACAATCATAACAGAGGAATAATTGTGAAACACTCAAGAACAGAAATAAAAAGACAAAATTAAATTTTATTCATTGGGTTGCCTCCCAACAAGCGCTATCATTTTATGCCCCTAGCTAGGCATAAGATTTCAATGATGCTCTCATCAAAATTAGTAATTGAAACACGAAGAGAGCATCATGTAATATGTGAAAAACACATTTAAGTCTAGTATACTTCCTATGCATAGTAATTTTATAAGCAAATAAATTATCAAGACAAGAAATTTCTTGCATATGCAAAGAAGAGGAATAAAACATTGACAATCTCAATATAACGAGAGGTAATCTGGTAACATCAAAATTTCTACAACCACATTTTCCTCTCTCATAATAATTACATGTGGGATCTTATTAAAATTCAACAATATAATTATCATGTAAAATATTCTCTTCATGATCCACATGCATGCAAAATTGAAACCCTTCCAAAATAGTGGGATTATCATCAAATAAAGTCATGACCTCTCCGAACCCACTTTTGTCAAAAATTACATAAGATTGAACACCCTCCAAATATGTGGGATTGTTTTTACCTAGAGTCGATGCTCTTCCAAACCCACTTTCAATATTATTGCAAACATTATTATCAATTTCATATTCATCATGAGGCTTAAATAAGTTTTCAAGATCATAAGAAGAATCAACCCAATCATGATCATTACAATAAGTAGTGGACATATCAAAATTAGCATCCCCAAGCTTGGGGTTTGACATGTAATTAACACAATTGACATTAATAGAATTTATAATAGCATCCCGCAATCATGCTTTTCATTCAAGGAGCTATCATGAACCATTTATAAATTTCTTTGTTTACCACTTCATCATAATTTTCGGTTTCATAGATCTCAAGCAAAACTTCATAAAGATAATCTAGTGAACTCAATTCACTAGCAATTAGTTCATCATAATTGGATCTCGTGAAAAGATTAGCAAGTGGATGAGGATCCATATCAATACATTATTAGCAAGCAAATATGCAAGCAAATAGAAGGCACATGATAACACAAGTAGACATAACAAAAAAGAGATCTGACGAGAAAAAGGCGAATGAAAAAGAGGGCAAATAAAAAGACAAATTTTTGTGAAGTGGGGGAGAGGAAATTTAGCGACCACGATCCCAATGGACCAAAGTCTCTGTGTTAAGTGTCATCCCTGGATCGGTAATGCTGACACACACAGTACTCGAGGAATTATAACAGAGTTCAATCACACACTTTACACTGAGTCCTCATAAAGAGTATGATTACACAAAAATAGCATGGCTGAAGGCCATCTAAACTAAATAACTGTGGAAGCTTGAAAGGTAAACGAGTCCATCAACTCCAACAGCATAGCTGAGTGTATGGCAGCGACCTATCGCACCTCATTCGTCGTCTGAGTGGTCTCCAACATGAGACGTTGCAGCCGTGTAGGTCAGCACATTGAATATGCTGGCAGAGTTACATTATAAAGCAATGAATGCAAGAACTATATCTACATGCATATTTGGCTGGTGGAGGCTCTAAGTTTAATATTTTGCATCAAGCTAATTTTTCCCTACAACAAAGGAATAAATTTTATTTACTACAAAGTTATACCAATATTTGAGAAGGTTCCTCCTACTCAAATCCCAACAATAATCAAGTATCATCATTAAACCCAATTCAATTAATTAAATAGAGTGATGAGATTAATAATAATATCCACTTCTAGATACTCAAGATGTCCATAACCGGGGACACGGCTAACCATGATTAGTTTATACACTCTGCAGAGGTTGCGCACTTTTCCCCACAAGACCCGACCGCATCCATGATCGGAAGATCGAGACATAGTATTTTTGAAGCATTAACTCTCTACTCCAGACGGACTGGTACACCTACTTTCCCCTACATCTGCTAGTCCACCTCTTCGAGAGGTCATACAACTTACTCAACTATGCCAGAGCCCATAATGGCTCGTGGCTGCACACAAAAGTTTCTAGGAATGAAATATCATATGATCCCTTTCAGCTTGGGTGGCGAGCCGTGGAAAAATCACACGGGTACTCCGGGATTTCCCAAATGGACAAACACTGGATTCTCCAGGTTCCCCAACCAATCCACCCAGATGTGTATTAAAGTTGCCACCTTAATGTTATCCAAGATTAATAGCTCTCATAACTTCCATGTGTATCACGATCCAATCCCCGTCTACGAGCATGACTAAGCAATAATAGAGCATAACGTACATTCCCGGGGTGTTCAAAAGGTATTAGGATCCTACCTCAAGTACTACGACCAAACTACTTGTTCCCAATCCTACTCATGCAAATATTTGAGGAGCAAAACTAATGCATAGTAAAAGCTGGGTATAGAAAAGTATGATCAAAGTGTAACTTGCCTTGCTAACAATCTGCAAACTCTAGAGATTCGTAGTAACAAGCTTCGCACTCCGGGTAATCTAGCGTAGACAAATAGTAGCATACATAAGCAATCACTCAAACGAAACAGAGAGAAATCGAGAAAAGATCCAAATCAAACTCGAAACAAGCAAATGTCTAAACTAAACAGAAAACAAAACCTAACAATATAATTTTCATGTGGATTAGACCTTAACAGTAGGTACATGTGATTAGCTACGATCTGCAAAAAGAAATGACTCAAACGGAGATACGAAACTCAAGATACGAACGAAACAAGATCGTTTACTAATCTAAACTAAACTCAATTTTTAAATTGCCAAAATCATGTTCAAGTTGGTTTGCTGGAAAGAAGAGATCGTTATGAAGATTTAGGCATTGGTTTCATCTAATTTGAATAAATGAGCAAAAAGTTACGCTAGTTTTAAGATCAGGTGCTAAATCGCAAGAAAATTATTCACAGATAGGTCCCTGGCCGAAAATTAAAACTAAAAAGAAATCTACGGAATGAACGTTCGCTAACAGAACTAAACAAATGAATGTTCGTTAATTAAACTAACCTAATAAAATAAACTAGTTTAAAAATAAACTGAGAAAACCTAAAAAACATGACGGTTTTCGGCGATTATACCGGTTCGCTAAAAAAACGGCGGCGGCGGTTTAGATCGGATTGGCGGCAGCTCCGGCGAGGCAACGAAATGTGGGGCGACGACGTCGAAGGCGGGTCGGGCGGCGGCGACGTGGTGGTGCAGCGGCGGTGGTGGTGCTCTGCGGCGGTGGCGAGCTAATGAGGAGGAGGTGATGGGGGTGGCGCAGCTTATAAAGGGGTCCCGGGGGGATCCGACTTGGAAGAGGGGTGCGGCGGCGGCGGGGTGTGCCCGGACTCCTTGGAGTGCGGTGGTGGCACGGCTGTGCAGCGCGGGGAAGGCAGCGCGGGCGAGTGGGCTGGCTGGGCCTTCGGCCCAGTTCGGTCCGGAAGTTTTTTAAATAATTTTGCCGTGAAGAAAAATCCTAAAAAATTCTAAAAAAAATTCTAAAAATTCCAGAAACAATTTTCGCCGTCCAAATCTAATATTTAGGACAAGATGGACATTTTTCTGGACTAAATGCAATTTTCAAAAATGCATGTTTTCTCTAATTCAAATAAAATAGCGAATAAAATACAAATAAAATAATAATTTGATTTTAAAATTTCTTCTCCAATATTACTCTTCTATTGAAGAAGTCATATTATCTTCCCTCATTTATTTTTATTGTTGGAAATGATTGGAGAGAAATTATTAAAAATCAAATTGATCCTCTTTTCAAATTTGAACTAAATTCAAATATGAAATATTTGTGAAACCTCCAACTTTCTCCTTGGGTCCTTGAGTTGCTTAAGATTTTTAGGATCACAACCAAAATGCAAAAAAAATGTGATATGCATATGATGATCTATGTATAACATCCAAATTGAAAATTGGGATGTTACAGGAAAACGAGAGGAAACTTGGCAAATAATGTAAATTGCAAGGAGATGAAATTTGTGATTAGGAACCTGGTATATGTTGATCTCCTCGGCAATGGTGCCAGAAATTCCTTTTATGTTGGCCCGAACTACGTCGGTATTTCCCAAAAGAGGAAGAGATGATGCAGCATAGGAAAGGTAGGTATTTCCCTCAGTTATGAGACCAAGGTTATCGAACGAGTCGGAGAACCATGTGACACTACGTAAACGGTTCCTGCACACAAAGAACAAATATTTGCAACCCGATGTATTAAAGGGGTTGTCAATCCCTTTCGGATAATGGTGCCAGAAATTGTCAAGTTGACGGGATAAAATTGTAGTAGATTGATAAATGTAAATAAATGAAAATAAAATTCAGCGAGGTATTTTGGGTTTCTGGATCAATAGATCTGAAAATAAAAGCGAATAAAAATAGATTTCGAAGGCAAATATGATAGAGAAGAGACCCGGGGCCATAGATTTCACTAGTGGCTTCTCTCAAGAAAAATAACATACAGTGGGTAAACAAATTACTGTTGGGCAATTGATAGAACTTCAAATAATCATGATGATATCCAGGCAATGATCATTCTATAGGCATCATGTCAAATATTAGTAGATTGACTCCTTCCTGCATCTACTACTATTACTCCACACATCGACCGCTATCCAACATGCATCTAGTGTATTAAGTTCATGGAAAATAGAGTAATACAATAAGAACGATGACATGATGTAGACAAGATCTATTCATGTACGAATTAGACCCCATCTTGTTATCCTTAATGGAAACGATACATACGTGTCGGTTCCCCTTCTGTCACTGGGAGCAAGCACCATAAGATCGAACCCATCACAAAGCACCTCTTTCCATGGCCAGAAAAATCGACCTAGTTGGCCTAACTAAACCAAAGATTTGAATAAGAAATACGAGGCTATAAGTAATGGAAAAGCTCTCCTTCACCCGACCGATCACTCGCGCTGCATCTGCTAACTCCACGTCCGTTGGATCGTCTGTTGATCGGACAGACGCCAGCCTCCCCGCTTCCACGTGACGCGCATGCGTTTCTGAAATAGAGCCATTGTTTCAATATTGAAATTCTTGCAACTGACTAGCTCTATCGACTCTTGTCTCTGAGATGGCTAGGGATACGCGGCTGGAATCAGGAGGGCAGCGATGGCAGGCGGGCGGTGGCGCATATCCTCCGCGGTGGCGACGATGACGACGGGTTCGGCGGTGGCCGACAGGTATGGATCAGAAAACCCCACCTTCCCCCGAACAAGATGCTCCAGAAGATGGGGGGCGGCCAGAAATTAGCGCGTATTTTCCTGCACTGATTGATTTTGTTTCCCTGTTCGATTTCTTGAGCATGCATTTGCCCGAAGGAACAAAATTGCATCAGAATTGTAGGTTTCCTTGTGCGGATGGATTGTGTTCCTCAACTGTTGATGTGATTCTGTTGCGGCTGTTGTTCTACTAGAAGGCATTCTGTTGGCATCCTGATGAACTGGACTGTTGATTTGGAGCATCTTGTTTGTCTGGTTTTGCTGGCTGAGATGGAAGCATAAAGGAGCGAACTTGTTCATTTGTTGCATTGGATATGTGTGTTAGGTTGCTGAAATGGTAGTTCAGTTATTTGCTGCTACAAATTAGCAGACGTGCTCTCACCTAGTTTGGAGGTTTTTCTTAGAATCAACTCTAGATCTTGGCAATTTGGATGTAGATTGTTCTATTTTTACTAGGGAACTGTTAAAATAAACAAAACATAAGCGAAATAGGACCCTCTTAGTTGTCGAACGATTTGCTGGGAGTAGGTGGCCGGTGGGGATGTAAATGGCAAATAAGTGGCATCCATAAGTCCCGTATAGTTAGTTTTAGCTACATTCATAGTTCATTTTCCTCAAAAAAGTTAAATGGCATGTCACCATGATGGAGAAGATGGCACGACAAAGAGTTTCAGGATCATTTTTTTAGTTTCTATGCTGGTGAAAATTTGTGCACTAGAGCGCATAGTTTTGAAAACTCATAGGTGTGTTTCTGAATTTCTGGAGCATTCAGTTTCTGTAGGATCCCCTTGTTTCATTTTTTGAAGCTCAAAGTTTATGTTGTGATACAAATTTGTTCACTGGACCCCCTTCTGCTGAAAATTTGTGCACTGGATCCCATTTGTGTGTTTCTGAATTTCTGGAGCGCGCATTTTCTGTAGGATCCCCTTTGTTTTTTTCTGAAGCTCATAGTTTATGTTGTGATGCAAAGAGAACTTAAAGTTGCAGGATCCCATTTTTGTGTAAGTTTCTGAATTTTTGCAGCTCATGGTAGCGGTGCTCCGACGTAGGGAGATGCTCTCGTCGTCGGTGCCGAGGTGGATGATGTAGATGATATAGGTGGTGTTGATGTGTAGATGTGCAGTAGATCCAGTGTTGCAGAATTGTTGATTTGACTTTCAGATGCGCTGCTGGAGCTCATGCTATCCCCTTGATGTGCTGTCGCTGATGCTATCCTTTTCTGAATGTTTTTTGCTCAAAACTTCTGTAGCATTTTTTACCTAGAAGTTAGTGATGCAGGATTTTGATGTGTTTGTAGGGAATTAGTGGTAGAGACTTGATGTGCTGCAGGAAACTAGCGATGCTGGATTTGATGTGTTTTTTTGATTTTTCTTTTTAGTTCAAAGCTACTGTAGCTCATGCAGTTATCTAGTTTGTAGTTTCAGAGAAACATATATGTAATTTTAGATAAACAGTAGCTATATTTCACAGAAACTTACCTTTCTGAAACTAGTTAGTAGGTTATGTTTGTAGGTTATGTTTCCAAAACTACAAGAATGTTTGTACTGCTAGCTTATAGCACAGGAAATTCAGTTTTTGCTTCTGAAAACTACATATATGTTTCTCTGAAATTTAGCTACTGTTTTTCAGTACTTTCCTCTGAAATTTTAGCTCATGTTCATTTGAAATTAGTTGCATTATCTAATGTTCTTTCAAACCTGCATTTTATTTGCAATTATATATGCAATCTTCAACTTTGCTTCAATACTTTTCATTCTCTGATCAGTAGATATGCATTGCTGATAGTTTCCATGTTTTCATTTTAGCTCTTGTTTCGCAGCATGCCTATCTTCAAATCTCGTTGGTTGGCAAAGCGGTTGTGCGAAATAGCCAATGCCATCAAAGGGAAAAAGAGAGATGTAATAAGCAAGTCCAGCTTCGGGGATTTGGTGTTTATATCTGCTTTGGTCCCTCCTCCTGAAGAGCTTCTTGATTTCATTGTTATGAACATTGACCCTAAGAATCATGTGCTGAAGTATGTAATCTCAACTTTTTCTTATTTCATTCTGTTGCATAACACCTTTTGTTTTCTTTATTTGCACAACATCTGCTGACTTTTTTGTGAATTGCAGGATTAATGACCACAAGGAGATCCACTTTTTAAGAGACATGTTTAAGAAAATATTCAATGTCCCATTTGGTAGCAGACCGATAGAGTTCGGGAAGAGGGGCAAAGCTGATTTCCATGAAGTTTATCTAGGTGGGGATAGGGCTCCAATAGCCACCACAGTTACGGTTTTATCAAAATCAGATGATTATGATAGGACACCATCAAGAGGTCATGGGTATTACTGTGCATGGTTTTGGTCCTAACTCCTGGGACAGGAAACATGGTCCCCCTAGATTATCTCTACACCCTACAAGATATGAGTGTGGTCCATGAGTTCGAGTGGGATGAGCATATCCTATGTGATGTGATGAGAGAAGTTAAAAAATACCAGGATAAGAGGAATGAGGGTAAAGTGAAATTTCTCATTGGTGGATGTCTACCAATGCTTCCGGTGCACCCCGTTCATTCCTCTAACTTCCCACTCCTTTTTTTCTGGAACAACTAACCTTTTCTTGAGGCATTGATGTTTTCTTTTCTTTTTTGTGTCTTTTTCAGTTTGCAGATAATTTACATGGACCATCTTGATGTGCCAAGAGGATGCTTAGTTGATCACACCATCAACTACTCGCTTCCTAGAGCTTGTTTTGTTCATGAAATGGCATTTTGTGATGTTGTCGCAGTGGACACCCTGGATGATGGGTTTGGGAAGCGTCCAGTAAGTGATCAAAACTGAAAGACTTTGCTTTTTTGTTTTTATATAGAATACATTTGTCTGCTGCAATTCTTAATTAATTTTCTCGTTTTTGTAATGCAGTTCAGGCCCAGTACACCGTACACAGTAGTTAAGTTCATGTCATATATAGATCAGCATCACCAAGGAACCGTCAGTGACCATGTCACGGAGGAGTTGCCAGAAATTAGCGACCAAGGGGTTGATGTTGGCGGCATAACACACACTTCAGATGTTCCAGAGAGCTCCGACATGTAAGCAAATGTACATGTGGGAGCAGATGCGGGTTCTCAAAGCCCACCTCACGCTGGTACTGGGGGTACCAATGGCAGCGCAGAGCATGTGCATGAGCCGCCTCCAGCTAACATGGAGAGTGGTGACGATGTGTGCGGCTCTTTGGAGGAGTGGCTCCATGCATTGCTAACAATCGAGGAGTTAGAGGTGGGTTTTTTTTCTCGCAGTCCATTTTTTCTTTTTGCTCATATTTTGCATCTTCGTTTCACTAGCATTTTATAAACAACTATCCCTACCAATATAATGCCACTGTTTCCGTGCATCGCAGTTGCCCCCACACATGCAAGTCATATATAACAAGCACAAAGAGCTCCATGCCAGAGAACTTAATGTTGCATTCAGCTCATTTGGGAGGGTCTTGCAGGGCATGTACTGCAAGAGGATGGGCCTAATGTTGTCTGAGGCACACAAAGCCGAGTGCATCGTTCATGAATAGAGAGCCGAAGGTGAAGCATCAATTTCATTGTACTAGGGGGGACTTTTGATGTAGGCATGTCTGATGGGACTGCAACTGAACCTTTTCTGTAACAGCCCAAGCATCCTGAGTAGCCCAACATGCATCCTGGCACACACGGGACTACATGCATGGATGATGCCACTGCCACTATACCGTCTCCGGAACAACCCAAGCAACCAGGTGGTGGAAAGAATAGTGATGCAGCCGCGGAAGTAGGTCAAAACAATGATGCCCCACCCAGGATGAACGATGACAACACTAAAAATGTTCAAAGCAACGACAATGATCAAAGCAATGGCAGGGGAGAAGATTCATGCAGCAATGTAAATGACACTGAACTTAAGTCCCCTCGCAGCCCAAGCTTCGCACATGTGAATCTAACGAGGAGGCTAGGCATGCTTGAAGACGGACCTTCTTTTGGATTGTTCAAACCCGAGAGTGATGATGATCTACTATTTCAAGAATTTCCTCAAGTTCACACATCCCCTGCAAAAACATCTGTTTCAGATTTGGACTCCTTGTTGTCGCTCCGTGCGAGGAGCCCTTTGTTTGGTGAATCTCCGGCTACCTCAACTGGGCCAGTTTTTGATGTGACTCCCATCAAAACACGTCCTCCAATTTCCATAGGCCCTATAGGTTATACCACTCATCTCCCCCAACTACTTGCGCTCCAACCCATGTTTTGTTTGTTTACAGAAACTTAGCCAAACCATTTTTTCTCATCTTTTTTTGGTTTCCTTTTTCTTTTTCATTTGTGGGGCAGAAGCAGGAGTAGTTGAGACAAGAGAGGAGGTAATGATTGAAGTGAGCAATGGGGGCAAACGTGATGTGAAGAAGCCCACACTCATGAGAGCTGCAAAATCGCCAGAAAACGCACCCAAGCTGAAGATGATGAATAAGGTCAAAGTTAATGCTTTCGACGATGCCATATACAAGCAGTATTGTTGCACAAATTACCACATGAAGGACCCTCCTGAAGGCGAGCCATGTAAGTGTGTTTTAGGACTTTTTTTGCTGAGAAATTGTTTGTTCCATCCATCTTGTTTGCCACTAACTGAGCCACTGTTTTTTTGCAACATGCAGACCTCTATTCATTAGGATAGGTGGGTTTGATGTTTCTTTCAAGCATTTCAGCAACGGGCTAAAAAAGCGAGCACAATTGAACGATGAGGTCATGTCGCTTTGTGTTGAAAGCTTCAACATCTAGCACACATATAGCAAAAGCTAACCTAGGAAGTTTGCATTCTCACCGCATACAGCGGTGACTCAACTACCCATTTTTTATTTTTTTCACAATAGAGTTTCTGCCCGCAACATCCATTTTTTTCTAACCAATACTTTGTTCTTGCATTAGTCTAAGCTTGACGTGGACCCAAGTTCATTTTAGACACATTACCTCGAGAGGTCCTGTGAAAGAAACAACATCATGAAATCTGATCAAGTAAAAAACTTTCGTTCTTGCATCAAAGCTATCCGAGCGCAACATGCTCTGTTTTTCTGAAGTTAATTTTTGTTTCTTAATTTTGCAGCTGTTCTTCACCATTGTCAAGGACGGACATTGGGCAGTTGTGGTTGCAAACTTGATGCACAAACAATTCAACATTTTTGACTCGAGGAGTGATGACGCTGACTATGTCAGCATCCTTGAGCAGCCATGTCGCAATCTGGTATGGACGCTACACATCTTTCCTTTCTCTTCTTTCATTTTTTACTGTATCAAAATTTATGTTGCGGTAATAATCAAAGAAGATACAACTGTGTAATCCATCTTTTTGCAATATCAAATTTTGTAGATAAACTTCAAGACTTTGGTTAAAGAACGAAACCCATGGATTATTGACTTTGACAAGTTTGATCATTTCGGCCCGGATGGGTACCTGCAGCAGTCAACAATGTATTCTTCTCTTTCCATTTGCCTTTTTCATGTGTCCATCCACAACTTTCTATGTTTTGTTTTCCAATGAGCAAATTTATATGTATTTGTGACTATATTTTTTATTTTTGGTAGGTTTGATTATGGGTTCTTCGCTATTCTATACATGGAGAATCTAACTGGCAGGGGGATGAGGCCATTCAACACGGTATGCCCATTTTTCTATGCAACACTACTAGCTAAATAACTTGTTGTTTTCGGAACACTAGTTTTCACTACAATAGAAGTAAACTTATTTCTCTGCAACACTATTTTTTATTACTGCTAGTTTTCTAGTCATGTTTTTGTATTTTTCTCCTAAATAACTTACGAAGCTCCCATGTTGTATGCCCACGACACAAGGTCGTTGCTCAAATTTCGATCATTTATCGCTGCGAAGCTTTTCAAGCACCCTAAAAATACACACGAGTCAGCCAAAGAGTTCCAGACACTGTTGAGTAGCTCGTAGAAGATGTCAACCGGAGAAAAGTCTTTCCTAGATAGTTTTTAGGTTGTTTTTTGTGGGCCCATGTATGCGCTACATCCTTTTGTGTAACTGGAAACAACAAGTTGCTGTTAACCATCTACTTGTCTTTTGTCGAACCCAAGCTGGAGCATGTATCATGCTGGGGCATGTCCCTTTTTTCCTCTTTTTATTCTGAAATACTGGAGCATCATCCATGCTGTGGTGTCAATGTGAACTTGAGTGCTGTCAATGTGAACTAGATGGATGCAGAGATGGCAATGAAAATGACTAGGTTTTTTGCAGTTTCTTTTCTTTGCTTACTGGTTTTTTGAAATAGTGAGTCCTACCCATAACAACCCATTGCATGTATATTTTACTGGTACATATCGCTGAAAAAGTGATACATACTGGTATATTTCTTTTATGTGCTTTGGAAAAACTTGTTGTAGCAAGGATGCACACTGAAATCATCATGTACCAGCATCCATGTATACAATAGGTTTTTGCAAGCACCGAAAACATGATGTCGCAACATGAAACAAATAGTACATTCATGTATATGCAAAGGGAGGACAAAATGTACAACATGAATCATGAAACAAAGCAGTACTAGAAATATGGCAAAGATCTCTAAACTATGGCACAAAATGTGAGATATCTTGTATGTCTCAAATCCAGGACAGACATAACATATCTTGTAACACAAATCTGAGCTATCTTGTATGTCTCAAATTGAAATAGAACTTGAATACATCATCAAGGTTGCAAAAAAGAGAATTTTTTAATGTTTTTGCTCAAGCACATGAAGTGAGGCTGAAAAGAAATTGCAAAACATCCTTCAACAGGACCAAGAACTTTCACATGTTTTTCTCTCATTTTTTTTCTTCCTAGAGGTTGAGTTGCATTGCTTGGGCATTTCTTGGATCATTTGTCATCATGGCTCTCCAGTATGCAGAAGTTGGCACAACATGACCCACCTCGGAGTAGAATTGACATGTAGGTGGTGTTGTGGACACCTCTGTTGCAGCTTTTAGGGGTCCACATGTCTGCATGTTGTGACCTTCTTCTTTGCATAACTGCAGTGAATACTCCTTTTTTCCGATTTTGGCTTCACTGCTGCCATTGGCATCTTCTCTTCTTATTTCGACTTCTTCTGCTTCTCATCTCGCTGCTCCACCAGAGTCTTCTTCCTCTTCTCTCTTTCAGTTGGCCGACCTTTCTTAGGGACATGAGATGGGTTTTGTAGCATCTCTGAGCTTTGAGGCTGTGGTAGGTCATCATTCAACGCTCTCGTTGCAACATCAAGTTGCATTAGGGGTTCACTGTGTTGTGTTGCTTGTTGTTCTAGCTGTCCTCCTCTTTTCGCCGCTGCTATGGCAGGCTCAAGAATTTTTATTGCTTCATCTAATATCTTGTATGCATCATCATTGTAACATGCATAAGAGGCAAGCCATGTAAACCTTCATCACAAGGAGTTGTATTTGAGCGTGTTTGTCGAGGGGTGACTAAATTCCAGCAATCGCCCAGTTCTGGCCATGCTTGTTGTTGCTGCTTCAGACCACCTTTCCAACAAGTATTGTTGTGGAATAACTTGCACATTGAGGCGCACCATCACCCTTATTATGTGGGCGCAAACCAGGCCATTCATTTCAAAGTAGTGGCAACTACATTGAAACACCCTTCATCCATAATAACACGCACAAAACAGAGCTTTGGGTTCTCATATAAGCTTGATGTTAGATTGAACAGGAGGCCTTCCCCTTGGTACTCAGTCTCTTAGTTGATAATGTAGACGGTAGACGCATTCACTTGTTTTTGGAACTAGCTAAAGATGTTGTGTGTGTAGTAACCAGCAGCTTGGCGCTCAATGTTATATCTGCAACATCACAAAAGGAAGCAAAGTTCACAAAACAAATCATGACAAAACATTTTTTTGGATTTTTTGCTTTGGTATAGTGAAGCTGGCCTACCGAGAGTATAGTGGAGGAGCAGTCATTTCACGAGTGAAGCCAGCATCGTCCTCACGATCACGCACAGTCAGCATTGTCCTCACAATCAAGCACAGTTTCATGGCACGGTTCGTACTGTTGCACAAACCTCCGTGCAGAATCAGCTAGACGAATCATTGTCTTGAAATATGAGTTGAGCCCCTCGAACCTGCCTATTGTGCTTGTGAACGGGAAGAAATTGTTCTGGAAGTACGTTGGAGCCCACATATGTCTTGTTTGCCACATGTTCTTCAAGTGTTTGTTTTCAGCAACTTCGTTCATGTTTCCTCAAATTCTTCAACCGTTTTTGAGTTGTTGATACAAGTGTAAAACACATCTGCAAATGCATCATCTCTACTCAGCAGTCTCCCCAACTTAGAACGTGCGTTGCTAAACACATGAAACTTGCAACACCTGTGACAAGTATTTGGGAGCACCTGCTCTATAGTTGCCGCCATTACTTGGTCCTGGTCAGTCATTATGTTCTTTGGATGCTCATTGTCCATTGCAACCATCCACTACTCAAAGACCCACTTAAATGTTTCAATAGTCTCATCCGGCAACAAGGCACATATGAGTGAAATGGTTTGGAGGTGGTTGTTGATACCAACTATAGGGCCAAAGGGCATGTTGTATCTGTTGGTGCAGAAAGTTGTGTGAACGAACACACAATATTTATATTTCGGGTACATCGCCGTTGTCCTCCCATCAACCCAAACCAATGCAGTCATAGAGTTCATGGCAGGATCTTTTTGCTTCACAAAGAAAAACTCTGGATTCTCGGCCTTCCTCCTCTCAAAGTACTTCACTTTCATATCCATGTCTTGCTGTGATCGCTTCCCGGAGCTTTGCACATTCATTCACAACATCCCTCTTCACATATGAAAGTATCCTAGGGTCACCTCCATGTATCCTACCAAGGAAACTCATGCAATCTGAATTGGATAGGTTAATACCATGCAACATCAACAAGAGTTCGTAGTCCTCAGCAGATATTTTGTGGTGCGAGTGGTAGTATCTAACACGCTCTAGTTGTTGCATCAGTGGATGTGTATGCTCTGCAAAAAAGAAGTGATTGTCAATCTCCCCTCCCTAAGCCCAACAATCATGTGTGCCTTACAATCATGACGGAGAATCCTGTTCTTCTGACGTGTTCTTGTCACATCCATTTCAGCACCAGGCCGCCTGCTGGAGTCGCTTGTTTCTGCTACAATGCTCTTTGGGGTACTACTTGTTTCTGGTTTATCGGGTTTTCTAGCTTGCACACATCCAAAGACCCTCTTGATCATTATTGCATCCTCTTGCTTCTCGCCTCTCTTTTGGCTATACTTTGTAGAAGATATATGTGTGCCGAACCCCAAATTGAAGGCATTGTCAATTGTGTCAAACACCATGCCAACATAGGGTGATAGTGGCTGTGATGAAACATCTCCATCATCTGAATCATCTTGCATCGCGTCATCAACATGCAACAACCCCTCTGAATCTTCATGATTATCGACAGAGAACTTCCCTTGGACATATCTCTCTTCCCCTTCAACACCAGCTCCCTGAAATAAGGCACATGTTTTTTTATGTAAATAGAGAGGTGTTGTGTGACAATATTTTTTCCCCTACATGGTATCAACAGTTCTATTGTTGTTTTAAAAATTCGGGTACACAGATACATCTATCAATGGTTTTTCAGCTTCATTTGCACACAAATTTTCACTCAATGGCCTTTTCTCACATAAGCACACACATTCAAAATTGTATCATAGGTTGATAAATAACAAGTAACAGAGGGGATCACGTTTTGCAGAAATAGAACAAGCAGACAATTGTGTGGGGATTTGCCTTGGTTCCACTCACACACAAGAAACAAAATTGAATTTCTAGCTGACACACACATGGAACAAATATGAAATTCTAGCTATGTTTCTGATACATAGGTTTCCATGAGTTTCAGAGACACACAAGTGTTCATGCTTTTTTTAGAGTCAGGAAACTCACCCAGCTGCCCTGATTTGATGTGGTTGAAGTAGTTTCAGGAAACACAATCGGAGGGTTTGTGAACCAGGATGATACTCTAGCTCGCGGAAGAAGCCCCGCAGTGGCGGTCGGAGCTGAGAATGATGTACGCGGTTGTTCTCGAAGCGGCGGCGCCCGGCGAGCTCGATCTGCATTGGATCCCAGCATCTGCCGCGCGATGTGGTGCGCCATCTTGTTGCAGGATATTTGCGCTAAAGGAATAGGTGCCCCCGCGCGCTGACGGCAACAATTTTTGTGGTGGTGGAGACTGCTGCCGCGCGGGGTAGAGCTGTACCTGGACGGTGACAGGGGATTCTGTTTCTAAAATAGAACGACTGTTGCAGGAAGTAATGGGCGGAGCTATGCCTGGACAGCGGACATGGGATTCTGTTTCTAGAATAGAATGGTTGTTGCAGGAAGTAATGACCTGGTCAGTTGCAGGCGATGGTTGCATCCGACGGCTGTCAACTGTCTAATCCAACGGCTCTCCGGGCGGCGGATGTTTCTAAGACATCCGCTGGCGGACACGTAGCGGCGCCCTATAAGTAATCATGCATATAAGAGACCACAAGACTCAAATAACTTTCATGGATAAAAACATAGATCTGATCATAAACTCAAAGTTCATCAGATCCCAACAAACACACCGCAAAAAAGGCTTACATCAAATAGATCTTCGAGACCATTGTATAGAGAATCAAAAGAGAGAGAGAGGAAGCTATCTAGCTACAAACTACGGACCAGTAGGTCTACATTGAACTACTCATGCATCATCGGAGAGGCACCAATGAGGATGATGATCCCCTCCTTAATGGTTTCTAGATTGAATATGTGGTTTCTAGAACCTGCGGCGGCAGGAATTGATTTTCATCGACTCCCCTAGGGTTTCTGAAATATTGGGGTATTTATAGAGCAAAGAGGCGGTGCAGGAGACGGTGGAGGTGGGCACAGCCCACCTGGGCGCGCCTGGGCCCCCAGGCGCACCGTGGTGGGTTGTGCTGCCCATGAAGCCCCCCTCAGGTACTTTCTTGGCCTATAGTGTGTCTTCTGGTCCAGAAAAAATCACCAAAAAGTTTCGGTGCGTTTGCACTCCGTTTGGTATTGATTTCCTGCGAAATAAAAAACAAGCAAAAAACAACAACTGGCACTGGGCACTATGTCAATAGGTTAGTCCCAAAAAATGATATAAAGTTGCTATAAAATGATTGTAAAACATCCAAGAATGATAATATAACAACATGGAACAATCAAAAATTATAGATACATTTTAGACATATCATAAGGCAATAAAAATTGCTTCTAAAAGTGTTGGATCATTTAGTGTAAGAGAAAATTGAGCGTTGTATGAACTTGTGATGGCAAAGAATAAAAGTGACAGACTGCATAATAAAGGTTGCTATCATAAGGGGCAATATAATGTGACATTCTTTTGCACTAAGAGATTGAGCATACAAACAAAAAGCGCATGGCAACCTCTGCTTCCCTCTGCAAAGGGCCTATCTTTTACTTTTATGTATTTACTTTTATGCAAGAGTCGAAGTATTTCCCCTGTATTCATTTTTATTTTCTCTTTTGGCAAGCATCATGTGGTGAGGAAAGATCTAGGAACATATATTCAGTTGGATATGGGTGGCATGAGTTATTATTGTTGACATCACCCTTGAGGTGAATACCTTGGGATGCGAAACTATAAGCCCCTATCTTTCTATGTGTCCGGTTGAAACTTTTTGCTCATGCGTATGTAGTGGGTGTCAGCAATCATAGACGACTATATGATGGTTGACCATGTGGACTTGCCAAAAGGCTCCGATACGTGACCCTTCCCTGAAAAGATGGTGAATTGTAGTTGCAAAGTTGACTGCGAACATAGTTTGTTAGTTTTTAATAGAGATTATGCTGTATACGTTGATGTTGTGATAAATTGTTACTTATTCATGAGAAGTTATATGATAGAAGTTTTATGATAAAAGTTCTATGATAAAGTTTTATGTTAAAGCTCGTTGCTATTATAATAATAATACATGATGCTTCTATGTGTGTATTTTGTTTTTATTGACACAGACTTCCTCTAATTGTTGTTGCATGTTTTACGTGGCTGCTTGGGTATCTAGCAAGAATGATTCTTACCTACGCAAAGCCACAATAGTGATATTCAAGTTGCTATTTAACCTTCTACAGGAACCGCCTTTGTCGAATCGAATGCAACAAAGTAATATGTTTGTCGATGGAACCGGTCTCAAGTACGTGGACATGTAAAGTTGGTCCGGGCCGCTTCATCCCACAATACCGCCGAATCAAGAAAAGACCAAGGAAGGAAGCAATCTGAATATAAACCCCCACAAACTCCTTTGTGTTCTACTCGTGATGTCTGTTGGGAAACATAGCATGCAATTTCAAAAACAATTCCTACGCTCACGCAAGATCTATCTAGGAGATGCATAGCAATGAGGGGGGAGAGTTTGTGTATGTGACCTTGTAGACTGTAAGAGGAAGCGTTTAACAACGCGGTTGATGTAGTCGAACTTTCTTCACGATCCAACCGATCGAGTGTCGAACGTACGACACCTTCGCGTTCAGCAAATGTTCATCTCGGTGACGTCCTCGCCTTCTTGATCCAGCAAGTCGGTGAGGTAGTGGATGAGTTCTGACAGCATGACGGCATGGTGACGGTGATGGTGAAATGATCTCCGCAGGGCTTCGCCCAAGCACTACGAAAATATGACCGAGGGAGTAAAACATGGAGGCGGGCGCCGCGCACGGCTAAGATCATGTCGTGGATGTGCTAGGCACCCCCTCCTCATATATATAGGTGGGAGGGAGAGGGGAGAGCCCAAGGGGGCGCCTCAAGTAGAGATGAATCCCACTTGGGCTCCTGCCCTGGTTCGGCCTCCCCCTTCTTTGTATAGGCACCAGGGGCAGGACAAGGGAGGTGGCGCCCCCCTTTCCTTTCTCCCTTGACGAGGGGATGGAAGGAGGGACTTGCCCTCCCCCCTTGCCTTTCCCTAGGGCTGGCCGGCCTGGTGGAGGGGCGCACGAGCCCCTTGTGGGCTAGTCTATCCCCTCCTTGGCCCATGAGGCCCATATCTTTTGCCGGGGGTGCCTGAAACCCCTTCCGGTGACCCGATATGTATCTGGTGTCCGAATAACATCGTTCTATGTATAAATCTTTACCCCTCGACCATTTCGAGACTCCTCTTCATGTCCGTGATCTCATCCGGGACTCCGAACAACATTCGGTCACCAAATAACATAACTCATATAATAATATAACGTCATTGAACGTTAAGTGTGCGGACCCTACAGGTTTGAGAACTATGTAGACATGGCCAAGAAACCTCTCCAATCAATAACCAATAACAGAACCTGGATGCTCATATTGGTTCCTACATATTCTACGAAGATCTTTTATCGGACGAACCGTTATGACAACATACGTAATTCCCTTTGTCCATTGGTATGTTACTTGCCCGAGATTCGATCGTCGGTATCTTCATACCTAGTTCAAACTCGTTACCGGAAAGTCTCTTCACTCATTCCGTAATACATCATCCTACAACTAACTCATTAGTCACTATGCTTGCAAGGCTTCTTATGATGTGTATTACCGAGAGGGCCGAAAGATACCTCTCCGATACTCGGAGTGACAAATCCTAATCTCGATCTATGCCAACCCAACAAACGCCTTCAGAGATACCCGTAGAGCATCTTTATAATCACCTAGTTACATTATGACATTTGATAGACCACAAGGTATTCCTACGGTATGCGGGAGCTGCATAATCTCATAGTCGAAGGAATATGTATTTGACATGAAGAAAGCAATATCAATAAAACTGAACAATCAATATGCTATGCTAACAGATGGGTCTTGTCCATCACATCATTCTCCTAATGATGTGATCCCATTCATCAAATGACAACACATGCCGATGGTTAGGAAACTTAACCATCTTTGATTAACGAGCTAGTCTAGTAGAGGCTTACTAGGGACACCGTGTTTTTTCTATGTATCCACACAGGTATCAAGTTTCCGGATAATACTATTCTAGCATGAATAATAAAGATTTATCATGATATAAGGAAATATAAAAATAACAACTTTATTATTGCCTCTAGGGCATATTTTCTTTAGTTTTCCACTTGCACTAGAGTCAATAATCTAGTTCACATTGCCATGTGATTTAACACCAATAGTTCAAAACTTTATGTGATTAATACCCATAGTTCACATCGCCATGTGACCAACACCCAAAGGGTTCACTAGAGTAAATAATCTAGTTCACATCGCTATGTGATTAAGACCCAAAGAGTACTAAGGTGCACTACAAAAAAATACACTTCCGTGGTGATACGTGTTTTTCATAGTAGGTCACGTTTTCTGTCATGCATGTACATCCATGACGATTTTATGAAAGAATCAAGATAGTCATACCTGTGCTGTCGTAGAAGTGTTCCATGACAATACCAAAATTATCATCATGGAAGTGTCCATTTCCATGATGATAAATCGCGCGTCATAGAAGTGCTTTCGTCAAGGGTGACCGAAACGTGGCATCCACCATAATGGGTCGCCGTTAAGCTATTGGGTCCGGTTTTGGATCCGATAACCCGTTAACAGCCATGACCAATGGCGAATTTACATGTGTAAAATTCTCATTGGCCGACAGGACCACGTGTTAGCTCGGCGTTGGCATAGATGTCACTCATACAATGGGCAAGATGCGCCTATGATATTTTGACATGTGGACCGGCCCAAAAGTGGCCCATAAAGATTAAATGGGCCGACCCAACTAAAGACCCATAAGATTTTGCAGACCATAATGGGCCGCCCCATCTAAAGTCCCACAAGATTTTGCAGACCATAATGGGCCGGCCCAGCTAAAGACCCACAAGATTTTGTAGACCGTAATGGGCAGGCAAGGGCCACAAGATTTTGAAGACACTAGTGGGCCGGCCCATTAACAGGCAGCCATGTTTTGGGCCAAATGTCGGCCCATATTTGATCCGATCCATTAATAGCATCCCATGTTTTGCGCCTAATAAGGGCCCATATGAGATCCGGCCCGCTAATAGTTTACCATGTTCTGGGCTATATTATGGCCCATATCAGATCCGGCCCTTTAAGAGCCTTTGGGCTAAATTATGGCCCATATCAGATTCGACCTGTCAACTGGACCTTGTGCTTTTGGGCCCACTTGAGGCCTGGTTAGGATTGCTGTTTGCTAAAGGCCCGTTTAGTAATACACCTGATATTAGTTTCGGCCTGTTAAAGGCCCATTTAAAATTTTGGCCCTATATTTATTTCGGCCTGCTAAAAGCTTGTCATATAGTTGGGCCTAACTATGGCTCACTTAGCATCTGCCATGCTCACAACCGATAATCTGATTGGACCAAACAAGGATCGAGACAATTTTGACCTATTAACGGCCCATGGTGTGAGTGGCACAATCATGGGCCGGGGTCTATTTCGGCCTGATGTCGGCGCGTGAGCTGTTTGGCACGTTTTAGGCCCAACCTACTTTTGAGCCTCCTAAAAGTCCATTGAATTTTCTTGCGAAAATAGGGACGGCGGTTTACTCGGCCTATTATAGGCCCGAAATTACTAGCGGGCCAGTTTACATTTAGGCCTGTTAACGGACCAAGATAGGTGGGCCCATGATGCGGCCCATACATAGTGATTTGCATGACGGCCCGATTATGTACCATAATTTTACGGTTTGGCCGATTTACTTTTCATGGAGCAAAGACAGGATATATATATAGTAAAATAAGTGCAACATCGTGAATAAGCAAAAACCTAGACTACACAATAAAGAAATTATGGCATATTACATCCACTGGGCATCAAAGTTCGCCAATATGATAATAAAGCACAAGCAGACAGCAGATCACATACAATGGGCATCAAAGATCGCCACCAGTGCAAATAAACACGCCGTCAAAATAATATACAAAACTAACAGCACTTCAATAGAGTTCAAGAAAGGTTAGCCCTGCTCGGGAGCTGAGCAGCTGAGCAAGCCGATGAGACTACACTTGTTTGACGCTTAGATCCTCCTCACTTTGAAAGAGAAAGAAGCTAGCAGATGACAGGTTTTGCACATATAAGTGTTAGTGCTGACAATTCATTACATTTCTTATTGATGGATAAAGTGACATAGCTTACAATAGCATTAACACAATATGGTATTGTTCATGTTAAGACATGGTAGGAAATGACATTGTAAAGGAGTTGGCAGCTTCACGACACCACTGGATTACAGTTCAAGAACTCATAAGTATCAATGGTTAGTGTGCCATCAATTTATCCCATTTCAGATTGGCAAATAAAGACATGGTTTAAATAATAGTAGAATGATACGACATTGTTCATAGTTAAGACATTGCAGAATATGACATTGTGCTGTAGTGGGTAGGTTCACCACACCACTGGATTATGGATCAAGAACAGAAGCATACATGAAGTGCAAAAGAAGATCACTTGCTCTGTATAGTTAAATTTACATGGTATGAAGAAGGAACTTGGTACAACTGAAAGCTTAAATTGAGAAGGACAAACTTTTTTATGAACTACATAATAAACTGTAAACATGCGATTTGATGCAAACACCAAAAATAAATAGCTATTGCAGCCATGCCTAACCAAATATACACAACAAAGTTTGAAGGCTTGATAAGGACAAACTTACATTAGTTGTGAAGACCGGCTCTATAAAGCCCTTGTCCATGCTAATGGGGGGGGGCAATTCAAGAAGTTTACCACAAAATCTTCTTCATAAGCATTGCCTTTATTCTACATTTTGTTAAGAGTAAATAAAGATGTGATAATATAAGAAAAAATAGAGAATATTTAGGATAAGATGAAGAGTGATGTTACATAACCAAGTAGCTATAAATGTAAGTACAACGATACAGGCAAAATGTACAACCAAGTGCAATGCAGAGCTAAACTTCTTCAGTACCATCGGTGTTATCCAACCTTATGATAAGTGTAAATATAGATCTGATGTGTAGAAAATGGAGGGCAAAGGAAAATAAGCTGCAAAGTGATGGTACAGGAACAACTAGTTGTCAATATAAGTACACTGATAAAGGACAGCAGGTACTTACAAGAACAATGCAGAGCTAAACTCTTTCATTGGCATTGGATATATTCTACACTAATGTAACCATTAATACAAATCAAATAATTTGGAGCGAACAATTGATAAGCAAGCTATCATGCATACTGCTGTCACATAATGAACCAGGTATGAATGCAAGTACAGTGATAAAGGACAACATGTACTAACAAGAGCAAAGCAGCGGGTAACATATTTGCGATATCCTGTCATCCTTTTCAAACCAGAATTATTCTTCGAGCAGATTTCCTGCAAAAGAGATCCATAAGGCACATGCGGAAAAGTAGAAGTTCAAATTGTCATGTGATATCATAGACAGTACCTCATCCTGGGGATGAGACCAGTGCATAACAAGGACTTTCCATTCAATGTCTTCTAAATTTAGCACAGGAGACTACATCAGAAATTCGTTTATAGACTTGCCATCAAAGTGTAATTTCCTCGGGAAACAACGATACTGCTACAATGCTTCCTTGAAAAGCGCAAGCAAGCTTTGCTTGTCATGACTATCCAGGTTGACCCTCGCCTACTTACAACAATGTAATGTAAATCATTGATGTGTTCAATCAGAAGAAAACAGGAAAATAATCACCCTGAATAATCGCACTTACACGTAAGTGGGACAGGAAGATGTGAAAAATGGTGTTTGTGTTCACTATAATCTTCCCATGATGGGAATATATGCACGTAGTCCCTAACAACATTGAAAGCATTGCCTTTTAAATGGGGAATAACTGGGATGGGGTTCCAATCTGCAGGAATTGGCCATCTCTGCAGTTGGGATAGGTCTTCGGCCGATGGACTTGCTGTACTTTTTGCTGGAGTGGGATTTTTCTGTGGTACGGCTAGTGCTATGGCAACTGAAATCAGCATACCTTTTGTGAGAGTGCAGCTCCTGTCTGGTGGGGCTAGTGGTGTGGCCAATGAAGTATGGGTACAGTCTACTGGAGTCGGTCCTACGTTTTGTGTCACTGGTTGTAGAGCCAATATAAGTGGGGCGTTGTCTGATTTCTCTATCACCACCACATTTTTCAAGGACAATGCATCTTGACATATATGATGAGTAAACTAAGCATATGGAGGTGCAACAAAATAGTAGAAATGCAAGACACCTTATGCAAGATGAGTGTAACCAATGGAACCTTGCCAAATTAGAACATGTACCTTGATGGGTAACAGGACATGCCAGCTGCCTTCGACTCCTCGAGGTCAGAATAGTCATTAGGATCATATTCTGAACAAGAATCTGCAGGTGGGGAGCGCATGAGTTCCATTGCATCCTGAATGGCACTCAATGCCTTGGTGCCAATTTTGTTAGCCCTTGCAGTGTTCCACAATATTCTTCTGATGCACGCATTCTGATATTCATTGTGAGTACGTAAAATATCTGAGAAGCATGAAAACATAAATAGTAGTGAGATTATCTTTGTAATGCGGAGGATATTCTAATATAGGGGCCCCCTATAAACCCTTGTGTGCTATCACTGGATTCTGATGAGAGAGCCCATGTGTGCTGTAATATGGTGTGTGCATTAATATAATCTGGCATAAGTACACAAAAAATAGGCTCCAGAAGTAAGGATAGTTGGCAGATGATAGGTTCATAATATATTGTACGGCTAGAAAGGCTTCAGATACCAGCTCTCTTCAATTGAAGGTGCGGCACTGTTAATATCAGTGTAACTCTCAAAGGCGACACGGCTCCCCGCATTTCCTTGCTAATCTTATAGGATTAAACTGGGCAGGCCACTACAATTCCTATGCCTATGTTTACAAAATCCTACAAATTGAAGAGGCCCGAAGAGTTGAAAGTGTCTATCACAACCGACCGAATATACCTCAACACTGCAAATGTCCCTGCTCCTCTTTACTACAAGGAACATATTGTACTACTTTCATACTTCCTTCATTCCAAAATATAAGTCTTTGTAGAGATTTCCACTATGGATCACATACAGATGTATACAGATACATTTTAGAGTGTAGATTCACTCATTTTGCTCCATATGTAGTCCATGGTGGAATCTATATAAAGACGTGTATTTAGGAATGGAGAAAGTACTTATTAAAGAAGAACAAAAGAGGAACATCCTAAAGAAGAGCAAGCAGATTTTGGATAATAAAATGTTCGCTGCGCAGTGCCCACACATGATGAAACAAAGTGCATTAAGAATGCAACTGTAACGCCCCAAGACCGACGCTCCAGACGCCTTGCATGTATTTTGAGTTTCGTCGTGTGTGTTTTATTTATTTGTTGCATTCATCATGTCAACATTTGCATGGCATTGGAACTCCGTTGCCGTCATGTTTTAAAAACTTGCATTTGTTCGTCGTTGCCGTTTCTCCCTTTGCCTTCATCACCTTCCCTCGGACCGCTTTGCCTTCATTGACCATTCCGAGACCAACCTTGTTCTTTGTTTTCCCTCTTGCCAAAAACGGAGTCTCTCTGTACAGTGCACAGGACCCCTCGCGTGGGCATCTAAAACTGCTCCGAACCCGACTCAGGCTGTCGTTACTGTTGGGTTCAATTCATCTTCAAAAGTCCCTAAAACATCTTCGGTTTCCCTTTGGACTTACCAAGTCTATTTTATTCTCGTCCGTCAGATTTCAATCAGAAGATCCAAACTTACCTCCTTTCTATATATATAGTCCACCCCTAGTCTAATTTGAGACCAAATCCTAAAACCTAGCGGATCTGTCCCATCCATTCCGTGTCCGCAGCCGCCACCAACTCACCATCTACCTCGGGAGCCCTCCTGATCACGAATCCACCAATCAACAGCCCCCTCCATCCACCAGCGCCTCCTCTGCTCGATCCCGAGGGGATCACGAGCATCTCGCCACCGGCTGCAAGCAGCAGCACCACCAGGACCCCGTTGCCCCTTCCGCTCTTCTTCTCCTTCGCCCCTCCTCCCTCTGGTTCTCTCCCTCGTCTCTCATGCCTCTCCATCTCTGTACCAGGAACAACCATGGTTGACCGCAGCTCCCTTGACGCCGTTTGCAGGCCCAGCCGGGAGACGGACGGATCCGTCCTCCTGCGTCCACCCCGCGTCCCGCTCATCCTGGAGCTCCCTTGCTTCGCCAAGTCCAACGCCATGGGCGCCTCCTCTGCCTGACCCCGTCTCTGTGTCAATTTTGCCATGGCCGCCCGTCCATGGAGATGAGCCGCGCCGCCCTATTCACCTACGACCTCGGGTCGCCTCTGCGTCGTCCTCACCGCCCATTGGTGAGCTCCTTGCACCGCCTCCGGCCCCTTTCTTATCCTCGTGTCGCGCCGCTACTGACTTCTCCGCCTCGCCGTTATTTTGCTGCAGGAGCCGAGGCCATCGCCCCCTCTCAATTCATCATGCTGCCTCCAGTTCCACCGGATCCGCTGCCTGCAGGCCCTTCCTGGCCGGATCCCGCCGCCGCGCTGTCGTTCCTCGCCCTCAGCTCCGCCCAGCTACCGCCGTCCTGCTTCTTCCCGGCGAGAGCCACGCCTCTGCCTCGTTCGGTTCGAGCGAACGAGAGAGCTTCTGCCACCCCCCTGCATTGACCCGCTCCAGCCAGCGTGGACAAGTGGCAAGGCCCATCGCCCCTTCTCCCTCTCCACCGACCTGCCTCAAAGCCCGATGTGAGCAGCTCCCCCGCGCCCTAGGCCAGATCTTAGTTTCGGCCCGATAGTATTTTTTTCCCTGACCTACGGATTTTGTGAATTATCTAGAGAAAACTGTTGTTTACAGAAAAGTCCTTGTTGTTCATCAGAATTAAATAAACTATATATGTAGTATGCTCAGTTTTTCATGAACTTTCATAATATGCCATTTTCATCCATGTTAAAATGTTTAAACTTGTTGTTTGTTTAATTTTGCATAAATGCCATGCTAAAATGATCTATTTCATAACTAAATAACCGTAGCTCCAAATTTAATAAACTTTATATGTAAATGGGGTAGAAAAATGCATAGTATAACAGGGTGACATTACTTTGTATGTTTAACAAACCTAAAATATGGTTTAGGGCAGAACAGTACCAAATCTAAAATATGCACCTGAGGATTTGTTGGAATTGTTGTTTGTTCTTCCGGCCTCATTTAAACTTGGCTAGTTAGGTAGTTTTCATATGCTTCACCCCTTGCCATGTTTAATAACATTTAATATTGTTGGGTACATAACCGAGAGAGAACTAAATAATTGATGCGGTGTTTCGTCAATATGTAACTTGTTACATATTGAGCTCCACTTAATTTGAAGTGTTGTTTGTTGCACTTTGCCATGCCATGCCTATTTAAATTGGACATGCATCATACTTGATTGTGCATCATGCCATGTTTATGTGATGGTTGTTTATCATGTTCTTTGCTTCTTTCCGCTTTGCTTCTCTCAGTAGCTTCAGTTTCGTTCCGGAGTTGTGAGGATTCGTTCAACTACGTCTGTTTGTCTTCTTCTTGGACTTGTTCTTCTTCCTTGCGGGATCTCAGGCAAGACGACCATACCCTCGAAATCACTTCTATCTTTGCTTGCTAGTTGTTTCGCTCTATCGTTATGCCGCGCTACCTACCAGTTGCTATATCATGCCTCCCATATTGCCATGTCAAGCCTCTAACACACCTTTCCTAGCAAACCGTTGTTTGGCTATGTTACCGCTTTTGCTCAGCCCCTCTTATAGCATTGCTAGTTGCAGGTGAAGATAAAGTTTGTTCCTTGTTGGAACATGGATATTTTGAGATATCACAATATCTCTTATTTAATTAATGCACGTATATACTTGGTAAAGGGTGGAAGGCTTGGCCTTATGCCTGGTGTTTTGTTCCACTCTTGCCGCCCTAGTTTTCCGTCATACCGGTGTTATGTTCCTTGATTTTGCGTTCCTTACGCGGTTGGGTGATTATGGGAACCCCTTGATAGTTCGCTTTGAATAAAACTCCTCCAGCAAGGCCCAACCTTGGTTTTACCATTTGCCTACCTAAGCCTTTTTCCCTTGGGTTCCGCGGACTCAAGGGTCATATTTATTTTAAACCCCCGGGCCAGTGCTCCTCTGAGTGTTGGTCCAACCTGTCAGCCGCCGGTGGTCACCAGGGGCAACTCTGGGCTGGCCTACCGGAAGTTTGGACAATCCGGCGTGCCCTGAGAACGAGATACGTGCAGCTCCTATCAGGATTTGTCGGCACATTCGGGCGGCTTTGCTGGTCTTGTTTTACCATTGTCAAAATGTCTTGTAAACCGGGATTCCGAGACTAATCGGTTCTTCCTGGAAGAAGGTATATCCTTCATTGATCGCGAGAGCTTATCATGGGCTAAGTTGGGACACCCCTGCAGGGTATTATCTTTCGAAAGCCGTGCCCGCGGTTATGTGGCAGATGGGAATTTGTTAATGTCCGGTTGTAGAGAACTTGACACTTGACTTAATTAAAATACATCAACCACGTGTGTAGCCGTGATAGTCTCTTTTCGGCGGAGTCTGTGAAGTGAACACAGTTTGGGTTATGTATGAACGTAAGTAGTTTCAGGATGACTTCTTGATCACTTCTAGCTTCTCGACCGCTGCGTTGCTTCTCTTCTCGCTCTTATTTGTGTATGTTAGCCACCATATATGGTTCATGCTGGCTGCAGCTCCACCTCATTACCCCATCCTACCCATAAGCTTAAATAGTCTTGATCTCACGGGTTTTGAGATTGCTGAGTCCTCGTGACTCACCAGATACTATCACAACAGTTGTAGGTGCCGATGATACCAGTGCAGGTGATGCAACCGAGCTCAGATGGGAGCTCAACAAAGATCTTGGTCATTGCTATGTTTCGTTTTATGTTGATCAGTAGTGGAGCCCAGTTGGGACGATCGGGGATCTAGCAGTTGGGTTATCTTCTTTTCTTCCGGCTTCATCCGTAGTCGGACTATGTGTGTTCTCTAAATGATGTATGAATTATATGTTCATTGTGTGAAGTGGCGATTGCAAGCCAACTCTTTATCCCATTCTTGTTCATTACATGGGATTGTGTGAAGGCGACCCTTCTTGCGACAAAACCACCATGCAGTTATGCCTCTAAGTCGTGCCTCGACGCGTGGGAGATATAGCCGCATCGTGGGTGTTACAACAACTCCGTGCTGTCTCTCTATATGCGATGCACATGCTTTTCGAAAGTAAAGTAGGAACATTAGCTGACCAATTAAACATTATCTGTTTTATTAATATCAGCATCATATCAGATTCATATTTGAGCAAAGAGTTTGGAATTATGAGTGGCATGTTGTTTAGCTTGATGGATTGAGGAGCAGTGCTAAGAAGTTGTGGTGATGGTACTGAATATAAAGGAATGTCTGCATGCATGTCGCATGACTTTTGTCATTTGGGTCTGTCGACCATTTCAGGCGGTTGGATGAAGATCCTACATCTCCTAACCCTTCTTCTTCCTTGTCTCTAATTCTTCCCCTACAGAACACCGCACGGGCCGCCGGCAAAACCACCGGCCCCGACGCCCTGCCCTCCCCTGAACCACCCCCACCGCATGTCTACCTCCACCACCCCCACCCCTACCCCCGCCCCCACCCGCATCGAGTTTTCTTCATTTAGCGAGGGCCCACCACTGCCCCCCACAACCACTATTCTCACCCAAGCCCCTTCCTTCCCTCCGGCGAACTCCGATGAGCTCTCAAAAATTGACTGACCCAATTTTGAAATCTAGTATACTATCATTTAAGTGTGGAATATAATAGGGGAAAACCATAAGCATTGTGAATATGGTGTTGAGCGTGCCATGGCGGATCTGAACATGCAAACCGTACAAAGGCATCTTCACAACCAATGTTTGCTTTCCACAAACAAGATCCTAAGTGATGGACAAGAAATCATAGTAAAGCAGTGGCGATCTATTTTCTTGCTGCGATAAATAAGTTGAGAAGATACGAAAGAATACCGCCTCTGATGCGGTGCCGTGTATGCATCTGCTGAGAATTTGACGCTGTTGCGGTAGCGATGGCTGTCGGCGGCGTGGAAACAGGTCTAGGAGGGTAGACGGTGGCGGCGGGGGAAATATCCCGACGATGTGGACGAGACGGTCGTAGGAGCAGCGCCGGCAAGGTGGACAACGGTGGGGATGAAACGAGGGGACGAGATGCAAGGATCCTGGTCTGAAGCGGTGGAGGAGAGAGGTCGATCTCTTGTAATGGACGATGGTGTCCGGGTATCAGCTCCGGCATGGCGGAGGAGGACGACGGTGGATGGTGTGGCGGACAGAGGAGGCTGGGGTGGAGAGGGTGTTTTGGCGCTCACGGAGTGCGAATGGGGAAATGGAGGGAGAGAGGAAGGGGAAACCTTGCCTTCAGGGCGCACTTCTCTCAAATGCAAGGAAATTTATAAACTTAGCCGCCGTTTAAAATTTCCTACATCACAACAATAATTGTCGGCTGGGGATAGGACGGAAATCTCGCATACACCAAATATTTGCCGCCGGCAATTTTGGCCGAGGAGACACTGTGTTTTGGCGCCCATCGTGTATGAATCCGGGTGAGAGGCGGTTATGTCACGTTTGAGTGAAATTACAAACCTGCTCCTATCAAGACCTATTGAAATTAAGCCGACATGTGTTGCGTGTCAGGGGCAGGCGGTAATTTCCATCTCCCATATTTTGGTTTCGGGCGGTTACTGTGAGCTTGGCCGCTGCGTTCAATTTTTTGAGAAAAAACTTGCACATTTACCGTGCCAACTCAATTCCAATCCATTTTGTATTGTATTTTTGTTCAGGCAGGATCCATTTTCGATTGGAATAAAATTCTATATACATCATTTTTTATATATACTTTCAAAAGCGCAACAAAGATACTCCCTCCGCCCCAAAATTTGTGTCTTAGATTTGTCTAGAACATGACTTGATACATCCGTATTTAGAAACATGACTTGATACATCCGTATTTAGAAAAATCTAAGACAAGAATTTTGGGACGGAGGGAGTATGATTTACAAATACAATGATCTCAAAATCATAAGGTCGAATTCAAAATTTTAAACCAAATTATGTTCTACTAAAATGTATGGATCTGTAATATCTACATATTAAATAACATTGATGCGCGTGAATTCATATGAGTATGCATGTTGGTAGATCAATTTTGGTTTGAGTATAAATTACATGTATGATCATCTTGAATTCAATATTTGAATCCCTTTTATGGTGACATTTTCTATACACGCAACTAAATATTTGAATCTCCTTTCATGCCCATCTCTCTCGCATGCTCCGTCATGTAACTATCACTCTCTTTTCTCCAGCTCACCAGCACGCTCACTTCATGTTTCTCCTATATTTTTGCAAACATGGTCTCTTGACGTCTCCCTTGAGAAGTGTCACACTCTCCCTATCATTATACATTACACGGTTTTCATTATCTCTCACATCTCTATCATTCTCTGGTATCACTAGGTACCTAAGCTTTCTTTTTCATCGCCACACACACACTCTCACTCGTCTTTCACTTTTTCTTTCTCTCCAGGGTTCTCTCATGCACCCCATATCTCTCTAAATATGACTCCTACCACTAAAATTACTCTCTCCCGCACACACAAAGTTTGTTGCAGTCTCCTTTCTGTCTTCATCCTAGTTATAAAAATGTCATTATTCATTTGTTTACCGATCAGAAAAAACCCCTCCCTTTCTCTCTCTCTCTCTCTCACACACACACACACACAGACACACACACAACTAATGCTTCCTCTCCCCTTCCCGACTACCATCTCTCTCACAGACACACAAATCTCTCGCTTTCGCACCCCCAACTCGTATTTCTCTCACAAACATTGATCAACTAGCCTCTAGATAGGTTTATACACCCACACACTCTTCCTTCCACTATCTCGTACATGTCTCTCTCGCGCTCCTTGTATCTATGTAGATTTGTCGTCCCTCCTTGAGACACGCCCTCTTGATCGTGCACACACACACACTATCGCTCATTTTATGGTGATACCTCTTGCACACACACTCTGTGTGTCTTTGTCACACACGCACTGTGTCCTCCTCCTCTGTCCCTCTCTCTCTCTCACACACACACACACCCCACACACACACATGGGCTTTTTGCAACAACTAGCAAGATGCCCATGCGTTGTATGGAACATCAAGATGCATTTGTATGAATAGTTTATCCTGTGGGAGAAAAGGATGAACGAGGGAAGGCCTTATTTGCAAAAGTGGAGATGGGTGTGGGTATCTTTTCGCAAAATTGCCATAGTTTCCTTCCTATCCGTCAGATATAAATCAGACGACCTATATTGCAGGATGGCAGGCACACCATCATCACCAAATTTGTTTTTTTATAAGAGTAGAGATATACCACTTCTCGAATCTTGAAACCAACCACACTCCTCCCTTATATCATCAAAACCACCAAAGGAATATATTTTCGGTGAAACATAACATTTTTTACTGATATACATATTTCAAAACTAGACTCTTTTCTATTAGATCGAGGAATATGTGTTAATCTACTTTCATCGTGTGGCAACGCATTGGCACATTGCTAGTTATTACTACTGTATAATTTTTTGGACACCAGACAATCGGTGGAGTACATATAAGAAGATAAGAGGCACACACACGCAGTTGGTCTCTCACTGTCTCGCACACATGAGAGTTACGTAAAGGCACCATAAACAAATAAACCCTAAAACCCTAGGTGCATGATTGCTAAATGCGCGGGTACCAGGTACGTGGTGGAGTGCACCTTTGTAGGAATAGTCAGCTCGCATGATAATTTGATCCATAAGAGTTGATGGTCGGGACCACAGGTGAATGACCTAGAGGTGGTGGCTCCCCAATCACCACTGACCGAGTAGCCACGTTTAAAATATCATTTTTTAGCAGGGTAAGAGTTCCGATTTTCAATGGCGCGATATAAGTACTATTTTTAGAACAATTGTTATGGAGGAAAAATGGAATTCATAACTACTATCTCCGTCCTGGTTTACTAGTCCCCATCGTATTTTGGGTCAAAGTTTGTCCACCAATTTTACTTGTAAAATGTGAATGGAAAACGATATTTTGTTATGCCCAAACAAAAAAAGAATGGAGGGAGTGATTGCTCTGAAACGGACGCGACCTCTCATAGCACAAGCATTGAACCGGCGGGCCGGCCAAGATGGCCCCACTAGTTGCAGGCCAGGCTGAAGACGCCTCCTTGCCACATGCAACCGGCTTCAGACTGCCCCGCCTACCTCCATTGAATGCGCCCGTGTGCTAGCAACATGTCTTTCCGCGAGCCGGGCGGCAATTTAGAACACAACGCCAGTTGGCTCCTCTTGTCTGCCAACTATTTAAACGAGGCCAGATGCCTGGCAAGAACAACACCACACCGCCACTCCCCATATCCTTCCTTGTACCATTTTCAACACACTCTCCATATCATTCGATGAGCAGGAAGACGAGTTCTCCGGCATAAAAGCCGGCTCGGTGGCCACCGCCGACACCTGGTTCAGGATCCGTCGTCGCTCGGAACCCACGAATGCTACTTGTCTCCAGCATAAACCCGATGTGTTGCCCAGTTTGTCTCAAAATATCATGGACCCCAACCGCGATCGGCATTAGAAATATTATACCTGTCTCCAGAAGTTATTCGCTTTTAGTCAAAAATTGTCCAAAACATAATTAATTATGTATGGTCTTGACTTGTTGTGCTCGCACTGGTAGTAGGAACTAGAGGTTTTTCTTTATTTATAATTCTCCTCACATTTTTTTGGATTTGAAGTGAATCATGGTTGTGGACGTTATCTATGAATGTGCAGATATCTGTGAACATGAGTTTGATGTGGAAGTTGAACTTGGAATATTGGGCTTGCATGTGAACTATACCATGTCCAATGCTTCATCTATTATTGTCTAGAAAGTAATTGCTATTATTACATGACCCAATTTTTTTTATTTTGTGCCATATCAGTAGATGCACGGACATCACAATAGGCATGCTGACTGGATAAACATTTGAACATAGCTATCATGAAGGAAAATTTATATTGACAATAGTTTTAGATAGCAGGAAATGCCTAGCATGCTCTACCTCTGCTAGCTTCTTTCTGGCTTCTTCCATCTCTTCTTTGGCTTGGGTGAAGAGAGCATTTAATTGCTCTTTTCGCTTCTTCGGGAACTCAGCTACATTCTCAACGGCTGTTGCACGCTTTCTTTCAGCCTTTACTAGAGCCATGAGGACACGAACAATTGACAACTCCACCTGGCTTGTGTGTAATCCAACATCATCTGGGAATTTCCACCTTGTGTCTAATCCAGCATCATTAGGGAACGGGCACCTTGTGTGTAATCCACCCTCATTTCGGAAACATGATCTCGAGGTTGACCACACTTCCCTCCTCGCAGGAGCTGCATCCTGACATGAAGTAACTTCTTTTTTAGATCAATACTCAGAGCAACCCAGATCCATTTAGTAGAAGCCAGATAAACATGACTCGGAGAAGTGAATTCAAACGGAGAAATATAAAAATAGACTCCAAGGTGAGAACACCCACTTCCTACATCGAGCTAAAAATGAAAGCACTGGGACGATTAAGACTCTTCTTATTGCACATTGAAGAACACAAGGCTAAGAGAAACAGAAACTACAACATATACACATCGAAGAACACGAGGCTAAACAAAAGTTATTGAAAGGGTGTTACTTACCAAAGCTTGTTTTACAGGTTCGGTGCAGCTCCTCTTTAACTTGCCACGTTCCTTAAAGATGTCCCCAATATCCCGTGTTTGGTCTTCATTGCTCCTCTGCATGTCCGCACTCGTGGTTTTAAAATCTCAACATGGCAACAAAAATATAGTAATACTCATGCATCTTGTGGGATACATTCAAGCACTCATCTGTCATGTTAGAGCATCTCCAATAGAAGCGCAACGCGCAGCACATTAAAAAAGTGTTTACAGCGCCAGAATAGCCAGTTTTTGCAGGCCGCAGAGTGATGGCTCCAGCGGCTGCTGCAAAAAATTGCACGCGCGCGCCGCTCTAGCAGATGCGCTACATTTTTTCTCATTTCTACTCTGACTCGATACACATTCACTCTGAGTCGATACTGGCATAGATAGATACATAGATAGTTCTCAGCATAGATAGATAGAAGAATAGATAGTTCAACTACTCCTCGTCGTCCGACTCGATGATGTCCTCCTCCGACGTCTCACCGTAAGCGGCAAGATATGGATCGTCGTCGGAGTCCCAGGGCGACGCTGCTCCTAGCTTGATGTTTAATTGAGCGGCCGGCTTCCGCGTATGCTTTTCCTTGTGATAGGCGGCACGCTCTGCCCTCCTCTTCTCCCTCTCCTCCCTTCTTTTCCCGTAGAACTCACACTCGTTGATGATGTCCTGCAGGAAGCATTGGCGCCACAACGCCATGGCTTCCTTGTCCATCTCGGTGATGCCGAGATGGTCCTCCCGCCTCCGGTTGTCGCGACGATCCTCGTCGGTGATAAGTGTAACGCCCGGAGACCGATGCTCGAGTTGCCTTCCTCCATTTATTTTTAGTTGTTGTTGTGTGTATATTATATTTGTTGCATTATCATAATTGTGTTGCATATTTCATTCCTATATGTTGTTGCCATGTTCACGATGAGTGCCATTGTCATATTTTGCTTCTTGCATCATGCTCATTATTAATTATATTTTGCCATCCTTGTTGTTGCCATGATCATCTTGTTTTGCATTGTTCCTTTATTTGTTGCATATGCTATGCTCATCATTGTTTGCATTGCATTGTGCCTTTTGTCATTTTGCATTTCATCATAATCACCATGTGCATCACATTCTTCATGATGTTGTCTTGCTCTATGCATGTTGCATGTTACCAAACCCCTTGCTGTGTCTCTCAAATCTACCCTTGCATCAACAACTCCTTCTTCCTTCTTATTCCTTTCATTTTTGCTAGTGCCATTTTCTGTCCTCCATAAATGTTCATTCTTTTCGTATAAATCCTGCTCATTGCCTAAACCCTCTGTCAGATTTCATCCCATTTGAAGTTGTTTTGGTTAGGTTCAAAAATGATTGATGTTTAAGAATAAGTCAAACTCTAATTATTTTTCTGCCTTCTAAAAATGCCAGAGCACTTTATTCAAATACTACATAAATCTAGGGTTCCAAATTCATTCCTACTTATTCTTAATTCGTTACCTAAACCCCTGGCCTTTTCCTTTCCTAAACCTGGGAATTCAAATTTTCAGAAAAGAAAAGAAAAGGACTCACCTTATCCGAAGCCACCTGGGCCTTTTCCCTCCAACCAGCCCACCTCACTTACCTCTTTCAGCCCAGCGAGGCCACCAATGCCGATCCCTCCTGTTCTTCTTCTAGCTTCTGTACGGCAGCTCATCCAGCAGGTCCACGTCGACGCTTGTGTTGATTTGATGGCCGGAGCTGCTCCCTTCATCCTATAAATCATGCCCCCAACCCTAGGGTTCCCTGGTCGCTCCATTTCCCCCCTCCTCCTTCTCCTGCCGCCACCAGGTGAGACCTCTCCATGCTTGTACGCCTCCGTCCCCTGCGTTGCTGCCACGGGGAGAGAGTCGCGACACTCGACGTCGTCTCCTTCGTCCATGCACGCGTCCACGAGCCTCGGATCGACCTCCCCGACGACCTCTGCTTCCCTTGCTTCCTCTGCTTCACGGACGCCAAGTCGGAGGCCTCTTCTCGTCGCCGACCTCTCCTTCTTCTTCCTCAGGTCTACCTCGCCACCGGCTAAATTCGTTGCGTCCCCGAGCTCGTTCGACTCCTCCGAGCCCCTCTACGTGAGCAGCCGCGCTTCCCTGTACCTTTTTCTCGTTGGTTGCCTCCTCTATCCCCAGTTGCTTGCATGCCTGATGATTCCTCCTCCGTCGTCACTTTGCCGGCAAGGTTGCTATGCTTCCTCTATTTCTTCAGCGCACGCAGCGCTTCGTCTGCAACTCACGCGCATGCACCAAGGCGGCAGGACCTGCCCAACTTCTTGTTCACCGTAGGTCTCTGCCCCGAGTCGAGCTCCTGCTCGTGCCCAAGTGCACGCACGCACACGACTCCGGCAAGAAACTGCCGCTCACTTGCACACAGTCTCGTCAGTTTCCGCACCCCTTGCTGGTGATCTGCTGCACCTGCAGCCGCTGCTTGCTCCCGTCGCCGGCAAGCATCACCGGGTGCATCCATGGCCGTAGTTGTGGCCATGCCTTGCCACAGCTCCTACCCTTGCCCAACCGAGCCAACACCCGCACGCACGCACCCACACCACATCCCCGCACGCTCGCCGTTGCTCTGCTGCGGCAGCAGCCGCCGTTTCACTCGCCATCCTCGCCGGCGGTTTCTGTGCGTCCTTTGAGTCCACAGTCCGCCTCCTTGTTTGCTCTTAGAATGTCTTGCCGCTTGTATGCCAACTTCACCAACAGCAGGAGGACCTGGGTTCAAGCCCAGCGCCCCCCCTTTTTCATTTTGTGTTGTTTCTGTTATTTCGCACACACGCACAACTGTTTCACGTTGGACCGAGCCCTCCTTGTGCCATATACACTCATCCATTGTAGTGGTCAGCGGTTCAGTTTTGGTCCTGGTCGCGTTGCCAGTTATCTTCTGTTGATCTCCATATGCATCACGACCACATAGCTAGCCCAGTGGCTAGCGCAGCCAGTATCCATCCGAGGGGTCTGTGGTTCGAATCCCAGGCGCCCCTCTTTTGCTCTGTTCTTTATTTCTTTTGCACACACTCACAGCTGCTTGGGCAAAATCCTCCTGGGCCACTGTCAATTTCCCATATTTGTCCCGATGTTATATTTTTTTTCCAGACTGTGATTTTTGTCATTTTCCAGTGCATGCATAATTACAGTAAATGCCATCATTTTATAATGCTCATAACTAAATGACCATGCACCCAAATAAAACTTGTCATATGTGCATCTTGTTCAGATTTTCATGTACTTTCATAATATGCTGCTTTCACCCATGTTTAAAATCTTTAAATTGCTATTTGCATTAATTTGCTTAAATGCCATGTTAAAATGCTTTATTTCATAACTTAATAACCGTAGCTCGGTTTTAAATAAACTTTATATGTAAATGGGGTGGAAAAATGCCTAGTTTAACATGGTCAACTTTATTTTCCTGTTTAACAACTTTAAAATATGGTTTAGGGCAGAACAGTACCAAATTCGAAATATGGACATGAGGATTTTCCGAAATTGTTGTTTGTTGTTCCGGCCTCATTTAAACTTGCCTAGATAGTTAGTTTACTTATGTTTCACCTCTTGCCATGTTTAACAACATTTAATATTGTCGTATACCTAAACGAGATCGAACTAAATAACCCAAATGTGGTGTTTTGTCAATATGCAACTCGTTGCATATTGAGCTCCACTTAACTTGTAGTATTGTTGTTGCACTTTGCCATGCCATGCCTCATTAAACCGGACATGCATCATACTTGTTTGTGCATCATGCCATGTTTATGCTTGTGTGTTTACCATGTTGTTTGTTTCTTTTCGGTGTTGCTTCTTAGTTCCGGTAATGTTGCGATTGTGAGCATTCGTTCGACTACTCCCGTTCGTCTTCTTCATGGACTCGTTCTTCTTCCTAGCGGGATTTCAGGCAAGATGACCGTCACCTTGGATCTCATTACTACCATTGCTATGCTAGTTGCTTCGTTCTATCGCTATGCTACGCTACCTATCATTTGTTCTTCAAGCCTCCCAAATTGCCATGTCAGCCTCTAACCTTTTCACCCTTCCTAGCAAACCGTTGCTTGGCTATGTTACCGCTTTGCTCAGCCCCTCTTATAGCGTTGCTAGTTGCAGGTGAAGTTGAAGATTGCTCCATGGTGGACAGGATTATGTTGGGATATCACAATATCTCTTATATTATTAATGCATCTATATACTTGGTAAAGGGTGGAAGGCTCGGCCTTATGCCTTGTGTTTTGTTCCACTCTTGCCTCCCTAGTTTCCGTCATACCGATGTTATGTTCCCGGATTTTGCGTTCCTTACGCGGTTGGGTGATTTATGGGACCCCCTTGACAGTTCGCTTTGAATAAAACTCCTCCAGCAAGGCCCAACCTTGGTTTTACCATTTGCCTCACCACCACCTACTTTTCCCTTGGGAGTCGCTCTCTCGAGGGTCATCTTTATTTTAGCCCCCCCGGGCTAGTGCTTCTCTAAGTGCTGGTCCAAACCGAGCAGCCTGCGGGGCCCCCTCGGGGAAACTCAAGGTCTAGTTTTACTCATAGCTTGACTTATCCGGTGTTGCCCTGATAACGAGGTATGTGCAGCTCCTATCGGGATTGTCGGCGCATCGGGCGGCTTTGCTGGTCTTGTTTTACCATTGTCGAAATGTCTTGTAAACCGGGATTCCGAGACTGATCGGGTCTTCCTGGTAGAAGGAATATCCTTCGTTGATCGCGAGAGCTTATCATGGGCTAAGTTGGGACACCCCTGCAGGGTATAAACTTTCGAGAGTCATGCCCGCGGTTATGTGGCAGATGGGAATTTGTTAATGTCCGGTTGTAGATAACTTGACACCAGATCCGAATTAAAACACATCAACCGCGTGGGTAGCCGTGATGGTCTCTTCTTGGCGGAGTCCGGGAAGTGAACACGGTTTTGGGTTATGTTTGACGTAAGTAGGAGTTCAGGATCACCTCTTGATCATTGCTAGCTTCACGACCGTTCCGTTTGCTCTCTTCTCGCTCTCTTTTGCGTATGTTAGCCACCATATATGCTTAGCCGCTGCTGCAACCTCACCACTTTACCCCTTCCTTTCCCATTAAGCTTTGCTAGTATTGATACCCATGGTAATGGGATTGCTGAGTCCTCGTGGCTCACAGATTACTACAACAACAGTGGCAGGTACAGGTTATGCGATGATCATGACGCGAGAGCGATGTTTGCTTGTTTGGAGTTCTTCTTCTGCTTCTTCTTCGATCAGGGGATAGGTTCCAGGTCGGCAGCCTGGGCTAGCAGGGTGGATGTCATTTGAGTTTCTATTTGTGTTTCATCTGTAGTCGGATGGTGCTCTTATGTAAGATGATGTTGTATTTGTGTGGCATTGTATGCCTTTTTTATGTATCCCCATTTATTATGTAATGTTGATGTAATGATATCCACCTTGCAAAAGCGTGTCAATATGCGGTTCTATCCTTGGTGGGACCTTCGAGTCTCTTTAGGATAGGGTCGCATATTGGGCGTGACAAGTTGGTATCAGAGCCTCGACCGACCCTAGGAGCCCCCTTGATTGATCGTGTAGTTTGGCCGTTGTTGAGTCTAGAACAAAACTTTTTCTGAGTCTAGTTATATCGGAGAGTAGGAATTCTTTTTACTCCTCAGTCCCTTCGTCGCTCTGGTGAGGAATCTTGACGTAGGTGTTTTGAATTAATCCTATTCCTTTTCAAAAATTTTCTTTAGGTTCACGCAGTTGGTTTTTTCCGATCGTTGGTTCTCAGCTCTTTTCATCCGGTGCATTTCTCGTCAAGTTGACTCGAGCCTCTTCATCTTTGCCAAGTTCAATCCTAGTTCGCTCACAATGAAGTTGTTTCCCCATCCTCAGATGTTTTCTTTTCCCACCCACCCACCCCTTTTTAATCTCGGAGTTGGAGTCCGTAATCGAGTATCCATCCTACTCGTGCGAAGTCTTTGTTTTTTTTCCTCAATGATTTCAACCAGTGTTTTCTCTTCAAGATATTCGTCGGTGCCCCCTTCCAAGTTGCCTTTGTTTTCCCGCCCTCCCACCCTTTTTCTTCCCAGAGACTGAGTCTCTTTCGACCATAGATTTCATTCGTACGGAGCCTCTTCAGTCTTCCCTCAATTATTTCAATTGGTGAATTCTCGTTTTGTTCGACATTCTTCATCTCTCTTTCTTCTCCGGTGGATTCAATTCTAATTTTCGGTAGTAATTATATTCTTTTCCTCGGCTCAAATGTTTTCCCTGCTCGTTCGCCTCTCGCTAGTTTATCCTTCCGGAGTGTTCAATACATCTTAGGAGATTCGTCAGTGTTCCAATGAATTCGAGGTTATCACCTCATTCAAATATTTCAATTGTTCCGGTGCATCATCTACCTGTTCAACAATCCTTTCCAACGGTGTTTTCTTTCTAGTGGGACCTAACCCACAGGTTTTCCCCAAGATCTTACCTGACTCTTCTAATTTCCCGGAGCTATTCTCAAATCCATTTTGAAGTTTGACGTAAGTATGAATTTCATCAGTCAGATCTTTTCCAAGATCAATTTCAAATTCTTTTCATTGTTGGCTCAACCTCTTCGTTTTTCATTCTCCCGGAGTATCTCAGTAATTTTGGTGGTGTTTCTCATCGACATTTGAAGACTGAAGAAGAGTTTTTCCTCTAAATCTAGTCCGTTCTCTCGAAGATTCATGGTTCTAGTTTCATGTTATCCTCTCGAATTATTCCATTTGTCAGATATTGTTTCTTACCCATCCGGAGTATGTCAGAAGTTGTTTTCCTGTTTCTTTTCACCGGAGGCCATCGTTCTAGAAGAATTCTTCGTCCTCACATTTCAGCTACCATTATCCAATTATTCTGGAGCTTCGTTCAATTGTTCTTTAATCAGCTCATGATCTCTTTGTTCTTCTGCATCTAAATCCCCTCGAGCATATTGGTTCTTCTAATTCTTCCCGGTGATTCATTCCCTTTCATCAGTCATTTTCCAATTCTTACGGTGGTTCCTTCAGATTCCTTTTCCTTTGTTATCATACCAATTCATTCGTTCTTTCCAATCCTACCGGTGGTTCGTTGAAGACCTTCTTCAAGGTTGCGCCATATACCCCTCAATCTTTTCCAACAAGAATAAGTTGAATGCAAAATCCGGTTGTCATCAATTAAATTTGATGCGGATAAGCATAACATAATTCTTATTCTCATTTCATCATGGTCAAGTTGATTAATTCTTTTCTTCGGAGATTGTTCATGTTGAATAATTTCTCGGTTCTAAGTTGTTCGTCTTTTTTTCCGGAGTCCCAAGCTTCTCGCTTGTCTCGTTGCGAAGCTCCATCAGAATCATAGCAAGCTTTAATCTTATTCTTTCATCCTTCATTCTATCTCATCATCCTTTTGTCACCGGAGTTCTTCATGGTGGTTCTTCATGATTTAATTCATTCTTCAAGAGTTCATCAAGATTTTGTTGGTGGAGTTCAAGTATCGTTCCTTCTTGCTTTTCGAAGTGCAATTAAATCTCCGTATTCTTTTGAAGTGGATTTTTGCATTTCTTCGTTCTTCTAAGCTGTCCAATCATTTCTATTTGTGGCCGGTTATCACCTGATGATCTTGAGATGTTACCTATAAGAGCACAACAAGCTTATTATTTTCGTTTTTGATTTTCTCAACAACTCCGTTTAAACCTTCCTTCTAAAGCTGCTTTCAATTTCATTCGTGGCACAAGTTGTCATTTTATTCTCCGTTCTTTTCATTCTACTCTTTTAAGTATCATTCCATCCTCTCAAGCTCGTGTTCTATTCCTTCCATTTTCAGTCGGACTGCTGCCTAAATCCTTTCAGTCTTATTCGTTTCTTATCTCGTTCTAATCGGAGTGGTCTCATAGTCTATCTGATTCCGTGATCTTTCGATTCTCGTCATTCTCGTCATTCCCATCGTTCCTCTCTTCTTCTCGAGTACTCTCGATTCTTTGCTTCTTCTCTTGAGTTTTGTTTCACCTCATCCCTCTTCCCTTCCATCTCGGTCCTAAGATCTCGGGACGAGATCTCTTGTTAGTCGAGGAGAGTTGTAACGCCCCGAGACCGATGCTCGAGTTGCCTTCCTCCATTTATTTTTAGTTGTTGTTGTGTGTTTATTATGTTTGTTGCATTATCATAATTGTGTTGCATATTTCATTCCTATATGTTGTTGCCACGTTCAGATGAGTGCCATTGTCATATTTTGCTTCTTGCATCATGCTCATTATTAATTATATTTTGCCATCCTTGTTGTTGCCATGATCATCTTGTTTTGCATTGTTCCTTTATTTGTTGCATATGCTATGCTCATCATTGTTTGCATTGCATTGTGCCTTTTGTCATTTTGCATTTCATCATAATCACCATGTCCATCGCATTCTTCATGATGTTGTCTTGCTCTATGCATGTTGCATGTGACCAAACCCCTTTCTGTGTCTCTCAAATCTACCCTTGCATCAACACCTCCTTCTTCCTTCTTATTCCTTTCATTTTTGCTAGTACCATTTTCTGTCCTCCATAAATGTTCATTCTTTTCGTATAAATCCTGCTCATTGCCTAAACCCTCTCTGTCAGATTTCATCCCATTTGAAGTTGTTTTGGTTAGGTTCAAAAATGATTGAAGTTTGAGAATAAGTCAAACTCTAATTATTTTTCTGCCTTCTAAAAATGCCAGAGCACTTTATTCAAATACTACATAAATCTTGGGTTCCAAATTCATTCCTACTTATTCTTAATTCATTACCTAAACCCCTGCCCTCTTCCTTTTCTAAACCTGGGAATTCAAATTTTCAGAAAAGAAAAGAAAAGGACTCACCTTATCCGAAGCCACCTGGGCCTTTTCCCTCCAACCAGCCCACCTCACTTACCTCTTTCAGCCCAGCGAGGCCACCAATGCCGATCCCTCCTGTTCTTCTTCTAGCTTCTGTACAGCAGCTCATCCAGCAGGTCCACGTCGACGCTTGTGTTGATTTGACAGCCGGAGCTGCTCCCTTCATCCTATAAATCATGCCCCCAACCCTAGGGTTCCCTGGTCGCTCCATTTCCCCCCTCCTCCTTCTATTGCCGCCGCTAGGTGAGACCTCTCCATGCAATACCCATTGCCATGGCCGGGAGGAGTGCAAGCTCGTCCCCGGCTTGTACGTCTCCGTCCCCTGTGTTGCTGCCACGGGGAGAGAGTCGCGGCACTCGACGTCGTCTCCTTCGTCCACGCACGCGTCCACGAGCCTCAGATCGACCTCCCCGACGACCTCTGCTTCCCCTGCTTCCTGTTCTTCACGGACGCCAAGTCGGAGGTCTCTTCTCGTCGCCGACCTCTCCTTCTTCTTCCTCGAGTCTACCTCGCTGCCGGCTAAATTCGTCGCGTCCCCGAGCTCGTTCGACTCCTCTGAGCCCCTCTACGTGAGCAGCCACGCTTCCCTGTACCTTTTTCTCGTTGGTTGCCTCCTCTGTCGCCGGTTGCTTGCATGCCTGATGATTCCTCCTCCGTCGTCACTTTGGTCACCGGCAAGGTTGCTATGCTTCCTCTGTTTCTTCAGCGCACGCAGTGCCTCGTCTGCAACTCGCGCGCATGCACCAGGGCGGCAAGGCCTGCCCAGCTTCTTGTTCACCGTAGGTCTCTGCCCCGAGTTGAGCTCCTGCTCGTGGCCGAGCGCACGCACGCACATGACTCCGACAAGAAACTGCCGCTCACTTGCACACAACCTCGTTAGTTTCCGCACACCCCGCCGGTGATCTGCTGCACCTGCAGCCGCTGCTTGCTCCCGTCGCCGGCAAGCATCACCGGGCGCATCCATGGCCGTAGTTGTGGCCATGCCTCGCCACAGCTCCTACCCTCACCCAACCGAGCCAACATCCGCACGCGCGCACCCACACCACATCCCCGCACGCTCGCCGTTGCTCTGCTGCGGCAGCAGTCGCCGTTTCACTCGCCATCCTCGCCGGCGGTTTCTGTGCGTCCATGGAGTCCAGAGTCCGCCACCTGGTTCGCTCTTAGAATGTCTTGCCGCTTGTATGCCAACTTCACCAAGCCATCTCGGCTGGTCATCCCAGCGCAGCAACAGCAGGATGACCTGGGTTCAAGCCCAGCGCCCCCCCTTTTTCTTTTTGTGTTGTTTCTGTTATTTCGCACACACGCACAACTGTTTCACCTTGGACCGAGCCCTCCTTGTGCCATATACACTCATCCATTGTAGTGGTCAGCGGTTCAGTTTTGGTCCTGGTCGCGTTGCCAGTTATCTTCTGTCGATCTCCATATGCATCACGACAACATAGCTAGCCGAGTGGCTAGCGCAGCCAGTATCCATCCGAGGGGTCTGTGGTTCGAATCCCAGGCGCCCCTCTTTTGCTCTGTTCTTTATTTCTTTTGCTCACACTCACAGCTGCTTGGGCCAAATCCTCCTGGGCCACTGCCAATTTCCCATATTCGGCCCGATGTTATATTTTTTTTAGACTGTGATTTTTGTCATTTTCCAGTGCATGCATAATTACAGTAAATGCCATCATTTTATAATGCTCATAACTAAATGACCATGCACCCAAATAAAACTTGTCATATGTGCATCTTGCTCAGATTTTCATGTACTTTCATAATATGCTGCTTTCATCCATGTTTAAAATGTTTAAATTACTGTTTGCATTAATTTGCTTAAATGCCATGTTAAAATGCTTTATTTCATAACTTAATAACCGTAGCTCGGTTTTAAATAAACTTTATATGTAAATGGGGTGGAAAAATTCCTAGTTTAACATGGTCCACTTTATTTTCCTGTTTAACAACTTTAAATATGGTTTAGGGAAGAACAGTACCAAATTCGAAATATGGACATGAGGATTTTCCGAAATTGTTGTTTGTTGTTCTGGCCTCATTTAAACTTTCCTAGATAGTTAGTTTACTTATGTTTCACCTCTTACCATGTTTAACAACATTTAATATTGTTGTGTACCTAAAATAGATCGAACTAAATAACTCGAATGTGGTGTTTTGTCAATATGCAACTCGTTGCATATTGAGCTCCACTTAACTTGTAGTATTGTTGTTGCACTTTGCCATGCCATGCCTAATTAAACCGGACATGCATCATACTTGTTTGTGCATCATGCCATGTTTATGCTTGTGTGTTTACCATGTTGTTTGTTTCTTTCTGGTGTTGCTTCTTAGTTCTTGTAATGTTGCGATTGTGAGGATTCGTTCGACTACTCCCGTTCGTCTTCTTCATGGACTCGTTCTTCTTCCTAGCGGGATTTCAGGCAAGATGACCGTCACCTTGGATCTCATTACTATCATTGCTATGCTAGTTGCTTCGTTCTATCGCTATGCTGCGCTACCTATCATTTGTTCTTCAAGCCTCCCAAATTGCCATGTCAGCCTCTAACCTTTTCACCCTTCCTAGCAAACCGTTGCTTGGCTATGTTACCGCTTTGCTCAGCCCCTCTTATAGCATTGCTAGTTGCAGGTGAAGTTGAAAATTGCTCCATGGTGGACAGGATTATGTTGGGATATCACAATATCTCTTATATTATTAATGCATCTATATACTTAGTAAAGGGTGGAAGGCTCGGCCTTATGCCTTGTGTTTTGTTCCACTCTTGCCGCCCTAGTTTCCGTCATACCGGTGTTATGTTCCCGGATTTTGCGTTCCTTACACGGTTGGGTGATTTATGGAACCCCTTAATAGTTCGCTTTGAATAAAACTCCTCTAGCAAGGCCCAACCTTGGTTTTATCATTTGCCTCACCACCACCTACTTTTCCCTTGGGAGTCGCTCTCTCGAGGGTCATCTTTATTTTAGCCCCCCCTCCCCCGGGCCAGTGCATCTCTAAGTGCTGGTCCGAACCCAGCAGCCTGCGGGGCCCCCTCGGGGAAACTCGAGGTCTGGTTTTACTCGTAGCTTGACTTATCCGGTGTTGCCCTGAGAACGAGGTATGTGCAGCTCCTATCGGGATTGTCGGCGCATCGGGCGGCTTTGCTGGTCTTGTTTTACCATTGTCGAAATGTCTTGTAAACCGGGATTCCGAGACTGATCGAGTCTTCCTCGGAGAAGGAATATCCTTCGTTGATCGCGAGAGCTTATCATGGGCTAAGTTGGGACACCCCTGCAGGGTATAAACTTTCGAGAGCCGTGCTCGTCGGTGATAAGCCACGGGGGAGGCGCGAGCTCCTGCGCCCGCTCCCGCGTCGGCATGTTCGGGAAGTTCATTGTTCTACGAGGCCACCGGAGGCGCCATGTCGTCGCATCATACGCGCGGGCGGCCTCGTGGGCGGTGTCGAAAGTGCTGAGGGAGAGGCGCGTCTCGCGTAACTTGATCTCGTCGCAGAATCCGCCGGATGGGTGCACACGGACGTCGCGGTATCCCCAAGTTTCCCGGTGATGCGGCGCCATGGTGGCATGGCGGCAGCGAGGCAAGAAAGAGCAGGGAGAGAGCGGTGGCGAGGCAAAGAGAGGGGAGAGAGTGGTGGCAAGGCATAGAGCAGTGGCAGGTCGTTGGATTTTATAAAGCGCGCCGGACACCGCGCGCCAAAACTAGCGCGCGCTCGGCCGCATTTTCCCACACACGCGATCCTTTCTCGACGTCCCTGCTATCTCTACTGGCTTCTCTGCTCTTATTATATATATATATATAGATATAGATATATTATATTTATATTTATCACTACTTCTTATATCGTATATATCTCTTATATATAATAGATATATGTACTACTCTTTTCTTTCTAATAAAAAAACAAAAAAACAGAGTTGGTGATGATGGTGTGCTTGCCGTCCTACAATATAGGCCATCAGATTTATACCTGATGGATAGGAAGGAAACTATGGCAATTTTGAAAAAATATACCACACCCCTCTCCACATTTGCAAATAAGGCCTTCCCTTGTTCACCCTTTTCTCCGACAGGATAAACTACTCATACAAATGCATCTTGATGTTCCGTGCAACGCATGGGCATCTTGCTAGTTCTAAAAAACTTTCCATCATTTTCCACACTACTAGTTGCAGATGAAGAACCTACCCAAGCATAGCGCAATACAAGAGCGACTCACAATTACAAGGTGATATTCTGATGGAAAATGCAAGCTAGTATGACCAATTAATTTTACGGGAACAATAGCAACCAGGAAATTTAAGGGGTAGGTATGAACAAAATTGGAACCGCACGTGTACTACTAAGAGATTCAGTACACACATTACCAATCAAGAAGGAGTAAGATGGTCACAGCTGCCTCTATGCATCATGGTCGGCAATGGAAGTCAGTTCATTGTCCATGGCGGTGGTGCTTCTGCGCTTGGCATCGGCTTCTGAGAAGCATATCCGAGACCGTGGAAGACGGTGCCGGGGAAGAAGCTCCGTGTACGAAGACAACGGTGGACCGGCTCCAATGCGCGTACGACATCATCGATGAGGCAGATGCACTCCGGTGGACGAGTGCTCTGATGTAGAAGGGTAGGAGCAAGAATGCTGTGGTGCCGTGGAGAAGTCTATTTTGCGGTGGGGTTAGAAAATGGGGAGTATTCAGGTGTACTACTCTTGGTACTGGGGTGGGGTTGGCTAGGTAGGGTGAACCTGAAGTTACCAAAACAGCCCCCTACCAACCAGCATCCGTAGGCCTCTTCCGAAGGGTATGATGGTAATTCTGCACTGCTCGAATCAGGGTCGCGGGAGATTTTCCCGCCAACCTCAAAATTTTGTAACACTGAACTCCCGTTTGGCGTGTTGGGTGACTGGGCTAAGCAACTAGTACTCCATCCGTTTTTATTAACTCTTCATATTAGGTTTGGCTGAAGTCAAACTTCCTAATGTTTGACCAAGTTTATAGAAAAATATAAACATTTACCATAACAAATATGTATGATGTGAAAGTACATTCAATAATGAAACTAATGGTATTTATTTGTTATCATATATTGATCTCTACTACACAAACTTCTTCTTGTAGACGTTGTTGGGCCTCCAAGTGCAGAGGTTTGTAGGACAGTAGCAAGTTTCCCTCAAGTGGATGACCTAAGGTATCAGTCCGTGGGAGGCGTAGGATGAAGATGGTCTCTCTCAGACAACCCTGAACCAAATAACAAAGAGTCTCTTGTGTCCCCAACACACCCAATACAATGGTAAATTGTATAGGTGCACTAATTCGACGAAGAGATGGTAATAGAGTGCAATATGGATGGTAGATATAGGTTTTTGTAATCTGAAAATACACAAACAGCAAGGTGGCAAGTGATAAAAGTTAGAGAAAATGGTATTGCAATGCTTCGAAACAAGGCCTAGGGTTCATACTTCCACTAGTGCAAGTTCTCTCAACAAAAATTACATAATTGGATCATTTAGCTATCCCTCAACGTGCAACAAAGAGTCACTCCAAAGTCACTAATAGCAGAGAACAAGCGAAGATATTATTGTAGGGTACGAAACCACCTCAAAGTTATTCTTTCCGATCAATCCATTGGGCTATTCCTATAAGTGTCACAAACAGCCCTAGAGTTCATAGTAAAATAACACCTTAAGACACACATCAACCAAAACCCTAATGTCACCTAGATACTCCAATGTCACCTCAAGTATCCGTGGGTATGATTATATGACATGCATCACACAATCTCGGATTCATCTATTCAACCAACACAAAGAACTTCAAAGACTTCCCCAAAGATTCTACCGGAGAGTCAAGACGAAAACGTGTGCCAACCCCTATGCATAAGTTCACAAGGTCACTGAACAGGCAAGTTGATCACAAAAACATACATCAAGTGGATCACGTGAATATCCCATTGTCACCATAGATAAGCACGGCAAGACATACATCAAGTGTTCTCAAATCCTTAAAGACTCAATCCGATAAGATAACTTCAAAGGGAAAATTCAATCCATTAAAAGAGAGTAGAGGGGAAGAAACATCATAAGATACAACTATAATAGCAAAGCTCGCAGCACATCAAGATCGTGCCATATGAAGAACACGAGAGAGAGAGAGATCAAACACATATCTACTGGTACATACCCTCAGCCCCGAGGGTGAACTACTCCCTCCTAGTCATGGAGAGAGCTTGGATGATGAAGATGGACACCGGTGATGATTCCCCCGTACGACAGGGTGCCGGAATAGGGCCCCGATTGGTTTTTGGTGGCTACAGAGGCTTGCAGTGGCGGAACTTCTGATCTAGGTTTCTTTCTGGAAGTTTGGGTATTTATAGGAGGGTTTGGCATCGAGAACAAGTCAGGAGGACCCACGGGGTATCCACGAGGCATAGAGGCGCGCCCTCCACCCTCGTGGGCCCCACGGGACTCCTCTCCGAATATTTTCCCGAAAAAATCTCCGTTGATTTTCAGCGCATTTCGAGAACTTCTATATCTGCACAAAAACAATACCACAGTAGTTCTGCTGAAAACAACATCAGTCCGGGTTAGTTCTAACCAAATCATACCAAAAGCATGTAAAAATATTATAAACAGTGCATGAATACATCAAAAATTATAGATACGTTGGAGACGTATCAAGCATCCGCAAGCTTAATTCCTGCTCGTGCTCGAGTAGGTAAATGATAAAAACAAAAAAAATTATGTGGAATGCTACCTAACATATTTATCAATCTAATATTCTCTATTGTGGCAAGAATATTCAGATCCATAAAATTCTAAACAAAAGTTTAATATTGACATAAAGAATGATAATACTTCAAGCACACTAACAAAGCAATCATGTATTCTCAAAATTACATGGCGAAAGAAAGCTATCCCTACAAAATCATATAGTCTAGCTATGCTCTATCTTCATCACACAAAATATTTAAACCATGCACAAACCCGATGACAAGCCAAGCAATTGTTTCATACTTTTGATGTTCTCAAACTTTTTCAATCTTCACGCAATACATGAGCGTGAGCCATGGATATAGCACTATAGGTGGAATAGAATGGTGGTTGTGGAGAAGACAAAAAGGAGAAAATAGTCTCACATCAACTAGGCGTATCAACGGGCTATATAGATGCCCATCAATAGATATCAATGTAAGTGAGTAGGGATTGCCATGCAACGGATGCACTATAGCTATAAGTGTATGAAAGCTCAAAAAGAAACTAAGTAGGTGTGCATCCAACTTGCTTGCTCACAAAGACCTAGGGCACTATGAGGAAGCCCATCATTGGAATATACAAGCCAAGTTCAATAATGAAAATTCCCACTAGTATATGAAAGTGACATCATAGTAGACTCTCTATCATGAAGATCATGGTGCTACTTTGAAGCACAAGTGTGGTAAAAGGATAGTAGCATTGCCCCTTCTCTCTTTTTCTCTCATTTTTTTGTTTTTGTGGCTTTCTCTTTTTTTGGCCTCTTTTGTTTTTGTCCGGAGTCTCATCCCGACTTGTGGGGGAATCATAGTCTCCATCATCCTTTCCTCACCGGGACAATGCTCTCATAATGAAAATCATCACACTTTTATTTACTTTACAACTCAAGAATTACAACTCGATACTTAGAACAAAATATGACTCTATATGAATGCCTCCAGCAGTGTACCCGGATGTGCAATGAATCAAGAGTGACATGTATAAAAAAAATATGAACGGTGGCTTTGCCACAAATACAATGTCAACTACATGATCATGCAAGGCAATATGACAATGATGGAGCCTGTCATAATAAACAGAACAGTGGAAAGTTGCATGGCAATATATCTTGGAATGGCTATGGAAATGCCATAATAGGTAGGTATGGTGGCTATTTTGGGGAAGGTATATGGTGGTTGTATGGTACCGGCAAAATTTGCGCGGTACTAGAGAGGTTAGCAATGGTGGAAAGGTGAGAGCGTATAATCCATGGACTCAACATTAGTCATAAAGAACTCACATACTTATTGCAAAAATATACAAGTCATCAAAACAAAGTACTACGCGCATGCTCCTAGGGGAAGGGTTGGTAGGAGTTAACCATCGTGCGATCCCGACCTCCACACATAAGGAAGGAAATCAATAAATAAATCATGCTCTGACTTCATCACATAACGGTTCACCATACGTGCATGCTACGGGAATCATAAACTTTAACACAGTATCTCAAATTCACAACTACTCCACTAGCATGACTCTAATATCACCATCTTCAAATTTCAAAACAATCATAATTAATCAAACTTCCCATAGTATTCAATGTACTTTATATGAAAGTTTTTACTATATCCCCCTTGGATGCCCATCATATTAGGACTAGTTTCATAACCAAAGCAAATTACCATGTTGTTTTAGACTCTCAAAATAATATAAGTGAAGAATGAGAGTTCATCTATTTCTTCAAAATAAAACCACCGTCGTTCTCTAAAAGATATAAGTGAAGCACTAGAGCAAACGACAAACTACTCCAAAAGATATAAGTGAAGATCAATGAGTAGTCGAATAATTATGTAACTATGTGAAGACTCTCTAGCATTTAAGAATTTTAGATCTTGGGATATTATTCAAACAGCAAGCAAAACAAAATAAAACAAAATGACGCTCCAAGCAAAACACATATCATGTGGTGAATAAAAATATAGCTCCAAGTAAGGTTACCGATGAACAAAGACGAAAGAGGGGATGCCATCCGGGGCATTGATACGTCTCCAACGTATCTATAATTTTTGATTGTTCCATGCTATTATATTACCCCTTTTGGATGTTTATGGGCTTTATTTTACACATTTATATCATTTTTGGGACTAACCTACTAACCGGAGGCCCGGCCCGTATTGCTATTTTTTCCTAATTCAGTATTTCAAAGAAAAGGAATATCAAACGGAGTCCAAATGGAATGAAACCTTCGGGAGCGTGTTTTTGGAACGAACGTGATCCAGAGGACTTGGAGTGCAAGCCAAGAAATAGCCGAGGCGGCCACGAGATAGGAGGTCGCGCCCACCCCCTCTGGGCACGCTCCCCCTGTCTTGTGGGCCCCTCGGGCGGCCACCGACGTACTTCTTCCTCCTATATAAGCATATGTACACCAAAAACATCTAGGGAGCCAACGAAACACAATTTCCACCACCGTAACCTTCTGTATCCGCGAGATCCCATCTTGTAGCCTTCGCCGACGCTCCATCGAAGGGGGAATCAATCATGGAGGGCTTCTACATCGACACCATAGCCCCTCCGATGAGTTGTGAGTAGTTTACCACAGACCTTCGGGTCCATAGTTATTAGCTAGATGGCTTCTTCTCTCTTTTTGGATCTCAATACAATGTTCTTCCCCTCTCTTGTGGAGATCTATTCGATGTAAACTCTTTTTGCGGTTTGTTTCTCGAGATCCGACGAATTGTGGGTTTATGATCAAGTTTATCTATGAGAAATATTTGAATCTACTCTGAATTCTTTTATGTATGATTGAGTTATCTTTGCAAGTCTGTTCGAATTATCAGTTTGTTTGACCTACTAGATTGATCTTTCTTGTCATGGGAGAAGTGCTTAGCTTTGGGTTCAATCTTGCGGTCTCCTTTCCAAGTGACAGCAGGGGCAGCAAGGCATGTATTGTATTGTTGCAATCGAGGATAAAAAGATGCGGTTTATATCATATTGCTTGAGTTTATCCCTCTACATCATGTCATCTTTCTTAATGTGTTACTCTATTCTTTATGAACTTAATACTCTAGATGCAGGCAGGAGTCGGTCGATGTGTGCAGTAATAGTAGTAGATGCAGGCAGGAGTCGGTCTACTTGTCATGGACATGATACCAATATACATGATCATGCCTAGATAATCTCATAATTATTCGCTTTTCTATCAATTGCTCGACAGTAATTTGTGAAGGAAATATGCCCTAGAGGCAATAATAAAGTTATTATTTATTTCCTTATTCCATGATAAATGTTTATTATTCATGCTAGAATTTTATTAACCGGAAACATAATACATGTGTGAATACATAGACAAATATAGTGTCACTAGTATGCCTCTACTTGACTAGCTCGTTTATCAAAGATGGTTATGTTTCCTAACCATGGAAAAAAGAGTTGTCATTTGATTAACGGGATCACATCATTAGGAGAATGATGTGATTGACTTGGCCCATTCCGTTAGCTTAGCACTTGATCGTTTATTATGTTGCTATTGCTTTCTTCATGACTTATACATGTTCCTATGACTATGAGATTATGCAACTCCCGTTTATCGGAGGAACACTTTGTGTGCTACCAAATGTCACAACGTAACTGGGTGATTATAAAGGAGCTCTACAGGTGTCTCCGAAGGTACATGTTGGGTTGGCGTATTTCGAGATTAGGATTTGTCACTCCGATTGTCGGAGAGGTATCTCTGGGCCCTCTCGGTAATGCACATCACTATAAGCCTTGCAAGCAATGTAGCTAATGAGTTAGTTACGGAATGATGCATTACGTAACGAGTAAAGAGAATTGCCAGTAACGAGATTGAACTAGGTATTGGATACCGATGATCGAATCTCGGGCAAGTAACATACCGATGACAAAGGGAACAACGTACGTTGTTATGCGGTTTGACCGATAAAGATCTTCGTAGAATATGTAGGAGCCAATATGAGCATCCAGTTTCCGCTATTGGTTATTGACCGAGAATAGTTCTAGGTCATGTCTACATAGTTCTCGAACCCGTAGGGTCCGCACGCTTAAGGTTTCGATGACAGTTATATTTTGAGTTTATGAGTTTTGATTTACCGAAGGAGTTCGGAGTCCCGGATGAGATTGGGGACATGACGAGGAGTCTCGAAATGGTCGAGACGTAAAGATCGATATATTGGACGACTATATTCGGAGTTCGGAAAGGTTCCGAGTGATTCGGGTATTTTTCAGAGTACCGGAGAGTTACGGGAATTCGCCGGGGAGTATATGGGCCTTATTGGGCCATACGGGAATAGAAGAGAGAGGCCAAAAGGAAGGAGGCCTGCGCCCCCCTCTGGTCCGAATAGGACAAGGGGCGCAGCCCCCTTTTCCTTCTTCCTCTCCCCCTCTTTCCCCTTCTCCTACTCCAACAAGGAAGGAGGGAGTCCTACTCCCGGTGGGAGTAGGACTCCCCTTGGTCCGCCTCCTCCTAGGCCGGCCGCCCCCTCCCCCTTGCTCCTTTATATATGGGGCAGGGGGCACCCCATGACACACAAGTTGATCTACGTGATCGTTCCTTAGCCGTGTGCGGTGCCCCCCTCCACCATATTCCACCTCGGTCATATCGTCGCGGAGTTTAGGCGAAGCCCTGCGCCGGTAGAACATGATCATCGTCACCACGCCGTCGTGCTGACGGAACTCATCCCTGACACTTTGCTGGATCGGAGTCCGGGGATCGTCATCAAGTTGAACGTGTGCTGAAATCGGAGGTGCCGTACGTTCGGTACTTGGATCGGTCGGATCGTGAAGACGTACGACTACATCAACCGCATTGTCATAATGCTTCCGCTGACGGTCTACGAGGGTACGTGGACAATACTCTCTCCTCTCGTTGCTATGCATCACCATGATCTTGCGTGTGCGTAGAATTTTTTTTCAAATTACTACGTTCCCCAACAGTGGCATCCGAGCCAGGTTTTATGCGTAGATGTCATATGCACGAGTAGAACACAAGTGAGTTGTGGGCGATACAAGTCATACTGCTTACCAGCATTTCATACTTTGGTTCGGCGGTATTGTGAGATGAAGCGGCCCGGACTGACATTACGCGTACACTTATGCGAGACTGGTTTCACCGTTATGAGCACTCGTGCTTAAAGGTGGCTGGCGGGTGTCTGTATCTCTCACTTTAGTTGAATCGAGTGTGGCTACGCCCGGTCCTTGCGAAGGTTAAAACAGCACTAACTTGACGAACTATCATTGTGGTTTTGATGCGTAGGTAAGAACGGTTCTTGCTATGCCCGTAGCAGCCATGTAAAATTTGCAACAACAAAGTAGAGGTCGTCTAACTTGTTTTTGCAGGGCATGTTGTGATGTGATATGGTCAAGACGTGATGCTATATATATTTTATTGTATGAGATGATCATGTTTTGTAACTGAAGTTATCGGCAACTGGCAGGAGCCATATGGTTGTCGCTTTATTGTATGAAATGCAAACACCCTGTAATTGCTTTACTTTATCACTAAGCGGTAGCGATAGTCATAGAAGCAATAGATGGTGTAAACGACAACGATGCTACGATGGAGATCAAGGTGTCGCGCCGGTGACGATGGTGATCACGATGGTGCTTCGAAGATGGAGATCACAAGCACAAGATGATGATGGCCATATCATATCACTTATATTGATTGCATGTGATGTTTATCCTTTATGCATCTTATCTTGCTTTGATTGACGGTAGCATTTTAAGATGATCTCTCACTAAATTATCAAGAAGTGTTCTCCCTGAGTATGCACCGTTGCGAAAGTTCTTCGTTCTGAGACACCACGTGATGATCGGGTGTGATAGGCTCTACGTTCAAATACAATGGGTGCAAAACAGTTGCACACGCGGAATACTCAGGTTAAACTTGACGAGCCTAGCATATAACAGATATGGCCTCGGAACACGGAGACCGAAAGGTCGAGCGTGAATCATATAGTAGATATGATCAACATATTGATGTTCACCGTTGAAACTACTCCATCTCACGTGATGATCGGACATGGTGTAGTTGATATGGATCACGTAATCACTTAGAGGATTAGAGGGATGTCTATCTAAGTGGGAGTTCTTAAGTAATATGATTAATTGAACTTTAATTTATCATGAACTTAGTCCTGGTAGTATTAGCATATCTATGTTGTAGATCAATAGCTCGCGTTGTTGCTCTCCGTTTATATTTTGATATGTTCCTAGAGAAAAATTGTGTTGAAAGATGTTAGTAGCAATGATGCGGATTGGATGCCTGATCTGAGGTTTATCCTCATTGCTGCACAGAAGAATTATGTCCTTAATGCACCGCTAGGTGACAGACCTATTGCAGGAGTAGATGCAGACGTTATGAACGTTTGGCTAGCTCAGTATGATGACTACTTGATAGTTTAGTGCACCATGCTTAACGGCTTAGAATCGGGACTTCAAGACATTTTGAACATCATGGACCATATGAGATGTTCTAGGAATTGAAGTTAATATTTCAAGCAAATACCCGAGTTGAGAGATATAAAGTCTCCAACAAGTTCTATAGCTAAAAGATGGAGGAGAATCGCTCAACTAGTGAGCATGTGCTCAGATTGTCTGGGTACTTCAATCGCTTGAATCAAGTGGGAGTTAATCTTCCAGATAAGATAGTGATTGACAGAATTCTCTAGTCACCATCACTAAGTTACTAGAACTTCGTGATGAACTATAGTATGCAAGGGATGACGAAAACGATTCCCGAGCTCTTCGTGATGTTGAAATCGACGAAGGTAGAAATCAAGAAAGAGCATCAAGTGTTGATGATTGACAAGACCACTAGTTTCAAGAAAAGGGCAAAGAGAAAGAAAGGGAAACTTCAAGTAGAATGGCAAACAAGTTGTCACTCCCGTGAAGAAGACCAAAGCTGGACCAAAGCCTGAAACTGAGTGCTTATACTGCAAAGGAAATGGTCACTGGAAGCAGAAATGCCCTGAATATTTGGTGGATAAGAAGGATGGCAAAGTGAACAAGGGTATATTTGATATACAGGTTATTGATGTGTGCCTTACTAGTGTTTATAGTAGCCCCTGAGTATTTGATACTTGTTCGGTTGCTAAGATTAGTAACTCGAAACAGGAGTTACAGAATAAACAGAGACTAGTTGAAGGGGAAGTGACGATGAGTGTTGGAAGTAGTTCCAAGATTGATATGATCATCATCACACACTCCCTATATTTTCGAGATTAGTGTTAAACCTAAATAAATGTTATTTAGCGTTTGCGTTGAGCATGAATATGATTTGATCATGTTTATTGCGATACGGTTATTCATTTGAAGTTAAAGAATAATTGTTATTCTGTTTACATGAATAAGACCTTCGATGGTTATACACCCAATGAAAATAGTTTGTTGGATCTCGATCATAGTGATACACATATTCATAATATTGATGCCAAAAGATGCAAAGTTAATAATGATAGTGCAACTTATTTGTGGCGCTGCCGTTTGGGTCATATCGGTGTAAAGCGCATGAAGAAACTCCATAAAGATGGATTTTTGGAATCACTTGGTTATGAATCATTTGATGCTTGCGAACCGTGCCTTTTGGTCAAGATGACTAAAACTCCGTTCTCTGGAACAATGGAACAAGCTACTAACTTATTGGAAATAATACATACCGATGTATGCGATCCAATCAGTGTTGATGCTCGTGGCAAGTATCGTTATTTTCTGACCTTCACAAGATGATTTGAGCAGATATGGGTATATATACTTGATGAAACATAAGTCTGAAATAGTTGAAAGGTTCAAAGAATTTCAGAGTGAAGTGGAAAAATCATCGTAACAAGAAAATAAAATTTCTGCGATCTGATCGCGGAGACTAATTTTTGAGTTACGAGTTTGGTCTTCAATTAAAACAATGTGGAATAGTTTCACAGCTCACGCCACCTAGAACACCACAACGTTATGGTGTGTCTGAACGTCGTAACCGCACTTTATTGGATATGGTGCGATCTATGATGTCTCTTACTGATTTACCATTATCGTTTTGGGGTTATGCATTAGAGACAGCTGCATTCACGTTAAAAGGGCACCATCTAAATCCGTTGAGACGACACCGTATGAACTATGGTTTAGCAGTAAACCTAAGCTGTCGTTTCTTAAAGTTTGGAGTTGCGATGCTTATATGAAAAAGGTTTTCAACCTAATAAGCTCGAACCCAAATCGGAGAAGTGTGTATCCATAGAATACCCAAAGGAAATTGTTGGGTACACCTTCTATCACAGATCCGAAGGCAAGATATTCGTTGCTAAAAATGGATCCTTTCTAGAGAAGGAGTTTCTCTCGAAAGAAGTGCGTGGGAGGAAAGTAGAACTTGATGAGGTAACTGTACCTTCTCCCGAATTGGAAAATAGTTCATCACTGAAATCAGTTCCAGTGATTCCTACAGCAATTAGTGAGGAAGCTAATGATGATGATCATGAAACTTCAGATCAAGTTACTACAGAACCTCGTAGGTCTCTAGAGTACGGTCCGCACCAAAGTGGTACGGTAATCCTGTCCTGAAAATCATGTTACTAGACCATGATAAACCTACGAACTATGAGGAAGCGATGATGAGCCCAGATTCCGCGAAATGGCCGGAGGCAATGAAATCTGAGATGGGATCCATGTATGAGAACAAAGTGTGGACTTTGGTGGACTTGCTCGATGATCGGCAAGCCATAGAAAATAAATGGATCTTCAAGAGGAAGACGGACGTTGATAGTAGTGTTACTATCTACAAAGCTAGACTTGTCGAAAAAGTTTTTTTTTTTGACAAAGTTCAAGGTGTTGAATACAATGAGATTTTCTCACTCGTATCGATGCTTAAAAGTCTGTCCAAATCATGTTAGCAATTGCCACATTTTATGAAATTTGGCAAATGGATGTCAAAACTACATTCCTTAATGGATTTATTAAAGAAGAGTTGTATATGATACAACCAGAAGGTTTTGTGAATCCTAAAGGTGCTAACAAAATGTGCAAGCTCTAGCGATCCATCTATGGACTGGTGCAAGCATCTCAGAGTTGGAATATACGCTTTGATAAGTTGATCAAAGCATATAGTTTTATACAGACTTGCGGTGAAGCCTGTATTTACAAAAAAGTGAGTGGGAGCACTACAACATTTCTGATAAGTATATGTGAATGACATATTGTTGATCGGAAATAATGTAGAATTATTCTGCAAAGCATAAAGGAGTGTTTGAAACGAGTTTTTTCAAAGAAAGACCTCAACAAAGCTACTTACATATTGAGCATCAAGATCTATTGAGATAGATCAAGACACTTGATAAGATTTTCAATGAGTACATACCTTGATAAATTTTTGAAATAGTTAAAAATAGAACAGTCAAAGAAGGAGTTCTTGCCTGTGATGCAAAGGTGTGAAGTTGAGTAAGACTCAAGACCCAACCATGGCAGAAAATAGAAAGAGAATGAAAAGTCATTCCCTATGCCTCGGTCATAGGTTCTATAAAGTATGGTATGCTATGTACCAGATCTATTGTATACCTTTCTCTTTATTTGGCAAGGGAGTACAATAGTGATCTAGGAGTAGATCACTAGACATTGGTCAAGAATATCCTTAGTGAGGACTAAGGAAATATTTCTTGATTATGGAGGTGATAAAAGAGCCCGTCGTAAATAGTTACATCCGTGCAATCTTTCACACCAATCCAGATGACTCTAAGTCTCAATCTGGATACATATTGAAAGTGGGAGCAATTAGCTAGAGTAGCTCCGTGCAGAGCATTGTAGACATAGAATATTTGCAAAATACATGCGGCTCTGAATGCGACAGAACCGTTGACTAAGCTTCTCTCTCAAGCAAAACATGATCACACCTTAGTACTCTTTGGGTGTTAATCACATAGAGATGTGAACTAGATTATTGACTCTAGTAAACCCTTTGGGTGTTGGTCACATGACGATGTGAACTATGGGTGTCAATCACATACAGATATGAATATTGATGTTAAATCACATGGTGATGTGAACTAGATTATTGACTCTAGTGCAAGTGGGAGACTGAAGGAAATATGCCCTAGAGGCAATCATAAAGTTATTATTTATTTCCTTATTTCATGATAAATGTTTATTATTCATGCAACAATTGTATTAACCGGAAACATAATACATGTGTAAATACATAGACAAACATAGTGTCACTAGTATGCCTCTACTTAACTAGCTCGTTTATCAAATATGGTTATGTTTCCTAACCATGGACAAAAGAGTTTTTATTTGATTAACGGGATCACATCATTAGGAGAATGATGTGATTGCTTGACCCATTTCGTTAGCTTAGCACTTGATCGTTTAGTATGTTGCTATTGGTTTCTCCATGACTTATACATGTTCTTATGACTATGAGATTATGCAACTCCCGTTTACCGGAGGAACACTTTGTGTGCTACCAAACGTCACAACGTAACTGGGTGATTATAAAGGAGCTCTACAGGTGTCTCCGAAGGTACATGTTGGGTTGGCATATTTCGAGATTAGGATTTGTCACTCCGATTGTCTGAGAGGTATCTCTGGGCCCTCTCGGTAATGCACGTCACTATAAGCCTTGCAAGCAATGTAGCTAATGAGTTAGTTACGGAATGATGCATTACGTAACGAGTAAAGAGACTTGCCGGTAACGAGATTGAACTAGGTACTGGATACCGACAATCGAATCTCGGGCAAGTAACATACCGATGCCAAAGGGAACAACGTATGTTGTTATGCGGTTTGACCGATAAAGATCTTCGTAGAATATGTAGGAGCCAACATGAGCATCCAGGTTCCGCTATTGGTTATTGACAAAGAATAGTTCTAGGTCATGTCTACATAGTTCTCAAACCCGTAGGGTCCGCACGCTTAAGGTTTCGATGACAGTTATATTATGAGTTTATGAGTTTTGATGTACCGAAGGAGTTCGGAGTCCCGGATGAGATCGGGGACATGACGAGGAGTCTCGAAATGGTCGAGACGTAAAGATCGATATATTGGACGACTATATTCGGAGTTCGGAAAGGTTCCGAGTGATTCGGGTATTTTTCGGAGTACCGGAGAGTTACGGGAATTCGCCGGGGAGTATATGGGCCTTATTGGGCCATACGGGAATAGAAGAGAGAGGCCACAAGGAAGGAGGCATGCACCCCCCCTCTGGTCCGAATTGGACAAGGGGTGCAGCCCCCTTTTCCTTCTTCCTCTCCCCCTCTTTCCCCTTCTCCTACTTCAACAAGGAAGGAGGGAGTCCTACTCCCGGTGGGAGTAGGACTCCCCTTGGTGCACCTCCTCCTAGGCCGGCCGCCCCCTCCCCCTTGCTCCTTTATATACGGGGGCAGGGGGGCACCCCATGACACACAAGTTGATCTACGTGATCATTCCTTAGCCGTGTGCGGTGCCCCCCTCCACCATATTCCACCTCGGTCATATCGTCGTGGAGTTTAGGCGAAGCCCTGCGCCGGTAGAACATCATCATCGTCACCACGCCGTCGTGCTGGCGGAACTCATCCCCAACACTTTGCTGGATCGGAGTGAACGTGTGCTGAACTCGGAGGTGCCGTACGTTCGGTACTTGGATCGGTCGGATCGTGAAGACCTACGACTACATCAACCGCGTTGTCATAATGCTTCCGCTTACGGTCTACGAGGGTACGTGGACAAAACTCTCTCCTCTTGTTGCTATGCATCACCATGATCTTGCATGTGCGTAGGAATTTTTTTGAAATTACTACGTTCCCCAACAATTTGTTCACCCACCGTAATACTTATGCTATCTTGAGAGAAGCCACTAGTGAAACCTATGGCCCCCGGGTCTATCTTTTATCATATAAACTTCCAATCTACTTTTATTTGCATCTTTACTTTTTTGCATCTATCTTATAAAATACCAAAAATATATTTATCTTATCATACTATCTCTATCAGATCTCACTTTTGCAAGTGCCCGTGAAGGGATTGACAACCCCTTTATTGCGTTGGTTGCAAGTTCTTTGTTTGTTTGCGTAGGTGCATGGGACTTTTGAGGAGCCTCCTACTGGATTGATACCTTGGTTCTCAAAAACTGAGGGAAATACTTACGCTACTATTGCTGCATCACCCTTTCCTCTTCAAGGAAAACCAACACAAACTCAAGACGTAGCAAGAAGGATTTCTGGCGTCGTTGCCGGGGAGGTCTTCACTCATGTCAAGACATACCAAGTACCCATCACAAACTTATCTCCCTCGCGTTTACATTATTTGCCATTTGCCTCACGTTTTCATCTCTCCCACTTCACCCTTGCCGTTTTATTCGCCCTCTCTTTCCCAATATTCTCCTCTCTCTCTTGCTTTCTTTCTTCTTCCTTGCTTTTGTTTGCCGTTATGTCTGAAATTTGGGAGATTGTCGTTGATATGGACAATAATGATAACATGGAAAATTCCGAGGCTCCGGCTGAAGAACCCCCTATCTTGCATACTAAAAACTTTCGAATCAGTAGTGGTAACATTATTGGAAAAAGTGTTATTCTAGATTTCTTTACTTGTGCCAGTCCTTTACCTTCCATGGGTGGTTCTATTCTTCATAATACTATTAGTATTGCGGATGCCATTGCTATGCTTGTAGTTGAACTTGAAAGACAATTTATGCATATGCATCCTTGCATACAAAGAATTTTTCTAGAATTTTCCAATATTGAGCATTCTTCTGTTAAACGTGTTGTTACTATCTTTTTGGCTCATGAGTTTAGATTTATAATAAGAGAGGACAAAGAAATCTTTGCGCACTATAGGGTGGACGCCGGTCGTCCTCCCGTAGAGGCGGTCCTCTTTGATCAAGAGGAAATTAGGCGTTTTCAATCTTCGGACTATGTTGCTTTCAATGAAAACCTTAGAAAAAAGGTTCCTACCAATGTCTTGGTTCATAGAATTACCGAAATTAATAATGATTTTGCCCTTCGAAATAATGAGATAGGATACTCTCTTGAGTATAGGCTCACGAGATTTTGCCAAAAGAATGCTTTTAGTGATGAATTAGTTGTGCATTATGAAGGGCCAAAGGAGGAACCCGTTCCTCCTAAGATTGATCTTGGGGACTTTTGTCTTGCTAAATTTAGCCCTTTTGATTACTTTTGCTTGCCTCAAAGAAAACTTGCTGCCGAACGTAGAGAATATGAGATGAGCTTTCAAGATCTATCTTATTATTATGGCACTACTTAGATCTATCTTCGCTTTTATGCCTAGCTAGGGGCATTAAACGATAGCGCTAGTTGGGAGGCAACCCAATTTTATTTGTGTTTTTGGTTTTTGTTCCTGTTTAGTAATAAATTTTGCATCTATCTTCTGTTTAGATGTATTTTTATCTTTTAATTAGTGTTTGTGCCAAGTAGAACCTATAGGATAACCTATGATGTTAGTTGATTTGATTCAGCTGAAAAACAGAAACTTTGCGCGCACGAATTTAGTTTTGTTAAATCACAGGAACGTGCTTTTGCGTTGATTCTTTTTTATTCTGATCAATAAACAAATTGTACAGGACTTCCTATTTTGGTAGGAGTTTTAGAGTTCCATAAGTTTGCTTTAGTTACAGATTGCTACAGACTGTTATGTTTTTGACAGATTCTGCCTTTCGTGTGTTGTTTGCTTATTTTGATGCATCTATGGCTAGTAAAATAGTTTATAAACCATAGAGAAGTTGGAATACAGTAAGTTTAACACCAAAATAAATAAAGAATGAGTTCATTATAGTACCTTATGTGGTGGTTTTGTTTTCTTTCACTAACGGAGCTTATAAGATTTCCTGTTGAGTTTTGTGTTGTGAAGTTTTCAAGTTTTGGGTAAAGCTTTGATGGACTATGGAATAAGGAGTGGCAAGAGCCTAAGATTGGGGATGCCCATGGCACCCCAAGATATTCAAGGATATACAAAAGCCTAAGCTTGGGGATGCCCCGGGAAGGCATCCCCTCTTCTGTCTTCGTTCATTGGTAACTTTACTTGGAGCTATATTTTTATTCGCCACATGATATGTGTTTTGCTTGGAGCGTCGTGTATTATATTAGTCTTTGATTTTTAGTTTACCACAATCATCCTTGCTGTACACACCTTTTGGGAGAAGCCTACTTGACTGAATTTATTAGAATATGCTATGTGCTTCACTTATATCTTTTGAGCTTGATAGTTTTTGCTCTAGTGCTTCGCTATATCTTTTAGAGCACGGCGGTGGCTTAATTTTATAGAATTTACTAGTCTCTCATGCTTCACTTATATTATTTTGAGATTCTTTTAGAACATCATGGTATTTGCTATCGTTATAAAATTGGTCCTAGAATGGTAGGCATCCAAGTTGGGTATAATAAAAACTATCATAGGAAGTGAATTGGATGCTATGATCAATTTGATACTTGATAGTTGTTTTGAGATATGGAGGTAGTGATATTAAAGTCATGCTAGTTGGGTGATTGTGAATTTAAAGAATGCTTGTGTTGAAGTTAGCAAGTCCCGTAGCATGCACGTATGGTTAAACTTGTGTAACAAATTTGAAACATGAAGTGTACCTGGCTTGTGCACCTTTATGAGTGGCGGTCGGGGACGAGCGATGGTCTTTTCCTACCAATATATCCCCCTAGGAGCATGAGCGTAGTGCTTGATTTTTGATGACTTCTAAATTTTTGCAATAAGTATATGATTTCTTTTGACTAATGTTGAGTCCATGGATTATACGCACTTTTACCTTTCCATCATTGCTAGCCTCTTCGGTACCGTGCATTGCCCTTTCTCACCTTGAGAGTTGGTGCAAACTTCGCCGGTACATCCAAACCCCATGATATGATATGCTCTATCACCCATAAACCTTCTTATATATTCCTGAATACAGCCACCATACCTACCTATTATGGCATTTCCATAGCCATTCTGAGATATATTGCCATGCAACTTTCCACCGTTCTGTTCATCATCATCATGACATACTTTACTTTTGTCATATTGCCATTGCATGATCATGTAGTTGACATCGTATTTGTGGCAAATCCCCCATGCATAATTTTTCATACATGTCACTCTTGATTCATCGCACCATCCCGGTACACCGCCGGAGGCATTCGTATAGAGTCATATCTTGTTCTAGTTTCGAGTTGTAATTCATATGTTGTAATCAATAGAAGTGTGATGATCATCATTATTAGAGCATTGCCAAAAAATAAAAAAAATAAAGGCCAAAGAAAAAAAATAAAAAAAAAGAAAAATGAAAAATAAATAAAATAAATAAAAAGGGAAATGTAACTATCTCTTTTTCCAGACTTGTGCTTCAAAGTAGCACCTTGTTCTTCATGTAGTGAGTCTCATATCTTGTGCTTCAAAGTAGCACCATGTTTTTCATATAGTGAGTCTCATATGTTGTCACTTTCATATACTAGTGGGAATTTTTCATTATAGAACTTGGCTTGTATATTCCTACGATGGGCTTCCTCAAATGCCCTAGGTCTTCGTGAGCAAGCAACTTGGATGCACACCTACTAGTTTTCTTTCGTTGAGCATTCATTTATAGCTCTAGTGCATCCGTTGCATGGCAATCCCTACTCCTCATGTTGACATCAATTGATGGGCATCTCCATAGCCCGTTGATTATCCTCGTCAATGTGAGACTTTCTCCTTTTTTGTCTTCTCCACACAATCCCCATCATCATATTCTATTCCACCCATAGTGCTATAGCCATGGCTCACGCTCATGTATTGCATGAAGGTTGAAAAAGTTTGAGATTATTTAAGTATGAAACAATTTCTAGGCTTGTCATCGGGGGTATAGAAGTTGGGAACATCTTTGTGTGATGAAAATGAAGCATAACCTAACTATATGATTTTGTAGGGATGAACTTTCTTTAGCCATGTTATTTTGAGAAGACATGATTGCTTTGATTAGTATGCTTGAAGTGTTACTATTTATTTTATCAATATGAACTTTTATTTTTGAATCATTTGGATCTGAACATTCATGACACAATAAAGAAAATTACATTGAGAATTATGCTAGGTAGCATTCCACATCAAAAATTCTGTTTTTATCATTTACATACTCGAGGACAAGCAGGAATTAAGCTTGGGGATGCTTGATACGTCTCCAACGTATCTATAATTTTTTATTGTTCCATGCTATTATATTACCCCTTTTGGATGTTTATGGGCTTTATTTTAAACATTTATATCATTTTTGGGACTAACCTGCTAACCGAAGGCCCAGCCTGTATTGCTGTTTTTTGCCTATTTCAGTATTTCGAAGAAAAGGAATATCAAACGGAGTCCAAACGGAATGAAACCTTCGGGAGCGTGATTTTTGGAACGAACGTGATCCAGAGGACTTGGAGTGCAAGCCAAGAAGCAGCCGAGGCGGCCACGAGATAGGAGGGCGCGCCCACCCCCTCTGGGCGCGCCCCGTGTCTTGTGGGCCCCTCGGGCGGCCATCGACGTACTTCTTCCTCCTATATAAGCCTACGTACCCCGAAAACATCCAGGGAGCCAATGAAACACAATTTCCACCACCATAACCTTCTCTATCCACGAGATCCCATCTTGGAGCCTTCGCCGGTGCTCCGCCGGAGGGGGAATTTACCACGGAGGGCTTCTACATCAACACCATAGCCCCTCCAATGGGTTGTGAGTAGTTTACCGTAGACCTTCGGGTCCATAGTTATTAGCTAGATGGCTTCTTCTCTCTTTTTGGATCTCAATACAATGTTCTCCCCCTCTTTTGCGGTGTGTTTGTAGAGATCCGATGAATTGTGGGTTTATGATCAAGTTTATCTATGAGAAATATTTGAATCTCCTATGAATTATTTTATGTATGATTAAGTTATCTTTGCAAGTCTCTTCGAATTATCAGTTTGGTTTGGCCTACTAGATTGATCTTTCTTGCCATGGGAGAAGTGCTTAGCTTTGGGTTCAATCTTGCGGTGTCCTTACCCAGTGACAGAAAGGGTTGCAAGGCACATATTGTATTGTTGCCATCGAGGATAAAAAGATGGGATTTATATCATATTGCATGAGTTTATCCCTCTACATCATGTCATGTTGCTTAAGGCGTTACTCTGTTCTTATGAACTTAATACTCTAGATGCAGGCAGGAGTCGGTCGATGTGTGGAGTACTAGTAGTAGATGCAGGCAGGAGTCGGTCTACTTGTCGCGGACGTGATGCCTATATACATGATCATGCCTAGATAATCTCATAATTATTCGCTTTTCTATCAATTGCTCGACAGTAATTTGTTCACCCACCGTAATACATATGCTATCTTGAGAGAAGCCACTAGTGAAACCTATGGCCCCCGGGTTTATCTTTTATCATATAAACTTCCAATCTACTTTTATTTGTATCTGTACTTTTTGCATCTATCTTATAAAATACCAAAAATATATTTATCTTATTATACTATCTCTATCAGATCTCACTTTCGCAAGTGGCCGTGAAGGGATTAACAACCACTTTATTGCGTTGGTTGCGAGTTCTTTCTTTGTTTGTGTAGGTGCGTGGGACTTTTGAGAGCCTCCTACTAGATTGATACCTTGGTTCTCAAAACCTGAGGGAAATACTTACGCTACTGTTGCTGCATCACCCTTTCCTCTTCAAGGAAAACCAATGAAAGCTCAAGACGTAGCAGGCATCCCCAAGCTTAGGGTCCTTGTTGTCCTTGAATATTACCTTGGGGTGCCTTAGGCATCCCCAAGCTTAGGCTCTTGCCACTCCTTATTCCATAGTCTGTCGAATCTTTACCCAAAACTTGAAAACTTCACAACACAAAACTCAACAGCAAACTCGTAAGCTCTGTTAGTATAAGAAAATAAACCACCACTTAGGTATTGTTGTGAACTCATTCTAAATTCATATTGGTGTAATATCTACTGTATTCCAACTTCTCTATGGTTCATACCCTCCGATACTACTCATAGATTCATCAAAATAAGCAAACAACATAATGAAAATAGAATCTGTCAAAAACAGAACAGTCTGTAGTAATTTGTAGCACTCGAATACTTCTGTAACTCTAAAAATTCTGAAAAAATTGGTTGACGTGAGGAATTTGTCTATTAATCAACTTAAAAGCACTCTTCTGTAAAAAATGATAGCTAATCTCGTAAGCGCAAAGTTTCTGTTTTTTACAGCAAGATCACATTAACTTTCACCCAAGTTTTCCCAAAGGTTCTACTTAGCACTTTATTGAAACAAAAGATATAAAACATGATTACTACAGTATCTTAATCATGTGAACACACAAAAAAAGTAGGGGTAGATATTGGGTTGTCTCCTAACAACCGCTTTTCTTTAATGCCTTTCTAGCTAGGCATGATGATTTTAATGATGCTCATATAAAAGATAAGAATTGAAACACAAAGAGGGCATCATGAAGAATATGACTAGCACATTTAAGTCTAACCCACTTCCTATGCATTGGGATTTTGTGAGCAAACAACTTATGGGAACAATAACTAACTAGTGTAGGAAGGCAAAACAAGCAAAACTTCAAGATTTTAAGCACATAGAGAGGAAACTTGATATTATTGAAACTCCTACAAGCATATACTCCTCCCCATAATAATTTTCAGTAGCATCATGAATGAATTCAACAATATAACCATCACATAAAGTATTCTTTTCATGATCCCCAAGATATAAATTTTATTACTCTCCACATAAACAAAGTTCTTCTCATCAATAGCAGTGTGAGCAAACTCAACAAAATAACTAGCATGTAAGGCATAATCCAATTGAAAATTAAAATCATGATGACAAGTTTCATGGTTATCATTGTTCTCTATAGCATACATGTCATCACAATAATCATCATGGATAGGAACTTTATTCTCATAATCAATTGGAACCTCTTCCAAAATAGTGGATTCATTACTAAATAAAGTCATGACCTCTCCAAAACCACTTTAATAATTATAATAAGATTCAACACCCTCCAAAATAGTGGGATCATTACTTCCAAAAGTTGACACTCTTCCAAACCCACTTTCATCAATATAATCATCTTAAATAGGGGGCATGCTATCATCAAAATAAATTTGCTCATCATAACTTGGGGGATTAAAAATATCATCTTCGTCAAACATAGCTTCCCCTAGCTTGTGGCTTTGCATATCATTAGCATCCTGGATATTCAAGGAATTCATACTAACGACACAATCATGCTCATCATTCAAAAATTTAGTGCCAAATATTCTCATGCATTCTTCTTCTAACACTTTGGCACAATTATCAAAATCCTTATTTTCAAAGAAGACATTAAAAAGATGAAGCATATGAGGCGCCCTCAATTCCAATATTTTTTAGTTTTCGTTTATATACTAAACTAGTGATAAAACATGAAACAAAAAGATTCGATTGCAAGATCTAAAGATAAACCTTCAAGCACTAACCTCCCCGGCAATGGCGCTAGAAAAGAGCTTAGTTGACGGGGTGTTAGTGCCTCTTACCTAGCCTTCTCGGCAAAGGCGCCAGAAAAGAGCTTGATGTCTACTACACAACCTTCTTCTTGTAGACATTGTTGGGCCTCCAAGTGCAGAGGTTTGTAGGATAGTAGCAAATTTCCCTCAAGTGGATGACCTAAGGTTTATCAATCCGTGGGAGGCGTAGGATCAAGATGGTCGCTTTCAAGCAACCCTGCAACCAAATAACAAAGAGTCTCTTGGGTCCCCAACACACCCAATACAATGGTAAATTGTATAGGTGCACTAGTTCAGCGAAGAGATGGTAATAGAAGTGCAATATGGATGGTAGATATAGGTTTTTGTAATCTGAAATTATAAAAACAGCAAGGTAGCAAGTTATAAAAGTGAGCGAAAACGGTATTGCAATGCTTCGAAACAAGGCCTAGGGTTCATACTTCCACTAGTGCAAGTTCTCTCAACAATAATAAGATAATTGGATCATATAACTATCCCTCAATGTGCAACTAAGAGTCACCCCAAAGTCACTAATAGCGGAGAACAAACGAGGAGATTATTGTAGGGTACGAAACCACCTCAAAGTTATTCTTTCCGATCAATCCATTGGGCTATTCCTATAAGTGTCACAAACAACCCTAGAGTTTGTAGTAAAATAACACGTTAAGACACACATCAACCAAAAACCTAACGTCACCTAGATACTCCAATGTCACCTCAAGTATTTGTGGGTATGATTATACGACATGCATCACACAATCTCAAATTCATCTATTCAACCAACACAAAGAACTTCAAAGACTGCCCCTAAGTTTCTACCAGAGAGTCAAGACAAAAATGTGTGCCAACCCCAACGCATAAGTCCACAAGGTCACTGAACCCACAAGTTGATAACCAAAACATACATCAAGTGGATCACGTGAATATCCCATTGTCACCATAGATAAGCACGGCAAGACATACATCAAGTGTTCTCAAATCCTTAAAGACTCAATCTGATAAGATAACTTCAAAGGGAAAACTCAATCCATTACAAGAGAGTAGAGGGGGAGAAACATCATAAGATCCAACTATAATTGCAAAGCTCGCGGCACATCAAGATCGTGCCATATCAAGAACACGAGAGAGAGAGAGAGAGAGATCAAACACATAGCTACTGGTACATACCCTCAGCCCCGAGGGTGAACTACTCCCTCCTAGTCATGGAGAGCGCTGGGATGATGAAGATGACCACCGGTGAGGATTCCCCCCTCCGCTAGGGTGCCGGAACAGGGCCCTGATTGGTTTTTGGTGCAGAGGCTTGCGGCGGCGGAACTCCTAATCTAGGTTTGTTTCTGGATGTTTGGGTATTTATAGGAGGGTTTGGCATCGAGAACAAGTCAGGAGGACCCACGGGGAGTCCACGAGGCACAGGGGCGCGCCCTCCACCCTCATGGGCCCCACGGAACTCCTCTCCAATAAATTTTTGTTCCAGTGTTTTTTATATTTTTCAGAAAAAATCTCCGTTGATTTTCAGCGCATTCCGAGAACTTTTATTTCTGCACAAAAACAATACCTCGGTAGTTCTGCTGAAAACAGTGTCAGTCCAGGTTAGTTCTAACCAAATCATACCAAAAGCATGTAAAAATATTATAAACATGACATGAATACATCAGAAATTATAGATACGTTGGAGACGTATCATATATGTTAATATTTTTTGTTATAAACTTTGTGATAGTTTACAAAACTTGCGTTTGACCAATGCTAATGTGCGGGCTTAAATAAAAACGGAGGGAGTACACATTTGTTTTCTTAGTTTGTAGTGGAATTAATCATTTGTTTTAATCGTGAAATAAATATATTAGGCTACTGACTTCGAATGTAATGGTTTATACAATTCAGTAGTTAGAATCATTGCTAAATTCCAAGATGTATACGAGGTCTATAGTACTTCACAATATGCTCAAAATCACATAGTCCCAGTCAAATGAAAATATAAATGCATTTCAGAGTTATTACTTTGTAGGATGCAACAAAAACCAACCATAACTCTACATGATCCATTACAAAAGCAACATTTTGAACACATCCCAATTTGTGAATGAAATGTGTAGAGAGTGCGAAGATGGAGCAGATAGGGCAACATCTATATATATATATATATATATATAGAGAGAGAGAGAGAGAGAGAGAGGAAGAGGTTAGGTCTGTGAGAAAGATGGAGACATGTAATATACGTGAGATGCTTGTGCATCTGGATTTTGTACACGTTGAAGTAGAAGAGACAATGGGTTTGATGAGAGAGCTGGAAAAACTTGGACTAGAGGGGAAGGATCTCGTGGATTGAGGGATTTATAATTTTGTGCGGGAGAGAGAGGGGGGAGGAGTCAGTCAGCCGTCGTCACATCATCCTGCTTCCAAATGGCCTCGCATTCTCTAGTGCACTGTGGTCGCCGTCTTCGATCTCCTCGATGCCATCTTTGAAGATTGAGGTGGTGTGCATGCTGGGGTGCAGAGAAGCACAAGCAAGAGTGGTCGACATATAACCTTGGATGGGGATGAATTGTGTGCTCCTGGAAGGGGGGAGTGTGTGTGCAGTGTGTGTGTGTGTGCCAGATATTGAGAGAAATCAAACCTATGGAGAGAATATGTGTGTGTATGTGACGGAAAGCTACATGCTAAATAGGGTTTTCACGAAGAGATTGTGCGTGCGAGATAGAGAGCGTTGTGCAGGCCTTGAGGTGGGCAGGGGCCGGGTGAGGGTCTCAAAATGTGTGCGCTGATGCATGTGTTACATGCGATTGTGCGAGGGACGGACGAATTGAGATAGATGGTTGTTGTGTTACACACACAAGTACAAATAGAAGACCGTTCTCTCATGTATACACAACATATCGGCATCTCTCTATGTCTCAGTCATGCATGATTATTTGCACATTCACACCTCTCTGTGTCTCTATCACACGCACACCATCTCCACATTGCCCTTTTGCCACAACACACATATGGACACATACACGCGTTCTCTCTCAACCACACACATAGAATCAGTATTAAAGAAACTAGGGCGCACCTAAAATGTCCAAATCCAAATAAGCATGAACTGAAGCTAAATTCAAATATACGGATATATTGTAGCGTGAAGAACTTTTCCAGGAAAAAAAGTAGAGTAATATTCGGGGATTGTTTTAACACACACAAAAAGGTTCGGCGGATGTCCTTCGAGCGCGACATGGTGACGCACCATTCAATCGACCGCGCGGCCACGGTGCACGCGCTTGCAAAGGATTCTGTATCGATGTTGTGCTAACTAGTATGGTAGTATAGCGTTGCCTCAGTATAATGTTTTTTGAAACTGGGCCTCAGTCTAATGTTTACGTGTACTACTACGGTGTTCTTTTAAGTTTGACCAACCTTGTATAAAACTAAACTAATGTCACGCCCAATATGCGACCCTATCCAAAAGGAACTCGAAGGTCCCACCAAGGATAGACCCGCATATTGAAACACTTTTGCAAGGTGGATATCATTACATCAACATTACATAATAGAAAGGGATACATACATAAGGCACACAATGCCGCACAAATACAACATCATCTTACATCAGAGCACCATCAAACAGAAACTCAAACAGAAACTACGGATGAACCACAAACAGAAACTCAAACGACATCCACCCTGCTAGCCCAGGCTGCCGACCTGGAACCTATCCCCTGATCAAAGAAGAAGTAGAAGAAGAACTCCAAACAAGCAAACATCGCTCTCGCGTCATGATCGTCGCATAACCTGTACCTGCAACTGTTGTTGTAATAATCTGTGAGCCACGAGGACTCAGCAATCCCATTACCATGGGTATCAAGACTAGCAAAGCTTAATGGGAAAGGAAGGGGTAAAGTGGTAAGGTTGCAGCAACGACTAAGCAATGTATGGTGGCTAACATACACAAATAAGAGCGAGGAGAGAAGCAAAGGAACGGTCGTGAAGCTAGCAATGATCAAGAGGTGATCCTGAACTCCTACATTCGTCAAACATAACCCAAAAACCGTGTTCACTTCCCGGACTCCGCCGAAAAGAGATCATCACGGCTACACACACGGTTGATGCATTTTAATTCCGATCTGGTGTCAAGTTATCTACAACCAGACATTAACAAATTCCCATCTGCCACATAACCGCGGGCACGGCTTTCGAAAGATAATACCCCGCAGGGGTGTCCCAACTTAGCCCATGATAAGCTCTCGCGATCAACGAAGGATATACCTTCTCCCAGGAAGAACCGATCAGTCTCGGAATCCCGGTTTACAAGACATTTCGACAATGGTAAAACAAGACCAGCAAAGCCGCCCGAATGTGCCGACAAATCCTGATAGGAGCTGCACATATCTCGTTCTCAGGGCACGCCGGATTGTCCAAACTTCCGGTAGGCCATCCCAGAGTTGCCCCTGGTGGCCACTGGTGGCTGACAGGTTGGACCAACACTCACGATGAGCACTGGCCCGGGGGGGGGGGGTAAAAATAAGATGACCCTCGGGAGCGCGACTCCCAAGGGAAAAAAGGGCTAGGTGAGGCAAATGGTAAAACCAAGGTTGGGCCTTGCTGGAGGAGTTTTATTCAAAGAGAACTGTCGAGGGGGTCCCATAAATCACCCGACCGCGTAAGGAATGCAAAATCCGGGAACATAACACCGGTATGACGGAAACTAGGGCAGCAAGAGTGGAACAAAACACCAGGCATAAGGCCGAGCCTTCCACCCTTTACCAAGTATAAAGATGCATTAATAATATAAGAGATACCGTGATATCCCAACATAACCCTGTCCACCATGGAGCAATCTTCAACTTCACCTGCATCTAACAACGCTATAAGAGGGGCTGAGCAAAGCGGTAACATAGCCAAACAACGGTTTGCTAGGAAGGGTGTCAAAGGTTAGAGGTTCATGGCAATTTGGGAGGCTTGAAGAACAAGTTATAGGAAGCGCAGCAAAGCGATAGAATGAAGCAACTAGCATAGCAATGATAGTAGTGAGATCCAGGGTAGCGGTGATCTTGCCTGAAATCCCGCAAGGAAGAAGAACAAGTCCATGAAGAAGATGAAGCCACGAAGACGAACCAAGCGTAGACGAACGAATCCTCACGATCGCAGCGAAACGGGAACTATCGAGAAGAAGCACACAACATGGTAAACACACCACACATAGACAAGACATGATGCACAACAAACATGATGCATGACAAAGCTACATGAGGCTACTCATAGCAAGAGATGATGCAAACAAGAGCAACACATCAAGGCAAGTTTAAATGAGGCCGGGAACAACATATAACAATTCCGGTAAGTCCTCATATGCAACTTTCAAAGTTGGTCCAAATCTGAACAAACATTAAGTTGAAGTTATTAAACAGCAAGTTAAAATGCACCAAGATGATCTACACGAAATTCTAGTCAAGTTACATGTAAAGTTCATTTAGTTCGGAGCTACGGCCTAGAAGATATGAGCAAAACAAGTTAAACATGGCATTGATGCAAAATGCACCCAAACATCAAGAAAACACCTCAAAACAAGGATGCAAGATGGTAATATGAAACAACATGCAAAATCAAGCATGTTTCATATAGAGCACACTCAAAACGGAGCAACGGTGCAACACATACACCCTATACAAGGCATAACAACAATCTGTCCAAACCAGCAACTAGGCATATTGCAAGCATCAAAACAATATGCTACAGCACCCCAACATAATAACAAAAGGCATGGGCATGAAGTACAGGTAAAGCATGACAAAAGATGAACACTGAGCTATCTCCAGAAATCACTAGAACATGCTCCAAAACACATGGCAAAATTGCAAATAATAACAGTTTCAGACTTATCAGGAAATAACATCAGGTTGAAATGTTTAGCGCTATCAAACAACATGTTATAGGAACTTAACATGGCAAATAAAAGCATGGCATGAATATAATAATCTCATATAACAAAAGTCCCTTACTGACCATGAGCCAAAAGGGCACACAAAATATGATGGCACCCATGTAAACATGGCAAGTTATATGACAGATTCATACATGGCAGGAACAACAATAAGTAGGCATGTTGGTGAGCTTGAATCACTCACCACAGAGCAATACATGGCAAGGCAAGGAAATCAGCAGAAAGAATACATGTTTATGAAGCTAAGCATGGCAAGAACAAGTACATAGGGTACATGGATCACTAGCAAAACACATGGCAAAACTGAACTCAAAGTTAAGAGGCTGACAACAACATTATTTAGCAACTTTAGAGCAAGATTACAACTAGTTACAGCAAACTATAAATGCAACCAGGGGCATGGATGGATAGAGCATGACATGTAGTACAAAACATCCTTAGTGAACATCTCCAGATTATGCATAGAATGACTTGTAGCAGCAAAATATAACAGAATCAGCCTAGCAAAACAGCAACAGCAAGTACCCTACTTCACGAGCTCGATGCACTCAGTACAAGAATCACAAAAATACATGGATGGCACCACTGTAAAGATGGCATGACATATCACAAAACACATGTAGGCATCAACCTCATAGGATGCACACATCAAACATGGCAAAAATGACAAATCATCAAGTTATAACAGTTTCAGCGGGTTAACATCATATAGCACTCTTGCGATGATGATTCAGGCATCAAGATGGACACAAATGAACATGATGCAATGGAATGAAATGAATAACTCATTGAGATGAACAATTTGACATATTACACGCATGAAACGGAGCTGTACACAAGGAGTTATGATGCGATGAACATGGCACGAAAATGTTAAAATCCAGGGACAGACAAAAAACGAGGTCAACCTTCGGGATTTCATATCTGGATCCGAGGCGGCACGAGAACCGAGGATCGCTGGGGAGGTCGCCGGAGTTGGAGAAAAAAGGTGCCGGCGGGTTGGAGCGGCGAGATCCGGCCCTCCCGCGACCGGATCTGGCCGGAGGTGGAGGAGGAGGCGCGGGCGGCCTCGAGCGTGGGCCGACGATGTCGTGCGCTCCGGCGGCCGGAACTGCAGGCGCGGGCGCCAGCCGGAGTTGCAGGCAGTGGCGAGGCGCTGGCGGGACGGGGCTGCGGGGCCGACGACCGGCAGGAGGAAGCGGAGGACGGGCACGGCGGCGGAGGCGGAGGCCGGCGGCGGGGACCTGCGGTGAACGGGGCAGCGGCCGGCGGCGGGACTCGCTGCCGGTGGCGGCGGAGCCCAGCGGACGGCGGCGCGGAGATCCGCGGCGGCGCGCGGGCGAGCCGCGGCGCGACGGAGGCGGAGGCGGACGGGCTTCGGCGGCCCCGCGCGGGCCTGGCGGGCCGACGGCGGCGGGCGGGCGCCGGGGCCACGTGGCAGCGCGCCATTGGCTACGGACGGCGGCGAAGATGTGTCCGATGCGGACGGACATGTCCGGGCGCGGCGGAGGGCGATTTTTAGGGTTAGGGTGGAATTCATCCGTGAATTTGGACGGGGAGGGCATATTTATAGATAGAGGGAGCTAGGAGAGTCCAAATGGGGTGCGGTTTTCGCCCACACGATCGTGATCGAACGACCGAGAGCATGGATGGGGTTAGGATGGGTTTTGGACCACTTTGAAGGGGTGTTGGGCTGCAAGACAAAAGAGGCTTTTACGGTTACCCGGTTAACCGTTGGAGTATCAAACGACCTCCAAATGGCACGAAACTTGACAGGCGGTCTACCGGTGCTATACCAAGGCCGCTTGGCAAACCTCGGGCCATTCCGAGAAAGTTTAACACTCACACATGAAAAGAGGCAAAAGGGGGAACGCCGGAGGACATAGGAGTGCCGGATTGCAAAATGGACAACGGGGAAAATGCTCGGATGCAAGAAACGAACACGTATGCCAATGCGATTCACATGATGACATGATATGAAATCCAGATGATGACATGGCAAAGTGCAACACGCAAGCAAATGACATGGCAACGACGGCAAACAACTGGCAGACACCTGGCGCATCGGATCCGGGGCGTTACAACACTCCTCCACTAACAAGAGATCTCGTCCCGAGATCTTAGGACCGAGACGGAGGGGAAAAGGGATGAGGTGAAACAAGACCTCAAGAGAAGAAGCAAAGAATCGAGAGCACTCGAGAAGAAGAGAGGAGCGACGAGAAAGACGAGAATCGAAAGCTCACGGAATCAGATAGACTATGAAACCACTCCGGTTAGAACGAGATAAGAAACGAATAAGACTGAAAGGATTTAGGCAGCACTCCGGCTGAACATGGAAAGAATAGAACATGAACTTGAGAGGATGGAAATGATACTTGATGAATACATGACACAAAACCTCCGGAAAGACTTGAAAGAGTTGAATGAAAAGAACGGAGAAGAAAATGACAACTTGTGCCACGAATGAAATTGAAAGCATCTTTAGAAGAAAGGATTGAACGGAGTTGTTGAGAAAATCAACAACGAAAAGAATAGGCTTGTTGTGGACTTATGGATAACATCTCAAAATTATGAGGTGATAACCAACCACAAGCGGAAAAGATTAAATAGCTGAGAGAATGAAGAAAAGCAAAACTCCACTTCAAAAGAATACGAAGAATTAATTGCACTTCGAGATGCGATAAGAAAAGATACTTGAACTCCACTAACAAAATCTTGATGAACTCTTGAAGAATGAATTAAATCATGAAGAACCACCATGAAGAACTCCGGTACAAAAGGATGACGAGATAAAATGCAGGATGAAAGAATAAGATGAGCCTTGCGATGATTTAGATGGAGGTTCCTTCGAAATGGCCGAGGAAATTAGAACACTTGGAACTAGAATTTATTCCTCAAGAACAAACTCTGAAGAAAAGGGATTACTCGCTTGGATGAAATAAGATTAAGATTTATTGTATGCTTATCCTTCGTCAAATTAAATTGATGACAAGCAACGGATTTTTCATACTACTGATTCTTCTTGAAAAGGATTAAGGGGGGTTATAGCACGAAACTTGAGAAAGTCTTCATGAACCACTGATAGGATTCGAAAGAACGAATGGATTAAAAAGATAATCAAGGAAAAAGAATCTGAAAGAACCACCGTTAGAATTCGAAAGTGACTGATGAAAGAGACTGGATCACCGGGAAGAATTAGAAAAACAAATATGCTAGAGGGGATTTAGATGCAAACGAACAAAGAGATCATGAGCGGATTAAAGAACACTTGAATGAAGCACCGGGATAAATAGAGAACGATAACTGGAATGATGGCCTCCGGTGAAAAGAAATGGAAAAACAACTCCTGACATACTCCGGATGGTTGAGAAAAGAATAACTGACAAATGGAATAATTCGAGAGGATAACATAAAACTAGAACCACAAATCTTCGAGAGAGAGGGCAAGATTTAGAGGAAAAAACTCTTCTTCGGTCTTCAAATGTTGAGAATGATGACGAGAAACAACACCAAAAATTACTGAGATACACTGGTAGAATGAAAAGCAGAGAGGTTGAGGCAACCATGAAAATGATTTGAAATCGATCTCGGGGAAGGCATGTGACTGATGGAATCCATTCTTACATCACACTTTGAAAAGAATTTGAGAATAACTCCGGGGGAATTAGAAGAGTCAGGTAAGATCCTGGGAAAAGACCTGTGGGTTAGGGCCCACTAAAAGAAAACACCGTTGGAAAGAGATGTTGAACAGATAGATGATGCACCGGAACTATTGAAATATTTGAATGAGGTGACAACCTCGAATTAATTGGAACACTGACGAATCTCCTGAGATGTCTTCCGAACTCCGGAATGATAAACTGGTGAGAGGCGAACGAGCAAGGAAAACACTTGATCCGAGGAAAAGAATATAATCACTACTGAAAATTAGAATTGAATCCACCGGAGAAGAAAAAGAGATGAAGAATGACGAACGAGATGAGAATTCACCGGTTGAAATAATTGAGGGAAGACTGAAGAGGATCCGCACGAATGAAATTGATGCTCGAAAGAGACTCAGGCTCCGGCAAGAAGAGGGTGGGAGGGCGGGAAAACAAAGGCAACTTGGAAGGGGGAACTGACGAATATCTTGAAGAGAAAACACCGGTTGAAATCATTGAGGAAAAAAGCAAAGGCTTCGAACGAGTAGGATGGATACTCGATTACGGACTCCTATTCCAAGAAGAAAAAGGGGTGGGCGGGTGGGAAAAAATAAAACAACTGAGGATTGAACTTGGCAACGATGAAGAGGCTCGAGTCAACTTGACGAGAAAAGCACCGGATGAAAAGAGCTGAGGAACAACGATCAGAAAACCAAACTGCGTAATCCTAAAGAAAAATTTGAAGGGGAAGAGGAGAAATTCAAAACACCTACGTCAAGATTCCTCACCAGAGCGATGAAGGGGCTGAGGAGTAAAAAGAATTCGTACTCTCCGATATAACTAGACTCTGAAATCAGTTTTCTTCTAGACTCAACAATGGCCAAACTACACGATCAATCAAGGGGGCTCCTAGGGTTGGTCGAGGCTCTGATACCAACTTGTCATGCCCAATATGCGACCCTATCCAAAAGGAACTCGAAGGTCCCACCAAGGATAGACCCGCATATTGAAACGCTTTTGCAAGGTGGATATCGTTACATCAACATTACATAATAGAAAGGGATACATACATAAGGCACACAATGCCGCACGAATACAACATCATCTTACATCAGAGCACCATCCGACTACGGATGAACCACAAACAGAAATTCAAACGACATCCACCCTGCTAGCCCAGGCTGCCGACCTGGAACCTATCCCCTGATCGAAGAAGAAATAGAAGAAGAACTCCAAACAAGCAAACATCGCTCTCGCGTCATGATCATCGCATAACCTGTACCTGCAACTGTTGTTGTAGTAATCTATGAGCCACGAGGACTCAGCAATCGCATTACCATGGGTATCAAGACTAGCAAAGCTTAATGGGAAAGGAAGGGGTAAAGTGGTGAGGTTGCAGCAGCGACTAAGCAATGTATGGTGGCTAACATACGCAAATAAGAGTGAGGAGAGAAGCAAAGGAATAGTCGTGAAGCTAGCAATGATCAAGAGGTGATCCTGAACTCCTACTTTTGTCAAACATAACCCAAAAACCGTGTTCACTTTCCGGATTCCGCCGAAAAGAGACCATCATGGCTACACACGCGGTTGATGCATTTTAATTCGAATCTGGTGTCAAGTTATCTACAACCGGACATTAACAAATTCCCATCTGCCACATAACCGCGGGCACGACTTTCAAAAGATAATACCCTGCAGGGGTGTCCCAACTTATCCCATGATAAGCTCTCGCGATCAACGAAGGATATACCTTCTCCCAGGAAGAACCGATCAGTCTCGGATTCCTAGTTTACAAGACATTTCGACAATGGTAAAACAAGACCAACAAAGCCGCCCGAATGTGCCGACAAATCCTGATAGGAGCTGCACATATCTCATTCGCAGGGCACACCGGATTGTCCAAACTTCCGGTAGGCCATCCCAGAGTTGCCCCTGGTGGCCACCAGCGGCTGATAGGTTGGACCAACACTCACGACGAGCACTGGCCCGGGGGGGGGGGGGTAAAAATAAGAGGACCCTCGGGAGCGCGACTCCCAAGGGAAAAAGGGCTAGGTGAGGCAAATGGTAAAACCAAGGTTGGGCCTTGCTGGAGGAGTTTTATTCAAAGCGAACTATCGAGGCGGTCCCATAAATCACCCGACCGCATAAGGAACGCAAAATCCGGGAACATAACACCGGTATGACGGAAACTAGGGCAGCAAGAGTGGAACAAAACACCAGGCATAAGGCCGAGCCTTCCACCCTTTACCAAGTATAAAGATGCAAAACACCAGGCATAAGGCCGAGCCTTCCACCCTTTACCAAGTATATGAGCAAAACAAGTTAAACATGGCATTGATGCAAAATGCACCCAAACATCAAGCAAACACCTCAAAACAAGGATGCAACATGGTAATATGAAACAAAATGAAAAATCTAGCAAGTTTCATATAGAGCACACTCAAAACGGAGCAACTGTGCAACACATACACCCTATAGAAGGCATAACAACAATCTGTCCAAAACAGCAACTAGGCATATTGCAAGCATCAAAATAATATGCTACATCACCCCAACATAATAACAAAAGGCATGGGCATGAAGTACAGGTGAAACATGACAAAAGATGAACACTGAGCTATCTCCAGAAATCACTAGAACATGCTCCAAAACACATGGCAAGATTGCAAATAATAACAGTTTCAGACTTATCAGGAAATAACATCAGGTTGCAATGTTTAGAGCTATCAAACAACATGTTACAGGAACTTAACATGGCAAACAAAGGCATGGCATAATCGACTAATCTCATATAACAAAAGTCCCTTACTGACCATGAGCCAAACGGGCACAGAAAATATGATGGCACCCATGTAAACAGGGCAAGTTATATGACAGATTCATACATGGCAGGAACAACAATAAGTAGGCATGTTGGTGAGCTTGAATCACTCACCACAGAGAAATACATGGCATGGCGAGGCAACCAACAGCAAAAATACATGTTTATGAAGCGAAGCATGGCAAGAACAAGTACGTAGGGTACATGGATCACTAGCAAAACACATGGCAAAACTGAACTCAAAGTTAACAGGCTGACAGCAACATTATTTAGCAACTTTAGAGCAAGATTACAACTAGTTACAGCAAGATATAAATTCAACCAGGGGCATGGATGGATAGAGCATGACATGTAGTACAAAACATCCTTAGTGAACATCTCCAGATTATGCATAGAATGACTTGTAGCAGCAGGTTTACATAGCAACAAAATATAACAGAATCAGCCTAGCAAAACGGCAACTACTTCACGAGCTCGATGCACTCAGTACAATAATCACAAAAATACATGGATGGCACCACTGTAAATATGGAATGACATATCAAAAACACATGTAGACATCAACCTCATAGGATGCACACATCAAACATGGCAAAAATGACAAATCATCAAGTCATAACAGTTTCAGCAGGTTAACATCATATACCACTCTTGTGACGATGATTCAGGCATCAAGATGGACACAAATGAACATGATGCAATGGAATGAAATGAAGTACTCGTTGAGACGAATAATTTGACATATTACACGCATGAAACGGAGTAGTACACAGGGAGTTATGATGCGATGAACATGGCATGAAAATGTTAAAATCTAGGGACAGACGAAAAACGAGGTCAACCTTCGGGATTTCAGATCTGGATCCGAGGCGGCACAGAAACCGAGGATCGCCGGGGAGGTCGTCGGAGTTGGAGAAAAAAGGCGTCGGCAGGTTGGAGCGGTGAGATCCGGCCCTCCCGCGGCCGGATCTGGCCGGAGGTGGAGGAGGAGGCGCGGGCGGCCTCGGGCGCGGGCCGGCGAGGTCGTGCGGTCCGGCGGCCGGAACTGCAGGCGCGGGCGCCGGCCAGAGTTGCAGGCGGTGGCGAGGCGCTGGCGGGATGGGGCCGCGGGGCTGGCGACCGGCAGGAGGAGGCGGAGGATGGGCGCGGCGGCGGAGGTGGAGGCCGGCGGCGGGGACCTGCGGTGAACGGGGCGGCGGCCAGTGATGGGGCTCGCTGCCGGCGGCGGCGGAGCCCGGCGGACGGCGGCGCGGAGATCCGCAGCGGCACGCGGGCGAGCCACGGGGCGACAGAGGCGGAGGTGGACGGGCTTCGGGGGCCCCGCGCGAGCCTGGCGGGCCGGCGGCGACGCGCGGGCGCCGGGGCCACGTGGCGGCGCGCCATTGGCTACGGACGGCGGCGGAGATGCGTCCGGCGCGGACGGACATGTCCGGGCGTGGCGGAGGCCGATTTTTAGGGTTATGGTGGAATTCATCCGCGAATTTGGACGGGGAGGGCATATTTATAGATAGATGGAGCTAGGAGAGTCCAAATCGGGTGCGGTTTTCGCCTACACGATCGTGATCGAACGACCAAGAGCATGGAGGGGGTTAGGATGGGTTTTGGGCCACTTTGAAGGGGTCTTGGGCTGCAGGACAAAAGAGGCTTTTACGGTTACCCGGTTAACCGTTGGAGTATCAAACGACCTCCAAATGGCACGAAACTTGACAGGCGATCTACCGGTGCTATACCAAGGCCGCTTGGCAAACCTCGGGCCATTCCAAGAAAGTTTAACACTCGCACATGAAAAGAGGCAAAAGGGGGAACGCCGGAGGACATAGGAGTGCCAGATTGCAAAACGGACAACGGGGAAAATGCTCGGATGCAAGAAACGAACACGTATGCCAATGCGATGCACATGATGACATGATATGAAATCCAGATGATGACATGGAAATGACGGCAAACAACTGGTGGACTCCTGGCGCATCGGATCCGGGGCATTACAACTAAGCTCCCATTTGCGCACTCATCAATATGCCGCCACCGTCGTTGCGCATGCTGGCGCCCGCCTGCTCCAGCCGACCATTTCTCGCCCATCACCTCCGTGTCCCTGCCATCCCTATGCCATGAAGCCGAAGGCTCGCCCACTCATGTCGTCTGCAGTCCCTCCTCGTGATGCTGCCGCACTGCCAAGCACGCGAGCACCTGGTGGAGCCACATATATGCCCACAACGTATGAAAAGGAGAAGGAGGATGAGCGCGTCCTCCAGAACGCCGTCGAGGAGGAGCTAGCGTGTCATTGTTGTCTCCGCCTGTGCGGAGGAGGCACGCATGGTGGCTGTCGCGACGGAAGTCGGTCGCGCCTTCGTGTGGACGGATGCAGCCGTGGCCGGACTAGACGAAATAAAGACCTTATTGGCCAGTAATCTAGTCCTAACAGCGCCAAATATTGGCGAACCCATGCTACTGTATATAGGTGCAACACATCAAGTTGTAAGCACAGTGCTCGTCGTCGAATGAGAGGCTGACGGATACAAATTCCCGCTACAGAAGCCGGTATATTACGTATCCACGGTCCTCACCCCATGCAAATCTCGATACCCACACTATCAATAAATAGCATACGCAGTCTTCATGGCATCCCGGAAGCTATGACACTACTTTCAAGAGTGTTCGATTATGGTGGCCTCTGAAGTACCACTCAACGACATAATAAATAACCGCGACACTACGGGCCGGATTGCTAAATAGCCCATCGAACTCCTTCCGTTTGACATAACATACAAGCCACGGCGGGCCATCAAGTCGCAAGTACTGGCTGACTTTGTCGCCGAATGGACAGAGGCCGAACTCCCTAAAGAGTACGGCGCATACTCTAACTGGATCATGCACTTTGACGGCTCTAAAATGCTGGCCGGTTTGGGAGCAGGTGTAGTCCTGACGTCTCCCACCGGAGACACGGTCCAGTACGTACTCCAAATATTATACACAGACTCCAACAATGCAACCGAATATGAGGCTCTGTTGCACAGTCTTCGGATGGCAATCTCTATGGGTATTCAACGCCTAGATGTGTGCGGGGATTCAAACCTCGCAATATCACAAATAAACAGAGACTTCGATGCCAAGGATACAAAAATGGCGGCCTACCGTAATGTCGTCCTCAAAATGTCAGCTCGTTCGAGGGGCTCGAATTCCACCATCTGGCTCGAGAAAACAATCAAGCGGCGGATATTCTCGCCCGCATGGGCGCTAAACGCGACCCTGTCCAACCTAACATATTCCTGGAAAGGCTGTTCAAGCCATCCGTGGTATGGGAAGGGGAGTCCGGCAACACTATCACGGATCCGAATACACCCCTAGATTCCGAACCATCAGACATAATCGGAGGCTCCACCACCGAAATAACATCTTCGCCCACGAAATCAGGGCTATAATCGCCTCGTGGACCGAGCCTCTCTTGGCCTACCTAAATAGGCAGGAGCTCCCCGAAGACCAAAATGAAGCATGTTGCATCGTGCGGCGTTCTAAAGCTTACAAAGTCCACAAAGGGGAACTCTATAAGAAAAGCGCGATCGGAGTGCTCCAAAGGTGCATCTCTGAAGAGGAAGGGCGGCAACTCTTGGCTGAAATCTATGCCGGACTGGGCGGGCACCATGCCGCGGCTCGAGCACTAGTCAGCAAGGCCTTCCGTACAGGCTTCTATTGGCCGACAGCCCGAGCAGACGCACATGACCTTGTCAAACACTGTCGGTTGCCAGCACTTTGCAAATAAGAGTCACATGCCCCCTACCACTCTCCAAACAATCCCCATAACTTGGCCCTTCGCGGTCTGGGGGCTGGATATGGTTGGACCTCCTAAAGGGGGAAGCCATAAGAAAAAAAATACTTATTGTTCATGGTGGACAAGTTCACAAAATGGATAGAAGCTAAACCAGTCAAAACGGCCGAATCCGGACCACTGATAGACTTCATAACTGGAGTTGTACACCGATACGGCATCCCCCACAACATCATCACTGATAACGGCTCAAATTTCACAACCGATGAAGTGAAAACTTGGTGCGGCAAAATGGGCATTAAGCTCGACTACACTTCCGTCTACCATCCCCAAACAAACGGCCAGGTCAAACGTGCAAACGGTCTCATCATGAGCGGCATCAAACCCAGACTAGTGCAATCCTTGATAGAGTCGGACACACACTGGGTCGAAGAGCTCGACTCCATACTCTGGGGGCTGCGGACCACGCCGAATCGGACCACCGGATATACACCATTTTTTATGGTGTACGGCGCGGAAGCAGTACTACCCTGCGACATAATACATGATTCGCCTCGCGTACGTATGTACGAAGAGAAGGAAGCCGAGTTAGATCAGCAGGATAACTTGGATGCCCTGGAGGAGGAGCGTGACGTTGCAAAAGCCCGCTCTGCATTCTATCAGCAGCAGGCTCGATGGTACCAAAGCAGAGAAGTGCAGGCCAAAACTTATAATATTGGCGAACTCGTTCTACGCCTACCGGAGAAGAAGAAGGACAAGCTCAAACCTAAGTGGGAAGGTCCCTTCGTCATTGACAAAGTTCTCACCGAAGGAGCGTACCACTTACATAATGCATCCGATAACAGGCTCGAGCCGAACACTTGGAACGCGGCCAGGCTCCGGAGATTCTATGCATAGCGCCGAACTCAGTGTTCGTCTCCTTACCCCCTCCTTTTTAATTGTGCTCCCTCCCTTTTCCTTTCTCGACCTCTTTTCCTCTTCACACAAAGTATTTAATACAATACGGATGCCCGGATCACTCTGGCCGCACTATGTGTGTAAGCAATACCTGGGGGCTTCCTATACGGAAGCTAAACATAATTACTTTAAATGGGTTTTTGCCCATCACATGCGCGTTCTTCTTCAATATGTGCCTTTTCTTCACCATTATATGCATCGATATGACTTAAGATGTGGCCATGCTGGGTTGCCTGGCTCTTGTGTTTATGCCCTACATTCCCGTTAATTCGGCTAGGGCATAAGGGGAGCACCTCTGCGATTGCTACTACTGGTTCAGCCGGATGTGTACCTCAGACTAGGTGAAGCCGAAAGCTAGCGTTCTTAAGGGAATATTCGGTCGGTGAACAAAAGATGTTTTTCGTTTATTACAACGCAAAATACCCAGAAGTTTTTGTATCCTGCGTCTTTGTCCGTAGTCCGTACATGTGCATCATCGCATGCGTACCCAGGGAAAGGAACCCCTAACGGAACTATTCTCCTTGGAAGATGTTTCTTACTACCCATGTAATATAACATAACTAGTTGGATACTTTTCTGTTCAAGAACTTATGACCCCTACACCTGGTTTCCATGCATACCCCGGTTTTGTATAGTTGAGCAGGTATTTGGATACACCCGGACTGTCGGATCCGGGGGCTGAAGCGAAAAGGTCCGCCATGACAAATGATTTTAATCCGGCTAGGGACTACTTATGTCCATTGAATTACACAGTCACTTGGAGTGACTATATTCCTCCTCTATACCATCCAACAGGCTATCTAGCTTACAATCCTGTTGGGAATACTTTGCGGCTAACGCTACCTGGTCATACACCAAACTCACGGGAATTTGTTGCCCATCTGGCCTCGCCGGTCCGACTTCGGCCATAGGGTTCGGGTCAAGCTTGGTGTAGCGCGTCTTCACCATAGCCCAGGCTTCTCTTGCACATTGTCGGCAGGCTGACATCTTCCACAATCGTAAGTGCCGCTGTGCTCCTTGGAGCATATCCACAAGCTCCCCCATACCCTTCGGCAGGAAGCTTGATGGCCACAAGGCCTGTGCAATGGCCTGCATCACCTGCTGAGCTCGCTCGTGCAGTTGTGAGATGTCTTGCAGCAAATCGCCTGCAGATGCGGGCATCTCTTCTTCAGGACGGCCCGTCAACATACCTACAAATAAAAAATCTTTCAATATGCTTCCTTGCTGAGCTGTATTACAGTTCGTCTAGGCACTTACTATAAATGCCACGACGAAGCCTTTTGTTATCCTTCACAGAGTCCGCCAGCCGAGCGCGGACATCTTTTAATTCCACGTCCAGCCGGATATTGGCATCTCGAAGATTGTTCTTCTCCTGCCTAACTTGCGTAAGAACACGCTCGCCAGCCTTTAGCTGCCTTCGGAGATGCGACTCGTCATCTCTACAAACTCCGGATTCACCCCGGGAATGTCTGCAGAATTTTCTGTTAGACTTATCATACGAGCCACTTACTAACTGGTACATCTCCGTACAAATGAGACAAATATTACCAGATGAGGCCTTCTGGGATTCTTCTAACTTGGCAATCGTGGCCCTCAGTTGGGTCTTGCACTCCTCCAACTCCCGAGACAATTGCTAATTCTTATCTACAAGGACCTATGCATAAATTGATCCTTAAAACAGTTGTTCCAACCGTTTCATGTCTCAGGGGCTACTGCTATACATGCTTATCAAATTTTCTTACCCGTATATCTTTGGTATACTGGTCCGTCGCTCGGGCGAGCCCACCTTGAGCAGCTCGGATGTACGCGTCTCCCGAATTGAAAGCATTAAATGCCTCTTCGGAAAAGATGTTGTGGCGAAGTACGGCTCGTCGGCGCCGGTGATTCATGGAACTCTCTACTTTGGAATTCGTGGTGGAGAGCATATCCGCGTCCTCTGTCGGAGGACAATGCGGCATCGGCCCCACGTCCGCCTCCTCTAACGAAGCCGGCTCTGGAATCCGGCTGGTGGAGGCGTGATTGGCAGGATCCCTGGAAATAGTCTGGCTACTCCTCTTCCTGCCAGGACACGAAGGGCGTTGTCACATTTCAAATACAATAATCACAAAACAGGTTTTTACCTTACCTCTGTAGCGGCGTTTCGGCCCTAACCGCCTTTCTTAAGCCTGAGCGATCTGGACACCCGTTGTCGACGAGCCCCTAGGGGCTCGGCCCCGCGTTCCGATCGTCGTCTCTACAAAAACATGACACTTCAGGTGCAAGGCATGACATTAGAAAGGAATCCTCTTCGGAGGATAGGGTTTTCGGCTTGGCTTACACATGACGTGGGTAGCAGTCCGGGATAGTCGGCGGTAATAGCCACTGAGGCGCCATCACAGCTCGCCTGATAAAATATCCCGTTGACGAGCTCCACAATAATATCCGGATCTTCTTCGAGCCCTGGATCGAGGGCCCTTCCGGGGTCCTCTGGCTACGGGGAGTGGCTGGAGATTCCTTCTACGGCCCTCCTCAGTTCCTGCTCGGAAATACTGATGTAAATAATCTTGGCAAAGAACGCCACAATAAGTAAAGCAGGGGAAAGAATGACGACTTACCCAGCTTGGGGGTTGTACATAGAAAACCCATCCCGCTGTTTAATGTGAAGGAATTCTTCTTCTTCCCCTTTATATAAATCGGGCAATATCCTCGCCAGAGCCTTGGCAGAGTCCAGACCTTTATGGCCATAGCGGGTGGCATCATCTTCCCCATTGTAGTGCCACATGGGCTTCCCCCGATATTGAAGCGGCTGCACTCCCCGCATTATGAATATTGCCATGACCTCGACTATCGTCAGCCCGGATTTGGCCAGTAACTTTATCCGGCTCATCAAAAAATGTATTTCTCTGGTATCCTCCTCTTGGGGGCCCCGAGAGCGCCAGCTTCAACGCGCCTTCGATGGAGCATTGTTGAACTCAGGGAGACCTGTCCGGACTGGATCCGGAAGGGGAACGTCGTCAACATAAAACCCCTACGAGGGCCAGTTGTCCGGTGCCTTCGTGGGAGTGCCGGATAGGTATCCGGTCTCGGTGATGTGCCATACTTCGGCTCCGCCCACTTGACATAGCGATTCTCCTTGGTTGCGAGGGACAAGGCAGAACAGCTTCTTCCATAACCCAAAGTGAGCCTCGCAGCCTAGGAATAGCTCACAAAGGGCGACATATCCTGCTATATGCAGCACGGAGGTAGGGGTGAGGTTGTGCAACTGGAGGCCGTAGAACTCCAGAAGCCCGCAAAGAAATGGGTGGATAGGAAACCCGACGCCCCTTAGCAGATGTGGGATGAGGCATATTCGCTCCTCGGGGGAAGGATTAGGAGATCCCTCCGCTCGCTTCCCGCCATTATAAGTGGCTATTCCGTCTCGGACGGAGACCATGAACGCCGGTGGGAGAAACCCTTGGGTCTGTAACTCTATCAAACGGCTGTGAGGAATTGAACACTCTTCCCAGTCAACCGGCTAGGAGCGAGGAGAGCGGGAAGAAGAGCTACGACGACCGGCCATGTTGGAATGGTTTTTCCGGAGCGCTCTGTTGGATGCTTGCTCGAGGGAAGAGGATGAGGTTTGGATCTAAAAATCCCCATCTCCTCAAATAGACGGTCAACCTGCCGGACCAGGGGGTGGCAAATGCAAAAATGCCTCGACCCCTCGCATTCGCTCGACACGTGGAAAGGGTCATTATTGAGGCACAGAAGCCGAGGAGTCTAACATTAATGGGAAGCCGAACACAGTTCGTCGTAACAGGTGCTTTGGAGTATTCGGAGATGGAACCCGCCTTGCAATGCCGAAGACAAGACTGCGCGCCGGACTCATTGTCATTGAAGCCTGGTTCAGGGGCTACTGAGGAAGTCCTAGTTTAGGGGGTATCGGGACAGCCGGACTCTATACTTCGTCTGGACTATTGGAGCGTGAGGATACAAGACTCAAGACTCGGTCCCGTGTTCGGATGGGACTCTCCTTTGCATGGAAGACAAGCTTGGCGATCCGGATATTATATTTCCTTCCTTGTAACCAACTCCATGTAAACTCTAGCCCGCTCCGGTGTCTATATAAACCGGAGAGGTTGGTCCTTAGAAGGCCGATCACGATCACAATCATAATAATCATAGGCTAGCTTCTAGGGTTTAGCCTTTACGATCTCGTGGTAGATCTACACTTGTACTACTCATATCATCAATATCAATCAAGCAGGAAGTAGGGTTTTACCTCCATCGAGAGGGCCTGAACCTGGGTAAACATTGCGTCCCTTGCTTCCTATTACCATCAGCCTAAGACGCACAGATCGGGACCCCCTACCCGAGATCCGCCGGTTTTGACACCGAGACACACAGAACTTATTTCACAAATCGACTGACCCAAATTATACTACTAGTATGTATTAAGTATGGTAGGAATGTGAAGATACAAGCAATAGTACCAACTACAAGAAGAACGGTAGTAAGACATACTAGTACTACTGTACGTACTAAAGAGTTCAAATAACGAGAAAGAACATAAGCATAGTTCTGCTGGGGGCTTAGCACATCACACCCCTGAAATCAAACTAAGCAACTAGTCCGCTTGACACTGTAGTGGAACCAGCATGAGCAATGACACTGCCACCTTACTCGGACTCCGAGTCCCCGTCCTCAACTTCGTCCTTGTCCCTCTTCCTCTTCCTCTTCACCGACACTTCTTTGCTTGAACCAGACACTGAGCTCTGCTTCTTCATGCAACCCTTGTAGATATTTAAACAAAGGTAGGCATCCGTTGCTACATACAGGATGTGATCTACATCTATTGTCTTTGACTCCCATGCAAGATGAAACTTCGGGTGAGGTTTGTTCAGTTGAGCGTATGAAGGATCAATCATGGCTGCTGCCAGGATCAGCCTTGAAGGCTGAGAGGAGGACACCAGGATTGCCTTCTGGAGATCGAAGGGTTGGCCTACAATGAGGCCTATCCGACCCAGGACTCTCCTGTTGTTCGTAAAGTTTACAGTAACAAATTTCACTCTTTTGTCCTTGAGGAAGAACTCAAATTCTTGGCACCTAACTTCGGCATGGCATATCTGGTAGACCAAGCACACGTTATGTATGCAAACCTGGATCACGACGGGCTTCTTCTTCTCAACCTCCTTTAGAAGCTTCTCGCTTTCTCGTGTACTCAACATCTAGCCCAGCGACCCACTCATCTTTTGAACTTTTGAACATGCATAGGAAGCGAGCAAGGCATGCTTCCACCATCGCGGATCTATGGGTGTAGATGACGATGAACTCATCGTCGGTGATGGTTCTAACCTGGTACTCAGCGGCGATCATGGAGATTTGGGAGGACATGGATTTTGGAGGCGGGTTAGGAGAAGATGAACTGGTGTAATGTGAAAGGATGGGATGACTGGGAGCGAACCGTTGTAAGGTAGCAGACGGGGACGAGTGCTACCTCTTGAGCATTGCATTGGTTTTCCATTGAAGAGGAAAGGGTGATGCAACAAAGTAGTGTAAGTATTTCCCTCAGATTTTGAGAACCAAGGTATCAATCCAATAGGAGGCTCCTCAAAAGTCCCACGCACCTACACAAACAAACAAGAACCTCGCAACCAACGCGATAAAGGGGTTGTCAATCCCTTCATGGAAACTTGAGGAAGTGAGATCTAATAGAGATAATAAGATAAGATAAATATTTTTGGTATCTTTATGATATAGAATGGAAAGTAAAAGATGCAAATAAAAGATAGATGAAAAACTTATATGATAAAAGGTAGACCCGGGGGCCATAGGTTTCACTAGTGGCTTCTCTCAAGATAGCATAAGAATTACAGTGGGTGAACAAATTACTATCAAGCAATTGATAGAAAAGTGCATAGTTATGAGATTATTTAGGCATGATCATGTATATAGGCATCATGTCCGCAACAAGTAGATCGAAACGATTCTGCATCTACTACTATTACTCCACAGATCGACCGACTCCTGCCTGCATCTAGAGTATTAAGTTCATAAGAACAGAGTAACCCATTAAGAAAGATGACATGATGTAGAGGGATAAACTCATGCAATATGATATAAACCCCATCTTTTTATCCTTGATGGCAACAATACAATACATGCCTTGCTTCCCCTGCTGTCACTAGGAACGGACACCGCAAGATTGAACCCAAAGCTAAGCACTTCTCCTATTACAAGAAAGATCAGTCTAGTAGGCCAAACCAAACTGATAATTCGAAGAGACTTGCAAAGATAACCAATCACACATAACAGAATTCATAGAAGATTCAATTATTTCTCCTAGATAAACTTGATCATAAACCCACAATTCATCGGATGTCGACAAACACACCGCAAAAAGAGTTACATCAAATAGATCTCCAAGAAGATAGAGGAGAACTTTGTATTGAGATTGAAAGAGAGAGAAGAAACCATCTAGCTAATAACTATGGACCTGAAGGTCTGTGGTAAACTACTCACAACTCATCGTAGAGGCCTTGGAGATGATGTAGAGGCCCTCCGTGGTCGATTCCCCCTCCGGCGGAGCGCCGGTGAAGGCTCCAAGATGGGATCTCGCGGATACAGAAGGTTGCGGCAGTGGAATTAGGTTTTCGTGGTGCTCCTGGATGTTCTCGGGGTATGTGGATATATATAGGAGGAAGAAGTAGGTCGGTGGAGCAACGAGGGGCCCACGAGGGTGGGGGCGCGCCCACCCCCATAGGGCGCACAGGGCACCCTCATGGCCGCCTCCTTGACTTCTTGACATCCACTCCAAGTCTCCTGGTTTGCAATTGTTCCAAAAAGATTGCTCCCGAAGGTTTCATCCCGTTTGGACCCCGTTTGATATTCCTTTTCTTCGAAACACTGAAATAGGCAAAATAAACAATTCGGGCTGGGCCTCCGGTTAGTAGGTTAGTCCCAAAAATGATATAAAAGTGTAAGTGTTATGACCGGTTTGGTCTATACAAGGAAGAGGCCCACCGGACATTAGTATTAGGGGCTTGACCCACAAGTTATCTTGGGCAAGTTATTTTAGGCAAGTTATCTTAGGCTAAGGTTATAAATACTAGTTGTAAGACATCGTTTGAGATCAAGCAATAAAGATATTATCATCTTCTGTTGCCTGGATCCCTGAGGAGCCGGAACCCTAGCCGACACCAGCCAACCGCCACCGCCCCTAAACCCTAGCCGCGATGGCGCCTACTCGCCGGCGCGCCCACTCCAGCCCTCGTCCACCTCCACCTCATCCCTATAACCTACGTAGCCGCACTGGTAGGAACCCTAGTCCTACCAATTTGGTATCAGATACCCGGGTTTCGACCATGTCATCGCCACCTCCAATTCCGCCGCCGCCGCCACCACCGCCGCTGCCCATCAACTCCACCGCCGCTGCTGCCGCCAACTCCTCCACCGCTGCCGCCTCCACGCCGGGCGTCACGGCCTCGCTCTCGGCGGGCGCTACAGCATTGCTCTCGGCGCCGACCCTCCCGGCGCCCGGCACCGCGCCAGGCCACGGCCGGCCACCGACCCCCGTCCAACATACGCCGCCGCTGTCACCTCCCCCGCAGCCGCAACAATTTACACAGGAGGCAATGGCCGGCGTCCTCAACGACCTAGTCGCCGCGGTCCAGGGCATCTGCCTCTACCTGGCAAGTCCGTACGAGCCGCCTCCACCACTACATCCCGCCATGGCCGCGGGTCCGCAGGCGTTGCCGTGGTACTCGGTACCGGGGGCCATCACCGAAGGCTACCCAGCGCTCCCCGACCCGGCGGACGCACCGCCGCCGTGGCCATAGTGGCCGCCGCCGCTCGCAACGGCAACCGCGCCACTCGCCGCCACCATAGGGCCGCAGTGGCCCACCTGGACCGCACTATCCGCGCCGTCTTCCGCCGCTCCGTCACTTCCAGCAGCCACGGAGCAGGTTCCTCCACCGCCCCATCCCAGCCCTAACTTGGGCCGGTCGTCGCCGAGCGGGCTTCCGATCCAGGAGGTCCGCTTTCCATCATCGCCATCACCACTCCCCGACTGGCTTCACAGGCCGCCATCTGCCTACCCGGGGGCCCGTCCGCCGTCCGTTTCCCGTTGCAGCCCGAGGCGTCGGGCGCCACCGGGAACTACGCCGGGCCTTCCACCATGGACCGCGCACCATCATCCGCCCTACGCACCGCCGAGGTAGTGGGCCAGGGCGCGCCACACCAGCCGCCGCCCCGGTTCGCCAAGATCGACTTCGCCACATACGACGGCTCCGACGACCCGCTTAACTGGCTCAACCAGTGTGACCACTTCTTCCGTGGATAGCGCACACCCGCGTCGGAGCGTACTTGGCTGGCTTCCTACCATCTCCACGGGGCCGTCCTGAGATGGTACTATGCCCTCGAGAAGGCCGAGGGCGGCATGCCCCCGTGGTATTGTTTCCGAGAGCTGTGCCTTCTTTGTTTCGGGCCACCGGTCCGCGGGAGCCGCTTGGCCGAGTTGGGCCGCTTGACGTTCACCTCCACGGTGCAGGACTTCACCGACCGCTTCCAGGCCCTGGCGTGCCATGCGCCCGGTGTGACGGCCTTACAGCGGGCGGAGCTTTTCATCGGCGGCCTTCCCGACCACATCCGCGTGGATGTCGAGATGAAGGGGCCCCAAGACCTTCAGACGGCCATGTACTATGCCCGGGCGTTCGAGCAGCGCGCCCAGGCTTTAACGCGTCCATCCGCGCCACGTGGGGGCCGACAGCTTCCCCGGCCGTCTCCGGCAGTACCGGCGTCGTCCACAGCCGCCCCGGCACCCACCCCGGCATCGACGCGGCCATTCAGGCGCCTCACTTAGGCGGAACAGCTGGAATGCCGGCGCCTGGGCTTGTGTTTCAACTATGATGCGCCCTATGCACCGGGCCATGTCTGTCCCTGCCTCTTCTACCTTGAGACGACAGACGAGACTGAGGAGGAGACACTAGAGGATGGCCTCAGCGCTCCAGCCCTTGCGGAGCCCGCAGTGGCACCCGCACCCGCCCTGGCCACCGCCCTCGTGGTGTCCCTACACGCATTGGCCGGCATCCTTGATGAACGGACGATGCTCTTGCCGGTCATGATCTAGGGCGAGCGCCTGGTGGCCCTAGTGGATACAGGGTCCATGCATAACTTCCTACCGGAGACCACCATGCGGCGCCTTGCATTACAGCCAACCGGCGGTGAGCAGTTGCGAGTCACAGTCGCTAATGGCGACCGTCTCTGCTGCCACGGGCTCGCCCGCGACGTGCCCATCACTATCGGCGACGAGAACTTCACCATCACCTGCGCCGGCATCGACTTGGGCTGCTTCGACTTCATCCTCGGCGTCGCCTTCCTGCGCACTCTTGGTCCTATTCTATGGGATTTTGACGCGCTGACGATGACTTTCTGGTGGTTGGGCCGCCGCATTCGGTGGGACGGCATTGGGGGTTCCACCCCAAACACTCCACTCCAGCTGGCCGCGACCACCGCCACGGCCGAGCACCCACTATTGGAGAGCCTCCTCCAGCAGCACGCGGACATCTTCACCGAGCCACAGGGGCTGCCGCCCGCCCGCACGTACGATCATCGTATACATCTTCTGCCAGGCTCCGCGCTGGTGGCGGTACGGCCTTACTGCTACCCACAGTTCCACAAGGATGAGTTGGAGCGGCAGTATGCGCTCATGCTCTCGGCAGGCATCATCCGGCTCTCCACTTCGCCATTTACCGCGCCGGTGCTTCTCATCCGCAAGTCAGACGGCACATGGCGTTTCTGCATTGACTACCTATTGGGAAACATAGTAATTTCAAAAAATTTCCTACGCACACGCAAGATCATGGTGATGGCATAGCAATGAGAGGGGAGAGTGTTGTCCACGTACCCTCGTAGACCGTAAGCGGAAGCATTAGCACAACGCGGTTGATGTAGTCGTACGTCTTCACGATCCGACCGATCCAAGCACCGAACGTACGGCACCTCCGAGTTCAGCACAGGTTCAGCTCGATGACGATCCCTGGGCTTCGATCCAGCAAAGCTTCGGGGATGAGTTCCATCAGCACAACGGTGTGGTGACAATCTTGATGTACTACCGACGCAGGGCTTCGCCTAAGCACCGCTACGATATTATCGAGGTGGATTATGGTGGAGGGGGGCACCGCACACGGCTAGGAGATCCAAGGGATCAATTGTTGTTGTGCCTAGAGGTGCCCCCCTGCCCCCGTATATAAAGGACCAAGGGGGGAGGGGGCGGCCAGCCTAGGAGGGGCGCGCCAAGGGGAGCCCTACTCCCACCGGGAGTAGACTCCCTCCTTCCTTGTTGGAGTAGGAGAAGGGGGAAAGAGGGGGAGAGGAGGAAGGAAAAGGGGGCCGCACCCCTTGTCCAATTCGGACCAGAGGGGGGCTGCGCGCCTCCTTCCTTTCGGCCTCTCTCCTCTAATCCCGTATAGCCCAATAAGGCCCATATACTCCCCGGCGAATTCCCGTAACTCTTCGGTACTCCGAAAAATACCCGAATCACTCGGAACCTTTCTGAACTCCGAATATAGTCGTCCAATATATCGATCTTTACGTCTCGACCATTTCGAGACTCCTCGTCATGTCCCCGATCTCATCCGGGACTCCGAACTTCTTCGGTACATCAAAACTCATAAACTCATAATATAACTGTCATCGAAACCTTAAGCGTGTGAACCCTACGGGTTCGAAAAAAATGTAGACATGACCTAGAACTATTCTCGGTCAATAACCAATAGCGGAACCGGGATGCTCATATTGGCTCCCACATATTCTACGAAGATCTTTATCTGTCAAACCGCATAACAACATACGTTCTTCCCTTTGTCATCGGTATGTTACTTGCCCGAGATTCGATCGTCGGTATCCAATACCTAGTTCAATCTCGTTACCGGCAAGTCTCTTTACTCTTTACGTAATGCATCATTCCGTAACTAACTCATTAGTTACATTGCTTGCAAGAGTGATGTGCATTACCGAGAGGGCCTAGAGATACCTCTCCGACAATCGGAGTGATAAAACCTAATCTCGAAATACGCCAACCCAACATGTACCTTCGGAGACACCTGTAGTACTCCTTTATAATCACCCAGTTACGTTGTGATGTTTGGTAGCACCCAAAGTGTTCCTCCGGTAAACGGGAGTTGCATAATCTCATTGTTACCGGAACATGTATAAGTCTTGAAGAAAGCAATAGCAATATACTAAACGATCAAGTGCTAGGCTAATGGAATGGGTCATGTCAATCACATCATTCTCCTAATGATGTGATCCTGTTAATCAAATGACAACTCTTTTGTCCATGGCTAGGAAACATAACCATCTTTGATAAACGAGCTAGTCAAGTAGAGGCATACTAGTGACACTATGTTTTGTCTATGTATTCACACATGTATTATGTTTCCGGTTAATACAATTCTAGCATGAATAATAAACATTTATCATGATATAAGGAAATAAATAATAACTTTATTATTGCCTCTAGGGCATATTTCCTTCAGTCTCCCACTTGCACTAGAGTCAATAATCTAGTTCACATCGCCATGTGATTTAACACCAATATTCACATCTGTATGTGATTAATACCCATAGTTCACATCATCATGTGATCAACACCAAAAGGGTTTGTTCACATCGCTATGTGATTAACACCCAAAGAGTACTAAGGTATGATCATGTTTTGCTTGTGAGAGAAGTTTAGTCAACGGGTCTGTCATATTCAGAGCCGTATGTATTTCGCAAATATTCTATGTCCACAATGCTCTGCATGGAGCTACTCTAGCTAATTGCTCCTACTTTCAATATGTATCCAGATTGAGACTTAGAGTCATCTGGATTGGTGTAAAAGCTTGCATCGTTGTAACTTTTTATGACGGGCTCTTTTATCACCTCCATAATCGAGAAACATCTCCTTAGTCCTCACTAAGGATATTCTTGACCACTGTCCAGTGATCTACTCTTAGATCAAAATTGTATTTCCTTTGTCAAACTCAGAGCAAGGTATACAATAGGTCTGGTTCACAGCATAGCATACTTTATAGAACCTATGACTGAGGCATAGGGAATGACTTTTCATTCTATTTCTATTTTCTGCCATGGTCGGGTCTTGAGTCTTACTCAACTTCACACCTTTGCATCACAGGCAAGAATCCTGCTTTGACTGTTCTATTTTGAACTATTTCAAAACTTATCAAGGTATGTACTCATTGAAAAAAATCTTATCAAGCATCTTGATCTATCTATATTGATCTTGATGCTCAATGTGTAAGCAGCTTCACCGAGGTCTTTCATTGAAAAACTTTTATTCAAGTATCCCTTTATGCTATCCAGAAAATCTATATCATTTCTGATCAACAATATGTCGTCTACATATAGTATCAGAAATGCTACAGAGCTCCCACTCACTTTCTTGTAAATACAGGCTTCACCACAAGTCTGTATAATACTATATGCTATGATCAACTTATCAAAGCGTATATTCCAACTCTTAGATGCTTGCACCAGTCCATAAATGGATCGCTGGAGCTTGCACATTTTGTTAGCACCTTTAGGATTGACAAAACCTTCTGGTTGCATCATACACAACTCTTCGTTAAGAAAACCATTAAGGAATGCAGTTTTGCCATCCTTTTGCCAGATTTCATAAAATGTGGCAATTGCTAACATGATTCAGACAGACTTAAGCATCGCTACAGTTGAGAAAATCTCATTGTAGTCAACACCTTGTCGAAAACTTGTCAAAAACTCTTTTGTGACAAGTCGAGCTTTGTAGATAGTAACACTACTATCAGTATCTGTCTTCCTCTTGAAGATCCATTTATACAATATGGCTTGCCGATCATCGGGCAACTCCACCAAAGTCCACACTTTGTTCTCATACATGGATCCTATCTCAGATTTCATGGCCTCCAGCCATTTTGCGGAATCTGGGCTCATCATCGCTTCCTCATAGTTCGTAGGTTTATCATGGTCTAGTAACATGACTTTCAGAACAGGATTACCGTACCACTCTGGTGCGGATCTTACTCTGGAAGACCTAAGAGGTTTGGTAGCAACTTGATCTGAAGTTTCATGATCATCATCATTAACTTCCTCACTAATTGGTGTAGGAATCACTGGAACTGATTTCTGTGATGAACTACTTTCCAATAAGGGAGAAGGTACAATTACCTCATCAAGTTCTACATTCCTCCCACTCACTTCTTTCGAGAGAAACTTCTTCTCTAGAAAGGATCCATCTTAGCAACGAATAATTTGCCTTCGGATCTGTGATAGAAGGTGTATCCAATAGTTTCCTTTGGGTATTCTATGAAGACGCACTTCTCTGATTTGGGTTTGAGCTTATCAGGATGAAACTTTTTCACATAAGCATCGCAGCCCCAAACCTTAAGAAACGACAACTTGGATTTCTTGCTAAACCACAGTTCATATGGTGTCGTCTCAACGGATTTAGATGGTGCCCTTTTAATGTGAATGCAGCTGTCTCTAATGCATAACCCCAAAACAATAGTGGTAAATCAGTAAGAGACATCATAGATTGCACCATATCCAATAAAGTGCGGTTACAACATTCGGACACACCATAACGTTGTGGTGTTCCAGGTGGCATGAGCTGTGAAACTATTCCACATTGTTTTAATTGAAGACCAAACTCGTAACTCAAATATTCATCTCCGCGATCAGATCGCAGAAACTTTATTTTCTTGTTATGATGATTTTTCCACTTCACTCTGAAATTCTTTGAACCTTTCAACTATTTCAGACTTATGTTTCATCAAGTAGATATACCCATATCTGCTCAAATGATCTTGTGAAGGTTAGAAAATAACGATACTTGCCACGAGCCTTCATACTTATTGGTTTGCATACATCAGTATGTATTATTTCCAACAAGTCAGTAGCTTGTTCCATTGTTCCGGAGAACGGGGTTTTAGTCATCTTGCCCAAAAGGCACGGTTCGCAAGCATCAAATGATTCATAACCAAGTGATTCTGAAAATCCATCTTTATGGAGTTTCTTCATGCGCTTTACACCGATATGACCCAAACGGCAGTGCCACAAATAAGTTGCACTATCATTATTAACTTTGCATCTTTTGGCATCAATGTTATGAATATGTGTATCATTACGATCGAGATGCAACAAACTATATTCATTGGGTGTATGACCATTGAAGGTTTTATTCATGTAAACAGAACAACAATTATTCTCTGATTTTAAATGAATAACCGTATTGTAATAAACATGATCAAATCATATTCATGCTCAACGCAAATGCCAAATAACATTTATTTAGGTTTAACACTAATCCCGAAAGTACAGGGAGTGTGCGATGATGATCATATCAATCTTGGAACTACTTCCAACACTCATCGTCACTTCCCCTTCAACTAGTCTCTGTTTATTCTGTAACTCCTGTTTCGAGTTACTAATCTTAGCAACCGAACAAGTATCAAATACTCAGGGGCTACTATAAACACTAGCAAGGCACACATTAATAACATGTATATCAAATATACCCTTGTTCACTTTGCCATCCTTCTTATCTACCAAATATTCAGGGAATTTCCGCTTCCAGTGACTATTTCCTTTGCAGTGTAAGCATTCAGTTTCTGGCTATGGTCCAGCTTTGGGCTTCTTCGTAGGAGTGACAACTTGCTTGTCTTTCCACTAGAAGTTCCCTTTCTTTCCCTTTGCCCTTCTTGAAACTAGCGGTCTTGTCAATCATCAACACTTGATGCTCTTTCTTGATTTCTACCTTCGTCGATTTCAACATCACGAAGAGCTCGGGAATCGTTTACGTCATCCCTTGCATACTATATTTCATCACGAAGTTCTAGTAACTTAGTGATGGTGACTAGAGAATTCTGTCAATCACTATCTTATCTGGAAGATTAACTCCCACTTGATTCAAGCGATTGAAGTACCCAGACAATCTGAGCACATGCTCACTAGTTGAGCGATTCTCCTCCATCTTTTAGCTATAGAACTTTTTGGAGACTTCATATCTCTCAACTCGGGTATTTGCTTGAAATATTAACTTCAATTCCTGGAACATCTTATATGGTCCATGACATTCAAAACATCTTTGAAGTCTCGATTCTAAAGCCGTTAAGCATGGTGCACTAAACTATCAAGTAGTCATCATATTGAGCTAGCCAAACGTTCATAACGTCTGCATCTGCTCCTGCAATAGGTTTGTCACCTAGCGGTGCATCAAGGACATAATTCTTCTGTGCAGCAATGAGGATAAACCTCAGATCATGGATCCAATCCGCATCATTGCTACTAACATTTTTCAATACAATTTTCTCTAGGAACATATCAAAATAAACATATGAAAGCAACAACGCAAGCTATTGATATACAACATAATTTGCAAAATACTACCAGGACTAAGTTCATGATAAATTTAAGTTCAATTAATCATATTACTTAAGAACTCCCACTTAGACAGACATCTCTCTAGTCATCTAAGTGATCACGTGATCCAAATCAACTAAACCATGTCCGATCATTACGTGAGATGGAGTAGTTTTCAATGGTGAACATCACTATGTTGATCATATCTACTATATGATTCACGCTCGACCTTTCGGTCTCCGTGTTCCGAGGCCATATCTGTATATGCTAGGCTCGTCAAGTTTAACCTGAGTATTCCGCGTGTGCAACTGTTTTGCACCCGTTGTATTTGAACGTAGAGCCTATCACACCCGATCATCACGTGGTGTCTCAGCATGAAGAACTTTTGCAACGGTGCATACTCAGGGAGAACACTTCTTGATAATTAGTGAGAGATCATCTTAAAATGCTACCATCAATCAAAACAGAATAAGATGTATAACAGATAAACATCATATGCAATCAAAATATGTGACATGATATGGCCATGATCATCTTGCGCCTTTGATCTCCATCTCCAAAGTACTGTCATGATCTCTATTGTCACCGGCACGACACCATGATCTTCATCATCTTGATCGATATCAATGTGTCGTCACATGGTCGTCTTGCCAACTATTGCTCTTGCAACTATTGCTATCGCATAGCGATAAAGTAAAGCAATTATTTTGCACTTGCATCTTATGCAACAAAGAGACAACCATAGGGCTTCTGCCAGTTGCCGATAACTTCAACAAAACATGATCATCTCATACAACAACTTATATCTCATCACGTCTTGACCATATCGCATCACAACATGCCCTGCAAAAACAAGTTAGACGTCCTCTACTTTGTTGGTGCAAGTTTTACGTGGCTGCTACGGGCTGAGCAAGAACCGTTCTTACCTACGCATCAAAACTACAACGATAGTTCGTCAAGTTGGTGTTTTTTTAACCTTCGCAAGGACCGGGCGTAGCCACACTCGGTTCAACTAAAGTTGGAGAAACTGACACCCGCTAGTCACCTGTGTGCAAAGCACGGCGGTAAAACCAGTCTCGCGTAAGCGTACGCATTATGTCGGCCGGGCCGCTTCATCCAACAATATTGCTGAATCAAAGTATGACATGCTGGTAAGCAGTATGACTTGTATCACCCACAACTCACTTTTGTTCTACTCGTGCATATAACATCAACGCATAAAACCTAGCTCTGATACCACTGTTGGGAAACGTAGTAATTTCAAAAAATTTCCTACGCACACGCAAGATCATGGTGATGGCATAGCAACGAGAGGGGAGAGTATTGTCCACGTACCCTCGTAGACCGTAAGCGGAAGCGTTAGCACAACGCGGTTGATGTAGTCGTACGTCTTCACGATCCGACCGATCCAAGCACCGAATGTACGGCACCTCCGAGTTCAGCACACGTTCAGCTCGATGACGATCCCCGGGATCCGATCCAGCAAAGCTTCGGGCATGAGTTCCGTCAGCACGACGGCATGGTGACAATCTTGAAGTACTACCGACGCAGGGCTTCGCCTAAGCACCGCTACGATATTATCGAGGTGGATTATGGTGGAGGGGGGCACCGCACACAGCTAAGAGATCCAAGGGATCAATTGTTGTTGTGCCTAGAGGTGCCCCCCTGCCCCCGTATATAAAGGAGCAAGGGGGAAGGGGGCGGCCGGCCTAGGAGGGGCGCGCCAAGGGGAGTCCTACTCCCACCGGGAGTAGGACTCCCTCCTTCCTTGTTGGAGTAGGAGAAGGGGGAAAGAGGGGGAGAGGAGGAAGGAAAAGGGGGCCGCACCCCTTGTCCAATTCGGACCAGAGGGGGGCTGCGCGCCTCCTTCCTTTCGGCCTCTCTCCTCTAATCCCATATAGCCCAATAAGGCCCATATACTCCCCGGCGAATTCCCGTAACTCTCCGGTACTCCAAAAAATACCCGAATCACTCGGAACCTTTCCGAACTCCGAATATAGTCGTCCAATATATCGATCTTTACGTCTCGACCATTTTGAGACTCCTCGTGATGTCCCCGATCTCATCCGGGACTCCGAACTCCTTCGGTACATCAAAACTCATAAACTCATAATATAACTGTCATCGAAACCTTAAGCGTGCGGACCCTACGGGTTCGAGAACAATATAGACATGACCTAGAACTATTCTCGGTCAATAACCAATAGCGGAACCTGGATGCTCATATTGGCTCCCACATGTTCTACGAAGATCTTTATCGGTCAAACCGCATAACAACATACGTTTTTCCCTTTGTCATCGGTATGTTACTTGCCCGAGATTCGATCGTCGGTATCCAATACCTAGTTCAATTTCGTTACCGGCAAGTCTCTTTACTCGTTACGTAATGCATCATTCCGTAACTAACTCATTAGTTACATTGCTTGCAAGGCTTATAGTGATGTGCATTACCGAGAGGGCCCAGAGATACCTCTCCGACAATCTGAGTGACAAAACCTAATCTCGAAATACGCCAACCCAACATGTACCTTTGGAGACACCTGTAGTACTCCTTTATAATCACCCAGTTATGTTGTGTCGTTTGGTAGCACCCAAAGTGTTCCTCCGGTAAACGGGAGTTGCATAATCTCATAGTTACAGGAACATGCATAAGTCATGAAGAAAGCAATAGCAATATACTAAACGATCAAGTGCTAGGCTAACGGAATGGGTCATGACAATCACATCATTCTCCTAATGATGTAATCCCGTTAATCAAATGACAACTCTTTTGTCCATGGCTAGGAAACATAACCATCTCTGACAAACGAGCTAGTCAAGTAGAGGCATACTGGTGACACTATGTTTTGTCTATGTATTCACACATGTATTATGTTTCCGGTTAATACAATTCTAGCATGAATAATAAACATTTATCATGATATAAGGAAATAAATAATAACTTTATTATTGCCTCTAGGGCATATTTCCTTCACTACCGTGCTCTTAATGCTGTCACACTTAAGGACCAGTTCCCTATTTCGGTGGTCGACGAGCTCCTCGATGAGCTCCACGGGTCGCGCTTCTTCACCAAACTTGACCTTCGGTCGGGGTACCACCAGGTGCGCATGCACCCGGATGACATCGCCAAGACGGCATTTCGAACTCATCACGGCCACTTCGAGTTCTTGGTCATGCCCTTTGGCCACACCAACGCCCCGGCGACCTTCCAGGCTTTGATGAACGACGTCCTCAGGCCCTACTTACGCTGGTTTGTGCTTGTTTTCTTTGATGATATTCTAATCTACAGTTCGTCTTGGGCCGAGCACCTCTAGCACGTCGCCATCGTCTTCAACGAGCTTCGAGCGCACCACCTCCACCTTAAGCGCTCGAAGAGCTTGTTCGGGATGCCTTCGGTGGCCTACTTGGGCCACGTCATCTCGGCCGACAGGGTGGCTATGAACGCCGACAAGGTGGCAGCCGTCTCCGCATGGCCGACGCCTCACTCGCCGCGGGCTCTCCGTGGGTTCCTCGGCCTCGCCGGCTACTACCGGAAATTTATCCTGGAGTTCGGGCTTTTCACGGCACCACTCACGCGGTTGCTTAGCCACGACGCTTTCGCCTGGGACGACGAGGTGACGACAGCGTTTGAGGCCCTCAAGGGGGCCCTCACGACGGGCCCCGTCCTCCAGATGCCCGACTTCGACCGCCCGTTCATGGTGGACTGTGACGCCTCGGGCACAGGGTTCGGCGCCGTGCTTCATCAGGGCGATGGGCCCCTCGCCTTCTTCAGCCGGCCTTTCGCTCCGCGTCATCTTAAGCTGGCAGCATATGAGCGGGAGCTCATTGGTCTTGTACAGGCCGTTCGTCATTGGCGGCCGTAGTTGTGGGGACGGTCCTTCCAAATTCGCACCGACCACTACAGCCTGAAGTTTTTGCTGGACCAACGGCTGTCGACCGTGCCGCAGCACCAGTGGATCAGCAAGCTCTTCGGCTTCGACTCCTCCGTCGAGTATCGGCCGGGCCGCCTTAACACAGTGGCCGACACGCTGTCCTGTCGCGACTCCGACCTCGCTTCCTCCGCCGACGAGTCCCCCGGGGCGGCCCTGTGCATCCGCTCCGGGCCGACGTTCGGCCTCTTCGCCGACATTCGCCGCACCACTGCGACGGCCGACGACGCTGTCCGTCTTCAGCAGCAGCTCACGGCCAGCGACCTGGAGGAGCCTTAGCGCTTCTCTGACAGACTGCTCCTCCATGGGCGCCGGGTCTTTGTTCCGGCGCAGGATGATCTCCATCACCAGGTGTTACAGCTCGCCCACTCGGCGGGTCATAAGGGTATGCAGAAAACCCTACATTATCTTCACGCCGACTTCTACATCCCTGGCGATCGCGCCCTGGTCCGCGAATGGGTTCGGTCTTGTCAGACATGCCAGCGCAACAAGACAGAGACTCTCAGGATGGCCGGGTTACTCCAGTCCTTAGAGGTGCCATCTCAGGTCTGGGCGGATATATCCATGGACTTCATTGAGGGCCTTCCCAAGGTGGGCGGCAAGTCAGTCGTCCTCACGGTGGTCGACCGCTTCTCCAAGTACGCCCACTTCATAGCGCTCGGCCATCCATACACGGCGGCGTCCGTGGCCCGGGCCTTCTTCGACGGCATCGTCCGTCTACAATGGTTCCCTGCTTCGATCGTCAGTGATCGAGACCACGTGTTCACGGGCCATGTCTGGCGTGACCTCTTCAGGATGGCGGGTGTCCAGCTTCGCCTGAGTACGGCGTTCCATCCTCAGACGGACGGTCAGTCCGAGGTGGTTAACAAGGTCATTGCCATGTATTTGCGTTGTGTGACAGGTGATCGGCCTCGCGCTTGGGTGGACTGGCTCTCTTGGGCGGAGTACTGCTACAACACCTCTTATCACTCCGCCCTACGCGCTATGCCATTTGAGGTGGTCTATGGTCGACCACCCCCGCCTATACTTCCGGTGGACCCGGATACAACTCGGACGGAGGTTGCGGGTGACCTCATCCGCACTCGTGACGAGATGCTTGCTGAGGTTCGTCAGCGTCTCCTTCAGGCCTAGCAGCTGGCCAAGCACTACTACGACAATCATCAACGTGAGGCGGAGTTCACGATGGGTGATTAGGTGTGGCTGTGTCTTCTCCATCGCTCTACGCAGTCCCTCGAGCCGCGCGCAAAGCGCAAGCTCGGCCCTCGCTACGCCGGGCCCTTCCCTATCTTGGAGCGCATTGGGAAGGTGGCCTATCATCTTCAGCTTCCAGCCCGCGCTCGCATCCACGACGTTTTCCATGTGGGGCTGCTCAAGCCTTTCCGTGGCGAGCCACCGGCGGCTCCACCGACACTTCCTCCCATCGCCAATGGTCGCATTCTTCCTGAGCCGGCAAAGGTATTGCAGGCGCAGCTCCGTCGTGGCGTCTGGTTCATCCTTGTTCAGTGGGCAGGCCTTCCGAAGGAGGAGGCTACTTGGGAGCAGCGTGAAGAATTCCGCCAACACTATCCAGACTTTCTGCTCGAGGACGAGCTGTTTGCGCAGGCGGGGAGAGATGTTATGACCGGTTTGGTCTATACAAGGAAGAGGCCCACCGGGCATTAGTATTAGGGGCTTGACCCACAAGTTGTCTTAGGCAAGTTATTTTAGGCAAGTTATCTTAGGCTAAAGTTATAAATACTAGGTGTAAGACATCGTTTGAGATCAAGCAATAAAGATAGTATCATCTTCTGTTATGACCGGTTTGGTCTATACAAGGAACCCTAGCCGACACCAGCCAACCGCCGCCGCCCCTAAACCCTAGCCGTGACGGCGCCTACTCGCTGGCACGCCCGCTCCAGCCCTCGTCCACCTCCACCTCATCCCTATAACCTAAGTAGCCGCGCTGGTAGGAACCCTAGTCCTACCAGTAAGGTAAAGCCCATAAACATCCAAAACAGGTAATATAATAGCATGGAACAATCAAAAATTATAGATACGTTGGAGACGTATCAAGCATCCCCAAGCTTAATTCCTGCTCGTCCTCGACTAGGTAAATGATAGAAACTTAATTTTTGATGTGGAATGCTACCTAGCATAATTCACAATGTAGTTTTCTTTATTGTGGCATGAATGTTCAGATCCAAATGATTCAAAATAAAAGTTGATATTGACATGAAAACAATAATTGTTCAAGTATACTAACAAAGCAATCATGTCTTCTCAAAATAGCATGGCTAAAGAAAGTTATCCCTACAAAATCATATAGTCTGGCTATGCTCTATCTTCATCACACAAAGTATTTAATCATGCACAACCCCGATGACAAGCCAAGAAATTGTTTCATACTTTAATATTCTCAAACTTTTTCAACTTTCATGCAATACATGAGCGTGAGCCATGGATATAGCACTATATATGCAATAGAATTGTGTTTGTGGAGAAGACAAAAAGGAGAATATAGTCTCACATCAACTAGGCGTATCAACGGGCTATGGAGATGCCCATTAATAGATATCAATGTTAGTGAGTAGGGATTGCCATGCAATAGATGCACTAGAGCTATAAGTGTATGAAAGCTCAACAAAAGAAACTAAGTGGCTGTGCATCCAACTCGCTTGCTCACGAAGACCTAGGGCATTTGGAGGAAGCCCATCATTGGAATATACAATCCAAGTTCTATAATGAAAAGTTCCCACTAGTATATGAAAATGACAACATAGGAGACTCTCTATCATGAAGATCATGGTGCTACTTGGAAGCACAAGTGTGGTAAAAGGATAGTAGCATTGTCCCTTCTCTCTTTTTCTCTCATTTTTTTCTTTTTTTTTCTTTCTCTTTTTTTCTTTTTTTTTTCTCTTTTTATTTTTATTTTTTCTTTGGCCTTTCTCTTTTTATTATTTGGCCTTTCTCTCTTTTTTATAAAGTCTGAAGTCTCATCCCGACTTGTGGGAGTCTCCATCATCCTTTCCTCACTTGGGACAATGCTCTAATAATGAAGATCATCACACTTTTATTTACTTACAACTCAAGATTACAACCCGATACTTAGACCAAAAAAATGACTCTATATGAATTCCTCCGGTGGTGTACCGGGATATGCAATGAATCAAGAGTGACATGTATGGAAGAATTATGAAGGTGGCCTTGCCACAAATACGATGTCAACTACATGATCATGCAAATAGCAATATGACAATGATGATGCGTGTCATAATAAACTGAATGGTGGAAAGTTGCATGGCAATATATCTCAGAATGGCTATGGAAATGCCATAATAGGTAGGTATGGTGGCTGTTTTGAGGAAGGTATATGGTGGGTGTATGGTACCGGCGAAAGTTGCGCGGCACAAGAGAGGCTAGCAATGGTGGAAGGGTGAGAGTGCGTATAATCCATGGACTAAACATTAGTAATAAGAACTCATATACTTATTGCAAAAATCTACAAGTCACTAAAAACAAAGTACTACGCGCATGCTCCTTGGGGGATATATTGGTAGGAAAATACCATCGCTCGTCCCCGACCGCCACTCATAAGACACTCAATAAATAAATTATGCTCCAACTTCATCACAAAGCGGTTCACCATACGTGCATGCTACGGGAAGCACAAACTTCAACACAAGTATTCTTCAAATTCATAATTACTCCACTAGCATGATTCTAATATCATCACCCTCATATCTCAAAACAATTATCAAGCATCAAATTGATCATAGCGTCCAATTCACTTTCTATGATAGTTTTTATTATACCCAACTTGGATGCCCATCATTCTAGGACCAATTTTATAACCATAGCAAATACCATGCTGTTCTATAAGACTCTCAAAATAATATAAGTGAAGAATGAGAGATTAACAATTTCTACAAAATTAAACCACCGCCGTGCTCTAAAAGATATAAGTGAAGCACTAGAGAAAAATTATCTAGCTCAAAAGATATAAGTGAAGCACATATAGTATTCTAATAAATTCCAAATCAAGTGTGTCTCTCCCAAAAGGTTTGTACATCAAGGATGATTGGGGTGAACTAAAAAGCAAAGACTAATATCATACAAGACGCTCCAAGCAAAACACACATCATGTGGTGAATAAAAATATAGCTCCAAGTAAAGTTGCCGATAAACGAAGACGAAAGAGGGGATGCCTTCTGAGGCATCCCCAAGATTAGGCTTTTGGTTATCCTTGAATAACTTGGGGTGCCATGGGCATCTCCAATCTTAGGCTCTTGCCACTCCTTATTCCATAGTCCATCAAATCTTTACCCAAAACTAGAAAACTTCACAACACAAAACTCAACCGGAAATCTCATAAGCTCCATTAGTGCAAGAAAGAAAAACCACCACATAAGGTACTGTAATAAACTCATTCCTTATTTATATTGGTGTTAAACCTACTGTATTCCAACTTCTCTATGGTTTGTACCCCCCGATACCAGCCATAGATGCATCAAAATAAGCAAACAACACACGAAAAACAGAATCTGTCGAAAACAGAATAGTCTGTAGCAATATGTAACTTTTGAATACTTCTGGAACTCTAAAAATCCTACAAAAATAGGAAGTTCTGGGAAATTTCTCTATTGATCTACTTCAAAAATAATCAATTCCAAATCACGTTTCAGTGATTTACTAAAATTATTCTCGTGCGTGCAAAAGTTTCTGTTTTTCAGCAGAATCAAATTAACTATCACCATAGGTTATCCTGTAGGTTCTACTTGGCACAAACACTAATTAAAACATAAAACCACATCTAAACATAAGATAGATGAATTATTTATTATTAAAAAGAATCAAAAAGCAAGGAACAAAAATAAAATTGGGTTGCCTCCCAACAAGCGCTATCGTTTAACACCCCTAGCTAGGCATAAAAGCGAGAATAGATCTAAGTGTTGCCATCTTTGGCATTCAATTCCTCAATAGAGCACTTATAATCCTTAGGGGTTTCTTTCTTTTTAGCAATGATTAAACTCCTAGGCAAGAAATCAAGAAATTCAATTGTAGCAAAAGGTTCCTTAATGATAGAGAGACATTGGGATGAACACTTATTGATTTGAGATCCGCATTTTCCTTACTAGAAGATTCACCCTTATTTTTAGGAACATAAATAAATTTGGCAATTTTGGTAGGAGGATGTCGGTGTCAAAACCGGTGGATCTCGGGTACGTGGTCCCGAACTGTGCGTCTAGGTGGATGGTAACAGGAGACAAGGGACACGATGTTTTTACCCAGGTTCGGGCCCTCTCGATGGAGGTAAAACCCTACTCCTGCTTGATTAATATTGATGATATGGGTAGTACAAGAGTAGATCTACCACGAGATCAAAGAGGCTAAACTCTAGAAGCTAGCCTATGGTATGATTGTTGTTCGTCCTACGGACTAAAACCCTCCGGTTTATATAGACACCGGAGAGGGCTAGGGTTACACAGAGTCGGTTACAAATGGTAGGAGATCTACATATCCGTATCGCCAAGCTTGCCTTCCATGCCAAGGAAAGCCCCATCCGGACACACGACGAAGTCTTCAATCTTGTATCTTCATAGTCTAGGAGTCCGGCCAAAGATGATAGTTCGGCTATCCGGACACCCCCTAGTCCAGCACTCCCTCAGTAGCCCCTGAACCAGGCTTCAATGACGACGAGTCCGGCGCGCATATTGTCTTCGGCATTGCAAGGAGGGTTCCTCCTCCGAATACTTCATAGACGATTTTGAACACAAGGATAGTGTCCGGCTCTGCAAAATAAGTTCCACATACCACCGTAGAGAGAATAACATTTACGCAAGTTCAATCTGCTGACGTATTCCGTGGCGTGACATCACACCATGGCCAGGCCTTTATTCAAATCATTTTTTACTGTTCCACCTCAGCGCGTTTAACAAAGCGGTTTCCTTGGCACGTCTTGTCAAAGCAGAGACTGTGTCCCCTTACTCCGGGATCCTCATCAATACGGGCGTGGGTAACCCAACCGTGCCCGTTGGCATGCCCCCTCTATCGAAGGCGAGTCCCAAATGACCACGGGGAGGGCTCTTGGTATTCAACCTCTTTATAACGAGACCAAGGCCTGCTCCTTTCTTTCAATCTCAATCGAATCTGCCCCTCGCCTCGAGTTCCAACACCCAAAGCTCCAGATTCAGGTGCTTCGGACCTTCGACGATGTCCGGCTCCGACCTGCAAGGCCGGTGGATGCCTTCTTCCGTCACGGAAGAAGACGTGCTAAAGCTGAGAGATGCCAGGTATCTAACCGGCGAAATTTCGCATAGGCTGCCTGCCCAAGGGCAGGTTATTCCTACTCCTGAGCCTGGTGAGAGCATGGTTTTCGTGTCTCGCTTCCTTCGGAGTTTAGGCTTCCCGACGGACCCCTTCATGAGGGGGCTCATGTTTTATTATGGGCTGGAATTCCACAACTTGGATCCGGAGTCCATCCTCCACATCTCATCGTTCATTGTCGTATGCGAAGCCTTCCTCCGCATTACCCCTCACTTCGAATTGTGGCTCAAGACCTTCAAAGTGGAGCCGAAGATGATCAAGGGGCAGCAGGCAGAGTGCGGAGGGGCTATTATAAGCAAGAATGTTGACGCTCCATGGCCCGAGGGCTCTTTTCAAGAGGAGCTCAGTCTGTGGCAACAAGAGTGATTTTATATCACAGCTCCCAGGGGCACCAAATGGGTGGCGCCACCTACCTTTCGCTCGGGTCCTCCGCCGCGGCTGGCGTCATGGGTCAATGAAGGGCCTGACTGGGGGCCGTCCAAGGACGTACCTCTGCTGTAGGGCCGTATTCGAGACCTCCAAGAGAGAGAGATCGATCTGGTCGTAGTGGCGCAGGTCATGCTGATTCGGCGCCTTCTGCCCTGCAAACGTCACCCCTACTCCTGTGGGAATTTAATCCGGAGGGACCATGAGCTCTCCAACAATTCATGGGCGCGGCGCCCATGGAGATGTATAAACTGTTCTTCGGATCACAAGAGATGTGTCCGGACTTGACCGAGGATGCAGGTCTGAGCTGCAATTGCCCGGATAGTCAAGCAAGTAGTCCTGTGCCCGGACACGCTATCCATACATTTATCATAAACTTGCCCTTTAAAGAGTTGTCCCTTGAACAGGAGTGGATAGCGAAAGCAAAACTAATAAGGTGTCCGGCCCCCCTCCCTGAGACCATGCCAGATCCTGTGTTAACCAAGATGCTAGAGGTTGTGCCTTTGGAAGAGAGCAAAGGGGGAACAGGGAAGCTAGTGCCTTCGCGAAGGAGGCTTTCAAGAAAGGGGGGATCGAGAATCCCTCCCTCCAGGGGGAGAAGAGGACCACTTCTGAAGATCCGAAGGCCAAGGCCTCAAAGCGGGGGAAGAAATCTTCACCAGAGGGTCCTGCGCCAGGAGAAGCCCCGACCGCACTATTTCCCCAAGGGAATCATCCCTCCAGTGAGCCGTAAGTAGAAAGGGGAGTTTTATAATAAGGGACATCCCTGTTTTTATTTCTATAGATAACCGAAGTTTTACCTTGTAGTTCGGATCTCAGCCCTTCTCAGCAGAGCTCATCTTCGGGGGACCTTCGTCCGGAGATGATGGAGAGCGAAACGCCTCCACCTGCGGCACCATCATGAGGGGCGGATGACCCTAAGGTGTCGCCGCGGAGGGTTTCCCTGAGTCCGGCGGGGCCGGGAGGTCCGGCACCAACTGGTGTACGGTCGGAGGAGCTGAAGGATCTGCTCGGGCGAGCGTCTATCTCAGAAGATCACCGTTCGTTAATGGGTATGGTGATTGAAAGGATTTCATCCGCTGGGAGCGGATTGCACGAAGCTGTCAGAAGTTTACTGATGGGGTTTGCGGTACGTGAAAATGATATTCCTTCTGACAGTTTTGCATATAGAATGTGCCCTATATAGATAGTAGCCCCTGAGACTCGGTACGTTGTTGAAAGTGACAGCGCGCCGAGGATCATAATCACAGTTGTAAGATGTCGCCTGTCCTATATAGGTGGCGGAGCGTCCGGTGGCCAGCCAGACTGATCAATTTGCCAAACTGAAGTGACAACTTGAGATGGCGGATGCGGACATCGCGCTTGTCAATAAGCGGCTTGACGAGTCACAAGGTATACAACTTCTCCGCGGACACCTGGTAAGGGAGCTTGACGCCCATGCCTTAGAACATGTATGCTTTATGCAGATGGTGCTGCTGCTATGGAGAACCTTCGGGCGGAGCTAGCCCGAGTGAAGGAGAAAGCCAGAAAAAGTGATGCGGCTGCCTGGAGGGCGGCCGAAGAGCTAAAAGCCGAACAGGCTGCTCACTGCCGAAGCAGGGAGGAAATGGCCGAGATGGCCAGGAAGTTGAAGAATGCTACCGACCGCTGCGAGTTTCTTGAAAAAGAACGTTGAGCGGAGCAAGAGGACCTGAAGAAGGACACCGCCGAAGCCGAGGATACCCGCTCCACGATGAGAGCTATAAAGGAGGAGCTATGTCAAGCCGGGGATATCGCGGCCGGAAAGCCCTTTCTGCTACGGAGGAAGTTCATGGATCCGAAGTATGCTCAGTTGGATTGGCTGTGGGGTGTAGAGTATGCTTATCTGGACTTAGCGGCAAGTGCCATGGACGCGGTCGAGTACTTCCAAGGTCAAAAGGATCATGGAAGGGAAGAGCTATTTTGGTCGCAGTTCCGTAATCCAGAGCGTCCACTTCCATTAACCGATCGGTTAGCCGAATGGGCTGAGCTAAATAAGTTGTCCGGACTTGCCATGAAGGATGTCGTGACTCATTTGTGGCCGAAAAGGCCCGAGCCAAAGAGTTATTTTGGCTTGGGGCTGCAGTTCCTTGGTGCGGTGCCGCATATCGATGCAAAGAAGCGGTCGGCAAGCAAAGAGGGTGCGCGGATGGCTCTTGCCTGTGTCAAAACATACTAGGCAAAGATGAAGGCCACCGACATTGCATCCCCGGATTCGTACGGAAGCCGAGTACCTACCGAGCACTATTTTGAGGAAGTCCTGCAGGGCGCTCGTTTAATAGAGACGCAGTGCTTGAAGGATATTATGTTCTAATGACATGTATGATTTGTGAAACGATGTTTCAATATAATATAAGGGCTTTTTATACTTGTGCGTTCAAGTATTGAAATACCTCCTCTGTGGCCGTTAATGTATATGTGTATATAACCTGAAAGTTGGCAGTCTTCGGCTTCAGCCCCCACGCACATAGTGCGCGGGTGTTTGCAAAAAAAGCACATTTTCACACTTAATCCAACGTCTTCATCCTGTGAAGGAGGTGATAGCGTAGCAAACTATGCAGCCGGACTATAATGCTTTATCGCTTTCACTTAGCCATAGGAGTTGGATGGTGGGGCTACTATATAGCCCATAGGGGCACCGCGCTCTCCGAATTCGGGGCGCGTATGTGCCTGACCGGGAAATGGTCCTTCGTTAATGCGGAGGAAATTCTAAACATTCTGGTGGGTCATCGAGTGGTTGACCAGTCTCATGCTATATCATGATAGTCAGTTTTCGGCTTTCTCTACTGAGGTGCTCACCAGGTCGAACCGGGGCACAATCGCAGTAGTTCTCCTGGTGTCGCGTTAGCCGATAGAGCGGAACGTAAGGCAGCAAAACACAGGAGCCGGGCAAACCCAACATTTGACCAAAGACATGATTCGGAGCTGATCCATATAAGGCCTAACTCGAGACGCCGAACACTCCCTAAGGTATTCGGTCTTTATGAAAACGGGCAGAACAATGCCCTAAGCCCCTAGTGTCCAGGTACGCGCAAAAATTTCTGACGCGGCCGATGCCAAAACGCCAGCCTCCTCCTCGGTTATAGCAAGAAACTGGGGGATGTGTATCAACAAGAGACAGTAAAAAAGGTTTACACAGGGTCTTAATCTGAAAAGAATCATTGCAACGGGTCCCTACTGCACGTCTGCGCCTGTATCTCCGTTGTGCCATATCCTGGACGGGTGTAGCACGGTGTTCATCTGTAGAAGAGGAGAACTTAGTTGAAGAAAGGTTGTGCAAAAATGTACTTTATATTAAATAAACAGAGTACGATTCGAAAAGCGAATAAAATTGAGCTTTATTGTCTCTTGTTGTACATGCATGCAGCCCCTTGTACGGGGGTGTGCGGCTAGCAAGCCCCTCGTTTATTTATACCGGACTCGCCTAACCGTGTCCGGGGTCTGAATGACCTGATTAGGTGCTTTGATCAGCAAAGCCGGATTGGTGTGTGGCTGTAAAGGCAGTCTCACGTTCTTCTGTATTCGAGGAACAATCGAACTTTCCCTTTAATTAGATGATGCCGCATGGACCGGGCATTTTAAGTGTAAGAGATGCATAATGCGGTATTGCGTTAAAGCGGGCGAAAGCTTCACGTCCCAATAGTGCTTGATAGCTACTTTTGAATGGGGCAATGTGGAAGGTGAACTTTTCGCGGCGGAAGTTGTCGGATGAGCCAAACACAACTTCAAGCAGTAGGGAGCCCGTACAATGGGCATATAGGCCTGGCATTACCCCCTTGAAGGAGGTGTTGCTGTGGCGTATTTTGGTTGGGTCTATCCCCATTTTGTGGATTGTGTCCTGATATAGCAGGTTTAGATCACTACCGCCATCCATTAGGACTTCTCTGAATTGGAGTCCGTTGATTATAGGATCTAATATCATGGCAGTCCATCCTGCGTTCCGGATACTTTCGGAGTAATCCTGATGATCAAAGGTGATTGGTTTTGACAACCAATGTCGGGACTCCACCGGGATAGGCCGTGCGGCGCGTATTTCTATGGGCGCCGCTCTGATTTTCCCTTTTGTCACTTGAAGTGAGTTTACTGTTTTGACTTCTTGTGGGAAATTCTTTTGTTTTTCGGTGCTCTGCTTGTGGGGTTCGTCATCATCCTCGCTTGGTGTGTCGAGCCCCTTGTGTTCGGCACTGAGTTTGCCGGACTACTTGAAGACCCTACAATCTCTGTGGGTATGGTTTGCATGCTTCCCGGGGGTACTGTGGATTTGGCATATTTTGTCCAAGATTTTTTTTAGGTTTGATAGCTCGTGGCTGTTATCCTTGAGGGGCAGTTTTTTATGATTCTGCCGAGAGCTTTTGAATCCGGCGTTGACCGCCGTGCTCTTCGGGCTGTTTCCCCTTGTCCGGCACTGGTCCTTGCTGCGTCGTCATTTCCCATTTCCATCCTTGACTTCGGACGTACTTGGTTCACTGGTACTGCACCTTGCCAGCCTGCTATCCTCTCCCGTGCAAAAGAGGGTCATGAGGCTTGTTAATGCGGCCATTGTTCTTGGCTTTTCCTGGCCGAGGTGTCTGGCGAGCCATTCGTCTCGGACGTTATGTTTGAAAGCTGCTAAGGCTTTGGCTTCCGGACAGTTGACTATTTGGTTCTTTTTGGTGAGAAACCTATTCCAGAATTTTTGGGCTGACTCTCCGGGCTGTTGGGTTATGTGACTTAAATCGTCTGCGTCCGGAGGTCGGACATAGGTCCCTTGAAAATTGGCCCGAAAAGTATCCTCGAGCTCTTCCCAACTTCCAATAGTGTTTTCGGGGAGGCTTTTAAGCCAGTGTCGTGCTGGCCCTTTGAGCTTGAGGGGTAAGTATTTTATGGCGTGGAGATCATCTCCTCTAGCCATGTGTATGTGGAGGATGTAATCCTCAATCCAGACTCCCGGGTCTGTTGTTCCGTCGTATGCCTCTATGTTTATGGGTTTAAATCCCGCTGGAAGTTCGTGATCCAGCACCTCATCGGTGAAACATAGGGGATGTGTGGCACCCCTATATTTGGGTGTGCCGTGATGTCCGGATAATTGGCGTGTTGCATTGCTTAGAAGAGCCTGCTTTCTTGGCCCGTAGATGGACCTAACTGGGCCATCCGTTTGATGCGAATCCTTAGGCGGATCGTGCACCAGCTTGTGTGTGGCGCTGCTTGCTGCTCTAAGCTTGTCATGTGGTCGTCTATCCGACCGGGCAGCCTCTTTGTTCTTTGATTGCGGGGGCTCTAAGGCCTCCTCATCGAATTCAGGCAGTAGTTTGCCTTTCGGGTAGCTCTTTGTTTGGCGACTGTCGCCGTATTTGTCTGCGGTGTTGAATACTTTGCTCCATCTGATTCTGAGTGCATCTTCCGCTGTTTTGAGCTTCTGCTTCTGCTTTTTCTGGCTACGCGCAGTTGTGACCAGCCTTTTGTGGAGGTTCTTCTACTCCAACAACTTGTCCGGTGTGAGATTGTCCGGACTGTCATCTTCGCCGGGGGCGGGTTGTTTATCCAAGTTGTCCTGTTCGGACGGTTGTTCGATGGCATGTTCGTCGTGCACTGGTGAGACCTGCTCTATGGCTGGGTCTGTATGGCCGCCGTCTCTGTCGAGGCGGGACTTTGTGCGGCGCTTTCGTCGTCGTCTTGACTGCTTTTTGAGGGATTTATCCTTCGTAGCGTCCTGTTGTTCCTCGTCGTCACTTCGTTTAGGTGTATCCACCATGTATACATCGTGAGTTGGGGTGGTTGTCCAACACCCTATAGGTGCTGGTTCTTGGTTGTCTCCTGCATCGTCGTCCATACCATCGATGTCGTCGGAGTCGAAGTCGAGTATGTCGGTTAAATCATCGACAGTGCCTACAAAGTGGGTGGTGGGTGGGCGTTGAATTTCTTTGACGTCCGCATCCCAACCTTCCTGACCATAGTCCGGCCAGGGCTCTCCTGATAAAGAGAGAGACTTTAGTGAATTCAGGATGTCGCCAAAGGGCGAGTGCTGAAAGATGTCCGCGGCAGTGAACTCCATAACCAGCGCCCAATCGGATTTGATTGGCAGGGGCGCGGGAGGTTTGGAGTCCGGAAAGGAGTCCGGCAGCTCGGAGTCACGGGCTTTGCGAAGGACAGGGATGGTGTTCGGCTCAATCGCCGTAGAGATCATAGCCCCCGAGGCGGTGTCCAGCCAGTCGTCCTCGACCGGCGAAGTCGGCTCCAAGCTAGGGGTCGGAGCGGACGCTGGTCCGGCCTCCAGGGTACTGTCCGATGGCAGAGCTAGATCATACCCATCGAGACAGTGCGGCGCGTTTGGCTGTGGCTCAAATCCGTCGAAGATCAAGTCTCCGCGGATGTCAACCGTGTAGTTCAAACTCCCAAATCTGACCTGATGGCCAGGGGCGTAGCTTTCGATCTGCTCTAGATGGCCAGGTGAATTGGCCCGCAGTGTGAAGCCGCCGAGTACGAAGATCTGTCCGGGGAGAAAAGTCTCACCCTGGATCGCGTCGTTGTTGATGATCGAAGGAGCCATCGGGCCTAAAGGTGACGACACAGGAACTCTCAATGAAAGCACCAATGTCGGTGTCAAAACCGGCGGATCTCGGGTAGGGGCTCCCGAACTGTGCGTCTAGGCGGATGGTAACAGGAGACAAGGGACACGATGTTTTTACCCAGGTTCGGGCCCTCTCGATGGAGGTAAAACCATACTCCTGCTTGATTAATATTAATGATATGGGTAATACAAGAGTAGATCTACCACGAGATCAAAGAGGCTAAACCCTAGAAGCTAGCCTATGGTATGATTGTTGTTCGTCCTACGGACTAAAACCCTCCGGTTTATATAGACACCGGAGAGGGCTAGGGTTACATAGGGTCGGTTACAATGGTAGGAGATCTACATATCCGTGTCGCCAAGCTTGCCTTCCACGCCAAGGAAAGCCCCATCCGGACACGGGACAAAGTCTTCAATCTTGTATCTTCATAGTCTAGGAGTCTGGCCAAAGATGATAGTTCGGCTATCCAGACACCCCCTAGTCCAGCACTCCCTCACAGGAGTTGGAGTATTTTTCACGGAGGAAAAGGCAGACCCTATGTTAGTAATAATATCTTCAAGTTTACCGATTCTTGTAGAATCTAGATTTATTCTTTCGTTAACTATAGGTTCTTTCTCCTTCAAAAATTTCAAAGTAGATCCAACCCTAGATCCATATTGGGTAATTTGGTTATGGATGTTTTTATCCAAATTTTCAATCAACTCAATAGTGGCAACTTTATTTTCAATAATTTCAAGCCTTTGCATCACATGTTCTAGAGTTAAAATAGTCCCATTAACCAAGAGAGGAGGTGGACCAAACAAATCCAACATAGCATTATAAGCATCAAAGGTATGGCTATCCAGTAAATTCCCTCCGGTAATGGTATCAAGAATGCATCTATTCCAAGGAGTAACACCTACGTAAAAATTGCGAAGAAGAACGGAAGTAGAAAGCTTCCTAGTAGATCTATTTTGAGCATTGCAAATTCTATGCCCAGCGTCTTCTAGATTTTCTCCCTCCCTTTGCTTAAAATTAAGAATTTCATGTTCGGGAGTAATAACGAGGATAGGAGGACTAGCCATAACGACGAACACACAAGAGCCAAACGAAAGAGAGGAGAACGGAAAGGAGAGGGCAAATAAAACGGCAAGGGTGAAGTGGGGGAGAGGAAAATGAGAGGCAAAAGGCAAATAATGTAATGCGAGGGAGATGAGTTTGTGGTGGGTACTTGGTATGTCTTGACTTGAGCAAAGACCTCCCCGGTAACGGCGCCAAAAATCCTTCTTGCTACCTCTTGAGCATTGCGTTGGTTTTCCCTTGAAGAAGAAAGGGTGATGCAGCAAAGTAGTGTAAGTATTTCCCTCAGTTTTTGAAAACCAAGGTATCAATCCAGTAGGAAGCTCCTCAAAAGTCCACGCACCTACACAAACAAACAAGAACCTCGCAACCAATGCAATAAAGGGCTGTCAATCCCTTCATGGAAACTCGCAAAAGTGAGATCTGATAGAGATAATAAGATAAGATAAATATTTTTGGTATTTTTATGATATAGATTGGAAAGTAAAAGATGCAAATAAAAGATAGATGAAAAACTTATATTATAAAAGATAGACCCGGGGCCATAGGTTTCACTAGTGACTTCTCTCATGATAGAATAAGAATTACGGTGGGTGAACAAATTACTGTCGAGGAATTGATAGAAAAGTGCATAGTTATGAGATTATCTAGGCATGATCATGTATATAGGCATCACATTCGCAACAAGTAGATCGAAATGATTATGCATCTACTACTATTACTCCACACATCGATCGACTCCTTCCTGGATCTAGAGTATTAGGTTCATAAGAACTGAATAACGCATTAAGAAAGATGACATGATGTAGAGGGATAAACTCATGCAATATGATATAAACCCCATCTTTCTATCCTCGATGGCAACAATACAATACGTGCCTTGCTGCCCCTGTTGTCACTGGGAAAGGACACCGCAAGATTGAACCCAACGCTAAGCACTTCTCCTATTGCAAGAAAGATCAATCTAGTAGGCCAAACCAAAATGATAATTCGAAGAGACTCGCAAAGATAACCAATCACACATAAAATAATTCAGAGAAGATTCAATTATTTCTCATAGATAAACTTGATCATAAACACACAATTCATCGTATCTCGACAAACAAACCGCAAAAAGCGTTACATCGAATAGATCTCGAAGAAGATCGAGGAGAACTTTGCATTGAGATTCAAAGAGAGAGAAGAAGCCATCTAGCTACTAACTATGGACCCCAAGGTCTGTGGTAAACTACTCACAACTCACCAGAGAGGCCTTGGACATGATGTAGAGGCCCTCTGTGGTCGATTCCCCCTCCAGCGTAGCGCCGGCGAAGGCTCCAAGATGGGATCTCGCGGATACAGAAGGTTGCGGCGATGGAATTAGGTTTTCGTGGTACTCCTGGATGTTCTTGGGGTATGTGGATATATATAGGAGGAAGAAGTAGGTCGTTGGAGCAACGAGGGGCCCACGAGGGTGGGGGGAGCGCCCACCCCCATAGGGTGCACAGGGCACCCTCGTGGCCGCCTCTTTGACTTCATGACATCCACTCCAAGTCTCCTGGTTTGCAATTGTTCCAAAAAGATCACTCCCGAAGGTTTCATCCCGTTTGAACTCCGTTTGATATTCCTTTTCTTCGAAACACTGAAATAGGCAAAAAAAACAGCAATTTGGGCTGGGCCTCGGTTTAGTAGGTTAGTCCCAAAAATGATATAAAAGTGTAGAGTAAAGCCCATAAACATCCAAAACAGGTAATATAATAGCATGGAACAATCAAAAATTATAGTTACGTTGGCGACGTATCAACGAGTAGGGCGTCCGAATGGCATGGGGTGGTGGCTTGCCCGATGGATGAACGGATGCATGCCCCCAAAGAGTTCTCGAGTACAATGCGGGACCCACTAGATGTCATGTCTACTAGACCAATATCGTAGGCTTGAGGATACCTCTTCCGCGTGTTCGCATGCCATGCCAGCGCGTGCATGTAACTTCACTTAATTTTGTCAACCATCACGCCTCCCCTGACCTTCGCCTCCCTCGCGCGGTCGCGCCCTTCGAAACTTCAGATGGCTATAAATGAGCAATTTTTTTCCCACTCCGCATGCATGATACTCCCTTTGGTCCTTTTTACTCCGCGTAAGATTTGTGTCAAGTAATAGTTTGCAAAGTTTTAGACCAAATTTATAATACAAATATTGTCGGTGTCGAAACCGGTGGATCTCGGGTAGGTTCCGAACTGTGCGTCTAAGGCTCATGGTAACAGGAGGTGAGTGACTCAATGTTTACCCAGGATTGGGCCTTCTCTATGGAGGCAATACCCTACTTCCTGCTTGATTGATCTTGATGATATGAGTATTACAAGAGTTGATCTAGCACGAGATCGTAGAGGCTAAACCCTAGAAACTAGCCAATGATTATGATTGTTGTTGTCCTTCAGACGAAACCCTCCAGTTTATATAGACACCGGAGGGGGTTAGGGTTACACAGAGTCGCTTACAGAGAAGGAAATCTACATATCCGAATTGCCAAGCTTGCCTTCCACGCAAAGGAGAGTCCCACCCGGACACGGGACGAAGTCTTCAATCTTGTATCTTCATAGTCCAACAGTTCGACTTAAGCATATAGTCCGGCCATCCGAGGCCTCCTAATCCTGGACTCCCTCAGTAGCCCCTGAACCAGGCTTCAATGAAGATGAGTCCGGCGCGCAGATTGTCTTCGGCATTGCAAGGCGGGTTCCTTCTCCGAATACTCCAAAGGAGATCTTGAACACAAGAATTGTTTTCGGCTCTGCAAAACAAATTCCACATACCATCGTAGAGAGCACAATATTCCACAAATCTAATATGCTGACAACTTTTTCATAGCGTGACATCACGTCACGGCCCGGTCATTATTCAAACCGTTTTTCTCAAACTGCTACTGCACACCTTGCGAGGCGGTTTTATTGGCACATCTTGTCGAAGCAGAGATCGTGTCCCCTTATCACTGGATTCTCATCAATACGGGTGTGGGTAACCCAACCGCGCCATTAGCACGACTGTCGGTGTCAAAACCAGCGGACTTCGGGTAGGGGGTCCCAAACTGTGCGTCTAGGCGGATGGTAACAGGAGACAAGGGATACGATGTTTTTACCCAGGTTCGGGCCCTCTCGATGGAGGTAAAACCCTACTCCTGCTTGATTGATATTGATGATATGGGTAGTACAAGAGTGGATCTACCACGAGATCAAGGAGGCTAAACCCTAGAAGCTAGCCTATGGTATGATTGTTGTTCTGTCCTATGGACTAAAACCCTCTAGTTTATATAGACACCGGAGAGGGCTAGGGTTACACAGAGTCGGTTACAATGGTAGGAGATCTACATATCTGTGTCGCCAAGCTTGCCTTCCACGCCAAGGAAAGTCCCATCCGGACATGGGACGAAGTCTTCAATCTTGTATCTTCATAGTCTTGGAGTCCGGCCGATGATGATAGTTCGGCTATCCGGACACCCCCTAGTCCAGGACTCCCTCAGTAGCCCCTGAACCAGGCTTCAATGACGACGAGTCCAGCGCGCATATTGTCTTCGGCATTGCAAGGCGGGTTCCTCCTCCGAATAATTCATAGAAGATTGTGAACACCAGGATAGTGTCCGACTTTGCAAAATAAATTCCACATACCACCGTAGAGAGAATAATATTTACACAAGTTTAATCTGCTGACGTATTCTGTGGCGTGACGTCACACCACAACCAAGCCTTTACTCGAATTATTTTTATTATTCCACCTCAGCGCATTTAGCGAAGCGGTTTCCCTGGCACGTCTTGTCGAAGCAGAGATCGTGTTCCCCTTATTCCGGGATTCCCATCAATACAGACGTGGGTAACCCAACCGCGCCATTGATTGCGGCGCTTGGGAGATAAGCGAATTTTACCAGGCCGGTGGGGACGCATAGTTTCGTCCGCCCATATATAAGGGGATAAGGATCCACCTTTTTTACCTACGCCTTCTTCCTCCTTTGCTTATCCATCTCCGCGCACTCGAGCTCCAGCGCCCAAGTCCGCACATCTCACCTCGACCTTCTCTAGACATGTCTGGAGCGGGAGGCCAGTGGATGGCCTCCTCCGTTACGGAGGGGCAAATCAAGAAGCTGCGTAGCGCGGGATATCTGTCCAGCGACATCGCGCACCGGCTCCCCGACGAGGGGCAGCTCATCCCCACCACCGGGCCCCATGAGAGGATGGTATTCCTTCCCCATTTCCTCCGCAGACTGGGCTTCCCACTCCACCCCTTTGTCCGGGTGAACAAGAAGCTCAAGCTTGTCAATGTGATCCAGGTCATGCTCGTCCGCCGGATTCTCCCCTGCCAACAACGGGACTTCAATTTGTGGGAGTTTGATCCGGCACAACACCGGACCTTGAGCGGGCTCTTCGACACTACGTACGAAGATGCCTGGAGGGTGCTGTTCAAGGGCGCCGAAGCTCCCGCATCCGCTACCGAAGATTGCGGATTCAGCTCGCAGCGTCCAACTGGTGAGGTAAGCCATGTTATCCTTTATGGTACACGTGCTCTTCATGTTTTGACTTTATGCAGGATCTAAACTCCCAACACCTTTAACAGGCCTGGCAAGCAACGTCCGGACAGGTTAACTGTCCGGCTCCTCTTCCAGAAGACCCAGCGGATGCCCATCTAACAGGGCTGCTGGTCCCGGCACTTTACGTAGTCCCGGAGAAGAAGGCCAAGAAGAAGGCCACGGGAACCCAAAGGAGTTCTCGGTGTCAGGTGGTATCGGATTCATCGTTCGATGACAACGAGTTGGACTCCTCCCATGAGGACGAGGAAGAGAAGAAAGAGGCCTCTCCCCCAGCGGGGGGAGAGAAGAAGAGGAAGGCCTCCCCAACGAGGGAGGCCGAAGGGTCCAAGAAGGGAAGGACCCTTCCCCCGGACTGTTCCGCCAACGTCGGCGATAGCGACGAGGAGTGGCCCTCAAGGGCCAAGCCCCTGGCGAGATCGTAAGTATCCGGCTACTCATAGCAAGAGATGATGCAAACAAGAGCAACACATCAAGGCAAGTTTAAATGAGGCCGGGAACAACATATAACAATTCCGGTAAGTCCTCATATGCAACTTTCAAAGTTGGTCCAAATCTGAACAAACATTAAGTTGAAGTTATTAAACAGCAAGTTAAAATGCACCAAGATGATCTACATGAAATTCTAGTCAAGTTACATATAAAGTTCATTTAGTTCGGAGCTACGGCCTAGAAGATATGAGCAAAACAAGTTAAACATGGCATTGATGCAAAATGCACCCAAACATAAAGAAAACACCTCAAAACAAGGATGCAACATGGTAATATGAAACAACATGCAAAATCAAGCATGTTTCATATAGAGCACACTCAAAACGGAGCAACGGTGCAACACATACACCCTATACAAGGCATAACAACAATCTGTCCAAACCAGCAACTAGGCATATTGCAAGCATCAAAACAATATGCTACAGCACCCCAACATAATAACAAAAGGCATGGGCATGAAGTACAGGTAAAGCATGACAAAAGATGAACACTGAGCTATCTCCAGAAATCACTAGAACATGCTCCAAAACACATGGCAAAATTGCAAATAATAACAGTTTCAGACTTATCAGGAAATAACATCAGGTTGAAATGTTTAGCGCTATCAAACAACATGTTACAGGAACTTAACATGGCAAACAAAAGCATGGCATGAATATAATAATCTAATATAACAAAAGTCCCTTACTGACCATGAGCCAAAAGGGCACACAAAATATGATGGCACCCATGTAAACATGGCAAGTTATATGACAGATTCATACATGGCAGGAACAACAATAAGTAGGCATGTTGGTGAGCTTGAATCACTCACCACAGAGCAATACATGGCATGGCAAGGAAATCAGCAGAAAGAATACATGTTTATGAAGCTAAACATGGCGAGAACAAGTACATAGGGTACATGGATCACTAGCAAAACACATGGCAAAACTGAACTCAAAGTTAACAGGCTGACAGCAACATTATTTAGCAACTTTAGAGCAAGATTACAACTAGTTACAGCAAGCTATAAATGCAACCAGGGGCATGGATGGATAGAGCATGACATGTAGTACAAAACATCCTTAGTGAACATCTCCAGATTATGCATAGAATGACTTGTAGCAGCAAAATATAACAGAATCAGCCTAGCAAAATAGCAACAGCAAGTACCCTACTTCACGAGCTCGATGCACTCAGTACAAGAATCACAAAAATACATGGATGGCACCACTGTAAAGATGGCATGACATATCACAAAAAAACATGTAGGCATCAACCTCATAGGATGCACACATCAAACATGGCAAAAATGACAAATCATCAAGTTATAACAGTTTCAGCAGGTTAACATCATATAGCACTCTTGCGATGATGATTCAGGCATCAAGATGGACACAAATGAACATGATGCAATGGAATGAAATGAATAACTCGTTGAGATGAACAATTTGACATATTACACGCATGAAACGGAGCTGTACACAAGGAGTTATGATGCGATGAACATGGCACGAAAATGTTAAAATCCAGGGACAGACGAAAAACGAGGTCAACCTTCGGGATTTCATATCTGGATCCGAGGCGGCACGAGAACCGAGGATCGCTGGGGAGGTCGCCGGAGTTGGAGAAAAAAGGTGCCGGCGGGTTGGAGCGGCGAGATCCGGCCCTCCCGTGGCCGGATCTGGCCGGAGGTGGAGGAGGAGGCGCGGGCGGCCTCGAGCGTGGGCCGGCGATGTCGTGCGCTCCGGCGGCCGGAACTGCAGGCGCGGGCGCCAGCCGGAGTTGAAGGCAGTGGTGAGGCGCTGGCGGGACGGGGCTGCGGGGCCGGCGACCAGCAGGAGGAGGCGGAGGACGGGCACGGCGGCGGAGGCGGAGGCCGGCGGCGGGGACCTGCGGTGAACGGGGCAGCGGCCGGCGGCGGGGCTCGCTGCCGGCGGCGGCGGAGCCCAGCGGACGGCGGCGCGGAGATCCGCGGCGGCGCGCGGGCGAGCCGCGGGGCGACGGAGGCGGAGGCGGACGGGCTTCGGCGGCCCCGCGCGGGCCTGGCGGGCCGGCGGCGGCGCGGGCGCCGGGGCCACGTGGCAGCGCGCCATTGGCTACGGACGGCGGCGAAGATGTGTCCAACGCGGACGGACATGTCCGGGCGCGGAGGAGGGCGATTTTTAGGGTTAGGGTGGAATTCATCCGTGAATTTGGACGGGGAGGGCATATTTATAGATAGAGGGAGCTAGGAGAGTCCAAATGGGGTGCGGTTTTCGCCCACACGATCGTGATCGAACGACCGAGAGCATGGATGGGGTTAGGATGGGTTTTGGACCACTTTGAAGGGGTGTTGGGCTGCAAGACAAAAGAGGCTTTTACGGTTACCCGGTTAACCGTTGGAGTATCAAACGACCTCCAAATGGCACGAAACTTGACAGGCGGTCTACCGGTGCTATACCAAGGCCGCTTGGCAAACCTCGGGCCATTCCGAGAAAGTTTAACACTCGCACATGAAAAGAGGCAAAAGGGGGAACGCCGGAGGACATAGGAGTGCCGGATTGCAAAACGGACAACGGGGAAAATGCTCGGATGCAAGAAACGAACACGTATGCCAATGCGATTCACATGATGACATGATATGAAATCCAGATGATGACATGGCAAAGTGCAACACGCAAGCAAATGACATGGCAACGACGGCAAACAACTGGCAGACACCTGGCGCATCGGATCCGGGGCGTTACAACACTCCTCCACTAACAAGAGATCTCGTCCCGAGATCTTAGGACCGAGACGGAGGGGAAAAGGGATGAGGTGAAACAAGACCTCAAGAGAAGAAGCAAAGAATCGAGAGCACTCGAGAAGAAAAGAGGAGCGACGAGCATGACAAGAATCGAAAGCTCACGGAATCAGATAGACTATGAAACCACTCCAGTTAGAACGAGATAAGAAACGAATAAGACTGAAAGGATTTAGGCAGCACTCCGGCTGAACATGGAAAGAATAGAACATGAACTTGAGAGGATGGAAATGATACTTGATGAATACATGACACAAAACCTCCGGAAAGACTTGAAAGAGTTGAATGAAAAGAACGGAGAAGAAAATGACAACTTGTGCCACGAATGAAATTGAAAGCATCTTTAGAAGAAAGGATTGAACGGAGTTGTTGAGAAAATCAACATCGAAAAGAATAGGCTTGTTGTGGACTTATGGATAACATCTCAAAATTATGAGGTGATAACCAACCACAAGCGGAAAAGATTAAATAGCTGAGAGAATGAAGAAAAGCAAAACTCCACTTCAAAAGAATACGAAGAATTAATTGCACTTCGAGATGCGATAAGAAAAGATACTTGAACTCCACCAACAAAATCTTGATGAACTCTTGAAGAATGAATTAAATCATGAAGAACCACCATGAAGAACTCCGGTGACAAAAGGATGACGAGATAAAATGCAGGATGAAAGAATAAGATGAGCCTTGCGATGATTTAGATGGAGGTTCCGACGAAATGGCCGAGGAAATTAGAACACTTGGAACTAGAATTTATTCCTCAAGAACAAACTCTGAAGAAAAGGGATTACTCGCTTGGATGAAATAAGAATAAGATTTATTGTATGCTTATCCTTCTTCAAATTAAATTGATGACAAGCAACGGATTTTTCATACTACTGATTCTTCTTGAAAAGGATTAAGGGGGTTATAGCACGAAACTTGAGAAAGTCTTCATGAACCACCGATAGGATTCGAAAGAACGAATGGATTAAAAAGATAATCAAGGAAAAAGAATCTGAAAGAACCACCGTTAGAATTCGAAAGTGACTGATGAAAGAGACTGGATCACCGGGAAGAATTAGAAAAACAAATATGCTAGAGGGGATTTAGATGCAAACGAACAAAGAGATCATGAGCGGATTAAAGAACACTTGAATGAAGCACCGGGATAAATAGAGAACGATAACTGGAATGATGGCCTCCAGTGAAAAGAGATGGAAAAACAACTCATGACATACTCCGGATGGTTGAGAAAAGAATAACTGACAAATGGAATAATTCGAGAGGATAACATAAAACTAGAACCACAAATCTTCGAGAGAGAGGGCAAGATTTAGAGGAAAAAACTCTTCTTCGGTCTTCAAATGTTGAGAATGATGACGAGAAACAACACCAAAAATTACTGAGATACACTGGGAGAATGAAAAGCAGAGAGGTTGAGGCAACCATGAAAATGATTTGAAATCGATCTCGGGGAAGCATGTGACTGATGGAATCCATTCTTACATCACACTTTGAAAAGAATTTGAGAATAACTCCGGGGGAATTAGAAGAGTCAGGTAAGATCCTGGGAAAAGACCTGTGGGTTAGGGCCCACTAAAAGAAAACACCGTTGGAAAGAGATGTTGAACAGATAGATGATGCACCGGAACTATTGAAATATTTGAATGAGGTGACAACCTTGAATTAATTGGAACACTGACGAATCTCCTGAGATGTCTTCCGAACTCCGGAATGATAAACTGGTGAGAGGCGAACGAGCAAGGAAAACACTTGATCCGAGGAAAAGAATATAATCACTACTGAAAATTAGAATTGAATCCACCGGAGAAGAAAAAGAGATGAAGAATGACGAACGAGATGAGAATTCACCGGTTGAAATAATTGAGGGAAGACTGAAGAGGATCCGCACGAATGAAATTGATGCTCGAAAGAGACTCAGGCTCTGGCAAGAAGAGGGTGGGAGGGCGGGAAAACAAAGGCAACTTGGAAGGGGGAACTGACGAATATCTTGAAGAGAAAACACCGGTTGAAATCATTGAGGAAAAAAGCAAAGGCTTCAAACGAGTAGGATGGATACTTGATTACGGACTCCTGTTCCAAGAAGAAAAAGGGGTGGGCGGGTGGGAAAAAATAAAACAACTGAGGATTGAACTTGGCAACGATGAAGAGGCTCGAGTCAACTTGACGAGAAAAGCACCGGATGAAAAGAGCTGAGGAACAACGATCAGAAAACCAAACTGCGTGATCCTAAAGAAAAATTTGAAGGGGAAGAGGAGAAATTCAAAACACCTACGTCAAGATTCCTCACCAGAGCGATGAAGGGGCTGAGGAGTAAAAAGAATTCGTACTCTCCGATATAACTAGACTGTGAAATCAGTTTTCTTCTAGACTCAACAACGGCCGAACTACACGATCAATCAAGGGGGCTCCTAGGGTTGGTCGAGGCTCTGATACCAACTTGTCATGCCCAATATGCGACCCTATCCAAAAGGAACTCGAAGGTCCCACCAAGGATAGACCCGCATATTGAAACGCTTTTGCAAGGTGGATATCATTACATCAACATTACATAATAGAAAGGGATACATACATAAGGCACACAATGCCGCACGAATACAACATCATCTTACATCAGAGCACCATCCGACTACGGATGAACCACAAACAGAAATTTAAACGACATCCACCCTGCTAGCCCAGGCTGCCGACCTGGAACCTATCCCCTAATCGAAAAAGAAATAGAAGAAGAACTCCAAACAAGCAAACATCGCTCTCGTGTCATGATCATCGCATAACCTGTACCTGCAACTGTTGTTGTAGTAATCTATGAGCCACGAGGACTCATCAATCGCATTACCATGGGTATCAAGACTAGCAAAGCTTAATGGGAAATGAAGGGGTAAAGTGGTGAGGTTGCAGCAGCGACTAAGCAATGTATGGTGGCTAACATACGCAAATAAGAGTGAGGAGAGAAGCAAAGGAATAGTCGTGAAGCTAGCAATGATCAAGAGGTGATCCTGAACTCCTACTTTTGTCAAACCTAACCCAAAAACCGTGTTCACTTTTCGGATTCCGCCGAAAAGAGACCATCATGGCTACACACGCGGTTGATGCATTTTAATTCGAATCTGGTGTCAAGTTATCTACAACCGGACATTAACAAATTCCCATCTGCCACATAACCGCGGGCACGACTTTCAAAAGATAATACCCTGCAGGGGTGTCCCAACTTATCCTATGATAAGCTCTCGCGATCAACGAAGGATATACCTTCTCCCAGGAAGAACCGATCAGTCTCGGATTCCTAGTTTACAAGACATTTCGACAATGGTAAAACAAGACCAACAAAGCCGCCCGAATGTGCCAACAAATCCTGATAGGAGCTGCACATATCTCGTTCGCAGGGCACACCGGATTGTCCAAACTTCCGGTAGGCCATCCCAGAGTTGCCCCTGGTGGCCACCAGCGGCTGACAGGTTGGACCAACACTCACGACGAGCACTGGCCCGGGGGGGGGGGTAAAAATAAGAGGACCCTCGGGAGCACGACTCCCAAGGGAAAAAGGGCTAGGTGAGGCAAATGGTAAAACCAAGGTTGGGCCTTGCTGGAGGAGTTTTATTCAAAGCGAACTATCGAGGCGGTCCCATAAATCACCCGACCGCGTAAGGAACGCAAAATCCGGGAACATAACACCGATATGACGGAAACTAGGGCAGCAAGAGTGGAACAAAACACCAGGCATAAGGCCGAGCCTTCCACCCTTTACCAAGTATAAAGATGCATTAATAATATAAGAGATATTGTGATATCCCAACATAACCCTGTCCACCATGGAGCAATCTTCAACTTCACCTGCATCTAACAACGCTATAAGAGGGGCTGAGCAAAGCGGTAACATAGCCAAACAACGGTTTGCTAGGAAGGGTGTCAAAGGTTAGAGGTTCATGGCAATTTGGGAGGCTTGAAGAACAAGTTACAGGAAGCGCAGCAAAGCGATAGAACAAAGCAACTAGCATAGCAATGATAGTAGTGAGATCCAGGGTAGCGGTTATCTTGCCTGAAATCCCGCAAGGAAGAAGAACGAGTCCATTAAGAAGATGAAGCCACGAAGATGAACCAAGCATAGACGAACGAATCCTCATGATCGCAGCGAAACGGGAACTATCGAGAAGAAGCACACAACATGGTAAACACACCACACATAGACAAGACATGAAGCACAACAAGCATGATGCATGACAAAGCTACATGAGGCTACTCATGGCAAGAGATGATGCAAACAAGAGCAACACATCAAGGCAAGTTTAAATGAGGCTGGGAACAACATATAACAATTCCGGTAAGTCCTCATATGCAAGTTTCAAAGTTGGTCCAGATCTGAACAAACATTAAGTTGAAGTTATTAAACAGCAAGTTAAAATGCACCAAGATGATCTACACGAAATTCTAGTCAAGTTACATATAAAGTTCATTTAGTTCGGAGCTACGGCCTAGAAGATATGAGCAAAACAAGTTAAACATGGCATTGATGCAAAATGCACCCAAACATCAAGCAAACACCTCAAAACAAGGATGCAACATGGTAATATGAAACAAAATGAAAAATCAAGCAAGTTTCATATAGAGCACACTCAAAACGGAGCAACTGTGCAACACATACACCCTATACAAGGCATAACAACAATCTGTCCAAAACAGCAACTAGGCATATTGCAAGCATCAAAATAATATGCTACAGCACCCCAACATAATAACAAAAGGCATGGGCATGAAGTACAGGTGAAACATGACAAAAGATGAACACTGAGCTATCTCCAGAAATCACTAGAACATGCTCCAAAACACATGGCAAGATTGCAAATAATAACAGTTTCAGACTTATCAGGAAATAACATCAGGTTGCAATGTTTAGAGCTATCAAACAACATGTTACAGGAACTTAACATGGCAAACAAAGGCATGGCATAATCGACTAATCTCATATAACAAAAGTCCCTTACTGACCATGAGCCAAACGGGCACAGAAAATATGATGGCACCCATGTAAACAGGGCAAGTTATATGACAGATTCATACATGGCAGGAACAACAATAAGTAGGCATGTTGGTGAGCTTGAATCACTCACCACAGAGCAATACATGGCATGGCGAGGCAACCAACAGCAAAAATACATGTTTATGAAGCTAAGCATGGCAAGAACAAGTACATAGGGTACATGGATCACTAGCAAAACACATGGCAAAACTGAACTCAAAGTTAACAGGCTGACAGCAACATTATTTAGCAACTTTAGAGCAAGATTACAACTAGTTACAGCAAGATATAAATGCAACCAGGGGCATGGATGGATAGAGCATGACATGTAGTATAAAACATCCTTAGTGAACATCTCCAGATTATGCATAGAATGACTTGTAGCAGCAGGTTTACATAGCAACAAAATATAACAGAATTAGCCTAGCAAAACAGCAACTACTTCACGAGCTCGATGCACTCAGTACGAGAATCACAAAAATACATGGATGGCACCACTGTAAAGATGGCATGACATATCAAAAACACATGTAGACATCAACCTCATAGGATGCACACATCAAACATGGCAAAAATGACAAATCATCAAGTCATAACAGTTTCAGCAGGTTAACATCATATAGCACTCTTGCGACGATGATTCAGGCATCAAGATGGACACAAATGAACATGATGCAATGGAATGAAATGAAGTACTCGTTGAGACGAATAATTTGACATATTACACGCATGAAACGGAGTAGTACACAGGGAGTTATGATGCGATGAACATGGCATGAAAATGTTAAAATCCAGGGACAGACGAAAAACGAGGTCAACCTTCGGGATTTCAGATCTGGATCCGAGGCGGCACAGAAACCGAGGATCGCCGGGGAGGTCGTCGGAGTTGGAGAAAAAAGGCGCCGGCAGGTTGGAGCGGCGAGATCCGGCCCTCCCGCGGCCGGATCTGGCCGGAGGTGGAGGAGGAGGCGCGGGCGGCCTCGGGCGCGGGCCGGCGAGGTCGTGCGGTCCGGCGGCCGGAACTGCAGGCGCGGGTGCCGGCCAGAGTTGCAGGCGGTGGCGAGGCGCTTGCGGGATGGGGCCGCGGGGCTGGCGATCGGCAGGAGGAGGCGGAGGACGGGCGCGACGGCGGAGGTGGAGGCCGGCGGCGGGGACCTGCGGTGAACGGGGCGGCGGCCAGTGACGGGGCTCGCTGCCGACGGCGGCGGAGCCCGGCGGACGGCGGCGCGGAGATCCGCAGCGGCACGCGGGCGAGCCGCGGGGCGACAGAGGCGGAGGTGGACGGGCTTCGGGGGCCCCGCGCGAGCCTGGCGGGCCGGCGGCGGCGCGCGGGCGCCGGGGCCACGTGGCGGCGCGCCATTGGCTACGGACGGCGGCGGAGATGCGTCCGGCGCGGACGGACATGTCCGGGCGTGGCGGAGGCCGATTTTTAGGGTTATGGTGGAATTCATCCGCGAATTTGGACGGGGAGGGCATATTTATAGATAGATGGAGCTAGGAGAGTCCAAATCGGGTGCGGTTTTCGCCTACACGATCGTGATCGAACGACCAAGAGCATGGAGGGGGTTAGGATGGGTTTTGGGCCACTTTGAAGGGGTCTTGGGCTGCAGGAAAAAAGAGGCTTTTACGGTTACCCGGTTAACCGTTGGAGTATCAAACGACCTCCAAATGGCACAAAACTTGACAGGCGATATACCGGTGCTATACCAAGGCCGCTTGGCAAACCTCGAGCCATTCCGAGAAAGTTTAACACTCGCACATGAAAAGAGGCAAAAGGGGGAACGCCGGAGGACATAGGAGTGCCAGATTGCAAAACCGACAACGGGGAAAATGCTCGGATGCAAGAAACGAACACGTATGCCAATGCGATGCACATGATGACATGATATGAAATCCAGATGATGACATGGAAATGACGGCAAACAACTGGTGGACTCCTGGCGCATCGGATCCGGGGCGTTACAACTAAGCTCCCATTTGCGCACTCATCAATATGCCGCCACCGTCGTTGCGCATGCTGGCGCCCGCCTGCTCCAGCCGACCATTTGTCGCCCATCACCTCCGTGTCCCTGCCATCCCTATGCCATGAAGCCGAAGGCTCGCCCACTCATGTCGTCTGCAGTCCCTCCTCGTGATGCTGCCGCACTGCCAAGCACGCGAGCACCTGGTGGAGCCACATATATGCCCACAACGTATGAAAAGGAGAAGGAGGATGAGCGCGTCCTCCAGCACGCCGTCGAGGAGGAGCTAGCGTGTCATTGTTGTCTCCGCCTGTGCGGAGGAGGCACGCATGGTGGCTGTCGCGACGGAAGCCGGTCGCGCCTTCGTGTGGACGGATGCAGCCGTGGCTGGACTAGACGAAATAAAGACCTTATTGGCCAGTAATCCAGTCCTAACAGCGCCAAATATTGGCGAACCCATGCTACTGTATATAGCTGCAACACATCAAGTTGTAAGCACAGTGCTCGTCGTCGAATGAGAGGCTGACGGATACAAATTCCCGCTACAGAAGCCGGTATATTACGTATCCACGGTCCTCACCCCATGCAAATCTCGATACCCACACTATCAATAAATAGCATACGCGGTCTTCATGGCATCCCGGAAGCTACGACACTACTTTCAAGAGTGTTCGATTATGGTGGCCTCTGAAGTACCACTCAACGACATAATAAATAACCGCGACACTATGGGCCGGATTGCTAAATAGCCCATCGAACTCCTTCCGTTTGACATAACATACAAGCCACGACGGGCCATCAAGTCGCAAGTATTGGCTGACTTTGTCGCCGAATGGACAGAGGCCGAACTCCCTAAAGAGTACGGCGCATACTCTAACTGGATTATGCACTTTGACGGCTCTAAAATGCTGGCCGGTTTGGGAGCAGGTGTAGTCCTGACGTCTCCCACCGGAGACACGGTCCAGTACTGTCAGGACCCCGACTCAATGCCACATCGATCTAGCATGTAACACTTCATATCACTTTGCGGCCTCACGCACGGTATTCCCACGGGTGTCGCCTTACCTTTGCCCGGGACCGTTTGCGCCTTTTGGCACACGTATATGATAGTGTCGCTAGCATCCATATGATAAGGAGCCCGGGCTAACATGGCTAGTCGTAAACCCAAAGTGGCACAAACTTACAGGGACAGGCATCCATGACCCAGCATCGAACGTGTCGGTCATCAGCGAGTGAATCCAGGCTATAGCACTGGGCTAACAGGACTCCGGTGAACCGGGCTGTAGCGGGCTAACAGGACTCCGGTATTCATCGCGTGACATTTCCCCGAAGGGACAGACACAGGAACGAAGAAGGACACATGCCGGCCAGCCTAAGTGTTCCGAAGCAGTAGCAAGCTACCAGGGCTCAGTGGAAGCACTAGGAGACATTTCCCGGTAAGAGAGGCTACTAAGGATAAACAACTAGATAGTCAGATCCCACACATAGCAATACACATTACACGTACGCATAACATGCAAGTATGTGCTGTACAACATGGCATCACAGCATAACTCAACAACTCATATAGATAAGGCTCAAAGAGCCATCATAGCATTTATTGCAAACAGGGGTCACAAGACCCATCATACAGAGCATACAAGCAACAAGCGGAAGCATTACATGTCTGGGTACAGACATCTATAAATGAAAAAGGCTGAAGAGCCTGACTATCTACAACATCCGATCAAGATCGTAGCTGAGGTACAAGCTACTTGTCGAAGTCCACGAGAACACTAGTAAGACCGAAGTCTCCGCTGAAAAAACATAAATAAAGCAACATGAGTACAAAGGTACTCAGCAAGACTTACATCAGATCCTATCATACATGCATTTGTATCAAGAGGGTAATGTGGGGTTTAGTTGCAGCAAGCCAGCTTTGACTCTGTGGCTATCCTGTTCTACGACCACCAGAACTTCTTTGAGGTGATATGGCGCACACGAGTCCACTAATCACCACTCAATACACTACTATGGATTCATCCCCGTCTCCCTACGAGAAGGCCATCCATAGCACTCACACTTGTCTTGAGCATTTTATAGTATCCACTTTAAGTTATCTATGTACCATGTAAGCATCCAAGAAGTCCATATCCGCGGACCCGGCTATTCGAATAGATCATGTTAACCCTGCAGGGGTGTACTTCTTCACACACGCTCTCGCCACTTACCACCATGTACACGTCGTGTATCTCGGCTACCTTCAATCGGAAGCCTGGCGAGGGAGTCGGCCACGACCTGACTAACCACACAAGACTCTAGTCCAGGTTTATCGCCTATTCGGGTTCTATCCGCAAGGAGATCCGGCCGGGGTGTCGCTCACGGCCCCAAACGATGTGAGCAGGGTTCCCAAGCCCACCATCCGGGTGCCACTTGGTACACCGTGCCACTGTGCCTAGTCTGTCCCAAGCCCACCTGGCCGGGTGCCACTTGGTAGACTACTAACACTACCTACAAACACCAGAAACTAGTTGCGACTCCTGGACAGGGATCAAGTTGGCTAATAAGTCGAGAGGGGCACTTAAGCATTCCAATGTGTGGTAGTAGCTAATCATTGGACAACATACACAGAACTCAGTGCTTAAGGACGGTTCCAGTGAGACAACCCACCATGTACTCCTACATGGCCTCTCACCGCTACCTTTACCAAATCGTGTTCACACACTTAACTCTCAGCACCAGAACAACTCATAACACTCCAATTCATTCCTAATGAATCAGACCTGACACAACTCTAAGCAATAGCAGGCATAGCATGGTAGGAACACAACATGGCTCAATCAACTCCTACACATGCTAGTGGGTTTTAACTATTTACTGTGGCAATGACAGGTCATGCAGAGGAATGGGTTCAACTACCGCAGCACAAAGTAGCAGATGAATCGTTGTTGTCCTAATGCAATAACTAAGAGCAGGAGTGAGAGAGTAGGATTGTATCGGAATGAACAAGGGGGTTTGCTTGCCTGGTAGATCAACAAGGAAGGCACTGCTTCATAGACAGGTACTCTGGAACGGTCTCCGGAGCAAGACCTATCGAGAAGGAACGGTGCCAACAATCAATACACAAGCATATGCAACAATATGATGCATGAACATGGCATGAAGATGTGATGTTGTTTGAGCTAATGCAGCTAGCATTCATCTGGTTTGAAGTCCATTTGGACCAAGGGTTCAAATGCAACTCAAAATTAAGCTCTTATAATTGCCATATATATGTTTCCACCTATACAGCAGGTTTAGGTTGGTTTGTCATGCATGAAACTAGTACAGATGGATAGATTGCATTTTTCTGATAATTTTTCATATATAAATTATCTCAATCTGAGCTACGGTTGAATTTCTATGATTTTCTAAAGTTTATATCATTTTCTGGAATTTCCTGATTAATTATAATTCCAGAAAATAAATAATTGCGTCAGCATGACGTCAGCGTGCCGTCAGCAAGTCAACGTGGCTGACCAGGTCAAACCTGACGTGTGGGGTCCACACGTCAGTGACAGGGGATTAAACAGGGTTAATTTAATCCTAACTAAAGGATTAGTGGCGCTGGGGCCCACTGTCAGTGTCAGGGGGGGTTAGTTAACGGTGATTAGCACTAAGCTAATCACCTGGCCGATGGGGCCCACCCGTCAGGCCGGCGAGGTCGTCGGCGGCGACCTCTGGACGCGGCGGCGTCCGCGTTACGGGCCACAGGGACGGCGTCGGAGAGCACCGGGGCGTAGCCCGGGCTCTCGCGCATCTGGTGGAGCAGGTAGGGGGAGCTGGGGTGGCCGGAGCTCGCCGGAGCAAAGCTCGGGGCGGCGGTCGGAGCTCGGCTTCGATGGCGGGGCTAGCTACAGAGCACGGGAAGGCAAGGGGGAAGGGGGAACCGAAGCGGGGGCTCACGGTGGGCTCGAAGACGTCGTCGGAGGGCTCGGGGGAGGCCGGACGGCGGCGTACGGTCGCCGGAGATCTACAGCGGCCGGCGATGAAGACGACGACGGTGGCGACGATGGAGGCCGTCCGGAGGTGCTTGGCTTGACGAGGGGGTAGAGCGGGTCGTGGCGGAGCTTCTGGGCTCTACGGAGGGGCGAGGGGTGGCCGGTGGCCGCGGCAACGGCGAACGGCGGCGATCGGCGCGTTCGGCCGTGCGCGTGAGAGAGCGAGGGAGAAGAGAGGAGAGGGCTGGGGAGAGTGAGGTCGGGGCGTGCGTGGCGTCTCCCAGGGTATCCAGACGAGGAGGGGAGAGGGCAGGCAGGCAGAGAGGGAGGTGGCGTGGCGCGGCGGAGCGCGCGCGCGTCGGGCACGCGCCCATCTCCGTGTCGAGGACGAAGACGACAGAGGAGGGCGCCAGGTGGGCTGGGCCGGGCTGGCTGTTGCTGGGCTGCACAGGGAGGAGGCCCAGGTAAGTCTCCCTTTTATTTCTGTTTTCTAATTTTCTGACATCTGTTTGATTTAATAATAATACTAAATCAATTTATTTCCTTATGCCCATTTTTGTAGGAGCTAACTATATTATTCCAGGGCTCCTCAACAAGTGGCATAATCTTTGGACATATATTAATATATATAACTAATATATTTCCAATGCAAATATTTATGCATTAATTCCAAATGCCCAAAATAAATACTTATGAGCTCTTAAAAATATTGGTTTGATTTTTATCTCTGTCCAATATTTTCAGAGGGCAACATGAGCATTTTCTTGGACCCTTTTGGAGAAATTTTTATTTGGGTCATTTCAAAATGATTCTGAGGGTTTCACCAATCCTCATTTCAAATTTAAATGGAATATAAACATGATGCACAAATGACTAGCTAGTCTAGGTCATACCAGACTAGGGATGTGACAACTCGCCCCCACTTGAAAGAATCTCGTCCCGAGATTCAGGGGTCGATGTAAAGAAAGCGGGGTACTCCAGTCGAAGACGATCTTCTCGCTCCCAAGTAGCTTCTCTCTCGGAATGATGAGACCACTGAACTTTGAGAAACTTGATGTTATGACGTCGGGTGACACGCTCTGCCTGATCAAGAATGCGAACCGGATACTCTCGATATGTGAGGTTATGTTGGAGATCAAGCGTTTCGTGGTCCACTCCGCGGATAGGATCCGAGAAGCAACGTCTGAGTTGAGAGACGTGGAAGACATCATGAACTCGAGAAAGATGTGGGGGTAGTTCCAACTGGTAGGCAACCTCTCCTCGTTTAGCGAGAATGCGAAAAGGACCAATGTAGCGAGGAGCCAACTTGCCCTTGATACCGAAACGATGGGTACCCTTCAAAGGAGTAACCCGAAGGTAAGCTTTGTCGCCAACTTCATAAGTCATATCCTTATGATGACGATCATACTGGCTCTTTTGACGAGACTGGGCTGTTTTTAAATTCTCACGAATGATGCGAACTTGCTCTTTTGCCTCCTGGATCATGTCCGGTCCAAAGAATTGTCTTTCACCGGTTTCTGACCAGTTCAACGGTGTTCGACATTTTCGTCCATAGAGAATCTCAAAAGGAGCTTTCTTGAGACTGGATTGATAGCTATTGTTATAAGCAAACTCGGCGAAAGGAAGGCACTTCTCCCATTCCATACCGAATGAGATAACGCAAGCTCTGAGCATGTCTTCGAGAATTTGATTGACCCGTTCCACCTGACCACTTGATTGAGGGTGGAAAGCGGTACTGAAGGAAAGATGGGTTCCCATGGCAGTTTGGAAACTCTCCCAGAAATGAGAAGTGAAAAGACTACCACGGTCTGAATTGATCTCTAGTGGAACACCATGAAGTGATACTATTCGAGAAATATATAAGTCAGCGAGCTGACTAGCGGTGATACTCTCTCGAACAGGTAGGAAGTGCGCCACTTTGGATAGACGATCAATGACTACGAAGATAGCATTATTCCCTTTCTTGGTCCTGGGAAAGCCGGTGATGAAGTCCATACCAACTTTATCCCATTTCCACTCAGGAATAGCTAAAGGCTGAAGGGTGCCAGCAGGCCTTTGATGCTCTGCCTTAACGCGACGACAAACGTCACAATTAGCAACGAAGTCGGCGATTTCTCTCTTCATCCTAGTCCACCAGAACCTCTGGCGTAGGTCCTGATACATCTTAGTACTACCGGGATGAATCGTGAGAGGGGATTCATGCGCCTCCTTAAGGATCAGTTGTCGCAGATGTTGATTCTTGGGAACCACCAAGCGATTCTCAAAGGAAACAACACCACGATCATCCATAGAGAAACATCCACCAACTCCCTTCTTAATGTTTCTCTTGATGCGGATAACACCCCTATCAAACTTCTGGTCAGTAATGATCTGATCCTCGAGGGTAGGTTTCGCCACCAAGGTAGAAAGGAATCCATGAGGAGCAATGTGAAGGTTAAGCTTACAGAATTCCTCATGGAGAAGTGGTTGGCCCTGCTGCAACATGAGATTGTTGCAATAGGATTTACGGCTTAGAGCATCAGCCATGACATTGGCTTTGCCTGGAGTGTATGTAATCCCTAAGTCGTAATCTGAGATCAACTCCAACCAACGTCTTTGCCTAAGGTTCAGATGCGGTTGGGTGAAGATATACTTGAGACTCTGGTGATCGGTGTAGATCTCGCAACGTTTACTAAGGAGGTAATGTCGCCAGGTCTTGAGTGCATAGACTACGGCTGCAAGCTCTAGATCATGTGTAGGATAATTCTCCTCATGTGGATGCAACTGTCGAGATGCATAGGCGATCACATGACGATCCTGCATAAGAATGCAACCTAGTCCTTGTCGTGAGGCATCGCAGTAGATAACAAAGTCTTTAGTGAAATCCGGTGGCACAAGTATGGGAGCAGAAGTCAGGCGTCTTTTTAGTTCCTGAAAACTGTACTCACACTGTGGGGACCACTCAAACTTTTTATCTTTCTTGAGAAGTTCCGTGAGAGGTTTGGCTACTTTGGAGAAGTTTTCAACAAAGCGGCGACAATAGCTGGCTAGACCAAGGAAACTCCTAACTTGTTTAACGGTTTCGGGTGGAGTCCAATCAAGAACGGCCTTAACTCTCTCGGGATTGACAGCAATGCCCTTACCAGAGATTACGTGGCCTAGATAGGTCACTTCTGGCAACCAAAATTCGCACTTGGAGAACTTGGCATAAAGGCGGTGCTCTCTGAGTTTCTCTAACACAAGTCTAAGATGTTCGGCATGCTCTTCCTCGTTCTTTGAGTAAATAAGAATATCATCGAGGTAAACCACGACGAACTTATCTAGGTACTCCATGAAGATCGAGTTCATCAAGCGGGAGAAGGTAGCTGGGGCGTTGGTTAGACCGAAGGACATGACGGTGTACTCGTACTGGCCATAACGAGTGACAAAGGCTGTCTTGGGGATGTCCCCGTTTCTGATCTTGATTTGGTGGTAGCCTAACCTCAAGTCCATCTTGGAGAAGACTGAGGATCCAGCGAGCTGATCATACAGGTCGTTGATCCTGGGGAGCGGATATTTGTTCTTTATCGTGACCAAATTAACGGGACGATAATCTACAACCATCCGGTCCGTACCATCCTTCTTCTTGACGAAGAGGACGGGGCAAGCCCAAGGAGAAGAACTAGGACGGATGAAACCCTTTTGCAAGGACTCATCAAGTTGTTTCTTAAGCTCGGCTAGTTCTAAGGGTGCCATCTTGTAAGGTCTCCTAGAGATTGGAGCGGTTCCTGGAGTAAGATCTATGACGAACTCTACATCTCTATCAGGTGGAACACCTGGCAGTTCCTCTGGAAAGACATCCGGAAAGTCACGGACTACCGGGATACCTTCAAGGTCTGGAAGAGGGCTGGCATTAAGAGAATAGAGCTGACGCCTTGCAACTCTAGTGGAGGCAGTGACTATCTTGCCGGATGGGTGTGTAAGCTGAACAGACCTGGTGTAACAATCAATCTTGGCATAATGGGCTGTCATCCAGTCCATACCCAAGATGATGTTAATATCTGTAGACTTGAGGGCTATAAGTGATGCAAGGAATACAAGTCTGTCTACAAGGATTTCGTTACGATGGCTTACACTAGAAGTTTGCCATTTGGATCCAGGAGTTTGAATGACTAGTGGAGAGGGCATATCACAAAATGACATGTTGTGCAAGTTAGCATAGCTTTCAGAAATAAAGGAGTGAGACGCTCCAGTATCGAACAGAACCGATGCTGGATGACAATTGACAAGGAGTGTACCAAGAACGACATCTGGATCATCATGAGCGTCTTTAGCCGAGACGTGATGCACGCGTCCACGTTCAGTGGAAGCTGACTTGACACTGATCATCTTGCATGGTGGCTTAACATAGCCAACAGGCTTCTCGGGCTGGGGTGGAGCATAACTAGTCTGAGAGCAGACACGTGCATAGTGTCCTGGCTTCCCGCATGTGAAGCAAGTCCCTGAAGTTGGACGTGGACCCGCATTGGCAGGCGGTCCACCAATAGGCCTGGGTGGAACATACTGCTGAACTGGATGGGGTGCCTCATAAGATGGCCTCGGTACATATCTGGGTGGAAGAGCGGAGTTCGGAACCCAAATCCGGCGCTTTTGAGAGCTAGAACCGGAGGAAGATCCCAAATCACGGGTGTGCTTACGAGACTCCTCGTAAGTGAGCTGAGTTGTCTCTGCATTAATGGCCTTGTTCACAAGAGCTTGGAACGTATCACAATGATGCAGGTGGAGATCACGACGCAACTTGGGGTTGAGACCCTTCCGGAACCTAGCCTGCTTCTTGGCGTCCGTGGACACCTCTTCTGAAGCATAGCGGGCGAGGTTCTCAAACTCTCTACTGTAAGCATCAACAGCCATCTTACCCTGGGTGAAACTACAGAACTCTTCCCTCTTGCGATCAATGAGGGCTTCAGGAATGTGATGCTCGCGGAAAGCCTCAGTGAAATCCCTCCAGGTAGGAATCTGACCAGCTGGAAGCATAGCCTCATAGTTCTGCCACCAAAGACTAGCAGGACCTTCCAGGTGGTATGTGGCATAAGTGACCTTGTCATCTTCAGCTATGTTCGCGGAACGCAGCTTGTGTGTGATACTACGGAGCCAGTCATCTGCATCAAGTGGCTCGATGGAATGATGAAAGGTAGGTGGGTGCAAGCGAATGAAGTCATGAATGGTTGCAGACCCTTTGAACCGATGTGCGGTGTTCTCCTCGATACGTGCCAACAAGCGATTAGACTCACGCTTGTTTCTCTCCATCTCTAACATGAACTCTGTCAACGAAGGCTGGTCGGGAGGATCCTCATCCCTACCATCTCCGTGGTTCTAGCTATGAACAACAGAACTTCGCTTAGCTGATGACACCCTGAGAAACAAAACCAAGGACGGATCAGCATCAACTATAAGCTATAGAATGTAGGACAAGGAAATTAGTAACTCTCGAACTCCTAGGGCAATTCCAACAGCATAACGGCAGTAAAATGCTCAGAATGAGACATCCTGCTAAAATGGGGTAGTAGCATACTCAACATCATCACTCAAGGTTCTGAGATAGTACTAATCAAGCTACACTGGAAGTACTCGAAAACTGGGGTATGACTCTGATCAACCAATCCTATGGGACTACGGAGTAGTAACACGTGATCCTGATAGACGGAAGAGAAAGCCTAGTTCCTTAACCCCGCAGGAAAGATAGGATGACTCAGATCAGAAGGCCATGAGGTATAAGGAGTTAAAAGAGCCTTACGTTCCTTCCCACAATCAATTCCCTTACATAACTAAAGAATTTCTAGACTCAACTTCGACCAGTTTGGCTTGGTAATCCTACAGGCAGTCAGGCTCTGATACCAAAGCTGTCAGGACCCCGACTCAATGCCACATCGATCTAGCATGTAACACTTCATATCACTTTGCGGCCTCACGCACGGTATTCCCACGGGTGTCGCCTTACCTTTGCCCGGGACCGTTTGCGCCTTTTGGCACACGTATATGATAGTGTCGCTAGCATCCATATGATAAGGAGCCCGGGCTAACATGGCTAGTCGTAAACCCAAAGTGGCACAAACTTACAGGGACAGGCATCCATGACCCAGCATCGAACGTGTCGGTCATCAACGAGTGAATCCAGGCTGTAGCACTGGGCTAACAGGACTCCGGTGAACCGGGCTGTAGCGGGCTAACAGGACTCCGGTATTCATCGCGTGACATTTCCCCGAAGGGACAGACACAGGAACGAAGAAGGACACATGCCGGCCAGCCTAAGTGTTCCGAAGCAGTAGCAAGCTACCAGGGCTCAGTGGAAGCACTAGGAGACATTTCCCGGTAAGAGAGGCTACTAAGGATAAACAACTAGATAGTCAGATCCCACACATAGCAATACACATTACACGTACGCATAACATGCAAGTATGTGCTGTACAACATGGCATCACAGCATAACTCAACAACTCATATAGATATGGCTCAAAGAGCCATCATAGCATTTATTGCAAACAGGGGTCACAAGACCCATCATACAGAGCATACAAGCAACAAGCGGAAGCATTACATGTCTGGGTACAGACATCTATAAATGAAAAAGGCTGAAGAGCCTGACTATCTACAACATCCGATCAAGATCATAGCTGAGGTACAAGCTACTTGTCGAAGTCCACGAGAACACTAGTAAGACCGAAGTCTCCGCTGAAAAAACATAAATAAAGCAACATGAGTACAAAGGTACTCAGCAAGACTTACATCAGATCCTATCATACATGCATTTGTATCAAGAGGGTAATGTGGGGTTTAGTTGCAGCAAGCCAGCTTTGACTCTGTGGCTATCCCGTTCTACGACTACCAGAACTTCTTTGAGGTGATATGGCGCACACGAGTCCACTAATCACCACTCAATACACTACTATGGATTCATCCCCGTCTCCCTACGAGAAGGCCATCCATAGCACTCACACTTGTCTTGAGCATTTTATAGTATCCACTTTAAGTTATCTATGTACCATGTAAGCATCCAAGAAGTCCATATCCGCGGACCCGGCTATTCGAATAGATCATGTTAACCCTGCAGGGGTGTACTTCTTCACACACGCTCTCGCCACTTACCACCATGTACACGTCGTGTATCTCGGCTACCTTCAATCGGAAGCCTGGCGAGGGAGTCGGCCACGACCTGACTAACCACACAAGACTCTAGTCCAGGTTTATCGCCTATTCGGGTTCTATCCGCAAGGAGATCCGGCCGGGGTGTCGCTCACGGCCCCAAACGATGTGAGCAGGGTTCCCAAGCCCACCATCCGGGTGCCACTTGGTACACCGTGCCACTGTGCCTAGTCTGTCCCAAGCCCACCTGGCCGGGTGCCACTTGGTAGACTACTAACACTACCTACAAACACCAGAAACTAGTTGCGACTCCTGGACAGGGATCAAGTTGGCTAATAAGTCGAGAGGGGCACTTAAGCATTCCAATGTGTGGTAGTAGCTAATCATTGGACAACATACACAGAACTCAGTGCTTAAGGATGGTTCCAGTGAGACAACCCACCATGTACTCCTACATGGCCTCTCACCGCTACCTTTACCAAATCGTGTTCACACACTTAACTCTCAGCACCAGAACAACTCATAACACTCCAATTCATTCCTAATGAATCAGACCTGACACAACTCTAAGCAATAGCAGGCATAGCATGGTAGGAACACAACATGGCTCAATCAACTCCTACACATGCTAGTGGGTTTTAACTATTTACTGTGGCAATGACAGGTCATGCAGAGGAATGGGTTCAACTACCGCAGCACAAAGTAGCAGATGAATCGTTGTTGTCCTAATGCAATAACTAAGAGCAGGAGTGAGAGAGTAGGATTGTATCGGAATGAACAAGGGGGTTTGCTTGCCTGGTAGATCAACAAGGAAGGCACTGCTTCATAGACAGGTACTCTGGAACGGTCTCCGGAGCAAGACCTATCGAGAAGGAACGGTGCCAACAATCAATACACAAGCATATGCAACAATATGATGCATGAACATGGCATGAAGATGTGATGTTGTTTGAGCTAATGCAGCTAGCATTCATCTGGTTTGAAGTCCATTTGGACCAAGGGTTCAAATGCAACTCCAAATTAAGCTCTTATAATTGCCATATATATGTTTCCACCTATACAGCAGGTTTAGGTTGGTTTGTCATGCATGAAACTAGTACAGATGGATAGATTGCATTTTTCTGATAATTTTTCATATATAAATTATCTCAATCTGAGCTACGGTTGAATTTCTATGATTTTCTAAAGTTTATATCATTTTCTGGAATTTCCTGATTAATTATAATTCCAGAAAATAAATAATTGCGTCAGCATGACGTCAGCATGCCGTCAGCAAGTCAACGTGGCTGACCAGGTCAAACCTGACGTGTGGGGTCCACACGTCAGTGACAGGGGATTAAACAGGGTTAATTTAATCCTAACTAAAGGATTAGTGGCGCTGGGGCCCACTGTCAGTGTCAGGGGGGGTTAGTTAACGGTGATTAGCACTAAGCTAATCACCTGGCCGACGGGGCCCACCCGTCAGGCCGGCGAGGTCGTCGGCGGCGACCTCTGGACGTGGCGGCGTCCGCGTTACGGGCCACAGGGACGGCGTCGGAGAGCACCGGGGCGTAGCCCGGGCTCTCGCGCATCTGGTGGAGCAGGTAGGGGGAGCTGGGGTGGCCGGAGCTCGCCGGAGCAAAGCTCGGGGCGGCGGCCGGAGCTCGGCTTCGATGGCGGGGCTAGCTACAGAGCACGGGAAGGCAAGGGGGAAGGGGGAACCGAAGCGGGGGCTCACGGTGGGCTCGAAGACGTCGTCGGAGGGCTCGGGGGAGGCCGGACGGCGGCGTACGGTCGCCGGAGATCTACAGCGGCCGGCGATGAAGACGACGATGGTGGCGACGATGGAGGCCGTCCGGAGGTGCTTGGCTTGACGAGGGGGTAGAGCGGGTCGTGACGGAGCTTCTGGGCTCTACGGAGGGGCGAGGGGTGGCCGGTGGCCGCGGCAACGGCGAACGGCGGCGATCGGCGCGTTCGGCCGTGCGCGTGAGAGAGCGAGGGAGAAGAGAGGAGAGGGCTGGGGAGAGTGAGGTCGGGGCGTGCGTGGCGTCTCCCAGGGTATCCAGACGAGGAGGGGAGAGGGTAGGCAGGTAGAGAGGGAGGTGGCGTGGCGCGGCGGAGCGCGCGCGCGTCGGGAACGCGCCCATCTCCCTGTCGAGGACGAAGACGACAGAGGAGGGCGCCAGGTGGGCTGGGCCGGGCTGGCTGTTGCTGGGCTGCACAGGGAGGAGGCCCAGGTAAGTCTCCCTTTTATTTCTGTTTTCTAATTTTCTGACATCTGTTTGATTTAATAATAATACTAAATCAATTTATTTCCTTATGCCCATTTTTGTAGGAGCTAACTATATTATTCCAGGGCTCCTCAACAAGTGGCATAATTTTTGGACATATATTAATATATATAACTAATATAGTTCCAATGCAAATATTTATGCATTAATTCCAAATGCCCAAAATAAATACTTATGAGCTCTTAAAAATATTGGTTTGATTTTTATCTCTGGCCAATATTTTCAGAGGGCAACATGAGCATTTTCTTGGACCCTTTTGGAGAAATTTTTATTTGGGTCATTTCAAAATGATTCTGAGGGTTTCACCAATCCTCATTTCAAATTTAAATGGAATATAAACATGATGCACAAATGACTAGCTAGTCTAGGTCATACCAGACTAGGGATGTGACAAGTACGTACTCCAATATTATACACAGACTCCAACAATGCAACCGAATATGAGGCTCTGTTGCACGGTCTTTGGATGGCAATCTCTATGGGTATTCAACGCCAAGGATACAAACAGAGACTTCGATGCCAAGGATACAAAAATGGCGGCCTACCGTAATGTCGTCCTCAAAATGTCAGCTCATTCGAGGGGCTCGAATTCCACCATCTGGCTCGAGAAAACAATCAAGCGGCGGATATTCTCACCCGCATTGGCGCTAAACGCGACCCTGTCCAACCTAACATATTCCTGGAAAGGCTGTTCAAGCCATCCGTGGTATGGGAAGGGGAGTCCGGCAACACTATCACGGATCCGAATACACCCCTAGATTCCGAACCATCAGACATAATCGGAGGCTCCACCACCGAAATAACATCTTCGCCCACGAAATCAGGGCTATAATCGCCTCATGGACCGAGCCTCTCTTGGCCTACCTAAATAGGCAGGAGCTCCCCGAAGACCAAAATGAAGCATGTTGCATCGTGCGGCATTCTAAAGCTTACAAAGTCCACAAAGGGGAACTCTATAAGAAAAGCGCGATCGGAGTGCTCCAAAGGTGCATCTCTGAAGAGGAAGGGCGGCAACTCTTGGCTGAAATCTATGCCGGACTGGGCGGGCACCATGCCGTGGCTCGAGCACTAGTCAGCAAGGCCTTCCGTACAGGCTTCTATTGACCGACAGCCCGAGCAGACGCACATGACCTTGTCAAACACTGTCGGTTGCCAGCTCTTTGCAAATAAGAGTCACATGCCCCCTACCACTCTCCAAACAATCCCCATAACTTGGCCCTTCGCGGTCTGGGGGCTGGATATGGTTGGACCTCCTAAAGGGGGAAGCCATAAGAAAAAAAATACTTATTGTTCATGGTGGACAAGTTCACCAAATGGATAGAAGCTAAACCAGTCAAAACGGCCGAATCCGGACCACTGATAGACTTCATAACCGGAGTTGTACACCGATACGGCATCCCCCACAACATCATCACTGATAACGGCTCAAATTTCACAACCGATGAGGTGAAAACTTGGTGCGGCAAAATGGGCATTAAGCTCGACTACACTTCCGTCTACCATCCCCAAACAAACGGCCAGGTCAAACATGCAAACGGTCTCATCATGAGCGGCATCAAACCCAGACTAGTGCGATCCTTGACAGAGTCGGACACACACTGGGTCGAAGAGCTCGACTCCGTACTCTGGGGGCTGCGGACCACGCCGAATCGGACCACCGGATATACACCATTTTTTATGGTGTACGGCGCGGAAGCAGTACTACCCTGCGACATAATACATGATTCGCCTCGCGTACGTATGTACGAAGAGAAGGAAGCCGAGTTAGATCAGCAGGATAACTTGGATGCCCTGGAGGAGGAGCGCGACGTTGCAAAAGCCCGCTCCGCATTCTATCAGCAGCAGGCTCGACGGTACCAAAGCAGAGAAGTGCAGGCCAAAACTTATAATATTGGCGAACTCGTTCTACGCCTACCGGAGAAGAAGAAGGACAAGCTCAAACGTAAGTGGGAAGGTCCCTTCATCATTGACAAAGTTCTCACCGAAGGAGCGTACCACTTACATAATGCATCCGATAACAGGCTCGAGCCGAACACTTGGAACGCGGCCAGGCTCCGGAGATTCTATGCCTAGCGCCGAACTCAGTGTTCGTCTCCTTACCCCCTCCTTTTTAATTGTGCTCCCTCCCTTTTCCTTTCTCGACCTTTTTTCCTCTTCACACAAAGTATTTAATACAATACGGACGCCCGGATCACTCTGGCCGCACTATGTGTGTAAGCAATACCTGGGGCCTTCCTATACGGAAGCTAAACATAATTACTTTAAATGGGTTTTTGCCCATCACATGTGCGTTCTTCTTCAATATGTGCCTTTTCTTCACCATTATATGCATCGATATGACTTAAGATGTGGCCATGCTGGGTTGCCTGGCTCTTGTGTTTATGCCCTACATTCCCGTTAATTCGGCTAGTGCATAAGGGGAGCACCTCTGCGATTGCTACTACTGGTTCAGCCGGATGTGTACCTCAGACTGGGTGAAGCCGAAAGCTAGCGTTCTTAAGGGAATATTCGGTCGGTGAACAAAAGATGTTTTTCGTTTATTACAACGCAAAATACCCAGAAGTTTTTGTATCCTGCGTCTTTGTCCGTAGTCCGTACATGTGCATCATCGCATGCGTACCCAGGGAAAGGAACCCCTAACGGAGCTATTCTCCTTGGAAGATGTTTCTTACTACCCATGTAATATGACATAACTAGTTGGATACTTTTCTGTTCAAGAACTTATGACCCCTACGCCTGGTTTCCATGCATACCCCGGTTTTGTATAATTGAGCAGGTATTTGGATACACCCGGACTGTCGGATCCGGGGGCTGAAGCGAAAAGGTCCGCCATGACAAATGATTTTAATCCGGCTAGGGACTACTTATGTCCATTGAATTACACAGTCACTTGGAGTGACTATATTCCTCCTCTATACCATCCAACAGGCTATCTAGCTTACAATCCTGTTGGGAATACTTTGCGGCTAACGCTACCTGGTCATACACCAAACTCACGGGAATTTGTTGCCCATCTGGCCTCGCCGGTCCGACTTCGGCCATATGGTTCGGGTCAAGCTTGGTGTAGCGCGTCTTCACCATAGCCCAGGCTTCTCTTGCACATTGTCGGCAGGCTGACATCTTCCACAATCGTAAGTGCCGCCGTGCTCCTTGGAGCATATCCACAAGCTCCCCCATACCCTTCGGCAGGAAGCTTGATGGCCACAAGGCCTGTGCAATGGCCTGCATCACCTGCTGAGCTCGCTCGTGCAGTTGTGAGATGTCTTGCAGCAAATCGCCTGCAGACGCGGGCATCTCTTCTTCAGGACGGCCCGTCAACATACCTACAAATAAAAAATCTTTCAATATGCTTCCTTGCCGAGCTGTATTACAGTTCGTCTAGGCACTTACTATAAATGCCACGACGAAGCCTTTTGTTATCCTTCACAGAGTCCGCCAGCCGAGCGCGGACATCTTTTAATTCCACGTCCAGCCGGATATTGGCATCTCGAAGATTGTTCTTCTCCTGCCTAACTTGCGTAAGAACACGCTCGCCAGCCTTTAGCTGCCTTCGGAGATGCGACTCGTCATCTCTGCAAACTCTGGATTCACCCCGGGAATGTCTGCAGAATTTTCTGTTAGACTTATCATACGAGCCACTTACTAACCGGTACATCTCCGTACAAATGAGACAAATATTACCAGATGAGGCCTTCTGGGATTCTTCTAACTTGGCAATCGTGGCCCTCAGTTGGGTCTTGCACTCCTCCAACTCCCGAGACAATTGCTAATTCTTATCTACAAGGACCTGTGCATAAATTGATCCTTAAAACAGTTGTTCCAACTGTTTCATGTCTCAGGGGCTATTGCTATACATGCTTATCAAATTTTCTTACCCGTATATCTTTGGTATACTGGTCTGTCGCTCGGGCGAGCCCACCTTGAGCAGCTCGGATGTACGCGTCTCCCGAATTGAAAGCATTAAATGCCTCTTCGGAAAGATGTTGTGGCGAAGTACGGCTCGTCGGCGCCGGTGATTCATGGAACTCTCTACTTCGGAATTCGTGGTGGAGAGCATATCCGCGTCCTCTGTTGGAGGACAATGCGGCATCGGCCCCACGTCCGCCTCCTCTAACGAAGCCGGCTCTGGAATCCGGCTGGTGGAGGCGTGATTGGCAGGATCCCCGGATAGAGTCTGGCTACTCCTCTTCCTGCCAGGACACGAAGGGCGTTGTCACATTTCAAATATAGTAATCACAAAACAGGTTTTTACCTTACCTCTGTAGCGGCGTTTCGGCCCTAACCGCCTTTCTTAAGCCTGAGCGATCTGGACACCCGTTGTCGACGAGCCCCTAGGGGCTCGGCCCCGCGTTCCGATCGTCGTCTCTACAAAAACATGACACTTCAGGTGCAAGGCATGACATTAGAAAGGAATCCTCTTCGGAGGATAGGGTTTTCGGCTTGGCTTACACATGACGTGGGTAGCAGTCCGGGATAGTCGGCGGTAATAGCCACTGAGGCGCCATCACAGCTCGCCTCATAAAATATCCCGTTGACGAGCTCCACAATAATATCTGGATCTTCTTCGAGCCCTGGATCGAGGGCCCTTCCGGGGTCCTCTGGCTACGGGGAGTGGCTGGAGATTCCTTCTACGGCCCTCCTCAGTTCCTGCTCGGAAATACTGATGTAAATAATCTTGGCAAAGAACGCCACAATAAGTAAAGCAGGGGAAAGAATGACGACTTACCCAGCTTGGGGGTTGTACATAGAAAACCCATCCCGCTGTTTAATGTGAAGTAATTCTTCTTCTTCCCCTTTATATAAATCGGGCAATATCCTCGCCAGAGCCTTGGCAGAGTCCAGACCTTTATGGCCATAGCGGGTGGCATCATCTTCCCCATTGTAGTGCCACATGGGCTTCCCCCGATATTGAAGCGGCTGCACTCCCCGCATTATGAATATTGCCATGACCTCGACTATCGTCAGCCCGGATTTGGCCAGTAACTTTATCCGGCTCATCAAAAAATGTATTTCTCTGGTATCCTCCTCTTGGGGGCCCCGAGAGCGCCAGCTTCAACGCGCCTTCGACGGAGCATTGTTGAACTCAGGGAGACCTGTCCGGACTGGATCCGGAAGGGGAACGTCGTCAACATAAAACCACTGCGAGGGCCAGTTGTCCGGTGCCTTCGTGGGAGTGCCGGATAGGTATCCGGTCTCGGTGATGTGCCATACTTCGGCTCCGCCCACTTGACATAGGGATTCTCCTTGGTTGCGAGGGACAAGGCAGAACAGCTTCTTCCATAACCCAAAGTGAGCCTCGCAGCCTAGGAATAGCTCACAAAGGGCGACATATCCTGCTATATGCAGCACGGAGGTAGGGGTGAGGTTGTGCAACTGGAGGCCGTAGAACTCCAGAAGCCCGCAAAGAAATGGGTGGATAGGAAACCCGACGCCCCTTAGCAGATGTGGGATGAGGCATATTCGCTCCTCGGGGGAAGGATTAGGAGATCCCTCCGCTCGCTTCCCGCCATTATAAGTGGCTATTCCGTCTCGGACGGAGACCATGAACGCCGGTGGGAGAAACCCTTGGGTCTGTAACTCTATCAAACGGCTGTGAGGAACTGAACACTCTTCCCAGTCACCCGGCTTGGAGCGAGGAGAGCGGGAAGAAGAGCTACGACGACCGGCCATGTTGGAATGGTTTTTCCGGAGCGCTCTGTTGGATGCTTGCTTGAGGGAAGAGGATGAGGTTTGGATCTAAAAATCCCCATCTCCTCAAATAGACGGTCAACCTGCCAGACCAGGGGGTGGCAAATGCAAAAATGCCTCGACCCCTCGCATTCGCTCGACACGTGGAAAGGGTCATTATTGAGGCACAGAAGCCGAGGAGTCTAACATTAATGGGAAGCCGAACACAGTTCGTCGTAACAGGTGCTTTGGAGTATTCGGAGATGGAACCCGCCTTGCAATGCCGAAGACAAGACTGCGCGCCGGACTCATTGTCGTTGAAGCCTGGTTCAGGGGCTACTGAGGAAGTCCTAGATTAGGGGGTATCGGGACAGCCGGACTCTATACTTCGTCTGGACTATTGGAGCGTGAGGATACAAGACTCAAGACTCCGTCCCGTGTTCGGATGGGACTCTCCTTTGCATGGAAGACAAGCTTGGCGATCCGGATATTATATTTCCTTCCTTGTAACCAACTCCATGTAAACCCTAGCCCGCTCCGGTGTCTATATAAACCGGAGAGGTTGGTCCTTAGAAGGCCGATCACGATCACAATCATAATAATCATAGGCTAGCTTCTAGGGTTTAGCCTTTACGATCTCGTGGTAGATCTACACTTGTACTACTCATATCATCAATATCAATCAAGCAGGAAGTAGGGTTTTACCTCCATCGAGAGGGCCTGAACCTGGGTAAACATTGTGTCCCTTGCTTCCTATTACCATCAGCCTAAGACGCACAGATCGGGACCCCCTACCCGAGATCCGCCGGTTTTGACACCGAGATGCACAGAACTTCTTTCACAAATCGACTGACCCAAATTATACTACTAGTATGTATTAAGTATGGTAGGAATGTGAAGATACAAGCAATAGTACCAACTACAAGAAGAACGGTAGTAAGACATACTAGTACTACTGTACGTACTAAAGAGTTCAAATAACGAGAAAGAACATAAGCATAGTTCTGCTGGGGGCTTAGCACATCACACCCCTGAAATCAAACTAAGCAACTAGTCCGCTTGACACTGTAGTGGAACCAGCATGAGCAATGACACTGCCACCTTACTCAGACTCCGAGTCCCCGTCCTCAACTTCGTCCTCGTCCCTCTTCCTCTTCCTCTTCACCGACACTTCTTTGCTTGAACCAGACACTGAGCTCTGCTTCTTCATCCAACCCTTGTAGATATTTAAACAAAGGTAGGCATCCGTTGCTACATACAGGATGTGATCTACATCTATTGTCTTTGACTCCCATGCAAGATGAAACTTCGGGTGAGGTTTGTTCAGTTGAGCGTACGAAGGATCAATCATGGCTGCTGCCAGGATCAGCCTTGAAGGCTGAGAGGAGGACACCAGGATTGCCTTCTGGAGATCGAAGGGTTGGCCTACAATGAGGCCTATCCGACCCAGGACTCTCCTGTTGTTCGTAAAGTTTACAGTAACAAATTTCACTCTTTTGTCCTTGAGGAAGAACTCAAATTCTTGGCACCTAACTTCGGCATGGCATATCTGGTAGACCAAGCACACGTTATGTATGCAAACCTGGATCATGACGGGCTTCTTCTTCTCAACCTCCTTTAGAAGCTTCTCGCTTTCTCGTGTACTCAACATCTAGCCCAGCGACCCACTCATCTTTTGAACTTTTGAACATGCATAGGAAGCGAGCAAGGAATGCTTCCACCATCGCGGATCTATGGGTGTAGATGACGATGAACTCATCGTCAGTGATGGTTCTAACCTGGTACTCAGCGGCGATCATGGAGATTTGGGAGGACATGGATTTTGGAGGCGGGTTAGGAGAAGATGAACTGGTGTAATGTGAAAGGATGGGATGACTGGGAGTGAACCGTTGTAAGGTAGCAGACGGGGACGAGTGCTACCTCTTGAGCATTGCATTGGTTTTCCATTGAAGAGGAAAGGGTGATGCAACAAAGTAGTGTAAGTATTTCCCTCAGATTTTGAGAACCAAGGTATCAATCCAATAGGAGGCTCCTCAAAAGTCCCACGCACCTACACAAACAAACAAGAACCTCGCAACCAATGCGATAAAGGGGTTGTCAATCCCTTCATGGAAACTTGAGGAAGTGAGATCTAATAGAGATAATAAGATAAGATAAATATTTTTGGTATCTTTATGATATAGAATGGAAAGTAAAAGATGCAAATAAAAGATAGATGAAAAACTTATATGATAAAAGGTAGACCCGGGGGCCATAGGTTTCACTAGTGGCTTCTCTCAAGATAGCATAAGAATTACAGTGGGTGAACAAATTACTATCAAGCAATTGATAGAAAAGTGCATAGTTATGAGATTATTTAGGCATGATCATGTATATAGGCATCATGTCCGCAACAAGTAGATCGAAACGATTTTGCATCTACTACTATTACTCCACAGATCGACCGACTCCTGCCTGCATCTAGAGTATTAAGTTCATAAGAACAGAGTAACCCATTAAGAAAGATGACATGATGTAGAGGGATAAACTCATGCAATATGATATAAACCCCATCTTTTTATCCTTGATGGCAACAATACAATACGTGCCTTGCTGCCCCTGCTGTCACTAGGAACGGACACCGCAAGATTGAACCCAAAGCTAAGCACTTCTCCTATTCCAAGAAAGATCAGTCTAGTAGGCCAAACCAAACTGATAATTCGAAGAGACTTGCAAAGATAACCAATCACACATAACAGAATTCATAGAAGATTCAATTATTTCTCCTAGATAAACTTGATCATAAACCCACAATTCATCGGATGTCGACAAACACACCGCAAAAAGAGTTACATCAAATAGATCTCCAAGAAGATAGAGGAGAACTTTGTATTGAGATTGAAAGAGAGAGAAGAAACCATCTAGCTAATAACTATGGACCTGAAGGTCTGTGGTAAACTACTCACAACTCATCGTAGAGGCCTTGGAGATGATGTAGAGGCCCTCCGTGGTCGATTCCCCCTCCGGCGGAGCGCCGGTGAAGGCTCCAAGATGGGATCTCGTGGATACAGAAGGTTGCGGCAGTGGAATTAGGTTTTCGTGGTGCTCCTGGATGTTCTCGGGGTATGTGGATATATATAGGAGGAAGAAGTAGGTCGGTGGAGCAAAGAGGGGCCCACGAGGGTGGGGGCGCGCCCACCCCCATAGGGCGCACAGGGCACCCTCATGGCCGCCTCCTTGACTTCTTGACGTCCACTCCAAGTCTCCTGGTTTGCAATTGTTCCAAAAAGATCGCTCCCGAAGGTTTCATCCCGTTTGGACCCCGTTTGATATTCCTTTTCTTCGAAACACTGAAATAGGCAAAAAAAACAATTCGGGCTGGGCCTCCGGTTAGTAGGTTAGTCCCAAAAATGATACAAAAGTGTAAGTGTTATGACCGGTTTGGTCTATACAAGGAAGAGGCCCACCGGACATTAGTATTAGGGGCTTGACCCACAAGTTATCTTGGGCAAGTTATTTTAGGCAAGTTATCTTAGGCTAAGGTTATAAATACTAGTTGTAAGACATCGTTTGAGATCAAGCAATAAAGATATTATCATCTTCTGTTGCCTGGATCCCTGAGGAGCCGGAACCCTAGCCGACACCAGCCAACCGCCACCGCCCCTAAACCCTAGCCGCGATGGCGCCTACTCGCCGGCGCGCCCACTCCAGCCCTCGTCCACCTCCACCTCATCCCTATAACCTACGTAGCCGCACTGGTAGGAACCCTAGTCCTACCAATTTGGTATCAGATACCCGGGTTTCGACCATGTCATCGCCACCTCCAATTCCGCCACCGCCGCCACCACCGCCGCTGCCCATCAACTCCACCGCCGCCGCTGCCGCCAACTCCTCCACCGCTGCCGCCTCCACGCCGGGCGTCACGGCCTCGCTCTCGGTGGGCGCTACGGCGTTGCTCTCGGCGACGACCCTCCCGGCGCCCGGCACCGCGCCAGGCCACGGCCGGCCACCGACCCCCGTCCAACATACGCCGCCGCTGTCACCTCCCCCGCAGCCGCAACAATTCACACAGGAGGCAATGGCAGGCGTCCTCAACGACCTAGTCGCCGCGGTCCAGGGCATCTGCCTCTACCTGGCAAGTCCGTACGAGCCGCCTCCACCACTACATCCCGCCATGGCCGCGGGTCCGCAGGCGTTGCTGTGGTACTCGGTACCGGGGGCCATCACCGAAGGCTACCCAGCGCTCCCCGACCCGGCGGACGCACCGCCGCCGTGGCCATAGTGGTCGCCGCCGCTTGCGACGGTAACCGCGCCACTCGCCGCCACCATAGGGCCGCAGTGGCCCACCTGGACCGCGCTATCCGCGCCGTCTCCCGCCGCTCCGTCACTTCCAGCAGCCACGGAGCAGGTTCCTCCACCGCCCCATCCCAGCCCTAACTTGGGCCGGGCGTCGCCGAGCGGGCTTCCGATCCAGGAGGTCCGCTTTCCATCATCGCCATCACCACTCCCCGACTGGCTTCACAGGCCGCCATCTGCCTACCCGGGGGCCAGTCCGCCGTCTGTTTCCCGTTGCAGCCCGAGGCGTCGGGCGCCACCGAAAACTACGCCGGGCCTTCCACCATGGACCGCGCACCATCATCCGCCCTACGCACCGCCGAGGTAGTGGGCCAGGGCGCGCCACACCAGCCGCCGCCCCGGTTCGCCAAGATCGACTTCGCCACATACGACGGCTCCGACGACCCGCTTAACTGGCTCAACCAGTGTGACCACTTCTTCCGTGGATAGCGCACACCCGCGTCGGAGCGTACTTGGCTGGCTTCCTACCATCTCCACGGGGCCGTCCTGAGATGGTACTATGCCCTCGAGAAGGCCGAGGGCGGCATGCCCCTGTGGTATTGTTTCCGAGAGCTGTGCCTTCTTTGTTTCGGGCCACCGGTCCGCGGGAGCCGCTTGGCCGAGTTGGGCCGCTTGACGTTCACCTCCACGGTGCAGGACTTCACCGACCGCTTCCAGGCCCTGGCGTGCCATGCGCCCGGTGTGACGGCCTTACAGCGGGCGGAGCTTTTCATCGGCGGCCTTCCCGACCACATCCGCGTGGATGTCGAGATGAAGGGGCCCCAAGACCTTCAGACGGCCATGTACTATGCCCGGGCGTTCGAGCAGCGCGCCCAGGCTTTAACGCGTCCATCCGCGCCACGTGGGGGCCGACAGCTTCCCCGGCCGTCTCCGGCAGTACCGGCGTCGTCCACAGCCGCCCCGGCACCCACCCCGGCATCGACGCGGCCATTCAGGCGCCTCACTTAGGCGGAACAGCTGGAACGCCGGCGCCTGGGCTTGTGTTTCAACTATGATGCACCCTATGCACCGGGCCATGTCTGTCCCTGCCTCTTCTACCTTGAGACGACAGACGAGACTGAGGAGGAGACACTAGAGGATGGCCTCAGTGCTCCAGCCCTTGCGGAGCCCGCAGTGGCACCCGCACCCGCCCTGGCCACCGCCCTCGTGGTGTCCCTACACGCACTGGCCGGCATCCTTGATGGACGGACGATGCTCTTGCCGGTCATGATCTAGGGCGAGCGCCTGGTGGCCCTAGTGGATACAGGGTCCATGCATAACTTCCTACCGGAGACCACCATGCGGCGCCTTGCATTATAGCCAACCGGCGGTGAGCAGTTGCGAGTCACAGTCGCTAATGGCGGCCGTCTCTGCTGCCACGGGCTCGCCCGCGACGTGCCCATCACTATCGGCGATGAGAACTTCACCATCACCTGCGCCGGCATCGACTTGGGCTGCTTCGACTTCATCCTCGGCGTCGCCTGCCTGCGCACTCTTGGTCCTATTCTATGGGATTTTGACGCGCTGACGATGACTTTCTGGTCGTTGGGCCGCCGCATTCGGTGGGACGGCATTGGGGGTTCCACCCCAAACACTCCACTCCAGCTGGCCGCGACCACCGCCACGGCCGAGCACCCACTATTGGAGAGCCTCCTCCAGCAGCACGCGGACATCTTCACCGAGCCACAGGGGCTGCCGCCCGCCCGCACGTACGATCATCGTATACATCTTCTGCCAGGCTCCGCGCTGGTGGCGGTACGGCCTTACTGCTACCCACAGTTCCACAAGGATGAGTTGGAGCGGCAGTATGCGCTCATGCTCTCGGCAGGCATCATCCGGCTCTCCACTTCGCCATTTACCGCGCCAGTGCTTCTCATCCGCAAGTCAGACGGCACATGGCGTTTCTGCATCGACTACCTGTTGGGAAACATAGTAATTTCAAAAAATTTCCTACGCACACGCAAGATCATGGTGATGGCATAGCAACGAGAGGGGAGAGTGTTGTCCACGTACCCTCGTAGACCGTAAGCGGAAGCATTAGCACAACGCGGTTGATGTAGTCGTACGTCTTCACGATCCGACCGATCCAAGCACCGAACGTACGGCACCTCCGAGTTCAGCACAGGTTCAGCTCGATGACGATCCCTGGGCTCCGATCCAGCAAAGCTTCGGGGATGAGTTCCGTCAGCACAACGGTGTGGTGACAATCTTGATGTACTACCGACGCAGGGCTTCGCCTAAGCACCGCTACGATATTATCGAGGTGGATTATGGTGGAGGGGGGCACCGCACACGGCTAAGAGATCCAAGGGATCAATTGTTGTTGTGCCTAGAGGTGCCCCCCTGCCCCCGTATATAAAGGAGCAAGGGGGGAGGGGGCGGCCGGCCTAGGAGGGGCGCGCCAAGGGGAGCCCTACTCCCACCGGGAGTAGATTCCCTCCTTCCTTGTTGGAGTAGGAGAAGGGGGAAAGAGGGGGAGAGGAGGAAGGAAAAGGGGGCCGCACCCCTTGTCCAATTCGGACCAGAGGGGGGCTGCGCGCCTCCTTCCTTTCGGCCTCTCTCCTCTAATACCGTATAGCCCAATAAGGCCCATATACTCCCCGGCGAATTCCCGTAACTCTTCGGTACTCCGAAAAATACCCGAATCACTCGGAACCTTTCTGAACTCCGAATATAGTCGTCCAATATATCGATCTTTACATCTCGACCATTTCGAGACTCCTCGTCATTTCCCCGATCTCATCCGGGACTCCGAACTCCTTCGGTACATCAAAACTCATAAACTCATAATATAACTGTCATCGAAACCTTAAGCGTGCAAACCCTACGGGTTCGAAAAAAATGTAGACATGACCTAGAACTATTCTCGGTCAATAACCAATAGCGGAACCGGGATGCTCATATTGGCTCCCACATATTCTACGAAGATCTTTATCGGTCAAACCGCATAACAACATACGTTCTTCCCTTTGTCATCGGTATGTTACTTGCCCGAGATTCGATCGTCGGTATCCAATACCTAGTTCAATCTCGTTACCGGCAAGTCTCTTTACTCGTTACGTAATGCATCATTCCGTAACTAACTCATTAGTTACATTGCTTGCAAGAGTGATGTGCATTACCGAGAGGGCCCAGAGATACCTCTCCGACAATCGGAGTGACAAAACCTAATCTCGAAATACGCCAACCCAACATGTACCTTCGGAGACACCTGTAGTACTCCTTTATAATCACCCAGTTACGTTGTGATGTTTGGTAGCACCCAAAGTGTTCCTCCGGTAAACGGGAGTTGCATAATCTCATTGTTACCGGAACATGTATAAGTCTTGAAGAAAGCAATAGCAATATACTAAACGATCAAGTGCTAGGCTAACGGAATGGGTCATGTCAATCACATCATTCTCCTAATGATGTGATCCTGTTAATCAAATGACAACTCTTTTGTCCATGGCTAGGAAACATAACCATCTTTGATAAACGAGCTAGTCAAGTAGAGGCATACTAGTGACACTATGTTTTGTCTATGTATTCACACATGTATTACGTTTCCGGTTAATACAATTCTAGCATGAATAATAAACATTTATCATGATATAAGGAAATAAATAATAACTTTATTATTGCCTCTAGGGCATATTTCCTTCAGTCTCCCACTTGCACTAGAGTCAATAATCTAGTTCACATCGCCATGTGATTTAACACCAATATTCACATCTGTATGTGATTAATACCCATAGTTCACATCATCATGTGATCAACACCCAAAGGGTTTGTTCACATCGCTATGTGATTAACACCCAAAGAGTACTAAGGTATGATCATGTTTTGCTTGTGAGAGAAGTTTAGTCAACGGGTCTGTCATATTCAGAGCCGTATGTATTTCGCAAATATTCTATGTTCACAATGCTCTGCATGGAGCTACTCTAGCTAATTGCTCCTACTTTCAATATGTATCCAGATTGAGACTTAGAGTCATCTGGATTGGTGTAAAAGCTTGCATCGTTGTAACTTTTTACGACGGGCTCTTTTATCACCTCCATAATCGAGAAACATCTCCTTAGTCCTCACTAAGGATATTCTTGACCACTGTCCAGTGATCTACTCTTAGATCAAAATTGTATTTCCTTTGTCAAACTCAGAGCAAGGTATACAATAGGTCTGGTTCACAGCATAGCATACTTTATAGAACCTATGACTGAGGCATAGGGAATGACTTTTCATTCTATTTCTATTTTCTGCCATGGTCGGGTCTTGAGTCTTACTCAACTTCACACCTTTGCATCACAGGCAAGAATCCTTCTTTGACTGTTCTATTTTGAACTATTTCAAAACTTATCAAGGTATGTACTCATTGAAAAGAATCTTATCAAGCGTCTTGATCTATCTATATTGATCTTGATGCTCAATGTGTAAGCAGCTTCACCGAGGTCTTTCATTGAAAAACTTTTATTCAAGTATCCCTTTATGCTATCCAGAAAATCTATATCATTTCTGATCAACAATATGTCGTCTACATATAGTATCAGAAATGCTACAGAGCTCCCACTCACTTTCTTGTAAATACAGGCTTCACCACAAGTCTGTATAATACTATATGCTATGATCAACTTATCAAAGCGTATATTCCAACTCTTAGATGCTTGCACCAGTCCATAAATGGATCGCTGGAGCTTGCACATTTTGTTAGCACCTTTAGGATTGACAAAACCTTCTGGTTGCATCATACACAACTCTTCGTTAAGAAAACCATTAAGGAATGCAATTTTGACATCCTTTTGCCAGATTTCATAAAATGTGGCAATTGCTAACATGATTCGGACAGACTTAAGCATCGCTACAGTTGAGAAAATCTCATTGTAGTCAACACCTTGTCGAAAACTTGTCGAAAACTCTTTTGTGACAAGTCGAGCTTTGTAGATAGTAACACTACTATCAGTATCTGTCTTCCTCTTGAAGATCCATTTATACAATATGGCTTGCCAATCATCGGGCAACTCCACCAAAGTCCACACTTTGTTCTCATACATGGATCCTATCTCAGATTTCATGGCCTCCAGCCATTTTGCGGAATCTGGGCTCATCATTGCTTCCTCATAGTTCGTAGGTTTATCATGGTCTAGTAACATGACTTTCAGAACAGGATTACCGTACCACTCTGGTGCGGATCTTACTCTGGAAGACCTAAGAGGTTTGGTAGCAACTTGATCTGAAGTTTCATGATCATCATCATTAACTTCCTCACTAATTGGTGTAGGAATCACTGGAACTGATTTCTGTGATGAACTACTTTCCAATAAGGGAGAAGGTACCATTACCTCATCAAGTTCTACATTCCTCCCACTCACTTCTTTCGAGAGAAACTTCTTCTCTAGAAAGGATCCATCTTAGCAACGAATAATTTGCCTTCGGATCTGTGATAGAAGGTGTATCCAACAGTTTCCTTTGGGTATTCTATGAAGACGCACTTCTCCGATTTGGGTTTGAGCTTATCAGGATGAAACTTTTTCACATAAGCATCGCAGCCCCAAACCTTAAGAAACGACAACTTGGGTTTCTTGCTAAACCACAGTTCATATGCTGTCGTCTCAACGGATTTAGATGGTGCCCTTTTAATGTGAATGCAGCTGTCTCTAATGCATAACCCCAAAACAATAGTGGTAAATCAGTAAGAGACATCATAGATTGCACCATATCCAATAAAGTGCGGTTACAACGTTCGGACACACCATAACGTTGTGGTGTTCCAGGTGGCATGAGCTGTGAAACTATTCCACATTGTTTTAATTGAAGACCAAACTCGTAACTCAAATATTCATCTCCGCGATCAGATCGCAGAAACTTTATTTTCTTGTTATGATGATTTTTCCACTTCACTCTGAAATTCTTTGAACCTTTCAACTATTTCAGACTTATGTTTCATCAAGTAGATATACCCATATCTGCTCAAATGATCTTGTGAAGGTTAGAAAATAACGATACTTGCCACGAGCCTTCATACTTATTGGTTTGCATACATCAGTATGTATTATTTCCAACAAGTCAGTAGCTTGTTCCATTGTTCCGGAGAACGGGGTTTTAGTCATCTTGCCCAAAAGGCACGGTTCGCAAGCATCAAATGATTCATAACCAAGTGATTCTGAAAATCCATCTTTATGGAGTTTCTTCATGCGCTTTACACCGATATGACCCAAACGGCAGTGCCACAAATAAGTTGCACTATCATTATTAACTTTGCATCTTTTGGCATCAATGTTATGAATATGTGTATCATTACGATCGAGATGCAACAAACTATTTTCATTGGGTGTATGACCATTGAAGGTTTTATTCATGTAAACAGAACAACAATTATTCTCTGATTTTAAATGAATAACCGTATTGTAATAAACATGATCAAATCATATTCATGCTCAACGCAAATGCCAAATAACATTTATTTAGGTTTAACACTAATCCCGAAAGTACAGGGAGTGTGCGATGATGATCATATCAATCTTGGAACTACTTCCAACACTCATCGTCACTTCCCCTTCAACTAGTCTCTGTTTATTCTGTAACTCCTGTTTCGAGTTACTAATCTTACCAACCGAACAAGTATCAAATACTCAGGGGCTACTATAAGCACTAGCAAGGCACACATTAATAACCTGTATATCAAATATACCCTTGTTCACTTTGCCATCCTTCTTATCTACCAAATATTCAGGGAATTTCCGCTTCCAGTGACTATTTCCTTTGCAGTGTAAGCATTCAGTTTCAGGCTATGGTCCAGCTTTGGGCTTCTTCGCAGGAGTGACAACTTGCTTGTCTTTCCACTAGAAGTTCCCTTTCTTTCCCTTTGCCCTTCTTGAAACTAGCGGTCTTGTCAATCATCAACACTTGATGCTCTTTCTTGATTTCTACCTTCGTCGATTTCAACATCACGAAGAGCTCGGGAATCGTTTACGTCATCCCTTGCATACTATATTTCATCACGAAGTTCTAGTAACTTAGTGATGGTGACTAGAGAATTCTGTCAATCACTATCTTATCTGGAAGATTAACTCCCACTTGATTCAAGCGATTGAAGTACCCAGACAATCTGAGCACATGCTTACTAGTTGAGCGATTCTCCTCCATCTTTTAGCTATAGAACTTTTTGGAGACTTCATATCTCTCAACTCGGGTATTTGCTTGAAATATTAACTTCAATTCCTGGAACATCTTATATGGTCCATGACATTCAAAACATCTTTGAAGTCTCGATTCTAAAGCCATTAAGCATGGTGCACTAAACAATCAAGTAGTCATCATATTGAGCTAGCCAAACGTTCATAACGTCTGCATCTGCTCCTGCAATAGGTTTGTCACCTAGCGGTGCATCAAGGACATAATTCTTCTGTGCAGCAATGAGGATAAACCTCAGATCATGGATCCAATCCGCATCATTGCTACTAACATTTTTCAATACAATTTTCTCTAGGAACATATCAAAATAAACATATGAAAGCAACAACGCAAGCTATTGATATACAACATAATTTGCAAAATACTACCAGGACTAAGTTCATGATAAATTTAAGTTCAATTAATCATATTACTTAAGAACTCCCACTTAGACAGACATCTCTCTAGTCATCTAAGTGATCACGTGATCCAAATCAACTAAACCATGTCCGATCATTACGTGACATGGAGTAGTTTTCAATGGTGAACATCACTATGTTGATCATATCTACTATATGATTCACGCTCGACCTTTCGGTCTCCGTGTTCCGAGGCCATATCTGTATATGCTAGGCTCGTCAAGTTTAACCTGAGTATTCCGCGTGTGCAACTGTTTTGCACCCGTTGTATTTGAACGTAGAGCCTATCACACCCGATCATCACGTGGTGTCTCAGCATGAAGAACTTTTGCAACGGTGCATACTCAGGGAGAACACTTCTTGATAATTAGTGAGAGATCATCTTAAAATGCTACCATCAATCAAAACAGAATAAGATGTATAACAGATAAACATCATATGCAATCAAAATATGTGACATGATATGGCCATGATCATCTTGCGCCTTTGATCTCCATCTCCAAAGTACTGTCATGATCTCTATTGTCACCGGCATGACACCATGATCTTCATCATCTTGATCGATATCAATGTGTCGTCACATGGTCGTCTTGCCAACTATTGCTCTTGCAACTATTGCTATCGCATAGCGATAAAGTAAAGCAATTATTTTGCACTTGCATCTTATGCAACAAAGAGACAACCATAGGGCTTCTGCCAGTTGCTGATAACTTCAACAAAACATGATCATCTCATACAACAACTTATATCTCATCACGTCTTGACCATATCGCATCACAACATGCCCTGCAAAAACAAGTTAGACGTCCTCTACTTTGTTGGTGCAAGTTTTACGTGGCTGCTACGGGCTGAGCAAGAACCGTTCTTACCTACGCATCAAAACTACAACGATAGTTCATCAAGTTGGTGCTGTTTTAACCTTCGCAAGGACCGGGCGTAGCCACACTCGGTTCAACTAAAGTTGGAGAAACTGACACCCGCTAGTCACCTGTGTGCAAAGCACGGCGGTAAAACCAGTCTCGCGTAAGCGTACGCATTATGTCGGCTGGGCCGCTTCATCCAACAATATTGCTGAATCAAAGTATGACATGCTGGTAAGCAGTATGACTTGTATCGCCCACAACTCACTTTTGTTCTACTCGTGCATATAACATCAACGCATAAAACCTAGCTCTGATACAACTGTTGGGAAACGTAGTAATTTCAAAAAATTTCCTACGCACACGCAAGATCATGGTGATGGCATAGCAACGAGAGGGGAGAGTGTTGTCCACGTACCCTCGTAGACCGTAAGCGGAAGCGTTAGCACAACGCGGTTGATGTAGTCGTACGTCTTCACGATCCGACCGATCCAAGCACCGAACGTACGGCACCTCCGAGTTCAGCACACGTTCAGCTCGATGACGATCCCCGGGATCCGATCCAGCAAAGCTTCGGGGATGAGTTCCGTCAGCACGACGGCATGGTGACAATCTTGAAGTACTACCGACGCAGGGCTTCGCCTAAGCACCGCTACGATATTATCGAGGTGGATTATGGTGGAGGGGGGCACCGCACACAGCTAAGAGATCCAAGGGATCAATTGTTGTTGTGCCTAGAGGTGCCCCCCTGCCCCCGTATATAAAGGAGCAAGGGGGGAGGGGGCGGCCGGCCTAGGAGGGGCGCGCCAAGGGGAGTCCTACTCCCACCGGGAGTAGGACTCCCTCCTTCCTTGTTGGAGTTGGAGAAGGGGGAAAGAGGGGGAGAGGAGGAAGGAAAAGGGGGCCGCACCCCTTGTCCAATTCGGACTAGAGGGGGGCTGCGCGCCTCCTTCCTTTCGGCCTCTCTCCTCTAATCCCATATAGCCCAATAAGGCCCATATACTCCCCGGCGAATTCCCGTAACTCTCCGGTACTCCGAAAAATAACCGAATCACTCGGAACCTTTCCGAACTCCGAATATAGTCGTCCAATATATCGATCTTTACGTCTCGACCATTTCGAGACTCCTCGTCATGTCCCCGATCTCATCCGGGACTCTGAACTCCTTCGGTACATCAAAACTCATAAACTCATAATATAACTGTCATCGAAACCTTAAGCGTGCGGACCCTACGGGTTCGAGAACAATGTAGACATGACCTAGAACTATTCTCGGTCAATAACCAATAGCGGAACCTGGATGCTCATATTGGCTCCCACATATTCTATGAAGATCTTTATCGGTCAAACCGCATAACAACATACGTTTTTCCCTTTGTCATCGGTATGTTACTTGCCCGAGATTCGATCGTCGGTATCCAATACCTAGTTCAATTTCGTTACCGGCAAGTCTCTTTACTCGTTACGTAATGCATCATTCCGTAACTAACTCATTAGTTACATTGCTTGCAAGGCTTATAGTGATGTGCATTACCGAGAGGGCCCAGAGATACCTCTTCGACAATGTGAGTGACAAAACCTAATCTCGAAATACGCCAACCCGACATGTACCTTCGGAGACACCTGTAGTACTCCTTTATAATCACCCAGTTATGTTGTGTCGTTTGGTAGCACCCAAAGTGTTCCTCCGGTAAACGGGAGTTGCATAATCTCATAGTTACAGGAACATGTATAAGTCATGAAGAAAGCAATAGCAATATACTAAACGATCAAGTGCTAGGCTAATGGAATGGGTCATGTCAATCACATCATTCTCCTAATGATGTAATCCCGTTAATCAAATGACAACTCTTTTGTCCATGGCTAGGAAACATAACCATCTTTGACAAACGAGCTAGTCAAGTAGAGGCATACTGGTGACACTATGTTTTGTCTATGTATTCACACATGTATTATGTTTCCGGTTAATACAATTGTAGCATGAATAATAAACATTTATCATGATATAAGGAAATAAATAATAACTTTATTATTGCCTCTAGGGCATATTTCCTTCACTACCGTGCTCTTAATGCTGTCACACTTAAGGACCAGTTCCCTATTTCGGTGGTCGACGAGCTCCTCGATGAGCTCCACGGGTCGCGCTTCTTCACCAAACTTGACCTTCGGTCGGGGTACCACCAGGTGCGCATGCACCCGGATGACATCGCCAAGACGGCATTTCGAACTCATCACGGCCACTTCGAGTTCTTGGTCATGCCCTTTGGCCACACCAACGCCCCGGCGACCTTCCAGGCTTTGATGAACGACGTCCTCAGGCCCTACTTACGCTGGTTTGTGCTTGTTTTCTTTGATGATATTCTAATCTACAGTGCGTCTTGGGCCGAGCACCTCCAGCACGTCGCCATCATCTTCAACGAGCTTCGAGCGCACCACCTCCACCTTAAGCGCTCGAAGAGCTTGTTCGGGATGCCTTCGGTGGCCTACTTGGGCCACGTCATCTCGGCCGACAGGGTGGCGATGAACGCCGACAAGGTGGCAGCCGTCTCCGGCTACTACCGGAAATTTATCATGGAGTTCGGGCTTATCGCGGCGCCACTCACGCGGTTGCTTAGCCACGACGCTTTCGCCTGGGACGACGAGGCGACGACAGCGTTTGAGGCCCTCAAGGGGGCCCTCACGACGGGCCCCATCCTCCAGATGCCCGACTTCGACCGCCCGTTCATGGTGGACTGTGACGCCTCGGGCACAGGGTTCGGCGCCGTGCTTCATCAGGGCGATGGGCCCCTCGCCTTCTTTAGCCGGCCTTTCGCTCCGCGTCATCTTAAGCTGGCAGCATATGAGCGGGAGCTCATTGGTCTTGTACAGGCCGTTCGTCATTGGCGGCCGTAGTTGTGGGGACGGTCCTTCCAAATTCGCACCGACCACTACAGCCTGAAGTTTTTGCTGGACCAACGGCTGTCGACCGTGCCGCAGCACCAGTGCATCAGCAAGCTCTTCGGCTTAGACTCCTCCGTCGAGTATCGGCCGGGCCGCCTTAACACAGTGGCCGACACGCTGTCCTGTCGCGACTCCGACCTCGCTTCCTCCGCCGACGAGTCCCCCGGGGCGGCCCTGTGCATCCGCTCCGGGCCGACGTTCGGCCTCTTCGCCGACATTCGCCGCACCACTGCGACGGCCGACGACGCCGTCCGTCTTCAGCAGTAGCTCACGGCCGGCGACCTGGAGGAGCCTTAGCGCTTCTCTGACAGACTGCTCCTCCATGGGCGCCGGGTCTTTGTTCCGGCGCAGGATGATCTCCATCACCAGGTGTTACAGCTCGCCCACTCGGCGGGTCATAAGGGTATGCAGAAAACCCTACATTATCTTCACGCCGACTTCTACATCCCTGGCGATCGCGCCCTGGTCCGCGAATGGGTTCGGTCTTGTCAGACATGCCAGCGCAACAAGACAGAGACTCTCAGGACGGCCGGGTTACTCCAGTCCTTAGAGGTGCCATCTCAGGTCTGGGCGGATATATCCATGGACTTCATTGAGGGCCTTCCCAAGGTGGGCGGCAAGTCAGTCATCCTCACGGTGGTCGACCGCTTCTCCAAGTACGCCCACTTCATAGCGCTCGGCCATCCATACACGGCGGCGTCCGTGGCCCGGGCCTTCTTCGACGGCATCGTCCGTCTACAATGGTTCCCTGCTTCGATCGTCAGTGATCGAGACCACGTGTTCACGGGCCATGTCTGGCGCGACCTCTTCAGGATGGCGGGTGTCCAGCTTCGCCTGAGTACGGCGTTCCATCCTCAGATGGACGGTCAGTCCGAGGTGGTTAACAAGGTCATTGCCATGTATTTGCGTTGTGTGACAGGTGATCGGCCTCGCGCTTGGGTGGACTGGCTCTCTTGGGCGGAGTACTGCTACAACACCTCTTATCACTCCGCCCTACGCGCTATGCCATTTGAGGTGGTCTATGGTAGACCACCCCCGCCTATACTTCTGGTGGACCCGGATACAACTCGGACGGAGGTTGCGGGTGACCTCATCCGCACTCGTGACGAGATGCTTGCTGAGGTTCGTCAGCGTCTCCTTCAGGCCTAGCAGCTGGCCAAGCACTACTATGACAATCATCAACGCGAGGCGGAGTTCACGATGGGTGATTGGGTGTGGCTGCGTCTTCTCCATCGCTCTACGCAGTCCCTCGAGCCGCGCGCAAAGCGCAAGCTCGGCCCTCGCTACGCCGGGCCCTTCCCTATCTTGGAGAGCATTGGGAAGGTGGCCTATCGTCTTCAGCTTCCAGCCCGCGCTCGCATCCACGACGTTTTCCATGTGGGGCTGCTCAAGCCTTTCCGTGGCGAGCCACCGGCGGCTCCACCGACACTTCCTCCCATCGCCAATGGTCGCATTCTTCCTGAGCCGGCAAAGGTATTGCAGGCGCAGCTCCGTCGTGGCGTCTGGTTCATCCTCGTTCAGTGGGCAGGCCTTCCGAAGGAGGAGGCTACTTGGGAGCAGCGTGAAGAATTCCGCCAACACTATCCAGACTTTCAGCTCGAGGACGAGCTGTTTGCGCAGGCGGGGAGAGATGTTATGACCGGTTTGGTCTATACAAGGAAGAGGCCCACCGGGCATTAGTATTAGGGGCTTGACCCACAAGTTGTCTTAGGCAAGTTATTTTAGGCAAGTTATCTTAGGCTAAAGTTATAAATACTAGGTGTAAGACATCGTTTGAGATCAAGCAATAAAGATAGTATCATCTTCTGTTATGACCAGTTTGGTCTATACAAGGAACCCTAGCCGACACCAGCCAACCGCCGCCGCCCCTAAACCCTAGCCGTGACGGCGCCTACTCGCTGGCACGCCCGCTCTAGCCCTCGTCCACCTCCACCTCATCCCTATAACCTAAGTAGCCGCGCTGGTAGGAACCCTAGTCCTACCAGTAAGGTAAAGCCCATAAACATCCAAAACAGGTAATATAATAGCATGGAACAATCAAAGATTATAGATACGTTGGAGACGTATCAAGCATCCCCAAGCTTAATTCCTGCTCGTCCTCGACTAGGTAAATGATAGAAACTTAATTTTTGATGTGGAATGCTACCTAGCATAATTCACAATGTAGTTTTCTTTATTGTGGCATGAATGTTCAGATCCAAATGATTCAAAATAAAAGTTGATATTGACATGAAAACAATAATTGTTCAAGTATACTAACAAAGCAATCATGTCTTCTCAAAATAGCATGGCTAAAGAAAGTTATCCCTACAAAATCATATAGTCTGGCTATGCTCTATCTTCATCACACAAAGTATTTAATCATGCACAACCCCGATGACAAGCCAAGCAATTGTTTCATACTTTAATATTCTCAAACTTTTTCAACTTTCATGCAATACATGAGCGTGAGCCATGGATATAGCACTATATATGCAATAGAATTGTGTTTGTGGAGAAGACAAAAAGGAGAATATAGTCTCACATCAACTAGGCGTATCAACGGGCTATGGAGATGCCCATTAATAGATATCAATGTTAGTGAGTAGGGATTGCCATGCAATAGATGCACTAGAGCTATAAGTGTATGAAAGCTCAACAAAAGAAACTAAGTGGCTGTGCATCCAACTCGCTTGCTCACGAAGACCTAGGGCATTTGGAGGAAGCCCATCATTGGAATATACAATCCAAGTTCTATAATGAAAAGTTCCCACTAGTATATGAAAATGACAACATAGGAGACTCTCTATCATGAAGATCATGGTGCTACTTGGAAGCACAAGTGTGGTAAAAGGATAGTAGCATTGTCCCTTCTCTCTTTTTCTCTCATTTTTTTCTTTTTTTTTCTTTCTCTTTTTTTCTTTTTTTTCTCTTTTTATTTTTATTTTTTCTTTGGCCTTTCTCTTTTTTTATTTGGCCTTTCTCTCTTTTTTATAAAGTCTGAAGTCTCATCCCGACTTGTGGGAGTCTCCATCATCCTTTCCTCACTTGGGACAATGCTCTAATAATGAAGATCATCACACTTTTATTTACTTACAACTCAAGATTACAACCCGATACTTAGACCAAAAAAATGACTCTATATGAATTCCTCCGGTGGTGTACCGGGATATGCAATGAATCAAGAGTGACATGTATGGAAGAATTATGAAGGTGGCCTTGCCACAAATACGATGTCAACTACATGATCATGCAAATAGCAATATGACAATGATGATGCGTGTCATAATAAACTGAATGGTGGAAAGTTGCATGGCAATATATCTCAGAATGGCTATGGAAATGCCATAATAGGTAGGTATGGTGGCTGTTTTGAGGAAGGTATATGGTGGGTGTATGGTACCGGCGAAAGTTGCGCGGCACAAGAGAGGCTAGCAATGGTGGAAGGGTGAGAGTGCGTATAATCCATGGACTAAGCATTAGTAATAAGAACTCATATACTTATTGCAAAAATCTACAAGTCACTAAAAACAAAGTACTACGCGCATGCTCCTTGGGGGATATATTGGTAGGAAAATACCATCGCTCATCCCCGACCGCCACTCATAAGACACTCAATAAATAAATTATGCTCCAACTTCATCACAAAGCGGTTCACCATACGTGCATGCTACGGGAAGCACAAACTTCAACACAAGTATTCTTCAAATTCATAATTACTCCACTAGCATGATTCTAATATCATCACCCTCATATCTCAAAACAATTATCAAGCATCAAATTGATCATAGCGTCCAATTCACTTTCTATGATAGTTTTTATTATACCCAACTTGGATGCCCATCATTCTAGGACCAATTTTATAACCATAGCAAATACCATGCTGTTCTATAAGACTCTCAAAATAATATAAGTGAAGAATGAGAGATTAACAATTTCTACAAAATTAAACCACCGCCGTGCTCTAAAAGATATAAGTGAAGCACTAGAGAAAAATTATCTAGCTCAAAAGATATAAGTGAAGCACATAGAGTATTCTAATAAATTCCAAATCAAGTGTGTCTCTCCCAAAAGGTTTGTACATCAAGGATGATTGGGGTGAACTAAAAATCAAAGACTAATATCATACAAGACGCTCCAAGCAAAACACACATCATGTGGTGAATAAAAATATAGCTCCAAGTAAAGTTGCCGATAAACGAAGACGAAAGAGGGGATGCCTTCTGAGGCATCCCCAAGATTAGGCTTTTGGTTATCCTTGAATACCTTGGGGTGCCATGGGCATCTCCAATCTTATGCTCTTGCCACTCCTTATTCCATAGTCCATCAAATCTTTACCCAAAACTAGAAAACTTCACAACACAAAACTCAACCGGAAATCTCATAAGCTCCATTAGTGCAAGAAAGAAAAACCACCACATAAGGTACTGTAATAAACTCATTCCTTATTTATATTGGTGTTAAACCTACTGTATTCCAACTTCTCTATGGTTTGTACCCCCCGATACCAGCCATAGATGCATCAAAATAAGCAAACAACACACGAAAAACAGAATCTGTCGAAAACAGACTAGTCTGTAGCAATATGTAACTTTTGAATACTTCTGGAACTCTAAAAATCCTACAAAAATAGGAAGTTCTGGGAAATTTGTCTATTGATCTACTTCAAAAATAATCAATGCCAAATCACGTTTCAGTGATTTACTAAAATTATTCTTGTGCGTGCAAAAGTTTCTGTTTTTCAGCAGAATCAAATTAACTATCACCATAGGTTATCCTGTAGGTTCTACTTGGCACAAACAGTAATTAAAACATAAAACCACATCTAAACATAAGATAGATGAATTATTTATTATTAAAAAGAATCAAAAAGCAAGGAACAAAAATAAAATTGGGTTGCCTCCCAACAAGCGCTATAGTTTAACACCCCTAGCTAGGCATAAAAGCAAGAATAGATCTAAGTGTTGCCATCTTTGGCATTCAATTCCTCAATAGAGCACTTATAATCCTTAGGGGTTTCTTTCTTTTTAGCAATGATTAAACTCCTAGGCAAGAAATCAAGAAATTCATTTGTAGCAAAAGGTTCCTTAATGATAGAGAGACAATTGGGATGAACACTTATTGATTTGAGATCCGCATTTTCCTTACTAGAAGATTCACCCTTATTTTTAGGAACATAAATAAATTTGGCAATTTTGGTAGGAGGATGTCGGTGTCAAAACCGGTGGATCTCGGGTACGTGGTCCCGAACTGTGCGTCTAGGTGAATGGTAACAGGAGACAAGGGACACGATGTTTTTACCCAGGTTCGGGCCCTCTCGATGGAGGTAAAACCCTACTGTTGCTTGATTAATATTGATGATATGGGTAGTACAAGAGTAGATCTACCACGAGATCAAAGAGGCTAAACTCTAGAAGCTAGCCTATGGTATGATTGTTGTTCGTCCTATGGACTAAAACCCTCCGGTTTATATAGACACCGGAGAGGGCTAGGGTTACACAGAGTCGGTTACAAATGGTAGGAGATCTACATATCCATATCGCCAAGCTTGCCTTCCACGCCAAGGAAAGCCCCATCCGGACACACGACGAAGTCTTCAATCTTGTATCTTCATAGTCTAGGAGTCCGGCCAAAGATGATAGTTCGGCTATCCGGACACCCCCTAGTCCAGCACTCCCTCAGTAGCCCCTGAACCAGGCTTCAATGACGACGAGTCCGGCGCGCATATTGTCTTCGGCATTGCAAGGAGGGTTCCTCCTCCGAATACTTCATAGACGATTTTGAACACAAGGATAGTGTCCGGCTCTGCAAAATAAGTTCCACATACCACCGTAGAGAGAATAACATTTACGCAAGTTCAATCTGCTGACGTATTCCGTGGCGTGACATCACACCATGGCCAGGCCTTTATTCAAATCATTTTTTACTGTTCCACCTCAGCGCGTTTAGCAAAGCGGTTTCCTTGGCACGTCTTGTCAAAGTAGAGACTGTGTCCCCTTACTCCGGGATCCTCATCAATACGGGCGTGGGTAACCCAACCGTGCCCGTTGGCATGCCCCCTCTATCGAAGGCGAGTCCCAAATGACCACGGGGAGGGCTCTTGGTATTCAACCTCTTTATAACGAGACCAAGGCCTGCTCCTTTCTTTCAATCTCAATCGAATCCGCCCCTCGCCTCGAGTTCCAACACCCAAAGCTCCAGATTCAGGCGCTTCGGACCTTGGACGATGTCCGGCTCTGACCTGCAAGGCCGGTGGATGCCTTCTTCCGTCACGGAAGAAGACGTGCTAAAGCTGAGAGACGCCAGGTATCTAACCGGCGAAATTTCGCATAGGCTGCCTGCCCAAGGGCAGGTTATTCCTACTCCTGAGCCTGGTGAGAGCATGGTTTTCGTGTCTCACTTCCTTCGGGGTTTAGGCTTCCCGACGGACCCCTTCATGAGGGGGCTCATGTTTTATTATGGGCTGGAATTCCACAACTTGGATCCGGAGTCCATCCTCCACATCTCATCGTTCATTGTCGTATGCGAAGCCTTCCTCCGCATTACCCCTCACTTCGAATTGTGGCTCAAGACCTTCAAAGTGGAGCCGAAGATGATCAAGGGGCAGCAGGCAGAGTGCGGAGGGGCTGTTATAAGCAAGAATGTTGACGCTCCATGGCCCGAGGGCTCTTTTCAAGAGGAGCTCAGTCCGTGGCAACAAGAGTGATTTTATATCACAGCTCCCAGGGGCACCAAATGGGTGGCGCCACCTGCCTTTCGCTCGGGTCCTCCGCCACGGGTGGCGTCATGGGTCAATGAAGGTCCTGACTGGGGGCCGTCCAAGGACGTACCTCTACTGTAGGGCCGTATTCGAGACCTCCAAGAGAGAGAGATCGATCTGGTCGTAGTGGCGCAGGTCATGCTGATTCGGCGGCTTCTGCCCTGCAAACGTCACCCCTCCGCCTGTGGGAATTTAATCCGGAGGGACCATGAGCTCTCCAACAATTCATGGGCGTGGCGCCCGTGGAGATGTATAAACTGTTCTTCGGATCACAAGAGATGTGTCCGGACTTGACCGAGGACGCAGGTCTGAGCTGCAATTGCCCGGATAGTCAAGTAAGTAGTCCTGTGCCCGGACACGCTATCCATACATTTATCATAAACTTTCCCTTTAAAGAGTTGTCCCTTGAACAGGAGTGGATAGCGAAAGAAAAACTAATAAGGTGTCCGGCCCCCCTCCCTGAGACCATGCCAGATCCTGTGTTAACCAAGATGCTAGAGGTTGTGCCTTTGGAAGAGAGCAAAGGGGGAACAGGGAAGCTAGTGCCTCCGCGAAGGAGGCTTTCAAGAAAGGGGGGATCGAGAATCCCTCCCTCCAGGGGGAGAAGAGGACCGCTTCTGAAGATCCGGAGGCCAAGGCCTCAAAGCGGGGGAAGAAATCTTCACCAGAGGGTCCTGCGCCAGGAGAAGCCCCGGCCGCACTATTTCCCCAAGGGAATCAGCCCTCCAGCGAGCCGTAAGTAGAAAGGGGAGTTTTATAATAAGGGACATCCCTGTTTTTATTTCTATAGATAACCGAAGTTTTACCTTGTAGTTCGGATCTCAGCCCTTCTCAGCAGAGCTCATCTTCGGGGGACCTTCGTCCGGAGATGATGGAGAGCGAAACGCCTCCACCTGCGGCACCATCATGCGGGGCGGATGACCCTAAGGTGTCGCCGCGGAGGGTTTCCCTGAGTCCGGCGGGGCCGGGAGGTCCGGCACCAACTGGTGTACGGTCGGAGGAGCTGAAGGATCTGCTCGGGCGAGCGTCTATCTCAGAAGATCACCGTTCGTTAATGGGTACGGTGATTGAAAGGATTTCATCCGCTGGGAGCGGATTGCACGAAGCCGTCAGAAGTTTACTGACGGGGTTTGCGGTACGCGAAAATGATATTCCTTCTGACAGTTTTGCATATAGAATGTGCCCTATATAGATAGTAGCCCCTGAGACTCGGTACGTTGTCGAAAGTGACAGCGCGCCGAGGATCATAATCTCAGTTGTAAGATGTCGCCTGTCCTATATAGGTGGCGGAGCGTCCGGTGGCCAGCCAGACTGATCAATTTGCCAAACTGAAGTGACAACTTGAGATGGCGGATGCGGACATCGCGCTTGTCAATAAGCGGCTTGACGAGTCACAAGGTATACAACTTCTCCGCGGACACCTGGTAAGGGAGCTTGACGCCCATGCCTTAGAACATGTATGCTTTATGCAGATGGTGGTGCTGCTATGGAGAACCTTCGGGCGGAGCTAGCCCGAGTGAAGGAGAAAGCCAGAAAAAGTGATGCGGCTGCCTGGAGGGCAGCCGAAGAGCTAAAAGCCGAACAGGCTGCTCACTGCCGAAGCAGGGAGGAAATGGCCGAGATGGCCAGGAAGTTGAAGAATGCTACCGACCGCTGCGAGTTTCTTGAAAAAGAACGTTGAGCAGAGCAAGAGGACCTGAAGAAGGACACCGCCGAAGCCAAGGGTACCCGCTCCACGATGAGAGCTATAAAGGAGGAGCTATGTCAAGCCGGGGATATCGCGGCCGGAAAGCCCTTTCTGCTACGGAGGAAGTTCATGGATCCGAAGTATGCTCAGTTGGACCGGCTGTGGGGTGTAGAGTATGCTTATCTGGACTTAGCGGCAAGTGCCGTGGACGCGGTCGAGTACTTCCAAGGTCAAAAGGATCACGGAAGGGAAGAGCTATTTTGGTGGCAGTTCCGTAATCCAGAGCGTCCACTTCCATTAACCGATCGGTTAGCCGAATGGGCTGAGCTAAATAAGTTGTCCGGACTTGCCATGAAGGATGTCGTGACTCATTTGTGGCCGAAAAGGCCCAAGCCAAAGAGTTATTTTGGCTTGGGGTTGCAGTTCCTTGGTGCGGTGCCGCGTATCGATGCAATGAAGCGGTCGGCAAGCAAAGAGGGTGCGCGGATGGCTCTTGCCTGTGTCAAAACATACTAGGCAAAGATGAAGGCCACCGACGTTGCATCCCCGGATTCGTACGGAAGCCGAGTACCTACCGAGCACTATTTTGAGGAAGTCCTGCAGGGCGCTCGTTTAATAGAGACGCAGTGCTTGAAGGATATTATGTTCTAATGACATGTATGATATGTGAAACGATGTTTCAATATAATATAAGGGCTTTTTATACTTGTGCGTTCAAGTATTGAAATACCTCCTCTGTGGCCGTTAATGTATATGTGTATATAACCTGAAAGTTGGCAGTCTTCGGCTTCAGCCCCCACGCACATAGTGCGCGGGTGTTTGCAAAAAAAAGCACATTTTCACACTTAATCCAACGTCTTCGTCCTGTGAAGGAGGTGATAGCGTAGCAAACTAGGCAGCCGGACTATAATGCTTTATCGCTTTCACTTAGCCATAGGAGTTGGATGGTGGGGCTACTATATAGCCCATAGGGGCACCGCGCTCTCCGAATTCGGGGCGCGTATGTGCCTGACCGGGAAATGGTCCTTCGTTAATGCGGAGGAAATTCTAAACATTCTGGTGGGTCATCGAGTGGTTGACCAGTCTCATGCTATATCATGATAGTCAGTTTTCGGCTTTCTCTACTGAGGTGCTCACCAGGTCGAACCGGGGCACAATCGCAGTAGTTCTCCTGGTGTCGCGTTAGCCGATAGAGCGGAACGTAAGGCAGCAAAACACAGGAGCCGGGCAAACCCAACATTTGACCAAAGACATGATTCGGAGCTGATCCATATAAGGCCTAACTCGAGACGCCGAACACTCCCTAAGGTATTCGGTCTTTATGAAAACGGGCAGAACAATGCCCTAAGCCCCTAGTGTCCAGGTACGCGCAAAAATTTCTGACGTGGCCGATGCCAAAACGCCAGCCTCCTCCTCGGTTATAGCAAGAAACTGGGGGATGTGTATCAACAAGAGACAGTAAAAAAGGTTTACGCAGGGTCTTAATCTGAAAAGAATCCTTGCAACGGGTCCCTACTGCACGTCTGCGCCTGTATCTCCGTTGTGCCGTATCCTGGACGGGTGTAGCACGGTGTTCATCTGTAGAAGAGGAGAACTTAGTTGAAGAAAGGTTGTGCAAAAATGTACTTTATATTAAATAAACAGAGTACGATTCGAAAAGCGAATAAAATTGAGCTTTATTGTCTCTTGTTGTACATGCATGCAGCCCCTTGTACGGGGGTGTGCGGCTAGCAAGCCCCTCGTTTATTTATACCGGACTCGCCTAACCGTGTCCGGGGTCTGAATGACCTGATTAGGTGCTTTGATCAGCAAAGCCGGATTGGTGTGTGGCTGTAAAGGCAGTCTCACGTTCTTCTGTATTCGAGGAACAGTCGAACTTTCCCTTTAATTAGATGATGCCGCATGGACCGGGCATTTTAAGTGTAAGAGATGCATAATGCGGTATTGCGTTAAAGCGGGCGAAAGCTTCACGTCCCAATAGTGCTTGATAGCTACTTTTGAATGGGGCAATGTGGAAGGTTAACTTTTCGCGGCGGAAGTTGTCGGATGAGCCAAACACAACTTCAAGCAGTAGGGAGCCCGTACAATGGGCATATAGGCCTGGCATTACCCCCTTGAAGGAGGTGTTGCTGTGGCGTATTTTGGTTGGGTCTATCCCATTTTGCGGATTGTGTCCTGATATAGCAGGTTTAGATCACTACCGCCATCCATTAGGACTTCTCTGAATTGGAGTCCGTTGATTATAGGATCTAATATCATGGCAGTCCATCCTGCGTTCTGGATACTTCCGGAGTAATCCTGATGATCAAAGGTGATTGGTTTTGACAACCAATGTCGGGACTCCACCGGGATAGGCCGTGCGGCGCGTATTTCTATGGGCGCCGCTCTGATTTTCCCTTTTGTCACTTGAAGTGAGTTTACTGTTTTGACTTCTTGTGGGAAATTCTTTTGTTTTTCGGTGCTCTGCTTGTGGGGTTCGTCATCGTCCTCGCTTGGTGTGTCGAGCCCCTTGTGTTCGGCACTGAGTTTGCCGGACTACTTGAAGACCCTACAATCTCTGTGGGTATGGTTTGCAGGCTTCCCGGGGGTACTGTGGATTTGGCATATTTTGTCCAAGATTTTTTTTAGGTTGGATAGCTCGTGGCTGTTATCCTTGAGGGGCAGTTTTTTATGATTCTGCCGAGAGCTTTTGAATCCGGCGTTGACCGCCGTGCTCTTCGGGTTGTTTCCCCTTGTCCGGCACTGGTCCTTGCTGCGTCGTCATTTCCCATTTCCATCCCTGACTTCGGACGTACTTGGGTCACTGGTACTGCACCTTGCCAGCCTGCTATCCTCTCCCGTGCAAAAGAGGGTCATGAGGCTTGTTAATGCGGCCATTGTTCTTGGCTTTTCCTGGCCGAGGTGTCTGGCGAGCCATTCGTCTCGGACGTTATGTTTGAAAGCTGCTAAGGCTTTGGCTTCCGGACAGTCGACTATTTGGTTCTTTTTGGTGAGAAACCTATTCCAGAATTTTTGGGCTGACTCTCCGGGCTGTTGGGTTATGTGACTTAAATCGTCTGCGTCCGGAGGTCGGACATAGGTCCCTTGAAAATTGGCCCGAAAAGCATCCTCGAGCTCTTCCCAACTTCCAATAGTGTTTTCGGGGAGGCTTTTAAGCCAGTGTCGTGCTGGCCCTTTGAGCTTGAGGGGTAAGTATTTTATGGCGTGGAGATCATCTCCTCTAGCCATGTGTATGTGGAGGATGTAATCCTCAATCCAGACTCCCGGGTCTGTTGTTCCGTCGTATGCCTCTATGTTTATGGGTTTAAATCCCGCTGGAAGTTCGTGATCCAGCACCTCATCGGTGAAACATAGGGGATGTGTGGCACCCCTATATTTGGGTGTGCCGTGATGTCCGGATAATTGGCGTGTTGCATTGCTTAGAAGAGCCTGCTTTCTTGGCCCGTAGATGGACCTAACTGGGCCATCCTTTTGATGCGAATCCTTAGGCGGATCGTGCACCAGCTTGTGTGCGGCGCTGCTTGCTGCTCTATGCTTGTCATGTGGTCGTCTATCCGACCGGGCAGCCTCTTTGTTCTTTGATTGCGGGGGCTCTAAGGCCTCCTCATCGAATTCAGGCAGTAGTTTGCGTTTCGGGTAGCTCTTTGTTTGGCGACTGTCGCCGTATTTGTCTGCGGTGTTGAATACTTTGCTCCATCTGATTCTGAGTGCATCTTCCGCTGTTTTGAGCTTCTGCTTCTGCTTTTTCTGGCTACGCGCAGTTGTGACCAGCCTTTTGTGGAGGTTCTTCTACTCCAACAACTTGTCCGGTGTGAGATTGTCCGGACTGTCATCTTCGCCGGGGGCGGGTTGTTTATCCAAGTGTCCTGTTCGGACGGTTGTTCGATGGCATGTTCGTCGTGCACTGGTGAGACCTGCTCTATGGCTGGGTCTGTATGGCCGCCGTCTCTGTCGAGGCGGGACTTTGTGCGGCGCTTTCGTCGCCGTCTTGACTGCTTTTTGAGGGATTTATCCTTCGTAGCGTCTTGTTGTTCCTCGTCGTCACTTCGTTTAGGTGTATCCACCATGTATACATCGTGAGTTGGGGTGGTTGTCCAACACCCTATAGGTGCTGGTTCTTGGTTGTCTCCTGCATCGTCGTCCATACCATCGATGTCGTCGGAGTCGAAGTCGAGTATGTCGGTTAAATCATCGACAGTGCCTACAAAGTAGGTGGTGGGTGGGCGTTGAATTTCTTTGACGTCCACATCCCAACCTTCCTGACCATAGTCCGGCCAGGGCTCTCCTGATAAAGAGAGAGACTTTAGTGAATTCAGGATGTCGCCAAAGGGCGAGTGCTGAAAGATGTCCGCGGCAGTGAACTCCATAACCAGCGCCCAATCGGATTTGATTGGCAGGGGCGCGGGAGGTTTGGAGTCCGGAAAGGAGTCCGGCAGCTCGGAGTCACGGGCTTTGCGAAGGACAGGGATGGTGTTCGGCTCAATCGCCGTAGAGATCATAGCCCCCGAGGCGGTGTCCAGCCACTCGTCCTCGACCGGCGAAGTCGGCTCCAAGCTAGGGGTCGGAGCAGACGCTAGTCCGGCCTCCAGGGTACTGTCCGGTGGCAGAGCTAGATCATACCCATCGAGACAGTGCGGCGCGTTTGGCTGTGGCTCAAATCCGTCGAAGATCAAGTCTCCGCGGATGTCAACCGTGTAGTTCAAACTCCCAAATCTGACCTGATGGCCAGGGGCGTAGCTTTCGATCTGCTCCAGATGGCCAGGTGAATTGGCCCGCAGTGCGAAGCTGCCGAATACGAAGATCTGTCCGGGGAGAAAAGTCTCACCCTGGATCGCGTCGTTGTTGATGATCGAAGGAGCCATCGGGCCTAAAGGTGACGACACAGGAACTCTCAATGAAAGCACCAATGTCGGTGTCAAAACCGGCGGATCTCGGGTAGGGGCTCCCGAACTGTGCGTCTAGGCGGATGGTAACAGGAGACAAGGGACACAATGTTTTTACCCAGGTTCGGGCCCTCTCGATGGAGGTAAAACCATACTCCTGCTTGATTAATATTAATGATATGGGTAATACAAGAGTAGATCTACCACGAGATCAAAGAGGCTAAACCCTAGAAGCTAGCCTATAGTATGATTGTTGTTCGTCCTACGGACTAAAACCCTCCGGTTTATATAGACACCGGAGAGGGCTAGGGTTACATAGGGTCGGTTACAATGGTAGGAGATCTACATATCCGTGTCGCCAAGCTTGCCTTCCACGCCAAGGAAAGCCCCATCTGGACACGGGACAAAGTCTTCAATCTTGTATCTTCATAGTCTAGGAGTCTGGCCAAAGATGATAGTTCGGCTATCCAGACACCCCCTAGTCCAGCACTCCCTCACAGGAGTTGGAGTATTTTTCACGGAGGAAAAGGCAGACCCTATGTTAGTAATAATATCTTCAAGTTTACCGATTCTTGTAGAATCTAGATTTATTCTTTCGTTAACTATAGGTTCTTTCTCCTTCAAAAATTTCAAAGTAGATCCAACCCTAGATCCATATTGGGTAATTTGGTTATGGATGTTTTTATCCAAATTTTCAATCAACTCAACAGTGGCAACTTTATTTTCAATAATTTCAAGCCTTTGCATCACATGTTCTAGAGTTAAAATAGTCCCATTAACCAAGAGAGGAGGTGGACCAAACAAATCCAACATAGCATTATAAGCATCAAAGGTATGGCTATCCAATAAATTCCCTCCGGTAATGGTATCAAGAATGCATCTATTCCAAGGAGTAACACCTACGTAAAAATTGCGAAGAAGAACGGAAGTAGAAAGCTTCCTAGTAGATCTATTTTGAGCATTGCAAATTCTATGCCCAGCGTCTTTTAGATTTTCTCCCTCCCTTTGCTTAAAATTAAGAATTTCATGTTCGGGAGTAATAACGAGGATAGGAGGACTAGCCATAACGACGAACACACAAGAGCCAAATGAAAGAGAGGAGAACGGAAAGGAGAGGGCGAATAAAACGGCAAGGGTGAAGTGGGGGAGAGGAAAATGAGAGGCAAAAGGCAAATAATGTAATGCGAGGGAGATGAGTTTGTGGTGGGTACTTGGTATGTCTTGACTTGAGCAAAGACCTCCCCGGTAACGGCGCCAAAAATCCTTCTTGCTACCTCTTGAGCATTGTGTTGGTTTTCCCTTGAAGAAGAAAGGGTGATGCAGCAAAGTAGTGTAAGTATTTCCCTCAGTTTTTGAAAACCAAGGTATCAATCCAGTAGGAAGCTCCTCAAAAGTCCACGCACCTACACAAACAAACAAGAACCTCGCAACCAAAGCGATAAAGGGCTGTCAATCCCTTCATGGAAACTCGCAAAAGTGAGATCTGATAGAGATAATAAGATAAGATAAATATTTTTGGTATTTTTATGATATAGATTGGAAAGTAAAAGATGCAAATAAAACATAGATGAAAAACTTATATTATAAAAGATAGACCCGGGGCCATAGGTTTCACTAGTGACTTCTCTCATGATAGAATAAGAATTACGGTGGGTGAACAAATTACTGTCGAGGAATTGATAGAAAAGTGCATAGTTATGAGATTATCTAGGCATGATCATGTATATAGGCATCACATTCGCAACAAGTAGATCGAAATGATTATGCATCTACTACTATTACTCTACACATCGATCGACTCCTTCCTGGATCTAGAGTATTAGGTTTATAAGAACTGAATAACGCATTAAGAAAGATGACATGATGTAGAGGGATAAACTCATGCAATATGATATAAACCCCATCTTTCTATCCTCGATGGCAACAATACAATATGTGCCTTGCTGCCCCTGTTGTCACTAGGAAAGGACACCGCAAGATTGAACCCAAAGCTAAGCACTTCTCCTATTGCAAGAAAGATCAATTTAGTAGGCCAAACCAAAATGATAATTCGAAGAGACTCGCAAAGATAACCAATCACACATAAAATAATTCAGAGAAGATTCAATTATTTCTCATAGATAAACTTGATCATAAACACACAATTCATCGTATCTCGACAAACAAACCGCAAAAAGCGTTACATCGAATAGATCTCGAAGAAGATCGAGGAGAACTTTGCATTGAGATTCAAAGAGAGAGAAGAAGCCATCTAGCTACTAACTATGGACCCCAAGGTCTGTGGTAAACTACTCACAACTCACCAGAGAGGCCTTGGACATGATGTAGAGGCCCTCTGTGGTCGATTCCCCCTCCAGCGGAGCGCCGGCGAAGGCTCCAAGATGGGATCTCGCGGATACAGAAGGTTGCGGCGATGGAATTAGGTTTTCATGGTACTCCTGGATGTTCTTGGGGTATGTGGATATATATAGGAGGAAGAAGTAGGTCGTTGGAGCAACGAGGGGCCCACAAGGGTGGGGGGAGCGCCCACCCCCATAGGGTGCACAGGGCACCCTCGTGGCCGCCTCTTTGACTTCAAGACATCCACTCCAAGTCTCCTGGTTTGCAATTGTTCCAAAAAGATCGCTCCCGAAGGTTTCATCCCGTTTGAACTCCGTTTGATATTCCTTTTCTTCGAAACACTGAAATAGGCAAAAAAAAACAGCAATTTGGGCTGGGCCTCGGGTTAGTAGGTTAGTCCCAAAAATGATATAAAAGTGTAGAGTAAAGCCCATAAACATCCAAAACAGGTAATATAATAGCATGGAACAATCAAAAATTATAGTTACGTTGGCGACGTATCAACGAGTAGGGCGTCCGAATGGCATGGGGTGGTGGCTTGCCCGATGGATAAACGGATGCATGCCCCCAAAGAGTTCTCGAGTACAATGCGGGACCCACTAGATGTCATGTGTACTAGACCAATATCGTAGGCTTGAGGATACCGCTTCCGCGTGTTCGCATGCCATGCCAGCGCGTGCATGTAACTTCACTTAATTTTGTCAACCATCACGCCTCCCATGACCTTCGCCTCCCTCGCGCGGTCGCGCCCTTCGAAACTTCAGATGGCTATAAATGAGCAATTTTTTCCCACTCCGCATGCATGATACTCCCTTTGGTCCTTTTTACTCCGCGTAAGATTTGTGTCAAGTAATAGTTTGCAAAGTTTTAGACCAAATTTATAATACAAATATTGTCGGTGTCGAAACCGGTTGATCTCGGGTAGGTTCCGAACTGTGCGTCTAAGGCTCATGGTAACAGGAGGTGAGTGACTCAATGTTTACCCAGGATTGGGCCTTCTCTATGGAGGCAATACCCTACTTCCTGCTTGATTGATCTTGATGATATGAGTATTACAAGAGTTGATCTAGCACGAGATCGTAGAGGCTAAACCCTAGAAACTAGCCAATTATTATGATTGTTGTTGTCCTTCGGACGAAACCCTCCAGTTTATATAGACACCGGAGGGGGCTAGGGTTACACAGAGTCGCTTACAGAGAAGGAAATCTACATATCCGAATTGCCAAGCTTGCCTTCCACGCAAAGGAGAGTCCCACCCGGACACGGGACGAAGTCTTCAATCTTGTATCTTCATAGTCCAACAGTTCGACTTAAGCATATAGTCCGGCCATCCGAGGCCTCCTAATCCTGGACTCCCTCAGTAGCCCCTGAACCAGGCTTCAATGAAGATGAGTCCGGCGCGCAGATTGTCTTTGGCATTGCAAGGCGGGTTCCTTCTCCGAATACTCCAAAGGAGATCTTGAACACAAGAATTGTGTTCGGCTCTGCAAAACAAATTCCACATACCATCGTAGAGAGCACAATATTCCACAAATCTAATATGCTGACAACTTTTTCATAGCGTGACATCACGTCACGGCCCGGTCATTATTCAAACCGTTTTTCTCAAACTTCTACTGCACACCTTGCGAGGCGGTTTTATTGGCACATCTTGTGGAAGCAGAGATCGTGTCCCCTTATCACTGGATTCTCATCAATACGGGTGTGGGTAACCCAACCGCGCCATTAGCACGACTGTCGGTGTCAAAACCGGCGGACTTCGGGTAGGGGGTCCCAAACTGTGCGTCTAGGCGGATGGTAACAGGAGACAAGGGACACGATGTTTTTACCCAGGTTCGGGCCCTCTCGATGGAGGTAAAACCCTACTCCTGCTTGATTGATATTGATGATATGGGTAGTACAAGAGTGGATCTACCACGAGATCAAGGAGGCTAAACCCTAGAAGCTAGCCTATGGTATGATTGTTGTTCTGTCCTATGGACTAAAACCCTCTAGTTTATATAGACACCGGAGAGGGCTAGGGTTACACAGAGTCGGTTACAATGGTAGGAGATCTACATATCTGTGTCGCCAAGCTTGCCTTCCACGCCAAGGAAAGTCCCATCCGGACATGGGACGAAGTCTTCAATCTTGTATCTTCATAGTCTTGGGGTCCGGCCGATGATGATAGTTCGGCTATCCGGACACCCCCTAGTCCAGGACTCCCTTAGTAGCCCCTGAACCAGGCTTCAATGACGACGAGTCCAGCGCGCATATTGTCTTCGGCATTGCAAGGCGGGTTCCTCCTCCGAATAATTCATAGAAGATTGTGAACACCAGGATAGTGTCCGACTTTGCAAAATAAATTCCACATACCACCATAGAGAGAATAATATTTACACAAGTTTAATCTGCTGACGTATTCTGTGGCGTGATGTCACACCACAACCAAGCCTTTACTCGAATTGTTTTTATTATGCCACCTCAGTGCATTTAGCGAAGCGGTTTCCCTGGCACGTCTTGTCGAAGCAGAGATCGTGTTCCCCTTATTCCGGGATTCCCATCAATACGGACGTGGGTAACCCAACCGCGCCATTGATTGCGGCGCTTGGGAGATAAGCGAATTTTACCAGGCCGGTGGGGACGCATAGTTTCGTCCGCCCATATATAAGGGGATAAGGATCCACCTTTTTTACCTACGCCTTCTTCCTCCTTTGCTTATCCATCTCCACGCACTCGAGCTCCAGCGCCCAAGTCCGCACATCTCACCTCGACCTTCTCTAGACATGTCTGGAGCGGGAGGCAAGTGGATGGCCTCCTCCGTTACGGAGGGGCACATCAAGAAGCTGCGTAGCGCGGGATATCTGTCCAGCGACATCGCGCACCGGCTCCCCGACGAGGGGCAGCTCATCCCCACCACCGGGCCCCATGAGAGGGTGGTATTCCTTCCCCATTTCCTCCACAGACTGGGCTTCCCACTCCACCCCTTTGTCCGGGTGAACAAGAAGCTCAAGCTTGTCAATGTGATCCAGGTCATGCTCGTCCGCCGGATTCTCCCCTGCCAACAACGGGACTTCAATTTGTGGGAGTTTGATCCGGCACAACACCGGACCTTGAGCGGGCTCTTCGACACTACGTACGAAGATGCCTGGAGGGTGCTGTTCAAGGGCGCCGAAGCTCCCGCATCCGCTACCGAAGATTGCGGATTCAGCTCGCAGCGTCCAGCTGGTGAGGTAAGCCATGTTATCCTTTATGGTACACGTGCTCTTCATGTTTTGACTTTATGCAGGATCTAAACTCCCAACACCTTTAACAGGCCTGGCAAGCGACGTCCGGACAGGTTAACTGTCCGGCTCCTCTTCCAGAAGACCCAGCGGATGCCCGTCTAACAGGGCTGCTGGTCCCGGCACTTTACGTAGTCCCGGAGAAGAAGGCCAAGAAAAGGCCACGGGAACCCGAAGGAGTTCTCGGTGTCAGGTGGTATCGGATTCATCGTTCGATGACAACGAGTTGGACTCCTCCCATGAGGACGAGGAAGAGAAGAAAGAGGCCTCTCCCCCAGCGGGGGGAGAGAAGAAGAGGAAGGCCTCCCCAACGAGGGAGGCCGAAGGGTCCAAGAAGGGAAGGACCCTTCCCCCGGACTGTTCCGCCAACGTCGGCGACAGCGACGAGGAGTGGCCCTCAAGGGCCAAGCCCCTGGCGAGATCGTAAGTATCCGGACTACCGAATAACTTCATGATTTTTCTTTTCGCCACACGGTGTCTTTGTAATGCCGCATGCAACCCTGCAGTCCGCCCAAGGACGATCTTCCCGCTTCGTCGAGCGGGTCCTTGGGTACGTCGGATGTGGATAGTACTTCACTTCCGACCACCTCCACCCCCCGTGATGCCGACGACACCGAGGTGGGATCCCAGAGAGGGACCCACCCGGAGGAGGAGGCCCCGGAGGTGCCACAGGGCAACCTCCCGGACTTCGTACCGGACTCCGCACCGGAACCTCTAGTGGTTCCGGAGTCCAGCGTGCGGCCCCTTCGTAAGAAGGGCAAGACTATGACGCCAGCGGCCTCCATCCAACCGGAGGCGCTGGATAACTTGCTGGAGGCGCTCAACGGAGCTTCCATCAAAGAGGAACACCGCACTATCATGAGTGCGGTGATTCAGAAGGTTCAGCTCGCCAAAAGAGGGCTGACCGAGGCCTGCAGCAGCCTTTTAACAGGCTTTGAGGTAAGAATTTTAATATATGTAAAATCGTACCGCATAGACAGTAGCCCCTGATGCTCGGTTCGGTGTTTAGAAAGAGAAGCCGGACTGAGGATCTAAAAAGATATACGCAGGAGTCTTAAAAAATATGTCAATATGGGATTGCAGGCTGCACTGCTGACCTCTGCCGCACTGACTGCGGAGGTCAATGCTTTGAAGCAAAGCCTCGAGCGGTCCGAGAGCGAGCTCGGCCATGCCAAGAAGCAGCTCGAGGACAAGGAAGGTGAGTAACACCTTATTAAAGTTGTACCTTACAGAAAAGGATTTGGTTGCAAGAGAAATGACAAGGATAACGTGGGTACTCCAGGGGCCACGAATGAGGTGGTGACCCTGAAGGAGGCGGTGTCCGCTGTCACATCCCTAGTCTGGTATGACCTAGACTAGCTAGTCATTTGTGCATCATGTTTATATTCCATTTAAATTTGAAATGAGGATTGGTGAAACCCTCAGAATCATTTTTGAAATGACCCAAATAAAAATTTCTCCAAAAGGGTCCAAGAAAATGCTCATGTTGCCCTCTGAAAATATTGGACAGAGATAAAAATCAAACCAATATTTTTAAGAGCTCATAAGTATTTATTTTGGGCATTTGGAATTAATGCATAAATATTTGCATTGGAAATATATTACTTATATATATTAATATATGTCCAAAAATTATGCCACTTGTTGAGGAGCCCTGGAATAATATAGTTAGCTCCTACAAAAATGGGCATAAGGAAATAAATTGATTTAGTATTATTATTAAATCAAACAGATGTCAGAAAATTAGAAAACAGAAATAAAAGGGAGACTTACCTGGGCCTCCTCCCTGTGCAGCCCAGCAACAGCCCGGCCCAGCCCACCTGGCGCCCTCCTCTGTCGTCTTCGTCCTCGACAGGGAGATGGGCGCGTGCCCGACGCGCGCGCTCCGCCGCGCCACGCCACCTCCCTCTCTGCCTGCCTGCCCTCTCCCCTCCTCGTCTGGATACCCTGGGAGACGCCACGCACGCCCCGACCTCACTCTCCCCAGCCCTCTCCTCTCTTCTCCCTCGCTCTCTCACGCGCACGGCCGAACGCGCCGATCGCCGCCGTTCGCCGTTGCCGCGGCCACCGGCCACCCCTCGCCCCTGCGTAGAGCCCAGAAGCTCCGCCACGACCCGCTCTACCCCCTCGTCAAGCCAAGCACCTCCGGACGGCCTCCATCGTCGCCACCGTCGTCGTCTTCATCGCCGGCCGCTGTAGATCTCCGGCGACCGTACGCCGCCGTCCGGCCTCCCCCGAGCCCTCCGACGACGTCTTCGAGCCCACCGTGAGCCCCCGCTTCGGTTCCCCCTTCCCCCTTGCCTTCCCGTGCTCTGTAGCTAGCCCCGCCATTGAAGCCGAGCTCCGGCCGCCGCCCCGAGCTTTGCTCCGGCGAGCTCCGGCCACCCCAGCTCCCCCTACCTGCTCCACCAGATGCGCGAGAGCCCGGGCTACGCCCCGGTGCTCTCCGACGCCGTCCCTGTGGCCCGTAACGCGGACGCCGCCGCGTCCAGAGGTCGCCGCCGACGACCTCGCCGGCCTGACGGATGGGCCCCGTCGGCCAGGTGATTAGCTTAGTGCTAATCACCGTTAACTAACCCCCCCTGACACTGACAGTGGGCCCCAGCGCCACTAATCCTTTAGTTAGGATTAAATTAACCCTGTTTAATCCCCTGTCACTGACGTGTGGACCCCACACGTCAGGTTTGACCTGGTCAGCCACGTTGACTTGCTGACGGCACGCTGACGTCATGCTGACGCAATTATTTATTTTCGGGAATTATAATTAATCAGGAAATTCCAGAAAATGATATAAACTTTAGAAAATCATAGAAATTCAACCGTAGCTCAGATTGAAATAATTTATATATGAAAAATTATCAGAAAAATGCAATCTATCCATCTGTACTAGTTTCATGCATGACAAACCAACCTAAACCTGCTGTATAGGTGGAAACATATATATGGCAATTACAAGAGCTTAATTTGGAGTTGCATTTGAACCCTTGGTCCAAATGGACTTCAAACCAGATGAATGCTAGCTGCATTAGCTCAAACAACATCACATCTTCATGCCATGTTCATGCATCATATTGTTGCATATGCTTGTGTATTGATTGTTGGCACCGTTCCTTCTCGATAGGTCTTGCTCCGGAGACCGTTCCAGAGTACCTGTCTATGAAGCAGTGCCTTCCTTGTTGATCTACCAGGCAAGCAAACCCCCTTGTTCATTCCGATACAATCCTACTCTCTCGCTCCTGCTCTCAGTTATTGCATTAGGACAACAACGATTCATCTGCTACTTTGTGCTGCGGTAGTTGAACCCATTCCTCTGCATGACCTGTCATTGCCACAGTAAATAGTTAAAACCCACTAGCATGTGTAGGAGTTGATTGAGCCATGTTGTGTTCCTACCATGCTATGCCTGCTATTGCTTAGAGTTGTGTCAGGTCTGATTCATTAGGAATGAATTGGAGTGTTATGAGTTGTTCTGGTGCTGAGAGTTAAGTGTGTGAACACGATTTGGTAAAGGTAGCGGTGAGAGGCCATGTAGGAGTACATGGTGGGTTGTCTCACTGGAACCGTCCTTAAGCACTGAGTTCTGTGTATGTTGTCCAATGACTAGCTACTACCACACATTGGAATGCTTAAGTGCCCCTCTCGACTTATTAGCCAACTTGATCTCTGTCCAGGAGTCGCAACTAGTTTCTGGTGTTTGTAGGTAGTGTTAGTAGTCTACCAAGTGGCACCCGGCCAGGTGGGCTTGGGACAGACTAGGCACAGTGGCACGGTGTACCAAGTGGCACCCGGATGGTGGGCTTGGGAACCCTGCTCACATCGTTTGGGGCCGTGAGCGACACCCCGGCCGGATCTCCTTGCGGATAGAACCCGAATAGGCGATAAACCTGGACTAGAGTCTTGTGTGGTTAGTCAGGTCGTGGCCGACTCCCTCTCCAGGCTTCCGATTGAAGGTAGCCGAGATACACGACGTGTACATGGTGGTAAGTGGCGAGAGCGTGTGTGAAGAAGTACACCCCTGCAGGGTTAACATGATCTATTCGAATAGCCGGGTCCGCGGATATGGACTTCTTGGATGCTTACATGGTACATAGATAACTTAAAGTGGATACTATAAAATGCTCAAGACAAGTGTGAGTGCTATGGATGGCCTTCTCGTAGGGAGACGGGGATGAATCCATAGTAGTGTATTGAGTGGTGATTAGTGGACTCGTGTGCGCCATATCACCTCAAAGAAGTTCTGGTAGTCGTAGAACAGGATAGCCACAGAGTCAAAGCTGGCTTGCTGCAACTAAACCCCACATTACCCTCTTGATACAAATGCATGTATGATAGGATCTGATGTAAGTCTTGCTGAGTACCTTTGTACTCATGTTGCTTTATTTATGTTTTTTCAGCGGAGACTTCGGTCTTACTAGTGTTCTCGTGGACTTCGACAAGTAGCTTGTACCTCAGCTACGATCTTGATCGGATGTTGTAGATAGTCAGGCTCTTCAGCCTTTTTCATTTATAGATGTCTGTACCCAGACATGTAATGCTTCCGCTTGTTGCTTGTATGCTCTCTATGATGGGTCTTGTGACCCCTGTTTGCAATAAATGCTATGATGGCTCTTTGAGCCTTATCTATATGAGTTGTTGAGTTATGCTGTGATGCCATGTTGTACAGCACATACTTGCATGTTATGCGTACGTGTAATGTGTATTGCTATGTGTGGTATCTGACTATCTAGTTGTTTATCCTTAGTAGCCTCTCTTACCGGGAAATGTCTCCTAGTGCTTCCACTGAGCCCTGGTAGCTTGCTACTGCTTCGGAACACTTAGGCTGGCCGGCATGTGTCCTTCTTCGTTCCCGTGTCTGTCCCTTCGGGGAAATGTCACGCGATGAATACCGGAGTCCTGTTAGCCCAGTGCTACAGCCTGGATTCACTCGCTGATGACCGACACGTTCGATGCTGGGTCATGGATGCCTGTCCCTGTAAGTTTGTGCCACTTTGGGTTTACGACTAGCCATGTCAGCCCGGGCTCCTTATCATATGGATGCTAGCGACACTATCATATACGTGTGCCAAAAGGCGCAAACGGTCCCGGGCAAAGGTAAGGCGACACCCGTGGGAATACCGTGCGTGAGGCCGCAAAGTGATATGAAGTGTTACATGCTAGATCGATGTGGCATTGAGTCGGGGTCCTGACAGCTTTGGTATCAGAGCCTGACTGCCTGTAGGATTACCAAGCCAAACTGGTCGAAGTTGAGTCTAGAAATTCTTTAGTTATGTAAGGGAATTGATTGTGGGAAGGAACGTAAGGCTCTTTTTACTCCTTATACCTCATGGCCTTCTGATCTGAGTCATCCTATCTTTCCTGCGGGGTTAAGGAACTAGGCTTTCTCTTCCGTCTATCAGGATCACGTGTTACTACTCCGTAGTCCCATAGGATTGGTTGATCAGAGTCATACCCCAGTTTTCGAGTACTTCCAGTGTAGCCTGATTAGTACTATCTCAGAACCTTGAGTGATGATGTTGAGTATGCTACTACCCCATTTTAGCAGGATGTCTCATTCTGAGCATTTTACTGCCGTTATGCTGCCGGAATTGCCCTAGGAGTTCGAGAGTTACTAATTTCCTTGTCCTACATTCTATAGCTTATAGTTGATGCTGATCCGTCCTTGGTTTCGTTTCTCAGGATGTCATCAGCTAAGCGAAGTTCTGTTGTTCATAGCCAGAACCACGGAGATGGTAGGGATGAGGATCCTCCCGACCAGCCTTCGTTGACAGAGTTCATGTTAGAGATGGAGAGAAACAAGCGTGAGTCTAATCGCTTGTTGGCACGTATCGAGGAGAACACCGCACATCGGTTCAAAGGGTCTGCAACCATTCATGACTTCATTCGCTTGCACCCACCTACCTTTCATCATTCCATCGAGCCACTTGATGCAGATGACTGGCTCCGTAGTATCACACACAAGCTGCGTTCCGCGAACGTAGCTGAAGATGACAAGGTCACTTATGCCACATACCACCTGGAAGGTCCTGCTAGTCTTTGGTGGCAGAACTATGAGGCTATGCTTCCAGCTGGTCAGATTCCTACCTGGAGGGATTTCACTGAGGCTTTTCGCGAGCATCACATTCCTGAAGTCCTCATTGATCGCAAGAGGGAAGAGTTCTGCAGTTTCACCCAGGGTAAGATGGCTGTTGATGCTTACAGTAGAGAGTTTGAGAACCTCGCCCGCTATGCTTCAGAAGAGGTGTCCACGGACGCCAAGAAGCAGGCTAGGTTCCGGAAGGGTCTCAACCCCAAGTTGCGTCGTGATCTCCACCTGCATCATTGTGATACGTTCCAAGCTCTTGTGAACAAGGCCATTAATGCAGAGACAGCTCAGCTCACTTACGAGGAGTCTCGTAAGCACACCCGTGATTTGGGATCTTCCTCCGGTTCTAGCTCTCAAAAGCGCCGGATTTGGGTTCCGAACTCCGCTCTTCCACCCAGATATGTACCGAGGCCATCTTATGTGGCACCCCATCCAGTTCAGCAGTATGTTCCACCCAGGCCTATTGGTGGACCGCCTGCCAATGCGGGTCCACATCCAACTTCAGGGACTTGCTTCACATGCGGGAAGCCAGGACACTATGCACGTGTCTGCTCTCAGACTAGTTATGCTCCACCCCAGCCCGAGAAGCCTGTTGGCTATGTTAAGCCACCATGCAAGATGATCAGTGTCAAGTCAGCTTCCACTGAACGTGGACGCGTGCATCACGTCTCAGCTAAAGACGCTCATGATGATCCAGATGTCATTCTTGGTACACTCCTTGTCAATTGTCATCCAGCATCGGTTCTGTTCGATACTGGAGTGTCTCACTCCTTTATTTCTGAAAGCTATGCTAACTTGCACAACATGTCATTTTGTGATATGCCCTCTCCACTAGTCATTCAAACTCCTGGATCCAAATGGCAAACTTCTAGTGTAAGCCATCGTAACGAAATCCTTGTAGTCAGACTTGTATTCCTTGCATCACTTATAGCCCTCAAGTCTACAGATATTAACATCATCTTGGGTATGGACTGGATGACAGCCCATTATGCCAAGATTGATTGTTACACCAGGTCTGTTCAGCTTACACACCCATCCGGCAAGATAGTCACTGCCTCCACTAGAGTTGCAAGGCGTCAGCTCTATTCTCTTAATGCCAGCCCTCTTCCAGACCTTGAAGGTATCCCGGTAGTCCGTGACTTTCCGGATGTCTTTCCAGAGGAACTGCCAGGTGTTCCACCTGATAGAGATGTAGAGTTCGTCATAGATCTTATTCCAGGAACCGCTCCAATCTCTAGGAGACCTTACAAGATGGCACCCTTAGAACTAGCCGAGCTTAAGAAACAACTTGATGAGTCCTTGCAAAAGGGTTTCATCCGTCCTAGTTCTTCTCCTTGGGCTTGCCCCGTCCTCTTCGTCAAGAAGAAGGATGGTACGGACCGGATGGTTGTAGATTATCGTCCCGTTAATTTGGTCACGATAAAGAACAAATATCCGCTCCCCAGGATCAACGACCTGTATGATCAGCTCGCTGGATCCTCAGTCTTCTCCAAGATGGACTTGAGGTTAGGCTACCACCAAATCAAGATCAGAAACGGGGACATCCCCAAGACAGCCTTTGTCACTCGTTATGGCCAGTACGAGTACACCGTCATGTCCTTCGGTCTAACCAACGCCCCAGCTACCTTCTCCCGCTTGATGAACTCGATCTTCATGGAGTACCTAGATAAGTTCGTCGTGGTTTACCTCGATGATATTCTTATTTACTCAAAGAACGAGGAAGAGCATGCCGAACATCTTAGACTTGTGTTAGAGAAACTCAGAGAGCACCGCCTTTATGCCAAGTTCTCCAAGTGCGAATTTTGGTTGCCAGAAGTGACCTATCTAGGCCACGTAATCTCTGGTAAGGGCATTGCTGTCAATCCCGAGAGAGTTAAGGCCGTTCTTGATTGGACTCCACCCGAAACCGTTAAACAAGTTAGGAGTTTCCTTGGTCTAGCCAGCTATTGTCGCCGCTTTGTTGAAAACTTCTCCAAAGTAGCCAAACCTCTCACGGAACTTCTCAAGAAAGATAAAAAGTTTGAGTGGTCCCCACAGTGTGAGTACAGTTTTCAGGAACTAAAAAGACGCCTGACTTCTGCTCCCATACTTGTGCCACCGGATTTCACTAAAGACTTTGTTATCTACTGCGATGCCTCACGACAAGGACTAGGTTGCATTCTTATGCAGGATCGTCATGTGATCGCCTATGCATCTCGACAGTTGCATCCACATGAGGAGAATTATCCTACACATGATCTAGAGCTTGCAGCCGTAGTCTATGCACTCAAGACCTGGCGACATTACCTCCTTAGTAAACGTTGCGAGATCTACACCGATCACCAGAGTCTCAAGTATATCTTCACCCAACCGCATCTGAACCTTAGGCAAAGACGTTGGTTGGAGTTGATCTCAGATTACGACTTAGGGATTACATACACTCCAGGCAAAGCCAATGTCATGGCTGATGCTCTAAGCCGTAAATCCTATTGCAACAATCTCATGTTGCAGCAGGGCCAACCACTTCTCCATGAGGAATTCTGTAAGCTTAACCTTCACATTGCTCCTCATGGATTCCTTTCTACCTTGGTGGCGAAACCTACCCTCGAGGATCAGATCATTACTGACCAGAAGTTTGATAGGGGTGTTATCCGCATCAAGAGAAACATTAAGAAGGGAGTTGGTGGATGTTTCTCTATGGATGATCGTGGTGTTGTTTCCTTTGAGAATTGCTTGATGGTTCCCAAGAATCAACATCTGCGACAACTGATCCTTAAGGAGGCGCATGAATCCCCTCTCACGATTCATCCCGGTAGTACTAAGATGTATCAGGACCTACGCCAGAGGTTCTGGTGGACTAGGATGAAGAGAGAAATCGCCGACTTCGTTGCTAATTGTGACGTTTGTCGTCGCGTTAAGGCAGAGCATCAAAGGCCTGCTGGCACCCTTCAGCCTTTAGCTATTCCTGAGTGGAAATGGGATAAAGTTGGTATGGACTTCATCACCGGCTTTCCCAGGACCAAGAAAGGGAATAATGCTATCTTCGTAGTCATTGATCGTCTATCCAAAGTGGCGCACTTCCTACCTGTTCGAGAGAGTATCACCGCTAGTCAGCTCGCTGACTTATATATTTCTCGAATAGTATCACTTCATGGTGTTCCACTAGAGATCAATTCAGACCGTGGTAGTCTTTTCACTTCTCATTTCTGGGAGAGTTTCCAAACTGCCATGGGAACCCATCTTTCCTTCAGTACCGCTTTCCACCCTCAATCAAGTGGTCAGGTGGAACGGGTCAATCAAATTCTCGAAGACATGCTCAGAGCTTGCGTTATCTCATTCGGTATGGAATGGGAGAAGTGCCTTCCTTTCGCCGAGTTTGCTTATAACAATAGCTATCAATCCAGTCTCAAGAAAGCTCCTTTTGAGATTCTCTATGGATGAAGATGTCGAACACCGTTGAACTGGTCAGAAACCGGTGAAAGACAATTCTTTGGACCGGACATGATCCAGGAGGCAGAAGAGCAAGTTCGCATCATTCGTGAGAATTTAAAAACAGCCCAGTCTCGTCAAAAGAGCCAGTATGATCGTCATCATAAGGATATGACTTATGAAGTTGGCGACAAAGCTTACCTTCGGGTTACTCCTTTGAAGGGTACCCATCGTTTCGGTATCAAGGGCAAGTTGGCTCCTCGCTACATTGGTCCTTTTCGCATTCTCGCTAAACGAGGAGAGGTTGCCTACCAGTTGGAACTACCCCCACATCTTTCTCGAGTTCATGATGTCTTCCACGTCTCTCAACTCAGACGTTGCTTCTCGGATCCTATCCGCGGAGTGGACCACGAAACGCTTGATCTCCAAGATAACCTCACATATCGAGAGTATCCGGTTCGCATTCTTGATCAGGCAGAGCGTGTCACCCGACGTCATAACATCAAGTTTCTCAAAGTTCAGTGGTCTCATCATTCCGAGAGAGAAGCTACTTGGGAGCGAGAAGATCGTCTTCGACTGGAGTACCCCGCTTTCTTTCCATCGACCCCTGAATCTCGGGACGAGATTCTTTCAAGTGGGGGCGAGTTGTCACATCCCTAGTCTGGTATGACCTAGACTAGCTAGTCATTTGTGCATCATGTTTATATTCCATTTAAATTTGAAATGAGGATTGGTGAAACCCTCAGAATCATTTTTGAAATGACCCAAATAAAAATTTCTCCAAAAGGGTCCAAGAAAATGCTCATGTTGCCCTCTGAAAATATTGGACAGAGATAAAAATCAAACCAATATTTTTAAGAGCTCATAAGTATTTATTTTGGGCATTTGGAATTAATGCATAAATATTTGCATTGGAAATATATTAGTTATATATATTAATATATGTCCAAAAATTATGCCACTTGTTGAGGAGCCCTGGAATAATATAGTTAGCTCCTACAAAAATGGGCATAAGGAAATAAATTGATTTAGTATTATTATTAAATCAAACAGATGTCAGAAAATTAGAAAACAGAAATAAAAGGGAGACTTACCTGGGCCTCCTCCCTGTGCAGCCCAGCAACAGCCCGGCCCAGCCCACCTAGCGCCCTCCTCTGTCGTCTTCGTCCTCGACAGGGAGATGGGCGCGTGCCCGACGCGCGCGCGCTCCGCCGCGCCACGCCACCTCCCTCTCTGCCTGCCTGCCCTCTCCCCTCCTCGTCTGGATACCCTGGGAGACGCCACGCACGCCCCGACCTCACTCTCCCCAGCCCTCTCCTCTCTTCTCCCTCGCTCTCTCACGCGCACGGCCGAACGCGCCGATCGCCGCCGTTCGCCGTTGCCGCGGCCACCGGCCACCCCTCGCCCCTCCGTAGAGCCCAGAAGCTCCGCCACGACCCGCTCTACCCCCTCGTCAAGCCAAGCACCTCCGGACGGCCTCCATCGTCGCCACCGTCGTCGTCTTCATCGCCGGCCGCTGTAGATCTCTGGCGACCGTACGCCGCCGTCCGGCCTCCCCCGAGCCCTCCGACGACGTCTTCGAGCCCACCGTGAGCCCCCGCTTCGGTTTCCCCTTCCCCCTTGCCTTCCCGTGCTCTGTAGCTAGCCCCGCCATCGAAGCCGAGCTCCGGCCGCCGCCCCGAGCTTTGCTCCGGCGAGCTCCGGCCACCCCAGCTCCCCCTACCTGCTCCACCAGATGCGCGAGAGCCCGGGCTACGCCCCGGTGCTCTCCGACGCCGTCCCTGTGGCCCGTAACGCGGACGCCGCCGCGTCCAGAGGTCGCCGCCGACGACCTCGCCGGCCTGACGGATGGGCCCCGTCGGCCAGGTGATTAGCTTAGTGCTAATCACCGTTAACTAACCCCCCCTGACACTGACAGTGGGCCCCAGCGCCACTAATCCTTTAGTTAGGATTAAATTAACCCTGTTTAATCCCCTGTCACTGACGTGTGGACCCCACACGTCAGGTTTGACCTGGTCAGCCACGTTGACTTGCTGACGGCACGCTGACGTCATGCTGACGCAATTATTTATTTTCGGGAATTATAATTAATCAGGAAATTCCAGAAAATGATATAAACTTTAGAAAATCATAGAAATTCAACCGTAGCTCAGATTGAAATAATTTATATATGAAAAATTATCAGAAAAATGCAATCTATCCATCTGTACTAGTTTCATGCATGACAAACCAACCTAAACCTGCTGTATAGGTGGAAACATATATATGGCAATTATAAGAGCTTAATTTGGAGTTGCATTTGAACCCTTGGTCCAAATGGACTTCAAACCAGATGAATGCTAGCTGCATTAGCTCAAACAACATCACATCTTCATGCCATGTTCATGCATCATATTGTTGCATATGCTTGTGTATTGATTGTTGGCACCGTTCCTTCTCGATAGGTCTTGCTCCGGAGACCGTTCCAGAGTACCTGTCTATGAAGCAGTGCCTTCCTTGTTGATCTACCAGGCAAGAAAACCCCCTTGTTCATTCCGATACAATCCTACTCTCTCGCTCCTGCTCTCAGTTATTGCATTAGGACAACAACGATTCATCTGCTACTTTGTGCTGCGGTAGTTGAACCCATTCCTCTGCATGACCTGTCATTGCCACAGTAAATAGTTAAAACCCACTAGCATGTGTAGGAGTTGATTGAGCCATGTTGTGTTCCTACCATGCTATGCCTGCTATTGCTTAGAGTTGTGTCAGGTCTGATTCATTAGGAATGAATTGGAGTGTTATGAGTTGTTCTGGTGCTGAGAGTTAAGTGTGTGAACACGATTTGGTAAAGGTAGCGGTGAGAGGCCATGTAGGAGTACATGGTGGGTTGTCTCACTGGAACCGTCCTTAAGCACTGAGTTCTGTGTATGTTGTCCAATGACTAGCTACTACCACACATTGGAATGCTTAAGTGCCCCTCTCGACTTATTAGCCAACTTGATCTCTGTCCAGGAGTCGCAACTAGTTTCTGGTGTTTGTAGGTAGTGTTAGTAGTCTACCAAGTGGCACCCGGCCAGGTGGGCTTGGGACAGACTAGGCACAGTGGCACGGTGTACCAAGTGGCACCCGGATGGTGGGCTTGGGAACCCTGCTCACATCGTTTGGGGCCGTGAGCGACACCCCGGCCGGATCTCCTTGCGGATAGAACCCGAATAGGCGATAAACCTGGACTAGAGTCTTGTGTGGTTAGTCAGGTCGTGGCCGACTCCCTCGCCAGGCTTCCGATTGAAGGTAGCCGAGATACACGACGTGTACATGGTGGTAAGTGGCGAGAGCGTGTGTGAAGAAGTACACCCCTGCAGGGTTAACATGATCTATTCGAATAGCCGGGTCCGCGGATATGGACTTCTTGGATGCTTACATGGTACATAGATAACTTAAAGTGGATACTATAAAATGCTCAAGACAAGTGTGAGTGCTATGGATGGCCTTCTCGTAGGGAGACGGGGATGAATCCATAGTAGTGTATTGAGTGGTGATTAGTGGACTCGTGTGCGCCATATCACCTCAAAGAAGTTCTGGTAGTCGTAGAAAAGGATAGCCACAGAGTCAAAGCTGGCTTGCTGCAACTAAACCCCACATTACCCTCTTGATACAAATGCATGTATGATAGGATCTGATGTAAGTCTTGCTGAGTACCTTTGTACTCATGTTGCTTTATTTATGTTTTTTCAGCGGAGACTTCGGTCTTACTAGTGTTCTCGTGGACTTCGACAAGTAGCTTGTACCTCAGCTACGATCTTGATCGGATGTTGTAGATAGTCAGGCTCTTCAGCCTTTTTCATTTATAGATGTCTGTACCCAGACATGTAATGCTTCCGCTTGTTGCTTGTATGCTCTCTATGATGGGTCTTGTGACCCCTGTTTGCAATAAATGCTATGATGGCTCTTTGAGCCTTATCTATATGAGTTGTTGAGTTATGCTGTGATGCCATGTTGTACAGCACATACTTGCATGTTATGCGTACGTGTAATGTGTATTGCTATGTGTGGTATCTGACTATCTAGTTGTTTATCCTTAGTAGCCTCTCTTACCGGGAAATGTCTCCTAGTGCTTCCACTGAGCCCTGGTAGCTTGCTACTGCTTCGGAACACTTAGGCTGGCCGGCATGTGTCCTTCTTCGTTCCCGTGTCTGTCCCTTCGGGGAAATGTCACGCGATGAATACCGGAGTCCTGTTAGCCCAGTGCTACAGCCTGGATTCACTCGCTGATGACCGACACGTTCGATGCTGGGTCATGGATGCCTGTCCCTGTAAGTTTGTGCCACTTTGGGTTTACGACTAGCCATGTCAGCCCGGGCTCCTTATCATATGGATGCTAGCGACACTATCATATACGTGTGCCAAAAGGCGCAAACGGTCCCGGGCAAAGGTAAGGCAACACCCGTGGGAATACCGTGCGTGAGGCCGCAAAGTGATATGAAGTGTTACATGCTAGATCGATGTGGCATTGAGTCGGGGTCCTGACATCCGCGGCCGAACGTAATGCGGCCGCAGAACATGCCGGGCGAGAGAAGCAGGAGGTGCGGGTGGCGGAGGTACAGCAAGAGCTCCAGGCTCTCGTGGAAAAACATGAGAGTTTGGAGCGCGACTCGAAGACTCGAGAGTCCGAGCTTGCATCGGCACTTGAGAGTGCCAAAGCCGCTAAGGCCGAAGCCCACAAGGCCCTCCAGGAAATCGAGGCGTTGAGGAAAATAGCGGCGGGTAAGGCATTTTTCATGCAAAGCAAGCATGTGAATGTGAATTACCTATTACTTACCTGAATTCGGAGCTCTCCAGGTGCGTTCGCAGATCTGCCCCGCAGCTTTCTACAAGGCCGAGGAGGGGAGCTTGACGGAGAAGGTCTTCTGGTCTCAGTATGCTGAGGCCGGACATCCGGTGCCCCTTAGCGACCAGCTGAAGCAGCTGGTCGAGCTCCACAAGGTGGCCGAACAGGCCATGAAGGGCCTCATAGTTTGGTTGTGGCCCAAGGAGGCCATGCCTGGGAGCTACTTCGGCCTGGTGCGGCGGCTGGTGGATGCTTGTCCATGGGTTGAAGTCATCAAGCACTCCGCCTGCATTGAAGGTGCCCGTCGGGCCCTTGCCCATGCTAAGGTGCACTGGGGCAAGATGGACACTAAGAAGCTTGTGACGGACGCGCCACCGCCGGGCAAGGAGTATTGCACGCCCGAGATGTATTATAAGGGTGCCCTGAAGGGTGCCCGCATTATTGCGGGTGAGTGCTCCAAAGATGTAATATTTGAGTAGACTCGCATTTTGTTATCCTGTGCGCTGAAAACTTTGTTCATATGCGCTAAGCAACGCTTGTTAATTTAAAATATTACCTTCTGTGCGGCCGTTTATTAAATCTGAGAGATGGCAAGTCATCGGCTTCAGCCCCCATGCCACGAGTGCTGGGGTGTTCGGGATAAACTTCAGCGCTCTTGTTCCCATTTTTGGGTCCATCTAGGGAGGCGCTCAACGCAACGAACAAGGCAACCGGACTTATAGTGCTTGAACACTCTCACTTAGCAATAGAATTCTATAATTTTAAATTTTGGCGAAGCCCCTAGTGTTCGGAAGACCGAGTTCGGGGCGCTATCCACGCCTAGGCCAGACGAAGCCGGTTCCTCGCTCTAAGCGGCATAAGTCTTTAGGGACTCGAAAAAACCTCTCGAACAGCCACCAGCTCTCGCCTCATCATGACGGTCAGTTTTAGCTTTCTCCACTGAGGTGCTCGCCCAGCTCAACTGGGGCACAATCGCAGTGGTTCTCCCAGCGCTACCTTAGCCGATATAACGGAACGTGAGGTACCAAAACATGGGAGCCGGGCAAACCCAACTATTGACCCAAGACATGATTCGGAGCCAATGCATATAATGCTATAAGTTCGGGGTGCCGCACTTGTGAAAGTGTTCGGACTTATCACACCATAATGTGGGGAACTTAAGCCCCTGGTGTATTTAGCCGTACCAAAGTGTACGGATGAAACATGTCATAAATGAACATATGTATAAGAAAGGAATGCAATTATAAGCAAAAAAGCGATGCATTGTTTATTCAAGAAATACTGCCATGAATGCAGAACGATACAAATAGTGCGGTAAGCAAGGGATGGGACTATTAAACATGTACCCCTCCAGGGGTGGGCTGCGGAATGGTGTATAAAACAGATTTAATGCTCGTAATGGAGACCACCTGGATACTCGTCGTAGCCTTTCTCCTTCCCTGGCTGTTGCATCGTGAGTTCGGTAGGTCTACTGCCGGACAGGGCCTCTGGTGAACGGAGTCCTGTGGATAAGAAAAAAAAGAAAAAGGGAAAGAAAAAAAAGGATGACACACTTGGGAGCCCCTGGTGTGGCTAAGCCACATTCTGGGCCTGTCGTGGTCGTGCCCCTCCCCCTATGCCCACGGTATCTCCAGAGCGTAATGATGTACGCGAAGTACCGGTCTTGATATTTTACAAGGGCTGGGGTTGGGGCCGCACTGCTACGTGTGCTCGGGACGTGCCAGGTGGTCTTGTTGTAGGTTACTCCGGGCGCGTTTAGCAGTGTCCGGCCGCTTAACCTCCGGACTCGAGAATTGCCTTAGGAGGCTGCTCTGTATTTCTGCCGCGAGAGCCGCTGTGTGTTCCTCCGTTCGGAGGGAGTGTTCAGTGTTTCCTTTGACCGTGATGACTCCTCGAGGGCCTGGCATTTTGAGATTGAGGTATGCGTAGTGCGGCATCGTGTTGAACTTTGCAAACGCAGTCCATCCGAGCAGAGCATGATAGCTGCTGCGGAACGGAACTATGTCGAAGATTAACTCCTCGCTTCGGAAGTTATCCGGGGATCCGAAGACCACTTCCAGTGTAACTGAGCCTGTACAATTGGCCTCTACACCTGGTATGACACCTTTGAAGGTCGTCTTTGTGGGTTTAATCCTTGAGGGGTCTATGCCCATCTTGCACACTGTATCCTGATAAAGCAGGTTCAGGCTGCTGCCGCCGTCCATCAGGACTCTGGTGAGGTGAAATCCATCGACGATTGGGTCTAAAACCAATGCGGCGAATCCGCCGTGGCGGATGCTGGTGGGGTGGTCCCTTCGATCAAAAGTGATCGGGCAGGAGGACCATGGGTTGAACTTCGGGGCGACTGGCTCCATCGCGTATACGTCCCTGAGTGCATGCTTCCGCTCCGTCTTGGGTATGTGGGTTGCGTATATCATGTTCACTGTCTGCACTTGTGGGGGGAAACACTTCTGTCCTCTATTGTTCGGCGGTCGGGTCTCTTCCTCGTCATCGCTATGCAGCCCCTTGTCATTGTTTTCGGCAATTAGCTTGCCTGCCTGCTTGAATAACCAACAGTCCCTGTTGGTGTGATTAGTTGGCTTTTCGGGGGTGCCGTGTATCTGGCATGAGCGGTCGAGTATTCGGTCCAAATTGGACGGACCCGGAGTAGTTCTTTTCAATGGCTTTTTCCGCTGACCGGGTTTGGAGCCTCTGAATCCGGCACTGACTGCCGTATCCTCAGTATTGTCGCCGTTAATGCGGCATTTGTGCTTGTTGCAACGCGACCTGCCGTTGCGGTCCTTGGTATCCGGACTGCCAGAATTTTTGCTGAGGTTGTTGCTGCGGGCTAGCCAGCTGTCTTCTCCTGCGCAGAAGCGGGTCATGAGTGATGTGAGGGCTGCCATGGATTTTGGCTTTTCCTGTCCCAGGTGCCGGGCAAGCCACTCGCCGTGGATGTTATGTTTGAAGGCCGCGAGGGCCTCCACATCCGGACAGTCGACGATTTGATTTTTCTTAGTTAAGAATCGTGTCTAGAATTGTCTGGCCGATTCGTCTGGCTGCTGAATTATATGGCTTAGGTCGTCAGCGTCTGGTGGTCGCACATACGTGCCCTGGAAGTTATCAAGGAATGCGGCTTCTAGGTCCTCCCAACACCCAATTGATTCTGCTGGCAAGCTGCTAAGCCAATGCCGAGTTGGTCCTTTAAGCTTGAGTGGGAGGTATTTGATGGCGTGAAGATCATCACCGCGGGCCATGTGGATATGAAGGAGATAGTCTTCGATCCAAACCGCGGGGTCTGTTGTGCCATCATAGGATTCAATATTCACAGGTTTAAACCCTTCGGGGATTTGATGATCTCCATTACTTCATCTGTGAAGCATAGTGGGTGTGCGGCGCCTCTATATTGGGCTATATCACGACGTAGCTCAAACGAGCTTTGTCTACTGTATTCGGCCCGGCCGGACTTACTGTGTCCGGCGCGACGGTTGTCGTCGCGTATGATGGGGCGCCCACGCGATCCGTAGATCGATCTTGATTGTCTTTCCTTATCCTCCAATATATCTCGCAAGTCCGGAGCGTTCCCTTGTGGCTTTGTGCTTTTCGAGCGATGCCGGGGTACGGTTTTAGTGGGGGGCCTAGAGGCCTCTCTATCGCGGCCACTGGGTGGTCAGTCAGCCGTATTGTGCGCTGGTGATGCAGGTTTATATGCCTCCTCTAATCGGGGGAGTAGCTTGCGTTTGAGGTAGCTTTTGGAGGGGCGTTCGAGTTCATGCTCTTCGGCCGCAAGGACTTCAGTCCATCTGTCGGCTAGCAGATCTTGATCAGCTCTAAGCTGTTGCTACTTTTTCTTGAGGCTGCTTGCCGTGGCCATAAACCTGCATTTAAAACGCTCTTGTTCGACGGGATCCTCAGGCACGACGAATTCGTCGTCGTCGAGGCTTGCCTCGTCTCCAGAGGGAGGCGTGTAATTATCATCCTCTACCTCTTCGTCTGCCGCTCTCTCATGAGGGTTGGCTTCTCCGTGTTATTACCTCCGGTGCCGGAATCTCCATTCTTGCTGTGGAAGGATTTAGAGTGGCGCCGCTGACGCCGGCGCTTAGGCTGTTTCTTGGAGGGGTCTTCCTCCGCTGTTCCCTCGCCATTCCCATCCTTTGGGATATCCACCATGTATATGTCATATGACGAGGTGGCTTTCCAGTGCCCAGTAGGCGCTGGTTCTTGGTCGTTTCCGGCATCGTCTTTCATACCGTCGATGTCTTCGGAGTCGAAGTCTAGCATGTCGGTTAGATCGTCGATAGTGGCTACTAAGTGGGTGGTGGGTGGGCTTTGAATTTCTTCATCTTCCGCATCCCAACCATCCTGACCGCAGTTCGGCCAGGGCTCTCCTGATAATGAGAGATACTTTAGCGAATTCAGGATATCGCCGAAAGGTGAGTGTTGAAAGATGTCCGTAGCGGTGAACTCCATGATCGGCACCCAACCGGATTCGATTGGTAGGGGCGTGAGGGGTTCGGAGTCCGGCGAGGAGTCCGGCACCTCGGATTCACGAGCTTCACAAGGGACAAGGTCAGTACTCGGCTCCATCGCCGTAGAGGTTGCAGCCCCCGAGGCGGTGTCTAGCCACCCATCCTCGATCTGCGCAGCCGGCTACGAATTAAGAGTCGGAGCGGACTCATGTGCGGCCTCCAGGGCACTGTCCGGCAGCAGAGCTAAATCATGCCCATCATGACAGTGCGGCGCGCTCGGCTGTGGCTCGAATCCATCGAAGATCAAGTCTCCGCGGATGTCAGCCGTGAAGTTCAGACTTCCAAATCTGACCTGACGGCCAGGGGCGTAGCTTTCGATCTGCTCCAGATGGCCAAGCGAATTGGCCCGCAGTGCAAAGCCGCCGAATACGAAGATCTGTCTGGGGAGAAAAGTCTCACCCTGGACTGCGTCGTTGTTGTTGGTGATCGAAGGAGCCATCGAGCCTATCGGTGACGACACAGAGGAACTCTCAATGAAAGCACCAATGTCGGTGTCAAAACCGGCGGATCTCGGGTAGGGGGTCCCGAACTGTGCGTCTAGGCGGATGGTACAAGAGACAAGGGACACAATGTTTTTACCTAGGTTCGGGCCCTCTCGATGGAGGTAAAACCCTACTCCTGCTTGATTGATATTGATGATATGGGTAGTACTAGAGTGGATCTACCACGAGATCAAGGAGGCTAAACCCTAGAAGCTAGCCTATGGTATGATTGTTGTTCTGTCCTATGGACTAAAACCCTCCGGTTTATATAGAGACCGAAGAGGGCTAGGGTTACACAGAGTCGGTTACAATGGTAGGAGATCTACATATCCGTATCGCCAAGCTTGCCTTCCACGCCAAGGAAAGTCCCATACGGACACGGGACAAAGTCTTCAATCTTGTATCTTCATAGTCTTGGAGTCCGACCAATGATGATAGTTCGGCTATCCGAACACCCCCTAGTCCAGGACTCCCTCAACGACGCTTGGGGAATAAGCGAGTTTGTAGGGCAAGTGGGGAGGCGCACGACCCCTGCGTCCTTTATAAGGAGACAAGGATTCCCCTTTCTCACCCACACCTTCTTCTTCCTCTGCTCACCCATTCTCGAGCTTCAACACCCAAGCTTCCACCTTCTCTGCAAAATCTTTCTGAACATGTCCGGAGCGGGAGGCAAGTGGATGGCCTCCTGCGTCACGAAGGAGGACATCAAGAAGCTCCGGGAGGCCGGATACTTGTTCGCAGACATCGCGCATTGCCTTCCCGCCGAAGGGCAGATCATCCCTACCCCCAAACCACAGGAAAGGGTAGTATTCCTATCTCATTTCGTCCACGGGCTAGGATTCCCCCTCCACCCGTTCGTCCGCATACTAATGTTCTACTACGGGCTAGAATTCTATGATTTGGCCCCCAACTTTATCCTCAACATCTCGGTGTTTATAGTCATGTGCGAGGCCTTCCTCCGCATCACGCCCCACTTCGGCCTATGGCTGAAGACCTTCAATGTGAAGCCAAATGTGGTGGGCGGCCAACAAGCGGAGTGTGGAGGCGCCATGATGGGCAAGATGCCCAATGTTACCTGGCCTGAAGGCTCTGACGTGTCTCCAATGTATCTATAATTTATGATTGTTCCATGCTATTATATTACCCCTTTTGGATGTTTATGGGCTTTATTTTACACATTTATATCATTTTTGGGACTAACCTACTAACCGGAGGCCCAGCCCATATTGCTGTTTTTTGGCCTATTTGAGTATTTCGAAGAAATGGAATATCAAACGGAGTCCAAACGGAATGAAACCTTCAGGAGCGTCATTTTTGGAACAAACGTGATCCAGAGGACTTGGAGTGCAAGTCAAGAAGCAGCTGACGCGGCCATGAGAGGGTAGGGTACCCCCCCCTACAGGGTGCGCCCCCTGTCTCATGGGCCCCTCAGGCGGCCACCGACGTACTTCTTCCTCCTATATAAGCCTACGTACCCCGAAAACATTAAGGGAGCCAACGAAACATAATTTCCACCGTTGTAACCTTCTGTATTCGCGAGATCCCATCTTGGAGCCTTCGCCGGCGCTCTGCCGGAGGGGGAATCGACCATGGAGGGCTTCTACATCAACACCATAGCCCCTCCGATGAGTTGTGAGTAGTTTACCACAGACCTTCGGGTCCATAGTTATTTGCTAGATGGCTTCTTCTCACTTTTTGGATCTCAATACAATGTTCTCCCCCTCTCTTGTGGAGATCTATTCGATGTAAACTCTTTTTGCGGTGTGTTTGTCGAGATCCGATGAATTGTGGGTTTATGATCAAGTTTATCTATGAGAAATATTTGAATCTCCTCTGAATTCTTTTATGTATGATTGAGTTATCTTTGCAAGTCTCTTCGAATTATCAGTTTGGTTTGGCCTACTAGATTGATCTTTCTTGCCATGGGAGAAGTGCTTAGCTTTGGGTTCAATCTTGCGGTGTCCTTACCCAGTGACAGAAAGGGTTGCAAGGCATGTAATGTATTGTTGCCATCGAGGATAAAAAGATGGGGTTTATATCATATTGCATGAGTTTATCCCTCTACATCATGTCATCTTGCTTAAGGCGTTACTCTGTTCTTATGAACTTAATACTCTAGATGCAGGCAGGAGTCGGTCGATGTGTGGAGTAATAGTAGTAGATGCAGGAAGGAGTCAGTCTACTTGTCACGGACGTGATGCCTATATACATGATCATGCCTAGATAATCTCATAATTATTCGCTTTTCTATCAATTGCTCGACAGTAATTTGTTTACCCAGCGTAATACTTATGCTATCTTGAGAGAAGCCTCTAGTGAAACCTATGGCCCCCGGCTCTATCTTTTATCATATTTGCTTTTAATCTGCTTTTATTTGCATCTTTACTTTTTGCACCTATATTATAAAATACCAAAAATATATTTATCTTATCATACTATCTCTATTAGATCTCACTTTCGCAAGTGGCCGTCAAGGGATTGACAACCCCTTTATTGCGTTGGTTGCGAGTTCTTTGTTATTTTCTGTAGGTGCGTGGGACTTTTGAGGAGCCTCCTAGTGGATTGATACCTTGGTTCTCAAAAACTGAGGGAAATACTTACGCTACTATTGCTGCATCACCCTTTCCTCTTCAAGGAAAACCAACGCAAGCTCAAGACGTAGCAAGAAGGATTTCTGGCGCTGTTGCCGGGGAGGTCTTCGCTCAGGTCAAGACATACCAAGTACCCATCACAAACTCATCTCCCTCGCATTTATATTATTTTCCATTTGCCTCTTGTTTTCCTCTCCCCCACTTCACCCTTGCTGTTTTATTAGCCCTATCTTTCCCAATCTCCTCCTCTCTCTTTCGCTTGCCTTTTTCTATTTGCTTGTGTGTTGGATTACTTGTTGCCATGGCGCAAGATAATACCAAATTGTGTGATTTCTCGAATACTAATAACAATGATTTCCTTAGTACTCTGATTGCTCCTCATAATGATGTTGAGTCTTGTGAAATCAATACTGCTTTGCTGAATCTTGTTATGAAAGATCAATTCGCTTGCCTTCCTAGTGAAGATGCCGCTACTCATCTAAACAACTTTGTTGAGTTGTGTGATATGCAAAAGAAGAAAGATACGGATAACAATATTGTTAAGTTTAAGTTATTTCCATTTTCACTTAGAGATCGTGCTAAAGTTTGGTTTTCGTCTTTGCCTAAAAATAGTATGGATTCTTGGAACAAGTGCAAAGATGCTTTTATCTCTAAGTATTTTCCTCCTGCTAAGATTATCACTCTTAGGAACGATATTATTTATTTTAAACAACTTGATCATGAGCATGTTGCCCATTCTTGGGAAAGAATGAAATTGATGTTTCGCAATTGCCCTACTCATGGTTTGAATTTATGGATGATCATACAAAATTTTTATGCCGGTTTGAACGTTGCTTCTAGAAATCTCTTAGATTCGGCCGCGGGAGGCACGTTTATGGAAATCATGATAGGAGATGCTACAAAACTTCTTGATAATATTATGGCTAATTATTCTCAATGGCACTACTTAGATCTATGTTCGCTTTTATGCCTAACTAGGGGCGTTAAACGATAGCGCTAGTTGGGAGGCAACCCAATTTTCTTTGTGTTTTTCGTTTTTTATCCTGTTTAATAATAAAACTTGCATCTACCTTCTGTTTAGATGTGCTTTTATCTTTTAATTAGTGTTTGTGCCAAGTAGAACCTATAGGATAACCTATGATGATAGTTGATGTGATTCTGCTGAAAAACAGAAACTTTGCGCACACGAATTTAGTTTTGTTAAATCACAGAAACGTGCTTTTGCAGTGATTCTTTGTGCTGCTAATCAATAGACAAATTTTCCAGGACTTCCTGTTTTGGTAGGAGTTTTAGAGTTCCGGAAGTTTGCGTTAGTTACAGATTGCTACAGATTGTTCTGTTTTTGACAGATTCTATTTTTCGTGTGTTGTTTGCTTATTTTGATGCATCTATGGCTAGTAAAATAGTTTATAAACCATAGAGAAGTTGGAATACAGTAGGTTTAACACCAAAATAAATAAATAGTGAGTTCATTACAGTACCTTATGTGGTGGTTTTATTTTCTTTCACTAACGGAGCTTATAAGATTTCCTGTTGAGTTTTGTGTTGTGAAGTTTTCAAGTTTTGGGTAAAGCTTTTATGGACTATGGAATAAGGAGTGGCAAGAGCCTAAGCTTTGGGATTGCCATGGCACCCCAAGATATTCAAGGATTGCCAAAAGCCTAAGCTTGGGGATGCCCATGGCACCCCAAGATATTCAAGGATAGCCAAAAGCCTAAGCTTGGGGATGCCCATGGCACCTCAAGATATTCAAGGATAGCCAAAAGCCTAAGCTTGGTGATGCCCCGGGAAGGCATCCCCTCTTTCGTCTTTGTTCATTGGTAACTTTACTTGGAGCTATATTTTTATTCGCCACATGATATGTGTTTTGCTTGGAGCGTAGTGTATTATATTAATCTTTGCTTTTTAGTTTCCCACAATCATCCTTGCTGTACAGACCTTTTGGGAGAAGCCTACTTGATCAGAATTTGCTAGAATACTCTATGTGCTTCACTTATATCTTTTGAGCTTGATAGTTTTTGCTGTAGTGCTTCACTTATATCTTTTAGAGCACGGCTTCTAGTCTCTCATGCTTCACTTATATTATTTTGAGAGTCTTTTAGAATAGCATGGTATTTGCTATGGTTACAAATTTGGTCCTAGAATGATGAGCATCCAAGTTGGGTATAATAAAAACTATCATAGCAAGTGAATTGGATGCAATGATCAATTTGATGCTTGATAATTGTTTTGAGATATGGAGGCAGTGATATTAAAGTCATGATAGTTGAGGTGATTATGAAAATACTTGTGTTGAGGTTTGTGATTCCCGTAGCATGCACGTATGGTGAACCGCTTTGTGATGAATTTGGAGCACAATTTTATTTATTGATTGTCTTCCTTGTGAGTGGCGGTCAGGGATGAGCGATGGTCTTTTCCTACCAATCTATCCCCCTAGGAGCATGCGCGTAGTACTTTGTTTTTGATGACTTCTAGATTTTTGCAATAAGTACATGAGTTCTTTTGACTAATGTTGAGTCCATGGATTATACGCACCCTCACCTTTCCACCATTGCTAGCCTCTCTTGTGTCGCGCAACTTTCGCCGGTACCATACACCCACCATATACCTTCCTCGAAACAGCCACCATACCTACCCATTATGGCAATTCCATAGCCATTCCGAGATATATTTCCATGCAACTTTCCACAGTTCCGTTCATATGACACGCATTACTTTTGTCATATTGCGCTTTGCATGATCATGTAGTTGACATTGTATTTGTGGCAAGGCCACCTTCATAATTTTCATACATGTCGCTCTTGATTCATATAGAGTCATATCTTATTCTAGCTTTGAGTTGTAATTCTTGAGTTGTAAATCCATAAAAGTGTGATGATCTTCATTATTAGAGCATTGTCCTAGTGAGGAAAGGATGACAAAGACTATGATTCCCCCACAAGTCGGGATGAGACTTCGGACTTTACAAAAAGAAAAAAAATAAAGAAAGAAAAAAAGAGAAAGGTCAAAAAGAAAGGCCAAAGAAAAAAAGAGAAAAAGAAAAAAAAGAAAAGTAAAAACTAAAATGAGAGAAAAAGAGAGAAGGGACAATGCTACTATCTCTTTTTCCACACTTGTGCTTCAAAGTAGCACCATGATCTTCATGTTAGAGAGTCTCATATGTTGTCACTTTCATATACTAGTGGGAATTTTTCATTATAAAACTTGGCTTGTATATTCCAATGATGGGCTTCCTCAAAATGCCCTAGGTCTTCGTGAGCAAGCAAGTTGGATGCACACCCACTTAGTTTCTTTTGTTGAGCTTTCATATATTTATAGCTCTAGTGCATCCGTTGCATGGCAACCCCTACTCACTCACATTGATATCTATTAATGGGAATCTCCATAGCCCATTGATATGCGTAGTTGATGTGAGACTATCTTCTCCTTTTTGTCTTCTCCACAGCCACCATTCTATTCCAAATATAGTTCTATATCCATGGCTCACGCTCATGTATTGCGTGAAAGTTGAAAAAGTTTGAGATTATTAAAGTATGAAACAATTGCTTGGCTTGTCATCGGGGTTGTGCATGATTAAATACTTTGTCTGATGAAGATAGAGCAATAGCCAGACTATATGATTTTGTAGGGATAACATTCTTTGGCCATGTTATTTTGAGAAGACATGATTACTTTGATTAGTATGCTTGAAGTATCACTATTTTTATATCAATATGAACTTTTATTTTGTAGCATTTGGATCTGAAAATTAATTGCCACAATAAATAAAATTACATTGAGAAATATGCTAGGTAGCATTCCACATCAAAAATTTCTTTTTTATCATTTACCTACTCGAGGACGAGCAGGAATTAAGCTTGGGGATGCTTGATACGTCTCCAACGTATCTATAATTTTTGATTGTTCCATGCTATTATATTAACCCTTTGGGATGTTTATGGGCTTTATTTTACACATTTATATCGTTTTTGGGACTAACCTACTAACCGGAGGCCTAGCCCGAATTGATGTTTTTTAGCCTATTTCAGTATTTCGAAGAAAAGGAATATCAAACGGAGTCCAAACGGAATGAAACCTTCGGGAGCGTGATTTTTGGAACGAACGTGATCCAGAGTACTTGGAGTGCAAGTCAAGAAGCAGCCGAGGCGGCCACGAGAGGATAGGGCGCCCCCCTACAGGGCGCGCCCCTATCTCGTGGGCCCCTGGGGCGGCCACTGACGTACTTCTTCCTCCTATATGAGCCTACGTACCCTGAAAACATCCAGGGAGCCAATGAAACACAATTTCCACCACCGTAACCTTCTTTATCCGCGAGATCCCATCTTGGAGCCTTCGCCGGCGCTCTGCCGGAGGGGGAATCGACCACGGAGGGCTTCTACATAACACCATAGCCCCTCCGATGAGTTGTGAGTAGTTTACCACAGTCCTTCGGGTCCATAGTTATTAGCTAGATGGCTTCTTCTCTCTTTTTGGATCTCAATGCAATGTTCTCCCCCTCTCTTGTGGAGATCTATTCGATGTAAACTCTTTTTGCGGTGTGTTTTTCGAGCTCCGATGAATTGTGGGTTTATGATCAAGTTTATCTATGAGAAATATTTGAATCTCCTCGGAATTTTTTTATGTATGATTGAGTTATCTTTGCAAGTCTTTTCGAATTATAAGTTTGGTTTGGCCTACTAGATTGATCTTTCTTGCCATGGGAGAAGTGCTTAGCTTTGGGTCCAATCTTGCGGTGTCCTTACCCAGTGACCGAAAGGGTTGCAAGGCACGTATTGTATTGTTGCCATCGAGGATAAAAAGATGGGGTTTATATCATATTGCATGAGTCTATCCCTCTACATCATGTCATCTTGCTTAAGGAGTTAGTCTGTTCTGATGAACTTAATACTCTAGATGTAGGCAGGAGTCGGTCGATGTGTGGAGTAATAGTAGTAGATGCAGGCTGGAGTCGGTCTACTTGTTGCGGTCGTGATGCCTATATACATGATCATTCCTAGATAATCGCATAATTATTCGCTTTTCTATAAATTGCTAGCCAGTAATTTGTTTACCCACCGTAATAATTATGCTATCTTGAAGAAGCCTCTAGTGAAACCTACGGCCTCCGGGTCTATCTTTTATCATATTTGCTTTCAATCTTCTTTTATTTGCATCTTTCTTTTTGCAATGATATTATAAAATACCAAAAATATATTTATCTTATCATACTATCTCTATTAGATCTCACTTTCGCAAGTGGCCATGAAGGGATTGACAACCCCTTTATTGCGTTGGTTGCGAGTTCTTTGTTTGTTTGTGTAGGTGCGTGGGACTTTTGAGGAGCCTCCTAGTGGATTGATACCTTGGTTCTCAAAAACTGAGGGAAATACTTACGCTACTATTGCTGCATCACACTTTCCTCTTCAAGGAAAACCAACGCAAGCTCAAGATGTAGGAGGCTCCTTTGTGGAGACCGTGAAGGGGTGGCAATCGGGGTGGTTCTACATCACCGATCCTCGCGATGGCAATGGGGCGGCTACCCTCGAATTTCAATCCGGCATCCCCATGTGGCTCACCTCCTGGAAAGAGAAGGGCCTATCCTGGGGCTCAGCAGTAGAACTGACCGGACTTCAGTCCTGCGTCCAAAATATGATTGGCAAGAAGATCGAGCTTGTCAACGTGGTTTAGGTCATGCCCCTCTGCCGGATTCTTCCGTGTCAGGGACGGGCTTGCAATTTGTGGGAGTTTGACCCGGGCGAACACCAGACGCTGTGAGAGCTCTTTGGCACAACGCACGAAGACGTCTGGAAGGTGCTCTTCTTGGCCAACGAGGTCCCACCACCCATAACCGAAGATCGCGGACTCAGCGCGAAACGCCAAGCCAATCCGGTGAGTTTTAACTTTTTGCAAGATGTGCTTTTTACACATCTGCGGGAGGAATCTAAGCCTCCATGCCGTTTTTACAGGATTGGGTAGCGATAGCGGAGCACATTGACTGTCCGGCTCCGCTACCCAATGATCCAGAATCGCATCTTCTAACGAAGATGTTGTTTCCAGCGCCCTACGAGGTGCCGGAGAAGAAGGCCAAGAACACGGCCGTGGGGACTAGGGAAGGTCTCCGTCGCAAGGTTGCATCGGACATGACGTCCGAAGACACCGAAACACACTCCTCCACCGAAGACGAGGAGGAGGAGGAGGAGGAGGAAATCCACCCCCCCCACTGGGAGGGAGAAGAGGAAGGCCGCCCCGCATGGGGAGGCCGAGGTGTCCAAGAAGGGAAAAACCTTCCTTCCGGACCACTCCACCGCGGACACCAACAACGGCAAGGAGTGGGAGCCCAGGGACAAGCCCCTGGCCAAGTCGTAAGTATCCGAACACAATAGTACTTCTGGTATGTTTGCTTTATCGCTTCTTATTATGCCGAACATGCATCTGCAGTCCGGCCAAATCCCACATCATGGTATCCTCCTCTTCGGAGGGGTCTCTGGACCCGTCGGCGATGAACAGCGATTCGCTTCCGACAGCCTCCTCCCCCAAGCCCGCGGACGACACCGAAGTGTTGTATCGATGGATACTGGGCCAAGGGGAGACAGTTCTGGAGACGCCCCCAAGCGAAATCCCAGTCGCCGGGCACATGGGAGGGAAGACCCCCATGGACTCCGATAATGGGGGTCGCAGCCAGTTTGGCCCCCAGCCAAATACGGCTCCGGAAACCCAAGTGGTTCCGAATTCAGGCAGGTAGCCTCTGTCTAAGTAGGGCGAGCCACCTGTACCGATGACCTCTGTCCATCCAGAGGCACCGAACAACTTGCTGGAAGCGCTTCGCAGCGCTTCCATTGATGAAGAACATAGTACTCTTATGAGTACGGTGATTAAGAAGGTCCGGTCTGCCAAAAGCGGATTGACCGAAGCCTGCGCCATCCTTTTAACAGGCTTTGAGGTAAGTAAGAAAACTATAAGAGAATAGCACAGTATAGACAGTAGCCCCTGATGCTCTGTTTGGTGTTCGGAAAGAAAAAGCCGAATAGAGGATCAAATAATGTTCACAGGAGTCTAATAGAAGATATCTATGTGAATAAGCAGGCATCGCTGCTAGCCGCTGCTGCTTGTACTGTGGAGGTCTCTGGACTAAAGCAGGACCTGGAGCGGACCGAGGGAGAGCTCGGCCTCGTGAAGATGCAGCTCGAGGAAAGTCAAGGTAGGCGATACCGCATTTATATATTTATAAAGGATAAATGGTTTCTGCTAATAGAAGCATCATGAACTTTGATAGGGGCCACGACCGAAGTGGCGGCCCTTAAGAAGGCGCTGACCGAGGCCGAAGACAAAGTGGCCAAGGAACGCACCGAGCGCGAGAAGCAAGAGGCCCGGGTCAACGAGGTCCAGCAAGAGCTCCAGGATTTCAACCAGAAATACGAGTCCTTGGAGCGTGACTCTAAGACTCAAGAGTCCGAGCTTGCTAAGGCCCTCCAGATCGCACAAGACGCTAAAGCCGAAGCTCAGAAGGCCCTCCAGGAGATTCAGGCAGCCAAGAGGATTGCGACGGGTAAGGCATTCATTATGCAAAGCAAGTATGTGAAGGAGATTTTTCCTTTTACTTACCCGAATTTGGAGTTCTCCAGGAGCGTTTGCAGATCTACCGAGCAGCATATCTGATGCCGCAGAGTTCTATCGGGCCGAAGAAGGGAGCTTGGTCGAGAAGTTGTTTCGGTCTCAATATCTTGGGACAGAACATCCGATGCCCTTGAGCGACCAGCTGAAGCAACTTGTCGAGCTACACAAGGCAGCCGAACTGGCCATGAAGGACCTCATAGTCCGGCTGTGGCCTACCGAGCCTATGCCCAGCAGCTACTTCGGTCTTGTGAAGCGGCTTGTGAGTGCCTTCCCATGACTTGACGTCATAAAGCGGTCAGTTTGCATTGAAAGCGCGCGAATGGCCTTCGCCCGCGCCAAGGTGCACTGGGCGAAGATGGATGCCGAAAAGCTGATGACTGAGAGGCCACCAAAAGGCAAGGAGCACCGCCGGTCCGAAAATTATTATGATAGTGTCCTTAAGGGCTCTCGCCTTGTGGCGGAGCAATGTGCTAAGGATGTAATCTTTGAATGAATGCACTCATTTTATCCTACAATATGAAACAAGTTCATTTGCACAATATAATGCTTGTTGATTTAAAATTTTACCTCCTGTGTGGCCGCTTACAAAATCTGAGAGTTGGCCAGTCATCGGCTTCTGCCCCCATGTAACTAGTACCGGGGTGTTCGGGATAAATCTAAACACTCTTTATCCAAATTTTTGGTCCTTTAAGGAGGTGTTTAGCGCAACGAACAAGGCAATTGGACTATATAGCTTTATCACCCTCACTTAGCCATAGAAGTTCTATAATTTTAAATTTTCGCATAGCCCCTGGTATTCAGAAGGCCGAACTTGGGGCGCGATACACGCCTAAATAGGACAAAGACCGATTCCTTGCATGAAGCGAAAACAATCTTTAAGGATTTGAAGCCTCTCGAATAGCGACCAGCTCTCACCGCATCATGACAGTTAGTTTTCGGCTTTCTCTACTGAGGTGCTCGTCCAGAAGAACCGGGACACAATCGCAGTAGTTCTCCATTTACTACCCTAGCCGATATAGCGGAACGTAGGGTAGCAAGCACAGGAGCCGAGCAACCCAACTATTGACCCAAGACATGATTCGGAGCTGATGCATATAATGCTATAAGTTCGGGGTGCCGCAGTGTCGAAAGTGTTCGGACTCTCTTGCCGTGTTATGGGGTACACTGAAGCCCTTGGCGAACTAAACATACCAGAATGTATAGGTGCGATTTGTAATAAATAAACAGTCAAGGAAGAAAAAGAAATGTTGTAATAAGCTGACGTTGTACACTATTTTCCATTGTTATTTGAATGATACGTCGGGGCATATGTATACAAGTAGTGTGATAAGCAAATAGGACTATTTGACATGCCCTAACCAAGAGCGAGATGCGTGTGGGTATGTAAAACAGGTATAGCGATCGTTATCAGAGACCACCTGGGGATTCCCTTGTACGTCAAAGCTCCTTGCCTGCTTGGTGTTTCCATCCCGTGATGGGTCCGATAATCAGGTTATCGAAAGAGCCTCAAGAAGATAGGGACCTGAAAGAAAGAAAAAGGTGAAGGTATGCGGATTCTGGGGCGGTTGAGACGCATTGTGGACCGCAGTCTAGCTGTGCCTCTGTCTATGCCCATGGTTTTTTGAGTGTGTAGTTATGAACGCGCGGCACAAATTTCACTGCTTGGCTGGGGTGAGGACGGAGGCCAAATTGCTAGGCGAGCTATGGACGGGCCGGATGATCCTGTTGTAGAGTACTCCGGACTCGCTTAACGGTGTCCGGGGGCTTTATTGATGAGTTGAGGGTCCGTCTAAGGAGACTGCTCTGTACTTCTGCTACAAAGGCCGCAGTGTGCTCCTCCGTGCGGAGGGAGCGCTCTGTATTTCCATTGACTATTATAACACCGCGGTTTCCGGGCATCTTGAGCTTGAGGTAGGCATAGTGTGGCACCACATTGAATCGAGCGAATGCAGTTCGTCCTAGCAGTGCATGATAACCACTGTGGAAGGGGACGATATCGAAGATTAACTCCTTGCTCTGGAAGTTGTCCGGGGATCCGAAGACCACTTCCAGTGTGATTGAGCCTGTACAATAGGCCTCTACACCTGGTGTGGCACCTTTGAAGGTCGTTTTAGTGGGTTTGATCCTTGAGGGATCGATACCCATTTTGCGCACTATATCCTGATAGAGCAGGTTCAGGCTATTGCCACCATCAATGAGGACTCGTGTGAGGTGGAATCCGTCAATGATAGGGTCAAGGACCAGTGTGGCTGAGCCACCATGACAGATACTAGTCGGGTGGTCCCTGCGATCAAAGGTGATCAGACAAGAAGACCATGGGTTGAACTTTGGGGCGACTGGCTCCACCGCGTAGACGTCCCTTAGTGCATGCTTCCGCTCCCGCTTGGGAATCTGGGTGGCGTATATCATATTTACTGTTTTCACTTGGGGAGGAAATTTCTTCTGTCCCCCTGTGTTCGACCGCCGGGGTTCCTTGCTGTCATCACTATGTAGCCCTTCCTTATTTTCGGCATTCAGCTTGCTGGCCTGTTTAAATACCCAACATTCTCTATTGGTGTGGTTGGCTGGTTTATCGAGGGTGCCGTGGATTTGACATGAGCGATCGAGTATGTAGTCCAGACTGGACGGGCCCCGATTGCTTCTTTTAAATGGCTTTTTCCGTTGACCGGACTTAGAGCCATTGAATCCGGCATTGACGGCCGTGTCTTCGGCATTATCGATATTATTGCAGCGCTTGTGTCTGTTGCGCCGGGGATTTCCATTGCTATCTCTGGCATCTGAGGTGCCAGGATTCCTTGATGTGTTGTAGCTACGAGCCAACCAGCTGTCCTTGCTCGCACAAAAGCGGGTCATGAGTGTCGTAAGGGCTGCCCTGGATTTCAGCTTCTCTTGTCCAAGGTGTCGGGCAAGCCACTCGTCACAGATGTTATGCTTAAAGGCCGCTAGGGATTCGGCATCCGGATAGTCGACAGTTTGGTTCTTTTTAGTTAAGAACCAGGTCAAGAATTTCCTGGCTGACTCTCCGTGCTGTTGGGTTATGTGACTTAATTCATCAGCGTCTGGTGGTCGCACATAAGTGCCCTGGAAGTTGTCGAGGAATGCGTTTTCCAGTTTCTCCTAACTGCCAATGGAGTTCACCGGCAGACAATTCAGCCAATGCCGAGCTGGTCCCTTGAGCTTTAGTGGGAGGTACTTGATGGCATGAAGATCATCGCCGCGGCCATGTGAATGTGGAGAAGGAAATCTTCAATCCATACCGTGGGGTCTTTTGTCCCATCATATGGTTCGATGTTTACGGGTTTAAACCCTTCTGGGAATTCATGCTCCATTACTTCGTCAATGAAGCATAGGGGGTCTGCGGCGCCTCTATGCCGGGCTACATTGCGACGCAGTTCGGATGAATCTGGTCTGCTGTGTTCGGCCCGGATGGATTTGTATTTAGTATATCTGGCGTGGCGGTCACTGTCAAGTGTTGGGGCGCACCCCCGCGATCCGTAGATCGATCTTGATTGTCCTGCTTTGTTTTTCTGTTCGTCTCGCAGGTCGTGCGTGTAGCCCCGGGCCTTCGTGTTTTTGTTTGATTGGTGATGGGGTGCAGGCTGGTGTTTGGGTTGATATGCCGTTTTATCTTGGCCACGAGGTGGTCGGTCAGCCGCATCCTGCGCTGGTAGTATAGGATCTAGTGCCTCGTCCTCGAATTGTGGTAACAACCTGCGCCTCGGGTAACTTTTGGTTGGGCGCTCGAGTCCTTATTCCTTTGCCGCCAGGACCTCAATCCATCTGTCAGTGAGCATATCTTGATCAGCTTGAAGCTACTGCTGTTTTTCTTCAGGCTCTTTCCAGTGGCTATAAGCCGGCGCTTGAAGCCCTCCTACTCGACGGGATCCTCAGGCACAATAAATTCTTTGTAGCTGAGGCTCACCTCGTCTTCGGAGAGAGGCATATAGTTGTCGTCCTCCGAGTCTTCATCCATTGCCTGTTCATCAGGGCTAGCTTGCCCTTCCTCCCGTCCGGCCTGCATGAGGTTTGGCTGGGTGGGATTGTTTTCATCTTCGGCATCATCCAGAGTGCTATTGTCTCTTATGCCGGTATCGCTGTTTTTGCCATGGCGGAATTTAGAGCGGCGCCACTAACGTCGGCGCTTGGGTTGCTTCTCAAGAGGATCATCCTCCGTTGCATCCTTTTGATCCTCGCCATTGTTTTCTTTCGGTGTGTCCACCATATATATGTCGTATGATGAGGTGGTTGTCCAGCGCCCTGTGGGCGGTGGTTCCTGTTCTTCGGAGTAAAAATCAAGCATGTCGGTTAAGTCATCGACAGTGGCTATTAAGTGGGTGGTGGGTGGGTAAGAAATTGCTTGATCGTACGCTTCCCACTCGAGCTGGACATAGCTCGGCCAAGAGTCTCCTGACAGGGAGAGATATTTTAATGAATTTAGCACATCGCCCAAGGGCGAGTGCTGAAAGATATTCGTGGAGCTAAACTCCATGATCGGTGCCCAGTCAGATCTGATGGGCGCAGATGCACGTGGTTCAGAGCCTATGGACGGAGATAAGTCCGAGGGTCCGATGACATAGACCTCCTTAGAAGTGAAATCTTTGTTCGGCTCTATCGCTGCTGAGAGTGCGGCCTCCGTGGCGGGTGTTGGCGTTCTGGGAACGGGGGTCCCCAGACTTGCCTGCCTGCGGCCTACGACGTGGTTCAAGTGGGGGCCCAATGCAGCCCAGCTTCATTAGCTCAAGCTCTAGACCCTCGCGAGGGGCCAAGCCTCGCGGGGCGGACAACATGAAGCTTCCTCAGGAGCAGCCTCCTCAGGCGGGCTCGCGAGGAGGCGAAGAGATCAAGGCAGGGTACCTCACGAGGAGCCCATGACGCAAGCCATGACGATCGAGACCAGGTGGGCACCAGGCGGGCGTCGGCCTGCGCAGTGTCCTTGTTTCCCCTTTGGTGCAAAGGGGGCAAGCACAGGCCAAGGCATCAGGCAAAGGTTACCGTTTTAGTGCAACAAGACCAAGACCAACAGAACAGCAGGATGGAGGTCATCGTGGAGCCCAGGACGGCGTCATCGTCAGAGCCTTTGGCAGCCCAAGACAAACGTTAGTTAGGATAAGTGTACCAGATGTTCCCCTTCAAAATGGCCAATTGTTGGCGCCCTTCCCGCTCATTATTTGGGAAGAGGCCCAGGGCCTCCCTCTATAAATAGGACTAGCCACCCACAGGGTAGAGACATCTAGAGATATCGGGAGAACTGATCGAGTAGAGAGAGAGGCGACTGAACTCACCCTAGTAGTTCAACGCACCAGCTCAAGAACAGCCCCTCGCGAGGCTGTTCTCCCTTTGTACTGTTCATCATCAGCCCCTGAGGCAATCCACCACACCACACACTGGAGTAGGGTATTACACCACAATGGTGGCCTGAACCAGTATAAATCTCGTGTCCCTTGTGTGTTCATCTTTCTTGCTTAGATCCTTGCGAGACTTCGACATGTGAGCGTGTAGGGGAAAGATCTTCGTGCGCACCCCAGTGTTCAAACCTCAAGGGTCTGCCGGAACCCGAAATCCGACATTTGGCACGCTAGGTAGGGGTGCACCGGAATCTTTCTTATGCTAGTCGCGCGTGATCTTCCGCCGTGTCCATGGCTGATGCTCGCCGAGCTCGCGCCGAGCGTTGGGCTGCTCTAGCCACCTGCGTTGCCCAGACGGCACCCGTCGGCGGTCACCCCCGTCGTTCCTCATCGCCTGCCACCAATGCCGCCACCGGCCCGGCGGGGAACGAGCACCAGGCCTCATCCCTGCATCCTTCGGTGCGGCGGGAAGGCCGCACCGCCACCCCGTCGCTGACTCCAGCCGGTTCGTCGTCCCATGCCCGTCGCGCCCCCACGGACGCGCACGCCGGGTTGCTCCTGGCGCGTGAGCTCCTGCACTACTGTCCCATCGATGACCTCTATGAGGACTGGCTCGCCCGCATCACCGAGCTCGTTAGCGCCGCAAGGGGCTCCCCTGCGCTGTCCCTCTCGCTGCCTCGCCCTCCATCCTGCGCAGGAGGCGAGGATCAAGAGGTGCCTCCCCTGCCTCCTCCCCAAGAAGGTGCCTTGGCCCCAAGGCGCGCGGCCCCAGGACGAGACCCTCCGCGTTCGCTCCCTGCGCGACAAGAAAGGAGCTGCCAAGAGATCCCTCGTCCCCGAGAAGGTGCGCGCGTGCTCCCAGCACCGGAGCGCCATGACTGCATCCTTGCGCCGCCACGTCAAGACCCCGCGCTGCTCTAGGCAGCGGTGCGTGGGAATCTCCAGGAGAAAGCCCCGCATCAACAGAGAGCTCCGGTGGTCACTGTAGGCTGCCGTGCCTTCACCGCCGAGCTGCGTAGCGTCGCATGGCCCGGCAAGTTCAAGCCAAACCTGCCTCCTCGCTATGACGAAACTACCGACCCCGTAGAGTTCCTCCAGCTCTATGAGCTGGGCACTGAGGCCGCCAACGGGGACGAAAAGGTCATGGCGAATTGGTTTCCCATGGCGCTCAAGGACGATGCCCGCACCTGGCTCCTGAACCTGGCTCCCGGCACGATCTCTTCCTGGGACGAGATGCGCACCGCTTCATCGCCAACTTCCAAGGTACTCGCGACCGGTCCCCGACCATGAGTGACCTGCGCCGCATCAAGCAACAGCCAGGAGAGACCCTGCAGAAGTACATCCAGCGCTTCAACAACGCCCGCCTCCAGATCCCCAGGGTGACTGAGGAGGCCATCATCTCAACCTTCTCTGATGGCGTGCGTGACATCAAGATGAAAGAGGAGCTAGCAATTCATGAAGACCTGTGCACATCACTGGAGCTGTTCATCTTGGCTACCAAGTGCTGCAGGGCTGAGGAGGGGCGCCTCTCCCGCCTCGAGCTTCCAGCTGCCGACCCAGAAGAGAAGAAGCCCAAGGTCAAGGACGTGAAGCGCAAGGGGGCTGCTGTGCTCACAGCAGAGCCGGTACTACGTGTACCAGGACCTCCACACCCACAACACCAATGAATGTCAAGAGCTCAGGGCTGTGCGAGATGGGCGTATCGGCCTACGTCCCAACCACAACAACCGGGGCTATGGCCGAGGAGGAGGAAGAGGTGAAGGACGATGGGAAGACCGTGGCCCTCGCCAAGGGTGGCGTGACCGACCTCGCGAGGACCGCTGGCAGGACCAGCCTCGCGAGGGAGGTTGGAGGGATCAGCCTCATGAGGACCGCCCTCAAGGAAACGCAGGCCTCCCTCCTCTGCCACTGCCGCCAAGAAGGAATGAAGACCATCACCAGGATGAGGGGGCTGGGGGCTTGCAAGAGCCGCGCGCAATCGCTTGCATCCTGGGCGGTGCTCAGGCCCGAGCCTCTCAGCGCATGTTCAAGCAGTTTGCTCGTGAGGTAAATGCAGTCCTCCCCAAGCTTGAGGCCACGCGCCCTCTCAGGTGGTCTGCGTGTTCTATCATGTTCAGCTCAGCGGATCAGCTCAAGTGCGCAGCAACGGCCGGAGTCCTCCGGAAGCTTTGTTCCCAGTCGTCAGCAATGTGCAAGTCACCAGGACGCTCATTGATGGCGGAGCCGGACTCAATATCCTGTCCGTCGAGACAGTCAACAATCTACAAGTGCCATATGATCAGCTTCTGCCAACCAAGCCTTTCTCAGGAGTCACCGACGGTTCCACCATCCCGATAGGGCAAGATCACCTTCCTGTCACCTTTGGGCAGCGCAACAACTACCGCACCAAGCTCATTGACTTCGACGTCGCCCACATTCGCCTGCCATACAATGCCATCCTCGGGTACCAGCTTTGGCCAAGTTCATGGCAGTGACTCATCACGGCTACAATGTCCTCAAGATGCCAGGAAGCGGTGGAATCATCACAGTGCCTTGTGAGGAAAGGGATGCAGTGTGTTCTCTTGAGCGTGCCTTCCAAGCCGCGGCAATCGAAGACCCAGATCACAAGAGCGGGAGGCTTCCAGAGGCGGTCCCTAAGAAGAAGAAGGTTTCACCTGGCTCGAACACTCACGAAGCAGGAACCTCTGGAGGCGTTGCGTCAGGATCCGCGCCCGTTCAAAGGGCGCCACCCTCTGTCGCATAGGAAGGTGCACCCGACGCCCTCCTTGGGCAGGGCTCGGGGGCTCTGTCTTGGAGAGCCACTGACTTTGCCAAGGTCACGAGGGAGGCGCTCGGGCACCACTTGGAGGCGTGCTTGAAGGCACGTTTCCCCTCAGGAAGGCATGAGGCAAGGAGGGCCAAACCCTCAGTAGTTCCTCGCGAGGAACTTTCAGGAGCTATAGGAGTCAAGAGTCATGCGCGGCAGCCGCCGCCTACCCGCCATAGCCCCACATCTTGGCGAGGATGGTGGGCTGGGCGTCTGCATCGATGTACCAGGACTCAACCGAGCCGCGTCGCAGGAGCGCCTCTGGCCTTCGCGCGTGGGGCGTTGTTAGGGTCCACCTCACAGCTACGTTCGCATGCCTTTCGGCCTGCCGAACGCGGCTGCTGCCCACCAGCGCCTGATGAGGAGCATCCTGGAAGCTCAGGTGGCCAGGTACCACGCGTTCCTGGAGGAGATGGAGATGGACCTTGAGGAGCCGCCTAGACCCCTGGAGCCTCCCGAGGCTCATGGCTCCGAAGGATCGTGAGGATCGGCTCCCTCACCGCGCGTCATCCACTACTTCAGAAGCACTTCATCCCCGACAGTATCAGGTGACATCTTTCAAAGTTCCATTTTCAACTGGGAGCGCCCGCAGGGCTGCATCATTTCTAGGTCGCATGGGTCCGTCCCTACGGCATGTCCGTTTTGCTTATGCTCTTTACCTACCTTGTTGGGGGCGCCCCTCGGGCTACATTATCCCCAAGCTGCTCGGGCCTGACCCAGCGGTGTTTGCCTTTTTCTGCATCTATCTAAATGGATTTGCTCCTTCATGCTTAACCTTCTTGACTAAGTCTCCTGCTCGATTGACACCTACCTTTGGAGTCGCTCGCTCTGGCACGGCACTTGCGCACGGGTCCGTCCCTGCAATGCCGAAAAATCTAAGTGGCTGAGCTCTGGCCGCGGCAGCCCCGCAAGGCTCCACCTCATCAGGCCCTCAGTGCCCCACTCACTCCCTCGGAGCGACCAATGGTTGGCTGGCAACCGTAACGACAGACCTTATTTCCCCTCGTGGTTGATATGCAGGACCCGTTCCAGGAGTAACGCTGGTGGCATCGCGAGCCCTCTCTCCTTCTGTCTGGCACGATCCGTTCGCACGTTAAAAGGGGGGCACCTGAGCATCGCGACTCTTGGGCTCTTATTGGCTCTCCAGCCCTCACCCCCTGGCCTTGACCCACGGCATCGCGACCTGTCATACCAGCGGCGGCTAAGCTCGCTCGAGGGCCAGGACCTGAGGATGTAGAGCATTAAGGAAAGTGCGGGGGAGAGGGGAGAAGCTCGTGAGGACCTAACCCAACCACACCTCAGCTGCCGCCATGCAGGCCCAGCACTTCGCCGGAGGCCACTCCAAACCTACGAGATAAGTCACGCGAAAAACTGATCGACTCGGCGGTAAACCCTCGCCTAGTGCAGCTCTGTCACGGCAACATTGCCTACCTTTCTTGCCTAGCGGAGGCTGCTTGAGCGCTAAAGGGGACCTCCTGAGCATCGTGACTCAGGGGCTCTTACTGGACTTCGGGCCGCTCACACTACTAGGGAAAACCCTAGCAGTAGCGCGGGTTTTGTGTCCACTAGTAGCGCGGGAGGCCGCGCTACTAATAAGGCGCTACAGCTGTTGCTTAGCAGTAACGCATGCCTGCACGCGCTACTGCTAGGACAAATAGCTGCAGCATTTGTTCAGTACCATGCTACTGCTAAGGTGACTACTTGCAGCGTGTTTTCTGTCCATCCCTACTAGTATTTTTTTATTTTTTTTAGTGTATTTATGCACCATCATACAAATATTGGTACAATACTAGTTATGAGGTTTACATCATTATGTCCATAACAGTGTGTCAAATGAAGGTGGATTAGGTTCAAGTGGAGGCAATATGTGGTGCATGTCAAAAGTATACTACTAATCCAAACTTGATCTAGTTTGGACTAGTAGTACTTCCGATGTGCACCACATGTTGCCTCCACTTGAATCTAATCCGCCAACACAAGCTATTTAATCATCATCATAGTCATTACCACCAACAGTATTTATTTAATCACCACTAACACTAGCTAATAATATTCATCATAGTCATTACCACCAACACTAGCTATTTTATCATCACAATAATAGTGTAGCACATCATCATCCTCAAACTCATTTCTAGCTAGCTAATCACTCCTGCTACTCCCTCTTAGGTAAAATAACATAAAACATGTATAGCTCTCCTCCTTGATCAAACTGGAGCATGCAGATGAACCTGTCTCCTAATCGTGGGTAGCGCATCTGTTTGCTGCCACCTAGTACTTCTCTGCGCTCCCCCATCACATATTTGGTCCAGTCTTGCACTATTAAGCATCCGTCGCTAATCTTGAATGCACTAAAGTAATCTGTAGGATATCTTGGTTGTAAGCTGATAATACTCATGGTACCTTTAGTCTCGATCCCATAAGGCACAACATTAATCAGGAGTCCCTGTTGAAGAACATCGTATGGTAACATACTTAGCAATGAAGTTTAGCTTCAAAAATAATGTATGGAAAAGATGCACTGATGACAAATAGTAAAAATCTTACCATCCTTCCTAAATAGATGTGACCGTAGTTCATTACGAACACTATTGGTCGCACATTTTCAGTACTAACATTTCTAAATGCAGGAAGAAAATTTGTCTTGACAGTATCAAGATCCTCAAGCCATGAAACATAATGACTGAGCTCCTCGCAGTTGAGTTCAGCCCCAGGATAGTATACGGTCCTGTCTACCAAGCGCTGGACATGTTTGCTTGCACCGAAATAAGCTGACACTACAAATTAGTTGTCAACTATTTTTGAGTAAACAATATCAAAGACATAAATATGGTTGAGACACTTACATAATGGTATAACTGGAAGCGCCTGCACATCGACCCAGATGTCGGTATTACCTTCAATATCATCTTCCGGACGAATAACAAAGGTGATAACCATATCAGGCTCAAATGCATAAGTCGTGTATAGTGCTCGCCATGTTTTGCATCCAAAATAGGTGTAGTCGTCTGAATTGTATAATTTTGCATGGAAAATATAACCATGCTCGGTCTTCAAGTAAACTTTCTTTTCCTCCGTACTATGACTGAAACCTATCTTATCCAATACAAAAACTCTTGCATGGAAGGGGATATGCTAGTAGAATAGTAAAAAAAAAAATAAGTTGAAGCAAATGAAGCAGATGTCATGCTTAATTACGAAAAAAGACTTGTCGTTGTGACTTACTGTATCCACTTCGAAGTTCTCGTCCACCTTGATGCTGAAGCGCCTATCATCATCTAGAAAGATTCCGTCGCATAGGCCGCGCTTGTCTTCGCAGTATTTGCAAATACCGAAATCCTTTTCGTCGTCCGACATTTCCTATGTCCATAGTTAAAACATTAACTGAAAATCGATCGAAGACAACTACCAAGATACTCAACACACAAATCCGGGGCACTCGATATTTCCTACATATTCTGGCACAAATCATGCCAAAATTCACGGAAAAATCCGGCATGACCTTTGCTAAAATAGGACATATCGAGCACCTGAAATTTGCCGGAACGGAAATGAATCAACACTCTGGCAAAACATAGGCCACTCGGAGGTGTAACCTGCAAACATGACCGGCCACTTGTATATTGAGCAACACAAGATATACATTTCAAAATATCTTATAGGACTCAAATTAGCATGCATTCAATAAGCAAAAGTAAATCATCTCATGCGTCCGTACATCGTCGAATATTATCACTAATACGTCACGAATAGTGTCATACATATAACATCACTAATACAACTAAAACCCTAGCACACGATGGGTATCGGCGTGGGCGGTGGACACCCACAGAGAAGGAACCATCACGGGATCATAGCTCCAGTGAGATCCCTGGAGAACATGCTTGGTATTGGAGAACGGCCTGTGCTCCAACACAAACAAGTAGCGACGGACGTGTGTGTCCTCCTCACTGACACGGTGACGCACCACCTCCGCGGAGTCCTCGAGCCTCTGGATCGTCACTGGCCCACGCGACCGCCAACAAAGAAGGTTCGGGTCAACGACAGGCTGGCTCCTCACCAACCTGCGCCCCCCCGATAGGTAGCGCCTCCCAGTACCACCCCGGCGGAGCCCAGTCCCAGACATGGCTGATCTGGTCAAGCAGGTGTCGTCCTCCGCCGACGGGATAGGCATCGTCCACGTCGAGGCGGGAAAAATTGCTTTAACTAAAAAATAGAAACAAGTTCTTACTAACTAGTTCTATTAATTCAACTAGTTCTTACTAAAAATAAACTTACTATAAATAAAAATATTCTAGTACCTAATTAGTACCTAGTTCTTACTAACTAATTAGTACCTAGGAACTACTGCCCTAATTACCATCTAAGTAATTAACTAACTAGCACTAAAAATAGCCTATGGTTCATACTAACTAGCACTAAATAGCTAGGGTTCATACTAAGCAGAGAATAGGGATCGGAAGGGGAGAGTGCCTATAGAGGGCGGGGAGAGAGATGGGGTCGGGGGAGACGGCGGCACCGAGGCGCGGCGAGGCGGGGTCGGGGGAGATGGCGGCGAGGCGGGGTCGGGGGAGATGGCGGCGAGGCGGGGTCGGGAGAGACGACAGCGAGGCGGAGGCGACGAGAAATAGTAGAGGAGAATTGGGGGAGGAAGCAGAGGAGAGGGAAACAGGCCGCGCGGGGGGGTCGGTGAAAATAGCTTTAACTGTAGCGTGGGGAGGAAAAACGCTGTAGGGCCTTGAGAAGAGGTGTCTAGAGGGGGGGGTAATTAGACACTAAGTACCAAAGTTGTAGTTTTTAAAATTTTTGGGTTTAAGTGGAGTTGGAGCACAATTTCAACAATCACAATACATATCAAGCAAGCATACAAGGAGTATTTGAGCAGCGGAAAGTAAAGCATGCAACTTGCAAGAAAGTAAAGGGAAGGGTTTGGAGGATTCAAACGCAATTGGAGACACGGATGTTTTTGGCGTGGTTCCGATAGGTTGTGCTATCGTACATCCACGTTGATGGAGACTTCAACCCACGAAGGGTAACGGCTGCGCGAGTCCACGGAGGGCTCCACCCAAGAAGGGTCCACGAAGAAGCAACCTTGTCTATCCCACCATGGCCGTCGCCCATGAAGGACTTGCCTCACTAGCGGTAGATCTTCACGAAGTAGGCGATCTCCTTGCCCTTACAAACTCCTTGGTTCAACTCCACAATCTTGTCGGAGGCTCCCAAGTGACACCTAGCCAATCTAGGAGACACCACTCTCCAGGAAGTAACAAATGGTGCGTTGATGATGAACTCCTTGCTCTTGTGCTTCAAATGATAGTCTCCCCAACACTCAACTCTCTCTCAATGGGTTTGGATCTGGTGGAAAGAAGATTTGAGTGGAAAGCAACTTGGGGAAGACTAGAGATCAAGATTCATATGGTAGGAATGGAATATCTTGGCCTCAACACGTGAGTAGGTAGTTCTCTCTCAGAAAATGTATGCTGGAAGTGTAGGTTCGTTCTGATGGCTCTCTCCACGAATGAAGAGGAGGTGGAGGGGTATATATAGCCTCCACACAAAATCTAACCGTTACACACAATTTACCAAACTCGGTGGGACCGAATCGTTAAACTCGGTCGGACCGATTTAGCAAATAATGTGACCGTTAGGGTTTTCGGTGGGACCGAAATACAACTCGATGAGACCGATATTGTTAGGGTTAGGGCATAACTTAATCTCGGTAGGACCGATTACACAAACTCGGTGAGACCGATTTGGTAATAAGCTTTCCAGAGAGTAGGTCAGGCAAACTCGCTGGGACCGATTACTCAAACTCGGTGAGACCGATTTTGGTAATAAGTTTTCCAGAGAGTTTGCATTGTAATCTCGGTAGTACCGATTGCTCAAACTCGGAGAGACCGATTTTGATAATGGACATACACAGCGAGATTACAATCCCATCTCGGTGAAACCGAGATCCCTATCGGTAAGACCGATTTGCTTAGGGTTTGTGGCAGTGGCTATGACTTGTGGAATCGGTGGCGCCGGATAGGAAGTTTTGGTGTGACCGATTTTGGCTTTGGGTTTAGGTCATGTGTGGATGTGGGAAAGTAGTTGAGGGTTTTGGAGCATATCACTAGGCACATTGAAGCAAGAGGCTCATTAAGCAACACCTCATCCCTCCTTGATAGTATTGGCTTTTCCTATAGACTCAATGTGATCTTGGACCACTAAAATGTAAAATAAAGAGTCTTGAGCTTGAAGCTTGAGTCAATCCTTTGTCCTTAGCATCTTGAAGGAGTTCCCACATCCTTTAGTCCATGCCACTCCATTGTTGAACTTATCTGAAATATACTAGATAAAGGTGTTAGTCCAATAAGAGATATGTTGTCATTAATTACCAAAACCACCTAGGGAGCACTTGTGCTTTCAAACGCGCTGCTGCTAAAATCCGTAGTAGTACCGCTGTTCATAGAAGGGCGCTACTACTATACCTAGCACGTCGGGAACGGTGTGGCAATTATAGTAGTAGCGCTTTCTGTTACTGCCGCGCTGCTGCTATGCGGGTAACAGTAGCACGGTTCTTGCAAACACGCTACTGCTAAGTAGCAGTAGCGCCTCATTTTAACAAGCGCTACTGGTAACATTCTGTGTATAAGGTTTTCCCTAGTAGTTTCATCTCCTGGCCTTGACCACGACATCGCGACCTGGCATACCAGTGACGGCCGAAGCCTGCCTAGGGACCGGGACCTGTCAGCGTAGAGCACTAGGCCCTTGTGAGGGAAGAAAGGGGGAGCCGAGCCGGGAGAGGACAAGCATCTCACAAAAATTCATACTAGGGATATAATATTGACAAAAGACATGGCTAGTGCCTTACATACCCCGCGGGGTGGTACTTCGATTCCTCGCAGGGAACAAAAGGTGCTAATCCTAGGAAGCGCTAGCTATGCGCACCTCCGTAGGAGACTCCATCATCAACAGTGGGCCGTCAGGCACCGGCGCCAACCCCATCCAGATCAGTGGCAACAACGGCCTGATGCAGCTGCCCTGCTCCATGAGCGACGCGAGCTTGGGGGCTCGTAGTTGTCGTCGCTCGTCTCCGGAGTGGCGTGAAGCTCGGCGGAGTCGCTGGACCCTGCGGCTCCTCCGCCTAGCATTCCAGCCGACGTCCTTCCGCGTCGAAGACCTTGAATAACATCAGGGAGGCGCCATCATATTCGAGGTGGATCACGAGGGCGCCCCCTGTCCGGCAGACCTGGGCGATCTCACCCCAGCTACGGGTTATGAACACCTTGCCCGGAGCGACGACTCGTCCTCCGCTCCAGTCGCAGGGGTGCTGCAGTCAGCGTGCTGCAGCCAGAGCTCGAGAGGCCCACTTGGCGGGATCTCGAAGGCGAAGGAGGGAGGAAGGTGAATCCAGGATCGAGGAGGCATGGTGACGTGGAGCACAAGCTCGTGAGAGGAGCCCTCGGCGTGGACTCCAGGAGGAATGACGCGCACCGCCGTAACCCGTCGGCATCGACGGCGGCGTTGCCGGTGTCGCTCGGCGCCTTCTTCTCCAGTGCCCTCGATGCGGGCGTACAAGGGCAACGGGAATCCAGGTGGCGGCCGCTCATACCAGGGCCTCGACATCTCCTGCCTGGCGCCCTCATCTCGACGGCAGAGGACTAGTCGCTTCTTCGGCGGAAGCGGGTCGGGAACCTCTCGGGGGGCCTTCCCCTTCTCTTCTGCAGAAAACCTGCGAATTGGTGCCATCGGCGTTATGTGAATAAAGGGTGGGGAGGAAGAAGAAAGGAGTAGTAGGGAGAGATGAACTGGAAGGGCTCACACCGTTCCGTACTTATAGACGGAGGAGGCCAACTGCCGGCCTCCACGATCGCAGGTAATCATGACCCATTTTTGCATGCAGGGACTTGTCAAGTCGTGCGGTTGCCGAGGCGTCGTGGGGAAGCGGAGACGACCACGTCCTATCAATCACCACGCGGCGCCCAAGGCCGCAGGCTATTGGGGCCCACGGCGCTTCGCACTTGCCCCTTCGCTTCTCCGGTAAGCCAAATCCGGGAGCACCTTGGGCCTGGGGGCTACTGTCGGTGTCGTGGAATAGTCACGTCAGATGTCCTCGTGAAAGGACTTAGTTGTGGAGCCATCGCAAGGAGGAAGCTTGAAGGGGTTAAATCGGGACAAGGGACACGAGAGAGTTTATACTAGTTCGGCCCCTTACGGTGAAGGCAAGGCCTACGTCTAGTTGGGTTGGTATTGATGTTTCGATAGCCAGGGAGCAAGACACGCTATGCGCAGTTCTCGATGTGTTGTTTCTTGCCCTAAGTCGCCAGCAGGTCGTCCCCTTATATACACGGGTCGACGCCCACCAGCTTACAGAGTCCCGGCCGGCTAATCAACAGAGTCCGCCTCGGTGACCAGTTAAATCTACCTTACGTTACAAGTCATGCCATCATGGCGGTTTACTACAATGGGCTTAAGCCGCCCGTGGGCCTTAAGCTCTTTATTTAACCGCCATCTTCATGATTGGTCTTGGGCTTCCTCTGATGAATACTCTTTGCGTAACCCGGCCCCACAAATAGTCATATCCCCAACATTAGGCCCCGGATTGATTTGAACCTGTTCATGTCAATCTAAAAAATATTTTTAAAGAATTAAATCTTCAGTCTTCTGACTATATAGAGGGTTTTTGTTAACCCGCCATGACATCATCTTCTGGATCCGTCTTAACCCGGTGTGACGTCATCCTTCCTTTGACTCATTTCTTATTCTACCGAATCCTTCAACGGATCTCTTCTTTATTGATTGTTTCGAAAATCGAGGCGTCAGGGCCGCTGGATAATAATTGTTATCTCCTCGTTTCCCGCGCCATCTCAGTCATCTCCTTCCTATAAATAGCCACGACCTGGGTCTTTTCCCTTTTACCTTTCCAGTCGTCTTCTTCCTCTCCTTTCTGCCTCTCCAGCTCCGCCGCCGTCACCCTCGACCCTCTTGTCTTCGTCAACTCAGGCCGCTGCATCAACCTGACCTTTGACCAGAGATCGACGGCGAGCCTCCACAGTTCATCTTCATCCGTGAGTTTTATTCTTCCCCTTCCTTAGATCTATCTCGAAGTTTTGCCAAGTTCATCGGGTTCATCACCGCCCAATGCAAACCCTTGATAGTTCATACTTCCGCAGCCTGTTTTAGATCGTAAGAACTGCGCAGAACTGCTGTGGTAGTTGTCCGCGTTGACCTTGTATAGAAATAGATCTCATTTTTCTTGTTTGGAGACCTCCCCTGAATGCATGAACTTCTCTGCCCTGTTCCTAGGTCTAGAAATTTTTCTCCTTCAAAACAATATTTTGATCCATAATAAAGGCTGTTGTCTGTGAAACTTGTTTCTATCACCCGGAAAGCTTCTTCTGGAAAACTTACTTTATCACCACTGTCTAGGTGTCCGGTTTAAAAAATCCTTGAATGACTGTTGATCCTGATAGCGGTTTAAACTTTACTGCACAATCACCCTTATATCATTAGGCCCCTTGCTTAAACCGCTATTTTAAATAAATTTGAATATTTCTCCCGGGTTAAATTTGAAACGGAACTTTTTACTTTGTCGTAGGCCACTGTCATTATGGCTCCTAAGGCGGCCAAGCCCCCTGTGACTTGCAACTGGGTTCCATCCACAGTCACTAAAAGCAAGCTTGCCGAGTTTGTAGCATCTGGCCATCTGCCAAAGAAGGAGGTCATGTCCTATCGTGCCCTCACCCGTCTGAAGAGATACCTCAACCCAAATACGGAGAGGTAGTAGTCTTCACAGACCACATGAACCGGAGATTTGCCCCTCCCGGCTCAAAATTCTTCAGGGAAGTTTTGAATTTCTTTTACTTGAGGCCTCAAGACATTGGACCCAATTCCGTGTCCAATCTGTGTAACTTCCAAGTCTTCTGCGAGGTATATTTAGGACAGGAACCAAGTCTGCTGCTGTTCAGGGAGCTTTTTTACTTAAACCAGCAGAATGAGCGTGCCAGCGGACCTAGTCTTGAACTTGGCGGCATCTCAATCCAGGGGCGGAGAGACTGCCTTTTTCCTTACGCTGAGCTGCCGAGTCATCCCAAAGACTGGAACCAGACGTGGTTCTACTGCTAAGACACCTCTCCGGCCCACGAGAAGCCTCTGCCCGGCTTTCGCGCCCTGTGCCTTGAATCCAAACATCCTCTACAGGACAAGTTAACTGCTGTTGAGCGCGGCCTGCCTCTTAACCCCACCATCAGAATGATCAAGGCCCTCTTAGGCAATGGGTTAGCTGGCATTGATTTGGTCCGTGTCTGGGTCACCTGGCGGATATTACCATTAAGCCGCCGTTCCGGCTTAATGTGTACTTACACAGGCGAAAAGGACGACTCAATGCGTCATAATCCCGAGGACTTACCAGACGATGTGGTAAATGCTATAGTCCAATCACTATTGAAGGAAGGCACTGTAACCAGTAACACTTTCAGTTTGCTTCCCTTCTGCAAGAAGAATCCGGCTCCTGGAGTAAGTTACTAATGTTCACAAATACACTTTAATATGTTACCTTCTGGTACTTATGGTTCCTTGTCTTTTTCCATAGGCCGATGACAACTTCTGGAAGGTCAAGTACGACCATGAGGCTGCAAAACTGGCCCGGGCGACCAAGAAGACCGAAAGGAAAGCCGCCAGGACGGGTACCTCTAAAAAGAAGAACCCCAGCGCCTCTGATATGATGAGATTGGACGACTCTTCTTCAGATGAGGAAGAGGTAATCTTTTTAATTTTCTTTAATTCCTTCACCGTTACCTTACTGACATTTAGATCCTTTCAGGAGGATACTGGGAACAGCCAAGCAGCTGGCGAAGAGGTAACTATAATTTCCTCCGACTCAGAGCCTGTGCCAACACAAAGAATCCGAAGGGTGACCCGGAAAGTAAGGTTTTCACACCATCTCACTTACCAAGATCCTCAATTTCTTTTGAAGCAACAACAGCTTGAGAACCGGAGGCAGACTCGGGCCAACCAGGACACAGAGCTTTCCTCCAGCTTACCCGATGTAACCAGGAAGCGGCGGACCGAGGTTATCTCTGACTTACGTTTTGTTTTACCCTTGATGGGTTTGATTCGCCAACCTCTCAATTCATCTGACTCCAACTATCAGGATACCGCCCCTTCTTCTGATGAGTCGATGCAATCGAACATGCCGGCTTTCAAAACGGCTCCCGGGTAATATAACCTTCCTTACTTTGAGTTTATCCATACTTATGCTTTGATACTTACCCTTCCACTTTGATTGACAGTGGGCAAGTAAAGCCCAGCAAGAAGGCAAAGAAAAATAAGTCGTCTCAAGACCCGATGGTTACTGAACCGGTGCTTGATTCATCCGTTCCAGACAGCTCCGCTCCTCAGCCACCGCCTGAACCGGCCTCTGACGTTCCGGAGCCAACTTCTGACCCGCCTGCAGAAGACGTGATTCACAACTCGGATGACCCGAAAACTCCTAGCCCGGCCAAGACGGTTGACCCGGAGGTTGAAATTGTGAAGAGCCAATATGTTGAACCGGGCCGGCCTACTGCCCTTGCCCAATGCACCACCAAGGAGGAATTTTCCCAGCACCGGAAATCCAAACAAGACATCACTGATTACTCTCACTTAAGTATTGGTGATATAGTCTCGGGCTATCTGAGCCAAGTACACAGTAGTCGTGACCTGGAGATTGACATGGTGAAGCAAATACAACATAAATCTGAGGTAAAATTTAAACTTTCCCTTTGAATCTTACTTACTGTACCAGCCCCCAAGTCTATTGCTTATGAATGAATATGCTGTAGACTTAATAATCTGCTAGCTATTAGTTTCGTCCAGTTTAAATTGAATTTGTTTAACCCGGAGATAACATGAAACTTTAAACTTGGGTTACATTAGCCCCCAAGTGTCAAGTACCTTTACTTGTAAAGTGCTTGAGACTTAATATGTGCGACTTGGTAAAATAGACTAAAAAATTCTTTAAACCTACATTAGCCCCCAAGTGCCAAGTATCTTTACTTGTAAAATACTTCGGACTTAAATGTTATCTTACCAAGATTCTTACCATAACCTGATGTTAATGCAGGCCACCGCAAGTCAATTTGAGGCGGAGATTGCTGATTTGAAGAGCCAGTTGAAAACCCAAGAGCTCGAAGCTCAGAAAGCCAATTCCAAGTTTGAATTCAGTGTCTCTGAACAAGAGAAGCTGAAGAAAAATTTTGAATCGGAAAAGAAGGCTTGGGTGGATGAGAGGGCTTCACTAGTGACCCGGGCTGAAACAGCGGAGGCATCTCTTGCCGCGGCCACAAATGAGCTGTCCGACTTAAAACGGCACACATCCCAAATGGTCTCAGCTATCTTTGGTAAGCCGCCCGTAAATATTGCAATCCTTCAAGAGTTATCATTATAATTGCCTCCGGCTTACTGTTATACCTGTGAATATGCAGGCTCCAGGAGTACCAACCTGAAGAAAAATATGCTTGTCAAGCTTAAGGCGGTGTATACCTTGGTAGAGCAGCTGTACTCCGGGTCACAGCGTGCGTTAACCGCTGTGACCTTATCAAATACCTCTCCCCGGCTCCTGCAAGACATATTGAGACATCCGTCGGTGCTACCTCAACGTATTCAAGACTTACGGCGGGCATTTGCGAGAGCCGGAGTCATGGCTGCAATGAGTCGGGCAAAAGCATGGGTGCCAGAGCTTGACCTTGCTGACCTCTCTCTTGGATATCCAAGTCTTAAGGAGGACGGTACTGCTTTTGGCGAACAGGACTTCACTGCCTGTGTCAAGGTCGTGCGCCCTCTGGCGACTCTCATTGGGGAGGATACTGATCTCACCAAGTATTCGCCGGGTTATGATAGCGAGAATCGGAGAATCCCAAATGTCCCGTATGACCAAGTCAGCATGCTCCCTCCAACACGTAAGCATACCTTTGCCCCTCAAGTGGACCCGGCCAGTTTAATAGATGATGAAGTTGAATTTGAAGCGTTGAGCGGCATTGACTGGGCCTCGTCCACCTTCCAGGACACAACAACCAAAGGAGAGGCGGGGAAGGATAACCCAGAATCATCAAGCCAGCCAGAGGAATGAGCCGCCAGCCGGGTTATAGCTTTGCAAAGAACAATGCTTCACTTGTTTAGACTCGGGGAGTCTTGTAATAGGATAGAGAAAACTCCTTAATGCCTGTCATGCCTTATGGTACTCATGGCATTTGTTAATCCGCCAGTACGAAATTTATCTTGCTTATGTTTAATCAAGTATTTTCTTGATGTTTTACCTTGCTCCGATTTAACCTGCATGTAAAACAGGCAAGACCTCCTGGACGATTTACTGCACCAGCGTGCTATAGAATATTGACAACTCGGATATGATCAAAGATCATATGTATAAGCCGGTTCATGATTAGTTAAAACATAATCATAACGGCATACCTGCGACCCTTTTTGATAACCTCTCCGGCTCATATAAGTTTTTACCTGGCACTTGATAGAACCTGAAGTAACTGATATAAAACCGGAAAGATCAAAAAACCATCTCCCCAAGAGGGTTTCAAGGATAGTGAAAATAGTCATACTTGCGAATGTTCAGAGGCTCCTGATTCAAATACGATCAGAAAAACCGTTCCAAAGGGGTTAAGCTAAGATTCAGATACGATCATATAGCCCCCAATGGCTTTGGCGATGCCGATCAAGTGGGTATCGACAGCTATGTTCTCTTTGGTTCGAATACGACCTATGTTTGAATAGGAAGCCCCCAAGTGAACATTAGAGTTGTTTAATGATGCTGATTCAAATACGATCCACGTCAGACCCAAAGGGGTTAAGCTATGATTCAAATTTGATCAGGAAGCCCCCAAGTGGGTTTGGCAATATGCCCATCAAGTGGGTATCGACAGCTATGTTCTCTTTGGTTCGAATACAACCTATGTTTGAACAGGAAGCCCCCAAGTGACCAAGGCTAGATTCAGATATGATCATAAGCCGGACCAATGGGAGAGCCGGATTCAGATATGATCCGTCCCCTGTTGGCATTGTCCATCACCTGATAAAGAAAACATGAAACATTCTTTATGGGAAAAAAGGACAGAGGTCCTGCTTTATTGCTTTATATAATATGTACATTATAAAAAGTATCTTAAAGAAGAAACTTAAGTATAGTAAGGCCGGAGATGAGCTATATTCCACGGCCGACGGGTCTCCTCCTCCGATTTAAAGGAGTCCTTGCGCTCTCGAATATCGATGAGATAATATGACCCATTGTGCAGATTCTTGCTGACCACAAAGGGTCCTTCCCAAGGTGGGTATAACTTGTGCATATCAGACTGATCCTGGATGAGCCGGAGCACCAAGTCGCCTTCCTGAAAGGTTCTGCTCTTAACCCGGCGGCTGTGATAGCGGCGCAGGTCTTGCTGGTAAATCGCCGAGTGGGCTATTGCTAAGTCTTGCTCCTCGTCCAACAAGTCAAGTGCATCCTGACGAGCCTTTTCGTTATCCGCCTCAATGTAAGCGGCCACTCGGGGTGAGTCGTGCCGGATGTCACTTGGCAGGACTACCTCTGCTCCATAGACCATGAAGAAAGGTGTGTATCCCGTGGACCTGTTAGGCATAGTGTTGATGCTACATAACACGGAGGGTAACTCCTCCACCCAACAACCCGGAGTCCGCTGTAATGGGACCAAGAGCCGGGGTTTGATGCCTTTCAGTATCTCTTGATTAGCTCTCTCTGCTTGACCATTGGATTGAGGATGAGCAACAGCCGAAGCATCAAGCTGGATATGTTCTCTTTGACAGAACTCTTTCATGGCACCCTTAGAGAGATTAGTGCCATTGTCAGTTATGATGCTATGTGGAAAACCAAAACGAAAGGTCACCTTTTTAATGAACTGAACCGCCGTGGCCGCATCACATTTACTGACCGGCTCTGCCTCAACCCACTTGGTAAATTTATCCACTGCCACTAGCAGATGTGTCTTTTTGTCCTTAGACCTTTTGAAAGGTCCAACCATGTCAAGCCCCCATACTGCAAACGGCCAAGTAATTGGGATCATCCTCAACTCCTGAGCCGGCACATGAGCTCGTCGTGAGAACTTTTGACACCCGTCACATTTACTGACCAGATCTTCCGCATCAGCGTGAGCCGTCAACCAATAGAAACCATGACGAAAAGCCTTGGCCACGAGGGATTTTGACCCGGCATGATGGCCACAATCTCCCTCATGGATCTCACGGAGTATTTCTTGGCCTTCTGCAGGTGACACGCAGCGTTGAAACGCCCCTGTGACGTTGAGGTGATGTAACTCGCCGTTAACAATTGTCATGGATTTGGAATGCCTGACGATTTGTCTCGCCAATGTCTCATCCTCCGGCAACTCACCCCGGGTCATATAAGCCAAGTACGGCACCGTCCAATCCGGGATAACATGAAGAGCCGCCACCCGTTGTGCCTCCTGGTCTGGCACTGCTATGTCTTCCTCGGTAGGTACCTTGACAGAAGGGTTGTGTAACACATCAAGAAAGGTGTTGGGCGGCACCGGCTTACGTTGGGATCCCAACCGGCTTAAAGCATCAGCCGCCTCGTTCTTCCTTTGATCAATGTGCTCCACTTGATAACCCGTGAAGTGACCAGCCACAGCGTCTACTTCACGGCGATTAGCCGCCATGAGGGGGTCTTTGGAATCCCACTTGCCTGACACTTGTTGAGCCACCAAATCCGAGTCGCCCAAGCATCATACCCGGCTTAAGTTCATTTCCTTAGCCACCCGGAGGCCATGAAGTAATGCCTCATATTCAGCTGCATTGTTAGTACATGGAAACATAAGCCGGAGTACATAACGAAATTTGTCACCTCGAGGGGAAGTTAACACCACTCCAGCCTCCGAGCCTTCTAGCTGCCTAGACCCATCAAAGTGAATAGTCCAGTATGTGTTATCCGGCTTCTCCTCAGGTGCCTGTAGCTCTGTCCAGTCATTGATGAAGTCTACCAAGGCCTGAGACTTAATAGCTGTCCGAAGCATATATTTCAAGCCATGAGGCCCAAGCTCAATAGCCCACTTGGCGACTCGTCCTGTGGCCTCCCTGTTCTGAATGATGTCTCCCAAAGGGGCAGAACTTACCACAGTTATAGGATGGCTTTGAAAATACTGCTTCAACTTCCGGTTTGCCATGAACACCCCATAAACAAGCTTTTGCCAGTGCGGGTACCTTTGCTTGGATTCAATGAGCACCTCACTGATGTAATAAACCAGCCGTTGAACCGGATGCTCCTTACCGGCTTCCTTATGCTCCACCATGATGGCAACGCTGACGGCTCGCGAATTGGCAGCCACATACAACAGCATAGGCTCTTTGTCAATTGGAGCCGCAAGAACCAGCGGCTCAGACAATTGTCTCTTTAAATCCTCAAAAGCAGCATCAGCGGCCTCACTCCAAACGGAAGTGTCAGTTTTCTTCATCATCTGATATAATGGGAGGGCTTTCTCACCGAGCCGACTTATGAACCAACTTAAGGCGGCGACACGAGCCGCCAGTCGCTGAACATCATTGATGCACGCCGGTTTAGACAGAGAGGTAATCGCCTCAATCTTCTCTAGGTTAGCTTCGATCCCTCTATTGGACACCAAAAAGCCCAAAAGCTTGCCTGCAGGAACACCAAACACACATTTGGCCGGGTTAAGCATCATCTTATAGACCCAGAGATTATCAAAGGTCTCCTTTAAGTCGAATATCAAGGTTTCCTTTTCTCTGGACTTCACCACAATGTCATCCACGTAAGCATGGACATTACGCCCGATTTGGTCGTGCAAACAGTTCTGCACACACCGCTGATAAGTCGCCTGGGCACTCTTGAGCCCAAATGGCATAGACACATAACAGAAGGCTCCAAACAGAGTGATGAAAGTCGTCTTCTCCTGGTCCTTAACTGCCATCTTAATCTGATGATAACCGGAGTAAGCATCCAAAAAGCTCAAACGCTCACAATCCGCCGTAGCATCAATGATTTGATCAATGCGGGGGAGAGCAAAAGGGTCAGCCGGACAGGCCTTGTTTAAGTCCGTGTAGTCCACACACATCCACCAGGTGCCATTTTTCTTGAGGACGAGCACCGGGTTAGCTAACCACTCCGGGTGAAAAACTTCAATGATAAACCCGGCCGCTAAGAGCTGGGCGACTTCTTCTCCAATAGCTTTTCGTCGCTCTTCATTAAAACGGCGAAGAAACTGCCTGACTGGCTTATACTTTCGATCAATATTGAGAGTGTGCTCAGTGAGTTCCCTCGGTACACCCGGCATGTCAGAAGGTTTCCATGCAAAGATGTCCCGGTTCTCATGGATGAACTCGATAAGCGCGCTTTCCTATTTGGGTTCGAAGTTGCTGCTGATGCTAAACTGTTTAGAAGTATCACCCGAGGTAAAGTCAACAAGCTTCGTCTCAGCCGACGACTTAAACTTCAGTGCCGGGTCATGCTCTGTAGTTGGCTTCTTCAGGGATGTCATATCCGCCGGGTCAACATTATCTTGATAAAATTTGAGCTCCTCTGCTGCACAAGCCGACTCAGCATAAGCCGCGTCACCTTCTTCACACTCCAATGCCACCTTACGACTGCCATGTACAGTGATGGTGCCCTTGTAACCCGGCATCTTGAGCTGTAATAAACGTAACATGGCCGGGCCATAAACTTAGCATAAGCCGGTCGTCCAAACAGAGCGTGGTATGGGCTCCTGATCTTGACCACTTCAAACATCAACTTCTCAGCTCGAGAGTCATGATCGTCTCCAAAAGCCACCTCTAGCTCAATCCTGCCAACTGGGTAAGCCGACTTACCAGGGACAACTCCATGGAAAACAGTGTTGGATGTTCTCAGGTTTTTATCAGCCAACCCCATGCGCTGAAAGGTCTCGTAGTAAAGGATGTTGATGCTACTACCCCCATCCATGAGCACCTTGGTGAACTTATACCCACCAACTTGAGGCGCCACTACCAAAGCCAACTGACCCGGGTTATTGACCCGCGTAGGATGATCCTCCCTGCTCTGTATGATGGGCCGCTCTGACCACCTTAAATAACGAGGAATTGCCGGCTCAACGGAATTCACAGCCCTCTTATGAACCTTCTGGTCACGTTTGCACAAGCTAGTGGTAAACACGTAATACTGTCCACCACTCAACTGCTTCGGGTGGCTTTGATAACCTGACTGTTGCTGCTGTTTCCCACCTTGTCCAGACTGCTGCTGATTGTTACCACCTGAATGGCCCTGAAAACCGGAATTTGAACTGCCGCCCGGGCTATGAAAGCCGCCGGCCCATGAGCCGCCACCGGACCCTTGACCACCGTCGAAGGTGTTGGAATTTTTAAATGCCTTCATGATCGCACAATCTTTCCATAAATGTGTGGCCGGCCGCTCCTGGGTGCCGTGTCTCAGGCAGGGCTCATTGAGTAATTGCTCCAGCGACGGGCCTGACCCGCCAGATCGTGGCGGCTTACCTTTACGTCTCGGATTGTTACCTCGTACGTTGGCATTGGCCACAAACTCCGGGTTGCCGTCCGCCTTACGCTTATTGCCACCTTGATTCCCCGGGTTATGCTGCTGACCCTTTCCATTGCCGTTCCGTTTTCCCTTCCCTGTCTTTTCATCGTTAGACGCGGTATCATTGGTACTATCAGAATTGGCGTATTTGACCAAAGCCGCCATCAGCATACCCATATCTGTGAGGTCATGCTTAAGGCGCCCCAGTTTCATCCTCAGCGGCTCAAAACGGCAATTTTTCTCCAGTATAAGAACTGCAGACCCGGCGTCCATCTTATCGAAAGAATGGATTATCGCCTTGACCCAATGTACCCAATGGGTGGTGGATTCACCTTCCTCTTGCTTGCAATCCGTCAAGTCCACAATTGACATACATTGTTTATAGGTGTCCTCGAAGTTCTGGATGAACCGGGCTTTTAACTCGCCCCATGAGCTAATGGAATTGGGTGGCAAGCCTTTTTGCCACGACCGGGCCGTTCCATCTAACATCATGGTGACATATTTAGCCATTGCCGCGTCACTGACTTCCAGCAACTCCATGGCCATCTCATAACTCTCAATCCACACCCCGGGCTGTAAATCGGACGTGTAATTTGGTACCTTTCGAGGTCCCTTGAAGTCCTTTGGCAGATGTACATCGCGCAAAGCCGGCACTAGGCAAGGGACACCGCTGGTTCTAATGGCTACTCTCGCCTCAACAGATGTCATTGGATACTCTGGGTGATCATTCTCCTGACGTACTTGGTCCTGCGCTGGGTTATAGCCCCCGGGCTGGTTACATCGTTGGGCATTGCTTGACAAAGCTTCCGACTCCATGCGTCTGCTGTAACTCGGGCTCCGGTTCTGGCGAGGTGGTGTTACCCAGGGTGGAGGGGTCGAGTGAATCCTCTCCCGGCTGTAAGAATAGGTCTCCTGCTGAGCCAGGGCTGTCTGGAGGAGCTCTCTGACCCTCCGGGTTTCCACCGCCGTCGGTTCATCTCCTTCCATAGGAAGAGCCGCTAATCGCGCTGAAGCTGCGATCAAGATCTCCATGGGGTTGGAAAAGTGACCCGGTGGAATCGGCACATGACGCGGGGGTGGCATGCTCACGTGAGGCGGCACCATATCCCGAGGCTAAGCCGGTCCTCCTGTTCCGGCTGTCATAAGCCGATCGGCCTCTGGCAGGTTACTAGGGCCGGCTCCGGGTGTAGCAAAGTGAACCCAGGGGTCGTAATTCGGAGGTAAACGGGACTGCGCTTTCTGATGTCTCCTCCTCATCACCTCATTGGAGGCGTTTAAGCTCATCGTGAGCTGGTAAGCTTCTGACTGCAAGCGCTGTGCCCGAGCGTCGAGAGCCGCCCGCTCCGCAGCTAGTCTGGTATCCTCAGCTGCCAATGCCTCCTTGGCCTGAGCTATCTCCTCACGCACTTGAGCTACCGCCGTGTCATGCTCATCCTTATCTGCAGGAATAACCGTGGCGGTTAACAGGGCCGTAAGCTTGTCCATGAGATCTATCAGCACCTGAGCCGGTGGGCGCACGGGGCCTCCTGCCCCGGCTGCTCCTGACCCGGGCATGATCGCTGCTGCCGCTGTAGAATTTGAACCGGGCTGAGTTCCAGCCATGAAGATTCCGGCCCATCTTGGCGGCTCATCGAGGTCCGGAATACTGTTGCCATCGGAACAGCCCCTGAGCGCGCCGTCTTGTACCTGATACAACGAATCTGTTCAGCCGGCGAATGAGTCACCGTCTGAAAGGACGGCCGTCTCACCCCCATCTTTAGATCTAGAAAGTTCTTCTCCGTGGACGCAGCCCACGAAGGCACGCCTCATGACCGGCTTAGTCCGGGTCTTCCTCGCACACTGAGCCGTCTTGACGAGGTCGGTGCAGTTGTCCGGCTCAGTGCCCGGCTCACTGATCCGGCCGATGAAGACGTGGATTCCGCCAAAGGGGACCCGGTATCCGTACTCAATTGAGCCGGCGTCAGGACCCCAACCTTCGTCGTCGATGTAGATCTTGCCGTGACGACTCTTGGTCATCCGGCCCACTATGTACCCCTTGAGCCCTTCGAAGTTGCCCTTCAAGAACTCAAATCCACCGTGCGCTGGCCCCATGGTGGGCGCCAACTGTCGTGGAATAGTCACGTCAGATGTCCTCGTGAAAGGACTTAGTTGTGGAGCCATCGCAAGAAGGAAGCTTGAAGGGGTTAAATCGGGACAAGGGACATGAGAGAGTTTATACTAGTTCGGCCCCTTACGGTGAAGGTAAGGCCTATGTCTAGTTGGGTTGGTATTGATGTTTCAATAGCCAGGGAGCGAGACACGCTATGCCCGGTTCTCGATGTGTTGTTTCTTGCCCTAAGTCGCCAGCAGGTCGTCCCCTTATATACACGGGTCGACGCCCACCGGCTTACAGAGTCTCGGCCGGCTTATCAACAGAGTCCGGCTCGGTGACCAGTTAAATCTACCTTACGTTACAAGTCATGCCATCATGGCGGTTTAATACAATGGGCTTAACCCGCCCGTGGTCCTTAAGCTCTTTATTGAACCGCCATCTTCATGCTTGGTCTTGGGCTTCCTCTGATGAATACTCTTTGCGTAACCCGGCCCCTCCTGGGCGGCTTACACAAATAGTCATATCCCCAACAGTCGGTGTTCTGTGAATGGGCTTCCCCAGACTTGCCTGCCTGCGACCTGCGGCGTGGCTCAAGAGGGGGCCCAATGTAGCCCAGCTTTATCAGCTCAAGCTCAAGACCCTCGCGAGGTGCCAAGCCTTGCGGGGTGGACAACAGGAAGCTTCCTCAGGAGCAGCCTCCTCAGGCGGGCTCATGAGGAGGCGGAGAGATCAAGGCAGGGTACCTCGCGAGGAGCCCGTGACGCAATCCATGACGATCGAGACCAAGCGGGCGCCAACCTGCTTAGTCTCCATGTTTCCCCTTTGGTGCAAAGGGGGCAAGCACAGGCCAAGGCATCAGGCAAAGGTTACCGTTTCGGTGCGACAAGACCAAGACCAGCAGAACGGCAGGATGGGGGTCATCGTGGAGCCCAGGACGGCGTCATTGTCAGAGCCTTTGGCAGCCGAAGACCAACTTTAGTCAGGATAAGTGTACCAGATGTTCCCCTTCAAAATGGCCAATTGTTGGCACCCTTCCTGCTCACTATTTGGGAAGAGGCCCAGGGCCTCCCTCTATAAATAGGACTAGACACCCACAGGGTAGAGACATCTAGAGACATCGGGAGAACAGATCGAGCAGAGAGAGAGGCGACCGAACTCACCCTAGCAGTTCATCGCACCAGCTCAAGAACAGCCCCTCGCGAGGCTGTTCTCCCTTTGTACTGTTTATCTTCAGCCCCTGAGGCAATCCACCACACCACACACTGGAGTAGGGTATTTCACCACAATGGTGGCCTAAACTAGTATAAATCTCATGTCCCTTGTGTGTTCATCTTTCTTGCTTAGATCCTTGCGAGAGTTCGACGCGTGAGCTGGTAGGGGAAAGATCTTCGTGCGCACCCCAGTGTTCGAACCTCAAGGGTCTGCCGGAACCCGAAATCCGACAGCGGGGTCCATCCTCCTACCTCGGATGGCACGATCTATACTGGATTTAAAGCCAGAGCAGCTGCAGGTGTGACCTCCTGAACACCGTCCAATGACAGATCTAGGTCATACTCGTCGTGACTGTAGGGTGCACTTGTCATGGGCTCGAATCTGTTGATTATCAAGTCTCCACGGATGTCGGCAGTGTAATTCAGGCTTCCAATCCTGACCTGACGGCCAGGGGCGTAGCTATCGATCTGCTCCAAGTGGCCAAGCGAGTTGGCCTGTAGTGCGAAGCCGCCGAATACGAAGATCTGTCCGGGGAGGAAAACCTCGCCCTGGACCGCATCGTTGTGGATGATTGAAGGAGCCATCAAGCCTTATGGTGACGACACAGTGGAACTCTCAAGAAAAGCACCAATGTCGGTGTCAAAACCGGCGGATCTCGGGTAGGGGGTCCCGAACTATGCGTCTAAGGCTAATGGTAACAGGAGGCGGGGGACACAATGTCTACCCAGGTTAGGGCCCTCTCTATGGAGGTAATACCCTACTTCCTGCTTGATTGATCTTGATGATATGAGTATTACAAGAGTTGATCTACCACGAGATCGTAGAGGCTAAACCCTAGAAGCTATCCTATGATTATGATTGTTGTTGTCCTACGGACTAAACCCTCCGGTTTATATACACACCGGAGGGGGTTAGGGTTACACAGAGTCGGTTACAGAGAAGGAAATCTACATGTCCAAATTGCCAAGCTTGCATTCCACGCAAAGGAGAGTCCACCCGGACACGGGACGCAGTCTTCAATCTTGTATCTTCATAGTCCAACAGTCCGGCATAAGCATATAGTCCGGCTGTCCGAGGGCCCCCTAATCCTGGACTCCCTCAAATATCAATATCTACAATACCAAATATATACTTTATGAAACAACATTTCATAATGAGTATAAAAATATTGATTTTGCATTGTGAATGTTGATACATTTTTCTATAAGTTTGGTCAAAGTAGAGGTACATTGACTTCAGACAAAACTTATATGCACAATGCAGACTAGTTCCTCCGTCCAGGTGTGTGCCATGTCCTATCTAGATATCACAACAAGGTTATCTATTAGAGTACTACTACCTCCCTTCTAGTTTAAAGGGCTTGATTAAAAAAATTCACCTACTCTTACCAAGATAGAGGCGGTGGAATAGATTTTGTAGTCTGCAAAAGTACTCAATTAATGCTCTCGTTCTTCACAAAAAATGTGTTTATCAATGCATTATCGCATTGCATGCATGCATGAACACTAGTAGATGACAAAGATTTTTACATGCATTAGTTAATATTCTCTTTAGGCTACTCATAGTGGAAAGTACTATCATATACTAGTATCATGTGCATGATACTAGTGTATGATACGGGACTACCTTTATAGTGCCATGCATGACACAAAGTAGCATAGTATTTAACAAGATACGGTTTCCCTCAAAAAAAAATTTAACATGACACGGTATCTACCTATGTTACTCTAACCCCCCTCTCTTCTTTAATTCTTTGCCACATCATCATGTTTGCTATTCACATGTGCATGATACCAGCACTATGGCCAGCCTTAATCATCACATGAAATAATTTAGTGCACCTTGAAATCTGAACATGTGTGGGGCGTGTATGTTTTTAATGACTTGAGACTATATCTATACCGGCATGCATGCAAGATGAATTATTATACACCATTCCCCATACCTGCAGGAAAACAATATGTCTCCAAATAGTTTCCTCTCCATGTGTGAAAACAATATGTTTGCTTGACTCTCCTTCTCCCTCTGGTAGTCCGACCACTCCACCCCGTGTGGAAACAATCTGCATGCATGAGACTCTCCTCCCCCCCCCCCCCCCGCGCTCGTCCAATCCATTGTGACTAGCAATATTTCCACCCCTTCCCTCCCCCGTAATTTACTCCAACAAATATGCCCACGTAGTTGTTACGTTAATCACGCAACATATCTTATGTAGGTGTGCCATTGCTCACTATAAATACTGCACCTCCCACGACATTCGGAAGAACGCCCACGTTCATCGCTATCTCCTCCTCCTCCCTCTCACGTCGACCACCATGGCCTCGCCCCTCCCAAGCCCTAGGCTCCCCTCGCTGCACCGCGCGGAGAGTCATGCGTCGTTGTTCCATTCCTCGCCGTAACTAGTCGAGGAGGATGCGTCGGCGTTCCGCTCCTCGCTGCGATGCGTCGAGGTGGATGCGCCGGTGTTCCCAGTCTCGCCAGCACGCGCGTCGGAGGACGCATCGGCTCCCCCCTATGAGTAGAATGCCGTGCCTCCCGTCGAGCCCCCCAGCCTTGAGGAGCTTTGGAAAGAAATGGAGGTCACCTTGTGGGAGGCTTTGCCTCCGGTAGGGCGCGCCAAAATAGAGGCGGAGAAGAAGGCCGAGGAAGAGAAGTGCGCCGCAAGGCATGCTGCCTAGCAGGCCTATGTCACGTCTGAGAGAGACAAGCAGTTGGCTCTTTGGCTGATTGCTCGTGCGAGGCCCGTGAGCAGGGCGGAGGACGCCCGTGCCAAAGCCCTGACTGTAGTCAGACCCAAGCACCTCATCTACGCTTGGCGGTATGTGGACCAGGTGCATGCTTCCAGCGAGGAAGAGTACCTATGGGCGCGGGATTAGCACACCAGTGAGATCGCGCTCACCTGCCAGCAAGCCGCCAATCTGCACCTCGCGAGTTGCGAGGCTGAGGAAGAGGCGTTGTGTCGGTGCGAAGGGAAACGGCTGCGCACCAGGGCACTCGTGTCGCACCACAAGCGCTCCTGGGAGTGACGTGGCTTTTATTAGGAATAATTTAGTTTCATAAGGCGATCTCATTAGTTTTGGGATGCCAATGATAAATTCCGAATGTTTGGGAATTATTAGCGTCCTTAATTAACTATGTAAAAGGAAAAGTTTGGAAACCATGTGTATCCGTACACATTTGTAAGTACGTGCATATAACACAAACTTCACTATATATCGCACTCACGTCTCTCTCTATATATGCTTGCAGACTGTGCTACTACTATGACTTATGTACGTGCAAATGCACGTTTTAACATTACAATGCGGTTTTTGTAAAAGTAGAAAAACAACACTAGTCAAGCTTGTCAAACGATTCAATGCAAAAGAAATGCACAAGTGCTCGTTTAATTGTTTACTTTTAGCTTCCTTCTCTGTGGTTATTTCTCTATCGTACTTTGTACAGAGTATCTCACTAGTCGGGAAGGCTTGCAAATTCCCAAACCACTTCATACACCTTGTATTGAATTTTTTGCCTAACAAGTTGTGCCGTGCAATTGGAATTCTAACTTGAGTAGAGTAGTACTACTAGGAGTACCGGGGGCCAGTTCTTTTAGGCTTCTAGATTAGTAATCCCGTAACTACTACCTCTGTCCTGGTTTATTGGTCCCATTGTAATCTGCATCAAATTTTGACCATAAACAAGCAAGTTGCCCGTGCATTGCACGGAACATCAAGATGCATTTTTATGAGTAGTTTATCTTGTGAGAGAAAAGGGTGAACAAGGGAAGGCCAAATTTGCAAATGTGGAGAGTGGTGTGGGTATCTTTTTGCAAAATTGCTATAGTTTCCTTCCTATCTGTCAAATATAAATCGGACGACCTATATTGCAGGATGGCAGGCACACCATCATCACCAATTGCTCTAGTTTTTATATCAGTTATATCGTTGGTCAAAATTTAGCACAAATTACAATGGTGACTAATAAACCAGGAAAGAGGTAGTAGTTTAGAAGCCTAAATGAATGAGTGAGGCGCCTTATGTTATTCTCCACTGTGACTAGTCTTATGGGAAAAGCTGGGGAAGAGACGGCTTATTGTTTAAGACGCCAAACAAACTGACCCTAGGAGTAGTAGCTAGGGATACTAGAAGTAGTAGCTAGGGATCGAGTGTGCGAGATGAACCGGACAAAGTAAATGCAGAGAGATGAATGCAAAAAAGACAGAAGGATGTGATGGTTGCTTGTACGTTTATTTTACCAGGCCACTTATTACTGGAAGTGGTGGATTTTTGTGATATAATGGCTTTACTGCCGCGCCACGAGCGGGGTGAGACTCCCGTGCAGCGCCGCCCTGTACACTAGTACTACCTCGGTCATGGTTTATTAGTTCCCCATGTAATTTGACTGAAGATTTAACTGACAAAATGTTAGTGCATGTCAATAGAAACTATATCGTTGGATTCGTATTTGGACATAATTTTCAATGATATATTGTTTGGTGACATGCATGATCATTTATCGTACTATATATAGTGTTATTTAATTTTATGGTTGTACTATATATAGTAAGGTGCCGTGCGTGGAATGGAACAGTGAAATGCATTGATCGGGGAGTTGTTTATTTTGACAAAGTATGTGGGGGTCATCTCATGTGTAACGAGTATCGATAGGTTTCTTCAGATATTATTTCTTCTCTAGAGCTCACAAGCATCTGGGTGAAATAGATAAAAATTATCTTTTGCAAACAAAAGCGTTCAACTATTCAACTTGCATCCAAAACTTGTGAAGAAATAACACTTATCGTGCTTTGCAAGAAATGATCTTTAAGAATTAGTTTTTGAGTATCGATTTTGTTTATTTTTTCTAGACCACCATGAATTTACTCCCTCCGTCTAGGTGAATAAGTCATCTTAAGTTGTGCACCGTGAACAAGGAGGGAAAATGAGAGAACTTAATGTTTATTTGCTAATTAATAGCATTGCATGCAATGAACTAACCACTGCATGTCGTGTTTGGTAGTCTCGAGTCATTGAAAACATGCACGCCCCACATCTCTTATTGGTTGATATGTCAAGAAACAAGAAACAAGGTGGGAGTTAATGCACCACACCTAAGCGTTTTGAGATTATTTGGTTTTCGTAAGGTAACTAGGAAGGGGGCAGAGGAGATGTAAGAAATGGTTCATGGTAAGTCTTTCACCATTACAGTAGTAAAAATTCTCAATTAATCTCATAAATGGCAAGCGAGAACTCTAATGGAGCAAAAGAATACATGGAAGATTCTAGACTAAACCATAAATGGATACCCTTTTATTCAAGCGCGATACTCTAATAGAGCAAGATAATGCATGGAATGTTCTATACTATAAAAATAAGAAGTCTCCACATGCTTAGACAACGGATTACATTGAGCGAAGACTAATGATGAACAACTGACTTGGTAATGCATATGACCAGGTGAACCTCCTTGGAGTCCCCGTACATCATCTTGGGGTCAAAATCATACCAGGCATCTTCCATGTCCACATTGCTGGGAACGGAGCAGCTCGGCATAGTCCCAGTCAGCGTGATGGAGGCGGCGTGGGTGCCCTCGTACTTAGGAGCAGAAGTAACAGTGAGTATGCACCCGTACACCGGCCTCGTGTCAGCGTCAGCAGTGTCGCCCTGACGCACACTACAGAGATGGGGCGGCGGCCTGCGCGGGCCTTGCCGGTGCCCACGGCCAAGAGGAAGATGCTGCAGTCCTCCTCCGTGACTAGCAGGCGGTGGTGATCCTCCAGCGACTCCGGCATGGCGAATGGGTAGCACGTCTCATACTTGATGTTCACCGTCGCGGGCTAGTAGTGATTGACGGACGGTGCCGTGAGGTGATGCATGAGGCTCGCAGCGATCCCTCAAATGGCGGCATGCACTCATAGGAGTAGCAGGGCGCGTGCGTGCATCTGGAACTATGCTCCACCAGCGAGTGATGGTCGATGTACCTCTCATAGCTGAAAATCGTGTAGATGCAGGGCACCTTGCAGGCATCAACCATGCCGTCCATGAAAGGGAGTGGCTATATGAGACGTTGTACCCGCCGAATGGAGCACAGGAGGGAGTGGCTGCAGGGGACGTTGCGCCCGCCGAATGGAGCGCATGACTAGCACACGAAGAAGTAGATGGTGTACTTACTAGTACTCCCTAGTACTTACCTAGTCCCTAGTCCTCCCTAGATAAAAAATAGAGATGGTGATGATGGTGTGCCCGCCGTCCTGCAATATAGGCCGTCCAATCTATATCTAACGGATAGGAACGAAACTATGGCAATTTTGCAAAAAGATACCCACACCCCTCTCCACATTTGCAAATAAGGCCTTCCTCATTCATCATTATCTCCTACAACCTCATTGCTAAGCAATTAAAAAAGGAACTATATCGAACAATCTGGCATGGTGGCCGCTGCCAGCGCCGTCCATCCCCATGCCTCCGCCCAGTCCGACCACCAGTCACCACCACGCCCCACTCCTCCTAACCTTATCTCTCATCTTTCTCGAGATAACATTTTTTCGAAGAAATTCTTGAGATACCATTTTTCTGATGAAATTCTCGAGATATCATTAGTTTTTACACATGGTATTGCTCCTGCATGGGTCAATCATAACATGTGTTTTGTAAAAAAATGCATCTTGATGTTCCGTGCAATGCACATGCATCTTGCTAGTTTGCATATAATTCCAAACACCGCGTAGACATGTTCTTTGACCATTTTACAACTATGTTAGTACTGTAACTGTGTCGCGGACGTTAGTGGTCAGCCGGTGCAAGTTATAGCCCCGGGTGTTGTCACGCCCAACACGCGACCCTATCCTAAAGGAACTCGAAGGTCCCGCCAAGCATAGAAGCACATATTGGAGACGCTTTTGCAAGGTGGATATAATTTCATCCTACCATTACATAATAGTTGGGGATACATACAAAAGGCATACAATGCCACATGAATACAATAACATCATACATAAGAGCAACATCCGTCTACGGATGAAACAAAAATAGAAACTCAAACGACATCCACCCTACTAGCCCAGGATGCCGACCAGGAACCTATCCCCTGAACGAAGAAGAAGCAAAAGAAGAACTCCAAAACAAGTAAACATCGCTCTCACGTCAGGATCATCGCATTAGCTATACCTGCAACTGTTGTTGTAGTAATCTGTGATCCACGAGGACTCCGCAATCCCATTACCATGGGTATCAAGACTAGAAAATCTTAATGGGTAAGGAATGGATAAGTGGCGAGGTTGCAGCAGCGACTAAGCATGATATGGTGGCTAACTTACGAATACAAGAATAATATGAGAAGCTATGCAAACCATCACAAACTAGTCATGATCAAGAAGTGATCCTGAAACTACTTATGTTCAAACATAACCCAAACCGTGTTCACTTCCCGGACTCCGCCGAAAAGAGACCATCATGGCTACACACGCGGTTGATGCGCTTTAATTAAGTCAAGTGTCAAGTTCTCTACAACCGGATATTAACAAATTCCCATCTGCCACATAACCGCGGGCACGGCTCTCAAAAGTTTATACCCTGCAGGGGTGTCCCAACTTAGCACATCACAAGTTCTCACGATCAGCGAAGGATATTCCTTCTCCGGGAAGACCCGATCAGCCTCGGAATCCCGGTTACAAGACATTTCGACGGTAAAACAAGACCAGCAAGACCGCCTGACTGTGCCGACAAATCCTGATAGGAGTTGCACATATCTTGTTCTCAGGGCACACCGGATGAGACATCCTACAAGTAAAACTAGACCTCGAGTTGCCCCGCGGTGGCCCCGCAGTCTGCTCGTTTCGGACCAACACTCGGAGGAGCACTAGCCAGGGGGGTTGATTAAAAATACTAGGGGTCCGGTGAAAATTCCCTATTTAAGTTTTATTTGTTATTACGCAAATAGTAAAATCAATGTTGTGCCTTGCTGGAGAAGTTTTATTCAAAGCGAACTGTCAAGGGGTTCCCATAAACCCGACCGCGTAAGCAACGCAAAATTAAGGAACATAACACAGGTATGACGGAAACTAGGGCGGCGAGAGTGGAACAAAACACCAGGCATAAGGCCGAGCCTTCCACCCTTTACCAAGTATATAGATGCAATAATTAAATAAGAGATATTGTGATATCCCAACATAATCATGATCCAACATGGAGCAATCTCCAACTTCACCTGCAACTAACAACGCTATAAGAGGGGCTGAGCAAAGCGGTAACTTAGCCAAACAATGTTTTGCTAGGAAGGGTGAAAAAGGTTAGAGGCTGACATGGCAATTTGGGAGGCTTGATAACAAGTGATAGGTAGCGCAGCATAGCGATAGAACGAAGCAACTAGCATAGCAATGATAGTAGTGAGATCCAGTGTAGCGGTCATCTTGCCTAAAATCCCGCTAGGAAGAAGAACGAGTCCATGAAGAAGACGAACGGGCGAAGACGAACCAAGCATAGTCGAACGAATCCTCACGATCGCAACGAAACAGGAACTATCGAGAAGAAGCACAACCGGAAAGAAGCAAACAACATGGTAAACACACAACACATAAACATGACATGATGCTCAACCAATTATGATGCATGACAAGGCTATATGATGCTACTCATGGCAAGAGATGATGCAAACAAGAACAACACACCAAAGCAAGTTTAAATGAGGCTGGAAACAACATATAACAAATCCGATAAGTCCTCATATGCTAATTTCGAAATTGGTCCAGAACTGAATAAACCTTATGTTCAAGTAGTTAAACATCAAGTTAACATGCACCATGATGATCTACACAAAATTCTAGTCAAGTTACATATATAGTTCATTTAATTCAGAGCTACAGCCTAGAAGATATGAGCAAAAACAAGTTAAACATGGCATTGATGCAAAATGCATTCAAACATGAAGCAAACACCCTCAAAACAAGGATGCAACATGATAAGATGAAACTACATGCAAAATAAAGCAAGTTTCACATAGAGCATGCTCAAAACGGAGCAAGGGAGCAACACAGTCTCCAAATAAGACATAACAACAATCTTCCCAAAACAGCAAGTAGGCACTTTGGAACCATCAAAACAACATGCTACAGGAATCATATGAGCACAAACTTGACATGCACTTCATGTACATATAGTATACTTCACATATAATAAGCGTTCAGGTTCATAGGCATCAAGATTAAACGAATATGATCAATGCAATACAACACAGGAGCATATACATGAGAAGAGTTAATATGATGGCAACTTGAGAGAAAGAAAGAGACAAGCTACAACAAGTTTATATAGCAACCAAGGGCATGGCATCAAAGTAAACATAACAAAGAGCAAATAACATCATGGCATCACACGCATATGACTCATGGATTAGTGGGAACCAACAAGACAAGATTGAATGTTGAAATAGTTTCAGCAAGTGCAAAACAGTAACATTATGCTAGAATGTTTGCATGCATGGAAAAGAGGCATATGATCTCAAAAATTATCAAACTTGCCATATGGACAAATCACTCATAGCATCATTCAATTCGTGTAATTGGAGCATCTCCAGAATAGGCATGTATCACTCTATAACAAGCTCACGACAAGGCATCATGAAGTTAACAGAAAACTGGAACAACATATAGACATGTTCAAGGCAATGAAAACATATTCTAAAGGAAATATATATGGCGTCAAAAGGCATGACATGATAGAGCATAACATGGAAAGCAAAACATGTCAACTAAGCATCTCTAGAATATGCATGGATTAATTGGTAGCATCAAGCAAACATGTCAACATGATATGACAGAAACAGACTTGACAGAACATTAACAACAAGTAGCCCACTTCACAAGCTTGACGCACTCACTATAGGGCATATCAAAATACATGGATTGCACCAGAGCAAATATGGCATAATTATTCTCTTAAAACATGTAGACATGATGCTCAAAAGCATATCACACAAAAAGATATAAAAATGACAAATAGGCAATTTACAACAGTTTTCAGGAGTTAACAGCAACATGCACTTTTGCAACAGGGATTAAGATACCAAGATGCATCCTAACATGAATGCAAAGCAACCCAACATGTAGAGCATGAAAAGAAGAACATGTGCATATCAAGATCATCACCATATCATTAACAGGTACATAGTTATAGCACTCACAAGATGCATACATGATGTTAACAATCAGTAGATTATATCACTTAACAGTTTTGCAACGAAGATTAAGGCACGAATATGAACACTAACATGAATGAAAACTACTCCATCATGAAGAGCACTCTGAGATGAACGAATTGACATATCATGCACTCCAAAATGGACCAACATCCATAAAGGTAGGTCCCACACAAGATGCACACTCATGATTTTGAATTCTGGGACGGAGAAATCTGGACCTCGAGGGGGTGGCTCGGGCGGACGCGTCTGTCAGTGAGCGGACATGTCCGGCGCGGGAATGGCTCCTGGCGCCATTGCTGGAGCTGCACGGCGGCATACGGGCGACTCCGACCGTCGGTGGTGGCGGGGATCGAGCGAGGATGACTGGGGATGGATGGATCTGGCCTCGGGGCGCCGCATCCGTCAGACAGCAAGGTCAACCGGCAGGGCGGTGCGGAGCTCCACTAGCTGCCCATGGCGGTGAGCTTGGGGCGGCTTCGGACGGAGCAGAGAGGAGGAGGCCGGGGCATGGGGATGACGTGGAGACGCCAAGTGGCTGCTCCTGGTTGGCTGCGGGAGGCTGTTGGGGGTGAGATGGCGCACGGGTGTTGGCCGGGACGGCGGCTGGGAGGATTTTGCGGCAACAAGTGGTGGTGGCTCGATGACTGGGTGCGGAAAACAATGAGGAGGGGGTGGCTAGAGGTTAGGGGAGGGTCAGGCTGCCAAATTTGGAAGGGGGTGTCCATATATAGGCAAGGATGGCTAGGGTTTGGGTTTAGGGGGGGTTTTGGAGCGTTCCGATCTCGATCGGACGGTTCCAGATGCGAGGGGAGGTAGGTAGGCCTAGGTGGGCTGTGTAGAGAAGGCCTTGGGCTTAGGGAGAGAGGAGAGAGAGGCCCGGCGACAGTTTCGGAGACCGAAACTTCCGACGAATAAACCGGCAATGGTGCCGCTACGGATGACGATTGGGCTATCAAACGGACTCCGAATACGACCAAATTTGACAGGCGGTCTACCTACTCTATAATAAGACCGCACGCAAAATTTCACCCCATTCTGAGAATATTTTTAAGCCACTTATAAAAAAATATTTTGGAGGTGCCGCAGGCGCGTGCGGGTGTGGTCAGGCTCAGAACGAACAACGGAGAGACCTGGGAGGACCCGGACGAAAGCAAGTTTTGAAAAACATGCAGATGAAGTTCACATGATGACAAGGCGAAGTGCAACACGCAAGCAAATGACATGGCAACGATGGCAAATAACTGGAAGACATCTGGTGCATCGGTCTCATGGCGTTACAGGTGTTTTAACCCTTTTTTAGTAATGATATCTGGCAATTGTTCGCCACGAGTCCAATCCTGGCGAATCCAACATAACCGTCAGATTTCCATCCGACGGTGACCTATTTTTAATCCATAGTATTTAACAAAACCGCCACCCGTACACACGTACTGTAACTGCGTCACGGGTGTTTGGAACTGCCATGTCTCCCAGCCAATATTTGCTAGGGATTGGAGTTAGGACCGATGGCGGTTCATAGTCGTTCCATGCTCGGGCATTGAAGTTTGTAAATATTTTACAATATACTACTCCTCTGGTGCTAGTAGTAGAGTAGAGTCCTACTCCACTATATGCAAAAAATAGGGCATAGTAGTAGGTACTGTGATCACTCAAGCAAGTTGTCTCGCATTGATATGACCCTACGACTGTTGGGATGCGTCTCGTAAGTGAAGCGGCGTGTTGCAGTTACATTGTCATCATCACCTGCCCACTTCCCGCAGCACATATTCGCTTCTCCATCCTCGGCCGCACATAATCGTTCAATCTTCCATCCCCGCTAGGAGCCTCCCCCCTCTTCTGAAACCCAAGCACAAACAATGGCCGAGCTATTGGGGATATGACTATTAGGTATGAACCGCCCAGGAGGGGCCGGGTTATACCTATGGCGGTTCATCAATATGAAGCCCATGAGGATATTGAAGATGGCGGTTCATAGACAAGGGCCCAAGGCCCAAGGGCGACTTAAGGCCCATATGGGTAAACTGCCATATGTGTATGACTTATATTGTACGACAAGTATATTTAGTCACCAAGCTAGACACGTTGTCTATGAGCCGGCCGGGACTCCGTGAGCTGCTGGGAGTCAACCTGTGTATTTAAAGGGACAACATGGCGACAGTTCAGGGCAAGAAAGAATAGATCGAAAGCTAGGTCAAGCGTATTTGCTCCCTGGTAATCGAGACATAAGCAATACCACCTCAAACAGGATTAGGCCTTTACCTTCACCGCAAGGGGCCGAACCAGTATAAACTCTCTGTGTCCTTTGTCCCGTTTAACCCCTTTAAGCTAACCTAGTTGCAATGCCTCCACGACAAAGTCCTCATACTAGGACATCTGCCGTAACTATTCCACGATAGTTGGCGCCCACCATGGGGCCAGCGCACGGTGGTTTTGAGTTCTTAAAGGGTAGCTTCGAAGGGATCAAGGGATAAGCTGTGGGCCGGATGACCAAGAGTTGTCGCGGCACGCTCTACATCGATGATTCAGGCTGGGGCCTCGAGGCCGGCTCAATTGAGTATGGTTACCGGGTCCCCTTCAGCGGAATTCACGTCTTCATTGGCAAGATCGGCGAGCCGGGTCCTAAGCCGGACATCCGCATCGACATCATCAAGACGGCTCAGCATGCACGACCAGCCCGAGTTCAGCTCGCCATGAAACGTTCCTTCATGGGATTCATCCATGGGGTGGAATTGGAGGAAGGATCCATGTCTGGTGGTGAGACGGTCATCTATTCTGACGGTGAGTCATCCACAGTGCCACGCTTGATCCTAAATAGGAAAGCGTGCTCGTTGCTTTCCTGCGGGCGAATGTTGATGTGTTTGCATGGCAACCATCTGACATCCCCGGTGTTCCCAGGAAAGTAATTGAGCACCACCTTGCCGTCTGTCCTCACGTGCGGCCCGTCAAGCAGAAAGTCAGAAAACAAGCAGTGGAGCGCCAAGAATTCATTGCAAAAGAGATCAAGAAGTTGGAAGCAGCAGGCCTGGTCAGAGGAGTGCTCTATCCAACGTGGCTGGCCAATCCTGTAGTCGTGCGCAAGGCGAATGGAAAATGGAGGCTTTGTATAGACTTCATTGATGTTAATAAAGCTTGTCCCAAGGATCCATTTCCCTTGCCGCGCATTGACTAGATCGTCGACTCCACGGCAGGATGTGATTTGCTTTCATTTCTTGATGCATATTCAGGATATCATCAGATCTTCATGGCAGAAGAGGATGAGGAGAAAACCGCATTCATTACTCTATGTGGCACGTACTGCTTTGTACGGATGCCTTTTGGACTAAAGAATGCTGGTTCAACATTTGCAAGGGTAGTTCACGAAGCTTTTGAGCCACAATTGCACAGAAATGTAGAGGCTTACATGGATGACATAGTGGTCAAGAGCAAAGACAGAGCAACTCTGATTCAAGATTTGGACGAGACCTTTGCAAATCTGTGCAAGATCAATCTCAAGCTCAACCCCGAGAAGTGTGTGGTTGGAGTCCCTTCCGGCAAGCTTCTCGGGTTCTTTATGTCTCAGCGAGGGATTGAGGCTAATCCCGACAAGATCAAGGCCATTGAGCAGATCGAAGCACCGAAGCGCGTCAAGGATGTGCGGAAGCTTGCCGGCTACGTAGCTGCTCTCAGCAGGTTCATCTCTAAGTCTGCTGAGCGCGCCCTGCCATTTTTCAAAATATTGAAAAAGGCAGGTCCAATGAAATGGACTCCAGAAGCAGAGGCTGCGTTGCAGGACTTGAAGAGATACCTGTCCTCCACTCCAATACTTGTCGCACCTAAACCACAAGAGAAGTTGCTGCTATATCTAGCGGCAACCGATCAAGTGGTTAGTGCTGCGTTAGTAGCGGAAAGGGAGGAGGATGATGAGCCAGTGGCCACGGCAAGTGCATCCAGCGACAAGCAGGGGACTTCCCCGACAAGCTCTGGTCCCGACAAGGGTGGATTTGTGCAGCCACAAGAAGAGAAGCAGAAGAAAATGGTGCAGCGCCCAGTTTACTTTGTCAGTTCCCTTCTGCAGGGGGCTAGATCAAGGTACTCTGGCGTGCAGAAGTTGCTTTTCGGCCTTCTCATGGCCTCGAGAAAGCTGCGCCATTACTTTCAAGCACATGAGATTACAGTTGTCACTCGCTTTCCGTTGAAGAGGATACTGCAGAATCCAGAAGCAACAGGCAGGATTGTCGAGTGGGCACTGGAATTGTCAAGCTTTGGCCTCAAGTTTGAGAGTACTTCAACTATCCAGAGCCGAGCATTGGCAGAATTTATAGCAGAATGGACGCCAACACCCGATGAAGAAACTCGAGAGACGAGCATCCCCGTCAAGGAAGCAAGCAAAGAATGGATCATGTACTTTGATGGTGCCTTCTCGCTGCAAGGTGCCGGTGCGGGCATGTTACTTGTCGCACCCACCGGAGAGCACCTCAAGTACGTCGTCCAGATGCACTTTCCCAAGGAGCAAGCAACAAACAATACTGCAGAGTATGAAGGCTTGCTTGCCGGACATAGGATCATGGCAGATCTTGGGATCAAGAAGCTTATTGTCAGGGGTGACTCGCAGCTTGTCGTCCGCCAAGTGAACAAAGATTATCAGAGTCCGTTGATGGAAGCTTACATTGATGAAGTGATAAAGTTGGAAGAGCATTTTGACGGCTTGCAGATGGAACATGTTCCAAGAGCCCAAAATGATGTTGCCGATGGCCTGTCAAAATGCGCTGCATTAAAGTTACCTGTGGAACCAGGGATCTTTGTGCTCAGGCTGACTCAACAATCTGTGATACCATCAACTGGACAGAACAAGAAGAGAAAGTTGATTTCCGGCGACTACTTTCCGGCTGAGCTCCCCGGAGCTGCCGCCAAGAAAGTCCCCAAGATCAACACCAAGAGTGCTGAGGAGCAGTCTGCTCCGACAAACCCTAAGGTTTGTTCCGTTGAAGCAGACGCTCCCGACAGGTTTCGCTCCGGCAAGCTTGCCTGTGAACATCAAGCTCCGGCTGAACCACAGGTTCTTGCCGTAGAAGAAGATGTTCCCGCAGCAGCATTTGTGCCTTTAGTCCTCGTTGTTGAGCTGCAAGCCCCAGCATGGGCACAGCAGATTGTCCGTTTCCTTAAAATAGGAAAACTTCCCGAAGAGCAAGAAGAAGCAAAGAGAGTAGCCCGGCAATCAAGTATGTACCAGTTTGTCGACGACATACTGTACAGAAGGAGATTCAACGGAGTGAAATTGAAGTGCATTCCCCGGGAAGATGGACAGAAGCTGCTGGCGGAGATACATGGAGGCATATGTGGTCACCACATTGGCGCAAGAGCACTTGCCGGCAAAGCTTTCTGGCAAGGTTTCTTTTGGCCAATAGCCCTCCAGGATGCAACTGCACAAGTAACCAAGTATGAAGCGTGCCAGTTCCACTCCAAGCAGATACATTAACCAGCTCAAGCTCTCTAGACGATCCCTTTATCCTGGCCATTTTCGGTCTGGGGACTCGACATCCTCGGCGCCTTTCCCCGAGCTGTCGGGGGCTTTGAGTACTTGTACGTGGCAATCGACAAGTTCACAAAGTGGCCGGAAGTGGAAGCAGTGAGGAAGGTGACAGCACAGTCAGCAGTCAAGTTCTTCAGGTCAATTGTCTGTCATTTCGGAGTCCCTAACAGGATCATCACCGACAATTTCACACAATTCACGAGCCGCACCTTCATGCAGTGCGTCCAAGATCTTGGCGCCAAGGTCTGCTTCGCTTCTGTTGCTCACCCGAGAAGCAACGGTCAAGCGGAGAGGGCAAATGCTGAAGTGCTGCGCGGACTCAAGACCAGGACTTTCGACAGGCTGCACAAGTGCAGAAGGAATTGGATCGAGGAGCTGCCAGTGGTTCTTTGGTCGATCAGGACAACACCAAATGGAGCCACTGGCCAGACACCTTTCGCTCTAGTCTATGGAGCAGAGGAAGTTCTCCCCACGGAACTCATATATGGATCGCCTCGAGTGCTCGCTTATGATGAGCTTGAGCAAGAGCAGCTGCGACAAGATGACGCGCTGCTCCTTGAGGAAGATCGTCTTCAGGCTGCTGTACGAGCTGCTCGATATCAGCAAGCTTTGCACCGCTACCATAGCCGCAAAGTCAATGCCAGAAGTCTCGAGGAAGGCGACCTTGTTCTTCGGCGCGTTTAATCCGCCAAGAATTCCAACAAGTTGACGCCGAAGTGGGAAGGCCCTTATCGGGTGAAACGAGTCACTGGGCCTGGAGCTGTCCGCCTTGAGACCGAAGATGGCTTTCCGGTGAGCAACTCCTGGAACATTGAGCATCTTCGTAAGTTTTACCCATAAGGCGCGGTTGCCGGAACCTGTTCTGGCAACCACCTTTTGTACAAGCCTTGCCGCTGTTGCATGTAACCCTTTGTACAAAGCCGGGCACAGATCCCGTGCATAAATAAAGCTCATGTGCTTTGCACACCTTGTCAAATTTCATGCCTTTCTCTTTTTTGCATGTAATATCTGACACTTTGTGCAGCACTTGCCCCCGGTAAGCAATAACGAGCCCTGAGGCTCCATATCGTTATTTTCTCTTCTTTCTTTTCCTCAAGAATAAGGTTCCTTCGCCCACAACTTCACCGGGGGGGGGGGGGGGAAGGAGAAGATAATGGCGTGGACCAGGCGTCGTTCAAGAAAGTATCTCCTTGCCGGGACGAAAACGACAGAAAAGCTAAGTTGCCAAAGTTTGAGCACAATTAGTTTTAATTTTTTTTTAAGTTATCTTCCTTGAACGACCGTGCTTTGCATGGAAAACCTATGCGCGGAGGAACCAACTCGTAGCTAGTTGTGCCCTTACTTTGTTTCGAGTCCGCTCAACAACTTAAGTGTGCTGCGACTAGTTGCGACAAGGTTTCTTGCCGGAAGCAGCACCGCCAGCAGGTTGCTGATGTTCCGCACTCAGCGCTCGCGGCAAGGGTGCCTGCGCCGGCAAGTTCCCTAAAAGCGTAGGGTAAAAACATACAAAGAAAGGAATCAAGTAAAGGAAATAACATAGCAAATACTGCCCAAGATAAAGTTATATTACAAAAATGACTTGCCACGCTCTAATAGATTGTTCTTGTGACATATCTGACAGCGGCAAGAAAAAGGAGAAAATGGGCGGCCTAATCTACGCGGCCACCATCAACCCTCCTGACTTCATTCACCTTGTCCACAACGGGTGCGACAAGGGCTTTGAGCTCTGCAAGATCAGTACCCGCCGGCAGCTTCTTGAGGACGTTGGTGAGGTTGAGGCCTGGATTGCGGAAGAGCACCTTCACCAACACCTTCTCCAGAACTCTGGCGCAGATTGCGCGCGACTCGTCAGCCAGCTGCCTTGGGATCCTTTCCCGGAGTTGCTGGAGAGCCGTCGCCACGCCCTTGAAGAACAGAGTGAGCTTGGCGCTGGGCTGGAGGTTTTCGTCGGAGGAGTACCCGAAGCCCTCCAGTTCCAGCTGCGTCAGCTCCTCGTCAATAACTGCGGCGATGTTCATGAGGCCCTCCGTCCAGAGCTCCACGGTATCCCTGAAGGTGTTCTGGGTCTCGGCGGCCCTCGTCAGCAGCGCCTCATTGGCCTTGAGCTCCTGCTTCAAGTCCTCCTCTCGTTTCTTGGCGCCGTCCAGCGTCTCAGTCAGCGTAGCCAACTTCAGCTCGAGATCGGCATTGGCGTCCTTGGCGGCGTTCAGCTCCCTGCCCTTCTCAAAGAGATGACCCTGTAGCTCACCATGGGCAAGGGCGTCCTTCTCGCGCTCGCGCTGGAGCGCGGCAAGCTCTTCATTCTTCGCCTTGATGTCAGCCTCTAGCTGCGTCACCTTCACCTCCAGCTCCTTCTTGGCGGCCTCGGCAGCTGCTGCGGCATCTTTCGCTTCCTTGAGAGCCCCACCAAGTGTCTCCTCACGTGCAGCGAGCTCCTCCTCATAGCTGTCCAAGTTGACCTTCCTCTGCGTCAGCTCGCCTTCCTGCACGGATAGCTCCTCGGCGGCAAGCCGCTGTTGCTCTTCGGCTTCTACTTTCTCGAGGATGAAAGCCTTCCACACCTCGACAAGCTGCGCCCTCTCCTCTGCAATGGACCGGAGGGCCTCTTGGTTGCGGCTCTGGAGCTCCTCCGCATGCTTTTCAATGTCCACTCCCGCCTGCGCGACAAGCGCTTCCCTGGACTCCAGTTTGGCTTGTCGGGCGCGGTAGAGCGACACTAGCTTCCGGAGCAGCTGCTCCTCCTCAGACTCGCCGCTGCTGCTGCTTGGCGCGTCAACCACTGTCAGCCCAGCGGAGGCGTGCACTTCTCCGTCAAAAGCCTCTCCCTCGACCGGCGCCCTGGAGCTTGACGCCCAGGGGAGCTTGATGAAGACACCGTCGCCGGCCTTCAAGTAGGCGCCGGGATGGGGCTCTTCGGAGCCTGGCGTTGCGTCAGCGGCGGAGGGATCGGCGGTTGGCGTAGCACCTTGCGCTCCTGCGGCCCCCGGGTCATCAGGGCGATCGCCAGATCCCTCACCAGCTCCTGCGCCAGCAGCCCTGGATCATCAGCGCCGGCCTCTTCTTCAGTAGCAGCGGCATCGTCAGTATTGCCGCGCACGTTCTCCTCGCCGGTGGCATCGGTCTCCATCGGCTCCGAGGAGGGAGGATCTGAAGACAGGAAGAGGTAGAAAAAGTTAAGCAAATATCCAAAAAAAAGAAGATCAGAAGAAGAAGAACCAAGGGAAATTTTCTGACAAGAAGGATTACCTGTGCTGGGCTCTGTAATCATGGGCTCCACCACCGGGGGATCACTGGTCTCGTCCCTTGCCGGAGAGCGCTCCCTTGCCGGTGAGTCATGCCTTGGCGGCGTAGTGAAAGCAGATAGCACCTCAGGGGCGACTTCTGGCTGTTCCTGGTGGGCCTGTTCTGCTCCTACACGAGCAAATCAACAATCAGGATATCAACAAGGAAAGAACACCCATGCGCACCTGACAGCGGGAAGTGAAATTGTGAACTTACGCTGGGGGCTGCGCTGGGGGCTGCTTCGGGGAGAGGTTGCCGGGTCCGACAAGGTGGTCTCGGATGTGTCCTCTACTGTCACAGTAGGATCATCCTCGATGACAACCATGGGGACCTTGGCCCTCTTCGCCGCTCTCTGGGCCAGAGTCCTGGAAGGGAACAAAGTTCAGAAAAAAGCCGATCAGATACAAGACAAGAAACAGCAAGAATCAAAGAAATGTAAGTACGACAGAAAGAAAGTCTTACTCCTCCTCCTCTTGTTCGTCCTCGTCGGAGCTGAGCGCGGAGAGGTCGAAGTCCGGTACCCTCTCAGCGCGACGAGACAGAGGGGTAGGCTCCCTTGGACGCTTGGCGGGAGCTGCGGCAGGATCAGAAGCGGTGGCCCGGGAAGACCCCGCTCCAGTTGTCGGTGCGCCGTGAGATGCACCCGCGGCAACGGTTCTTGTCGCGGTGGAGCGTGTCCCGCGGCGCGGCGGCTGTTGGCCCGTCTGCCGCCCTGGTGTGTCTCCGGTCCTACGGAGGCGCCTTCTTGGTTGAGCTGGGGGCTGCACTGAGGGCTCCGCTTGCGGCAAGTTGCTTGAAGACGGCTGGCCACTTGCGCCCCCGGCGGGCTCGCTCTCATTGGCTTCGGACTCTTCCTCGACAGCGACCTCCCCGACAAGCTCCTCTCGGTCGGCAAGGCTTGCCGCCTCGGCTTCCTCTGCCTCCTCCAATGTAAACCCGAACTCGCCCGCGGCGGCGGCCGCCGCCGCCTCTTCCGCCCTGGTGGCAATGCGCCGCATCTCGTCGTCGGTGGTGTCGCGGGTGAGGCTCCTCTACTCGTCGGCGCGGATCGCCACCTCCACCAAGTCGTCAAGAATTGCTGCACGACGTCGTCGGCGGGCTCCTGCCAGGTTGGGATAATCCCATGCGAGTCGCACTCCGGCATCATTGCGCGGATGCGATCGAGCTGGGAGTTGTTGCACAATGGGACGACGCCCTGCGGCAGCCTGAACCACTCGGGATGGTTGGGGTCGTGCTTGAACAGTTCCTTGAGCGTCCCATCCAACTCCAAAACAGTGAAGTTAAAATTGAGGCCTGGGCGCAGCCTCATGATATTCGCCGGACCCCCGAACAACCAGGCGGGTCTCCCCCTCTCCTGTAGAGGGGCGATGCGGCGGCGAAGAAAGTCCGCGCCAACAGCCCCTACAGTAAGCCCGGCAAGCCTGAGCCGCAAGATCCGGGTGGTGGCGATCTTCAATCTAGCATTGTCCGCCGCCAGGGTGCTCCAATCGCCGCCACGCACTACTCGGGCTTGGCGCAAGTTGGGGAATGGATGCGGGTTCTCATCAACAATCCAACACCACTCCGCTCTCCACTCCTCCCATTTGCTACGGAGCTCCCCCTCCAGATAGACCTCCTTCATGCCGACTCTCGAGATCCAGGCGATCCCGCCAGCTAAGGGCTCTCCTTTCTCGGCCCGGGGCATGAACTAGTGGGGAAAAAGGGCAACGTTTGGGTGGATTCCGACGAAGTTCTCGCAGAGATGTGCGAAAACCGCCATGGTCAGAACGGCGTTGGGGGTGAAGTCAAGGAGATGAAACCCGTACGTATTCACGATGTCACAGAAGAAATCGGAAAAGGGCGGGCAGAGCCCGCAATAGAAGAACAACGGGAAGAAGGGGTATCCTTTTGGACACCGTTTCGAGGTAGAATCTTCGGCGGAGAGTACCTGCGTACGCGGATGCGCCCGCGTCTCCGTCGACCAGAAGAGATAGAACCACTCCCGCAGCTCCTTCACGAAGAGCTCGGGGGGGGGGGGAAAGTGCTCGCTCCTTGCGCAGCGCCTCAAGCCGCAGCGCCTCGGCCGACTTCACACCCTTCCCGGTCTTCGGAGCCATGGCGGAGGCGGTGGGGGAGAGCGGGGGCGTTGGCGGCGACAGCGGCGACGGGTGGCGGAGCGCTGCTCCCTTTCGGCTTTGGGAAGCGGAGGGGAGCGGCGGAGATTTCTGAGGAAGCAACTGCAAGTGGCGAAGGTGGGGGAACGACCCCTGTTTCCCCTGCTTATAAAGAGGAGGAGGCGAACGTTATGCTTTTTCCGAATAAAGAATCACCCACGATCTCTCCCACGACGCCGCGTTTGACGCGTGCCGTTACGGGAGGGCGCGGTGGATACGGAGTTAGATATGGTGTGGACCCAGGCCGCGCATGCCCGTGCCCTGTTTTGGGCCTGGCCCAACAGCGCTCGGCACCGTGTGTGGCCCAGGCCTAGGGGCTCCTGTCGGTGTACTAAAGTAGGGGTACCTTAGTATCCCGAACTTGTGCACGGGCAGTTGCAGCGTCCCGCGGCAAGGCTTGCCGGGTGTCCGCCAAGATCCTCCGTAGTTCCTATTGATGCCATTCAAGAACAAAGTGTTTTAACTAAGAAGACAAGACTCCGGCAAGAGGAGCTTGCCGGGAAGGACAAGGCACCGGCAAGAGGAGCTTGCTGGGAAGGCCAACCAAGGCCCTTCAAAGAACCTGCCGCGAGGTGGCAAGTGGAGATGACGAGAAGGCCATCGTGGCAAGCGGTGGCGCCCCTAACGGTCGCTTTTATGCACTGTTTAGGCGATGCGGACGGGCAATAAATGTTCTTGTCCCCTGTCGTCAGAGTTAGGTAGGGTGCACTGTAGATAGTAGTTGTACCAACCACCCTTTTTACATTTGTACCCTTGACTGCGTTGCCACCTGTCGGTGACCCCTTGTGCCTATAAAAGGAGGCCCATGTGCAACATAGAAGGGGTTCGACTCATTCAAAACTAGAACACTCCCACGCTCTCGAGCAAGAGTAGAATACAATCACAAAGCAGCAGTAGGAGTATTATCTCTTCGGAGAGCTCCGAAGCTGGGTAAAATCGCTCGCATGCTCCGCCTCGATCTGCTCTTCGTGCGCCCTCCGCTCCCTGCTGGACCGAAAAGGGGCCCTGCCCCATAGGTTTTCGTTTCCGACGACACCGACTTACCCCCTGAGGCGTGGATTGAGAGTTATGAGATGGCCATGGAACTGTTGGAGGTTAGCGATGCTGCGTGTGCCAAATACTTCACCATGATGCTGGATGGGATGGCCCGTACTTGGTTAAAAGGGCTGCCTGCCAATTCCATCGGGTCATGGGATGAGCTATAAGCCTGGTTTATCCAGAACTTTAAAGACATGTGCAAACAGCCCAAGTCCATCATGGATTTGGATGCTTGCGCCCAAGAAGAGGGCGAGTCAACGACCCATTGGGTGTGTCGGGTCAAGGCTATCCTGCACTTATCGGATAACATCAATGCCGGCTCTGCAGTCCTAATGTTAGAGACGAATTGCCGTTTTTTTTCCTCTCAAACAGAAGCTAGGGCAGCTCAAGCGCCATTGCAATGATATGGGGGAGCTGATGGCGGCTCTAATTAAATATGCCGACTCTGATAGTACCAAGGACCCCGGGTCTGATGATGAAAAGTCGGGAAAGGGAAAGAAGAGTGGCAACACCAAGGGTCAGCAGCATAACCCGCCGAGTCAGGGGGCAACGGTAAGCGCAAGGCTGATAGTAATTCATATTTCGTGGCTAATACCAATACACAGAATAATGGTCAGCATCGTAAAGGGAAGACACCTCCTCGGACAGGTGGATCAGGTCTCAATCTTGAGCAGTTGCTGAATCAGCCCTGCCCAAAGCATTGCACAAAGGAAAGGCCGTCCAGTCACCTTTGGAAAGATTGTCAAATTATGAGGGAGTTCAAAAATTATGATTTATTTGAGAATAATCATGGGCCGGGCAGCGGCTCAGGTTTTGGTGGTGGTGGTTCTCATGGCCCGGGTTACGGTGGTGGCGGTTCTAGTTCCGGCTTCCAGGGTCACCAAAACCATCAAGCTAATCTGGGTGGTTACAGTCAACAATCCGGTCAGGGGGCTAAACAACAATAGTAGTCTGGATATCAAAGCCATCCGAAGCAGTTGAATAGCGGGCAGTACCACGTCTTCACCACAAGTTTATGCAAGCGGGATCAGAAGCTCCATAAAAGGGTGATGAACGCCATTGAGCCAAAAGTTCCCCATTACTTGCGATGGTCTGAGCAACCTATTATGTGGAGTCGAGAGGATCACCTGCCCCGGGTTGATACTCCGGGTCACTTGGCTTTGGTGATGGCGCCTCAAGTTGGTGGATATAAATTCACTAAGGTACTCATGGATGGGGGTAGCAGCATTAATATCCTTTATTATGATACTTTCCGTCGCATGGGGTTGACTCACAAAAGTCTTAAGTTGTCCAATACTGTTTTCCACTGGGCAGTGCCTGGTAAGTCGGCATATCCTGTAGGCAAGATTGATCTGGAAGTAGCCTTTGGGGATGAACATGATTCCGGGGCGCTCCAATCGCCGCCGCGCACTACTCGGGCTTGGCGCAAGTTGGGGAATGGATGCGGGTTCTCATCAACAATCCAACACCACTCCGCTCTCCACTCCTCCCATTTGCTACGGAGCTCCCCCTCCATATAGACCTCCTTCATGCCGACTCTCGAGATCCAGGCGATCCCGCCAGCTAAGGGCTCTCCTTTCTCGGCCCGGGGCATGAACTAGTGGGGAAAAAGGGCAACGTTTGGGTGGATTCCGACGAAGTTCTCGCAGAGATGTGCGAAAACCGCCATGGTCAGAACGGCGTTGGGGGTGAAGTCAAGGAGATGAAACCCGTACGTATTCACGATGTCACAGAAGAAATCGGAAAAGGGCGGGCAGAGCCCGCAATAGAAGAACAACGGGAAGAAGGGGTATCCTTTTGGACACCGTTTCGAGGTAGAATCTTCGGCGGAGAGTACCTGCGTACGCGGATGCGCCCGCGTCTCCGTCGACCAGAAGAGATAGAACCACTCCCGCAGCTCCTTCACGAAGAGCTCGGGGGGGGGGGGGGGAAGTGCTCGCTCCTTGCGCAGCGCCTCAAGCCGCAGCGCCTCGGCCGACTTCACACCCTTCCCGGTCTTCGGAGCCATGGCGGAGGCGGTGGGGGAGAGCGGGGGCGTTGGCAGCGACAGCGGCGACGGGTGGCGGAGCGCTGCTCCCTTTCGGCTTTGGGAAGCGGAGGGGAGCGGCGGAGATTTCTGAGGAAGCAACTGCAAGTGGCGAAGGTGGGGGAACGACCCCTGTTTCCCCTGCTTATAAAGAGGAGGAGGCGAACGTTATGGTTTTTCCGAATAAAGAATCACCCACGATCTCTCCCACGACGCCGCGTTTGACGCGTGCCGTTACGGGAGGGCGCGGTGGATACGGAGTTAGATATGGTGTGGACCCAGGCCGCGCGTGCCCGTGCCCTGTTTTGGGCCTGGCCCAACAGCGCTCGGCACCGTGTGTGGCCCAGGCCCGGGGGCTCCTGTCGGTGTACTAAAGTAGGGGTACCTTAGTATCCCGAACTTGTGCACGGGCAGTTGCAGCGTCCCGCGGCAAGGCTTGCCGGGTGTCCGCCAAGATCCTCCGTAGTTCCTATTGATGCCATTCAAGAACAAAGTGTTTTAACTAAGAAGACAAGACTCCGGCAAGAGGAGCTTGCCGGGAAGGACAAGGCCCCGGCAAGAGGAGCTTGCTGGGAAGGCCAACCAAGGCCCTTCAAAGAACCTGCCGCGAGGTGGCAAGTGGAGATGATGAGAAGGCCATCGTGGCAAGCGGTGGCGCCCCTAACGGTCGCTTTTATGCACTGTTTAGGCGATGCGGACGGGCAATAAATGCTCTTGTCCCCTATCGTCAGAGTTAGGTAGGGTGCACTGTAGATAGTAGTTGTACCAACCACCCTTTTTACATTTGTACCCTTGACTGCGTTGCCACCTGTCGGTGACCCCTTGTGCCTATAAAAGGAGGCCCATGTGCAACATAGAAGGGGTTCGACTCATTCGAAACTAGAACACTCCCACGCTCTCGAGCAAGAGTAGAATACAATCACAAAGCAGCAGTAGGAGTATTATCTCTTCGGAGAGCTCCGAAGCTGGGTAAAATCGCTCGCATGCTCCGCCTCGATCTGCTCTTCGTGCGCCCTCCGCTCCCTGCTGGACCGAAAAGGGGCCCTGCCCCATAGGTGTTCGTTTCCGACGACACCGACTTACCCCCTGAGGCGTGGATTGAGAGTTATGAGATGGCCATGGAACTGTTGGAGGTTAGCGATGCTGCGTGTGCCAAATACTTCACCATGATGCTGGATGGGATGGCCCGTACTTGGTTAAAAGGGCTGCCTGCCAATTCCATCGGGTCATGGGATGAGCTATAAGCCTGGTTTATCCAGAACTTTAAAGACATGTGCAAACAGCCCAAGTCCATCATGGATTTGGATGCTTGCGCCCAAGAAGAGGGCGAGTCAACGACCCATTGGGTGTGTCGGGTCAAGGCTATCCTGCACTTATCGGATAACATCAATGCCGGCTCTGCAGTCCTAATGTTAGAGACGAATTGCCGTTTTTTTCCTCTCAAACAGAAGCTAGGGCAGCTCAAGCGCCATTGCAATGATATGGGGGAGCTGATGGCGGCTCTAATTAAATATGCCGACTCTGATAGTACCAAGGACCCCGGGTCTGATGATGAAAAGTCGGGAAAGGGAAAGAAGAGTGGCAACACCAAGGGTCAGCAGCATAACCCGCCGAGTCAGGGGGCAACGGTAAGCGCAAGGCTGATAGTAATTCATATTTCGTGGCTAATACCAATACACAGAATAATGGTCAGCATCGTAAAGGGAAGACACCTCCTCGGACAGGTGGATCAGGCCTCAATCTTGAGCAGTTGCTGAATCAGCCCTGCCCAAAGCATTGCACAAAGGAAAGGCCGTCCAGTCACCTTTGGAAAGATTGTCAAATTATGAGGGAGTTCAAAAATTATGATTTATTTGAGAATAATCATGGGCGGGCAGCGGCTCAGGTTTTGGTGGTGGTGGTTCTCATGGCCCGGGTTACGGTGGTGGCGGTTCTAGTTCCGGCTTCCAGGGTCACCAAAACCATCAAGCTAATCTGGGTGGTTACAGTCAACAATCCGGTCAGGGGGCTAAACAACAATAGTAGTCTAGATATCAAAGCCATCCGAAGCAGTTGAATAGCGGGCAGTACCACGTCTTCACCACAAGTTTATGCAAGCGGGATCAGAAGCTCCATAAAAGGGTGATGAACGCCATTGAGCCAAAAGTTCCCCATTAGTTGCGATGGTCTGAGCAACCTATTATGTGGAGTCGAGAGGATCACCTGCCCCGGGTTGATACTCCGGGTCACTTGGCTTTGGTGATGGCGCCTCAAGTTGGTGGATATAAATTCACTAAGGTACTCATGGATGGGGGTAGCAGCATTAATATCCTTTATTATGATACTTTCCGTCGCATGGGGTTGACTCACAAAAGTCTTAAGTTGTCCAATACTGTTTTCCACTGGGCAGTGCCTGGTAAGTCGGCATATCCTGTAGGCAAGATTGATCTGGAAGTAGCCTTTGGGGATGAACATGATTCCGGGGCTGAGAAACTAACCTTTGAAGTGGTCAAGATTAGAAGCCCATATCACGCTATGTTTGGATGGTCGGCTTATGCCAAGTTCATGGCACGACCTTGTTATGTTTATCTGCAGCTCAAGATGCCGGGTTACAAGGGGACCATCACAGTGCATGGAAGTCGGAAAATAGCTTTGGAGTGTGAAGAAGGTGACGCTGCTTATGCTGAATTTGTCTGTGCAACAGAGGAATTGAAGTTCTACAAAGACAATCTTTGAAAAATCCAACCACAGAGCATGATCCGGTGTTGAAGTTTAAGTCGGCCGATGACACTAAGCTTGTTGACTTTGTTCCTGGCGGTTCATCCAAGCAGTTTAGTATCAGTGCTAACCTGGATCCAAAATAGGAAAGCGCACTCATCGAGTTCATCCGTGAGAACCGGTACATCTTTGCATGGAAACCTTCTATTATGCTGGGTGTACCAAGGGAACTCGCTGAGCACACTCTTAATATTGATCCGAAGTTTAAGCCGGTCAAGCAATTCCTTCGTCGCTTCAACGAGGAGAGGCGTAAGGCCATTGGTGAAGAAGTGGCCCGGCTCTTGGCGGCTAGGTTTGTTGTTGAAGTCTTTCTTCCTGAGTGGTTGGCTAATCCGGTGCTGGTGCATAAGAAGAATGGCACTTGGCGTATGTGTGTGGACTACACAGACTTAAACAAGGCCTATCTGGCTGATCCTTTTGCTCTCCCTCATATTGATCAAACCATTGATGCTAGGGAGGGTTGTGAGCATCTGAGTTTTTTGGATGCTTATTCTGGTTATCATAAGATCAAGATGGAAGTTAAGGACCAGGAGAAGACAAATTTTATCACTCCCTTTGGAGCCTTCTATTATGTGTCTATGCCTTTTGGGCTCAAGAGTGCCCAGGCAACTTACCAGCGATGTGTGCAGAATTGTCTCCACAGTTAGATTGGGCGCAATGTTCATACTTATGTGGATGATATTGTGGTGAAATCCAGAGAGAAGGAAACTTTGATAGATGACTTGAAGGAGACCTTCAACAATCTCCTGGTCTACAAGATGATGCTTAACCCGGCCAAGTGCGTTTTTGGTGTGCCAGCAGGCAAGCTTTAGGGTTATCTGATTTCTAACAGCGGCATTGAAGCTAACCTGGAGAAGATCAAGGCCATTACCTGCTTGGCAAAGCCAGCGTGTATCAATGATGTTCAATGTCTGGCGTGTCGTATTGCTTCCTTAAGCCGGTTTATAAGCCGGTTGGGTGAGAAGGGCATACCACTTTACCAGATGATGAAGAAAATAGATCACTTTGTCTGGAGTGATGCTGCTAATGACACATTTGAAGCTTTGAAGAAACAGCTAGCTGAGCCGCCAGTCCTTGCTGCTCCTATTGATAAGGAGCCGTTGTTATTATTTGTGGCTGCTAGCGCCCGGGCTGTCAGTGAAGATGTTGTGGTGGAATAGAAGGAAGCAGGCAAGGAATATCCGGTTCAATGGCCGGTTTACTATATCAGTGAAGTACTCATTGAGTCTAAGAAGAGGTATCCGCACTAGCAGAAGCTCGTTTATGGGGTGTTCATGGCCAGTCGGAAGCTTAAGCAATATTTTTTGGGTCATCCCATCACCGTGGTTAGTTCTGCTCCATTAGGGAATATTATTCAAAACAGAGAAGCCACAAGTCGGGTAGCCAAGTGGGCCATTGAGCTTGGACCTCATGGTCTGAAGTATATGCCTCGCACAACCATCAAGTCTCAAGCACTTGTGGATTTCATCAATGACTGGACTGACCTACAGATGCCTGAACAGAAGCTAGATAACACATATTGGACTATTCACTTTGATGGGTCCAGGCAATTGGAGGGCTCGGCGGCTGGAGTTGTTTTAGCTTCCCCTCGAGGTGACAAGTTTTGTTATGTTTTAAAGTTGATGTTTCCATGTACTAACAATGCATGTGAGTACTGTCGGTGTACTAAAGTAGGGGGGTACCTTAGTACCCCGAACCTGTGCACGGGCAGTCGCAACGCCCCACGGCAAGGCTTGCCGGACGTCTGCCAAGATCCTCCACGGCTACTCTGACGCCACTCAAGAGCAAAGTACTAACCAAGAAAACAAAGGCCCCGGCAAGAGGAGCTTGCCGGGAAGGCAAACCAAGGCCCCAGCAAGAGGAGTTTGCCGGGAAGGCCGACCAAGGCGTCTCCAGAAGACTTGTCGCGGCGCCCCGCGCGTCCCGGCAAGGCCCGACGGCCGGCAAGCTTGCCAGCACGACAAGAGAAGGGCTGCGGCAAGGCACTTGCCGCGGCAAGACTGCCATCCAAACTCCAGCGCATCCGGCGACGTGTCATCACAGGGCCATCCCAAGGGCACGTGGCGAGGCACTACGCAGCCATGCAGGGCGAGGTGGCAAGCGGAGATGACAAAGACACCACCGTGGCAACCGGTGGCTCACTTAACGGTCGCTTCTCTGCACTGTTGGGGTGACCGGACGGGCATTAAATGCCCCTGTCTCCTACCGTCAGAGTTAGGTAGAGGACACTGTTGGTCACTGTTACACCAACCTGCGTTTTTACCTTTCTACCCCCTCTTCTTACGCTGCCACCTGTTGGTGCCCCCTTCAGACTATAAAAGGGAGGCCCATGCGCACGTAGAAGGGGTTCGATCGATTGGCCGTCATAGGGTTCGGTCGATTGGCCATCACAGGGTTCGGTCAATTCGACACACAAGGTTCGGTCCATTCGACACACACACACACACACAAGGTTCGGTCCATTGGACACAAGCAACACCACCATACGCTCGCACCCTCGAGCAAGATTGAATACGAACACAAAGCAGCAGTAGGTGTTTTATCTCTCCAGAGAGCTCCGAAGCTGGGTAAAAATCGTCCCGTCTCCCCAGCGCGCGCGCCCGACCTCGATCTGCTCTGCTCGCGGCCTCCGCCCCCCTTGCCGGACTAGAAGGGGCCCCCCGTGCCCCATAGGTGCTCGTGGCCACAGAGAGAGAAAGCCCCGACATCTTTGGCGCGCCAGGTAGGGGCGCGTCGAGGTCGTGAGCATCTGATCCGGTCTCTGCGCGCGCTGCATCCACGCCTTCGTCAACATGCCACCGAAGAAGAAGCCTTCGGAGGTGGCCGCTACGTCTACATCGATTCCGCTGCCACCGCCGGAGCGAACGGGCGGTGGAGTGGACGTCGGCGGAGGAGCGGGTGCCGACGGCGGGGCTCACGTCGTCACCAGATCCAGAAATAAGGCCCCGCAAGCGTCAGCGACCGTGCAGATGCCGCACCCTTCCCAGGAGGTGCAAGGTCAACAACGTCCCGGTGATCCTAGCACCGTGCTCGCGTTGGAACAAGGCCAAGCTGGTGGGTCACGAGACGCTCGAGGTCAGCATGCACGCCCGCATGCTGGCGCGAGCGAGGTACGGTCGCCAGGGCGGGGTGTTGCACCTCCCAATCCAGTTGGGAGTCCGAGCACATCCCGCTCCTCGCGCCGCTCGTTGCCACCACCACCCAAGACAGCAGAGGAAGCGCTGGCCCGAGCCCAGCTGCTCCTAGACTACCCTCCGGCGCCGCACAAGATCGACGACTGGAGGATGGCCATATACAGCCTCATCAGCTTCGCCAACGGTGACAAGCCCCGGCAACCGAGCGCATCGAGGCCCCGGCAAGGCGCCCAGGCGCAAGCCGACGCCGACAAGACCGCTGGGGGTGCCACCTCCGTGCACTCCCAGCCCCGAAGGCCAAGATCGCCGGCTCGTCGGACCAACCCCGACGGCGACTCCACCGCGTCGTCGGACCCGCGAACCCGACGCGATCAACGCCACGTTCTCCAAGAATGGCAGCACGAAGACGCTCGCACTCGCATCGAGCGCAGAAGGGAAACGCGACGTCAATCTGACCAGCGTGCTGGGCCCACTGTCGATATGCATGCACTAGGGGAGCTAGGCGACTTGCCGTACGCGGTAGGTTGCCCTGCGTTCACCCGCGAGCTGCGGCAAGTCCAGTGGCCCAAAACCAAGAACTTCAAGCCAGACGTGCCCGAGAAGTACGATGGCAGGATACATCCATCGGAGTTCCTCAGCATCTACACCATCGCGGTGCAGGCTGCCGGAGGGCGCGATGAGAAGATCCTCGCCAACTACTTCCCGCTGGTGCTCAAGCCCAATGTCAGATCTTGGCTCATGCACTTGCCGGACGGTTCCATCTCTTCATGGGCGGACCTGTGTCATCAGTTTGTCGGCGCCTTCACGGGTGGCCACAAGCCTCATGGCTAGGAGAGTGACCTCCACTTGCTCGTCCAGAAGGAGGGAGAACCCCTGCGCAAGTACATACAGAGATTCAGTCAAGTGCAGCGTAACATCCCAGATGTCCACCCCGCCGCGGTTATCAGCGCGTTTCATCAGAACGTGCGTAACCGCAGGATGAGGGAGGAGATGGCGATGTGCAAAATCCGAGACGTCAGCGAGCTCTATGCTCTGGCCGACAAGTGTGCACGGGCTGAGGAGGGGAGGAAAATCCCCGGAGAGGTTGCAGGAGCAGAAGGATCTGACAGTGAGGATGCCGCCCCGGCAAGGAAGAGCCGGAGACCAAACAACAGGAAGAGAAATACTAAGGATGTGCTAGCTGTTGAGCACTCCGGCAATGGAGGCGGCTCCGACAAGGCCAAGGCCGATGACTCCGGCGAGGCTGTGGTAGCCGCCGACAAGCAGGATGGCTCCGGCAAGCGATACTGCAAGATCCACCGCACCAAGGGCCATGACCTCCAAACCTGCAAGAAAGTCGAAGAGATGGTGGAGCTACAGAAAGCCGAGTACGAGCGCCGCGATAAGGAGAGAGCCCAGGGAGGTGGCGGAGGATCCGGCAAGAAGCTTCCCGCCCGGGGAGGACACCGCGGCAAGTCCAAGCCGCGGCAAGGAGATAGGCCTCCCCGCGGCCGCGACAAGGATGAAGATGAGGATGAGGAGGATGAGATTGAGGAAGATGAGACCGATGACCAAGGGTTTCAGAAGGCGACAGAGGTGTTGTGCATCGACAGCGGCGCCTCTCTGCACGCCTCGCACCGCCAACTCAAGCAGTGGGTGCGAGAGGTCCGGCACGCCCATCATCTTCGATGTTGAGGACCACCCTGATCGCATCACTGCGGTCGGGTGCTTGCCGATGTTGGTCTCACCAACAATCCGCAACCTCAAGGTCACGAAAATGTTGGTTGACGGCGGGGCTGGCCTGAACCTGATTTCCTCCGCAGTGCTCAAGAAGCTCCAGATCCCCGACAGCGAGCTCGAAGAAACTGGTACCTTTCAAGGGATAAATCCGGGAAGGAGCAAGCCCAAGGGGAAGATCATGCTGCCGGTGACGTTTGGCAGCGAGCTGAACTTCAGGACAGAGAGGGTCACCTTTGATGTCGTTGGTATCCCATTACCCTACAATGGGATACTCGGCCGACCCGCACTCGCCAAGTTCATGGCAGCCTCTCATTATGCATACAATGTGCTCAAGATGCCTGGCCCGATGAGTGTCATTTCTGTCCAAGGTGACAAGAGGGATGCACTCATCTGCGCCGACAAGATCTACCGGGAAGCAACAGCCGCAGCAGAGCGCGAGCCACTTGCCGCTGAAGCTCCCCGGGGGAAGAAGAAACTCAAGTCTGGCAAGTGCAGCTCTGGTACCCACTCCGGCAAGCGCACCTCCCCGGAGTGCTGCGCTGCCGTCGAGGACGCACCATCGAGCTCCACCGGAAAGCTCAAGAAGGCAAAGGCAGAACCGCCAAAGACCAAGCCTGGCAAGAACAGCTCTGGTACCTGCTCCGGCAAGCACACCTCCCCGGAGTGCCGCGCTGCCGTCGAGGATGCACCATCGAGCTCCACCAGCCAGTAGGGCGAAGGAAGCGTCCAGTTTCAAGCTTTTGAATTGTATTCCCTGAGAATCCGTACCTTGTACGAAGAACCTGTGCGCAGAAGGGTCGAATCGTGGCTAAGTTGCGCCCTTGATCCGTTTCGAGTCCGCTCAACGACGAAAGCGCGCCGCAACTAGCCCGACGAGTTCTTCCTGCCGGAAGCGACACCGCCAGCGGGCTGCTGATGTCCCGCACTCAGCAAGCGTGTTTGCACCGGCAGGTTCCCTGAAAGCGTGGAGGGGGTGAAAACGTACAAGGGAGGAAGTCAAGGGAGGAGTGCGGCTTCACCGGATCGCGGAGGACAGAAAAGCTAAGTCACCCGAGCTTGAGTGCATGGCACTTTTTAGTTCTAAGCTCTTATGTTATATTCCTCGAACGTTCGTCCCTTGTACGAAAAACCTGTACGCGGAGGAACCAACTCGTGGTTAAGTTGCGCCCTTGCTTTGTTTTCGAGTCCGCTCAACAATACAAGCGCGCTGCAACTGGCCCGAGAAGGTTTCTTGCCGGGTACAACACCGCCAGCAGGCTGTTGACGTCCCGCACTCAGCAAGTGTGTTAGCACCGGCAAGTTCCCTAGAAGCGTAGAGTGTAAACATACAAAGGGCGAAACATGGCGTTGCATTGCCCAACTTGAAGTTACATTGCAAAGAGTAACTTATTACGACACTGTCTTAGTTATTTTTTGTGACTAAAATAACAGAGACAGGGAAAAACCAGAAGGGCGCACTGGCGCAGAGGCCCCGGCAAGCCGATTTCACTTGGGGCTGCAAGTACCAAAGTTCCTCCGCGGCAAGTCAGGGTCCCCGGAGGCTGCGACGCTGGCGGCAAGGTCAAAGAAAGGCGCACCGGCGCATGGGTCGCGGCAAGCCAGAGTTGCCGGGGGCTGCAAGTGTCAAGATTCACCCCCGGCAAGCCAGAGTCGCCAGGGGCTGTAATATCAGATAAGTTTTTCATCCCTCGTCATGCATCCTCTTATGGGCTGGGGAAAGCGAGGCCGCGTCCTTGAACGTTCATGCCTTGTATAAAAAAAACCTGTGCGCGGAGGAAATGGCTCGTGGCTAGTCACGCACCGACTGTTGTTTCGAGTCCGCTCGACAATTTAGGTGAACTGCGGCTAGCTCAACGACAAGGTTTCTTGTCGGTCGCGGCAGCGCCGGCAGAGAAACAACTCGTAGCTAGTTGCCTTACTGTCGTTTCGAGTCTGCTCAATGACTTAAGTAAGCCGCGACTAGCTCCGCGACAAGGTTGCCTGTCGGTTGCAGTTCCGTTGCCGATGTTCTGCACTCGGCGCTCACGGCAAGGTGCCCGCGCCGGCAAGTTCCCTAAAAGCGTAGGGTAAAAATGTACAAGGCACAAAATCAAGTAAAGGACTTAATCCGGCAAGCTTTCCCCTCTTTTCATTAAAAAACATCCCAATTTAGTACATGTCCATAGAGGATGAAACACATGATAGAGAGGATTACAAATCTTAAATACAGCTAAGGCCCGAAGGCTTACAAATGAAAAGATAAGATGCCCGTAATCCCTCTCCTGTTTCTCTCTTCAGGAGGCAGGTCAAGGAGGCCCCGGCAAGAGAAGCTTGCCGGGGAGGGCGAAAGGAGCGCCTAGGCGAGCTACGGGTGCCAGAAGACACCAAGAGAACTTCCCGGGGGCCGGCCAGGAGCTTGGCGGAGACGGAGGCGCCGGAGGCAGAGCTCGAAGACGGGGCGGCAGGACGTCAGCACGCTGTCGAGGGCACCTCGCCCTCGTACTCCGACTTGACGGCCTTGCCGCCACCCCTCTTCCTCTTCCGCTGCCTCCCTACGCCAGCCGCCCAAGGAGACGGCCCCGGGGAGTTCAGAAGGCCGGCGACCCGGATGATGGGGTCGCCGGTGACGCGCGCGAGGCAGCGTCCGACGCCTAGTCGGACCCGCCGTCCTCGTCGTCGCTGTCGCTCCCCTCCTTGTCACTCTCGCTCGAGGAGGGACCTTCGCTATCGGAGGAGCTATCCACGCAGCATCTCGCCCGGATGCCGGAGTCCCCGAAGACCTTGACGGCGAGAAGGTCGCCCTCCATTAACTTAAAATGGAGGGTAAACCCCGCCGTCAAGCTGTGGATGCGGGCGAACGTCTTCCACCCTCGATCAAAGTACATCACGCCGGGGGCTGGGGATACGACACTAACTCGAGTGCCGCTGATCCCGCAGCCCCTCATGCGCAACTCCAGCATCTCGGGCGGGTCCGGTTCCTCCGCGCTCGCAAACGGAGCCAGAAGCCGGAGGCGTCGACGAGGTGCCCGACGCAGCTTGACGAAGAACTCCCAGGGGTCGTCCCCGATGTGGACCGCCTCGAGGGGAGGAGCCGCCGGCGGATACGGGGGTGGCGCACCGCCCCGGCCGCCTCTTCCCCGAGCACCTCGGCCACGCCCTCGACCTTGTCCACGGCCTCGCCCCCTCCCTCTTCCCCTCGCGGCCGGCTCCGCCACCGCGGGGATGAGAGAGGGAGGGGTGCGCTGTCTGGCGGCAACCCTTGCCGCCACCGATGAAGGGCCAGGGTTCCCTTTCTCCATGGCGAATGGGAGGAAGGGGAGCAGAAATTAAAAGAAAGAAGGAGATGAGGGAGTGCTGTCTTCCGTGCCCCCCCTCCTGCTCTTTATAAAGGAGCAGGGTGGGAGCCCAGCCGCCCCGCTCGGCGAATCAAGACACGGGAGAGCAGGGAATCAGGACCGACCCGCTGCCTCTGCTCACGTCGGCCCGGATTCCCAATCTCACCGTCCGTGACCCCGAGCGCATGGGAGCCGCGTGGCAGGGATGCAGCGCCGAGTGGACGGGTGAGGCGGTCTCGCCCCACCCCGTGAGCATGGGAGTGGATGCCTCAAAAGCCACGCACTGGCCCCGTCCAGTAAATGCACCACGCCCCCACGCCTACCTCCGTTTAGGTAGGAGGGCGTGAGCCGTCCCCTTCATCATGGCTTGATGCATGTTCGCGAGGCTCAGCCCCGCACGCGCCGCCCACGTCGCCCACGATGCCGCGTTTGACGCGTGCCACTCTGGGCGTGCGCGGTGAAAGCGGAGCCCGACTCTGTGTGGACCCAAGCCACGCGTGCCCGTGCACTGTTTTGGGCCTGGCCCAACAACGCTCGGCACCGTGTATGGCCCAGGCCCGGGGGCTCCTGTCGGTGTACTAAAGTAGGGGGGTACCTTAGTACCCCGAACTTGTGCACGGGCAGTCGCAGCACCCCGCGGCAAAGTACTAACCAAGAAAACAAAGGCCCCGGCAAGAGAAGCTTGCCGCGAAGGCAAACCAAGGCCCCAGCAAGAGGAGTTTGCCGGGAAGGCCGACCAAGGCATCTCCAGAAGACTTGCCGCGGCGCCCCGCGCGTCCCGGCAAGGCCTGACGGCCGGCAAGCTTGCCGGCACCACAAGAGAAGGGCTGCGGCAAGGCACTTGCCGCGGCAAGACTACCATCCAAACTCTAGCGCATCCGGCGACATGTCATCACAGGGCCATGCCAAGGGCACGTGGCGAGGCACTACGCAACCATGCAGGGCGAGGTGGCAAGCGGAGATGACAAAGACACCATCGTGGCAACCGGTGGCTCACTTAACGGTCGCTTCTCTGCACTGTTGGGCCGACCGGACGGGCATTAAATGCCCCTGTCTCCTACCGTCAGAGTTAGGTAGAGGACACTGTTGGTCACTGTTACACCAACCTGCGTTTTTACCTTTCTACCCCCTCTTCTTACGCTGCCACCTGTTGGTGCCCCCTTCAGACTATAAAAGGGAGGCCCATGCGCACGTAGAAGGGGTTAGGTCGATTGGCCATCACAGGGTTCGGTCGATTGGCCATCATAGGGTTCGGTCCATTCGACACACAAGGTTCGGTCCATTCGACACACACACACACACAAGGTTCGGTCCATTGGACACTGGCAACACCACCATACGCTCGCACCCTCGAGCAAGATTGAATACGAACACAAAGCAGCAGTAGGAGTTTTATCTCTCCGGAGAGCTCCGAAGCTGAGTAAAAATCGTCCCGTCTCCCCAGCGCGTGCGCCCGACCTCGATCTGCTCTGCGCGCCCCCCCCCCTCCTTGCCGGACTAGAAGGGGCCCCCCGTGCCCCATAGGTGCTCGTGGCCACAGAGAGAGAAAGCCCCGACAAGTACGAAGCCTTGCTCCATGGTCTTCGGATGGCTAAGGAGATGAATTTAAGCTGGGTGAGATGTTTCGGCGACTCAGACTTGGTGGCTCAACAAGTTTCAGGAAAATGGTATTCTAAGGATCCACTAATGGTGGCTTATCACCGCGAAGTTGACGCTATTGCTGGACACTTCAAGGGTTATCAAGTGGAACACATTGATCGCAGAAAAAATGAGGCGGCTGATGCTCGAAGCCAGTTAGGGTCCCAGTGTAAGCCGGTGCCACCTAACACTTTCTTTGATATTCTGCATAACCATTCTGTCAAATTGCCTACAGAGGAAGATCTAGCTATTCCATACCCGGAAGCACAATTGGTGGCGGCGCTTCATGCCATTGCTGATTGGACGGTTCCATATTTGGCTTATATGAACCGGGGCAAGTTACTTGAGGTTGAAACTTTGGCCATACAGATAACCCGGCGATCTAAGCCAATGACAATTGTTAACAGAGAGCTGGACCATTGCAGTGTTACTGGGGCATTTCAACGTTGCATTTCTCCTAAAGAGGGCCGTGAAATTCTTCGTGAGATTAATGAAGGAGATTGTGGTCATTATGTCAGCTCTAAATCTCTCGTGGCTAAAGCTTTTCGTCATGGATTTTATTGGGTGACGTCTCATGCTGATGCAAAGGATTTGGTCAGTAAATGTGATGGTTGTCAGGAATTTTCACGGCAAGCTCATGTGGCAGCTCAAGAATTGAGGATGATTCCAATTACTTGGCCGTTTCCAGTTTGGGGTCTTAATATGGTTGGGCCTTTTAAAAGGTCCAAGTATAAAAAGACCCACCTTTTGGTGGCGGTTGACAAATTCACAAAGTGGATCGAAGCAGATCCGGTTAGTAAGTGTGACGCGGCAACGGTGGTTCAATTCATCAAAAAGGTGATTTTTCGCTTTGGGTTTCCCCACAACATTATAACTGATAATGGCACTAATTCGTCCAAGGGTGCTATGAAAGAGTTTTGTCAACGTGAGCATATTCGACTTGATGTGTCGTCAGTAGCTCACCCCCCATCTCATGGTCAAGCTGAAAGAGCCAATCAAGAAACTTTGAGCGGCATCAAGCCCCGGCTTATGGTTCCTTTGTAGAGGACGCTGGCTTGTTGGGTGGAGGAGTTACCTTCAGTATTATGGAGTATCAATACTACCCCCAACAGATCTACAGGTTACACACCTTTCTTCATGGTTTACGGAGCAGAGGTGGTCCTTCCTAGTGACATTCGTCACGACTCGTGTAACGCCCCGAGACCGAGGCTCTAGATGCCTTCTATTTATTTTAGTTGTTGCCATGTGTTTATTATGTTTGTTGCATTACCATAATTGTTTTGCATATTTCATTCATATATGTTTATGCAATCATCATGTTGAGTGCCTTGTCATTTTTGCTTCTTGCATCATGTTCATCTTTTATTATATTGCATTGTGCCATCCTTGTTTGTTTGCCATGGTCATCTCAGTTGACTTGATTCATGCTTCATGATGTGATATGGCCTTTGCCGTTTTTGTTGCATTTGCATCATGATCATCATTGTAGTGTACATATTTCTCATGTGCTTATTATCTTTGTGAACTCCTTCTCCTCATCTTCTTTGTTGTTCCATCTTGCCCTCCCATCTTAACCATCATCAAGTGCAACACCGAATCACTAGCTTCTTCCTTTCAATTCTCACACATGTATTGCAAGTGAGATTATTCCCTCTTTCATTAATGTGCATTTCTTTCCTGATGATCATACTCCTTGCCTTATACCTCTTTGTCAAATTTCATTTATTTTGGAGTTGTTTTGGTAGGGTGCAAAAATGGCTCAAGTGTGAATTAAATTCACACTTGAATTATTTATCTGTCCTTGAAAATGCCCAAAGCAATTTATTCAAATTCTGCACAAATCCTGGACTCCATTGATATTCTCATATCTCTCTCCACCCTCTCCATTATTCCTGTGCTTTTCTGTCTTGTTTTCTGTCTGAAGAAAAGATAAGAAGAGAAGCAGCAGTGGCAATAGCGCAGCCCACCAGCACTCACTCCCCGCAGCCCACCTGGGCCTTTCTATCCCCGGCCCAGCCGAGCCGAACGGCCACCAGCTCCGCTACAGCGCCGTATCCCTCCTCTGCCTTCACGAGCGCCAATGCCGTGAGTTCTGCTTCACGGACGTCAAGGCCAGCACGTCCCGCTCCACTATATAGCCCCAAGCCCGCGCCCCCTAGGGTTTCCCTCTCGCTGCCACCACCCTTTCCCTTCCCCTGTTTCTCCTTCTTCCTCAAGAGACAGAGAACAGAGGGCACCACCGAGAGCTTCGCCTTTGCCTGCGTGGACGGAGGCCACCACGGTCATCTCCGGCATGTCCATCTTCTTCCTCAATGTTGACTACTTCCGTTCAGACGTCTTCCCTGCCCAGGGATCGCCATGTCCGTCTACCTCCCCGTCAATGTCTTCTTCCCTTGCTTCCTCTTTTTCACGGAGCCGAGCACCGCTTCGATCAATGCATCCTCCCGCCGTCTCTGATCTCCGTCGACCTCGTACGACTCCAGCGGCACCCCCACGGTGAAGCTCCGATCCTCCCCATCTCCCTCTCTGGTCTAGTTTGTCCGAATATCCATCGTTTCACGCGTCTTCGGTTTCGGCCGCTATGGCCTTGACCTTGGGCTCGAGCTCGTGCACCTCGCTTCACAACACATCTGTCCGCACACGCTGCCGCTGCAGCACCCATGCATAGCGCACCCGACCCGCGTCTCGCACGCACCCCTCGTCTCGCGCCCTTGGGCCGTTGCCTCATGCCTGGCCGCACTTCGCCGCCATGGCCGCAGGATTATGCCTGCACACAACCACACATGCGCGCACGCATTTGCTCGTTTAGTAGCAGCGCCCTCCACCTATTTCCGCACCCCCGCCGCTTCTCTGTTGTTGCAGAGACCGCCGCCTTTAGTCGCTGCAGTCGTCGCCGGTTGTCGCCATGCAGCCATGGCCAAGCTCGTTCTGCTGTGGGAGAGGTCATAAATAGGAGGGAGCTCTCTTTGTCACGAACACACAGCTATCCCACTGGTTAGAGCAGCCACTATTCACTTGAGGGGTTTGGGGTTCGAGTCCCAGCCGGCCCCATTTTTGCTCTGTTTTCCTGTTACTTTTACACACTTAGCCGCTTGGGTCAATTCCCCTTCTAGGGCTTGCACCGTGCGTTGAATCCGGCCCATGTATTTTTTTCCCTATCCCATGTGTTTTGGCATTTATTCATTTTCTGCATATTCACATCATTGCCATCATTTTAAAATGCTCATATCTAAATATACATGCATCCAAATGAAACATGTCATACATGCATCTTGCTCAGTTTTTCATGTTCTTTAACAATATGCAACTTCCATTCCTGTTAAAACTGATTAAAATTGTTGTTTGCATTGTTTTGCACAAATGAGATGTTAAAATAGTTTATTTCATAACTTAATAACCGTAACTCCAAATTTAATGTTCTTTATATGTAAATGGGCTAGAATAATGCAGAGATTAACATGTTGCACTTTATTTTCCAGTTTAACAACAGTAAAATATGTTTTAGGGCGGAACAGTACCAAATCCGAAATATGCATCTGGGGATTTTATAGAATTGTTGTTTGCTATTCCGGCCTCATTTAAACTTGCCTAAATAGTTAGTTTACTTATGCTTCACCTCTTTCCATGTTTAACAACATTTAATATTGTTGAGTACCTAAACGAGAGAGAACTAAATAACTCGAATGTGGTGTTTCGTCAATATGCAACTCGTTGCATATTGAGCTCCACTTAACTTGTAGTATTGTTTGTTGCACTTTGCCATGCCATGCCTCTTTAAACCGGACATGCATCATGCTTGTTTGTGCATCATGTCATGTTTATGCTTGTGTGTTTACTATGTTGTTTGCTTCTTTCCGGTTGTGCTTCTTCTCAAAAGTTCCTATTTCGTTGCGATCGTGAGGATTCGTTCGACTATGCTTGGTTCGTCTACGCTCGTTCAACTTCTTCATGGACTCATTCTTCTTCCTAGCGGGATTTCAGGTAAGATGACCGTCACCTTGGATCTCCCTACTATCATTGTTATGCTTGTTGCTTCGTTCTATCGCTATGCTGCGCTACCTATCACTTGTTCTTCAAGCCTCCCAAATTGCCATGTCAGCCTCTAACCTTTTCACCCTTCCTAGCAAACCATTGCTTGGCTATGTTACCACTTTTGCTCAGCCCCTCTTATAGCGTTGTTAGTTGCAGGTGAAGTTGAAGATTGCTCCATGATGGATAGGATTATGTTGGGATATCACAATATCTCTTATTTAATTAATGCATCTATATACTTGGTAAAGGGTGGAAGGCTCGGCCTTATGTCTGGTGTTTTGTTCCACCCTTGCCGCCCTAGTTTCCGTCATACCGGTGTTATGTTCCCGAATTTTGTGTTCCTTACACGGTTGGGTGATTTGTGGGACCCCCTTGACAGTTTGCTTTGAATAAAACTTCTCCAGCAAGGCCCAACCTTGGTTTCACAATTTGCCTGACCACTACCTATACCTTCCCTTGGGTCGGCCACCCGAGGGTCATCTTTATTTTAGCCCCCCGGGCCAGTGCTTCTCTAAGTGCTAGACCAAACCGAGCGATGTCCGGCACACCCTGGGCAACCAGGGTCTATGCCAACCCGACGTCTTGCTCATCCAGTGTGCCCTGAGAATGAGATATGTGCAGCTCCTATCGGGATATGTCGGCACATCGGGCGGCTTTGCTGGTCTTGTTTTACCATTGTCGAAATGTCTTGTAAACCGGGATTCCGAGACTGATCAGGTCTTCCTGGGAGAAGGAATATCCTTCGTTGATCACGAGAGCTTATCATGGGCTAAGTTGGGACACCCCTATAGGGTATAAACTTTCAAGAGCCGTGCCAGCGGTTATGTCACAGATGGGAATTTGTTAATGTTCAGTTGTAGATAACTTGACACCTAATTCGAATGAAAACGCATCAACCGCGTGTGTAGCCGTGATGGTCTCTTCTCGGCGGAGTCTGGGAAGTGAACACGGTTTCTGTGTTATGATTGACATAAGTAGGAGTTCAGGATCACCTCTTGATCATTGCTAGATTCATGACCATTTTGTTGCTTCTCTTCTCGCTCTTATTTGCGTATGTTAGCCACCATATCATGCTTAGTCGCTGCTGCAACCTCACCACTTTACCCCTTCCTTTCCCTTTAAGATTTGCTAGTCTTGATACCCATGGTAATGGGATTGCTGAGTCCTCGTGGCTCACAGATTACTACAACAACAGTTGCAGGTACAGGTTATGTGATGATCATGATGCTAGAGCGATGTTTTCTTGTTTTGGAGTTCTTCTTGTGCTTCTTCTTTGATCAGGGGATAGGTTCCAGGTCGGCAGCCTGGGCTAGCAGGGTGGATGTCGTTTGAGTTTCTGTTTGTGTTTCATCCGTAGTCGGATGTTCATCTTATGTAAGATGATGTTGTAATCGTGTGGCATTGTATGCCTTTTGTATGTATCCCCATCTATTATGTAATGTTGATGTAATGATATCCACCTTGCAAAAGCGTATCAATATGCGGTTCTATCATTGGTGGGACCTTCGAGTCTCTTTAGGATAGTATCGTATATTGGGCGTGACAACTCGCCCCGCGTGGCGGCTTATGTTGAAGATGATAATGAAAAAGCACGTCAGGATGCACTTGACCTGTTAGATGAGCAGCGTGACCTTGCGGCAGCTTGCTCGGCGATTTACCAACAAGATCTACGCCATTATCACAGCGGCCGGGTTAACACCAGAACCTTTCAAGAAGGTGACTTGGTGCTCCGGCTTATCCAGGATCAGACTGATATGCATAAGCTATCCCCACCTTGGGAAGGACCCTTTGCCGTTAGCAAGAATTTGAACAATGGATCATACTACCTTATCAATATTCGAGACCACAAGGACTCACGTCAGTCGGAGGAGGAGACCCGCCGACCATGGAATATTGCTCATCTTCGGCCTTACTACACTTGAGCCACTGGCTCTTATGATATACATACTTTGACAATGTATATATTATGATGTTTATAATAAAGTCGGCATCCCTGATAAAGCAGGGCCTCTGACGTTTCATCTCCAAGAATAATGAGTCTTTTTATCATAATTTTTATGGTCACTTCAGGGCTTCCTGCTTGTATTCAAAGCATAGCTGTGAATATCCCTTTCGATCGGCCCAATGCCAAAATTTATGGTCACTTGGGGGCTTCCTGCTCATGTTTGAAGCATAGCTGTGAATATCCCTTCTGATCAGTGCAGTGCCAAAATTTATGGTCACTTGGGGGCTTCCTGCTCATATTTGAAGCATGGCTGTGACTATCCCTCTTGATCAGCGCAATGCCAAAACTTATGGTCACTTGGGGGCTTCCTGCTCGTATTCGAAGCATAGTTGTGAATATCCCTCTTGATCGGCTCAATGCCACAAACCATTTGGGGGCTTCCTGATCGTATTCGAAGCATAGCTGTGAATATCCCTCTTGATCGGCTCAATGCCACAAACCATTTGGGGGCTTCCTGCTCGTATTCGAAGCATAGCTATGAATACCCCTCTTGATCGGCTCAATGCCACAAACCACTTGGGGGCTTCCTTCTCATTGAGCATAGCTATGAAATAACCCTCTTGGTCTAGCTCATACGCCATGATTACAAAGGACGTTGGGGCTTCCTGTTCAAACATAGGTGTATTCACCAAAGAGAACATAGTGTTACTACCCTCGTGAGCCGGCTTTGGACGTTAAGTCGCCGGTGTATAATGATTTTATGTGCTTAGAGCGTTGTGCTCTAAGCTTTGGGATATTACCCCTTGCTGCATATGGCGTGATAAGTCGGTGGTATAAATCAATTGAACAGGGCATTCTACCCTCACTCTTTGGGTTGTAACCCTTACTGCATGGGTATCATAAGCCGGTAGTATGATTCAATATCACAAGTATGATATTTTTGTTGTGCTTATATCTAATTATGATTAAATCGGCCCTGTCTATAAACTGTTTAAAACATCAGTGATTATATATGGGATATTATGACCCGCCCTGCGGTAAACCGCCAAGGCTCTTGTGATCTACTTCTGTGCAGGATAGTACTAAATCTCATCTGCATAAGTGTAATATGATAGTTCTCAAGTGGTGGATCTAACAGTGTTGCGCAAAACAAAGTATGCATGATGGCATGGCAGATCGAAGTTTTTACTACCCTATTACATGACTCAATGAGCCAAAAGGATTAAGTGTTTTCAGAAGATCACATATGTGAACCGCCCAGCGGATCAATTTTCTTGGCCCTGATGGCTTGAAGCTTTTGGATCATCCTTCTCCGGTTCTTCATCCTCCTCTGCTGCCTGGAAGTTTGGTGATGACCAATCAATACAACACAAGGCATGGAATTCAGCTTCATCATCTATAAGCTCGGACGGATCAACTTCAGGAGCAAAAGTATGCTTACGGATTGGGGGAATTAGATCCACCACTTTATAAGCCAGCGTAGGCAACTTCTGATTCTCCATATCATAAGCCGGTTGGTATCTTGAAAGATCCATCTCATTTGCAATCAGGCTGGCCAGGGGACATATCTCCTTCATCCAGGCGGCGAAGTCTTTCTTCTCAAAGGGAGTGCCATATTCTTTCGTGCTTGGATACCTGGTAGCTATATCGGTCGGGTCTAGCTCTTCTAGCCATGCCTTGGCCCTGCTTAAGGCTGTCACAACACCAGCTCTTGTAGATGATCGCTTCATCTCATTAATCCTCTCCGGAAGAACATAAAGCTTTTTCAAAACATCACTCAAAGAGAGTAGGTGCTTGGTTAGTCGGAGAAATTGTGGCCAGTGTGCGCTCAGTTCTAGTATATAATTGTTCAACAAGTGTATAAATAGTTTTGAGCTTCACAAGCATCTCTTGGCTAAGATTGTTGCTCCTGGGACCTGAATTATAATCATGGATTGGTTAGAGGCAGCTTATACAGTCAAGGAAGAGATTCAAATTTGAGACTAGCAAGGCGACTCACCGAAGATAGCAGAAACCATCTGGGATACTAGCAAGGCGACTCACCAAAGGACCGGCTCATTCATGCTGATTAAACCGGCCCCCGGGGGCTACAAATGCAGTGTTAATCATTACAGATCTGCTTTAAACCGGATGGTGTGAGCCGGGTTTTGAAGGGTTTTATCAAGTATGCTACTTATATTCAGGGTTATTCTAAGTCCATAGCATATTCAATCATGTCATAAACAGTAGACTTGGGCCCTGACAGGATATGTATAATTCAGTAAAGAAGGAGTTCATGCCTCATATTTCTGATGCATCTGCTTCACCATGTCAACTTCAAGGACTCGGCTGGTGTGCACCTGAGTGAGATAGCCAGAGAATACTTCCTAACACTCAATTGAGAGTAATTGGCAACATCAAATCTCACTTTTCGCCTCTCAATATGTTCTTCTTTGGCGAAGTGCTTGACCAATACAGTAGGTCTTACCGGCTCTCTAAAGCCAGTGCTAGTGATCATCACATCATCGTCATGTGTCTCGGCCGTTTTAATTGGGCTTGATGACTCAGTATTCAAAGGGTTGTTGTTCGTCTGGTCAATGGAAGGGTCGGGAATTTCTGGTTGAACATCATGAACCGGCTCTTCTGGTTGTGGGACAGAGGTGTCAGATGTAGGAATTTGTTGGTCCGGCTCAGGGACTTTGGGATCTTCAGCCGACTTAGTCACCCTTGCCTTCTGGCTAGGCTTGGCCTTTCCACTACATGGTTCATGAGAGGTAAGTGTAAATATAAGGGAGCATAAGAAGCAAATAATAAGTAATTGTTATTACCCAGGAGCAGTTTTGAAAGCCGGCAGCTAGGACTGTGATGAGTCGCCGGAAGAGGAGTGAGAAGTTTCCTGATAATTTGAATCGGAAGAATCAAGTGGCTGGCGAATGAGACCCGCCAAATGATAAAAAGAGTTTAAATTTGGGATGACCTCGTTTCAATGTTTCCTTGGAGTGCTCAGTAAGCCGGAAGATAATTCTTCACCTCCGCTGGTCCGAGTCTGTCGCCGGCTCTTGTGCTGCTGTTACTTCAAAAGAAAGTGAGGATCCAGATGAGATAAGGGGTGTGAAAAGCTTACTTTCTGGGTTACTCTTCGAGTTTTCTGTATTGGCAAAGGCCCGGAGTCAGAGGACATGATAGTTACCTCTTCCTCGATTGCTTGACTAGCCCCCATGTCATCTTGATGATAATCAATGTCAATAAGATAGTTGAAAAAGGAGCCAAGGGAATCAAGAGCTACCTCCAACTCAGAGTTGTCGTTCAGTTCAAATAGCTCAGAAGTACTTGATTTCTTTTTATTCTTCTTGGCGGCTTTCTTGGCAGCCCTAGCCTATTTGGCAGCTTCATGGTCGTATTTATTTTTCCAAAAATCAGAGTCAGCCTGTGAAAGTCATCAAAGTTGAGTTAATAGAATATTGGAGTGATGAAGATAAAGTAAGTAATTTAAAGACTGGCCTATGGTGGCGGGTTAAGTTTGCAGAATGGGTTCAGACCCACTTTGCTGAAGTCTTCCGGATCTTCATTTAGAAGGATCTTTGTCATTTTATTGATGGCCTCATCAGTTAAACGCACGGAGCTATGGCGTAGTGGATCCTTCTTACCACCTGTGTAAGTACACATTAAGTCGAATCGGTGACTCAAGGGTATGATCCACCAAGCAACCAGCATCAAACCAAGTCAATGCCAGTTAAACCATTTCCCAGTAGAGCCAAGACCTTTGCAATGGTGGGGGCGAGCTTTTTACGTTCAGCAGCGGTAAGCTTCACAGGAAGATGATGTTTTGAGTCAAGATGCTGGGCACGATAGCTTGGCAGTGGGTTCTCATCAGCCGAAGAGGTATCTTTGCAATAAAACCATGTCTGGTTCCAATCTTTGGGGTGAGACTCAGCAAGCGAGCATAGGGGAAGATAGCATCTCTTCTTCGTTGAATTGAGATTCTGCCAAGTTCCAAGCTGGGTCCATTCCTAAACTCGTTTTGGTGGTTCAGATAAAAACATTCCCTAAACAATTCAACACTGGGCTCCTCTTGAAGGTATACTTCACAGAAAACTTGAAAGTTGCAGATGTTTGAACGGAATTGGGTCCGATGTCTTGAGGATGAAGATCAAAGAAGTGTAGAATATCTCAGAAAAATTTAGAACTGGGCGGTGAGAAGCCCCGATTCATGTGGTCAGTAAAAACAATGACCTCATCATCCTTTGGCTGAGGTCTTTCTTCTTATGGATTGGGGGCGCGATAATGCATGATAGTTTTTTCTGGTAAATAGCCGGTTTTGACAAAGTCTTTGAGCGTGTCCTCAGTGACAATGGAGGGAACCCAGTTACATGAAGTGGATGTCTTCGGCGGCATTATGAAGAAAGAAGCCTGAAAAAATAGTTTGCCGGTTTAAGTTGATTCATTATGCCGGAGGTCAAACACTACACTGCATATTCAGAGTGGCGTCTTAAAGGGGCCTAATGACATATGACTAGCTATAATTGGTGATGTAAGCTGCCATCACAACACTGATAGTTAAGATCTATCTAGAAGAAAAATTTCGCTATGCGATGGACAAACAGATTTCACAGACCAAAGCTATAATTTTGGATCTGTCGCAGTTCAGAAAATGCAGTAAATTCTAAACCTAAAGTGGCAGCAGAAGTGTTCATGTGCTCTGATGAGATCTTCTATGAAGGAAAAAGTATGCTGATATTAAAAACAAAGGCTAAACTGCTACCGAACGAGTTCTATACTATATTCAGGTGAGAAGCTATCGGAGTTGAAAAAGAAAGCAAAGAACAACCAAGAACACCAAAGAACAAGGCTAGCCCTAATGCAGATCTGACGCATAGGATATGAACACTTACAGATGCAAATGGACTATGGTGGAGCGCCAACGTTTTCTGGACCAGTCAGGTTGATGCAGCGGCCTGAGTTGGTGCAGCGGTCGGAGGATGGCGACGGCGAAGCTCAAGGTGGCAGAGGAGTCGCGAGAGGAAAAAAAGACGAGAAGGTTAGGGGGGAAATTAAAGGAGGGTTGTTTGACCCTAGTATAAGGAGAAGGGGAGCAAGTGGGCGTGAAAAACGAGGACACCAAAGAATGATTATCCAGCCGCTCGGGCGCCTCAATTTTCGGGATGGTTATTAAAGATAAAGGATCTGTTAAGATATATTTGGTATTGTGTAAAATTAAATGGCAGATGACGTCATGGAGGGTTACCACAATCGTAGAAGATGATGTCATGGCGGGTTATGAGGTCTCGCACAAATGAAGAAGGAAGGATTTTTTTCTAAGTGTTGAAGATTGACATGAACAAGTTCAAATCAATCTGGGGCCTAATGTTGGGGATATGACTATGAGGTATGGCTCGCCCAGGAGGGGTCGAGTTATACCTATGGCGGTTCATCAATACGAAGCCGATGAGGGTATTGAAGATGGCGGTTCATAGGCAAGGGCCCAAGGCCCAAGGGCGATTAAGGTCCATAGGGGTCAACCGCCATATGCGTATGACTTATATTGTACGGCAAGTATATTTAGTCACTGAGCCGGACACGTTGTCTATGAGCCAGCTGAGACTCCGTGAGCCACTGGGCGTCAACCTGTGTATATAAAGGGACGACCCGGCGGCGGTTCAGGGCAAGAAAGAAGAGATCGAAAGCTAGGTCAAGCATATTCGCTCCCTGGTAATCGAGACATAAGCAATACCACGTGAAACAGGATTAGGCCTTTACCTTCACCGCAAGGGGCCGAACCCATATAAACTCTCTGTGTCCTTTGTCCCGTTTAACCCCTTTAAGCTAACCTAGTTGCGATGGCTGATCGGAGCAGCGTTCGCCAAAAGAGTGGCGGGAATTCGCTCCCCATAGAGGTAATCAAGCTCATTGTTTTGCGTGTGGACAATCTCAGTACCATGCCGCTCGCCGCGTGCTCTATGGGGCTGTACCATTTACTCAAAGCCCTCAGGTCGAAGGTTTTTAAGCCAGCTCCTTGATTGCTGATGCCGCCTGATCTTCAGAAACGGTGTGTCACGCAGCATAACAATCGTAGGGTGGTGAGCATGAACCCCCTCGACTGTGATCCGATCCCCATCACCCTCAGTTACATTAACGGTATGTACTGGGTTAGCATGAACATGTCTTGGATGGTGCTCGTCGACGGTCGCGGCAGCTGGATGCTCGTGGAGGTCTACACCCGGCGATTGATCCCCCTTCCTTCTATTAACACAGCACTGCTTTGGCACCGCAACCCATAATACTCGGAATCTTACAGTAGCCAACATGATACCAAGTTTGGGTTTCTCAAGGTTGTAATCTGCCAAGTGCACACAAGATCTGCGAATTATAAAGACTTTAGGCTAATTGCGTTCTTCAACCGCGGTCTGGCCTATCTGACAGGTCACAGCGGTAAGTGGATAAATCTGCACGTCCATCGTAGGATCATACATCCTCCATGGTTCTCTGATGCCATTGAACACAAGGGCTTCATTTACGTTGTGGACTCCTTCTATGGCTAGACGTATTGCTGGCCTACTCCAGTTATCGCTATAAACGGCTGTTACAGCAGTATGTTACTTTCTTATGATATCAAGATCGCTTGCTTATATTACTGTCAACTTTACTGAAAAAATATTTGTCGGTGTACAGAAGTATGGGCTTTTCTGTACCCCTTACTTGTGCACGGGTAGTCATAGCCATGCCTGCGGCAAGGCTTGGCAGAGCTGTGGAAGGACATAATACAAGACTACCAAGACGATATTCGAGCCAGTGACTTGAGAGCAGAAGGCAAGCTGAACCTCCCTGGCAACACCCTTGCCGCGACGGCTTGCATAGCCCAGGCAAGGACCTTGCCGAAGTAGCTTGCGAAGCACCAGCAAGGCCATCACCCTTGAGGCCGAGAGCTCTGACATCATCGACAACGTCGAGGGCAAGGCTTGGGGGTGCGTGCTGAAGGAAATATGCCCTAGAGGCAATAATAAAGTTATTATTTATTTCCTTATATCATGATACATGTTTATTATTCATGCTAGAATTGTATTAACCGGAAATATGATACATGTGTGAATACATAGACAAACATAGTGTCACTAGTATGCCTCTACTTGACTAGCTCGTTAATCAAAGATGGTTAAGTTTCCTAACCATAGACATGTGTTGTCATTTGATTAACGGGATCACATCATTAGGAGAATGATGTGATTGACTTGACCCATTCCATTAGCTTAGCACTTGATCGTTTAGTATGTTGCTATTGCTTTCTTCATGACTTATACAAGTTCCTATATCTATGAGATTATGCAACTCCCGTTTATCGGAGGAACACTTTGTGGGCTACCAAACGTCACAATGTAACTGGGTGATTATAAAGGAGCTCTATAGGTGTCTCCAAAGGTACATGTTGAGTTGGCGTATTTCGAGATTAGGTTTTGTCACTCCGATCGTCGGAGAGGTATCTCTGGGCCCTCTTGGTAATGCACATCACTATAAGCCTTGTAAGCAATATAGCTAATGAGTTAGTTACGGAATGATGCATTACTTAACAAGTAAAGAGACTTGCCGGTAACGAGATTGAACTAGGTATTGAGATACCGACGATCGAATCTCGGGCAAGTAACATACCGATGACAAAGGGAACAACGTATGTTGTTATGCGGTTTGACCGATAAAGATCTTCGTAGAATATGTAGGAGCCAATATGAGCATCCAGGTTCCGCTATTGGTTATTGAGCGGAAACGTGTTTCGGTCATGTCTACATAGTTCTCGAACCCGTAGGGTCCGCATGCTTAAGGTTTCGATGACAGTTTTATTATGAGTTTATGAATTTTGATGTACCGAAGGAGTTCGGAGTCCCGGATGAGACCGGGGACATGACGAGGAGTCTCGAAATGGTCGAGACATCAAGATCAATATATTGGACGACTATATTCGGACTTCGGAAAGGTTCTGAGTGATTCGGGTATTTATCGGAGTACCGAAGAGTTACGGAAATTTGCCGGGGAGAAGTATTGGGCCTTATTGGGCCATACGGGAAAGAGAGAGGGGCTGACTAGGGCAGGCCATCCGCCCCCCAAGGCCTAGTCCGAATTGGACTAGGGGGAGGGGCCGCACCCCCTCCTTCCTTCCCTTCTCTCTTCCCCTTCCTTCTCTCCTACTCCTACTAGGAAAGGAGGAGTCCTACTCCCGGTGGGAGTAGGACTCCCCCCTTGGGCGCGCCTCCTCCTCCTTGGCCGGCCCTCCTCCCCTTGCTCCATTATATACGGGGGTAGGGGGCACCCCATGACACACAAGTTGATCTTCGTGACCGTTCCTTAGCCGTGTGCGGTGCCCCCCTCCACCATATTCCACCTCGGTCATATGGTTGCGGTGCTTAGGCGAAGCCCTACGTCGGTAGAACATCATCGTCGTCACCACGCCGTCGTGCTAACGGAACTCATCCCCGACACCCTGCTAGATCGGAGTCCGGGGATCGTCATCGAGCTGAACGTGTGCTGAACTCGGAGGTGCCGTACGTTCGGTACTTGGATCGTTCGGATCGTGAAGACGTACGACTACATCAACCGCGTTGTTATAACGCTTCCGCTTTTGGTCTACGAGGGTACGTGGACAACACTCTCCCCTCTCGTTGCTATGCATCACCATGATCCTTGCGTGTGCGTAGGAATTTTTTTGAAATTACTACGTTCCCCCAACAGTGGTATCCGAGCCTGGTTTTATGCGTAGATGTCATATGCACGAGTAGAACACAAATGAGTTGTGGGCGATACAAGTCATACTGCTTACCAGCATGTCATACTTTGGTTCAACGGCATTGTGAGATGAAGCGGCCCGGACCGACATTACGTGTACGCTTACGCGAGACTGGTTTCACCGTTACGAGCACTCATTGCTTAAAGGTGACCGGCGGGTGTCTGTCTCTCTCACTTTAATTGAACCGAGTGTGGCTACGCCCGGTCCTTGCGAATGTTAAAACAACACTAACTTGACGAACTATCGTTGTGGTTTTTGATGCGTAGGTAAGAACGGTTCTTGCTCAGCCCGTAGCAGCCACGTAAAATTTGCAACAACAAAGTAGAGGACGTCTAACTTGTTTTTGCAGGGCATGTTGTGATGTGATATGGTCAAGATATGATGCTATATTTTATTGTATGAGATGATCATGTTTTGTAACCGAAGTTATCGGCAACTGGCAGGAGCCATATGGTTATCGCTTTATTGTATGAAATGCAAATGCCCTGTAATTGCTTTACTTTATCACTAAGCGGTTGCGATAGTCGTAGAAGCAATAGATGGCGTAACGACAATGATGCTACGATGGAGATCAAGGTGTCGCGCCGGTGACGATGGTGATCACGATGGTGCTTCGGAGATGGAGATCACAAGCACAAGATGATGATGGCCATATCATATCACTTATATTGTGTAGGACCTTGAAGTATGTCTAGAGGGAGGGTGATTAGACTACTTGACCAATAAAAACTTAACCTTTTCCCAATTTTAGAGTTTGGCAGATTTTAGCTATTTTAGGACAAGTCAAGCAATCATCACACAATTCAAGCAAGCATGCAAAGATTATATAGGCAGCGGAAATTAAAGCATGCAACTTGCAATAAAGTAAAGGGAAGGGTTTTGAGAATTCAAACGCAATTGGAGACACGGATGTTTTTGGCATGGTTCCGATAGGTGGTGCTATCGTACATCCACGTTGATGGAGACTTCAACCCACGAAGGGTAATGGCTGCATGAGTCCACGGAGGGCTCCACCCACGAAGGGTCCACGAAGAAGCAACCTTGTCTATCCCACCATGGTCGTCGCCGACGAAGGACTTGCCTCACTAGCGGTAGATCTTCACGAAGTAGGCAATCTCCTTGCCCTTACAAACTCCTTGGTTCAACTCCACAATCTTGTCGGAGGCTCCCAAGTGACACCTAGCCAATCTAGGAGACACCACTCTCCAAGAAGTAACAACTGGTGCGTTGATGATGAACTCCTTGCTCTTGTGCTTCAAATGATAGTCTCCCCAACACTCAACTCTCTCTCATAGGTTTTGGATCTGGTGGAAAGAATATTTGAGTGGAAAGCAACTTGGGGAAGGCTAGAGATCAAGATTCATATGGTAGGAATGGAATATCTTGGCCTCAACACATGAGTAGGTGGTTCTCTCTCAGAAAATGGTAAGTTGGAAGTGTAGGTTCGTTCTGATGGCTCTCTCACAAATGAAGAGGAGGTGGAGGGGTATATATAGCCTCCACACAAAATCTAACAGTGTCGGTGTACTAAAGTAGGGGTACCTTAGTATCCCGAACTTGTGCACGGGTAGTCGCAGCACCCAGTGGCAGGGCTTGCCGGGCGTCCGCCAAGATCCTCCGTAGCTCATATTGATGCCATTCAAGAACAAAGTATTTTAACTAAGAAGATGAGGCCCCGGCAAGAGTAACTCGCCGGGAAGGACAAGGCCCCGGCAAGAGGAGCTTGCCGGGAATGCCAACCAAGGCACTACGAAGAACTTGCCGCGACGCGCCGCGCGTCCCGGCGAGACCCGACGAGCGACAAGCTCCCGGGTGCGGCAAGACAACGACCGCGGCAAGGCGCTTGCCGTGGCGAGGCTACCACTCTGCACCTACGCTCTAGCGCATCCGACGACGTGTCGCCCCAGGACCATCCCAGGAGCACGTGGCAGAGCGCTGTGCAGCCAAGCGGTGCGAGGTGGCAAACGGAGATGACGAGAAGACCATCGTGGCAGGCGGTGGCGCCCCTAACGGTCGCTTCCCTGCACTGTTGGGTGAGGCAGACGGGCATTAAATGCGCTTGTCCCCTGCCGTCAGAATTAGGTAGGATACACTATGGATAGCGGTTGTACCAACCCCTCTTTTTACTTTTTTACCCCTCTCTCTGCGTTGCCACCTGTCGGTGACCCCTTTAACCTATAAAAGGAGGCCCATGCGCACGTAGAAGGGGTTCGACTCATTCGAAACTACAACACTCCCACGCTCTTGAGCAAGAACAGAATATAAACACAAAGCAGCAGTAGGAGTTTTATCTCTCCGGAGAGCTCCAAAGCTGGGTAAAATCCCTCGCGTGCTTCGCCTCGATCTGCTCTTCGTGAGCCCTCCGCTCCCTTGCCAAACCGAAAGGGGCCCTGCCCCATAGGTGTTCGTTTCCCACAACATCTTTGGCGCGCCAGGTAGGGGGGCGTCGAGATTGTGCGAACCTGATCCGGCGTTCGTGCGCGCTACATCAACATCTTCATCGACATGCCACCGAAGAAGAAGGCTTCGGAGGTGGCCGCTCCGTCCACGTCGATCCTACCGTCACCGGAGCAAACGGGTGGTGGGGTGGACGCCGGCGGAGGAGCGGGCGCCGACGGGGGGACTCACGTCGTCACCAGGTCCAAGGACAAGGCCCCGCAAGCTTCAGCGTCTGTACATACACCGCACCCCTCCCAGGAGGTGCAGGATCGACAATGCCATGGTGCTCCTAGCACCGTACTCGCGTTGGAGCAAGGCCGAGCTGGTGGATCGCGGGACGCTCAAGGCCAACTTGCGCGTCAACATGTTGGCACGAGCGCGGGACGGTCGCCTGGACGAGATGTTGCTCCTTCTAACACTGTTAGAAGTCTGAGCATATCTCGCTCCTCGCGTCGTTCGCCGCCACCGCCCAAGACTCCAGAGGAAGCGCTGGCCCGAGCCCAGCCGCTTCTAGACTACCCTCCAGCACCAGACAAGATTGACGACTGGAGGGCCACCATTCAGAGCCTCATCGGCTTCGCCAACGGCGACAAGCCCCGGCAGCCAAGCACATCGAAGCCCCGGCAAGACGCCCAGGCGCAAGCCGACGCTGACAAGACCGCTGGGGGTGCCACCACCGTGCACTCCCCGCCCCAAAGGCCAAGATCGCCAGCTCGCCGGGCTAACCTTGACACCGACTCCACCGCGTCGTCGGACCCGCGAGCTCGACGCGATCAGGGCCAAGTTCTCCAACAATGACGACAAGAAGACGTTCGTACTCGCATCGAGCGTCGAAGAGAAGTGCAGCGTCAGTCAGACCAGCGCGCTGGGCCCACTGTTGATATGCATGCGCCAGGGGAACCAGGCGACTTGACGTACGCGGTAGGTTGCCCTACGTTCACCCGTGAGCTGCGGCAGGTCCAGTGGCCCAGTACCAAGAATTTCAAGCCAGATGTACCCGAGAAGTACGATGGCAGGATACATCCCTCGGAGTTCCTCAGCGTCTACACCATCGCGGTGCAGGCTGCCGGGGGGCGCAACGAGAAGATCCTCGCCAACTACTTCCCGCTGGTGCTCAAGCCCAACGTCAGATCTTGGCTCATGCACTTGCCGGACAACTCCATCTCTTCGTGGGCGGACCTGTGTCATCAGTTTGTCGGCGCCTTCACAGGCGGCCACAAACCCCATGGCCAGGAGAGCGATCTTCATCTGCTCGCCCAGAAAGAAGGAGAACCCCTGCGCAAGTACATACAGAGATTCAGCCAGGTGCAGCGCAACATCCCAGACGTCCACCCTGCCGCGGTTATCAGCGCGTTCCATCAGAACGTACGTAACCGCCGGATGAGGGAGGAGATGGCGATGTGCAAAATCAGAGATGTCAGCGAGCTATATGCTCTGGCCGACAAGTGTGCACGTGCTGAGGAGGGAGGAAACTCCCCGGAGAGAACGCAGAAGCAGAAGGATCTGACAGCAAGGATGCCACCCCGGCAAAGAAGAACCGGAGGCGGAATAACAGAAAGAGGAAAGCCAAGGATGTGCTAGTTGTCGAGCAGTCTGGCAACGGAGGTGGCGCCGAGAAGGCCAAAGCTGGTGACTCCGGCGAGGCTGTGGTGGCCGCCGACAAGCAGGACGGCTCCGGCAAGCAGTACTGCAAGATCCACCGCACCAAGGGCCATGACCTCCAGGCCTGCAAGAAGGTTGAGCAGCTTGTTGAGCTATAGAAAGCTGAATACGAGCGCCGCGACAAGGAGAAGGCCCAGGAAGGTGGCGGAGGATCCGGCAAGAAGCGTCCCGGCTGGGGAGGATGCCGCGGCAAGGCCAAGCAGCGGCAAGGAGACAGGCCTCCCCGCGGCCGCGACAAGGACGAAGATGAGGACGAAGATGAAGAGATGGATGAGGATGAGGCCGACGAGCAGGAGTTTCAGAAGGCGACGGAGGTTTTGTGCGTCGACGGTGGTGCTTATTTGCATACCTCGCACCGCCAACTCAAACAGTGGGTGCAGGAAGTAAATGCAGCAGAACCGTCCGTTGAGTCGCGCAAGCCCCTGAAGTGGTCCAGCACGCCCATCATCTTTGATGTCGAGGATCACCCTGATCGCATAACTGCGGTCGGGTGCTTGCCGATGTCGGTTTCACCAACTATCCGCAACCTCAAGGTCACAAAGATGCTGGTTGACAGCGGGGTCGGCCTGAATCTGATATCCTCAGCGGTACTCAAGAAGCTCCAGATCCCCGACAGCGAGCTTGAAGAGACCGGCACTTTTCAAGGGATCAACCCGGGAAGGAGCAAGCCAAAGGGGAAGATTACCCTGCCAGTAACGTTTGGCAGCGAGCTGAACTTCAGGACAGAGAGAGTCACATTTGACGTTGCTGATTTCCCATTGCCCTACAATGGGATACTTGGCCGTCCAGCGCTCGCCAAATTCATGGCAGCCTCTCATTACGCTTACAACGTGCTCAAGATGCCCGGTCCAATAAGTGTCATTTCTGTCCATGGCGACAAGAAAGATGCCCTTATCTGTACCGACAAGATCTACCGGGAAGTAGCAGCCGCAGCAGAATGCAAACCACTTGCCGCTGAAGCTCCCGGGGGGAAGAAGAAGACCAAGTCCGGCAAGAGTAGCTCTGATGCTCACTCCGGCAAGCGCACCTCTTCAGAGTGCTGCGCTACCGTCGAGGACGCACCATCGAGCTCCACCGGCAAGTGCAAGAAGGCAAAGACAGCTTCACCAGAGACCAAGAAAGTGGCCGCCAAGGAGGACGGCACTGGTGGTACCTTCACCATCAGTGCCACGCTTGACCCTAAATAGGAAAGCGCGCTCGTTGCTTTCCTGCGGGCGAATGTCGATGTGTTTGCGTGGCAACCATCGGACATCCCCTGTGTTCCCAGGAAAGTAATTGAGCACCACCTTGCCGTCTGCCCTCACGCGCGGCCCGTCAAGCAGAGAGTCAGGAAGCAAGCGGTGGAGCGTCGAGAAATTGGAAGCAGCAGGCCTGGTCCGAGGAGTACTCCATCTAACGTGGTTAGCCAATCCAGTAGTTGTGCGCAAAGCGAACGGGAAGTGGAGGCTTTGTATTGACTTCACTGATGTTAATAAAGCTTGTCCCAAGGATCCATTTCCCTTGCCGCGCATTGACCAGATTGTCGACTCCACGGCAGGATGTGATCTGCTTTCATTCCTTGATGCATATTCAGGATATCATCAGATCTTCATGGAAGAAGAGGATGAAGAGAAAACCGCATTCATTACTCCATGTGGCACGTACTGCTTTGTACGGATGCCTTTCGGACTAAAGAATGCTGGTTCAACATTTGCAAGAGTAGTCAGTCATGCTTTTGAGCCACAATTGCACAGGAATGTGGAAGCTTACATGGATGACATAGTGGTCAAGAGCAAGGACAGAGAAACATTGATTCAAGATTTGGACGAAACCTTCACAAATCTGCGCAAGATCAATCTCAAATTGAACCCCGAGAAGTGCGTGTTTGGAGTTCCTTCCGGCAAGCTTCTCGGGTTCTTTGTGTCTCAGAGGGGGATTGAAGCCAATCCCGATAAGATCAAGGCCATTGAGCAGATCGAAGCATCGAAGCGAGTCAAGGACGTACGAAGGCTTGCCGGCTGCGTTGCTGCTCTCAGTAGGTTCATCTCTAAGTCTGCTGAGCGCGCCCTGCCTTTTTCAAAATTCTGAAAAAGGCAGGGCCAATGAAATGGACTCCGGAAGCGGAGGCTGCGCAGCAGGACTTGAAGAGATACCTGTCCTCCACTCCAATACTTGTCGCACCTAAGCCACAAGAAAAGTTGCTGCTGTATCTAGCGGCAACCAATCAAGTGGTTAGTGCTGCGTTAGTGGCGGAGAGGGAGGCGGATGATGAGCCAGCGGCCACGGCAAGCGAGTCCAGCGACAAGCACGGGGCTCCCCCGACAAGCTCTGGTCCCGACAAGGATAGATCTATGTAGCCGCAGGAAGAAAAACAAAAGAAGATGGTGCAGCGCCTAGTGTATTTTGTCAGTTCCCTTCTGCAGGGGGCTAGATCAAGGTACTCTGGAGTGCAGAAGTTGCTTTTCGGCCTCCTCATGGCCTCGAGGAAGCTGCGCCATTACTTTCAAGCACATGAGATTACAGTTGTCACTCGCTTTCCGTTGAAGAGGATATTGCAGAATCCAGAAGCAACAGGCAGGATCGTCGAGTGGGCACTGGAATTGTCAAGCTTTGACCTCAAGTTTGAGAGTACCTCAACTATCCAGAGCCGAGCATTGGCAGAATTCATAGCAGAATGGACACCGACACCTGACGAAGAAACTCCGGAGACGAGCATCCCCGTCAAGGAAGCAAGCAAAGAGTGGATCATGTACTTTGATGGTGCCTTCTCGCTACAAGGCGCCGGTGCGGGCGTACTACTTGTCGCACCCACCGGAGAGCACCTCAAGTACGTGATCTAGATGCACTTTCCCAAGGAGCAAGCAACAAACAATACTGCAGAGTATGAAGGCTTGCTTGCCGGACTCAGAATCGCCGCAGACCTTGGGATCAAGAAGCTTATTGTCAGGGGTGACTCGCAGCTTGTCGTCCGTCAAGTAAACAAAGATTATCAGAGTCCGTTGATGGAAGCCTACATTGATGAAGTGAGGAAGCTAGAAGAACATTTTGATGGCCTGCAGATGGAACATGTTCCAAGTGCTCAGAACAACATTGCAGACAGCCAGTCAAAGTGCGCCGCACTCAAGTTACCTGTGGAACCAGGAATTTTTGTGCTCAAGCTGACTCAACCATCTGTAACACCATCAACTGGACAGAGCAAGAAGAGGAAGTTGGTTACTGGTGACTACTTTCCGGCAGAACTCCCCGAAGCCGCCGTCAAGAAGGTCCCCAAGATCAACACAAAGAGTGCTGAGGAGCAGTCTGCTCCGACAAGCCCTAGGGTTTGTTTCGTTGAAGCAGACGCTCCCGACAAGCTGTGTCCCGACACGCTTGCCGGGGAGCATCATGCTCCGGCTGAATCACAGATTCTTGCCGTAGAAGCAGATGTTCCCGCAGCAGCATTTGCGCCTTTAATCCTTGTCATTGAGCCACAAGCTTCGGCATGGGCACAGCAGATCGTCCATTTCCTTCAAACAGGAGAACTTCCCGAAGAGCAAGAAGAAGCAGAGAGAGTAGCCCGGCAATCAAGTATGTACCAGTTTGTCGATGACATACTGTACAGAAGAAGATTCAACGGAGTGAAATTGAAGTGCATTTCCCCGGGAAGATGGACAGGAGCTGTTGGCGGAGATACATGGAGGCATATGTGGTCACCACATTGGTGCAAGAGCACTTGCCGGCAAAGCCTTCCGGCAAGGTTTCTTTTGGCCGACAGCCCTCCAGGATGCAACTGCACAAGTAACTAAGTGTAAAGCGTGCCAGTTCCACTCCAAGCAGATACATCAACCAGCTCAAGCTCTCCAAACAATCCCTTTGTCCTGGCCATTTTCGGTCTGGGGGCTCGACATCCTCGGCCCCTTTCCCCGAGCTATCGGGGACTTCGAGTACTTGTATGTGGCGATCGACAAGTTCACGAAGTGGCCGGAGGTGGAAGCAGTGAGGAAGGTGACAGCATAGTCAGCAGTCAAGTTCTTTAGGTCAATTGTTTGCCGTTTCGGAGTCCCTAACAGGATCATCACCGACAATGGCACACAATTCACGAGCCGCACCTTCATGCAGTACGTCCAAGATCTTGGCGCCAAGATCTGCTTCGCTTCTGTTGCTCACCCGAGAAGCAACGGTCAAGCGGAGAGGGTAAACGCTGAAGTGCTGCGCGGGCTCAAGACCAGAACTTTCGACAGACTGCGCAAGTGCGGAAGAAATTGGATCGAGGAGCTGCCAGTGGTTCTTTGGTCAATCAGGACGACACCAAATCGAGCCACTGGCCAGACACCTTTTGCTCTAGTCTACGGGGTAGAAGCAGTTCTCCCCACGGAACTCGTATACGGATCACCTCGAGTACTCGCTTATGATGAGCTTGAGCAAGAGCAGCTGCGGCAAGATGACGCACTGCTCCTCGAGGAAGATCGTCTTCAGGCTGCGGTACGAGCTGCTCGATACCAGCAAGCTTTGCGCCGCTACCATAGCCGCAAAGTTAATGCCAGAAGCTTCGAGGAAGGCGACCTTGTTCTTCGGCGCGTTCAATCCGCCAAGAATTCCAACAAGTTGACACCGAAGTGGGAAGGCCCTTATCGGGTGAAGAGAGTCACAAGGCCCGGTGTTGTCTGCCTTGAGACCGAAGATGGCTTTCCGGTGAGCAATTCCTGGAACATAGAGCATCTTCGTAAGTTTTACCCATAAGGCGCGGTTGCCGGAATCTGTTCCGGCAACCACCTATTGTACAAGCCTTGCCGCCGTTGCATGTAACCCTTTGTACAAAGCCGGCCGCAGATCCCGTGCATAAATAAAGTGCATGTGCTTCGCACATCTTGTCAAATTTCATGCATTCTTTCTTTTTTGCATGCTTTATCTGACACTTTGTGCAGCACTTGCCCCGGTAAGCAATAACGAGCCTTAAGGCTCCATATCATTATTTTCTCTTCTTTCTTTTTTCTCAAAAGTAACGTTCCTTCGCCCACAAGTTCACGGAGGGGGGGGGGCGGAAAGGAGAGGATAAAGGTATGGACCGGGCGTCGTTCAAAGAAGTATAGCCTTGCCGGGACACAGACGACAGAAAACTAAGTTGCCAAAGTTTGAGCATGATCAGTTTTTAAAAATTTTAAGTTATCTTCCTTGAACGACTGTGCTTTGTATGGAAAACCTGTGCGCGGAGGAACCTCCTCGTAGCTAGTTGCGCCCTTACTTTGTTTCGAGTCAGCTCAACAACTTAAGTGTGCTGCAACTAGTTGCGGCAAGGTTTCTTGCCGGAGTCGGCACCGCCAGCAGGCTGTTGATGTTCCGCACTCAGCACTCGCGGCAAGCGTGCCCGCGCCGGCAAGTTCCCTAAAAGCGTAGGGTAAAAACATACAAAGAAAAGAATCAAGTAAAGGAGATAACGTGGCAAGCATTGCCCAGAATAAAGTTATATTACAAAAGTAACTTGTTGCGGCACTGACTAAATTGTTCTCATAAATAACAGCGACAAGGAAAGGAGAAGAAGAGTGGCCTAGTCCACGCACACGCCGTCGATCCTCCTGACTTCGTTCACCTTGTCCACAATGGGTGCGACAATGGCTTTGAGCTCTTCCAGATCAGCACCCGTCGGCAGCTTCTTGAGGACGCGGGTGAGGTCGAGGCCTGGATTGCGGAAGAGTATCTTCACCAACACCTTCTCCAAGACCTTGGCGCAGATCGCGCGCGACTCATCAGCCAGCTTCTTTGGGATCCTTTCCCGGAGCTGCTGGAGAGCCGTCACCACACCCTTGAAGAAAAGAGTAAGCTTGGCGCTGGGCTGGAGGTTCTCGTCGGAGGAGTACCCGAAGCCCGCCAAGTCCAGTTCCGCCAGCTCTTCATCGATGGCTGCAGCGATGTTGACGAGGCCCTCCGTCCAGAGCTCCACCATAGCCTTGAAGGTGTTTTGGGTCTCGGCGGCCCTCGTCAGCAGCTCCTCGTTGCCCTTGATCTCTTTTTTCAAGTCATCCTCTCGCCTCTTGGCGCCGTTCAGCGTCTCTGTCAGTGTGGCCAGCTTCAGCTCCAGATTAGCGCTTGAGTCCTTGGCGGCGTTCAGTTCCTTGACCTTGTCGGCAAGTTGAACTTGCAGATCGCCATGGGCAAGGACATCCTTCTCGCGTTCGCACTGGAGTGTGGCAAGCTCTTCATTCTTCCCTTTCATATCAGCCTCCAGCTGCGTCACCTTCACTTCCAATTCCTTCTTGGCGGCCTCGGCAGCTGCGGCAGCATCCTTCGCTTCCCTGAGCGCCCCGCCAAGTGATTGTTCCCGGGCAGCGAGATCCTCCTCGTGGCTGTCCAAGTTAACCTTTTTCTGCGTTAGTTCACCTTCCCGCCTGGACAACTCCTAGGCAGCGAGCCTCTGCTGCTCCTCGGCTTCAGCCTTTTCTAGGATGAACGCCTTCTTCGCCTCCACAAGTTGCGCCCTCTCCTCAGCAATAGACCGAAGGGCCTCTTGGTTGCGGCTCTGGAGCTCCTCCGAATGCTTCTCTATGTCGACTCCCGCCCGCGCGACAAGCGCTTCCCGGGACTCTAGCTTCGCTTGCCAGGCGCGGTAAAGTGACACCAACTTCCGGAGCAACTGCTCCTCCTCGGACTCGCCGCTGCTGCTGCTTGGCGCATCAACCACTACCAGCCCAGCAGAGGCGAGTACTTCCCCGTCAAACTCCTCTCCTTCGACCGGCACCCTGGAGCTCGACGCCCAGGGAAGCTTGATGTAGACACCCTCACCGGCCTTCAAGTAGGCGCCTGGCTGGGGCTCCTCGGAGCCCGGTGCTGCATCAGCGGTGGAGGGGTCGGCGGTCGGTGTAGCGCCTTGCGCTCCTGCACCCTCAGGGTCGTCAGTGCGATTGCCGGACCCCTCGCTGGCTCCTGCGCCAGTAGCCTTGGCGGCATCTTCATCGGCGGGTTCATCAACGTCGGCCTCTTCCTCGTCGGCGGCGACATCTTCAGTGTTGCCGCGTGCGTCCTCCTCGCCGGTTGCCTCAGTCTCCATCGGGTCTGTGAGAGGGGGATCTAAGGAAAGGAAGAGGAAGGAAAAGTCAAGCAAATATCCAAAAAAGAAGATCAGAAGAAGAAAGCCCAAGGGAAAATTTCCGACAAGGAGGGTTACCTGCGCTGGGCTCCATGACCATAGGCTCCACCACCGGAGGATCGCTGGTCCCGTCCCTCGCCGGGGAACTGCCCCTTGCCGGGGACCGCTCCCTTGCTGGAGAGCGCTCCCTTGTCGGAGAATCGCCCCTTGGCGGCGTAGTTGAAGCAGACAGCACCTCTGGAGCGGCTTCTGGTTGCTCCTGATGGGCCTGCTCTGCTCCTACACAAGCAAGTCAACAATCAAGATATCAGCAAAGAAAAGAACACCCATGCGCACCCCACAACAAGAAATGAACAAGTACTTACGCTGGGGGCTGCGCTGGGGGCTGCTTCGAGGAGAGGGTGCCGGGTCCGTCAAGGTAGTCTCAGATGTGTCCTCTGCCATCATAGCAGGATCGTCCTCGATGACGACCACGGGGACCTTGGCCCTCTTCGCCGCTCTCTCGGCCAGAGTCCTGAAATGGAATGAGATTCAGAGGGGAGCAGATCAGATACAAGACAAGAAACTGCAAGAATCGAAGAAACATAAGTACAACGAGAAGAAAGTCTTACTCCTCCTCTTCTTCTTCCTCCTCATCGGAGCTCAGCGCGGAGAGGTCGAAATCCGGCACCCTCTCAGCGCGACGAGGCGGAGGAGTAGGCTCCCTTGGACACTTGGCGGGAGCAGCGGCAGGATCTGGAGTAGCGGCTCGAGAAGATCCCGCTCCGGTTGCCGGCGCAGCATGAGGCGCTCCCGCGGCAACGGTGCTTGTCGCGGTAGAGCGCGTCCCGCGGCGCTGCGGCTGCTGGCCTGCCCGCCTCCCTGCTGTGTCTGCTGTCTTGCGGAGGCGCCTTCTTGGTTGAGCTGGGGGCTGCACTGGGGGCCCCGTCTGCGGCAAGCTGCTTGAAGACGGCTGGCCACTTGCGCCCCCGGCAGGCTCGCTTGCCTCGGCTTCGGGCTCCTCCTCGCCAGCGACCTCCCCGCCAAGGTCCTCCCGGTCGGCAAGGCTTGCTGCCTCGGCCGCCTCTGCCTCTTCCAACGTGAACCCAAACTCGCCCGCGGCAGCGACTGCCGCCGCCTCTTCGGCCCTGGTGGCGATGTACCGCATTTCGTCGTCGGTGGTGTCGCGGGTGAGGAGCCTCTGCTCGTCGGCATGGTTCGCCATCTCCACCAAGTTGTCGAAGAAGTTCTGCACAACGTCGTCGGCAGGCTCTTGCCACGTTGCGATAATCCCATGCGAGTCGCACTCCGACATCATTGCGCGGATGCGATCAAGCTGGGAATTATTGCACAACGGCACGACGCCCCGCGGCAGCCTAAACCACTCCGGATGGTTGGCGTCGTGCTTGAATAACTCCTTGAGCATCGCGTCCAGCTCCAGAACCGTGAAGTTGAAGTTGAGGCCTGGACGCAGCCTCATGATATCCGTCGGGCCGCCAAACAACCAGGCAGGCCTCCCCCTCTCCTGTAGAGGGGCGATGCGGCGACGAAGAAAGTCCGCGCCAATGGCCCCGACTGTGAGCCCGGCAAGCCTGAGCCGCAGAATCCTGGTGGTGGCGATCTTCAACTTGGCGTCATCCGCCCCCAGAGCACTCCAGTCGCCGCCGTGCACTACTCGAGTCTGGCGCAAACTGGTGAAGGGCTGCGGATCTGCGTCAACAATCCAGCACCACTCCGCCCTCCACTCATCCCACTTGCTGTGGAGCTCCCCATCCAGATAAACTTCCTTCATGCCGATCCTCGAGACCTAGGTGATCCCGCCAACTAAGGGCTCCCCCTTCTCGGCCCGAGGCATGAAGTAGTGGCGAAAAAGGGCGACATTTGGATAGACCCCAACGAAGTTCTCGCAGAGGTGTGCGAAAACCGCCATTGTCAGAACAGCGTTGGGGGTGAAGTCAAGAAGATGAAACCCGTAGGTATTCATAATGTCGTAGAAGAAATTGGAAAAGGGCGGGTAGAGCCCGCAATAGAAGAACAGGGGGAAGAAATAGTATCCCCTGGGACACTTTTTCAAAGTAGAAGCTTCGGCGGAGAGTACCTGCGTGCGCGGATGCGCCCGCGTCTCCGTCGACCAGAAGAGATAGAACTCCTCCCGCGGCGCCTTTGGGGTGAGCTCAGGGGGGAAAAGCGCTCGCTCCTTGCGCAGCGCCTCCAGCCGCAGCGCCTCGGCCGACTTCACGCTCTTCCCGGTCTTCGGAGCCATGGCGGAAGCAGTGGAGGAGGTTGGCGGCGACGGCGGCGAGGGCGGTGGAGCGCGGCTCTCTTTCGGCTGGGGAAGCGGAGGGGAGCGGCGGAGCTTTCTGAGGAAGGAAACGGAAGTGGCGAAGGTGGGGAAACGGCCCCTGTTTCCTCTGCTTATAAAGGGGAGAGGCGAACGTTATGCCTTTCCTAATTAAAGAATTGCCCACGATCTCTCCCACGACGCCGCGTTTGACGCGTGCTGTTACGGGAGGGCGTGGCGGATATGGAGTAGATTTGGTATGGAACCAGGCCGCGTGTGCCCGTGCCCTGTTTTGGGCCTGGCCCAACAGCGCTCGGCACCGTGTATGGCCCAGGGCCGGGGGCTCCTATCGGTGTACCAAAGTAGGGGTACCTTAGTATCCCGAACTTGTGCACGGGCAGTCGCAGCACCTAGTGGCAGGGCTTGCCGGGCGTCCGCCAAGATCCTCCGTAGCTCATATTGATGCCATTCAAGAACAAAGTATTTTAACTAAGAAGACGAGGCCCCGGCAAGAGTAACTCGCCGGGAAGGACAAGGCCCCGGCAAGAGGAGCTTGCCAGGAAGGCCAACCAAGGCACTACGAAGAACTTGCCACGACGCGCCGCGCGTCCCGGCGAGACCCGACAAGCGACAAGCTCCCGGGTGCGGCAAGACAACGACCGCGGCAAGGCGCTTGCCGCAGCGAGGCTACCACTCTGCACCTACGCTCCAGCGCATCCGACGACATGTCGCCCCAGGACCATCCCAGGAGCACGTGGCGGAGCGCTGTGCAGCCAAGCGGTGCGAGGTGGCAAACGGAGATGACGAGAAGACCATCATGGCAGGCGGTGGCGCCCCTAACGGTCGCTTCCCTGCACTGTTGGGTGAGGCGGACGGGCATTAAATGCGCTTGTCCCCTGCCATCAGAATTAGGTAGGATACATTGTGGATAGCGGTTGTACCAACCCCTATTTTTACTTTTTTACCTCTCTCTCTGCGTTGCCACCTGTCGGTGACCCCTTTAACCTATAAAAAGGAGGCCCATGCGCACGTAGAAGGGGTTCGACTCATTCGAAACTACAACACTCCCACGCTCTTGAGCAAGAACAGAATATAAACACAAAGCAGCAGTAGGAGTTTTATCTCTCCGGAGAGCTCCGAAGCTGGGTAAAATCCCTCGCGTGCTTCGCCTCGATCTGCTCTTCGTGCGCCCTCCGCTCCCTTGCCGGACTGAAAGGGGCCCTGCCCCATAGCTGTTCGTTTCCCACGACAAAGAGTTCCACACAATTTACCAAACTCGATGGGACCGAATCGTTAAACTCGGTCAGACCGTTTTAGTAAACCTAGTGACCGTTAGTGATTTTCGGTGGGACTCACATGCATCTCGGTGAGACCGATTCGGTTAGGGTTAGGGCATAATGTAATCTCGGTAAGACCGATTACACAAACTCGGTAAGACCGATTTGGTAATAAGCTTTCCAGAGAGTTGGTCAGGTAAACTCGGTGGGACCGATTTGCTCTTTTCGGTGAGACCGAACTGTTATAAAAAGGAAACACAGAGTTTACATTGGAATCTCGGTGGGACCGATCGCTCACTTCGGTTAGACCGAAATGTTACAAAGGGAAACAGAGAGATTACAACCCCATCTCGGTGAGACCGAGATCCCTATCGGTAAGACCGATTTGCTTAGTGTTTGTGGCAGTGGCTATGACATTTGGAATCGGTGGCGCCGGATAGGAAGAATCGGTGTGACCGATTTTGGATTTGGGTTTAGGTCACTTGTGGATGTGGGAAAGTAGTTGAGGGTTTTGGAGCATATCACTAAGCACATGAAGCAAGAGGCTCATTAAGCAACACCTCATCCCTCCTTGATAGTATTGGCTTTTCCTATAGACTCAATGTGATCTTGGATCACTAAAATGTAAAATGAAGAGTCTTGAGCTTTTGATCTTGAGCCAATCCTTTGTCCTTAGTATTTTGAGGGATCCACTTTCATCATCCATGCCATGCCATTCATTGAGCTTTCCTGAAATAATAGTCTTGGAATAGCATTAGCTCAATGAGCTATATGTTGTTATGAATTACCAAAACCACCTAGGGATAGTTGCACTTTCAATCTCCCCCTTTTTGGTAATTGATGACAACATATAGATCAAAGCTTCGACAAATGATAGTAAGATTGAATAACATCGTCGCTTTGAGAAGTATGTGATAAGCAAGAGCTCCCCCTAAATTTGTGCATGGGTTAAGATTTGCTTTGGACTGCAAATGCACAATGAATTAGGCTCATGGGTTACTCTTCCATGTCACATACATCTTGGTGGAGCGCTCAAAATAATAAACAATGAATACATGCACTCATCACCAAGAATAGTGAGTGATCACATAAGATAGATAGGATAATATCATCAAACATGCATAAGTGTAGCTTATGATCAAGCACATGATCATCAATGTCTCACAAGCATAGTATCTCAACCAAAAGCAAACAAAGTTTAAAGACCACCAAATAAAGCAAGAGAGAACAAAAGCAACACTCTCTCTCTCGAAGCCTATGATCTATACATTTTCTCCCCCTTTGGCAACAAGTTACCAAAAAGTTCATAGAAAATGCATAGTGCTAGATCGACTCTCAGGCTTGATCTTCTGGTGGTGGTGTCCTCATGACTCCTTGGATGAATGCTTCAGTTGAAGTAGAGGGTGTTGGAGTGGATGCTAGAGCTGGTTGCACTGGAACTGTAGGGGCAGTAGCTGGTGCTGAAGTTGTTGCTCTAGTGTCTGTCACTGGCACTGGAACTGACCTCTGGGCTCTGGGCACTCTGGCAAACACATTGGTGGTAGTCTTTCCCTGTCTCTCCTGCATATCATCCTGCAGCTGCTCTACAACTGACTGAATCTCAGTTACTTTAACATTAAGGTCATGGAATTTGAGTTCCATGATTCTCTCAAGGCTCTCCTGATTCTGAGTGAGGGTGACCAGTCCTTTCTCAATCCTCAGTGTAGATGCTATCAAGTAACCAAGCTGCTCCTGTTTGGTTTTCAAGAATTATTCAGATGCCTCCTCTTGAGTTGCCATATTGGCAGCCTTCTCCTTCTTTGCCTTCTCCTTCTTCTCCTGAGCTTGAACTGATTGTGGATCATTCTCATTCATGACAACCTCATTGTCCTCAAAGTGTAGATAAAGTGGAAAATGTTCCTTATCCAACTGATATTTCCCTGTGCCCATCTTTGAGTTGATCAATTCCTGAATCTGAGGTGCATATCCACAGCTCCTCTTCTGATCTGCTGCAGTCCTCTTGATTGTTTCAATCATCAGGCTCATGACTTTGAAATTCTATGGCACATCAAACACAAGCAACATGTTGATGGCATGTCCTCTGATCATGTTATGGTTACCAGACTTGGGCAACAACATGTGCCTCAGAATCCAATTGATGGTTGACAACCCTGACAGCAGAAAGTGAACTGATCCAAACTTGTGAGTCTCTACTGCCTTGTTTGGGATCTCCTTGTACATGTGAGCCATGGAGTTGTGATCCATCTTCTTCTTTGCATAAATGTCCAGGTCATCCTCATTTTCCTTGGGGGCATTTATTAGACTTGCCCATTCTTCAACAGTGGACTGGTACCTTGTACCTTCAGACATCAAAACAATTCTACCATCTGGGCAAAAATGTGCTGTGGAGTAGAACTGCATGATAAGCTCATCATTCCAGTTGGTGAACTTCTGTCCAACAAAATCAGCAACTCCACAAGCAACAAAGCTTTCTTGCACTCCAGGATAGTGCTGCTCATTGTCCTTGATGTAGGTCCAGTCGACCCACCTCATGTCACAGACTATAGGCTTCTTGTCCAACAGAATTGTTTCATAAAAGTCCTGTTGTTCCTTTGTATTGAACCTGTAGTCAACAGAAGTTCTTCTTCTTGAAGCATATGGGTCTTCCATCCTCCACAGTCGCAGCCCTGAATCCTTCCTGATTCTCATGTCCTCTGCCACAGGATGGGCATCATTGTGGTCTGGTATCTTGGGCTTGAGCTTTCTTAGGACCTGTCCTTCTTCATCCTCATCTTCAGCAACATTGGGCACTGGGGCCTTGTTCTTCTCAGCAGCTGGAATACTCCTAGTATTCCTCTTTGGAACTTGCTTGGCCTTGGAGCCAGCTTTGGGTGCTTCCTTGGGCTTGGATGTTGCAGCCCATGATCTGATAGCATCTCCCATGAGCTTGGGTGCCTTAGGTGCTGGTGCAGCATCCTCTTCCTCTTCTTCAGATTCTTTTCTCATAGAGGGCTTTCCAAGGACCTTGGCAGTTGTGGTTCTTGCCCTCTTCTTTTTCTTGTCCTGATCACCATCATCCTCTGATTCAATTGTGAACTTCATAGTTTCACCAGTGGGGACTTTCTGAGGTTTGGAAGAAGTGACTTTCTTCTCAGGTGCCTCTTTGGGTTGAGCCTGAGCTGGCACTTGAGTGGACTTTCTGGCCTTTGGCATTGGTGTCCTCTTGGCAGGAACTTTCTTCTTCATACCTGGCTTAGTGCTATGTGCAGAGCCATATTCTTTCTTGAGCACCACTTTCTTGGAAGTAGCCTCATCTTCCTCAGCATTGTAGTCTTCATCCTCTGAGTCTGAGGTTCTTTTCCTCCTTTGCCTAGTAGCAGCCTTAGGCAAATTGCTAGGAGTACTTCTGCTCCCTTCATCTGTAGTTGAGGGACTAGTGCCCTCACTCAAGTCCAACTGCTCTACTGACCTGTTCTAGCTGTCACTCTGATCTAACATACTGCAAAAGCTGACTGCTGACCCTGTGAAGAGTTATAGATGAGATAGAATAGATGAGCATCACAAAATGCAGAGATTTTTGCAAAAGAATGATTCGAAAGTTCAGTTTTAGTTTTCTACAAAAAGCATTTCAGATCAACCGATTTTCAAACTCGGTGATACCGAAGCAGTTTTGGAACCTAAACTGATGATCTCGGTTGGACCGAGTCATAGTTCGGTGGCACCGAGACTGCTAGGGTTTCACAAAATCCTCAAATCGGTCGCACCGATTAGTAATTCTCGGTCAGACCGAGAGTCACTAGTGTAATGGCATAAGCCAAATCGGTGAGACCGAGTTTTTCAACTCGGTGGGTCCGAGATGGTTTCGGCGGAAACCTAACCCTAAAATTTTGAATCTCATCTAATCTATGGATTAATTTGGCTGGATAGAAGAGTTTCAATCATGGCAAGATTTGATAAAAATACAATGTGCTAGGAATCAGACGTGGAAAGGACAAAGATCAAGTCCATACCCTAACTTGGCGGTGGACTTGCTATGGCGGCAACGGTGGGGACGAAATCCGTTGACGGCGGCGGAGACCAGAGACAGGAGGCTGTTGGCGACGAGGAGACGATCCGGAGACCTCCGATGGCAGAGCGAGCTATTGCGCGGGCGAAGGGTTTCGGAGAAATTTCCAAAATTTTGCCCGTGACTATATATAGCCCGACCCTGTCGGTGTGACCGAGTGGAACAACTCGGTGGCACCGAGATGCATAACTGTGTTCAGTTACAGCAAATCGGTGAGACTGAGAAGTTCAAATCGGTTGCACCGAGATTGAAAACTCAGATCAACTTGGTGATCTCGGTAGGACCAAAATGGAGGAATCGGTCAGACCGAGAATCACAAAGAGGTTTTGGAAGTTTAAGTCTATGACGAATCGGGGACTCCGAGTGCTCCTAACACAGAGTGGTTCGAATCTGACTTGATCAAATTTTGTGATGTAGCATGAATAGAGTTTGAGATGAGAAAAGCATAGTTAGCTAAGGAAGGTTCTTAGGCATTCTTGTCCATCCACTTGGCAAAAAGAAAATAACCAAACAATCAAAACAACAAGTGGATGTCCTTGAATGAGTAAAATATGCACCAACATGCTCACACAATAAGATGGCAAATGAAATATGTGGCAAAGCATGCACAACCAATTCTAGCATCTATCAAATAATTGGCGATGACTAGGTCATCTATATTTGAGTATATTGACTTAGGAGTCAAATGAGAACATTTGATCATAGGTCATACTCATCGTTTAAGCTCAAGTGGGGTTACCACTTTTACATAATGCATTGATGTGTTCACACCATTAGAGTTGCTTTGACTCAATTCTTAGAGTTAAGCTCCCCCCTTAGAGGGATGAACTAACCTTGGGTTTTGTCAATGATGACTTCATGTAGGTGTTGAAGATGTAGATGCTCAATGTTGATGTAGATCATTTGGAGCAATCCTTTGTAGTGAGTTGCACTTTCAACTTACCTACATGGGTTAGTCCCACAAGGAACAAACAAGAATATCCATAGACATAGAGTGATGCACACACAAGATGATGTCCATGAAATCTTTAGGTTACCTTGTCCCTTGCCTTACCAACATGAGGGTTTGTGACTCCTTGAATTAGTGCAAGATGTGGAAGTTGATTGCACTCGTTCTTGCCAAAATGATATGAGTGAAGAATGTTGGCAGAGTCACCCTCAAGAACTCTCTAGTTCTTCTTCTTCGGGATCCACATCATCTTGATGGGAATCCTTGGAGTTGTAGTTGTACTTGATGAAGTAGAACTTTACATAGTCTTGGGGACCCACTTGAACGAGGCTTTAGGTGCTTCTTCAAATGCATAAATCTCTTCTTGAAGCTTGTCCTTGCCTTTGTTCTTGTGGTCTTGTGGTGGAAGATCATCTTGAGCTTGTGTTCCCTTGAAGGAAGTAGGATCATACTTCTCTTGTTGAGGAACAAACTTCGTATTGGGGTATTGATCTTCTTCCCACTCAACTCCATTGGCATTGAACTTTCGTTCAAAACCAACACCTTGATTCTTCCAGTGCCTTCCTTGCTTGCGTACAATTTCCTCGAATTGCTTACTCCCGGCAAGGCTCTTGTAAATACCTTTCTCTATAATTCCCTTCAATAAGATATTTTCTTGCTCAAGTGTAACTTGGCTAAGAGAATCATTAGTGGAATCAAGAGAACTACTAGACGCAACAATATTGGATTTGACATTATTATTGTTACTACTAGAGGAATTATCTTTCTTGTACTTGTTACTAGACTTGACTTGAGGCATGTAAGTAGATAAGAGTAAATGCTTGGCAATGTAAGAAGAACTTTTCTGGCGAAGATCATCATTGATTGCTTTTAAGAACTCATGCTCTTGCTCAAGATTGAGCTTTTCAAAGCGTAACTTCTCATGAGCCCTTAAAAGTTCTAGATGATCTTCGTAGATAGTTTCATGAGCTAACTTAAGAGAGTTTAGTTCCTTAGTTAGAAGCTCAATCTTCTCCTTATCATTGTCATTCATTTTATCTTGATTAGCATGATTAATTGACGTTTCATCATAGTATTCATCAATAGAGTTGTCAACAAGTAAATCATCATCCAGAAGCAAGTCATCTTCATCACTATTGAAATCAACATACTCAGGATGTGTTACCTTAGGACCTTTGGCCATGAAGCATCTTCCAACACCTTCATTTGGTGAGTCAAATATATCATAGGAGTTGGTTGACACAAGTGCTAGACCGGCAACACCTTCATCTTGAGTATATTCGGAGTCGGAGTGATAGCTTCTCCCGGAGTGATTGTCGGAGTCGGAGCCGGATACCCATTCACCAACATGAGCTTGATGTCTTCATTTTGTGTAGCTCCTTGGTGACTTGTCCTTCCTTTCCAAATCCTTGCTTCTCCGTGAGGGTCTTCGTTCATAACGATCATCTCTACTCCTCCTTTCTCTTGGTGGTGATTCGTCTCTTTTGCTCCTTCTTCTTGGAGAATCTTTTCTTCTTTTGTAGGGTGTCGTACACTCATTGGAATAGTGTCCGGGTCTCCCACAATTGTAGCAATTGCGCTCTCGAGTAGAAGATCTTTTGTCATTGTAAGACCTTGACTTGGAGCTTCTTTCTTTGCTTCTACTCTTGTAGAATTTGTTGAAGTTCTTCACCATTAAGCTCAATTCTTTATTGAACGTTGGTTTCTCACTTGATGATGTGGGGGCTTCACTTGAGGCTTTGTAAGAACCACTTGACTTGTTGTGAAGTTCCTCCTTATCCTTGAGTGACATCTCATGAGCAACAATTCTTCCAATGACTTCCGTTGGCTTGAGATCTTTGTAGTTTGGCATCATTTGGATCAATGTGCATACGGTATCATACTTTCCATCCAATGCTCTTAGAATCTTCTTGATGATGAATTTGTCGGTCATCTCTTCACTCCCTAAGCCGGCAATCTCATTTGTGATAAGAGCAAGCCTAGAGTACATTTCAGCGACACCTTCACCATCCCTCATTTTGAACTTGTCAAGCTGACTTTGGAGCACATCCAACTTGGATTCCTTGATGGACTCGGTACCTTCATGCATATCAATCAAAGTATCCCAAATTTGCTTTGCATTCTCAAGACGGCTGATTTTGTTGAATTCTTCGGGGCACAATCCGTTGAAGATGATATCGCATGCTTGAGTGTTATATTGCAGCATCTTCAATTCTTCCGCATTAGCTTCACGGTTTGGTTCTTTCCCATCGAAAAATTCCCATTGCAAGCCAATACAAATAATTGCCCAAACGGCGGGGTTATGTCCAAGAATATGCATTTTCATCTTATGCTTCCAACTAGCAAAATTAGTACCATCAAAGTAAGGACCTCTACGGTTATAATTTCCCTCGCTAGACGCCATACTCTCCTAGGTTGTGAACCAAGGCTATGACCACCAAAAGCTATGGAAATCAAAGCAAATGGAGACCAAAGCTCTGATACCACTTGTAGGACCTTGAAGTATGTCTAGAGGGGGGTGATTAGACCACTTGACCAATAAAAACTTAACCTTTTCCCAATTTTAGAGTTTGGCAGATTTTAGCTATTTTAGGACGAGTCAAGCAATCATCACACAATTCAAGCAAGCATGCAAAGAGTATATAGGCAGCAGAAATTAAAGCATGCAACTTGCAAGAAAGTAAAGGGAAGGGTTTTGAGGATTCAAACGCAATTGGAGACACGGATGTTTTTGGCGTGGTTCCGATAGGTGGTGCTATCATACATCCACGTTGATGGAGACTTCAACCCACGAAGGGTAACGACTGCGTGAGTCCACGGAGGGCTCCACCCACGAAGGGTCCACGAAGAAGCAACCTTGTCTATCCCACCATGGCCGTCACCCACGAAGGACTTGCCTCACTAGCGGTAGATCTTCGCGAAGTAGGCGATCTCCTTGCCCTTACAAACTCCTTGGTTCAACTCCACAATCTTGTCGGAGGCTCCCAAGTGACACCTAGCCAATCTAGGAGACACCACTCTCCAAGAAGTAACAAATGGTGCGTTGATGATGAACTCCTTGCTCTTGTGCTTCAAATGATAGTCTCCCCAACACTCAACTCTCTCTCATAGGTTTTGGATCTGGTGGAAAGAAGATTTGAGTGGAAAGCAACTTGGGGAAGGCTAGAGATCAAGATTCATATGGTAGGAATGGAATATCTTGGCCTCAACACATGAGTAGGTGGTTCTCTCTCAGAAAATGGTAAGTTGGAAGTGTAGGTTCGTTCTGATGGCTCTCTCCCCGAATCAAGAGGAGGTGGAGGGGTATATATAGCCTCCACACAAAATCTAACCGTTACACACAATTTACCAAACTCGGTGGGACCGAATCGTTAAACTCGGTCAGACCGATTTAGTAAACCTAGTGACCGTTAGTGATTTTTGGTGGGACTGACATGCATCTCGGTGAGACCGATTCGGTTAGGGTTAGGGTATAACGTAATCTCGGTAAGAACGATTACACAAACTCGGTAAGACCGATTTGGTAATAAGCTTTCCAGAGAGTTGGTCAGGTAAAGTCGGTGGGACCGATTTGCTCTTTTCGGTGAGACCGAAATGTTACAAAAAGGAAACAGAGAGTTTACATTGCAATATCGGTGGGACCGATCGCTCACTTCGGTTAGACCGAAACGTTACGAAGGGAAACAGAGAGATTACAACCCCATCTCGGTGAGACCGAGATCCCTATCGGTAAAACCGATTTGCTTAGGGTTTGTGGCAGGGGCTATGACATTTGGAATCGGTGGCGCCGGATAGGAAGAATCGGTGTGACCGATTTTGGCTTTGGGTTTAGGTCATTTGTGGATGTGGGAAAGTAGTTGAGGGTTTTGGAGCATATCACTAAGCACATGAAGCAAGAGTCTCATTAAGCAACACCTCATCCCTCCTTGATAGTATTGGCTTTTCCTATAGACTCAATGTGATCTTGGATCACTAAAATGTACAATGAAGAGTCTTGAGCTTTTGAGCTTGAGCCAATCCTTTGTCCTTAGTATTTTGAGGGATCCACTTTCATCATCCATGCCATGCCATTCGTTGAGCTTTCCTGAAATAATAATCTTGGAATAGCATTAGCTGAATGAGCTATATGTTGTTATGAATTACCAAAACCACCTAGGGATAGTTGCACTTTCTTATTGATTGCATGTGATGTTTATCCTTTATGCATCTTATCTTGCTTTGATTGACGGTAGCATTTTAAGATGATCTCTCACTAAATTATCAAGAAGTGTTCTCCCTGAGTATGCACCGTTGCGAAAGTTCTTCGTGCTGAGACACCACATGATGATCGGGTGTGATAGGCTCTACGTTCAAATACAACGGGTGCAAAACAGTTGCACACGCGGAATACTCAGGTTAAACTTGACGAGCCTAGCATATACAGATATGGCCTCGAAACACGGAGACCAAAAGGTCGAGTGTGAATCATATAGTAGATATGATCAACATAGTGATGTTCACCATTGAAAACTACTCCATGTCACGTGATGATCAGACAAGGTTTAGTTGATTTGGATCATGTGATCACTTAGATGACTAGAGAGATGTCTGTCTAAGTGGGAGTTCTTAAGTAGTATGATTAATTGAACTTAAATTTATCATGAATTTAGTCCTGGTAGTATTTTGCAAAGTATGTTGTAGATCAATAGCTCGCTTTGTTGCTTTCATATGTTTATTTTGATATGTTCCTAGAGAAAAATTGTGTTGAAAGATGTTAGTAGCAATGATGCAGATTGGATCCGTGATCTGAGGTTTATCCTCATTGCTACACAGAAGAATTATGTCCTTAATGCACCGCTATGTGATAGACCTATTGCAGGAGCAGATGCAGACGTTAAGAACGTTTGGCTAGATCAATATGATGACTACTTGATAGTTTAGTGCACCATGCTTAACGGCTTAGAATCGGGACTTCAAAGACGTTTTGAACGTCATGGACCATATGAGATGTTCCAGGAGTTGAAGTTAATATTTCAAGCAAATACCCGAGTTGAGAGATATGAAGTCTCCAACAAGTTCTATAGCTAAAAGATGGAGGAGAATCGCTCAACTAGTGAGCATGTGCTCAGATTGTCTGGGCACTTCAATCGCTTGAATCAAGTGGGAGTTAATCTTCCAGATAAGATAGTGACTGACAGAATTCTCTAGTCACCATCACTAAGTTACTAGAACTTCGTGATGAACTATAGTATGCAAGGGATGACGAAAACGATTCCCGAGCTCTTCGTGATGTTGAAATCGACGAAGGTAGAGATCAAGAAAGAGCATCAAGTGTTGATGATTGACAAGACCACTAGATTCAAGAGAAGGGCAAAGGGAAACTTCAAGTAGAATGGCAAACAAGTTGTCACTCCCGTGAAGAACACCAAAACTGGACCAAAGCCTAAAACTGAGTGCTTTTACTGCAAAGGAAATGGTCACTGGAAGTGGAACTACTCCAAATATTTGGTGGACAAGAAGGATGGCAAAGTGACCATGGGTATATTTTGATATACAGGTTATTGATGTGTGCCTTACTAGTGTTTATAGTAGCCCCTGAGTATTTGATACTTGTTCGGTTGCTAAGATTAGTAACTCGAAATAGGAGTTACAGAATAAACGGAGACTAGTTGAAGGAGAAGTGACGATGAGTGTTGGAAGTAGTTCCAAGATTGATATGATCATCATTACACACTCCCTCTATTTTCGAGATTAGTGTTAAACCTAAATAAATGTTATTTGGTGTTTGCGTTGAGCATAAATATGATAAGGTCATGTTTATTACGATACAATTATTCATCTAAGATAGAGAATAAATTGTTATTCTGTTTACATGAATAAAACCTTCTATGGTCATACACCCAATGGTGACCGTTTATTGAATCTTGATCATAGTGATACACATATTCATAATGTTGATGCCAAAAGATGCAAAGTTAATAATGATAGTGCAACTTATTTGTGGCACTGCCATTTGGGTCATATCGGTGTAAAGCGCATGAAGAAACTCCATAAAGATGGATTTTCGGAATCACTTGGTTATGAATCATTTGATGCTTGTGAATCGTGCCTTCTGGGCAAGATGACTAAAACTCCGTTCTTCGGAACATTGGAACGAGCAACAAACTTGTTGGAAATAATACATACTGATGTATGCAGACCAATGAGTATTAAGGCTCCTGGCGGGTATCGTTATTTTCTGACCTTCACAGATGATTTGAGCAGATATGGGTATATCTACTTGATGAAACACAAGTCTGAAACATTTGAAAAGTTCAAAGAATTTCAGAGTGAAGTGGAGAATCATCGTAACAAGAAAATAAAGTTTCTACAATCTGATCATAGAGAAGAATATTTGAGTTACGAGTCTGGCCTTCATTTTAAACAATGTGGAATAGTTTCATAGTTCACGCCACATGGAACACCATAGCGTAATGGTGTGTCCGAACGTCGTAACCGCACTTTATTGGATATGGTGCGATCTATGATGTATCTTACCGATTTATGACTATCATTTTGGGGTTATGCATTAGAGATAGGTGCATTCCCTTTAAATAGGGCACCATCTAAATCCGTTGAGACGACACCATATGAACTATGGTTTAGCAGTAAACCTAAGCTGTCGTTTCTTAAAGTTTGGAGTTGCGATGCTTATGTGAAAAAGGTTTCAACCTGATAAGCTCGAACCCGAATCGGAGAAGTGCGTCTTCATAGAATACCCAAAGGAAACTGTTGGGTAAACCTTCTATCATAGATCCGAAGGCAAAACATCTGTTGCTAAGAATGGATCCTTTCTAGAGAAGGAGTTTCTCTCGAAAGAAGTAAGTGGGAGGAAAGTAGATCTTGATAAGGTAATTTGTACCTTCTCCCAAATTGGAAAGTAGTTCATCACAGAAATCAGTTACAGTGATTCCTACACAAATTAGTGAGGAAGCTAATGATGATGATCATGAAACTTCAGATTAAGTTACTACAAAACCTCGTAGGTATTCCAAAGTACAGTCCGCACCAAAGTGGTATGGTAATCCTGTTCTGGAAGTCATGTTACTAGACCATGATGAACCTACAAACTATGAGGAAGCGATGATGAGCCCAGATTCCGCGAAATGGCTTGAGGCCATGAAATCTGAGATGGGATCCATGTATGAGAAAAAAGTGTGGACTTTGGTGGAGTTGCCCGATGATCGGCAAGCCATATTGTATAAATGGATCTTCAAGAGGAAGACAGACGCTGATAGTAGTGTTACTATCTACAAAGCTCGACTTGTCGCCAAAAGGTTTTCGACAAGTTTAAGGTGTTGACTACAATGAGATTTTCTCAACTGTAGCGATGCTTAAGTCTGTCCGAATCATGTTAGAAATTGCCATGTTTTATGAAATCTGGCAAATGGATGTCAAAACTGCATTCCTTAATGGTTTTCTTAAAGAAGAGTTGTATCTGATGCAACCAGAAGGTTTTGTCAATCCTAAAGTTCTAACAAAATGTGCAAGCTCCAGCGATCCATCTATGGACTGGTGCAAGCATCTGAGAGTTGGAATATACGCTTTGATAAGTTGATCAAAGAATATAGTTTTATACAGACTTGCGGTGAAGCCTGTATTTACAATAAAGTGAGTGGGAGCACTACCTCCTTTCTGATAAATATATGTGAGTAACATATTGTTGATCATAAATGATGTAGAATTTTTCTGGAAAGCATAAAGGAGTATTCGAAAGGAGTTCTTTTCAAAAAAAAGACCTCAGTAAAGCTACTTACATATTAAGCATCAAGATCTATTGAGATAGATCAAGACGCTTGAAAAGTTTTCAATAAGTGCATACCTTGTCAAGATTTTGAAATAGTTCAAAATGGAACAATCAAAGAAAGAGTTCTTGCCTGTGTTGCAAAGGTGTGAAATTGAGTAAGACTCAAATCCGGACCATGGCAAAAAATAGACAAGAGAATGAAAGTCATTCCCTATGCCTCAGTCATAGGTTCTATAAAAGTATGCTATGCTATGGACCAGACCTATTGTATACCTTGCTCTGAATTTGGCAAGGGAGTACAATAGTGATCTAGGAGTAGATCACTGGACATTTGTCAAGGATATCCTTAGTGAGGACTAAGGAAATATTTCTTGATTATGGAGGTGATAAAAGAGCCCGTCGTAAAGAGTTACATCGGTGCAAGCTTTCACACCGATCCAGATAACTCTAAGTCTCAATCTAGATACATATTGAAAGTGGGGGCAATTAGCTAGAGTAGCTCCGTGTAGAGCATTGTAGACATAGAATATTTGCAAAATACATACGGCTCTGAATGTGACAGACCCGTTGACTAAAGCTTCTCTCACGAGCAAAACATGATCACACCTTAGTACTCTTTGGGTGTTAATCACATAGCAATGTGAACTAGATATTGACTCTAGTAAACCTTTTGGGTGTTGGTCACATGACGATGTGAACTATGGGTGTTAATCACATGCAGATGTGAACATTAGTGTTAAATCACATGGTGATGTAAACTAGATTATTGACTCTAGTGCAAGTGGGAGACTTAAGGAAATATGCCCTAGAGGCAATAATAAAGTTATTATTTATTTCCTTATATCATGATAAATGTTTATTATTCGTGCTAGAATTGTATTAACCAGAAACATGATACATGTGTGAATACATAGACAAACATACTGTCACTAGTATGCCTCTACTTGACTAGCTCGTTAACCAAAGATGGTTAAGTTTCCTAACCATAGACATGTGTTGTCATTTGATTAACGGGATCACATCATTAGGAGAATGATGTGATTGACTTGTCCCATTCCGTTAGCTTAGCACTTGATCATTTAGTATGTTGCTATTGCTTTCTTCATGACTTATACAAGTTCCTATAACTATGAGATTATGCAACTCCCGTTTATCAGAGGAACACTTTGTGTGCTACCAAACGTCACAATGTAACTGGGTGATTATAAAGGATCTCTACAGGTGTCTCCAAAGGTACATGTTGATTTGGCGTATTTCGAGATTATGTTTTGTCACTCCAATCGTCGGAGAGGTATCTCTAGGCCCTCTCGGTAATGCACATCACTATAAGCCTTGCAAGCAATGTAGCTAATGAGTTAGTTACGGAATGATGCATTACATAACGAGTAAAGAGACTTGTCGGTAACGAGATTGAACTAGGTATTGAGATACCGACGATCGAATCTCGGGCAAGTAACATACCGATGACAAAGGGAACAACGTATGTTGTTATGCGGTTTGACCGATAAAGATCTTCGTAGAATATGTAGGAGTCAATATGAGCATCCAGGTTCCGCTATTGGTTATTGACCGAAAACGTGTTTCGGTCATGTCTACATAGTTCTCGAACCCGTAGGGTCCTCACGCTTAAGGTTTCGATGACAGTTTTATTATGAGTTCATGAGTTTTGATGTACCGAAGGAGTTTGGAGTCCCGGATGAGACCGGGGACATGACGAGGAGTCTCAAAATGGTCGAGACATAAAGATCGATATATTGGACGACTATATTCGGACTTCGGAAAGGTTCCGAGTGATTCGGGTATTTATCGGAGTACCGGAGAGTTACGGGAATTCGCCGGGGAGAAGTATTGGGCCTTATTGGGCCATACGGGAAAGAGACAGGGGCTGCCTAGGGCAGGCCGCGCGCCCCCCAAGGCCTAGTCCGAATTGGACTAGGGGGAGGGGCCGCACCCCCTCCTTCCTTCCCTTCTCTCTTCCCCTTCCTTCTCTCCTACTCCTACTAGGAAAGGAGTAGTCCTACTCCCGGTGGGAGTAGGACTCCCCCCTTGCGCGCGCCTCCTCCTCCTTGGCCGGCCCTCCTCCCCTTGCTCCTTTATATACGGGGGCAGGGGGGCACCCCATGACACACAAGTTGATCTTCGTGATCCTTCCTTAGCCGTGTGCGGTGCCCCCCTCCACCATATTCCACCTCGGTCATATCGTTGCGGTGCTTAGGCGAAGCCCTGCACTGGTAGAACATCATCATCTTCACCACGCCGTCGTGCTGACGGAACTCATCCCGACACCCTGCTGGATCGGAGTCCAGGGATCGTCATCGAGCTGAACGTGTGCTAAACTCGGAGGTGCCATATGTTCGGTACTTGGATCGGTCGGATCGTGAAGATGTACGACTACATCAACCGCGTTGTTATAACGCTTCCGCTTTCGGTCTACGAGGGTACATGGACAACACTCTCCCCTCTCATTGCTATGCATCACCATGATCCTTGCGTGTGCGTAGGAATTTTTTTGAAATTACTACGTTCCCCAACACGTGCATGGTAGCATGCAGATCTTTATGAAGAATGACGGCCTGCAGGTCCACATGAAGACCAGGAGGCAAAGACCCCCAGCAAGGCCCTTGACGGGGATGACTGTGAAACCCCCGGCAAGACTCTTGCCAAGGACAATTGCGGGGCCACAGCTAGGCCCGCACTCAGCAAGATTTTTCGCCACCTCATGGCCGTTCCAGCGCGACGACCAGCTTGCCAACTAGGCAGACGCCTACGTGGCGGGATGCAGACCTTCGTGGAGGCTCTACCACCGCGCCAGCACAATAGCTAGCCAGCCAGCCTAGCATTGCATGCCTTGCCAGCCTGGACGCATGTCAAGTCAAGGAGAGGCGGCGACGGACGGGACGGCTTCTGTTACCGTCCCCGTTAAAGTTGGAGGGCATGTAAGCAGTGCATTAAATCCGTTTGTCCTACAATGTCAGCGATAAACTTGAGCACTATAAATGCTTTACACCTCCTGTGTGCCACTGTGGCAACCCCTTTAAACGTATAAAAGGAGGCCCGAGTCGTACTGGGGCAGGATTCAGACTTTTTGGACTGGGCGTGCATAGCAGCTAGTCTAAGAACTCAAGAACACAAAATATACACTCAAGCAGGACTAGGGTTTTACACTCCATCACGGCCCGAACCTGGGTAAAAAACCCTTGTACTGATCACTAGACCTGCTTTTTTGCGCAGCTCTTCTCCCCGCCAACCGTAGAAGGGATCGCCGTGATCCCATAGGTGTCGTTTCCCCAACATCTTTGGTGCACCAGGTAGGGGGCAGAAGTTGTGAAAATCTTGTCTAGTAGTTGGTGCAGCAGTTTCTTCATCACCATGGCTCCAAAGAAGAAGACGAACACGACGATCGGTTCGTCTGGAGCTGATCCACTCGTGCTAGCGCGAACATGCGACGGGGCTGACGCTAGTGGCAGAGGAGATCAAGACCATCCACATCATCCTGATACTAGAAGCCTAGCGAGTGGCATTGTCCTTAGCGGCGACGATGATCCGCCCGCCGCCGCACCCAAGGACGGAGCCATGCTACCTACGGGCGGCGCGGGGACCTCCAAGGGTAGGAAGATGACCCCATCGATGTACGCACCACGGTCGTCCTAGCTCGTACGCGATGAGTAGCATCGCGACGTTGCTAACCCCAGGCGCCTCCACGGCAAGAGCCCTCAGCATCACTCTCAAGACGCGCAGGGCCGACATGCATGCCAAGATTTTGTTGAAAAGGGCGCGCGGCCGCGGAATCGTGATGGAACTCCTTCTAACATAGTTAGAAGTCCGAGCTCCTCCCGTTCCTCACGCTTGTCGCTGCTGCCGACGCGAGCAGAAGCATTTGCACGAGCGCAGCTATGATACATCTCCAACGTATCTATATTTTTGATTGTTCCATGCTGTTATATTATCATTCTTGGATGTTTTAGAATCGTTTTATAGTCATTTTCTATCATTTTGTGGTACTAACCTATTGACATAGTGCGAGGTGCTAGTTGTTGTTTTCTGCATTTTTTTACATTGTAGGAAATCAATATCAGATGGAGTCCAAATTCCACGCTACTTTACGATGATTTTATATGGACCAAAAGGAAGAAGTTGGGCCCTGGTTGCCCCTGGGGGAAGTCCCGAGGCGTGGACAACCCATGAGGACACGTCAGGAGGCCCATGCGAGCCCTGGTGGGTTGTGCCCACCCCGGACTGCCTCTTTGGTCTATAAATATCCCAATATTCCAGAAACCCTAGAAGAGTCGACAAAATATTGATCCAACCGTCGCAGAGTCCAGAACCACTAGATCCAATCTAGACACCATCACGGAGGGGTTCACCACTTCCATTGGTGCCTCTCCTATGATGCGTAAGTAGTTCTTTGTAGACCTACTGGTCTGTAGTTAGTAGCTAGATGGCTTCCTCTATCTCTCGCTTGATTATCAATACAATGGTCTCTTGGAGATCCATATGATGTAAGTCTTTTGGCGGTGTGTTTGTTGGGATCCGATGAACTTTGAGTTTATGATCAGATCTATGTTTTTATCCATGAAAGTTATTTGAGTCTTCTTTGATCTCTTATATGCATGATTGCTTTTAGCCTCGTATTTCTTCTCCGATATTTGGGTTTTGTTTGGCCAACTTGATCTATTTATCTTGCAATGGGTAGAGGTGCTTTTTAGTGGATTCGATCTTATGGTGCTTGATCCCAGTGACAGAAAGGGAACCGACACGTATGTATCGTTGCTAGTAAGGATAGCAAGATGAGATTTATATCTGCCGCAATAGATAAACGGATCTCGTCTACATCATGACATCGTTCTTATTGCATTATTCTGTTTTCTCATGAACTTAATACACGAGATGCATGCTGGATAGCGGTCGATGTGTGGAGTAATAGTAGTAGATGCAGGCAGGAGTCGGTCTACTAATCTTGGACGTGATGCCTATATAATGATCATTGCTTGGATATCGTCATAATTATTTGAAGTTATATCAATTGCGCAACAGTAATTTTTTCCCCACCGTTTGCTATCTTTCTCAAGAGAAGCCACTAGTGAAACCTACGTCCCGAGGGTCTTCTTTTTCATATATTTTCCTTGCGATCTACTTTTTCCTTGTGTTTATTTTCAGATCTATTAAACCAAAAATACAAAAATACCTTGCTGCAATTTATTCTTATTTATTTTAATTGGCGTTCGATCTATCAATCTACTACAAATTTACCTCACGTCCTTTGCCTATCTTGAGGCGTCGTACCCCAAAAGGATTTACAACCCCATTTACTTGTCGGGTTGCGAGGTGTTGTTATTTGTGTGCAGGGGCTGTTTACGTTGTGTTGCTTGGTTCTCCTACTGTCTCGGTAACCTTGGTTTCATATCTGAGGGAAATACCTACCGCCGCTGTGCTGCATCATCCCTTCCTTTTTGGGGATATACCAATGTAGCTTCAAGCGACATCAAAAGGAATTTCTGGCACCATTGCCGGGGACGATCTTGAACATCAACCAGGTTCCTAATCAAAAATCTCATCTGCTTGCAATTTACATTATTTGCCATTTGCCTCTCGTTTTCCTCTCCCCCACTTAAAAAAAATTTGTCATTTTATTCGCCTCTTTTTTCGTTCACCGATTTCTTGCCGGATCTGTATTTGAGTGCAATCTTGTTGTGTGGTCATCATGACTCAAGACAACACCAAACTATGTGACTTCTCAAATACCAACAACAATGATTTTATTGGAACTCCGATTGCTCCTCCCGCCACTAGTGTTGAGACTTGTGATATTAATACTGCTTTGCTGAATCTTGTTATGAAAGACCAACTTTCTGGTAATCCTAATGAGGATGCCGCGTCCCATCTTAATACCTTCATGGAATTATGCGATATGCAAAAGAAAAAAGATGTGGACAATGATGTGGTCAAGATGAAATTATTTCCATTTTCTTTGTGTGATTCTGCAAAAATTTGGTTCCCTTCTTTGCCTGGCAATAGTATCGATTCTTGGAAGAAGTGTAAAGGTGCTTTTATCACTAAGTATTTTCCTCCAGCAAAAACTATTTCCCTTAGAACCCAAATTATGAATTTCAAGCAACTTGAACATGAGCGTGTTGCACAATCTTGGGAAAGGATGAAAATGATGCTAAGGAATTGCCCAACTCATGGGTTAAATCTTTGGATGATCATACATTTCTTTTATGCGGGGTTGAATTTTGTTTCTCGTAATCTTTTATATTCCACCGCGGGTGGTAGTTTTATGGAAATTACCTTGGGTGAAGCCACCAAATTTCTTGATAATATTATGGCAAATTATTTGCAATGGCATACCGAAAGGGCTCCTACTAGTAAAAAAGTTAATTCAGTTGAAGAAATTTCTTCTTTGAGTGAAAAAATTGATGCTCTTATGAAATTGGTTGCTAGTAAAAGTGCTCCTATTGATTCTGATGATATGCCTTTGTCTAATTTGATTGAGAAAAATAGTGATGCCATAGATGTGAATTTTATTTCTCGCAATAATTTCAACAACAATGCTTATAGAGGTAATTTTAATCCTATGCCTTTTCATAGTAATTCCTCTAATAATTATGGTAATTCCTATGGAAATCGATCTTAAAATAATAATAGGAATACCTCTGATTTTGAGAATAATATTAAAGAATTTCTCAACACACAAAAGGTTTTCAACACTTCCATAGAAGAAAAGTTGAATAAGATTGATGATTTGTCTAGAGGTGTTGATAGATTCATGATGTGGAAAATCTCAAGATTACAATTTTTGTGCCCAAAGTAGATGAATCAATTAAAGCTCTTTATGTTTCTATGGATGAAACAAAGAAAAGAACCGTTATGCTTAGAGCTAAAAGAGAAATTTTAGAAAAAGCGTTTTCTAGTGTTTCTTTCACAAAAGTGATGAAGATGTTAAAATGATTGGTGTTTCTTATATTGATTCCTTGTTTAGTAAAATTAAGATTGGTGAAAAAGGGACTAGAGAATAGTCAACTTTAGGTAGAACGCATCCCCATATTTCAGAGTGTGAAAATCTTGTTGAAAAAATTGATAAAAGTGGGTTTGAAGAGGTCAAGACTTTAACTAGTGATGTGCCCACTATTTTGGATTACCCAGACTTTAATTATGATAGTTGCTCTTTGGTTGATTGTATTTCTTTGTTGCAGTCCATGATAAATTCACCCCATGCCTACGAAAAAAATAAAGCTTTTACAAAACATATTGTTGATGCCATGATGAAAGCTTTTGAAGAAAAATTGGAATTAAAAGTTTCAATTCCTAAAAAATAAACCTACTATCGGTGTACAAAAGTAGGGGCTCTCCTTTGTACCCCTTTACTTGTGCACGGGCAGTCAGAGCCGCACCCACGACCACACTTAACAGGGCAGAAGAGGGAAGCCAAAGCCACAAGACAATCAAAGTAACACCAAGACAGGTACGCAAAGAGCAAGATGGCGAGGCGGGCTCCCTCGGCAAGACCCTTGCCGGGCGCAGCCTCCACAGCCCCGGCAAGAGCCTTGCCGGGCCAACTTGCTCAACGCCAGAAGAGCGCGCCACCCTTGAGCCCAAGGGTTCCAACACTATCAACCGCATTGGAACCAAGGCTCGGGAGGCACCTTCATGGCGGCATGCAGATCTTCGTGAAGATCATGAACACACAAGATCGGATGAGGACCAGAAGACGATGATCCTCGACAAGATCCTTGCCAAGGAAATCCATGAGACCTCCGGCAAGACCCTTGCCGGGGTCGACCACGGTGCCACGACAAGGCCCTTGTCGGGGCCCTAGCAAGACTCTTTCCATGGACATCAGCGGGGCATTGGCCAGGCCTGCATCTCCCAAGACTCCTCCGCCGTTACCATATAGCTGCCAGCCCAGCCAGTTAGGCGAGCACCTGCGTGGCGACATGCGGCCACTAGACCAACTCAGCAAGCACGTGCGTGGTGGCATCCAGATCTTCGTGAAGACCCTGCCACCGCACCAGCTCAGTAGCTTGCCAACCTACATGGCACTGCACATCGCGTTGGCCTGGACGTGTGTCGAAGCAAGGCGAAGTGTCGACAGCAAGAAGGGCACGTCGGTAGCGCATTAAGTGCATTTGTCCGACGGTGCCAGAGGATAGACTCAGCCACCGTATGCACTTTTGACCTCCTGTGTGCCACTATGGCGCCCCCCCTTTTTCCTATAAAAGGAGGCCCGAGGCATACTAGAGAGGGATTCGGCTTTTTGGACTATGCACGCACCATAGCTAGTTCAAAACACAAGAACACTCAAATATGCACCAAAGCAGGACTAGGGTATTATGCATCCTTGCGTCCCGAACCTGGGTAAATGATCTTTGTGCTGGCTCCTAGACCCGCTCCTTCCACAACCTCGCGCCTGCCGACCATAGTAGGGATTCCAGTGATCCCATAGGTGTCGTTTCCACTGACATCTTTGGCGCGCCAGGTAGGGGGGGGGGGGCTATTGTGAAAATCCGGTCTAGCAGCTAGTCTAGCAGTTCTTCATCGCCATGGCTTCCAAGGAAGTAGGCGACGGAACAAGCGACATCATTTGCGGATGCAGTGAACGCTCGCGCAGCGATAGAAAAGCTAAGTCATGCAAAACTTTGGGCAATTCTGTTTATATAAGATTATTCTCCATGGAGATCTTTCCCTCTATATGAGAAACCTGCACGCGATGGGGCCCTTCCACTAGGAAACGCCACGGTTCTGTTTCGAGTCCGCTCAACAGTTCGAGCGGCTGCATCAAGAATGGCAGGGTGGCCTCCCGCTATTTGGCAACACTCCCGTTTTTTCTCGAGTCCGCTCGATAGTTCGAGCGGCCGCGCTGAGAACTGTAAGGTGGTTCGCTTGGAAGCAAGCACACTTGGAAGGCTATTGGGGATCCATCCTCGAGGCGCCACGACTTGGGTTTACGCGCCGACAAGCCTACCCAATTAATGTAGGGTGGACATACAGAGAGAGATCAAATTGGAAAATAACATGCATCATTTCAAAGTACTGCAGAGTTATATTACATCAATTGTTGTTGCGGTTCTAACTAAAGATAAAATTGTCTTGGTCGTGAACCTGCAGCGGCGATGAGGGACGGGGTGCCTAGTCCCGGCACTAGCCTTCTATCCTCTCAATTCCGTCGACGCGGCTGATGGTGGGCTTGATATGCTCCTCGAGCGTTGCGAGGTCCGCATCCTCTGACAAGCTCTCCAGCGCGGCGTCGAAGTCGAGGTTGGGGTTCCAGTAAGACACCTTGGTGAGGACCTTGGTTAGGGCACCTAGGCAAAGCTGCCGGGCCTCATTGGCCAGAGAGCTCGCTCTGTTAGAGTGAAACCACTCCAAGGCTCCAAGAACGCCCTCGAAGAATAGGTCAGCTTGCCGTCGGGACTCACGTTCGTCTCCTGGGCGTACATTATGTTTGGCATCCCCATGGCAGCCAGCTTCTTGGTGATCCTGCCGGCGTCGTCGGCGAGGCGGCTGATCCAGAGGTTCTCGCCCTTCATGAAATCTTTGTGGTTGGCGGCGTCATTCCTCCACAGTTGCCTCTCCTTCTCTAGATTCTTGGTCAGGGTGTCCTCCTGAGCCCTGACCTCCGAAAGCGTCCCCACAAGGCCCTCCAGCTTTAGCTTCAAGTCTTTGATGGAGTTGTTGGCTTGGGAGAGTAGCTCGGCCTTGCCGAGAACCTCGGCCTGCGCCTCCATCAAGGCGCTGTTGACTGTGTCCTTCTCCTTCGTCGGCTCCAGGGCCTTGTTCTTCAGGCCATCCCGCTCCGCCTCCAGCTCCTTCACCTTGTCGCCATGGACCAGGGCTTGGGCATCGAGTGCCTCCTTGTGCCTCTGCTCCATCTCCCGGGTCCACTGCGCGACGAGCTTCTCGACCTCCTCATCCTTGCCGTGGAGTGTGGCAGTGAGCGCCACCTCACGAGCGGCGAGGTCCTCCTCCTAGGAGTTCAGCTCGGCCCGGTGTTGGTGCCGGGCGGCCTCGGCCCTGGCGGCGTGTTCCCTCGCCGCCTCCTGGGCCTTCTCGACATCGGCCTACTTCAAGATGAGCTCTTGCTTGTTCTCGGCTATCTTATCTTGGGTAGCCTTTAGCTCTTCGTGGGCCTGGCGGAATCAGGCCTGCATCTTGGCGGCATGCTCCTCGAGATCCGCCTCCGCCTTGTCCGCCGCCGCCACCTTGGACTTCACTTTGTCCAGACGGGCGCGATGGAGCTCCTGGAGCTTCCAGAAGTTGGCGCTCATGGCCTGAAGAAGCTACTCCTCTTGGGAACCACCGCCACCGGCGATCGGTTTGTCGACAACCACATGCCCGGCAGCGGCAAGCGCCTCATCGTCGAAGACCTCACCCTTGGCCAGCGCCCTAGTGCCCATCGTCCCTGGAAGGTGGATGAATAGGTCGTCGCCCACCTTCAAGTACCTGCCCGAGCCAGAGGCAGCGGAGGACAAGGGTTGATCGTTGACCACCCCCTCCTCGACAGCAGCCTTGCCGGCCTCCCCGGTAGCGCCCTTGCCGGCCTCCTCGGCGGTGCCCTTGTCGGCCTCCTCAGTAGCAGCCTCGTCGGTCCCTCCAGTAGGCCCCTTGGCGGCATCCTCAGCAGCGGTCTCGGCGGCCTCCTCGATGTCGATCTTGTTGGCCTCGGCTTCAGTGTCCCTGGCGACCTACTTGATAACGGTGTTGATGTCCCCCCCCCCCGGTCTGCCGAGGGAGGATCTGGATACCGAGAAGGGGAATGAGCCAAAGCCAAGACCAAGGTACAAAAAGAAGGAAGAAAGAACATGGACAGAAAACGAATGACTTCCCTGTGCCGGTCAAGGAAGAAGTGGCTCCCTTCCCGCCAACATCCGTCGCCGGACGGGGCCACCAGCGCCCAAGTTCACCTCCTCCTACTCCGTGCACTTGGTCTCGGTGCTCGGCGCCCTTGTCGAGGACGCCCCTCGAGGCGGCGTGGTTCATGGGGGCGGCATGTTGGGGTGGCCCTTGATGGCTCCTCCTACTATCGTCCTCCTCCTACAGCCACGGCAAGGTCAGTGCCAAGAAATAGTACCCCAATGCACGTTGATGAGGAGTGAGTGGTGAACGGGCGCTGGGGGCTGAGACAGGGTCTGCGCCGGGGGCTGCTGTCCAGGCTGATCTCCACCACCGGCGTGTGTGAAGCGCCCGCCAGGGCTGGTCGCCCGACGAGGCCCTGGCCCTCTTCGCCACCCTCTGGGCCAACGTCTCCCTATCCCTGTGAAGATGAAAACAAGTCAAGAAAAGCGACGCGGTCTGAGAGGACGGAGATGACGAAGGGTAGATACTTACTCGTCCTCCACCTCCTCTTCCGCTGCCTTCCTCTTCCTCCTTGGGCCGAGAGACCCAAAATCAAAGATGACCTCCGTGTCGACATCTGCGGGGGGAGGGGAAGGGGATGGAGTCCGGCAATGCTCGGACGAAGAAGAGGCGGACACTTTCCTCTTTGCCACCGCGGCCTTAACCAACTTCTTCGCTGCCGCGGCCCTCGTCGGGCGCACGGACTCCCCCTGGACCTCTTGCCGCTGTTCGGTCCTGCCTGGCCGGTCTGGCTCGCCAGAGCTAGCCTGCCGCAGGACACGCCTTCTTCTCGTGGCCGGAGGGTTGTCGGCCTCGACCTCTTCCTTGTTCTACTCCTCGACCACATCCTCAACAAGGGGGGCCTCAGTGTTGACGCTACTGGCCTCCCCGGCAGACCCGTCCCACTGGGCGAGCTCCTCTCCTCTGCGGCCACATCGGCTTCGTCCTCCATGCAGCCAGCGCTGCTGGCCTTCCTAGCGAGTTCCAACTCGCCACCCTAGTGGCGATGTACTCCAACTCCGCCTGGGTGGTGTCCTGGATTAGCAGCGGCTTGTCGTGGTCATAGCCCTTCGACAAGTTGTCGAAGAACTCCTACACTTCACATGTCGGGGGCTCGGCCTAGGACGGGTTGATGCCGTGCGCGTTGAAGATCGGCATCATGTCAAGGATGGCGGACTGGCAAGAGTTGTTGCTCAGCGGGACCACTCCTGCCGGCAACCCAAACAGGGGCCCCTTGACGGCCTTGCCAGCCTTCGTGGCTCTGCCGGTCCTCTCCACCCTGCCGTCGCTGTACACGTCAAGCTGGAAGAGCCTCTAGCAGAAATAGGGGTGCCCCAACATCGTGAAGTTATGTTTCAGGCCAGGGAGGAGCCTCATGATATCGGCCGCATTCCTAAAGTCCCTGGCCGGCCTCCCCTTGTTATGCAGCGGGGCGATTCGGTGGCGGATGAAGTCCCCCCCCGATCATCTCAAGGGTGAGCCCAGCCATGGTGAGGCGATGGATCCTGGTGGTGGCGATCGATTGCTTCATGTCGAGGTTGCTCCAGTCCCCGTGACAGGTGGGCGGTCTCTGACAAACCCGGCAGAACTCCGGTGGGTTCTTCTCCTCGATCTAGCTCCATTGGCCCCGCCACTCCTCCCACCTATCCTTCTAGGCACCCTCTGGGTATGTGCCTTTCCCCTGGACCCTCGGAATCCAGGAGATGCTCCCAGAGATGGCGCCCCCTGGTTGGAGGCGAGGGTAGAAATAGTGGCGGAAGAGCATCGTGCTGGGGAGCACCCTGCCAAAGTCCTCACAAAGGTGGGCAAAGAGAGCCATGCACGCCATGGCGTTCGGCATGAGATCCAAAAGATGGAAGCTGAAGGTGCACATGACTTCGTTGAAGAAGTCAGAGAAAGGGGGGCAGAGCCCGCAGGAGAAGAAATCGACGAAAAAGGGGTATCGATTTGGGCCGGCCTTGACGCAATCGGCGGGGATGACGCGCGTGGCAGGGTGCCCCGTTGTCTTCCTCCCCCACAGGGGCAAGAAGAAGTCCTTGAGGTGGATCGCATTGACCGTCGATGGGCAGAAGCAGGCGAACTGTGCCCGCCGCCTCGCTCTCCCGCGCCTCCATCTCCCCGGCATCCTTGGCCGCACCCTTGCCCTTGCGGGTTTTGGGCGCCATGTCGGCGGGAAGGAGGCGAAGGATTAAGAGCAATGGGGGCACAGCGGCGACGAGAAAAAGCAAGAGCTTGAGGAGGAAGAAGATAGGGATGGCAATTCCGAGACTGGAGAAGCCGCAGAGGGTAAATGAGCAGCGCGCCTGCGATTATTCCTTTTTATGGGGAAGGCGCGGGCTGCCTCTTTACCATTTGTTGCGCCATGAAGCCTGCGTGCAGCAGGCACCCCATGCATGCCCCCCACGTCACGCACGACCCTCCATGTTGTGCATTCAATGCGGGTCGTGGGGAAGCGCACCAGGCGAAAAATTTACCATGGTAAAAATCCGCTCTGCCTGCCAGCGCACCATTCTGGGACTAGCCCAACAACGCGTCGCACTTATATGTGGCCTAGGCCTGGGGGCTCCTGTCGGTGTACAAAAGTAGGGGCTCTCCTTTGTACCCCTTTACTTGTGCATGGGCAGTCGGAGTCGCGCCCACAGCCACACTTAGCAGGGCAGAAAAGGGAAGCCAAAGCCACAAGACAATCAAAGCAACGCAAAGACAGGGACGCAAAGAGCAAGAGGGCGAGGCGGGCTCCCCCGGCAAGGCCCTTGCCGGGCGTAGCCTCCGCAGCCCCGGCAAGAGCCTTGCCGGGGCAACTTTCCCAATGCCAGCAGAGCGCACCACCGTTCAGCCCAAGGGTTCCAACGCCGTCAACCACATTGGAACCAAGGCTCGGGAGGCACCTCCATGGCGGCATGCAGATCTTCGTGAAGATCATGAACACACAAGATCAGATGAGGACCAGAAGACAATGATCCTTAGCAAGATCCTTGCCAAGTAAATCCATGAGACCTCTGGCAAGACCCTTTCCGGGGAGGACCATGGTGCCACAACAAGACCCTTGTCGGGGTCCCGGCAAGACTCTTGCCGAGGACATCAGTGGGGTCGCGGCCAAGCCCGCACCTGCCAAGACTCCACTGTGGGAGTCCTGGATTAGGGGGTCCTCGGACAGCCAGACTATATGCCTATGCCGGACTGTTGGACTATGAAGATACAAGATTGAAGACTTCATCCCGTGTCCGGGTGGGACTCTCCTTTGCGTGGAAGGCAAGCTTGGCAATTCGGATATGTAGACTCCCTTCTCTGTAACCGACTCTGTGTAACCCTAGCCCCCTCCATTGTCTATATAAGCCGGAGGGTTTAGTCCGTAGGGCAAGAACAACAATCATAATCATAGGCTAGCTACTAGGGTTAGCCTCTACGATCTCGTGGTAGATCAACTCTTGCAATACTCATATCATCAAGATTAATCAAGCAGGAAGTAGGGTATTACCTCCATAGAGAGGGCCTGAACCTGGGTAAACATCGTGTCCCCCGCCTCCTGTTACCATTAGCCTTAGACACACAGTTCGGGACCCCCTACCCGAGATCCGCCGGTTTTGACACCAACATTGGTGCTTTCATTGAGAGTTCCACTGTGTCGTCACGATAAGGCTTGATGGCTCCTTCAATCATCTACAACGACGCAATCCAGGGTGATGTTTTCCTCCCCGGACAGATTTTCGTATTCGGCGGATTCGCACTGCGGGCCAACTCGCTTGGCCATCTGGAGCAGATCGATAGCTACGCCCCTGGCCATCAGGTCAGGTTTGGAAGCCTAAACTACACCGCCGACATCCGCAGAGACTTGATCTTCGACAGATTCGAGCCCATGACAGGTACACCCCACGGCCACAATGAGCACGACCTAGATCTGCCATCGGGTGGTGTTCAGGAGATCTCACCTGCAGCTGCCCTGGCTTTAGATCCAGTGTAGATCGTGCCATCGGAAGACGAGAGAATGGACCCCGCCACGGAAGCTGCACATTCAATGGCAATAGAGCCGAACACAGATTTCACTTCCAATGAGGCCTGTGTCATCGGACCCTCGGACTCGTCTCCGGCTATAGGCTCCGAACCGCGCGTATCCACGCCCATCGGATCTAACTGGGCACCAATCTTGGAGTTTAGCTCTGCGGATATCTTTCAGCACTCACCCTTGGGCGACGTGCTAAACTCATTAAAATCTCTCTCCTTGTCGGGAGATTCTTGGCCGAACTATGTCAGGCTTGACTGGGAAGTGGACGACGAAGGAATTCATTACCCACCCACCACCCACTTAATAGCCACTGTCGACGACTTAACCGACATGCTTGATTTCGCCTCCGAAGACATCGACGTTATGGACGACGATGCCGGAGAAGAACAGGAACCACCGCCCACAGGGCACTGGATAGCCACTGATACGCCACCAACGTATCTATAATTTTTGATGTTTATGGGCTTTACTTTACAATTTCATATCATTTTTGGGAGTAACCTACTAACCGGAGGCCGAGCCCCAATTGCTGTTTTTTTGCCTATTTCAGTGTTTCGAAGAAAAGGAATATCAAACGGAGTGCAAACGGAATGAAACCTTCGGGAGAGATCTTTTTGGATCAAACGTGATCCAGAGGACTTGGAGTGGAAGTCAAGAAACAAGCGAGGCGGCCACAAGGGTACCCGGCATGCCCCCTAGGGCTGGGCGCACCCCCACCCTCATGGGCCCCTCGAGCGTCAACCGACCAACTTCTTCCTCCTATATATACCCATGTACCCCGAAAACATCAAAAGCGACCATGAAAAACTATTTCCACTGCCGTAACCTTCTGTATTCGCAAGATCCCATCTTGGAGCCTTCGCCGGCACTCTGCCGAAGGGGGAATCGATCATGGAGGGCCTCTACATCATCTCCAAGGCCTCTCCGATGAGTTGTGAGTAGTTTACCAAAGACCTTTGGGTCCATAGTTATTAGCTAGATGGCTTCTTCTCTCTCTTTGAATCTCAATACAAAGTTCTCCTCGATCTTCTTGGAGATCTATTCGATGTAACTCTTTTTGTGGTGTGTTTGTCGGGATCTGATGAATTGTGAGTTTATGATCAAGTTTATCTATGAGAAATATTTGAATCTCCTCTGAATTCTTTTATGTGTGATTAAGTTATCTTTGCAAGTCTCTCCGAATTATCAGTTTGGTTTGGCCTACTAGATTGATCTTTCTTACAATGGAGAAGTGCTTAGCTTTGGGTTCAATCTTGTGGTGTCCTTTCCCAGTGGAAGGAGGGGCAGCAAGGCACGTATTGTATTGTTGCCATCGAGGATAAAAAGATGGGGTTTATATCATATTTCATGAGTTTATCCCTCTACATCATGTCATCTCTCTTAATGCGTTACTCTGTTCTTTATGAACTTAATACTCTAGATGCATGCTGGATAGCGGTCGATGTGTGGAGTAACAGTAGTAGATGCAGGCAGGAGTCGGTCTACTTGTCACGGACGTGATGCCTATATACATAATCATGCCTTGATAATCTCATAATTATTCTCTTTTCTGTCAATTGCTTGACAGTAATTTGTTCACCCACCATAATACTTATGCTATCTTGAGAGAAGCCACTAGTGAACCCTATGGCCCCCGGGTCTATCTCTTATCATATAAGCTTTCAATTTACTTTTATTTGGATCTTTACTTTTCCAATCTATATCATAAAATCCCAAAAATATATTTATCTCATCATATTATCTGTATCAGATCTCACTTTTGCAAGTGGCCATGAAGGGATTGACAACCCCTTTATTGCATTGGTTGTGAGTTCTTGTTTGTTCGTGTAGGTGCGTGGGACTTTTGAGGAGCCTCCTACTGGATTGATACCTTGGTTCTCAAAAACTGAGGGAAATACTTACGCTACTATTGCTGCATCACCCTTTCCTCTTCAAGGAAAACCAACACAAGCTCAAGACATAGCAGCCACCTCATCATACTACATTTATATGGTGGACACACCCAAAGAAAAAATGGCGAGGATCAAAAGGAAGCAACGGAGGATAATCCTCTCGATAAGCAGCCAAAGCGCCGACGTTAGCGGCGCCGCTCTAAACCCCGCCATAGCAAAACAGCGATACCAGTACAAGAAAGAATAACACACCGGACGATGCCAAAGACAACAAAGACTGCGTAGATCCAGCGATGGAGCAGGACGAGCAAGGAGACGGCAAACACAGTTCGGGGCCGCCGTCCGATCACAGCGATGTAGAAGACAAACTTGTAAACCTGTATCAGGAGAGGAGAACAGTCCGGACGACGATGCACAAATCATCCCAGAAAAACACTTGGAACAAGAGCACCTCCACAAGAGACTTATTGCCACCGCGATGAGCTTGAAGAAACAGAAGCAATGACTTAAAGCCGCGCAGGATAAGCTCAACCATAGATGGAACGAAGTGCTCGGCACCGAGGAAAGATACGGCGGTGATCGCTAGACAAAGAGCTATCCAAAACGTAAGCTGCTGCCCGAATTCAATGATGAGGCTATCGTTCCCATTCAACCGAAAAACAATACGGCCGATCTGCCAGATTGACCACCTCGTGGCCGAGACAAAGCGGCTAACGCCGCCGCACACAAATTAGCACACGATCTACGTGAGCACCTGGACAAAAGAGCTGGTATAACCAGGTCCATCTATGGATCTAGGAAACGCGTTCCTATGCAGGATCACGGCCACCAAACCGACTATGCTGATCGACTACCACTTCGGGATCAAAGACAAACACGACGGCCGTCAGACCCATGCCGCGACACAGGCAAGTACAGGGGTGCCACACACCCCCTGTGCTTCACCGATGAGGTGCTGGATCATGAATTTCCACAGGGGTTTAAACCCGTAAACATCGAGGCATACGACGGAACGACAGACCCTGTGGTCTGGATTGAGGACTTTATTCTTCGCATCCACATGGCCTGCGGAGACGATCTCCATGCCATCAAATACCTGCCCCTCAAGTTGAAAGGACCAGGTCGACAATGGTTGAAAAGCCTCCCCGAAAATTCCATTGGAAGCTGGGAGGAACTCGAGGACGCTTTCAAGGTTAATTTTCAAGGGACCTATGTCCAACCTCCGGATGTAGACGATTTAACTCACATAACCCAACAACCCGGAGAGTCAACCCGTAAGCTTTGTAATAGATTTCTCACCAAGAAGAACTAAATTGTCGACAATCCGGATGCCGAAGCCCTAGCAGCTTTCAAACACAGTGTCCGGGACAAATGGCTTGCCAGACACATCGGCCAGGAAAAGCCAAGGACAATGGCAGCCCTAACAACTCTTATGACCCGCTTTTGCGTGGGCGAGGATAGTTGGTTAGCCCGCAGCAGCACCAACGATCCAGGCACATCCAAAATCAGGGATGGCAATGGAAAACCACGACGCAATAAAAACAAACATTGAAATAATGACGACATCCAAGACAGTACAATGGTAAATGCCGGATTCAGGGGATCTAGAACCGGTCAACGGAAAAAGCCATTTAAAGGCAGCAGAGTTGGTCCGTCCAGCCTAAATAAATTTCTAGACAGGTCCTGTCAGATTCATGGCACCCCCGAGAAACCTGTGAATCACACCAACAGAGAATGCTGGGTCTTCAAGCAGGCCGGCAAGCTAAACTCCGAACACAAAGGGAAGGAGCCGCTAAGTGAAGATGAGGACGAACCTCGCCAGCGGAACACTGGGGGACAGAAAAAATTTCCATCGGAGATCAAAATAGTGAACATGATTTATGCCACCCACATCCCAAAGAGGAAGCACAAACACGCACTCCGAGACGTATATGCTGTAGAGCCCGTCACCCCCAAATTCAACCCATGGTCGGCCAGCCCGATCACTTTCAATCGAAGGTATCACCCGACTAGTATCCGGCATGGGGGTTCGGCTGCCTTGGTGCTCGACCCAATAATCGACGGATACCATCTCACCCGAGTCCTCATGGACTGCGGCAGTAGTCTTAATCTGATATATCAGGACACTGTTCGCAAGATGGGGATAGACCCGTCAAGAATTAACCAAAGCAGGACTACCTTTAAAGGAGTAATACCAGGCGTAGAGGCCTGTTGCACGGGCTCTTTAACATTGGAGGTTGTATTCGGTTCCCCCGACAACTTTCATAGCGAAGAACTAATCTTTGACATTGTTCCGTTCCTAAGCGGCTATCATGCACTACTCGGAAGAACGGCCTTTGCTCATTTCAATGCAGTCCTGCATTATGCTTATCTCAAACACAAGATGCCCGGTCCACGTGGCGTTATCACAATCAGTAGAGACACAGAGCGTTCTCTTCGTGCGGAAGAATATGTGGCAGCTCTAGCAGTCGAATCACGGAACGGCCTTTCCAACCCGAGCAACTCATCGGTCTCCGAGGCCACGGACAGGGCTAGACGTGTTTGGCGCACACCTAGTTGTAGCAGCTCAGATAAACCTGAGATTGATTGATGGCTATGCCCCCATATGTGGTACAGGGGGCTGCCCGCATGTAAAAGGTCCATAGTTCGGCTTGACCCTATTTGCACTCAAGAGATTGAATTTTCACGGTTCATTAAGATAAATCGACTTCACGCACGGTCGCACCAGATTCTTTCACCTGGGTTTTTCTTTTTTTCAGATGACCATCGTGCTATAACCTTCAAAGATACGGCACAATGGAGACAAAGGCGCAGACGTGCAGCAGGGCCCCGTTCAAAGGTTTCTTTTTAGATTAAGACCCTGTGTAAACCTTTTTTCTTGTCTCTTGTTGTCTCACACCCTACTGGCACTTAGAATGACCAAGAGGGATACCAGTGTTATTGGCGAGCGTATGATTCGCCGTTCTAAAATAGACATTACAGATGTAGCAACCAGTGTGTTTTTCGAGATCTATGCTCTCACCACAGGCGCTCTTTCGTCATGCCGGATTCATGCACGTACCTTGAAATTCAGGGCTCATTATCGAGGGTTGTATTCAGCCCAGTATATGTTGTAAAGTCCGAATACCTTCAGGAGTGTTCGGCGTCGCGAGTTTGCCCTTATATGCATCAGATCCGAATCATGTCTTTGGTCAATAGTTGGGTTTGCCCGGCTCCCGTGTTTTGCTACCTTACGTTCCGCTCTATCGGCTAAGGTGGCACTGGGAGAACTACTGTGATTGTACCCTGGTTCATCCGGATGAGCACCTTAGTAGAGAAAGCCGAAAACTAACTATCATGATAAAGCGAGAGACTGGTCAACCACTCGATGAGTCAGCAGAATCTTCGCGATTCCTCTGCATTAAGGAAGGACCAGTTTTCAGGTCACGTATGTAAATGCACCGTATTTGGATAAACGCGGACATACCAGGGGCTATATAGTAGCCCCGTCGTCAAACTCCTATGGCTAAGTGAAAGTGTTAAAGCTACATAGTCTGATTGCCTCGTTAGCCGTGCTACCACCTCCTTAACGGACGAAGATGTTGGATCAAGTGTTACTACGTGCTTTTACCGAAGACCCCCGCGTTATATGCGAGGGGGCTGAAGCCGACGACTACAAACTTTCAGGTTCTATACATATATACATAAATGGCCGCACAGGAGGCACTAAAATACTTCACGGGCAAAGGTATAAATATAGCCTTTATTATAAAAAAGCATTGATTTTACAATCAGGATACACGTCATTTGAACATGATATTCTTTGAGCACTGAGCCTCTATTAAATAGGCACCTTCTAGGACTTCTTCAAAATAGTGCTCGGGCGAGTCCTAGCCCCCGGGTGGACCCCTGGTTTAAATATCGGTGGCCTCCATCCTCGCCCAGTATGTCTTAACACAGGCAAGGGCCATCCGGGCACCCTCTATGCACGCCGACCGCTTGACGGCGTCGATATGCGGCACATCACGAATAAATCGTTGCACCAAATCAAAATAACTATCCGGACATGGTTCCTCCAGCCATAGGCAATCCACGACAGCCTTCATGGCAAGCCCGGATAACCTATGGAGCCCGGCTCCTTTGGCTATTTGCTCGTTCAACAGTAGCGGACGCCTTGGGGCACTAAACTACGAGCAGACAATCTTTCCGTTTGATGATCTTCTTGATCTCGGAAATACTGTGTCGCATCGGCAACACACTTTGACAAATCCAAGTATGCGTCTGGAGAACTCCACATTTGATCAAGAGGGGCATAGTTCGGATCGCCAAATTTAGTTCGCAATAAAAAGGGCTTTCCAGCCACGATCTCACTATCTTGCTGGAGCTCCTCCTGAGCTGCTCTGATCTTAGAGATCGTTTCCTTCGCTGCCTGTAAGGCGTTTTCTAGGTCAACCGTTTTCGCTTGGTTTTCCCTTTCGAGAAGCTCATATCGGCTAGCGGCATTATGTAGCTCAAGAGCCATGTTCGGCTTTCAATTCATCAGTTGCCTTCTCGGCAGCCGCATTGCTTCTCCTGGCTTGCTCCTTGGCCTGGGCAAGCTCAGCCCGAAGGGTCTCCACAGCGGCAGCACCATCTGCAGTCAAAGCATATTATAAATCCCAGCTTCATGCTCTTATTAATATTCGCTGACCACCCAAATATACATACCTTATGCCTCGTCAAGCCACTTGTTCACAATAGTGATGTCTTCATCCGCCACATCCAGTTGCCGCTTTAGTTCGGCAAATTCGGCAGCCCGGGCAACTGCCGGGGCTGTAGCCACCTGTGTACAAAATTGGCAAAATCATTACCTGAGATTATTTCTATTTTCGATCCTCTGATCGCCCCGTTTTGGATGGCAACCAGAGTCTTAGGGGATACTATCCATACACAGCGCACCTTGCGTTTACGGTAGAACCAAAAAATATCACATTGCGTACCTCAAAGCCTCTAAGCAGGCTCGTAAAAGCTTCATTCAACCCGCTTTTTGTGGATGAAATCCTCCCGACCACCGTACCCATTAAGGTACGATGTGCCTCTAAGACAGGTGCTAGCCGCAGAAGACCCGTCAATGTGTCTGGCTGTATATCGGACAGTCCCGGGCTTTTTCTGTTGGTCTCTCTAGGAGCCGAACACCCCGGACCTCAGGCGGCCGAAGAGTTACCTTCTAGCCTTTGTGGATCAGGAGAGATCCTCCAGGACGACACTTCAGGGTCATTCGCCTCATGAGGCGGAGAAGTAGGCACTACAAAAAAATACACTTCCGTGATGATACGTGTTTGTCACAGTAGCTCGTGTTTTTTGTCATGCATGTACATCCATGACGATTTTATGACAGAATCAAGATAGTCATACCTGTGCTGTTGTAGAAGTGTTCCATGATATTACCAAAATTATCATCACGGAAGTGTCCACTTCCATGATGATAAATCGTGCGTCACAGAATTGCATTCGTCAAGGGTGACCGACACGTGGCATCCACCGTAACTGAACGGCGTTAAGCTATCGGGTCCGGTTTTGGATCCGATAACCCGTTAACAGCCCTGACCAATGGGGATTTTCCACGTGTAAAATCATCATTGGCTGGAGGAAACATGTGTCGGCTCACCGTTGGGATAGATGTCATCCACTCATTGGACCGAAGGCGCCTATGATACGGCGACATGTGGCACGGCCCAACAGAGGCCCATTCCTGTGAAAAGGCCGGCCCGTTTGACTTGGTCAAAAGGTGGCAGGCCGGCCCACGGAAAGCCTGTTAACGGCTTGTTCGCATATAGCCCATTTACAGCTCGCTAACCCAGGGCCTGTTATGACCTCTCCGAATTAGGCTTAGTAGCGTCATCTGGGCCGTCCAATATGATTCCAGCCTGTTTTAACTTCCGGCCCATGTGTGGCCCATGACTTCTTTCGGCCCATATGAGGCCCTTTGTAACTTTTGGCCCATTAACGGCCCGTGGTGAAACTGGCCTGTAATGAACAGTGTATCACTTTATACCCATTAACAACCCATTATTCCATTGGACCATTTCCAGCCCAAGTTATATTTCGGCCTTCTCAGGGCCCATTGATTCTTGAGCTCATTTGCAGCATTCGGTTACATACGGCCCCTTACTGTCATTTTCTGCTTGTGGGCCAAATTCAGCCCGTCGTTACAGTCGGTCCGTTTGCGGACCGTTAATACATTGGGCCGTTTTCATGTCAAAAAAACCCGTTGGGCTGTTTTCATAGAGTTATCAAATACGGCCTATTAATGGTCCGTTATGGTCCACGAATAGTACGGACCATGATTGGCAGAATGATGATACGCCCCGTAGATGGCCCACGGATCCTACGGCCCGTATGAGGCCCATGGATAGTACGGCCCGTAGAAGGCCCATGGATCATACGGCCCGTAGAAGGCCCATGGACCCTATGGCCCGTAGAAGGCCCATGAATCCTAAGGCCCGTATAGAAGGCCAATGGATCCTACGGCCCATATAGAAGGCCAATGGATCCTACGGCCGGAAGAAGGCCCATGGTGTCACGCCCAAGATGCGACCCTATCCTAAAGGAACTCGAAGGTCCCACCAAGGATAGAAGCGCATCTTGAAGACGCTTTTGCAAGGTGGATATCATTACATCAACATTACATAATAGTGGGGGTACATCCAATACATACAATGCCACAAGAATACAACAATACAACATACAAGAACAACATCCGACTACGGATGAATCATAAACATAAACTCAAACAATATCCACCCTGCTAGCCCAGGCTGCCGACCTGGAACCTATCCCCTGATCGAAGAAGAAGCAGAAGAAGAACTTCAAAACAAGTAAACATCGCTCTCGCGTCATGATCATCGCATAACCTGTACCTGCAACTGTTGTTGTAGTAATCTGTGAGCCACGAGGACTCAGCAATCCCATTACCATGGGTATCAAGACTAGCAAAGCTTAATGGGAAAGGAAGGGGTAAAGTGGTGAGGTTGCAGCAGCGACTAAGCATATATGGTGGCTCACATACGCAAAATGAGAGCGAGAAGAGAAACAAAGGAACGGTCGTGAACTAGCAATGATCAAGAGGTGATCCTGAACACCTACTTACGTCAATCATAACACAGAAACCGTGTTCACTTCCCGGACTCCGCCGAAAAGAGACCATCACGGCTACACACACAGTTGATGCGTTTTAAATTCGGATCTGGTGTCAAGTTATCTACAACCGGACATTAACAAATTCACATCTGCCACATAACCGCGGGCACGGCTCTCGAAAGTTTAAACTCTGCAGGGGTGTCCCAACTTAGCCCATGACAAGCTCTCGCGATCAACGAAGGAATAGACCTTCTCCCAGGAAGACCCGATCAGTCTCAGAATCCCGGTTTACAAGACATTTCGACAATGGTAAAACAAGACCAGCAAAGCCGCCCGATGCACCGATAATCCCGATAGGAGCTGCACATATCTCGTTCTCAGGGCAACACCGGATGAGACATCCTACGAGTAAAACCAGACCTCGAGTTTCCCCGAGGGGGCCCCGCAGTCTACTCGGTTCGGACCAGCACTTAGACAAGCACTGGCCCGGGGGGGCTAAAATAAATATGACCCTCGAGAGAGCGACTCCCAAGGGAAAAAGTAGGTGGTGGTGAGGCCAATGGTAAAACCAAGGTTGGGCCTTGCTGGACAAGTTTTATTCAAAGCGAACTGTCAGGGGGGTCCCATAAATCACCCGACCGCGTGAGGAACGCAAAATCCGGGAACATAACACCGGTATGACGGAAACTAGGGCGGCAAGAGTGGAACAAAACACCAGGCATAAGGCCGAGCCTTCCACCCTTTACCAAATATATAGATGCATTAATAATATAAGAGATATTGTGATATCCCAACATAAATCCTGTCCACCATGGAGAAATCTTCAACTTCACCTGCAGCTAGCAACGCTATAAGAGGGGTTGAGCAAAAGCAGTAACATAGACAAACAACGGTTTGCATAGGAAAGGTGTCAAAGGTTAGAGGTTCATGGCAATTTGGGAGGCTTGAAGAGCAAATGATAGGTAACGCAGCATAGCGATAGAACGAAGCAACTAGCATAGGAATGATAGTAGTGAGATCTAGGGTAGCGGTCATCTTGCCTGAAATCCCGCTAGGAAGAAGAACGAGTCCATGAAGAAGATGAAGCCACGAAGACGAACGCATCCTCATGATCGCAACGAAACGGGAACTATCGAGAAGAAGCGCACAACATGGTAAACACACCACACATGACAAGACATGATGCACAACAAGCATGATGCATGACAAAGCTAGATGAGGCTACTCATGGCAAGAGATGATGCAAACAAGAACAACACATCAAGGCAAGTTTAAATGAGGCCGGAAACAACATATAACAATTCCGGTAAGTCCTCATATGCAAATTTCGAAATGGGTTCAGAACTGAATAAACCTTATGTTCAAGTTGTTAAACAGCAAGTTAAGATGCACCAAGATGATCTACACGAAATTCTAGTCAAGTTACATATAAAGTTCATTAGATTCGGAGCTACGGCCTAGAAGATATGAGCAAAACAAGTTAAACATGGCATTGATGCAAAATGCATACAAACATCAGGCAAACACCTCAAAACAAGGATGCGACATGATAATGTGAAATTACATGCAATATCAAGCAAGTTTCATATAGAGCACACTCAAAACGTAGCAACGGTGCAACACACACACACTATACAAGTCATAACAACAATCTGTCCATAACAGCAACTAGGCATCTTGCAAGCATCAAAACAATAAGCTACAGCACCCCAACATGATAACAAAAGGCATGGGCATGAAGTACTGGTAAATCATAACAAAACATGAACACTGAGCTATCTCCAGAAATCACTAGAACATGCTCAAAAAGACATGGTAAGATTGCAAATAATAACAGTTTCAGACTTTGCAGAAAATAACATCAGGTTGCAATGTTCGGAGCTATCAAACAATATGTTACAGGAACTTATCATGGCAACCAAAGGCATGGCATGAATCTACTAATTGCATAGATCAAAAGTCCCTTACTGACCATGAGCCAAAAGGGCACGGAAAATATGATGGCACCCATGTAAACATGGCAAGTTATATTACAGATTCATACATGGCAGGAACAACAATAAGTAGGCATGTTGGTGAGCTTGAACCACTCACCACAGAGCAATACATGGCATGGCAAGGCAACCAACAGTAAGAAGGCATGTTTATGAATCTATACATGGCAATAGAAAGTTCATAGGGTGCATGGAACACTAGCAAAACACATGGGAACTAGTGAACTTAATGTTAACAGGCTGACAGCAACATTATTAAGCAACTTTGGAGCAAGATAACAACATGTTCCATGTTGGGGAACGTTGCAGAAAATTAAAATTTTTCCTACGGCTTCACCAAGATCCATCTATGAGTTCATCTAAGCAACGAGTCATGGGAGAGAGCTTGCATCTACATACCACTTGTAGATCGCGTGCGGAAGCTTGCAAGGTGATGATGGAGTCGTACACGAACGTGATTCAGATCACCGATGCCAAGTGCTGAACGGACAGCACCTCCGTGTTCAACACACGTACGGGACGAGCGACGTCTCCTCCTTCTTGATCCAGCAAGGGGGAAGGAGAGGTTGAGGAAGACAGCTCCACCGGCAGCACGACGGCGTGGTGATGGTGGAGAAGCAGTACTCCGACAGGGCTTCGCCGAGCACACAACGAAGGAGGAGAGGTGTTGGGGAGGGAGAAGGAGGCAACCAAAGGCCAAGGACTCAGGGTATGAAGTCCCTCCTCTCCCCCACTATATATAGGAGGGCCAAGGGGGGGGTGGCCGGCCCTAGGAGATCCAATCTCCTAGGGGGGCGGCGGCCAAGGGGGGTTTCCCTCCCCCCCAAGGCACCTAGGAGGTGCCTTCCCCTCCTAGGACTCTTGCCCCCTTGAACCCTAGGCGCATGGGCCTATGTGGGGCTGGTGCCCTTGGCCCATGCAGGCCAAGGCGCACCCCCTACAGCCCATGTGGCCCCCCGGGGCAGGTGGCCCCACCCGGTGGGCCCCCGGGACCCCTCCGGTGGTCCCGGTACAATACCGATAACCCCGAAACTTGTCCCGATGCCCGAAACAGGACTTCCCATATATGAATCTTTACCTCCGGACCATTCCGGAACTCCTCGTGACGTCCGGGATCTCATCCGGGACTCCGAACATCATTCGGTAGTCACATACTTGACTTCCTACTAACCCTAGCGTCACCGAACCTTAAGTGTGTAGACCCTACGGGTTCGGGAGACACGCAGACATGACCGAGACGACTCTCGGGCAATAACCAACAGCGGGGTCTGGATATCCATGTTGGCTCCCACATGCTCCTCGATGATTTCATCGGTTGAACCACGATGTCGAGGATTCGATCAAACCCTGTATACAATTCCCTTTGTCAATCGGTACGTTACTTGCCCGAGACTCGATCGTCGGTATCCCAATACCTTGTTCAGTCTCGTTACCCGGCAAGTCACTTTACTCGTACCGTAATGCATGATCCCGTGGCCAACACCTTGGTCACATTGAGCTCATTATGATGATGCATTACCGAGTGGGCCCAGAGATACCTCTCCGTTATACGGAGTGACAAATCCCAGTCTCGATCCGTGTCAACCCAACAGATACTTTCGGAGATACCTGTAATGCACCTTTATAGTCACCCAGTTACGTTGTGACGTTTGATACACCCAAGGCACTCCTACGGTAACCGGGAGTTACACGATCTCATGGTCGAAGGAATAGATACTTGACATTGGCAAAGCTTCTAGCAAACGAACTATACGATCTTTTATGCTATGCTTATGATTGGGTCTTGTCCATCACATCATTCTCCTAATGATGTGATCCCGTTATCAACGACATCCTATGTCCATAGTCAGGAAACCATGACTATCTATTGATCATAACGAGCTAGTCAACTAGAGGCTCACTAGGGACTCATTGGGTCTAAGTGTTCACACGTGTATTACGATTTCCGGATAATACAGTTATAGCATGAACAAAAGACAATTATCATGAACATTGAAATATAATAATCCTTTTATTATTGCCTCTAGGGCATATTTCCAACAGTCTCCCACTTGCACTAGAGTCACCAATCTAGTTACATTGTGATGAATCGAACACCCATAGAGTTCTGGTGTTGATCATGTTTTGCACGCGAGAGAGGTTTAGTCAACGGATCTGCGACATTCAGATCCGTGTGCACTTTGCAAATCTCTATGTCTCCATCTTGAACATTTTCACGGATGGAGTTGAAACGACGCTTGATGTGCCTGGTCTTCTTGTGAAACCTGGGCTCCTTGGCAAGGGCAATAGCTCCAGTGTTGTCACAGAAGAGTTTGATCGGCCCCGACGCATTGGGTATGACTCCTAGGTCGGTGATGAACTCCTTCATCCAAATCGCTTCATGCGCTGCCTCCGAGGCTGCCATGTACTCCGCTTCACATGTAGATCCCGCCACGACGCTCTGCTTGCAGCTGCACCAGCTTACTGCTCCACCATTCAACATATACACGTATCCGGTTTGTGACTTAGAGTCATCCAGATCTGAGTCGAAGCTAGCGTCGACGTAACCCTTTACGACGAGCTCTTCATCTCCTCGAGAAACATGTCCTTTGTCCTTTTCAGGTACTTCAGGATATTCTTGACCGCTGTCCAGTGTTCCTTGCCGGGGTTACTTTGGTATCTTGCAACCAAACTTACGGCAAGGTTTACATCGGGTCTGGTACACAGCATGGCATACATAATAGATCCTATGGCTGAAGCATAGGGGATGACACTCATCTCTTCTTTATCTTTTGCCGTGGTCGGTGACTGAGCCAAGCTCAATCTCACACCTTGTAACATAGGCAAGAACCCCTTCTTGGACTGATCCATTTTGAACCTCTTCAAAATCTTATCAAGGTATGTGCTTTGTGAAAGACCTATGAGGCGTCTCGATCTATCTCTATAGATCTTGATGCCTAATATATAAGCAGCTTCTCCAAGGTCCTTCATTGAAAAACACTTGTTCAAGTAGGCCTTAATGCTGTCCAGGAGTTTCGTATCATTTCCCATCAAGAGTATGTCATCTACATATAATAGGAGAAATGCTACAGAGCTCCCACTCACTTTCTTGTAAACGCAGGCTTCTCCATAAGTCTGCGTAAACCCAAACGCTTTGATCATCTCATCAAAGCGAATGTTCCAACTCCGAGATGCTTGCACCAGTCCATAAATGGATCGCTGGAGCTTGCATACTTTGTTAGCGTTCTGAGGAACGACAAAACCTTCCGGCTGCATCATATACAGCTCTTCCTTAAGATGTCCATTAAGGAATGCCGTTTTGACGTCCATCTGCCATATCTCATAATCATAGTATGCGGCAATTGCTAACATGATTCGGACGGACTTAAGCTTCGCCACGGGAGAGAATGTCTCGTCGTAGTCAATCCCTTGAACTTGTCGATAACCCTTAGCGACAAGTCGAGCTTTATAGATGGTAACATTACCATCCGCGTCCGTCTTCTTCTTAAAAATCCATTTATTTTCTATCGCTCGCCGATCATCGGGCAAGTCTGTCAAAGTCCATACTTTGTTTTCATACATGGATCCTATCTCGGATTTCATGGCCTCAAGCCATTTGTTGGTAATCCGGGCCCGCCATTGCTTCTTCATAGTTCGAAGGTTCATTGTTGTCCAGCAACATGATTTCCATGACAGGGTTGCCGTACCACTCTGGTGCAGAACGTGTCCTTGTGGACCTTCGAAATTCAGTAGCAACTAGATCTGAAGTACCTTGATCATCATCAACATTTTCCTCTTCAGTTGGTGTGGGCATTACAGGAATGGTTTCCTGCGCTGCACCACTTTCCCGTTCGAGAGGTAGTACTTCATCGAGTTCTACTTTCCTCCCACTTACTTCTTTCGAGAGAAACTCTTTCTCCAGAAAGCATCCGTTCTTGGCAACAAAGATCTTGCCTTCGGATCTTAAGTAGAAGGTATACCCGACAGTTTCCTTAGGGTATCCTATGAATACGCATTTTTCCGACTTGGGTTCGAGCTTTTCAGGTTGAAGTTTCTTGACATAAGCATCGCATCCCCAAACTTTTAGAAACGACAGCTTAGGTTTCTTCCCAAACCATAATTCATACGGTGTCGTCTCAACGGATTTAGACGGTGCCCTATTTAAAGTGAATGTAGCTGTCTCTAGAGCGTATCCCCAAAATGATAGCGGTAAATCGGTAAGAGACATCATAGACCGCACCATATCCAATAGAGTGCGATTACGACGTTCGGACACACCGTTTCGCTGAGGTGTTCCAGGCGGCGTGAGTTGTGAAACGATTCCACATTTTCTTAAGTGTGTACCAAATTCGTGACTTAAGTATTCGCCCCCACGATCTGATCGTAGGAACTTTATCTTACGGTCATGTTGATTCTCTACCTCACTCTGAAATTCCTTGAACTTTTCAAAGGTCTCAGACTTGTGTTTCATTAAGTAGACATACCCATATCTACTCAAGTCGTCAGTGAGAGTGAGAACATAACGATATCCTCCGCGAGCCTCAACGCTCATTGGACCGCACACATCGGTATGTATGATTTCCAACAAGTTGGTTGCTCGCTCCATTGTTCCGGAGAACGGAGTCTTGGTCATTTTGCCTAAGAGGCAAGGTTCGCATGTGTCAAATGATTCATAATCAAGAGACTCTAAAAGTCCATCAGCATGGAGCTTCTTCATGCGCTTGACACCAATGTGACCAAGGCGGCAGTGCCACAAGTATGTGGGACTATCGTTATCAACTTTACATCTTTTGGCATCCACACTATGAACATGTGTAATATTACGCTCGAGATTCATCAAGAATAAACCATTGACCATCGGAGCATGACCATAAAACATATCTCTCATATAAATCGAACAACCATTATTCTCAGACTTAAATGAGTAGCCATCTCGTATTAAACGAGATCCAGATACAATGTTCATGCTCAAACTTGGCACTAAATAACAATTATTGAGGTTTAAAACTAATCCCGTAGGTAAATGTAGAGGCAGCGTGCCGACGGCGATCACATCGACCCTGGAGCCATTCCCGACGCGCATCGTCACCTCGTCCTTCGCCAGTCTCCGTTTATTCCGCAGCTCCTGCTGTGAGTTACATATGTGAGCAACGGCACCGGTATCAAATACCCAGGAGTTACTTCGAGTACTGGTAAGGTACACATCAATTACATGTATATCAAATATACCTTTGGTGTTGCCGGCCTTCTTATCCGCTAAGTATTTGGGGCAGTTCCGCTTCCAGTGCCCCTTCCCCTTGCAATAAAAGCACTCAGTCTCAGGCTTGGGTCCATTCTTTGACTTCTTCCCGGCAACAGGCTTACCGGGCGCGGCAACATCTTTGCCGTCCTTCTTGAAGTTCTTCTTACCCTTGCCCTTCTTGAACTTAGTGGTCTTATTGACCATCAACACTTGATGTTCTTTCTTGATTTCAGCCTCTGCTGACTTCAGCATCGAGAACACTTCAGGAATGGTCTTTACCATCCCCTGCATGTTGTAGTTCATCACAAAGCTCTTGTAGCTTGGTGGGAGCGACTGGAGGATTCTGTCAATGACCGCCTCATCTGGGAGGTTAATGTTCAACTGGGTCATACGTGCGTGCAACCCAGACATCTTCAGGATGTGTTCACTGACAGAACTGTTCTCCTCCATCTTACAACTGTAGAACTTGTCGGAGACATCATATCTCTCGACCCGGGCATGAGCTTGGAAAACTAGTTTCAGCTCTTCGAACATCTCATATGCTCCGTGATGCTCAAAACGCTTTTGGAGCCCTGGTTCTAAGCTGTAAAGCATGCCGCACTGAACGAGGGAGTAATCATCAGCACGAGTTTGCCAAGCGTTCATAACGTCTTGGTTCTCTGGGACGGGAGCGGCACCTAGCGGTCCTTCTAGGACATATTGCTTCCTGGCAGCTATGAGGATGATCCTCAGGTTTCGGACCCAGTCCGTATAGTTGCTGCCATCATCTTTCAGCTTGGTTTTCTCTAGGAACGCGTTGAAGTTCATGTTGACATGAGCGTTGGCCATTGATCTACAATACATATTTGCAAAGGTTTTAGACTAAGTTCATGATAATAAAGTTCTTAATCAAAATTATGAACTCCCACTTAGATTAGACATCCCTCTAGTCATCTAAGTGTTACACGATCCGAGTCGACTAGCCCGCGTCCGATCATCACGTGAGACGGACTAGTCATCGTCGGTGAACATCTTTATGTTGATCGTATCTTCCATACGACTCGTGTTCGACCTTTCGGTCTCCGTGTTCCGAGGCCATGTCTGCACATGCTAGGCTCGTCAAGTTAACCCTAAGTGTTTTCGCTGTGTAAAACTGTCTTACACCCGTTGTATGTGAACGTAAGGATCCATCACACCCGATCATCACGTGGTGCTTAGAAACGACGAACTGTAGCAACGGTGCACAGTTAGGGGAGAACACTTCTTGAAATTTTGTAAGGGATCATCTTATTTACTACCGTCGTCCTAAGTAAACAAGATGCATAAACATAATAAACATCACATGCAATTATATGGTTGTGACATGATATGGCCAATATCATCAAGCTCCATTGATCTCCATCTTCGGGGCTCCATGATCATCTTGTCACCGGCTTGACACCATGATCTCCATCATCATGATCTCCATCATCGTGTCTTCATGAAGTTGTCACGCCAACGACTACTTCTACTTCTATGACTAACGCGTTTAGTAATGAAGTAAAGTAGTTTACATGGCGTTCTTCAATGACACGCAGGTCATACAAAAAAATAAAGACAACTCCTATGGCTCCTGCCGGTTGTCATACTCATCGACATGCAAGTCGTGAATCCTATTACAAGAACATGATCTCATACATCACAATTCAACATTCATCACAACTTCTGGCCATATCACATCACATGATCAATCGCTGCAAAAACAAGTTAGACGTTCTCTAGTTGTTGTTGCATCTTTTACGTGGCTGCGATTGGGTTCTAGCAAGAACGTTTTCTTACCTACGAATCACCACAACGTGATTTTGTCAACTTCTATTTACCCTTCATAAGGGCCTCGTTCATCGATTCCGCTCCAACTAAAGTGGGAGAGACAGACACCCGCCAGCCACCTTATGCAACTAGTGCATGTCAGTCGGTGGAACCGGTCTCACGTAAGCGTACGTGTAAGGTTGGTCCGGGCCGCTTCATCCCACAATACCGTTGAGCAAGAAAAGACTAGTAGAGGCAAGTAAGATGACAAGATCAACGCCCACAACAAATTGTGTTCTACTCGTGCATTAGAGAACTACGCATAGACCTAGCTCATGATGCCACTGTTGGGGAACGTTGCAGAAAATTAAAATTTTTCCTACGGCTTCACCAAGATCCATCTATGAGTTCATCTAAGCAACGAGTCATGGGAGAGAGCTTGCATCTACATACCACTTGTAGATCGCGTGCGGAAGCTTGCAAGGTGATGATGGAGTCGTACACGAACGTGATTCAGATCACCGATGCCAAGTGCTGAACGGACAGCACCTCCGTGTTCAACACACGTACGGGACGAGCGACGTCTCCTCCTTCTTGATCCAGCAAGGGGGAAGGAGAGGTTGAGGAAGACAGCTCCACCGGCAGCACGACGGCGTGGTGATGGTGGAGAAGCAGTACTCCGACAGGGCTTCGCCGAGCACACAACGAAGGAGGAGAGGTGTTGGGGAGGGAGAAGGAGGCAACCAAAGGCCAAGGACTCAGGGTATGAAGTCCCTCCTCTCCCCCACTATATATAGGAGGGCCAAGGGGGGGGTGGCCGGCCCTAGGAGATCCAATCTCCTAGGGGGGCGGCGGCCAAGGGGGGTTTCCCTCCCCCCCAAGGCACCTAGGAGGTGCCTTCCCCTCCTAGGACTCTTGCCCCCTTGAACCCTAGGCGCATGGGCCTATGTGGGGCTGGTGCCCTTGGCCCATGCAGGCCAAGGCGCACCCCCTACAGCCCATGTGGCCCCCCGGGGCAGGTGGCCCCACCCGGTGGGCCCCCGGGACCCCTCCGGTGGTCCCGGTACAATACCGATAACCCCGAAACTTGTCCCGATGCCCGAAACAGGACTTCCCATATATGAATCTTTACCTCCGGACCATTCCGGAACTCCTCGTGACGTCCGGGATCTCATCCGGGACTCCGAACATCATTCGGTAGTCACATACTTGACTTCCTACTAACCCTAGCGTCACCGAACCTTAAGTGTGTAGACCCTACGGGTTCGGGAGACACGCAGACATGACCGAGACGACTCTCGGGCAATAACCAACAGCGGGGTCTGGATATCCATGTTGGCTCCCACATGCTCCTCGATGATTTCATCGGTTGAACCACGATGTCGAGGATTCGATCAAACCCTGTATACAATTCCCTTTGTCAATCGGTACGTTACTTGCCCGAGACTCGATCGTCGGTATCCCAATACCTTGTTCAGTCTCGTTACCCGGCAAGTCACTTTACTCGTACCGTAATGCATGATCCCGTGGCCAACACCTTGGTCACATTGAGCTCATTATGATGATGCATTACCGAGTGGGCCCAGAGATACCTCTCCGTTATACGGAGTGACAAATCCCAGTCTCGATCCGTGTCAACCCAACAGATACTTTCGGAGATACCTGTAATGCACCTTTATAGTCACCCAGTTACGTTGTGACGTTTGATACACCCAAGGCACTCCTACGGTAACCGGGAGTTACACGATCTCATGGTCGAAGGAATAGATACTTGACATTGGCAAAGCTTCTAGCAAACGAACTATACGATCTTTTATGCTATGCTTATGATTGGGTCTTGTCCATCACATCATTCTCCTAATGATGTGATCCCGTTATCAACGACATCCTATGTCCATAGTCAGGAAACCATGACTATCTATTGATCATAACGAGCTAGTCAACTAGAGGCTCACTAGGGACTCATTGGGTCTAAGTGTTCACACGTGTATTACGATTTCCGGATAATACAGTTATAGCATGAACAAAAGACAATTATCATGAACATTGAAATATAATAATCCTTTTATTATTGCCTCTAGGGCATATTTCCAACATTCCAGCAGGCTATAATTGCAACCAAGGGCACGAATGGATAGAGCATGACATGTAGATCAAAACATGTTTATAGAGCATCTCCGTATTATGCATAGAACAACTAGTAGAAGCATGTTTACATAGCAACAAAATATAACAGAATCTGTCTAGCAAAACAGTAACAGCAAGTACCCTCCTTAACAAGCTTAATGCACTCACTACACAAGTCACAAAAATACATGGATGGCACCACTGGAAAGATGGCATGGCATAGATCAACATACATGTAGACATCAACCTCATAGGATGCACACATCAAACATGGCAAAAATGACAAAAGAGCATGTTATAACAGTTTCAGCAGATTAACATCAACATGCACTCTTCCAACAGCATTTCGGGCATCAAGATGAGCTCAAATGAAAATGATGCAATGGAATGAAATGAAGTACTCGTCGAGGCGAACAATTTGACATATTACACGCACGAAACGGAGCTACGGATGCAGAGATGTGATGCGATGAACATGGCATGTTAATGTCAAAAATATTACGGGACTTGGGGATTTTCGGGGTCAACCTCCAGTTTTGCACAGTTTTTGAGGTTCGCCGGAGTTCGCACGGAAATCGATGCACGGCCGGAGATGCTCGCCGGAGTTCGCGGGATCTCGCCGGAGAACGCGGGGAGGCGGCGCTGAAGCTGGATCCGGCTGGTCCTTCGCCGGATCCGGCGCGGCGGAGGCGTAGGGCGGCGCGGGGTCGACGGGGCAGGGCCGGCCGGGCACGGCGCGGGGCCTTGGCCGGCGGCGGCGGCGGCGGAGCACCATGGCGGCGGAGCGCCACGGCGGTAAGGAGGCGGGCGGCGGCCGCGGCCGGGGCGGCGGCGGCGGACGTGTCCGGCTCGGTCCGGACATGTCCGGCGGCGAAGAGGGAGCGGGGCTAGGGTTTGGGGGGATTTGACCACAAATTAGGAAGGGGAAGGCATATTTATAGGTAGAGGGAGCTAGGAGACTCCAAATGAGGAGCGGTTTTCGGCCACGCGATCGTGATTGAACGACCGAGAGCATGGAGGGGAGTTAGATGGGTTTTGGGCCACTTTGAAAGGGGTGTTGGGCTGCAAAGTGAAGGGGCCTTTGCGGTTACCCGGTTAACCGTTGGAGTATCAAACGACCTCCAAATGGCACGAAACATGACAGGCGGTCTACCGGTGCTATACCAAGGCCGCTTGGCAAACCTCGGGCCATTCTGAGAAAGTTTTACACCCGCACATGAAAAGAGACAAGAAGGGGACGCCGGGTGAGATAGGAGCCCGGATTGCAAAACGGACAACGGGGAAAATGCTCGGATGCATGAGACGAACATGTGTGCAACATGAGATGCACATGATGACATGATATGAAATGCAGATGATGACATGGCAAAGTGCAACACACAAGCAAATGACATGGCAACAACGGCGAATAACTGGCAGACACCTGGCGCATCGGATCCGGGGCGTTACACATGGATCATACGGCCTACAGGAGGCCCATGGTTACAACAGTCCGTGTGTTGCCATGATTATTTTGGCCTAGTAGTTGGGATAGGTCTTCGGCCGGTGGACTTGTACTTTTTGCTGGAGTGGGATTTTTATGTGGTACGACTGGTGCTATGGCAAATGAAATCGATATACCTTTTGCTGGAGTGCAGGTCCTGTGTGGTGGGGATAGTGGTGTGGCCAGTGAAGTATGGGTACAGTCTGTTGGAGTCGGTCCTATGTTTTGTGTCACTGGTTGTACAGCCAATATAAGTGGGGCGTTGTCTGATTTCTTCGGCACCACCACGTTTTTCAAGGACATTGTTGGTGCTCCTTCAGGTTCGGCAATCACCCTCTTCCTTTTTGATGTCTGATCACAAGAACAACATTTGAGTGGAAAAACATGGTATGACGACAGATGGAATATGTATTGATAATGGATGGGCATGGCATCTCGAGTTATATGATGAGTAAACTAAGCAGATGGTGGTGCAACAAAGTAGAAGAAATGCAAGACAACATATGCAAGATACGCGCAATCAATAAGACCTTGCCAAATTAGAACAGGCACTTTGATGGGTGAACAGGACAGGCCATCTGCCTTTGACTCCTCGAGGTTAGAATAGTCATTAGGATGATATTCTGAACAAGAATCAACAGGTGGGGAGCGTACGAGTTTCATTGCTTCCAGAATGGCACTCAATGCCTTGGTGCCAATTTTGTAAGTCATTGCAGTGTTCCACAATATTCTTCTGATGCGCGGATTCTGATATTCACTGCAATTGCGTATAATATCTGAGAACCATGAAAACATAAATAGTTGTGAGATTATCTTTGTAATGCAGATGATATTCTAATATAGGGGCACCCCTATAAATACTTATGTTCTATCACTGGATTCTGATGAGAGAGCTCATGTGTGCTGTAATATCGTGCATGCATTTATATAATCTGGCACAAGTACACAAACAAATAGGCTCCAGAAGTAAGGATAGCTAGCAGATGATAGGTTCATAATATACTGTATAGAGAGTTTATTGCCAAACCATGATAACAAGAGCACATAGCAACTAGGCAGATCATAGTGTACATAACAGGGGTACACCATAACCACGATATATAAATCGGGAAAGTGGAACTGGCTTGAAAATACGGTGTTGTATTGCCGCTAGTAATTGAAAGCCTATCGATCACGTACATGGCAGCACTATCGAACAAGGTAAAGAAGAGCAAGCAGATTTTGGATAATAAAATGTTGGTTGCGTAGTGCCCACACATGATGAACCAGAGCGCATTAGGAATGAAACTCCCAGCTATCTCTCGACCATTTCAGGCGGTTGGATGAAGATCCTACGTCTCCTAACCCTTCTTCTTCCTCGTCTCTGATTCTTCCCATACAGAACACCGCACGGGCCGCCGGCCGGACCATCGGCCCCCACTGCCTGTGTTCCTCCGCCACCCCCACCCCCCACCCGCGTCGAGTTTTCTTCGTTTGGCGAGGCCCCACAACCACCCGAGCCCCTTGGATCGCACTGGCGAACTCCGGCGAGCTCTAAAATATCGAATGACCCAATTTTGAAATTTAGTATACTATGATTTAACTAGTGTGGAATATAAAAGGGGAAAACCATAAGCATTGGGAGTATAGTGTTGAGCGTGCCATGGCGGATCTGAAGGTGCAAACTGGACAAAGGCAACTTCACAACCAAGACAAGAGATCAGAGTAAAGCAGTGGCGATCTATTTTCTTGCTGCGATAAATAAGTTGAGCAGATACGAAAGTGTACCGCCTCTAGTGCGGCGTCGTGTACGCATCTGCTAAGAATTCGACGGTGCTGCGGTAGCGATGGCTGTCGGCGGCGTGGAAGCAGATCTAGGAGGGTAGACGGTGGCGGCGGGGGCGGTGGACGAGACGGTCTTAGGAGCGGCGCCGGCAAGGTGGACGATGGCGGGGATGAAGCGAGAGGACAGGATGCAAGGATCCCGGTCCGAAGGCGTGGATGAGAGAGGTCGATCTCTTGTAATGGACGGCGACGTCGGGGTATCAGCTCCGGCATGGTGGAGGAGGATGGCAGTGGATGGCGTGGCGGACGGCGGCGGACGGAGGAGGGTGGGGTGGAGAGGGTGTTTTGGCGCCCACAGAGTACGAATGGGGAAAAGGGAGACAGAGAGGAAGGGGGGAACCATGTATTCAGGGTGCGCTTGTCTCAAATGCAAGGAAATTTACAAACTTAGCCCCCGTTTCAAATTTCTACTACATCACAACAACATTAGTCGGTTGGGGATAGGATGGTAATCTCGCATACACCGAATATTTGCCGACGACTGTCGTGGGGAACGAGCACCTATGGGGCAGGGCCCCTTTCGGTCTGGCAAGGGGGCGGAGGGCACACGAAGAGCAGATCGAGGCGAAGCACGCGAGGGATTTTACCCAGCTTCGGAGCTCTCCGGAGAGATAAAACTCCTACTGCTTCTTTGTGTTTCTATTTTTGTTCTTGCTTGAGAGTGTGGGTCGCTTGTAGTTTCGAATGAGTCGAACCCCCTCTACGTGCGCATGGGCCTCCTTTTTATAGTTTAAAGGGGTTACTGACAGGTGGCAGCATAGAGAGAGGGGTAAAAAAAGGTAAAAACGGGGGTTGGTACAACCGCTACCAACAGTGCCCCTACCTAACTCTGACGGCAGGGGACAAGGGCATTTAATGCCCGTCCGGTCGCCCAAACAGTGCAAGAGAAGCGACCGTTAAGGGCGCCACTGATCGCCACGATGGCCTTCTAGTCATCTTCACTTGTCACCTCGCATCGCTTGGCTGCACAGCTACCCGCCACGTGCACCAGGAGCGACCTTGCGGCGACACGTCGTCGGATGCGCTGGAGCGTGGGTGCAGAGTGGTAGCCTCGCCGCGGCAAGCGCCTTGCCGCGGTCGTTGTCTTGCCGCACCCGATAACTTGTTGCTCGTCGGGTCTTGCCGGGATGCGCGGCGCATCGCGGCAAGTTCTTCATAGTGCCTTGGTTGGCCTTCCCAGCAAGCTCCTCTTGCCAGGGCCTCGTCTTCTTAGTTAAAATACTTTGTTCTTGAATGGCATCAACATGAGCTACGGAGGATCTTGGCGGACGCCCGGCAAGCCTTGCCGCGGGACACTGCGACTGCCCGTGCACAAGTTCGGGATACTAAGGTACCCCTACTTTAGTACACCGACAGGAGCCCCCGGGCCTGGGCCATACACGGTGCCGAGCGCTGTTGGGCCAGGCCCAAAACAGGGCACGGGCACACGCGGCCTGGGTCCACACTAAATCCGACTCCGTACCCACCGCGCCCTCTTGTAATGGCACGCGTCAAACGCGGCGTCGTGGGAGAGATCATGGGCAATTCTTTAATCAGGAAAGGCATAACGTCCGCCCCCCTGTTTATAAGCAGGGGAAACAGGGCCGTTCCCCCACCTTCGCCACTTGCAGTTCCTTCCTCAGAAAGCTCCGCCGCTCCCCTCCGCTTCCCAAGCTGAAAGAGAGCAGCGCTCCGCCGCCCGTCGCCGCCGCCGTCGTCGCCGCCGCCGCCAACCTCCTCCACTGCTCCCGCCCTGGCTCTGAAGACCGGGAAGAGCGTGAAGTCGGCCGAGGCGCTGCGGCTGGAGGCGCTGCGCAAGGAGCGAGCACTTTTCACCCCCGAGCTCACCCCGAAGGCACTGCGGGAGCAGTTCTATCTCTTCTGGTCGACGGAGACGCGGGCGCATCCGCGCACGCAGGTGCTCTCCGCCGAAGCTTCCACTTCGAAGTGGTGCCCAAAAGGGTACTATTTCTTTCCGGTGTTCTTCTATTGTGGGCTCCGCCCACCTTTTTCTGATTTCCTCTGCGACATCATGAATACCTACGGGTTTCATCTTCTTGATTTCACCCCCAACGCCGTTCTGACAATGGCGGTTTTCGCACACCTCTGCGAGAACTTCGTTGGCATCCACCCAAATGTTGCTCTTCTTCGCCACTATGTCACCCCCCGAGCCGAGAAAGGAGAGCCATTGGCTGGCGGAATTGCCTGGACCTCACGAATCGGCATGAAGGAGGTGTATCTGGCGGGCGAGCTCCGCAGCAAGTGGGACGAGTGGAGGGCGGAGTGGTGCTGGATCGTTGACGCCAATCCGCAGCCATTCACCAACCTGCGCCAGACCCGGGTAGTGCGCAGCGGCGACTGGAGCGCTCTGTCGCCGGACGACGCCAGGCTGAAGATTGCCACCACCCGAATCCTCTGGCTCAGGCTTGCCGGGCTCACAGCAGGGGCAGTTGGTGCGGATTTCCTTCGCCGTCGCATCGCCCCTCTGCAGAAGAGGGGGAGGCCCGCCTGGCTGTTTGGCGGCCCGGCGGATATCATGAGGCTGCGTCCAGGCCTCAACTTCAACTTCATAGTTCTGGAGCTTGACGGGATGCTGAAGGAGCTGTGCAAGCATGACGCCAACCATCCAGAGTGGTTCAGGCTGCCGCAGGGCATCATCCCATTGTGCAACAACTCCCAGCGTGATCGCATCTGCGCAATGATGCCAGAGTGCGACTCGCACGGGATAAGCCCAACTTGGATGGAGCCCGCCGACGACGTCGTGCGGCAATTCTTCGATGGCTTGACGGAGGTAGCAGCCAATGCCGACGAGCAGAGGCTCCTCACCCGCGACACCACCGAGGACGAGATGCGGTACATCGCCACCAGGGCCGAAGAGGCGGCGGCAGCCGCCGCCGCGGGCGAGTTTGGCTTCACGTTGGAGGAGGCAGAGGCGGCCGAGGCGGCAAGCCTTGCCGACCGGGAGGACCTTGCCGGAGGGGTCGTTGGTGAGGGGGAGCCCGAGGCCGAAGCGAGCGAGCCCGCCGAGGGCCCGAGCAACCAGCCGTCCTCGAGCAGCTTGCCGCAGGCGGAGCCCCCAACGCAGCCCCAATTCCAACCAAGAAGGCGCCTCCGTCGAGTTGGAGACACAGCAAAGCGGCAAGTAGGCCAACAGCCGCAGCGTCGTGGGACGCGCTCCACCGCGGCAAGTACCGTTGCCGTGGGAGCGTCTCAGGCCGTGCCGGCAACTGAGGCGGGGTCTTCCCGGGCTGCCACGCCCGATCCTGCCGCAGCTCCCGGCAAACGTCCAAGGGAGCCTACTCCTCCGCCTCGCCGCGCAGAAAGGGTACCATATTTCGACCTCTCTGCGCTGAGCTCTGACGAGGAGGAAGAAGAGGAGGAGGGGTAGGGCTTTCCTCTCACTATACTTGTTTTTCTTTGATCTTTGTTGTTGCTTGTCTTGTATCTGATTTGCTTCCCTTTGAATCCCTGTCCCATTTCAGGATTCTGGCCGAGAGAGCGGCGAAGAGGGCCAAGATTCCTGTGGTTGTCATCGAGGACGATCCTGCTGTGATGGCAGAAGACACGTTCGAGACCACCTTGACGGACCCGATTCCTTCTCCTCGCAGCAGCCCCCAGCACAGCCCCCAGCATAAGTGTTTGGTTCACTTCCTATTGTGGGGCGCGCATGGGTGTTCTTCTTTTGCTGACATCTTGATTGTTGATTTGCTCGTGTAGGAGCACAGCAAGCCCATCAGGAGGAACCAGAAGCCGGTCCAGATGTGCTGTCTACTTCAACTACGCCGCCAAGGGGCGATTTTCCCACAAGGGAGCGCTCTCCGGCAAGAGAGCGGCCCCCGGCAAGGGGCAGTTCCCCGGCGAGGGGCGGGACCAGCGAGCTTTTAGTGGTGGAGCCCACGGTCACAGAGCCCAGCACAGGTAACCCTCCTTGTCAGAAATTTTCCCTTGGGCGTCTCTTCTTCTGATCTTCTTTTTGGATCTTTGCTTGACTTTTTCTTCCTCTTCCTGTCTTCTGGTCCCCCTCTCACAGATCCGATGGAGACTGAGGCCACCGGTGAGGAAGGCGCACGCGGCAATACTGAAGATGCCGCCGCGGACGAGGAAGAGGCCGGCGCTGATGAACCCACCGACGAAGAAGCCGCCAAGGCTACTGGCGCAGGAGATGGCGAGGGGTCCGGCAATCGTACTGGCGACCCTGAGGGTGCAGGAGCGCAGGGCGCTACACCGACTGCCGACCCCTCCGCCGCTGATGCAGCGCCGGGCTCTGAGGAGCCCCAGTCGGGCGTCTACTTGAAGGCCGGCGAGGGCGTATACATCAAGCTTCCCTGGGCGTCGAGCTCCAGGGCGCCGGTTGAAGGAGAAGAGTTTGACGGAGAAGTACTCGCCTCTGCTGGGCTGGCAGTGGTTGACGCGCCCAGCAGCAGCAGTCGCGAGTCCGAGGAGGAGCAGTTGCTCCGGAAGTTGGTGTCACTCTACCGCGCCCGTCAAGCGAAGCTTGAGTCCCGGGAAGCGCTTGTCGCGCGGGCGGGAGTTGACATAGAAAAGCATGCGGAGGAGCTCAAAAGCCACAACCAGGAGGCCCTCCGATCCATTGCGGAGGAAAGGGAGCAACTTGACGAGGCGAAGAAGGCGTTCATCCTAGAAAAGGCTGAAGCCGAGGAGTAGCAGAGGCTCGCCGCCGAGGAGCTGTCCAGGCGGGAAGGTGAACTGACACAGAAAAAGGTTAATCTGGACAGCCATGAGGAGGAGCTCGAGGCCCGGGAGCAGTCACTTGGCGGGGCACTCAAGGAGGCGAAGGATGCCGCCGCGGCTGCTGAGGCCGCCAAGAAGGAGTTAGAGGTGAAGGTGATGCAGCTGGAGGCAGACATGAAAGGGAAGAATGAAGAGCTTGCCGCACTCCAGCGCGAACGCGAGAAGGATGCACTTGCCCATGGTGATCTGCAAGATCAACTCGCCGAGAAGATCAAGGAACTAAACGCCGCCAAGGACTCGAGCGCTGATCTGAAGCTGAAGCTAGCCACCTTGACGGAGACGCTGGATGCCGCCAAGAGGCGAGAGGATGACTTGAAGAAAGAGGTCAAGGGCAACGAAGAACTGCTGACGAGGGCTGCCGAGACTCAGAACACCTTCAAGGCCACGGTGGAGCTCTGGACGGAGGACCTCGTCAACATCGCTGCATCCATCGACGAGGAGCTGGCGGAACTGGACTTGGCGGGCTTCGGGTACTCCACTGACGAAAATCTCCCGCCCAGCGCCAAGCTTACTTTTTTCTTCAAGGGCGTGGTGACGGCCCTCCAGCAACTCCGGGAAAGGATCCCGAAGAAGCTGGCGGACGAGTCGCGCGCAATCTGCGCCAAGGTCTTGGAGAAGGTGTTGGTGAAGATACTCTTCCGCAACCCGGGCCTCGACCTCACCCGCGTCCTCAAGAAGCTGCCGGCGGGTGCCGATCTTGAAGAACTCAAAGCCATTGTCGCACCCATCGTGGACAAGGTGAATGAGGTCAAGAGGGTTGACGGCGAGCGCGTGGATTAGACCATCTTTCTTCTCCTTTCCTTGTCGCTGTTTATCTAAGTCATGAGAACAATTTAGTCAGTGCTGCAACAAGTTACTTTTGTAATGTAACTTTATTTTGGGCAATGCTTGCTATGCTATCTCCTTTACTTGGTCCTTTCTTTGTATGTTTTTACCCTACGCTTTTAGGGAACTTGCCGACACGGGCACGCTTGCTGCGAGTGCTGAGTGCGGAACATCAGCAGCTTGCTGACGGTGCCAGAGCACGCTTGCCGCGTGTGCTGAGTGCGGAACATCAGCAGCTCGCTGGCGGTGCCGGCTCTGGCAAGAAACCTTGCCGCAACTAGTTGCAGCACACTTAAGTTGTTGAGCGGACTCGAAACAAAGTAAGGGCGCAACTAGCTACGAGGAGGTTCCTCCGCGCACAGGTTTTCCATACAAAGCACAGTCGTTCAAGGAGGATAGCTTAAAATTTTAAGAACTGATCATGCTCAAACTTTGGCAACTTAGCTTTCTTTTTTTTGTCTGTGTCCCGTCAAGGCCATACTTCTTTGAACGACGTCGGTCCACACCTTTATCCTCTCCTCCCCCCCCCCCCCCGTGAACTTGTGGGCGAAGGAACCTTCTTTTTGAGAAAAAAGAAAGAAGAGAAAATAAAGATATGGAGCCTTATGGCTCGTTATTGCTTACCGGAGGCGAGTGCTGCACAAAGTGTCAGATAATACATGCATAAAAGAAAAAGGCATGAAATTTGACAACATGTGCTGAGCACATAAACTTTATGCACGGGATATGCGCCCGACTTTGTACAAAGGGTTACATGCAACAGCGGCAAGGCTTGTACAAAAGGTGGTTGCCGGAACCTGCCTTATGGGTAAAACTTACGGAGATGCTCTATGTTCCAGGAGTTGCTCACCGGAAAGCCATCTTCGGTCTCAAGGCAGACAGCGCCAGGCCTAGTGACTCGTTTCACCCGATAAGGGCCTTCCCACTTCGGCGTCAACTTGTTGGAATTCTTGGCGGATTGAACGCGCCGAAGAACAAGGTTGCCTACCTCGAAGCTTCTGGCATTAACTTTGCGGCTGTGGTAGCGGCGCAAAGCTTGCAGGTAGCGAGCAGCTCGTACAGCAGCCTGAAGACGATCTTCCTCGAGGAGCAGCGCGTCACCTTGCCGCAGCTGCTCTTGCTCAAGCTCATCATAAGCGTGCACTCGAGGCGATCCGTATATGAGTTCTGTGGGGAGAACTGCTTCTGCTCCATATACTAGAGCAAAAGGTGTCTGACCAGTAGCTCGATATGGTGTCGTTTTGATTGACCAAAGAACCACCGGCAGCTCCTCGATCCAATTTCTTCCGCACTTGTGCAACCTGTCGAAAGTTCTGGTCTTGGGCCCGCGTAGCACTTCAGCATTTGCCCTCTCCGCTTGACCGTTGCTTCTCGGGTGAGCAACAGAAGCGAAGCAGATCTTGGCGCCAAGATCTTGGACGTACTGCATGAAGGTGCGGCTCGTGAATTGTGTGCCATTGTCGGTGATGATCCTGTTAGGGACTCCGAAACGGCAAACAATTGACCTGAAGAACTTGACTGCTGACTGTGCTGTCACCTTCCTCACTGCTTCCACTTCAGGCCACTTTGTGAACTTGTCGATTGCAACGTACAAGTACTCAAAGCCCCCGACAGCTTGGGGAAAGGGGCCGAGGATGTCGAGCCCCCAGACCGAAAATGGCCAGGATAAAGGGATTGTTTGGAGAGCTTGAGCTGGTTGATGTATCTGCTTGGAGTGGAACTGGCACGCTTCACACTTGGTTACTTGTGCAGTTACATCCTGGAGGGCTGTCGGCCAAAAGAAACCTTGCCGGAAAGCTTTGCCGGCAAGTGCTCTTGCGCCAATGTGGTGACCACATATGCCTCCATGTATCTCCGCTAACAGCTCCTGTCCATCTTCCTGGGAAATGCACTTCAATTTCACTCCGTTGAATCTTCTTCTGTACAGTATGTCGTCGACAAACTGGTACATACTTGATTGCCGGGCTACTCTCTCCGCTTCTTCTTGCTCTTCGGGAAGTTCTCCTGTTTGAAGGAAATGGACAATCTGTTGTGCCCATGCCGGAGCTTGTGGCTCAACGACAAGGACTAGAGGCGCAACTGCTACTGCAGGAACATCTGCTTCCATGGCAAGAATCTGTGATTCAGCCGGAGTGTGATGCTCCCCGGCAAGCGTGTCGGGACACAGCTTGTCGGGAGCGTCTGCTTCAATGAAACAAGCCCTAGGGCTTGTCGGAGATGACTGCTCCTCAGCGCTTTTTGTGTTGATCTTGGGGACCTTCTTGACGGCGGTTTCGGGGAGCTCTGCCGGAAAGTAGTCGCCAGTAACCAACTTCCTCTTCTTGCTCTGTCCATTTGATGGTGTCACAGATGGTTGAGTTAGCTTAAGCACAAAAATCCCTGGTTCCACAGGTAACTTGAGTGCGGCGCACTTTGACAGGCCGTCTGCAATGTCATTTTGAGCTCTTGGAACATGTTCCATTTGCAGGCCGTCAAAATGCTCTTCCAACTTCCTCACTTCATCAATGTAGGCTTCCATCAACGGACTCTGATAATCTTTGTTTACTTGACGGACGACCAGCTGTGAGTCACCCCGGACAATAAGCTTCTTGATCCCAAGGTCTGTCGCGATCCTGAGTCCGGCAAGCAAGCCTTCATACTCCGCAGTATTGTTTGTTGCTTGCTCCTTGGGAAAGTGCATCTGGACCACGTACTTGAGGTGCTCTCCGGTGGGCACGACGAGTAGTACGCCCACACCGGCGCCTTGCAGCGAGAAGGCACCATCAAAGTACATGATCCATTCTTTGTTCACTTCCTTGACGGGGATGCTCCTCTCCGGAGTTTCTTCATCAGGTGTTGGCATCCATTCTGCTATGAATTCTGCCAATGCTCGGCTCTGGATAGTTGAAATGCTCTCAAACTTGAGGCCAAAGCTTGACAATTCCAGCGCCCACTCGACAATCCTGCCTGTTGCTTCTGGATTCTGCAATATCCTCTTCAACGGAAAGCAAGTGACAACTGTGATTTTGTGTGCTTGAAAGTAATGGCGCAGCTTCCTCGAGGCCATGAGAAGGCCGAAAAGCAATTTTTGCACACCAGAGTACCTTGATCTAGCCCCCTGCAGAAGGGAATTGACAAAGTAAACTGGGCGCTGCACCATCTTCTTCTGTTTCTCTTCTTGTGGCTGCGCAGATCTATCCTTGTCGGAACCAGAACTTGTCGGGAAAGTCCCCTGCTTGTCGCTGGACTCGCTTGCCGTGGTCGCTGGCTCATCATCCGCCTCCCTCTCCGCTACTAACGCAGCACTAACCACTTGATTGGTTGCCGCCAGATATAGCAGCAACTTCTCTTGTGGCTTAGGTGGGACAAGTATTGGAGTGGAGGATAGGTATCTCTTCAAGTTCTGCAGCGCGGCCTCCGCTTCCGGAGTCCATTTCATTGGACCTGCCTTTTTCAAAATTTTGAAGAATGGCAGGGCGCGCTCGGCAGACTTAGAGATGAACCTACTGAGAGCAGCAACGCAGCCGGCAAGCCTTCGCACATCCTTGACGCACTTCAGTGCTTCGATCTGTTCAATGGCTTCGATCTTGTCGGGATTGGCTTCAATCCCCCGCTGGGACACAAAGAATCCGAGAAGCTTGCCGGAAGGAACTCCAAACACGCACTTCTCGGGATTCAACTTGAGATTGATCTTGCGCAGATTTGCAAAAGTCTCATCCAGATCTTGGATCAAAGTTTCTTTGTCCTTGCTCTTGACCACTATGTCATCCATGTAAGCTTCTACGTTTCTGTGCAGCTGTGGCTCAAAAGCATGACTGACTACTCTTGCAAATGTTGAACCAGCATTCTTTAGTCCGAAAGGCATCCGTACAAAGCAGTACGTGCCACATGGAGTAATGAATGCGGTTTTCTCTTCATCCTCTTCCGCCATGAAGATCTGATGATATCCTGAGTATGCATCAAGGAATGAAAGCAGATCACATCCTGCCGTGGAGTCGACAATCTGGTCAATGCGCGGCAAGGGAAATGGATCCTTGGGACAAGCTTTATTAACATCAGTGAAGTCAATACAAAGCCTCCACTTCCCGTTCGCTTTGCGCACGACTACTGGATTGGCTAACCACGTAGGATGGAGTATTCCTCGGACCAAGCCTGCTACTTCCAACTTCTTGATTTCCTCTGCAATGAACTCTTGGCGTTCTACTGCTTGTTTTCTGACTCTCTACTTGACGGGCCGCGCGTGAGGGCAGACGGCAAGGTGGTGCTCAATTACTTTCCTGGAACACCGGGGATGTCAGATGGTTGCCATGCAAATACATCGACATTCGCCCGCAGGAAAGCAACGAGCGCGCTTTCCTATTTAGGGTCAAGCGTGGCACTAATGGTGAAGGTACCACCAGTGCCGTCCTCCTTGGCGGCCACTTTCTTGGTCTGTGTTGAAGCTGTCTTTGCCTTCTTGCACTTGCCGGTGGAGCTCGATGGTGCGTCCTCGACGGTAGCGCAGCACTCCGAAGAGGTGCGCTTGCCGGAGTGGGCATCAGAGCTACTCTTGCCGGACTTGGTCTTCTTCTTCCCCCCGGGAGCTTCAGCGGCAAGTGGTTTGCGTTCCGCTGCGGCTGCTGCTTCCCGGTAGATTTTGTCGGTACAGATAAGTGCATCTTTCTTGTCGCCATGGACAGAAATGACACTTATCGGACCAGGCATCTTGAGCATGTTGTAGGTGTAATGATAGGCTGCCATGAACTTGGCAAGCGCTAGACGACCAAGTATCCCATTGTAGGGCAATGGAAAATTAGCAACGTCGAATGTGACTCTCTCTGTCCTGAAGTTCAGCTCACTGCCAAACGTTACTGGCAGCGTGATCTTCCCCTTCGGCTTGCTCCTTCCCGGGTTGATTCCTTGAAAGGTGCCGGTCTCTTCGAGCTCGCTGTCGGGGATCTGGAGCTTCTTGAGTACCGCGGAAGTGATCAAATTCAGGCCGGCCCCGCCGTCAACCAGCATCTTCGTGACCTTGAGGTTGCGGATTGTTGGCGAAACCAACATCGGCAAGCACCCGACCGCAGTTATGCGGTCAGGGTGATCCTCAACGTCGAAGATGATGGGCGTGCTGGACCACTTCAGGGGCTTGCGCGACTCAACGGACGGTTCTGCTGCGCTCACTTCCCGCATCCACAGTTTGAGTTGGCGGTGCGAGGTGTGCAGAGAGGCACCGCCGTCAACGCACAAAACGTTTGTTGCCTTCTGAAACTCCTGCTCATCGGCCTCATCTTCCTCCATCTCATCATCTTCATCTTCGTCTTCGTCTTTGTCACGGCCGCGGGGAGGCCTGTCTCCTTGCCGCTGCTTGGCCTTGCCGCGGCGCCCTCCCCGGGCGGGGCGCTTCTTGCCGGATCCTCCACCACCTTCTTGGGCCTTCTCCTTGTCACGACGCTCGTATTCAGCTTTCTGTAGCTCAACGAGCTGCTCAACCTTCTTGCAGGCCTGGAGGTCATGGCCCTTGGTGCGGTGGATCTTGTAGTACTGCTTGCCGGAGCCGTCCTGCTTGTCGGCGGCCACCACAGCCTCACCGGAGTCACCAGCTTTGGCCTTCTCGGTGCCACCTCCGTTGCCGGACTGCTCGACAACTAGCACATCCTTAGCCTTCCTCTTTCTGTTATTCCGCCTCTGGTTCTTCTTTACCGGGGCGGCGTCCTCACTGTCAGATCCTTCTGCTCCTGTGTTCTCTCCAGGAAGTTTCCTCCCCTCTTCAGCTCGTGCACACTTGTCGGCCAGAGCATATAGTTCACTGACATCTCTAATTTTGCACATCGCCATCTCCTCCCTCATCCTGCGGTTATGCACGTTCTGATGGAACGCGCTGATAACCGCGGCAGGGTGGACATCTGGGATGTTGCGCTGTACCTGGCTGAATCTCTGTATGTACTTGCGCAGGGGTTCTCCTTCCTTCTGGGCGAGCAGATGAAGATCGCTCTCCTGGCCATGGGGTTTGTGGCCGCCTGTGAATGCGCTGACAAACTGATGACACAGGTCCGCCCACGCAGAGATGGAGTTGTCCGGCAAGTGCATTAGCCAAGATCTGACGTTGGGCTTGAGTACCAGCGGGAAGTAGTTGGCGAGGATCTTCTCGTTGCGCCCCCCGGCAGCCTGCACCGCGATGGTGTAGACGCTGAGGAACTCCGACGGATGTATCCTGCCATCGTACTTCTCGGGTACGTCTGGCTTGAAGTTTTTGGTACTGGGCCACTGGACCTGCCGCAGCTCACGGGTGAACGCAGGGCATCCTACCGCGTACGGCAAGTCGCCTGGTTCCCCTGGCGCATGCACATCAACAGTGGGCCCAGCGCGCTGGTCTAACTGACGCCGCGCTTCTCTTCGGCGCTCGATGCGAGTACGAGCGTCTTCGTGTCATCTTTCTTGGAGAACTTGGCGTTGATCGCGGTGAGCTCGCGGGTCCGATGACACGGTGGAGCCTGTGTCGAGGTTGGCCCGGCGAGTCGGCGATCTTGGCCTTCGAGGCGGGGAGTGCACGGTGGTGGCACCCCCATCGGTCTTGTCGGCGTCGGCTTGCGCCTGGGCGTCTCGCCGGGGCTTCGATGTGCTCGGTTGCCGGGGCTTGTCGCCGTTGGCGAAGCCGATGAGGCTCTGAATGGTGGCCCTCCAGTCGTCGATCTTGTCGGGCATTGGAGGGTAATGTAGAAGCAGCTGGGCTCGGGCCAGCGCTCCTCTGGAGTCTTGGGTGGTGGTGGCGAGCGACGCGAGGTGCGGGATATGCTCAGGCTTCTAACATTGTTAGAAGGAGCAACATCTCGTCCAAGCGACCGTCCCGCGCTCGTGCCAGCATGTTAACGCGCATGTTGGCCTTGAGCGTCCCGTGACCCACCAGCTTGGCCTTGTTCTAGCGCGAGTACGGTGCCAGGAGCACCGTGGCATTGTCGATCCTGCACCTCCTGGGAGGGGTGCGGCGGATGTACAGACGCTGAAGCTTGCGGGGCCTTGTCCTTGGACCGGGTGACGATGTGAGTCCCTCCGCCGGCGCCCGCTCCTCCGCCGGTGTCCACCCCACCGCCCATTTGCTCCGGTGGCGGTAGGAGAGACGTGGACGGAGCGGCCACCTCCGAAGCCTTCTTCTTTGGTGGCATGTCGATGAAGATGTTGACGTAGCGTGCACGAACGCCGTATCAGGTTCGCACAACCTCGACGCCGCCCCCTACCTGGCGCGCCAAAGATGTCATGGGGAACGAGCACCTATGGGGCAGGGCCCATTTCGGTCTGGCAAGGGGGCGGAGGGCGCACGAAGAGCAGATCGAGGCGAAGCACGCGAGGGATTTTACCCAGCTTCGGAGCTCTCCAGAGAGATAAAACTCCTACTGCTGCTTTGTGTTTCTATTTTTGTTCTTGCTTGAGAGTGTGGGTCGCTTGTAGTTTCGAATGAGTCGAACCCCCTCTACGTGCGCATGGGCCTCCTTTTTATAGTTTAAAGGCGTTACCGACAGGTGGCAGCATAGAGAGAGGGGTAAAAAAAAGGTAAAAATGGGGGTTGGTACAACCGCTACCAATAGTGCCCCCTACCTAACTCTGACGGCAGGGGACAAGGGCATTTAATGCCCGTCCGGTCGCCCAAACAGTGCAAGAGAAGCGACCGTTAAGGGCGCCACTGATCGCCATGATGGCCTTCTAGTCATCTTCACTTGTCACATCGCACCGCTTGGCTGCACAGCTACCCGCCACGTGCAACAGGAGCGACCTTGCGGCGACACGTCGTCGGATGCGCTGGAGCGTGGGTGCAGAGTGGTAGCCTCGCCGCGGCAAGCGCCTTGCCGCGGTCGTTGTCTTGCCGCACCCGAGAACTTGTTGCTCATCGGGTCTTGCCGGGATGCGCGGCGCGTCGCGGCAAGTTCTTCGTAGTGCCTTGGTTGGCCTTCCCGACAAGCTCCTCTTGCCAGGGCCTCATCTTCTTAGTTAAAATACTTTGTTCTTGAATGGCATCAACATGAGCTACGGAGGATCTTGGCGGACGCCCAGCAAGCCTTGCCGCGGGACGCTGCGACTGCCCGTGCACAAGTTCGGGATACTAAGGTACCCCTACTTTAGTACACCGACAAGGAGAGTTTGTTTTTGGCGCCCACAGTGTATGAATATGAGTCGGGGAGGGAGTCGATTTCGGCCGAGGGCACACTGTGTTTTGGCGCCCACCGTGTATGAATCCGGGTGAGAGGCTGTTACATCACGTTTGGGTGAAATTACAAACCTAACCCTATCAAAACCTATAGAAATCCAGCAGATAGGCTTTGCGTGGCAGGGATAGGCAGTAGTGATTTCCATCTCGCAGATTTTGGTTTCGGACGGTTACTGTGACTTTCCCCGCTTCGTTCAAATTTTGCACAGTGCACGTTTATCGTGCCAACTCAATTTGAATCCCATTTGTATTCTACTATTTTTTTCGGGCGGGATCCATTTTCAATTGGAATTACATTCTACATACATCATTTTTTATATATACTTTGAAAAGCACAACACCATTTATACATAAATATGGTTTACAAATGGCATGATCTCAGATTCATAAGGTTGTATCCATCAATTTGGATTTTCAAATATTTGAAACCACATTATGTTGAAATCCAATGTATGCATCCTCGCTAACTGTCTCCAATTAATGTGTGTTTCATGCGGGTTTTTTTTAACTTCTCAAACATGTATAATGTGTTTCACACACGCAACATATAGTGTAATGCCGTTTAGACATTAATTGCATATAAACCATGCATTGTTTGTAATTGAAGAATCTATGGATCACCAATATTGATAAACTATATAACATTACACGTGTGCCCAAATTCAAATGAATATGCATGTTTGATACACCAATTTGTGTTATGATATTATCGATGTCGTGATCTCCAGTTTAAATTTTTGAATCCCCTTTAATCCAGATATTCGTCTCATATAGCTATCACTCATGCTTATATAGGACTATCTCTCTGGACCTATACGCGTCCATCGTCTCTCAGGCATCTCTCGTGCTACATGTATGTCGACAATGATCTTTTATCTTCGTAACACACTGACGGTACTCTCTCCCTCGACCTTCATCACTCTATCTCTCTCTAAGTATATCTAGCTCCTTGCTATGTGTCTCTAGATATGATTCTCCATGTGGAATCTCTTTCTCTCACACAAACACAAAACTTTGTCTCCCGGGGTCTCATTTCTCTCAACTATTCCCATGTGTGCCACTCGCACACCCCTCATACAGAGTTGGCTTTCGCTCCTTAGATATGAGAACCTACGACTCTTCCTCTTTAATATCTCTTTCTCACACACAAACACAAACTCTGTCTCCCAGGGTCTCATATTTCTCCATTGTTCTCTTGTATGTCGCTCAAACACACCCTCTCTCCCTAGAGATATCTTGTGTTCCCTCATATGTCTCTCTAGCTATCACTCTCATTGTGAAATATATTTCTCTCTCGCAGACACAAAACTCCGTCTCTCTGGATCTCATTTCTCTCTGATATCTGTTTGTATGTGACTCACATGCACCCTCTCTCTATCTCTCTCACACCCACACACATAACCCGGCCTTCTGATCCACTTGACTCCTATCTCTCATGCACACTAGCTAGCATCTTTATCTTACTATTTATCTATTTCTCCATCAACCTTCTTTCTCTCCCTCACTCTTGTTTCCTATCACGCACACTACATATGTTTCTCTCTACATGCAGTCAAGTGCCCTCTCACACACATATATAACTTCACCCTTTGAACCACCCGACGGTCATCTCCGACACCCAAACTAATGGATGTCTCTCTAGCTAGCATCTCCATCTCTGTATCTATCTGTAGTTTCTCCGTCAACATTTCTTTGTCACACGGAGTCTTGCTTCCTATCACCCACACTATATATGCCTATCCATACATATGCATTTTAGGTTGATCTCTTTTGCACAATCATTGCACCTCACCCCCTCTTCTCGCCATAGATGCATGCTCCAGCCCACGCCACTATCTCTTAAGACAAAAACACATGCTCAATTGTCGGGACTTCTTCCCTGCATTCTCACATGCATGCATATTATCATACCGATCCGTCTCTCCCATGTCGTTGATCTTAGGACTTATATCTTCTTTCTTTTATCTTGATCATGCGCGCGCGCACACACACACATCCCACGTATACATGTATACCTCTCACACATGCACATTCAAGGTCTCTATGTCTCCATATGTAAATAATTACCCTCAATCCTAACACCACATCAAATCGTTCTCCTCTTTTGTGCACATAACTTCCGCCTGGATGGGGAAAACACACACTCACACTTAACAATCTCCTTCTAGCTACCCCCCCCCCCCCCGCGCGCGCGTGCCTCTCACTCTTCCCCTATATCCCTGAAACCAATAAGACCATCCCTTTGTTTAATTCCCGCCTACATGCACCATCGACATATAGTAGTCTTCCTTGGTGTCTCTCGAACAAACACGTTCTCTCGATGTCGACTCCTCTCACACGCACGCACCTTCTCTTCCCTCCCTACGGGCATTTTCTCTCTCGCACCCCATCGTTGGTGGCCTCTGCCATACACATCACCTCTCTATGATGAAGCCATGCACACTTAAATTACATCCGCCACAGAGGACCCCGCGACACACACACACACACGCACCCCCCCACACACACACTAAGACTCTATCTCTCTCTCTCTCTCTCTCACACACACACACACACAAACACACACACACACGCACGCACCCCCCACACACACACATATAGACTCCATCTCTCTCTCTCTCACACACACAAACTAAGACTCCATCTCTCTCTCCTCTCTCTCTCTCTCTCTCACACACACACACACACACACACACATACATGAACACACACACACACACCACACACACACTAAGACTCCATCTCACACACACATGCTCTAGGCGGAGCATTTGTTCCTTCCACCCTTCATCCAACCTTACCCGTATGATAAACAATCACTGTTATTTACTTGCATAACATGGACAGATTCCACTTTACTGTAGTAGTCAGCAAACTTATCATCTGTACCCTTACAAAAAACGAGTTGGCGATGATGGTGTGCCTGCCATCTTGTAATACAGACCGTATGATCTATATCTGAAGGATAGGAAGTAAACTATGATAATTTTACAAAAGATACCGGCACCGCTCTCCACATCATTATCTCCCGCAACCTCATTGCTCAGCAATTAAAAAAGGAATAAGTCTCTGGAACAATCTAGCATGCATGGTGGCCGCTGCCGCCTGCCGGCGCCGTCCATCCCCATGCCTCCGCCCATTCCGACCACCAGTCACCACCACGCTCCACTCCTCCTCGCCTTATCTCTCATCTTTCATTTTTTCGATGAAATTCTCGAGATACCAGTTTTTTGATAAAATTCTTGAGATATCATTAGTTTTTACTGATGGGATTACTCCTGCATGGGTCAACCACAACAGGTGTTTTGTAAAAAAATGCATATTGATTTTCCGTGCAATGCACGAGAATCTTGCTTGTAAATATATAACGCAAATCACGAGCAGGAAGTGACATTTTTTTGACACAACCACGTTAACATGGCCACGTAAATCACGAGCAGGAAGGAGAAGGGAAGCGGGCTGTGGAGTAATGTTTTTACCACAATTTCTTAGGAAACTGAGTGCAATAATTGAGTAGTTTTGCAACCTACCATTACTACTACACCTGAAACGGTTCAAAACCTATACTCCCTTGCCAGCACGCGCTTCCCACGTGAAACGGTCAGCATCGCCCTAGAGCGTCAGTGCCGATTAATGCCCGGCCAGAGCAGAGGCGACCTCTCACTAGCACCGGCTTTGAAGTGGCGCGACGGCCGAGAGAGCGCTGCTTCCCGGTGCACGCGACTGCTCCGCGTCGAGACTGGCCATAGGCCCTGTTTGGATCCACAGGTTAGAGTTAGTTGGAGCTAGTTGGGGCTCAAGTAGCCCTAAAGTATCCAAGCATGAGGGTTTAAATTGGAGCAAGTTGCACCGAACCCACCAAAAGAAACTATCCCACCCAAGAGGTGTTAACTGGAGATAGTTCTCATTGTGACCACTAAAAAAATACTTTTCTCTCTCCATGAAGTGCATTTCTTGTCAATCTAACCCTGTCACCCAAACACCTCTTTGGCTACAGTTAGTTCAGGGTTAGTCATGAATTAGTCTAACCTCTAGCTAAGTTAGAGTATCAAACAGGAGCAGTATAGGACATGCAAGTTGCTCAAAGCATACATGCAAATTCTTTTTGAAAATGGAACATGAAAGGAATTTTTTTAGAATGCTCTTGGCATGTCGCTAACATGTGATAGTTAACTGACCTCAATAGAGACAAGGAGGGAGAAGCGAGGGAGAAGCGATACAGGCTACTGGATTGCTAGAGATAGGTGTCGCACGGAAGCCAAGAAATATGGTGATAGCGTCGGTTAGCCATGTACTAGTATGATGTAACTACACTGGGCTGCCGTGTTTCGTACTCTTCCAGTCCATTGTGGAGATGATTGGTTAATTTTATATCGCTGAATAATATTAAATATTATGAGTGCAGACGCTCCACCACGAGGTTCCTTGCTCCTTCTCGGTCGTCCGGAATCTATGTTCTTCCACTCTATTTTTTTACGTGAGCTTTGTTCATCCTTTTGCCAACACGCGAGACATCTAGCATCAAGGCGCACGTGTTATGCAATGATCATTCCATCTATATGAAGAACACGTGGCACTGGAACTACGAGACAGACATGTACCCAGGAGTGGACGTAAGAACCTGAGTAATCTAGCGCAGTAAGTGAAGGAGAAAGGCACAAATGGTATGAACATGCGTTGCATACAGGGTGTGTTTGGTTGCGTTTTCTCGTCTCAGCATAGTTGTTCCCTCTTCATGCATGCTCAACTCAACACCCCTCTTCATGCATGCTCTCTTCATGCATGCTTCTAGTGTATTTGTGCTAAACTAGTGTGGACTCATGCACCCTCCATACACTCTACCAGACACCCAAAAGTAGGTCGAGAAGGGAACTCTTGGGCGGCATTTGTCTCTTACTACGTACTACCAATAAATTTTGTACGTGCAATGCACGGTGATGTTATGGAGTACGTGCCTAAGTACTCTACTACAACTATATTAGTTTGAGGAACATATTAACTTTTATATTTGTTTACGTGTATGCCCCGAGACCTTCCAACTAGACGTGTCTTTCTCTCCAGGTCGCACTTTGTATCGTTCATACCACTAAGTACTACTACGTATGGTCTCCGACCCAGAAGTGGAAGAAGTGGAGACGCTCTACCACACTGTTTTTTTACGCTGGGCTGTACCACGCTGTTCATGTCCCACTCCTTTCGCTGACGTGTGGGACATACAGCATGTTCCGTGTTTGGCACCCTTCATCGTAAGAGTTGAAACGCTAGCATTCATCAGAAATAAAAAATAATTATAAATCGGGAGTGATACTATTTTTTTGCGAACCAATCAGTAGTGATACTATACCACGCGGTTTCCTTGCTCCTCGATATCGGGAAGAATACTCCCTCCGTCTAGGTGAGTAAGTCATCTTATGAAAACCAAATAGTGCCAAAACACATAGGCGCGGTGCATTAACTCTCACGTTGTTTCTTATTTTTTTGACATAAATAAAGGAATCAACCAACAAGAGATGTGGGGCATGTATGCTTTTAATGACTTGAGACTATCAAACATGACATGCAGTGGTCAGTTTGTTGCATGCAATGATATTAATTAGCAAATAAACATTAAGTTCTCTCGTTTTCCTCTCCACCTTGGTCATGGTGGACAATATAAGATGACTTATTCACCTAGACGGAGGGAGTACTTCCGTTCGCCAACATGTGGGACGTCGACCATCCTAGTCCACTTGCCATGCATGCAGAACTCCAAGGGAGAGTCACCCAGGTCGTCGCGCCGCAGTAACAATGACTAATGAGCCGTCAAATCACAGGCCCACTTCCCACTTTGAAGTTGCTCGGCCGAAGTAACCATCATGACTTCGTTGAATTCTGCTTCTTGAAGAAAACTACTGTACCAGCAGTATTGCTAGCTATAGTATTTACTCCAACAGAGGCCTCCCTTCGTTCATAGGATAGGAATATGAAAATCATAGGAAGTGAGATGACGTGCATCTCAATTCCTATAGAGAAATAGATGCCATTTGATGCATAGGATAGGAATTTTTCCATTTAGTCTAGGCTAATGTACTGGTAATTTGCTCTGAAAACTACAGTAGTAACTAGTAGTACTGGTACATGCTCATACTCAGACATAGACACACACACACACACTAACTACTAGTACTACTACTTCTCACATGCTGGCCAGACGTCGTCGTTCTCCTTCCCGGCTTTGTTGGCGACACCCCATCGTGCTTGGATCTCCGCCGACCTCTCTGCAGCAGCGCGTGCGTCCTTTTCTTTCTTGCGGGGGCGGGCCTGTCTTTTCTTGAGTGCTTTCTGACTTTTCCGCTCCCTTTGTGCGGCTTTGGCCGCCTCTTGCTCTACCGCCCATTCGGCCTTGGCATCTTCAAATTCCTCCCACATAGTTGTGAGGTCGCGAGCGGCGATGAACTCGGCACGGCGGGATTCCATCGCTTCCGTACCATTTTGTGTGCGTTCGTGGGCGGCGAGGAACTCGGCGCGGCGGGATGCCATCGCTGGCTTACCGGTTAGTGTGCGGCGCGGTGGCATGAACGACGCTTGGTGAGAGCTCTGGGGTGGAGTGGCCGGACAACCGTATAGTGCATTGGTTTGTCAAGAGCTCAAGGACAGAAGACGAAGCAAATTAGGATTCCCCTTCAATCCTGGTCATTTATTACCGAGTAAAATGCATTGGCGGTCATCGAACTTGTCTTGATAGCTCACTTTGATCATTGTATACGAGATATGGTGATTATACGGTCGCTGGCTCAGCGTATAGCTCCGTATTTGTATGGTTGAACAATCAAACAATCTGCATGCGCCTCATCAGCTCGTGTTCTTTATCTATCTACGCGGGCCTACATGTGAATGGAGAAAGAAATACTGTAAAAACCAAAATTATGTGTATGTGGGGAATCAAACCACGGACTCGTCGCTGCAACGCACCCTCGTCAGCCAAATGAAAATGAAATACTTCACGTCAGACACTCAGGCTCACGCTATCAAAGCATGCTAATGCATGCACGTCGTCCTCTAAATCAAAGTCCTGCTCATGGCGCAACGCAAACGGCGAGCCCATCACCTGCACGCCCCGGCGGTGCCTGACATTACTGTTTAGACGTTTGATGGAGGCCTACGCGAACACCGAGCATGTATTCACCTGGCTCAACACCAACGGTCATACTCGGACCGCCTTGCTCATGTATATCGTCCATCACAATGACAATCTATAAAACAGCCGAAACCCCTTCCACCGCGAGGGTACTATGGTAGTATGGTACGGAGTATGTACTATCGCGAGCGATCGATCTTAGTGCCACTGCACACCGAAACCCCTTCCATCGCTAGCGCACGCTTCCCGCCTGAAACGGTCACCATCTCTCCAGAATTTCAATGCCGCATTCACCGGACTTAACTGCAGGTGCAATTGGTGTGTCACTGACATGCAGGCCAGACGCCCGTTGGGCCCACATGTCAGTAACCCAAACGCATCTGCAGTTAAGTCACTAAAGCAGCGTCCGCATTCACGCCCGATGAACCTACTCCGATGCAAGTTGTCCATCCGTCTGCCGCGGCTCATTGCCATTCGCCCGCTATATTAACTTGAGCCCCAGCTCCCAGCCATAGCCAAAGACCCACACTTTTTCTCCTCCGGTCCCTTCCTTCTGTCGGCACCACTTCAACCATGGCCTCATGGCGCTCTGAAGCTCTCTTGGACGTACTGTCGTAGGAGCAGACGAGGGACATCGGTGGCTCCGCTTCGGGCGCGCTCCAAACCTCTCTTCGACGTACGTCGCAGGAGCAAACGAAGGAGATCGCCAGCACCCCCAGGGCCGCCCTCCGCTGCCGCGACCACGAAGTCGGCGCGCGTGCGCGGGCGCAGCCGGCAGCAAGGAATAGTAGTACACGGTAGGTCGCCGCCGCTCTGGTCCCGGGAAGGCCACCGCTACTCCACTCAGTCGACGCCAAGCTTGGTGGGGTAAACATCGGCAGCCGATTAGCCGCTTGACGACAATGTGGAGGCGGAAATCTTCATAACCTTGTGCTCCGGCCAGAGGAGGAGGTTATCGAGGTGGATGAGGAGGAGGCAAAGGCAATGGCCGGCTTTCTCCGGTTCATGGCCGGACATGGTGGTCGGGCGCCGGCGATTGTTTAGATTAGGTTTACAGTAGGTTTACTATGGTTTGTGCAAAATATGTAATGAATATCGTCCAGTTTGTAGGAAAAGTTTTCGAAATGTAATGAATTTCATCCGGTTAATTTCATCCGGTTAATTTGAAATTTGCTTTGTTTGCACGAATTTCGTCCGGTTAGTTCATATAGTTGTCGGAAGGTATGCGGGCAGCATCGATGGCATCCATCAGTGTCCTCGGATAGATGCCGGTGTAAATTTGTGGGCCAGCACTGGAGATGCCCTAACTATCATGCTATAATTGCTAACAATCCTCCATTATTTTTTTGAGCCGAATCCTCCATTATTTTGCAGGGAACAGTTATCCCTCGATCAAAATCACATCTGCGGTGTTTCGCACTCCTCCCGCGTAAGAGTGTAAACTCTTGCTTACATAAAAATGGAGCAAGTGGACGGCACTGTAGCACGTCATATCACTCGAACTAGCCTGCCTAATGAGCGGGAAAGCACCGCCCTCGTCATTTTGTTCTGGATTTCTATCGATCGATCGCGCGAAAAGGCGGCACACTTACGACTCGTACGCGTCGCAACCCCGACAGTCTGCCTCGCACGCCGCTCACCAGAGGGGATACACGTTGTCTTGCAATTTCACTCACATGTGGGACCGTAATTGAATAAACCGTCAATAGCCGAAATCTAATCGCTCGGCGGGCATCGGCTGAGAAGAGAGAAACGGGGGAGGGAGAAGAGATCGCCCGCCCGCTGTGCACGGACTCCAAGAAATATATGGTGATAATGTGAGGTGGGCCATGCTGGAGTCCGGACCGCTTCCGGAGCCCGCTCTCACCGCCCTGGCCCCTTAAGACGCCAGCTCCCCGCTGCATGCATAGCAAGTAGTCCCCGCTTATGTGGAGGAGAGAGAGGCATTGACAAAGTCAAGGAGTAACAGTGGAGACAATAGCTTTCATCAAAAATAAACAATGAATACTCGTTGCTCATCCTCTATATCAGAAAGAATACTTTCATTCGCCGACATGTGGGACGTCGACCATCCGGGTCCACCTGCCATGCACAAAATTATCCTGGTCTACCCCGGTCATATCGCAGGCCCAACCTTTCCCACTGTAAGTTGTTCGGACGAAGGAACCATCATGACTTCGTTGAATTCCGCTTCTTCAAGAAAACTTACTGTACCCGCAATACTGCTACCACACGCGAAGACTGGACGCCACTGTACCACATCATATCACTGAAACCCACTAGGGCAAACTAGCCCGCCTAGGTCATCTATTTTGGAACAGAGGGAGTACGTCTCTACACTGCTATGATTTTGTGTTGCACGTTCTCTGTACTTTTGCTACGATTTTCCTACCCTATGAACCAAATGAGGCCTGAATGTATGTCGACTATTGTCTGATCGATTGCTAAGCCTACAATTTTAGGAGCTAGGGCTATTGGTCGATCGACGAGGGATAAGTATAAGCGTACCACGAGCTCATCAGCCCCAACGTTTCTCTTCGGTGAGTGTTTTGCATGTACTATAGCTCGCACAGTAGGTAGCCTACTAACACCAAGAATCATCAAACAAGCCCTGCTGATATGATAAACAGTTCAAACTTACATCTAAGCATGCCATATATTACATCAAAAGCTAGTGAGGACACATCTGTTTCCATAACACGGAGAGGGTTCGCATGATTCATCGCATGATTCACTATCAAACAAAAGTAGCAAGATCCTCCCACACAAGACAGTGCACTAGCCCTAAGATGGTTTGATAACACGCATTGTTCTGGTAATTAAACACAGGGCAATGCAAACAACCCTGAAGGATTAGCGCGACCAACTATTTCTTGTCATCGATCTCTTGGGCAATGACCACAGCATGGACAGCGGCATGTGAATCGATTTCTGGGGCAATGTCCACAGGACTGACCGCGACATCGGAATCGATCTCTAGGGCGATGTCCACAGGATGGACAGCAGCATTGGAATCAATCTCCGGGGCGATGCCAACAGGACGAGCCACGACATCGGAATCATCAAGGATAACCACCGGCACCTGCACAACCCTAACATATTAGCAAGCACATTGCAAATAATCAAAAAGCAAGCACATTGCAAATAATCAAAAACCACAACTATGGTAATAAACCATTATTTTTTACCTTGTGCAGCTCACCGGGGGATCTCATCCCTCCTGGGGCCATCTCCTCATCCTTGATGGGGGCCATCACCTTGCCAGGGGAATACTGCTTCTCAACGGCGGCTATCTCCTCAAACTCGGTCTTGAGCCTCACATAGGTCGCAATCAGAGTTCCTGGGGTTGGCACGGTGGGGCCCTTGCTGTTCTTCCAACTTTCTTTGAGGAGTTCGTCCGCCAACGTCCTCAACTCTTTGGCCAGTGCTTGTTTCTTGGAGTTCTTCGTCTCCATGGGTTGTCCCGCTAACATGGTCAACTCGTTGGTCGGTGCTCGCTACCTGGAGATCGCTGTCTCCAGTGGGTTGTCTGCCGGCAACCCTTTGCCTAGTGCTCCACGATCCAGCAATGAACTGACAAACAAAAAGCAATCGAAAGGAAACCACAATCGCAATGAAAACGGGAAAAGAATAGGATGTGTGAATCGGTCGGTGCTTCACAAAAAGAAGATTATTGGAATGAAAATATAGCAGCATAACTGATTCGCCCACCTTTCCTTCGTCGGTAGAGAAGAAAAATGGCAGAAGTGAGTAGCCTGGAGTGAGGTTTTCTTCAAGAAAGGGAAGAAAGGGCTTGAACGAGCGTTCCAATGAAATGATGGTTGCTTCGTCCAGTCCAACTTGGAGGCCACCTTACCACTGCTGGTAAAGGTATGGGTTTTGTGATATGACGGGTCATGACGGACACACCGGGTTGACAGGTGAGTCTCGACTGTAGCACCTCGCTGTGATTTGGTGGATGGCACGCGGGCCCGGATGCTTTGAAAGGTCATTAACTTGATTTTAGTGTCTTTAGTATTTGGATCCAAGCATGGATGAGGCTAACAAGTTTTAATCCCACTACTTTTAGTCATGAGACTAAAACGTATCCAAGCACTCTCTCAATATTGTGCACCGTGACCAAGGCAGAGAGGAAAACGAGAGAACTACGTAATTAATGCATGAGTTTAATTAGGGTAGTTCTTTAAAGTACGAGATACATTCCTCCAATCGCAAAATGCCTTGGTTGATGACATTTGAGATTTGAGCCTTATAAACCGGAAGGGAGGGGGTACTGCACACGGTATGGTCTAGTCACTTGTTTTTTTAGCCGAAGTCTAGTCACTTGTTGAAATCTCTAGAAAGGCAAATACTCCTTTCCGGTTTACAGGTCTATACTACTCCCTCCGTCTAGGTGTGTAAGTCATCTTACGAAAACCAAATAGTCCCAAAACACTTAGGCGCGGTGCACTAACTTCTACCTTGTTTCTTGTTTCTTGACATACGTATCAACCAATAAGAGATGAGAGGTGTGCATGCTTTTAATGACTTGCAATGGCTAGTTCGTTGCATGGAATGCTATTAATTAGCAAATAAACATTGGTGACCCCAGGAGGAAATGGTGCTAAGCGCGTGGACCTATGAACAATGAGTATCAACCAATGGATAATGGAGTTTAATTGTTAAACAATAGCAATTTTGTCTCATGCAAGAGCCTGGCTAGTACTCCAAGGAACCGCACCACGCGAGCGTTCGCAACTGCCATGTTCGGTTTGCGTTTGGCTCTTCACCTCTTCGAGAAGACGAACAATTATGTTACTCCTTCTACAGTATCGAATCCACTGCTGCACGTCCGTCCACCTCGTGCGGGAGGGATAGCGTGTAGCGAAAGCTTCTACTTACTGCTCCTGCCTTTGCGTCCATGACAGGTGGGCCCAACAGGTGGTTGGCCCACCTGTCATGCAGCCAACAGCAGGTGCAGTTAAGGCACCGGAGCTCAGCCCGCGAGGTAGAGGGTGTCGTAGTAATCAAATTTCTCGGTCTTGTACGAGTTGACGCGACACATCAAAGCACTGCACTCGATAAAAGTCTATTTACACATTTCGAATGGGCTACTTCGTATGTAGGAGTAGACATATTCTGCTTCGTATGTACTCCCTCCGTTCCAAAATATATGTCTTTTTAGAGATTTCACTATGAACTACATACGAAACAAAATGAGTGAATCTACACTCTAAAATATGTCTATATACATCCGTATGTAGTTTGTAGTGGAATCCCTAAAAAAACTTACATTCAGGAATGGAGGGAGTAGTCACTTGTTGCAATCTCTAAAAAGACTTATATTTGGAAACGGAGGGAGTACAACGCATGCATGCATGCCGTGACTTTCCTTTTGATACTTGCATGTGTTGATTTGATGCACCTTGCCAAATTTTGACTATATATTTAACTAACCAAATTTTCATGCATGTCACAAAAAATCACGGTGCTGTTTGGATTGTGACTATGTTTGTTTTATGTTGCCACATTACTTTTCCCACACTTGCCACACTTGCCTAACCTGAGTTGCTCAAATTGTTAGACACACTTTGGCTTGCCTAAGGGAATCTTGCCACAATTTTTGTGTCTATGACATGTGGGGTTCACTGCTAATAAAAATATTCTTGTCTTAGGTGTGGCTAATAAAAAAGACTTATATTTAGGAATGGAGGGAGTAGAAAATATAAATAATAATGCATGTTGGGGCAACCCACGTTTCCGCTAATTTTAGCCGCGGGCTTGTTCACAATTTTTACGAGGGGGTGGTTGTTCATTTAATGGAGGGACTTGTAGTACCAGACTGGAACGATACAAAGTGCGACGTGGCACACCGTAAGACCACTTGGAACAAGCGGGTAGCTATCTCAAAAAACAATCAACAACTAAAAAAACCGTGACCTGCATGTAGTAGTACACAATTTTAAACGATTGTTTTGATGGAGTGAAAAAGGAAAACTACCCCACTACTTATATATAGGCTGGAGCCTCCGCGCTTGCTTGCTAGGGCTGCTCTATTCACACACTCTCATCCTCTCTAGATCTAAACAAGATAAGGGTAGTAACACTATCTTTCACCCTTCAAAAAACACTAGCTTTCTATCCTTACCGCTGGTTACAGATCCGGACGTATCCCCCTCCACCCGTGAAGGGGAGGTGGAGCAGCGTTTAGGCCGTCGTCGACAGCGAGGGAGGAGACCCATTGCCGGCTGCACCATTATCTCTGGCCGAGCGCCGGCGCGGGAGGTCCTCTGATCCCTTCATCATTGCCTGTGGGCGGATCCGGCCTCCCGCCGCCCACCTATCCACACCCCGACGACCTTTAGGTATATCTTCGTTCGAAACCGCCTTAGCTCTACTTCCCGAGCTCGCTACGTCGCTGCATGTGCATCATTTTCGACCTCTCAGCCCCTCTCGATCGGATGGTCCTACGTCACCTAGTTTTTTTCTTCTATTGTTAGAGGTAAAGCTACTTCATGGAGTCGAATCTTGTACTCCCTCCGTCCGAAAATACTTGTCATTGAAATAAAGTGGGGGTGGGGGAATTTAGTATGTACATGGGACTTGGTACAAATAGGAAGGAAAGGGGATGAAAGTAGTACAGACTGGTCATCCAACCGGTCTCTTGGTCGAAAAGGGAAATATAGTGTTAACGCTGTACACAGTGGTATTACCAGGACTAGATTTGCTATCCACACATAGGAGTAGGTGGCTAGAGTGAACAAAAATGGGACCAACCCATATATGTTTCTTGGATGTTTGTTTCTCGGGGCAACAAACTATGAATCACCACTTTATGCCCCTATTTACGTACATGGTGCTGTACTGCTGGCGCACCCACTGTCCCATACCCTTATACCAAATATTTAGGCTCCAGTCGGAATAAAGGGGCAAAAAACATAGGTCTTGATAATAATAGAGTAATAGGAAAGGAATGTAGGTATAAAACTATGGAACAGCGAACCGGAGAAAACTCTCAAGAGAATGTGTTCGGATGGACTATGAAATGTACAAATTTGTTTTTTTGGAGTAGCATGCTTGGCAGCATGAGATGCTATTTGTTTATTCAGCTACACAGTGACTACTCTTGTCCTCACCTCACGTACCACACATAGGTTGATTTTTATTCCAGCAAACACAACACAACAACGTGTCTAATGCATGGCAGCGAGCGCCTGCCTCGGGCTTCTGCCCAAAAAATGAGCAGCGCGTGGATGTTTCTAATCCGATGGAATCAGTACTACCAGACCAGCTTTCCTATGAAACACTATTCACCTTTCCCGTGTTCCGAATGGTTGGAAGGGAAAGAATACTGTAGGAATCATGTTCCTACAAAAATCCTGCACCAAACCTGTGAACCGAACGTAGCCTTAGCTGTTCTTAATATAATGTCCCTGGTAAAAATGAAGCCATGCCACTGTTTTTGCCTGTAATTGTTTGAGACTCTGACAAGTTTAGCCAAATGTTTTTGCTTGTAATTGTTTGAGACTCTAACTATTTCCTCTGTGCCTGTTTGTGCAAACAGGGATGTCCAATTCACCTGGTTGCTGTTGTGCCTTTTGGTGCACTGCACAAAACTCTTCTTAAAAGAAGTGACTTTTGCGTTGTTTAACTGGAATGTCAGATGGAACCGTCGGTTCATTTTGGTGGAACTGCACAAAGGGAGATCTGTGTTCCAATCCTCATCATCCATATTGGCGCCATAACCTTCCTTTAGGTAATAATGATATTTAATGCATGTGTTCATCTCTATTTTCCGACTGCCATGAGAAAATAATGTTTTGTTTACTAGTACAGTTGTACTCCCTCACTGACAAAACCAATTCTGAATTAGAAGGCCAATAATGTACTTGGTTTCACCAACTAGTGAGGAGAAAGAGAAACAGAGCATGAAGAGGAAGAAGAAGAAGAATAAACAGTGCCAAGGCGATCTTGCTGAAGCCAGAGGCCTCAGTCGAGGCTATTCAAGGGCTCCGACAACGACTACCTTACATGTGAGACGATCCTCCAGGGAGCCCTTCCACTTCTGATGTCTCACTAAATTAATTAGGAGTACTTAAGTACCACTAATTTATTACTGCCTAATTTTCCTGTTGGAGTTAAACAAATCTTTAGTAGGACCCTATGCTGAATCATGTACATGTGAATGTTTGTCTATGGAGGTGAGTCATGTGGTGGAGCAGGGAGGGAATATTATTAGTGTCATGACATAATAGTGCCATTGTTTTGCATGTCAATTTATTGCCATTGGTTCAATGAGGCAATGTTTTGCGTATTGTCCATCATGAATTTGATGCTACTGTTTGAGTAATATGCTAATGTCTTCCTATCCTTTCTCACTAAGCTAATGAAGGTTTCACCTTGTTCCTACTTGTGCAAACAGGTATCATGTTGTGCCAATCATACATTTTAGTGGAACTACACAAGACAATACAATGAACTATATCCCAGCCAGTGCTTTAACTTTGCTGGAAGTTCTTGATAATCTTTCGATATAATCTCAGCACTGGTAAACAAGAGTGATTTCAACCATACATTTGAAGTGCACAAAAATATATACTATTGTGTGATTCCAGTGAGTGATTTATCATCTCTTATGGGACTACATGAATAAGCTTTTTTTCTCAGGTTGGTACGGGCCTAAGGCCTTCATCCATATTAGTTTGCTGTCATCTCTATTTGTATCGTGCTACTGTCATGATAAACTCCTTTATCTTTGCACATTTACGTTTTGCAACCTATGATAAATGGCAATGCTTTGAGTGTTGAGTTGAGCTAATTGGCACTGATTAAATAAACTAATACCTCTCTTTAAGCAAGACTACTATGTTGCTAGCTTTACCCATTAAGATAATGAGGGTGCTTCTATTTGTTAGTGTATGTTTCATCAACTAGTCCCACTATTATAGTAATCTCACTCTCTCATTATATGTGCCAACAGGGATGCTCGATTTTGGTGGAACTGCACAAAAACTTTGGGTGCTTCATTTCCTTGACAACTTCCATCCTTTCCTGTCAGTCGCTAATCTCCGCTTGCTTTCTTCCTTTGCTGTCAGTCGCTTGGCTTATCTCGGCTTCCAGTCAAAGGAAATAGTAATTGATATGCTACCTCACACAGGTTGGTACTGGTCTTTATCCTGATTATTGTGCCTGTCATATGTATTGGTAATTTGGAATTGTGCTACTGTTTGCCGATTTCATAAAGGAGTAATTTGGAGCCAGAACTCGCAGGCAAATCATTACATCGGGTGATTTCAGTAGAACTGCACAAAATGATCAGATGGACATGTACTTATGCTGCTGCTATGTACTCCAAAGTTCACTCAGACAAGCATCGATGTTGACAAGAAGTGCCTATATTCATTCGCGTATCAACCGGCGTCAAGCAATTGTCAAACTCCAAGTACTAGGAGAGTGAACGCCAAAAATATTTCTTGGTGCATAGCCCAGAAAAACGCAGTCTAGTCTTTGGTCCCAACTTGTGCCTTTCGGTTATCGACACATATGGTAGCGATCTATATGGCATGGAGTCTAAAGATTCCAGACAAGTTGGTTGATGCGTATATTCATCTGGCACTTAATCAGTCTGCACGCCAAGGATGCTCCATTTCAGTTGAACTGCACAAAAAATTTGGGTGGTTCATTTTCTCAACCGCCTCCTTTCTCGTCTGCAATGTAGAATTTTGGCGAGATACAGGACCAAGATGAGCCAGTAAGCTAGTTGGATGAAAGTAGTGGCCAAGTTGCTCATACCTCCCTCGGCACGAGGCCACTATTTGAGGATAAACCTACAAGCAAAGTTCAGATTGTCTATGCTGCCTCTTATGTACTCAAAAGTTTACTCGTGCAAGAACTAATTTTAGCAAGAAGTACCTCTGATTGAACACCATTTACCAGTCTGTACCCTAGGTAATTAAAGTTCGTCCGTGGATCATATTGGCTGTGATATCAATCATTTGGATGCATAAACATACTGAACATGTGTATATCTAAATCTTTTTGTGAATTATGTATGAATATTGTCGTGTGATCTATCAATCATTTGGATGTATAGATATGCTAAGCTTGTGCATATATGAATCTTTTGAGTTGTTAATAGTGAATGTTGGCTATGAATATGAACGTGTCCTGTGAACCTAAGTTTGATATGAATTGCAACAGAACGAGTTATAACCCTTCTCCTCCTCTCAATATGCGACTCCACTGCTGGGTTTTCCCATCTCCGAGTCGTTCCCGTCCGGGGCCTCTCCATCGTCCACCACCTCGCTGTGTTCGGTGCGGCATGGTCATCAAACGAGAGTCATCGGAAGAGGACTGTACGTGGAGAGCCTGATGGCTGGGACCCACGAGGTCCATGGTCGCACGCAAGGAAAGTTCCTCCTTATTAAGCTGAAAAAAATGTTTCCTCCACCTGACAGCTGGGACCCACCGGCTGTATCTTCGCACGGAAGGAAGTGCCTCCTTGTTTTGCAAAAAAAATTATTCATCCCGTTGACAAGTGGGACCCGTCAGATTTGGTGACTGACTTGTGGGCCTGCTAAGCGGACGTGTATGCACGGCTTTGTCAACTTAATCAACAAATGATTCTAGCAGCTAGACCGTTGGATGTTAATCCAACAGTCGTGCTCCTTCTTCAACCTCTGGGCGGCACCGCGGCTGTGCTGCCGCGCACCCGAACCAGTGAAGTTTCCCACTCCTCTCCATCTACGACTCCAGTGCCCCGTCTTCCCCATCTCCGGGTCGTTCCAGTCTGGGTGCGCTCGGCACGGTGTGGTCAATGTCGTCAACAACCGAGAGTCATCGAAAGATGACTGTACGTGAGAGGCTGACAGTGGGGATGCACCACGCCCATGGACGCATGCATGCAACGGAACGCGGCAAGGTCAACGTGGTCAAGGAACGACTTCCATCGAAAGTATACTGTACGTGGAGAGTCTCAGCTGGGTCCACGGCCGCAGCAAGTAAGTGCCTCCTTATTACGCGGAAAATAATGATTCCTCCAACTGACAGCAGGGACCGACTGGACGGGCCACCATATTTTGCTAAAACAAATGTTTGCCCCCTGACTGCTGGGACACACCTGACGGGCCACCGTATTTCGCGAAAAAAACGTCCCCCCCCCCCCCCCCCCCCGCTGTCAGCTCGGACCCACTAGAAGTTCCTCCTTATTAGGCACAAAAAAATGAATACTCCCCAGCTAGCTAGAACCCACCTTGGTGGGAGGCTGACTTGTGGGCCTACTAAGTTGACGGGGATGAAGGGCTTTGTCAACTCAGTCAATATAAACGATTCTAGCTCAAGTGACCGTACGATGTCCATCCAACGGCTGTAGTGCTTCTTCAACCTCTGGTCTTCTTGCTCCAGCCGCCCAAACCAGCGCCGGTCGTGCCTCATGCTCCTGCCTCCCGTGGCCGGCTGTGCTGCCGCGGAGGACTCACCGCCCCCTACTATTCCCACCGCTGGCCACGCCCTGCGGCGACAGCAGCCTCACACCGCAGCCGAACCAGTGAACCCTTGTACTCCTCTCCGCTCGGGCTTCCACTGCCGCGTCTTCCCCGGCTCCGCGTCGTCCCCTTCCTAGGCCTCACCGTCGTCCACCGCCGTGGTGCTCTACGCGTGGCATGGTCAACATGGTCAAGGAACAACTTCCATCGGAAGAGTACTGTACGTGGAGAGGCTGACAGCTGAGTCCACGGCCACAACCCAGTTTTTTTTTGTGATTTGCCAAGTAAGTCGCTTTGTCAAGCCTGTTGGGCTGCAAATCTTTCAAGACAAGGAGAGCTTTCATTCGGCTGGAAGAGAAAATGGCCCATCAGTAATGAGAAATGGGTTGTACGTTTTTAAAACACATCAAACCGACAATTAGTTTTAAATATCTTTTTTTCATTTCGAGATTTTAAATTACATTAATTTTATGCGTGGAGAATTTGTTGGATTTTATATTGATATACATTTTTAAAATCAGTTTGAATGTGAGTCAAAATTTCGGGATTAAAAACAGTTCGGACCGCACCGAAATATGCAAAATTTCGTAAAATATTTTAACCGTGGCCACAGTATGGGATGTAATGCTAACAAAAAGAATATGGGCTCCAAAAAAACCTTCAGAATTAGCAAATGGGTTGAAAATTATTAGAAACAATGGCAGATGGGCTGTATGCTGTTTTCCACAAATTTGAGGCTTTCCTAAGAAAAGGTTGACGCACAAGCAGTGACTGTTGGATTGCCATCCAACGGCCGTCGTGCTACTTCAATCTCTGCTCTTCCTGCTCCAGCCGCTCAAACAAGCGCCGGTGGGACTGCCTGCTCCCTCCTCCCCACGGCCGTCTCTGCTGCCGCGCAGGCCTCACCGCCCCACCGTACTCCCATCGCTGGCCTAGCCATCCCTCTACTCACCCACACCTGTTGTTATTCTCCGGCGACGGCAGACGAACCAGTAAACCCTCGTACAGTCGTACTCCCCTCCGCATGGGAAACAACTGCTGAGTCTTCCCTGCCTCTGTGTCGTTCCTTTCCTAGGCCTCGCTGTCGTCCACCGCCCTCGTGCTCTTGGCGCGTCCTAGTCAACATGGTCAACAACCGACATGCATCTGAAGTAGACTATACGTGGAGAGGCCGACAGCTGGGTGCACGGCCGCACGCAGGGAAATGCGTCCTTATTACGCGCAAAATAATGATTCCTCCACCTGACATCAGGGACCCACCGAAAGGGCCTCTGTATTTCGCGAAAAAAATGTTACCGCCGCTGACAGCTCGGACCCACCAACTATATCTTCGCACACAGGGAAGTGCCTACTTATTACGCACAAAAAAAATGAATACTACGCCTATTAGCTGGGACCCATAGTGGCAGGCTGACTTGTGGGCCTACTAAGTTGACGGGACAGAGGGCTTTGTCAACTTAGTCAATAATATGCATGATTCTAGCTCCAGTGACCGTACGATGTCCATCCAACGGCCGTAGTGCTTCTTCAACCGCCCCCTACTACTCCACCGCTGGCCAGGCCATCCCTCTACTCACACATACCCCCTGTTATTCTGCGGCGACGGCAATGGCAACCTCACCCTCGTACTCCTCTTCACTTGGGCATCCACTGCTGCGTCTTCCCCGGCTCCGCATCGTCCCCTTCCTAGGCCTCGCCGCCATCCACCGCAGTGGTGCTCTCGGGGCGGCGTGGTCAATGTAGTAAACGACTGACTTCCATCGGAAGATTACTGTGCGTGGAGAGGCTGACAGCTGGGTCCATGGCGTCCGCATGGAAGTGCCTCCTTATTACGCGCAAAATAATTATTCCTCCACTTGACAGCAGGGACCCACCGGATGGGCCACCAGTATTTCGCGAAAAAAACGTTTCCCCCTGACTGTTGGGACCCACCAGCTACATATTTGCACGCAAGGAAGTGCGTCCAGGCAAAAAATAAAAAAACCCAAAACGATTCGCCCCCTTGACTGCTGGGACCCACCTGCTACATCTTCGCAGGCAAGGAAGTGGCTGACAGTCGGGACCCACCTAGACGAAGCGTACGTAGCGTTGTCATTCTGGTCGCGAAAGTGTACGTACATACTGGCGGATGTAGAGGCACACACGTGTCGTAGTAGAGGCGTGCACGTGTCGATGTAGAGGCGCGCACGTAGCATGTACACGTACGTACGTCGGCGAGGGTGCAAGAAAGAAAATACGGCAACATACATACGGGCAGGGTCTCGAACGCCTACTCGCGTATACGTACATGGCTGGGTTGGAACGGAGAAACAACGTCGTCGTCATGTTCATGGGGAGGCAACAGAATGCGTCGCGTTCATGGGGAGGCAACGGAATGCGTCGTGTTCATCGGGAGGCAATGGAATGCGTGGGAGCCAACTGGCTGGGTCGGAACGGAATGCGTGGTCGTGTTCATCGGGAGGGCTTGGATGGAACAGGCGATGGAAACGAGGCCTGGCATACCGCGCAACGGAGGAAACAGACCTCCTACGTTCGGAACGGGGTCTTGTTGATCGAGAGGGGTGTGGCGTACCGCAAAACGGAGGAAACAGACCTCCTACGGTCGAAACGGCGGTCTTGTTGATCGGGAGGGGTGTGGCGTACCGCAAAACGTTTTACTATACAAATGCTATTCAAAGGTTGTTTTTCGATTAAATTTTTTCGCTTGCTATATAATGAATGTAACCTACTCATACCAACATTTTAGTGCATTCCAAATGTCTATACTACCGCTGCAATTCGAACTAAATTTGAATTCGTTTCTCTGTTTAAATAAGAATCTACAATCATGATTGTTGCCAACTTCAACCAGCATTCGTGTATTACCTTAATAACACACCACATGATTACTATGGAGATAGATATGAACTATGTGTACTACATGAACTCAAATTCTATTTTTTGAATACACTTGATGTTGATTCCAAATAATAGTACATTTGATGTACTAACTATATATTCATAATCTAAACCATCTTCCATACGTACACTGTGCTTATCACACAAAGTATAGTGCCCTGCTGAGGGAGTCTTGGATTAGGGGGTATCCGGACAGCCGGACTATATACCTTGGCCGGACTGTCGGGGCGTGAAGATACAAGACTCAAGACTCCGTCCCGTGTCCGGATGGGACTCTACTTTGCGTGCAAGACAAGCTTGGCGATCCGGATATTATGTTTCCTTCTTTGTAACCGACTCCATGTAAACCCTAGCCCTCTCCGGTGTCTATATAAACCAGGGAGGTTGGTCCTTAGAAGGACAATCACAATCATAATCATCATAGGCTAGCTTCTAGGGTTTAGCCTCTACGATCTCGTGGTAGATCAACTCTTGTACTACTCGTATCATCAATATCAATCAAGCAGTAAGTAGGGTTTTACCTCCATCGAGAGGACCTGAACCTGGGTAAACATTGTGTCCCTTACCTCTTGTTACCATCAGCTTAAGACGCACAGATCGGGACCCCCTACCCGAGATCCGCCGGTTTTGACACCGACATTGGTGCTTTCATTGAGAGTTCCTCTGTGTCGTTGCTGCAAGGCCTGATTTCTCCTTCAATCATCAACAACGCGGTCCAGGGTGAGACTTTTCTCCCCGAATAGATCTTCGTGTTCGGTGGCTTTGCACTGCGGACCAATTCGCTTGGCCACCTGGAGTAGATCGACAACTACGCCCCTGGCCACCAGGTCAAGTTCGGAAACTTGAACTACACGGCTGATATCCACGGAGACTTGATCTTCAATGGATTCGGGCCTGTGCCAGGAGCGCCGGACGGTCATGATGAGCACGGCTAAACCTGCTGTCGAACAATGCTCGGGATGTCGTCGCTGCAGTAGACCCGGACCTAAATCCAGAGCAGACCGCGTCGCCTAAGGACGGATGGATGGACTCCTCCCCGCAGGCCGCACACTCATCGGTGGTAGAGCCAAACACATGCTTCGCCCCCAAAGAAGCCTGTGACACCAGACCCCGGACCCGTATCCGGCTGTAGGTTCCAGTTCGCGCTCTCCTGAGCCCACCGAACCTGGGTGGGCTCCTGTAATGGAGTTCACCATAGCGGATATCTTCCAACACTCGCCCTTTGGCGACGAGCTGAACTCGTTAAAGTCTCTCTCTTTGTCACGAGGCTCGTGGCCGAACTATGTCCGGCTCGAGTGGGAAGCAGGCGACGAAGGAATTCATTGCCCACCCACCACCCACTTCATTGCCACGGTCGATGATCCAACTGACGTGCTTGACTTCGACTCCGAAGACATCGACGGTATGGACGACGATGCAGGAGAAGAACAGGAACCACCGTTCACGGGGCGGTGGACAGCCACCTCCTCATACGATATATATATATATATATATATGGTGGACACTCCAAAGGAAACCAATGGCGATGAGGCAACGGAGGATAACCCCTCAGGGAGAAAAGCAAAGCATGGGCGTCGTCGGCGCCGCTCCAAGCCCCGCCACAACAGTACCGGCCCAGGAGATGAAAACAATCCGGATGGTGCCGAAGAGGAATACAACCCTGATCAGCCTGCCTTCGAGCAGGCCGAGCAGGAAGACGGGCAGGTCAGCCCAGACGAACAGGCGACGGACGGATATCCGGAGGATGACAACTATATGCCCCCTCTGAAGACGAGATTAGCCTCGGCGACGACGAGTTCGGCGTGCCTGAGGACCCCGTCGAGCGGGAGCACTTCAAGCGTCGGCCTATGGCCACTCCGAGGAGCCTGAAAAAGAAGCAGCAGCAACTTCAAGCTGATCAAGACCTACTCACAGATAGATAGACTGAAGTCCTGGCAGCCGAGGAATATGGACTCGAGCGCCACTCGGCTGACCGGCCACCTCGTGGCCGGGATAAAACGGCATATCAGCCCGAATACCAGCCCGCACCCCCACGCCAATACACTACGGCCCGGGGCAATAGGCAAGACCTGCAAGATGTACTGGAAAACAAAGCAGGACAGCCAAGATCAATCTACAGATTGCAGGGGCGCACCCCAACACGCGACGATGACCGTCACGCCGGATCCACTATCAACAAGTCCGGCCAGGCCGAACACAGCCACCCAGACCAACTCGAACTGCGTAGCCATATAGCCCGACACAGAGGCGCCGCACACCCCCTCTGCTTCACCGATGAAGTGATGGATCATGAATTCCCAGAAGGGTTCAAACCCGTAAACATCGAATCATACGATGGCACAACAGACCCCGCAGTATGGATCGAAGATTTCCTTGTCCATATTCACATGGCCCGTGGAGACGATCTACACGCCATCAAGTATCTTCCCATTAGGCTCAAAGGACCTGCCCGACACTAGCTAAACAGCCTGCCCGCAAATTCCATTAGCAGTTGGGAAAACCTAGAAGACGCATTCCTCGACAACTTCCAGGGCACATATGTGCGACCACCAGACGCCGATGACTCGAGCCACATTACTCAACATCCCGGAGAGTCATCTAGGAAATTCTGGACTCGGTTCCTAACTAAAAAGAACCAAATAGTTGACTGTCTGGACGTTGAAGCCCTGGCGGCCTTCAAGCATAATATCCGCGACGAGTGGCTCACCCGACACCTCGGCCAGGACAAACCCAAGTCCATGGCAGCTCTCACGACAGTAAGGACCCGCTCTTGTGCAGGCGAGGCCAGCTGGTTGGCTCGCAATAGCACTACGCCACATTCTGGCACTTCGGATGCATGTGACAATAACGGCAAGCCACGGCGCAACAGACATAAGCGACGGAACAACGAAGACAACACTGAAGACACGTCATTCAACACCGGATTCAGCGGATCCAAATCTGGTCAGCGGAAGAAGTTGTTCAAAAGAAACAATCAGGGACCGTCCAGTCTAGAACGCATATTGGAACGCTCGTGCCAAATTCATGGCACCCCACACAAGCAAGCCAACCATACTAATAGAGACTGCTGGGTGTTCAAATAGGCCGGTAAAATAAACGCCGAAAACAAGGACAAGGGGCTGCACAGCGACGATGATGAGGAGCCCCGGCGTCCGAATACGGGGGGACAGAAGAAATTTCCTCCCCGGGTGAAAACGGTCAACATGATCTATGCCACCCACATTCCCAAGCGGGAACAGAAGCGAGCACTACGGGACGTCTATGTGATGGAGCCAGTCGCCCCCAAATTCAACCCATGGTCAGCTTGTCTGATCACTTTCGATCGTAGGGATCACCCTACCAGCATCCATCACGGCGGCTCAGCCACATTGGTTCTAGTCCCAATCATCGACGGATTCCACCTCACGTGAGTCCTTATGGACGGCGGCAATGTGCAAAATGGGCATCGACCCTTCAGGGATCAAGCCCACCAAAACCACCTTTAAAGGTGTAATTCCTGGAGTAGAGGCCCGTTGCACGGGCTCTATAACATTGGAAGTGGTCTTCGGATCTCCGAATAACTTCTGAAGCGAAGAGTTAATCTTCGATATCGTCCCTTTCCGTAGTGGTTACAACGCACTGCTTGGACGAACCGCATTCGCTAGATTCAATGCGGTACCACACTATGCATACCTCAAGCTCAAGATGCCAGGACCGCGCGGGTCATAATAGTAAACAGAAACATGGACCACTCTCTCCGTACAAAGGAGCATACTGCAGCCCTCACGGCGGAAGTACAATGCGACCTCCTCCGACAAACCACCAATCCGGCGACGACAACCTCGAGCACCGTCAAGCGAGTCCGGAGCACCCCGCAACAGGATCACCAGGCACGCCAAGAGCGCGACTAGCAGCCCGGCCTCCACTCAAGCCCCATCGAAGCAGCATTCGTGCCACGCATACGCAATTAAGCACTCGAAATACCATGGGCATAGGCGGAGGCACAGCAGTGACTCAGTAAACAGTGCGGTATCACCGCAACATACCTTCATAACCCTCCCTTCTTATCTTTCAGAACACTGCTTTAGGGCAACCTCTCCAGAAGAGCCGGATTGTCGGACTTACACAGGAGAAAAAACCAAGGAGGCAACAGTCTTTGCGCACAAAGGAAATACCCAGGTGGAATCTGTTCACCTATTTTATATACCTACATGCGGCCCGCCCTTGATAGGACATGTTAAATAGTCCTATTTACTTCTGCTTAACCGCACCCATTGTAAACATACGCTTAAACGTATTATTCATCAATGGGAGATAATATATAGTGTCAGCTTATTATTTCTGTTTGCACATTTTTCCTATAGATGTTTGTTTAATATCGCATCCGTACACCTTGGTACGATCAGTTTACCAGGGGCTCCTTATTGCGCCTCATAATACGGAAAACAAGTCCGAACACTTTCAATAGTGCGGCACCCCGTACTTATAGCACTATATGCATCAGCTCCGAATCACGTCTTGGATCAATAGTTGGGTTTGCCGGGCTCCCCTATTTTGGTACCTTACATTCCATTATATCGGCTAAGGTAGCGCAGGGAGAATTACTGCGATTGTGTACCGGTTCTTCCGAACGAGCACCTCAGTAGAGAAAGCCGAAAACTGACCGGCATGATGCGGCGAGAGCTGGTCGCTGTTCGAGAGGTCATAAAATCCTTAAAGGTTTTTCCCGCTTTAGGCGAAGAATCGGCTTCGTCCGATTTAGGCGTATATAGCACACCAATTCGGCCTTCCGAATTCTAGGGGCTTTGCCGAAATTTAAAATTGTAGACTTCTATGGCTAAGTGAAAGTTATAAAGCTGCATAGTCCGATTGCCTTGTTCGCTGCGCCGGATACCTCCTTAAGGGACCAAAAATTTGGATAAAGAGTGTCCGGGTTTTTCCAGGAACACCCTGGTACTAGTTGCATGGGGGCGGAAGCCGACGACTGGCCTACTTTTAGAATTCTATAAACAGCCGCGCAGAAGGTAATATTTTAAATGAAAAGCACTACATAGTGAAAGTAACTTCTTCTTTACATTACAATAATGACAGAAGTACATTTACTCAAGGATCGTATCCTTGGTACATTCATTGGCCACGAGACGAGCGCCCTTCATAATGCCATCATTGTTGGATTTTGGGTTTCGGCAGATGCTTGAGGTTCGAACACTGGGGTGTGCGCGGAGATTTCGCCCTCTACCTACCTATTCCTCGCCGGCTCGCTAGGATCTAAACTACGAATGAAACAACACAAGAGACACAAGGTTTATACTGGTTCAGGGCACCATTGTGGTGTAATACCCTACTCCAGTGTGTGTGTGGTGGATTGCCTCTTGGGCTGATGATGGACACTACAAGGAAGAATAGCCTCACGAGGGTCTGCTCTTGGCTGGGGCGATGAACTGCTAGGAGGAGTTCAGCTGCCCTTCTCTCTCTCTCTCTCTCTCTCTCTCTCTCTCTCTCTCTCGGTACCGATCCAGATGCCTCTATCGATCCAGATGCCTCTACCCTGGGGGTGGCTAGTCCTATTTATAGGCAAATGCCATGGGCCTCTTCCCAAATATTGAGCAGGAAGGGCGCCAACAATTGGCCATTTTGAAGGGGAACAGCGGGTACACTTATCCTGACTAAAGTTGGTCCTCGCCTGTCAAAGGCTATGGTGGTGACGCCTGCTTGGGCTCCACAATGACTTCCTTTCTGCCGTTGGGCTGGTCTTGGTCTTGTTGCACCAAAATGGATGCCTTTGCTTGATGCTCTCGCCTGCGCTTGCTCCCTTTGCACCAAAGAGGAAAGGAGGACACTGCGCGGGCTGGCGCCTGACTGGCGCCCTTGGTCGTCATGGCTTGCGTCATGGGCACCTCGCGAGGTACCCCACCTTGATCTCTCCGCCTCCTCGCGAGCTAGCCTGATGAGGTCGTGCCTAAGGAAGTTCCTTGTCATCCGCCCCGCAAGGCTTGGCCCCTCGCGAGGGTCTTGAGCCTGTGTTGATGAAGATGGGCCGTGCCGGGGCCCCGTTGAGCCACACCGCAGGCCGCAGGCAGGCAAGTCTGGGGACCCCCGTTCCCAGAACGCTGACAGTAGCCCCCGGGCCCAAGGCATGCCCGGACTTGGCCGAGCAGAGAGGCGAAAGGGCAAGTGCGAAGCGCCGCGGGCCCTAACAGCCTGCGGCCTTGGGCGCCGAGTGGCGGTTGATTGGACGTGGGTGCCTCAGCAACCGCGCGAGTTGATAAAGGAACGGCATCTGTCCTTTGCCTCCTTTGCTTTCTCTGGTTGCTGCTCAGATCCCCTTTCTTGCGCCTCTCCTTCCTGCCTCCGAAATCTTCAGATCTACTCTGTCTGCGTGCCCTAGCAAGACATGGCGCCTCGCCAGGCCCCGGCCGGAGCTTGGTATTCGTCCGCCTTGGACTCGCCGAACGTGTCGGAGGCGAGCCTTGCCCGGGTGCGCCAGATGGCTGCGGCACAGGGCATCGACGGGGCGAAGGTGTTCAAGGCCGGCTCTGCCCTCCCTGAGGGCCAAGGGAGCACCTTCTATCCGCTCTTCATGAGCGCCATTGTTACCGGTCTCGTGCCTCCCTTTTCTGAGTTATTCTTCTCTGTCCTCCGCCATTACAATCTGCAAGCTCTGCATCTCCACCCCAACTCTGTCCTTCTCCTGGCAATCTTCGCCTACTATTGCAAGGCTCACGTAGGGGTGAAGCCCTCAGTGACCTTGCTGCGCCACTACTTCTCCCTCCGGACCTCTTGTGGTCCCGTCTCTGTGTGCGCGAGCTTCGTCGCGTACGGTAGCTCCATCGCCAATTCGAACCCCGGGAAGAGGATTGAGGGCTTCAGGAGCAAGTGGGTCTTGGTAGATGCTGGGCGCATCCACCCTCGGCTGATCTTGCCCACGGGCACCCCGCAAGCTCCGACAACTGGTCCCGAGTGGAGCTTGTGGACCCCCGCGCGAGGCCGGTGTTGGAGAAGATGGACGCAGATCTGAGGCCGGCCAGCATGGCGGCGGCGAAGCTGACCGACGCATCGCTGCTAAGGGAATTCCTGGAGCACCAGTTGGCTCCGCTTCGTCAGCACCCACTTCCGATGTGGAGGCCCCTCCCGAGCCCCGCGGTCTTGGCCGACGAGGATCTGGCTGTGGTTCTCCAGTCTTTGGTCGGGGGCGACGTGGCGAGGCTGGAGGGCGCTCCGACGCCCCTGTTCCTCCGCGAGGACTGGGAGCAGGTAGTGGGGTCCATGCCCGTCTTCAATGGGGATGGGCCCGTGCCCGTGGAGGCTCAAGAGGACCCGGTGGATGTGTCCTCTGGCGACTCCAGCGAAGAGAAGGAAGAAGGGGAGCGGGAGAAGGGGGCTGACTCCGAGGCGACTGACGGGGAATCGAGGGCTCCCCCCCCCTTCGGCGCAGGTCCCGCGCTCTCCGCCTCTCTCTGAGTGATGACGACGAGGATGATGACGAGCAGGGCGGCGGGAGCCTGCCCCCGATCCCGAAGAAGGACCGGACTAGCCTGATCCCCCGTGGGTCTGCCTTGGCCCCGAGGCGATCCGCAGGCGCACCTCCTGCTCCCGAGCTCCTTGAGGCTGATCCTTGCAGCCGGCTCTCGGGCTTCAAGTACGGCCGGAGGCTGCTCGAGCCCACGGGCGACAACCTGTAAGTGCTTGATTCTTGTATTGTTTCTTGTTCTGTTGCTGAGGCTTGACATTCGTATCTCCCGGCTAGGCTGGTGCCTGCGGCAAAGAAGTCGAAGGGAGCTCCTGAGGTTCTATCCAAGGCAGCGCCTCTGCCCGCGAAAGAAAGTGACCGTGATGCACGGGCCTCTCCTGCCCGGGCGTCCTCGTGAGGCCTGGCTGAGCCGGCTGGGGCGAGCTCAGCCCCCATGGCCCAAGCGACTCCCGAGCTGCCCTTGCCTGATGCCACCACCACAGCCGTTGGGGCGCAGCAGACTCCACCTCAGGAGATTGTGGTCACGCTGCCGTCTTCTCCTCCTACTCCACCGACTACTGTTTCCCTGACTCCTCCTACTATTCTGGATCGTGCTGCTGCCGAACTGGACCGTCTGCGGCAGGATCTTCTGAGCGCCGACCCTCATTTAGTGGCCGGGTGCTTGGAGCTGTCTTCTGGCTGGATTCGCTCCGATGCTTCGATTCAGGCGGCGCTGGTCCAGGCCTCGACGTCTTGCGACGAGGAGAAGCAGGCTGTCCTTGGGGCGAAGGCTGCCCGCGACGCTGCCTTGGGGGAGGTGGCTAATGTCCGAGGTCGCTGCGAGGCGCTGGAGAGCGAGCTGAAGGGCCTGCAGGACCAACTCGCCAAGGAGACGCGCCTTTGCCAAGACCAGGACGACGGCATGAAGGCTCGCGAGGCGGCCGTCAAGGACCAGGACGCCAAGATCAAGAAGCACCGTGACCGCCTAGGCGTGCTGGAGCAAGAGTTGGAGGCGAGGAAGGTCGAGCTCGACGGCAAGGCACGGGTTCTTGCCGAGGATCGCGTGGCCTTCACGGAGATGGAGGAGAAGGCTCGCACTTCGCTGAAGACGCTTTATGAGAGCGGCCTGGAGAGCCCGCTGGCCGGCGACGAGGACGGCCCCACCAAGCTGCTTCCCTTCCTGGTTCGTGCTCTTGAATATGTCACCCTTGGCCTTGGCCCTACGGCTGAGGCCGAGGCGCGCATCTTGTCTTCTGCAGCGCTGACGCGGGTCTTTACCCACATCTATCTTCGTGACCACAATGTCGACCTCGACAGCCTGCTGGAGCCAGCAAGCGGCGAGCTTGCCGCTGCCGCTGCTGAGGCCGTGAAGGGTCGTGCAGAGGCTCTGTTGGGGAAGTTCCGGGCCTTCAGCACCAAGCCGAAGCGGAGCGCTGCCAGCCCTACAGCTCCACAAGGCGAACCCGCTCCGCGCAGCTCCACCGCCGGCAAGTGACTCCGCGGTGGCTCCCGTCCTGCTTTTAATTCCTCCATATGTACCATGCCTCGGGGAGGCGTTAAAACTTGCATTTGGTGCTATGATAACAGTATGGACTGTAATATTTGCATTTGAACTCCTTGAAATTGGCACTATTTCCTTCCTACTTGCTTATGTTCTACGCCGGCAGAGCCCGGCCCCGCGCATACCTCAGCCGCCGTTAGCCCCGACCGGAAACCAGGACGGGACCAAGGAGTGAGGGGCTACGTGACAAGTTAGGCTCCAGAGTCGGGATGCTCAGGAGTCCCCCTTGGTGCTCGAACAGCAAGTAGGGAGATGAGATGCGAGGTTTACTCCTTAGGGAGGTGAGATGCGGGTGGATCTACCATTCTACATCTGCAGAGCCCGGCCCCGCGCATACCTCAACCGCCGTTAGCCTTTCGGAACTAAGGAGTGAGGGGCTATGTGACCAGTTAGGCTCCTGAGTCGCGATGCTCAGGAGTCCCCCTTGACGCTCAAACGGCCTTCATACCTTGGCTCCACTCGGGGAGGGACGTGCGACGAACCAGGCACGGGGGGCCTGGCTGGGTGGCGTGTGTCTGGGCGTGACCCAGGCGCAGCCCTCGTGCCCAACCCCCTCGCGCGGCACTCCCGAGGGGAGGCGTTGCGATGAGGCTAGACACTGAGCTCTGGGCTCCCTGAGGTTGATGCGGCCCGGGGGCCACCCTCAGTTGTTTATCACCAGCGCGGAGCATAGCGCTTCCGTATGTGTACGGGCATAGCTGCTCCTCGGCAGTGTCGTCAGCCAGCGCGGAGCATGGTGCTTCCACTGGTGCGTGGGAGGGGGCTCCCCTCCGGGAGGAGCCCCCGGGGCGTGTACAGCCCCGCCCTGACACGTGGCTGGCACGGTAGGGCCTGACGAGGTGTATCTGGGCACCCGTGAGCCAGCGCGGGACTCATGGGGCCCTACCTCAAGGCGGGTTGCGCCTGGCACTGGGCCTTATCTTGGGGTGTGTCCCTGCAAATTTGGCTAGATGCCGGCACTCTACGTCCTCGGGTCCCGGCCCTCGAGCTGGTCACAGCCGTCGCTGGTATATCATGTCGCGATGCCGTGGACAAAACCAGAGGGTGAGGGCTGGAGAGCCAGTAGGAGCCCTAAGTCGCGATGCTCAGGTACCCCCCCTTTAACGCGCAAGCTTGGTTAGATGTCGAAACTCTACGTCCTCGGGTCCTGGCCCTCGAGCTGGTCTCAGCCGTCGCTGGTATGCCAGGTCGCGTTGTCGTGGACAAAACCAGAGGGTGAGGGCTGGAGAGCCGGTAGGAGCCCTGAGTCGCGATGCTCAGGTACCCCCCTTTAACGCGCAAGCTTGGTTAGATGTCGAAACTCTACGTCCTCGGGTCCCGGCCCTCGAGCTGGTCTTAGCCGTCGCTGGTATGCCAGGTCGCGATGCCGTGGACAAGACCAGAGGGTGAGGGCTGGAGAGCCGGCAGGAGCCCTGAGTCGCGATGCTCAGGTACGCCCCCTTTAACCCATAAGCTTTCGACATCCAGGAAGAAAAGGTGCCATGGACAGGCACCAAATAACAAGCATGATGGGTCGAAAGCATGGCCCTAAGATAAACGCAAGAAGGGTACACGCCGTTGGGTCTGACCCGAGCGGCTTGGGGATAATGCAGCCCGAGGGGCGCCCCCAACAAGGTAAACTAAAAACACAAGCAAAAGGGATACACGCCGCAGGGACGGACCCATACGGCCTGGGAATCATGCCGCCCTGAGGGCGCTCCCAGCTGGAAATGAAACTTGAAAGATGTCACCTGATAGTGTTGACGATGAAGGGGTGTTGGTGTAGCAGACTCGGTGGGCTGCGGGAGCCGATCCTCACGAGCCCCTAGGCCCAGGGGCCTCAGGAAGTTCCGGAGGCGCTGGTGGCTCCTCGCGGACCATCTCCATCTCCGCCAGGGCTGCGGAACGCCTGACCTCTTGAGCCTCCAGGATGGCCCTCATGAGGCGCTGGTACGCGGCAGCCGCGTTCGGTAGGCCATAAGGCATGCGAACGTAGCTATGAGGCAGAACTTCGCAGCATCCCACTTGCAAGGGCCAGAGGCGCTCCTGATATGCGGCTCGGTTGAGCCCTGGTATGTCGATGCAGACGCGCAGCCCTCCATCCTCGCCTGGATGGGGGGCCACAGCGGGTAAGCGGCGGCAGCCTCTCATGACTCTTGACTCGTGTAGTTCCTGTATTGCCTTGTTGACGAACTCCTGAGGGTTTGGCCCTCCTTGTCATGCTCCTTCTTGATGGAAACGTGCTTCGAAACACGCCTCCAAGTGGTGCCCAAGCGCCACCCTCGTGGCCTTGGCGAGATCGGCGGCCCTCCAGGGGAGAGCCCCCGAGCCCTGCCTGAGGAGGGCACCGGGCGCGCTTCCCTATGCAATGGAAGGAGGTTCCCCCTGAGCAGGCGCGGGCCCTGAGGGGCCTGCCTCCTGAGGGGCCGGGCCAGACGATGTCTTCTTCTTCTTGGGGGCGGTCTCGGGAAGCCTCCTACTTCCGCGATCTGGGTCTTCCACTGATGCGGCCTGAAAGGCTCATTCCAGGGAGCACACTGCGTGTCTCTCTTCGCAGGGCACCGTGATGACTCCGCCACTTCCTGGCATCTTGAGGACGTTGTAGACGTGGTGGGTTACGACCATGAACTTGGCCAGCGCTGGGTACCCGAGGATGGCGTTGTATGGCAGGCGAATGTGGGCGACGTCGAAGTCGATGAGCTCGGTGCGGTAGTTGTCGCGTGCCCCGTAGGTGACAGGGAGGCGGACCTGCCCAATCGGGACCGTGGAGCCGTCGGTGACTCTAGAGAAAGGCTTGGTTGGCTGAAGCTGATTGTAGGGCACTTGGAGATTGTTGAACGTTTCCACTGACAGGACGTTGAGCCCGGCCCCGCCATCGATGAGGGTCCTGGTGACTAGCACGTTGCTGATGATTGGGGAACAAAGCATCGGGAGGACTCCAGCTGTGGCACGCACTTGAGCTGATCCGCTGAGCTGAACGTGATGGCACACGCCGACCACCTGAGAGGGTGCGTGGCCCTGAGCTTGGGGAGGACTGTGTTTACTTCGCGAGGGAACTACTTGAAGATGCATTGAGAGGCTGGGGCTTGAGCTCCGCCCAGGATGCAGGCGATCGCACACTGTTCCTGGAAGCCGCCAGCCCCCTCATCCTGATGACGGTCCTCATTTCTCCTTGGCTGCAGCGGCAGCGAAGGGAGGCCTGCGTTGCCTTGTGGGCGATCCTCGCGAGGCTGATCCCTCCAGGCTCCCTCGCGAGGCGGGTCCTGCCAGCGATCCTCGCGAGGTTGGTCACGCCACCCTTGGTGAGGGCCGCGGTCTTCCCAGCGTCCTCCGTTCCTTCCTCCTCCTCCGCCGTAGCCCCGGTCGCTGTGGTCGGGACATCGGCCAACCCTTCCTTCACGCACGGCTCGGAGCTCTTGGCATTCATTGGTGTTATGGGTGTGGAGGTCGTGGTACACGCAGTACCGATTGCCCTTGGAAGATTCGGGCTGATCTCTGCCCCGCTTGGTGTCTGGTTCTGCCGCGAGCACGGCAGCCCCCTTGTGCTTCACGTCCTTGGCCTTGGGCTTCTTCTCTTCTGGGTCTACGGCAGGTAGCTCGAGGAGGGAGAGACGCCCTTCCTCAGCCCTGGCGCACTTGGTCACCAAGTTGAATAGCTCCAAGGAGGTGCACAGGTCTTCATGCATCGCCAGCTCCTCCTTCATCTTGATGTCGCGCACGCCATCGGAGAAGGCTGAGATGATGGCCTCCTCGGTCACCTTGGGAATCTTGAGGCGCGCGTTATTGAAGCGCTAGATGTACTTCTGCAGGGTTTCCCCTGGTTGCTGCTTGATACGGCGCATGTCGCTCATGGCCGGTGGCCGGTCGCTTGTACCCTGGAAGTTGGCGATGAAACGGGTGCGCATCTTGTGAGGAGATCGTGCCTGGAGCCAGATTCAGGAGCCAGGTGCGGGCCCCATCCTTGAGCGCCATGGGAAACCAGTTCGCCATGACCTTCTCGTCTCCGTTGGCAGCCTCGATGCCTAGCTCGAAGAGCTGGAGGAACTCTGCAGGGTCAGCCGTACCGTCTTAGCGAGGAGGCAGGTCTGGCTTGAACTTGCCGGGCCACGCGACGCTGCGCAACTCGGTGGTGAAGGCGCGGCAGCCCGCTGTGGCCACGGGAGGCCTTGGGTGACGAAGAGCTTGGTCCTGCGGGTCGCCATGCGCTGCAGCTGGGAGCAGCGCGGGGTCTTGACGTGCTGGAGCAGGAGCGTGGTCGCGACGATCCGGAGCAGGGAGCGCTCGGGCAGCTTCTCGAGGGCGAGGGACTTCTTGGCAGCTCTACTCTTGCCGCGCTGGCGCCTGACGGAGCGGGTTCTGCCTAGGGGCCACGCGCCTTGGGGCTAGGGCGCCTTCTTGAGGGGGAGGCGGCTGAGGCGCCCCCGGAGCTTCATTGCCCGCGCAAGGCGGGGCGCGGTGCAGCGAGAAGGACGGCGCGGGGGAGCCCCTGCAGTGCGGACGAGCTCGGCGACTCGGTCGAGCCACTCTTCATAGACATCGTCGATTGGGCGGTAGCGCAGGAGCTCGTTTGCCGCGATGAGCGCAGCTCGAGCCTCCATGGCCGCGCGGGGCGCGCGGGACGAAGAACCAGCAGGGGTGAGCGAGGGTGTAGCAGTGCGGCCGTCTCGCCTCATGGATGGATGCTGGGATGATGCTTGCTGCTCGTTCCCCGCCGGGCCGGTGGCGGCGTTTATGGAAGGTGACAGGGAATGGCGAGGGCGCCCGCCGACGGGAGCCGTCTGGTCGACGCGGGAAGCGAGGGCGGCTCGGCGCTCGGCGCGAGTCCGACGTGCATCAGACATGGATGCGATGGTCGGAGAAGAACAGGATGACGGAAGACAAGTTCCGGCGCACCCCTACCTGGCACGCCAAATGTCGAACACTGGGGTGCGCGCGGAGATTTTGCCCTCTACCTACCTATTCCTCGCCGACTTGCTAGGATCTAAACTACGAATGAAACAACACAAGAGACACAAGGTTTATACTGGTTCAGGCCACCATTGTGGTGTAATACCCTACTCCAGTGTGTGTGTGGTGGATTGCCTCTTGGGCTAATGATGGACAGTACAAGGAAGAACAGCCTCGCGAGGGTCTACTCTTGGCTAGGGCGATGAACTGCTAGGAGGAGTTTAGCTGCGCTTCTCTCTCTCTCTCTCTCTCTCTCTCTAGGTACCGATCCAGATGCCTCTACCCTGGGGGTGGCTAGTCCTATTTATAGGCAAAGGCCCTGGGCCTCTTCCCAAATATTGAGCGGGAAGGGCGCCAACAATTGACCATTTTGAAGCGGAACAGCGGGTACACTTATCCAGACTAAAGTTGGTCCTCGCCAGTCAAAGGCTCTGGTGGTGATGCCTGCTTGGGCTCCACAATGACTTCCTTCCTGCAGTTGGGCTGGTCTTGGTCTTGTTGCACCGAAATGGATGCCTTTGCTTGATGCTCTCGCCTGCGCTTGCTTCCTTTGCACCAAAGCGGAAAGGAGGACACTGCGCGGGCTGGCGCCCGACTGGCGCCCTTGGTTGTCATGGCTTGCGTCATGGGCACCTCGCGAGGTACCCCACCTTGATCTCTCTGCCTCCTCGTGAGCTAGCCTGATGAGGTCGTGCCTGAGGAAGTTCCTTGTCGTCCGCCCCACGAGGCTTGGCCCCTCGCGAGGGTCTTGAGCCTGTGTTGATGAAGATGGGCCGTGCTGGGCCCCTGTTGAGCCACGCCGCAGGCCGCAGGCAGGCAAGTCTGGGGACCCCCGTTCCCAGAACGCTGACAATCATAATATTTCTCGAGACAACGATGCGCCTTGCCCTCTGGTGGCCCATCCTTCACCAGCTTCTCCGCATCCAGCTTGCCCCAATGCACCTTCGCACGGGCGAAGGCCCGGCGGGCACCTTCAATGCAAATGGATCGCTTGATCACTTCAAGCCACGGACAGGCATTTACCATTCGCTTGATCAGGCTGAAGTAGGGGCAGGGCTCACCAGGCCACATCCGGACTATGAAATCTTTCATAGCCACTTCGGCCGCCCTGTGGAGTTCAACCAACTGCTTCAGTTGGTCACTCAGAGGCATTGGGTGTTCGGCACCAGCATACTAGGACCAGAACAGCTTCTCCGTGGCGCTCCCCTCCTTGGCACGGTAGAACTCCACGGCGTCCGATACGCTGCGTTTCAGATCTGCGAATGCCCCTGGAGAGCTCCGAATTCAGGTAAGTAAAAGAAATGCCTCCTCCACATGCTTTCTTTGCATAAAGAATGTCTTACCCGCCGCTATCTTCTTGGCCGCCTGGATTTCCTGCTGTGCCTTTTCGGTTTCGGCCTTGGCGTTTTTCATACTCGCAAGGGCCTTCGCAAGCTCGGCCTCTTTCATCTTAAGATCATGATCCAAGGACTCGAACTTCTTGCCGAGCTCCTGGAGCTCTCGTTGTACCTAGCCCACTCTAGCATCTTGCTTTTCGCGCTCCTTACGCTCCAAGGCCGCCTTGTCTTCGGCCTCGAACAGCGCTTTCTTCAAAGACGCCACTTCGGTGGTGGCCCCTATTACAAAGTCGCGACGCTTTGTCGTTAGAACAACCAACTTTGTCTATCCTTCATTACATGCGAATGGGGTATCACCCACCTTTGTTCTCTTCGAGCTGCCTCTTCGTGAGGCCGAGCTCTCCCTGCGCTTGCTCCAGGTCTTGTTTTAATCCGGTGACCTCGGCTGTGCGGACAGCAGCGGCAAGCAGCACAGCCTATTTATCCACGGGCACACTTATCATTAGACTCCTGCGGATTATAATTGACCCTCCGTTTGGCTTTTCTTTCCGAACACCAAACGGAGTATCAGGGGCTACTACCTATCGGGTGGTAATTTCACACATTTTTATTACTTACCTCAAAGCCTGTCAGGAGGCTGGTGCACGCTTCGGTTAGTCCACTCTTGGCGGACAGAACCTTCTGAATCACCACACTCATAAGAGTATGGTGCTCTTCATCCATGGAAGCGCCGTGAAGCGCTTCCAGCAGACTATCCGACGCCTCGGGCGTAACGGAAGTCCTCGGCACGGGTGGCTCGCCCTTCCTAGCGAGGGGCTACCCGCCTGAGTCCGGAACCATTGGAAGTTTCGGACAGTATCCGGCTGAGAGCCCGGCTTACTACGGCACTCATCGACACAATCCGCGGGGATCTTGAACCCCGCGTGTCCGACATCTGGAATTCCGCCTTGTGGCGCCTCCAGAGTCACCTCCCCCCGCTCTGGGAGCCTTTGGGACAACACCTCTGTGTCATCCGCAGGTCGAGGAGTAGTGGTCGTCGGGAGCGAGTTGATAGGTCTCCAATGTATCTATAATTTTTGATTGCTCCATGCTACTTTATCTACTGTTTTGGACTATATTGGGCTTTATTTTCCACTTTTATATTATTTTTTGGACTAACCTATTAACCGGAGGCCCAGCCTAGAATTGCTGTTTTTTTGCCTATTTCAGTATTTCGAGGAAACAAAATATCAAACGGAGTCCAAACGGAATGAAACCTTCGGGAACGTGATCTTCACACCGAACGTGATCCAGGAGACTTGGACCCTACTCCAAGAAGTTTCTGAGGAGGTCACGAGGGTGGGGGGCGCCCTCCCCCCCCCCCCCCCGGGCGCGCCCCCTGCCTCGTGGGCCCCTCGGAGCTCCACCGACGTACTCCTTCCTCCTATATATACCTACGAACACCCATTAGACCAGAGACGGAGCCAAAAACCTAATTCCACTGCCGCAACTTCCTGTATCCATGAGATCCCATCTTGGGGCCTATTCCGGAGCTCCGCCGGAGAGGGCATCCACCATGGAGGGCTTCTACGTCAACACCATAGCCTCTCCGATGAAGTGTGAGTAGTTTACTTCAGACCTTCGGGTCTATATCTAGTAGCTAGATGGCTTCTTCTCTCTTTTTGGATCTCAATACAATGTTCTCCCCCACTCTCGTGGAGATCTATTCGATGTAATCTTCTTTTTGCGGTGTGTTTGTTGAGACCGATGAATTGTGGGTTTATGATCCAACTTATCTATGGAAAATATTTGATTCTTCTCTGAATTCTTTTATCTATGATTGAGTTATCTTTGCAAGTCTCTTCGAATTATCCGTTTGGTTTGGCCAACTAGATTGGTAGTTCTTGCAATGGGAGAAGTGCATGGCTTTGGGTTCAATCTTGCGGTGTCCTTACTCGGTGACAGAAAGAGTTGCAAGGCACGTATTGTATTGTTGCCATTGAGTATAACAAGATGGGGTATTTATCATATTGCATGAATTTATTCCTCTACATCATGTCATCTTGCTTAAGGCATTACTCTGTTTTTAACTTAATACTCTAGATGCATGCTGGATAGCGGTCGATGAGTGGAGTAATAGTAGTAGATGCAGAATCGTTTCGATCTACTTGTCATTGACGTGATGCCTATATACATGATCATACCTAGATAACCTCATAACTATGCTCAATTCTGTCAATTGCTCAACAGTAATTTGTTCACCCACCGTAGAATACTTATGCTCTTGAGAGAAGCCACTAGTGAAACCTTTTTACTTTATTTACCTAGATAACCTCATAACTATGCTCAATTCTGTCTATTCTCATCATATCAATCTCCATCACTTTATTTACTTGTTTTGCCTTTACCTTTTTACTTTGCATCTTTATACAAAAAATACCAAAAATATTATCTCTATCAGATCTCACACTCGTAAGTGACCGTGAAGGGATTGACAACCCCTAAGCGTTGGTTGCGAGTTGCTACCGTTTTGTGTAGGTACGATGGACTTGCTCGTGACCTCCTACTGGATTGATACCTTGGTTCTCAAAAACTGAGGGAAATACTTACGCTACTGTGCTACATCACCCCCTCCTCTTCGGGGAAAACCAACGCAAGCTCGAGACGTAGCAAGAAGAATTTCTGGCACCGTTGTCGGGGAGGCTTACGCAAAAGTCAACATACCAAGTACCCATCACAATCTCTATCTCTCACATTACATTATTTGCCATTTGCCTCTCGTTTTCCTCTCCCCCACTTCACCCTTGCCATTTTATTCGCCCTCTCTTTCCCAATCTCCTCTTCTTTTTCCCTTTGCCTTTTGTTTGCTCGTGTGTTAGTTTGCTTGCTTGTCGTGATGGCTCAAGATGCTACCAAATTGTGTGACTTCACCAATACCAATAACAATGATTTCCTTAGCACTCCGATTGCTCCTCTTGCCAATACTGAATATTGTGAAATCAATACTACTTTGTTGAATCTTGTTATGAAGGACCAATTCGCCGGCCTTCCTAGTGAAGATGCCGCTACTCATCTGGATAGCTTCGTTGATTTATGTGATATGCAAAACAAAAAAGATGTTGATAATGATGTCGTTAAATTGAAGCTATTTCCTTTTTCGCTTAGAGATCCTGCTAAAGCGTTGTTTTCGTCTTTGCCTAAAAATGGTATTGATTCGCGGAACAAGTGCAAAGATGCTTTTATCTCTAAGTATTTTCCTCTAGCTAAAATTATTTCTCTTAGGAACGATATTATGAATTTTAAGCAACTTGATCATGAACATGTTGCACAAGCTTGGGAGAGAATGAAATTAATGCTACGTAATTGTCCTACTCATGGTTTGAACTTATGGATGATTATACAAAAAATTTATGCTAGATTGAATTTTTCTGCTAGAAATCTTTTAGATTCGGCCGCAGGAGGCACTTTTATGGAAATCACTTTAGGAGATGCTACTAAACTCCTAGATAATATTATGGTCAATTATTCTCAATGGCATACTGAAAGATCTACTAATAAAAAGGTGCATGCTATAGAAGAAATCAATGTTTTGAGTGAAAAGATGGATGAACTCAGGAATTTATTTGTTAGGAGTGTTTCTTCTGATCGCAATAATATGCCTTCGTGTACTTTGCTTGAGAATAATAATGAATCTATGGATGTGAATTTTGTTGGTAGGAATAGTTTTGGTAACAACGCATATAGAGGGAATTTTAATTCTAGGCCTTATCCTAGTAATCCTTCTAATAATTATGGAAATTCCTACAACAACTCTTATGGAAATTTTAATAAGATGCCCTCTGAATTTGAGAATAGTTTTAAGGAGTTTATGAATTCACAAAAGAATTTTAATGCTTTGCTTGAAGAGAGATTACTTAAAGTTGATGATTTGGCTAGGAACGTTGATAGAATTTCTCTTGAGGTTGATTCTTTAAAGCTTAGATCTACTCATCCTAAGCATGATATCAATGAGTCTCTCAAAGCTATGAGAATTTCCATTGATGAGTGCAAAGAAAGAACCACTAGGATGCGTGCTTACAAAGATGCCTTTATTAAAGCGTGTTCTTCTAACTCCTATGAAAATCAAGATGAAGATCTAAAAGTTATTGATGTGTCCCCTATTAAATCTTTGTTTTGCAATATGAATCTTGATGAATCTGAATATGATCTTCCTTTACCTAGAAGGTGTTCTAAGAATTCGGAGTTTCTAGATCTTGATGATGAAATTGATGAAAGAAGAATTGAAATAAATAGAAACTGTGATGTTGCTAAACCTACTATTTTGGATCACAAGGAATTTAATTAATAAAATTGCTCTTTAATTGATTGTATTTCCTTGTTGCAATCCATGTTAAATTCTCCTCATGCTTATAGTCAAAATAAGGCCTTTACCGAACACATTGTTGATGCCTTAATGCAATCTTATGAAGAAAAGCTTGAGTTGAAAGTTTCTATCCCTAGAAAACTCCATGATGACTGGGAACCTACCATTAAAATTAAAATTAAGGATTATGAGTTTCATGCTTTGTGTGATTTGGGTGCTAGTGTCTCTACTATTCCCAAAACTTTGTGTGATTTGCTAGATTTTTGTGACTTTGATGATTGCTCTCTAAACTTGCATCTTGCGTATTCCACTATTAAAAAGCCTATGGGAAGAATTAATGATGTTCTTATTGTTGCAAATAGGAATTATGTGCCCGTAGATTTTATCGTTCTTGATATAGATTGCAATCCTTCATGTCCTATTATTCTTGGTAGACCTTTCCTTAGAACGGTTGGTGCAATTATTGATATGAAGGAAGGGAATATTAGATTCCAATTTCCCTTGAAAAAGGGTATGGAACACTTACCTAGAAAGAAAATAAAATTACCATAAGAATCTATCATGAGAGCCACTTATGGATTGCCTACCAAAGATGGCAATACCTAGATCTATCGTTGCTTTTATGCCTAGCTAGGGGCGTTAAACGATAGCGCTTGTTGGGAAGCAACCCAATTTTATTTTGGGTTTTTTGTTTTTGGTTCTGTTAGGAATAAATAATCCATATACCTTCTGTTTGGATGTGGTTTTATGTTTTAATTAGTGTTTGTGCCAAGTAAGACCTATAGGATAACCTACGATGATAGTTGATTTGATTCTGCTGAAAAACAGAAACTTTGCGCGCACAAATTTAGTTATTATAAATCACAGGAACGTGTTTTTGCGTTGATTCTTTTTTCTGCTGATCAATAAACAAATTGTCCAGGACTTCCTATTTTGGTAGAATTTGTAGAGTTCCGGAAGTTTGCGTTAGTTACAGATTACTACAGATTGTTCTGTTTTTGACAGATTCTGTTTTTCGTGTGTTGTTTGCTTATTTTGATGAATCTATGGCTTGTAAATTAGTTTATAAACCATAGAGAAGTTGGAATACATTAGGTTTAACACCAATATAAATAAAGAATGAGTTCATTACAGTACCTTAAGTATTCTTTTGTTTTCTTTCTCTAACGGAGCTCACGAGATTTCTATCGAGTTTTGTGTTGTGAAGTTTTCAAGTTTTGGGTGAATTCTTTTGATAGATTATGGAACAAGGAGTGGCAAGAGCCTAAGCTTGGGGATGCCCATGGCACCCCCAAGATAACCCAAGGACACCAAAAGTCAAAGCTTGGGGATGACCCGGAAGGCATCCCCTCTTTCGTCCACTTCCATCGGTAATTTACTTGGAGCTATATTTTTATTCACCACATGATATGTGTTTTGCTTGGAGCGTCTTGTATTATTTGTGTCTTTGCTTGTTAGTATACCACAATCATCCTTGCTGTACACGCCTTTTGAGAGAGCCATATATGATTTTAAGTTTGTTAGAATACTCTATGTGCTTCACTTATATCTTTCGAGCTTGATAGTTTTGCTCATAGTGCTTCACTTATATCTTTTGAGCTTGATAATTTTTGCTCTAGTGCTTCACTTAGATATTTTAGAGCACGGTGGTGGATTTGTTTTAAAGAAACTTGATCTCTCATGCTTCACTTAGATTATTTTGAGAGTCATTAATAGCATGGTAATTTTCTTAATGTTAATATACTTGGTGTTCAAGATTTGTGAAACTTTCTTTTGAGTGCGTTGAATACTAAGATACGTTTGATGCTTGATAATTGTTTTGAGATATGAAGATGGTGATATTAGAGTAATGCTAGTTGAGTAGTTGTTAATTCAAAGAATACTTGTGTTGAAGTTTGTGATTCCCGTAGCATGCATGTATGGTGAACCGTTATGTGATGAGCTCGGAGCATGATTTATTTATTCATTGTCTTCCTTATGAGTGGCGGTCAGGGACGAGCGATGGTCTTTTCCTACCAATCTATCCCCCTAGGAGCATGCGCGTAATACTTTGCTTTGATAACTTCTAGATTTTTGCAATAAGTATATGAGTTCTTTATGACTAATGTTGAGTCCATGGATTATACACACTTTTTCCCATCCTTCCACCATTGCTAGCCTCTATAATACCGCGCACCTTTCGCCGGTATCATACACCCACCATAAACCCTCCTCACAACAGCCACCATACCTACCTATTATGGCATTTCCATAGCCATTCCGAGATATATTGCCATGCAACTTTCCACCGTTCCGTTTATTATGACACGCTCCATCATTGTCATATTGCTTAGCATGATCATGTAGTTGACATCGTATTTGTGGCAAAGCCACCTTTCATAATTCTTTCATACATGTCACTCATGAATCATTGCATATCCCGGTACACCGCCGGAGGCATTCATATAGAGTCATATTATGTTCTAAGTATCGAGTTGTAATTGTTGAGTTGTAAGAAAAATAAAAGTGTGATGATCATCATTATTAGAGCATTGTCCCAAGTGAGGAAAGGATGATGGAGGCTATGATTCCCCCACAAGTTGGGATGAGACTCCGGACAAAAAAAAAAAGAGAAAAAAGAGGCCATAAAAAAAGAGAAAAGGCCCAAATAAAAAAAATGAGAGAAAAAGAGAGAAGGGACAATGCTACTATCCTTTTACCACATTTGTGCTTCAAAGTAGCACCATGATCTTCATGATAGAGAGTCTCCTATGTTGTCACATTCATATACTAGTGGGTATTTTTCATTATAGAACTTGGCTTGTATATTCCAATGATGAGCTTCCTCAAAACGCCCTAGGTCTTTGTGAGCAAGCGAGTTGGATGCACACCCACTTAGTTTCTTTTGTTGAGCTTTCATATACTTATAGCTCTAGTGCATCCATTGCATGGCAATCCCTACTCACTCACATTGATATCTATTGATGGGCATCTCCATAGCCTGTTGATACGCCTAGTTGATGTGAGACTATCTTCCCTCTTTTTTGTCTTCTCCACAACCACCACTCTAATTCCACATATAGTGCTATATCCATGGCTCACGCTCATGTATTGCGCGAAGATTGAAAAAGTTTTGAAAATGTTAAAGTATGAAACAATTGCTTGGCTTGTCATCGGGGTTCTGCATGATTTAAATACTTTGTGTGGGGAAGATGGAGCATAACCAGACTATATGATTTTGTAGGGATAACTTTCTTTGGCCATGTTATTTTGAGAAGACATAATTACTTTGATTAGTATGCTTGAAGTATTACTATTTTTTATGTCAATATGAACTTTTGTCTTGAATCTTTTAGATCTGAATATTCATACCATGATTAAGAAGATTTACATTGAAATTATGCCAAAGTATCACTCCGCATCAAAAATTCTCTTTTTATCATTTACCTACTCGAGGACGAGCAGGAATTAAGCTTGGGGATGCCTGATACGTCTCCAACGTATCTATAGTTTTTGATTGCTCCATGCTACTTTATCTACTGTTTTGGACTATATTGGGCTTTATTTTCCACTTTTATATTATTTTTGGGACTAACCTATTAACCGGAGGCCCAGCCCAGAATTGCTGTTTTTTGCCTATTTCAGTATTTCGAGGAAACAGAATATCAAACGGAGTTCAAATGGAATGAAACCTTCGGGAACGTGATCTTCTCACCGAACGTGATCCAGGAGACTTGGACCCTACTCCAAGAAGTTTCCAAGGAGGTCACGAGGGTGGGGGGGCGCCCCCCTGCCTCGTGGGCCCCTCGGTGCTCCACCGACGTACTTATTCCTCCTATATATACCTACGTACCCCCATTAGACCAGAGACGGAGCCAAAAACCTAATTCCACCGCCGCAACTTCCTGTATCCACGAGATCCCATCTTGGGGCCTGTTCCGGAGCTCCGGCGGAGAGGGCATCCACCATGGAGGGCTTCTACATCAACACCATAGCCTCTCCAATGAAGTGTGAGTAGTTTACTTCAGACCTTCGGGTCCATAGCTAGTAGCTAGATGGCTTCTTCTCTCTTTTTGGATCTCAATACAATGTTCTCCCCCTCTCTCGTGGAGATCTATTTGTTGTAATCTTCTTTTTGCGGTGTGTTTGTTGAGACCGATGAATTGTGGGTTTATGATCCAACTTATCTATGGAAAATATTTTATTCTTCTCTTAATTCTTTTATGTATGATTGAGTTATCTTTGCAAGTCTCTTCGAATTATCCGTTTGGTTTGGCCAACTAGATTGGTAGTTCTTGCAATGGGAGAAGTGCATGGCTTTGGGTTCAATCTTGCGGTGTCCGTACTCAGTGACAGAAAGAGTTGCAAGGCACGTATTGTATTGTTGCCATCGAGGATAACAAGATGGGGTATTTATCATATTGCATGAATTTATTCCTCTACATCATGTCATCTTGCTTAAGGCGTTACTCTGTTTTTAACTTAATACTCTAGATGCATGCTGGATAGCGGTCGATGAGTGGAGTAATAGTAGTAGATGCAGAATCGTTTCGATCTACTTGTCATGGACGTGATGCCTATATACATGATCATACCTAGATAACCTCATAACTATGCTCAATTCTGTCAATTGCTCAACAGTAATTTGTTCACCCACCGTAGAATACTTATGCTCTTGAGAGAAGCCACTAGTGAAACCTATGGCCCCCGGGTCTATTCTCATCATGTCAATCTCCCTCAATTTATTTACTTGTTTTGCCTTTACCTTTTTACTTTGCATCTTTATACCAAAAATACCAAAAATATTATCTCTATCAGATCTCACTCTCGTAAGTGACCGTGAAGGGATTGACAACCCCTAAGCGTTGGTTGCGAGTTGCTACCGTTTTGTGCAGGTACGAGGGACTTGCGCGTGACCTCCTACTGGATTGATACCTTGGTTCTCAAAAACCGAGGGAAATACTTACGCTACTGTGCTGCATCACCCCCTCCTCTTCGGGGAAAACCAATGCAAGCTCGAGACGTAGCACGAGTCCATCGCTGAATCGCTCAAGGACCCATCCGAAGACGATACCTCCGGATGGACCCGGGCCGGGTTGCACATATGTTCGCCTATGAAGCAAAGTCGCACTAAATTACAATAGAGTGCGGAGACTTACAATCTCGCCAGGGGCTTCCCCGTGGGCAGCCACCCTTCCTCGCTATGAGCGGCTGTGGTGGAGTAGTCCGGAAGGGACGTCCCAGCCTCCCCCTCCGGGGCGGCTTTCCTCTTTTTCTCCTCCCCAGTATGGGGAGGCAGAGTTTCTTCTTGTTTCCCCCCGCCTCCGCGGGAGAAATCTGCCTCATCGTCGTCAGACGACGAGGGTATGACGGCCTTGCACCGGCGGCCTTTCCCGTCCCCCGGGTCTGCCTTCTTAGGACCCCCATCCTCTCCGGATGGGGTGGCCCCTTCCTCTTCTTCCTCCCCTTCATGGGTGGAGTGTGCCTCGTCGTCTTCGGACGAGGCGTTCGGTATGACCTTACGTCGGAGACCCTTCCTAGTCCCCGGGGCCTTTTTTTCCGGTGCCTTGTAGGGCGCCAGGACTAGCATCTCCGTCAGGAGAGCATCGGCTGGACCTTCTGGCAGCGGAGCTGGACAGTCAATCTACTCCGCTGTCTCCACATAATCATGATCAAATACACACAATGACTTAAGAATTCCCCACGAATATATTGGGAAAAACTAAATCCGGAGGTAGTCAGAAAACTCACCGGACGACAGGGGGGGGGGGGAGGGTGCGGCATGAAGTCCACGGTCCTCGGATGTGGGAGGAGGTACTTCAGAAGCCTTGAACAGCGCCTTCCATGCGTCTTTGAGCGTCATGCCGTAGAGCTTCCGAAGCGTCTGGTGTTCGGCTGGGCGAACTCCCACAGAATAAATACCCGTCTCTCGCACGGAAGAACCCGGTGGACAAGCATGACCTGGATCACGTTGACAAGCTTGATGTTCTTGTCCTTCATATTTTTGATGCAGTTCTAGAGTACGGTCATCTCTGCAGGTTCGCCCCAGGCCAGGCCTTTCCTTTCCCAGGAGGTGAGCCGCATGGGGGTTCCTGATCTGAATTCGGGGGCCGCCACCCAGTTGGCGTCGCGCGGCTCGGTGATGTAGAACCACCCCGATTGCCACCCTTTCATGTTCTCCACGAAGGATCCGTCAAGCCAGGTGATGTTAGGCATCTTGCCCACCATGGCCCCTGCGCACTCCGCTTGCTGGCCGCTCACGATCTTCGGCTTCACGTAAAAGATTTGTAGCCACAAGCCAAAGTGAGGCTTGATGCGGAGGAAGGCCTCGCACATGAGGATAAACGCCGAGATGTTGAGGACAGAATTCGGGGCTAGATCATGGAAATCTAGCCCGTAATAGAACATGAGCCCGCGGACGAAGGGATGAAGTGGAAACCCCAGTCCACAGACAAAGTGGGCAAGGAACACGACCCTCTCGTGGGGTTCCGGGGTTGGAATGACCTGCCCTCCATCCAGTAGCCGGTGTGCGATGTCTGCGGCCAAGTATCCGGCCGCCCGAAGATTCGTGATATGCTTCTCCTTCACGGTGGAAGCCACCCACTTCCCTCCTGCTCCGGACATGTTTAGCTGTGCGGAGAGGGCTTGGACTAGGGCGCTGGAGCTCGAGGAGGCAAGGACAAGCAAGGAAGGAAGAAGGCGTGGGTGAAAATGGGGAACCCTTATCCCTTTATAGAGGCGACAAAAGCAGTGCGCCTCCCCACTTGCCCGGTTAGAATCGCTTACTTCCCAAGTGCCACGATTGATGGTGCGGTGGGATTACCCATACCCGTATTGATGAGAATCCCGTGATAAGGGGACACGATCTCTGCTTTGACAAGACGTGTCAAGGAAACCGCCTTGCAATATGCGTTGTGGCTGGTTGTGGGAAAACGGTTCGAATAATGACCCAACCGTAATGACATGTCATGTTGTCTAGAAAGTTGTCAGCAGATGACATTTGTGAAATATCATTCTCTCTACGGTGGTATGCGAAGATCATTTTTGCAGATCCGGACACGGTTTAAGTGTTCGATAATAAATCCGGAGCATGCGGAGAAGGAACCCGCCTTGCAATACCAAAGACAAAACTGCGCGCCGGACTCATTGTCATTGAAGCCTAGTTCAGGGGATACTGAGGGAGTCCTGGATTAGGGGGTATCCGGACAGCCGGACTATATACTTTGGCCGGACTGTCGGGGCGTGAAGATACAAGACTCAAGACTCCATCCCGTGTCGGGATGGGACTCTACTTTGCGTGGAAGACAGGCTTGGTGATCCGGATATTATGTTTCCTTCTTTGTAACCGACTCCATGTAAACCCTAGCCCTCTCCGGTGTCTATATAAACCGGAGAGGTTGGTCCTTAGAACGACGATCACAATCATAATCATCATAGGCTAGCTTCTAGGGTTTAGCCTCTACGATCTCCTGGTAGATCAACTCTTGTACTACTCACATCATCAATAGCAATCAAGCAGGAAGTAGGGTTTTACCTCCATAGAGAGTGCCCGAACCTAGGTAAACATTGTGTCCCTTGCCTCCTGTTACCATCAGCTTAAGACGCATAGATTGGGACCCCCTACCCGAGATCCGCCGGTTTTGACACCAACACCCGCCCCCTACATTATGACAAGTATTTAGACCTGAGCTACAAAAGCCACACATTAGCCCAAATTATAATCAATGTTCTACATTATGATATCTTCCTCAAGTATCCGTATCCACTTTTTTATAATGAATTATGATCTTTGTTCGTCTTTTACACCTTCATGATCCTCTTCTATTTGTAGCTAGCTAGTGCTAACTTTCTATCGTGCATGCACACGCCCGCCCCCCTCTCACCCACCCTTAGTGTACCCTCCATCGCGCATGTTCATTATTTCTCTTTAGGTCGTCCACTAGCGGTGTGTGTAGGCCCCCGGCTCCTTCTTTCCGGCACACACTGGTCGATATACCTCTCTAGCCAAGTGTGCCTACAACAAACACATATATACTTCCCCTCTCACTACTAGGGAAAACCCTAGCAGAAGCGCGGGTTTTGTGTCCACTAGTAGCGCGGGTGGCCGCGCTACTAATAAGGCGCTACAGCTATTGCTTAGCAGTAACGCGTGCCCGCACGCGCTACTGCTAGGACAAATAGCTGCACCGTTTGTTCAATACCACGCTACTGCTAAGGTAACTACTTGCAGCGTGTTTTCTATCCATCGCTACTAGTATTATTTTTTTATTTTTATTTTTAGTGTATTTATGCGCCATCGTACAAATATTGGTACAATACCAGTTATGAGGTTTACATCATTATGTCCATAACAGTGTCTCAAATGAAGGTGGATTAGGTTCAAGTGGAGGCAATATGTGGTGCATGTCAAAAGTATACTACTAATCCAAACTTGGTCTAGTTTGGACTAGTAGTACTTTCGATGTGCACCACATGTTGCCTCCACTTGAATCTAATCCGCTAGCACAAGCTATTTAATCATCTTCATAGTCATTACCACCAACAGTATTAATTTAATCACCACTAACACTAGCTAATAATAATCATCATAGTCATTACCACCAACACTAGCTATTTTATCATCATAGTAATAGTGTAGCACATCATCATCCTCAAACTCATTTCTAGCTAGCTAATCACTCCTACTGCTCTCTCTTAGGTAAAATAACATAAAACATGTATAGCTCTCCTCCTTGATCAAACTGGAGCATGTAGATGAACCTGTCTCCAAATCGTGGGTAGCGCATCTGTTTGCTGCCCCTAGTACTTCTCTGCACTCCCCCATCACATATTTGGTCCAGTCTTGCACTATTAAGCATCCGTCGCTAATATTGAATGCACTAATGTAATCTGTAGGATATCTTGGCCGTAAGCTGATAATACTCATGGTACCTTTAGTCTCGATCCCATAAGGAACAACATTCATCGGGAGTCCTTGTTGAAGAACATCGTATGGTAACATACTTAGCAATGAAGTTTAGCTTCAAAAATAATGTATGGAAAAGATGCACTGATGACAAATAGTAAAAATCTTATCATCCATCCTAAATAGATGTGACCGTAGTTCATTACGAACACTATTGGCCACACATTTTCAGTACTAACATTTCTAAATGCAGGAAGAAAATTTGTCTTGACAGTATCAAGATCCTCAAGCCATGAAACATAATGACTGAGCTCCTCGTAGTTGAGTTCAGCCCCAGGACAGTATACGGTCCTGTCTTCCAAGCGCTGGACATGTTTGCTTGCACCGAAATAAGCTAACAATACAAATTAGTTGTCAACTATTTTTGAATAAACAATATCAAAGACATAAATATGGTTGAGAAACTTACATAATGGTATAACTGGAGGCGTCTGCACATCGACCCAGATGTCGGTATTACCTTCAATATCATCTTCCGGACGAATATCAAATGTGATAACCATATCAGGCTCAAATGCATAAGTCTTGCATAGTGCTCGCCATGTTTTGCATCCAAAATAGGTGTAGTCATCTGAATTGTATAATTTTGCATGGAAAATATAACCATGCTCGATCTTCAAGTAAACTTTCTTTTCCTCCATACCATGACTGAAACCTATCTTATCCAATACAAAAACTCTTGCATGGCAGGGGATACGCTAGTAAAATAGTAAAAAAAATATCAGTTGAAGCAAATGAAGCAGATGTCATGCTTAATTACGAAAAAAGACTTGTCGTTGTGACTTACTGTATCCACTTCGAAGTTCTTGTCCAGCTTGATGCTGAAGCGCCTATCACCATCTAGGAAGATTCCGTCGCACAGGCCGCGCTCCTCTTCGCAGTATTTGCAAATACCAAAATCCTTTTCGTCCTCAGACATTTCCTATGTTCATAGTTAAAACATTAATTGAAAATCGATCGAAGACAACTACCAAGATACTCAACACACAAATCCGGGGCGCTCGATATTTCCTACATATTCTGGCACAAGTCATGCCAAAATTCACGGAAAAATCCGGCATGACCTTTGCTAAAATAGGACATATCGAGCCCCTGAAATTTGCCGGAACGGAAATGAATCAACAATCCGGCAAAACATAGGCCACTCGGAGGTGTAACCTGCAAACATGACCGGCCACTTGGATATTTAGCAACACAAGATATACATTTCAAAATATCTTATAGGACTCAAATTAGCATGCATTCAATAAGCAAAAGTAAATCATCTCATGCGTCCGTACATCGTCAAATATTATCACTAATACATCACGAATACTGTCATACATATAACATCACTAATACAACTAAAACCCTAGCACACAACGGGTATCGGCGCGGGCGGTGGACACCCACTGAGAAGGAACCATCACGGGATCATAGCTCCAGTGAGATCCCCGGAGAACCTACCAGGTATTGGAGAACGGCCTGTGCTCCAACGCAAACAAGTAGCGACGGACGTGCGCGTCCTCCTCACTAACACGGTGAGGCACCACCTTCGTGGAGTCCTCGAGCCTCTGGATCATCACTGGCCCACACGACCGCCACCAAAGAAGGTTCGGGTCAACGACAGGCTGGCTCCTCACCAACCTGTGCCCCCCGGTAGGTAGCGCCTCCCAGTGCCACCCCGGCGGAGCCCAGTCCCGGACATGGCCGATCTGGTCAAGCAGGTGTCGTCCTTCGCCGACTTGACGACGAGGATGCGGGATAGGCATCGTCCACGTCGAGGCGGGAAAAATTGCTTTAACTAAAAAATAGAAACAAGTTCTTCCTAACTAGTTCTATTAATTCAACTAGTTCTTACTAAAAATAAACTTACTATAAATAAAAATATTCTAGTACCTAATTAGTACCTAGTTCTTACTAACTAGTTCTTACTAACTAAATAGAAGAAGGACAAATTTTACTCATTTTATTATGCATTACACTAGTGTTTATTCATCATCTAAGAAAACATCACCTAAGAAAAAATCCCAGTCGCATCTGTATCCAATTCATTTCCACCCATAGATGAACCCTAACTAATTTGATGCAACTAAAATTTGAAGAACACTATCTAGGCAGAGGTAGGGGAGGGGGAGGAGCATGCGTGCTCACCTCGGGTGCCTGCGGCGAGAGAGGGGCAGGCGGCGTCGAGGTCGGGCTCGGGGCTCGGGCGCATGACGGCGGGAGGCGTCGAGGTCGGGGCCGGGGGCGGCATCCGGGGCGGCGTTGAGGTCGGGGGCAGGGGCGGCGTTGAATCCGGGGTCGGGGCGGCGTAGAGGGTGTGCAGAGAGTGCGCGGCGACCGACGGGCGACGGCGGCAGCGAGAGCGGAGGAGTTCGGTCTGGGGGAAGTGGCCGTGGGGAAGGACGAACGCGGTGGTTAAGTCAGAAGTAGCAGTAGCGCGTTCCGAAAAGCGCGCTACTGCTACGTTAGCTACAGCGCGTTCTGGGATACGCGCTACTGCTACTCCTTTCTCCTTTTTCCCCCTTTTTCCTTTCTATTTGCTTTTCATTTAATTTTATATCCTTTAGTAGCAGCGAGTTTAGAACAAAATGCGCTGCTACAAAGAAAGTAGCAGTAGCGCGGTTCTATATAGATCGCTACTACTATGTGTACCATATCGGCTAAGCCGTGAAAATTTTAGTAGTAACGTGTATACAGCAAGACGCGCTACTGCTACGAAGTTATCTGCAGCGCGGTTTGCACAGGTGCGCTGCTTCTACTTAGCATCAGCGTGCTTCTTTGACCCACGCTACTGCTAAAGTTCTGTGTACAAGGTTTTCCCTAGTAGTGTCTTCTCTTCTCACCGTCCATGCCCCCCTATGTCCAATATGATTCCACGCAGGTGCATACTCCCGCCCCTCTTTTCATTGATCACATACTCGCACACTCCCCCCCTCGACATGGTAGGCCTTTCGCAGCACCTCCTAGCCACACCCTCTCCCCCTGTCTGCCTCTCCGGACCTTATCTGCTTCTAACACATGCAGGCGTGTATATGAACTGATATCCCTACATATAGCCAGCTCGACTATAATTCGTTTTCACCAAGCACCGATACACTTACGTCGCTAGTTATATCTCTCCTTTTCTCGGACACACAAAGGTTGATCTTCCTATGTAGTTACGTATGCTTACCACAACCATATCTTCTCCCCTCATCATCCTTGAATACCTCCCGATCCGTCTCTCACACGCACGTGCATAGACTGATAGACATCCCCCACCCTCTCTTATTGATATTGCACTCATACCCTCTGTTTGTCTAGCAGGCCTCTCCCACCATTGGTGAGATGCCACTCCACCACCAACACTCCGACGCTCTACCTTTGTGTTTTTCCCAACCTTATTCCTCTGCTACACATATCCATGGATGTCGATCGATCTCCCTCAATACATAGCTAGGTCTCTCTCCTTCCCCACACATATACTAGTCGATCGGTCTCTACCCCCTCCCCCCCCCCACACACACACATCGATAGTCGAACGTTGTAGGTAGGTATCCATGCCACGGAGAAAAACTGCACCTCTGCCCTCTCAAATTCCACTAGGCCAGCCGCCCTGTATCTTTGATGTGGGCAAACGCAAATTTGATGGCACTCTTTATCGATTGCACAGCCACACTTCATCCATATTTTCAATTCTATCGACATCTCACGTCCATGACCCTGTTTCACACACATTGCATATGTTACATTTTTCTAATTGAGATATCATCAACACATTGCCTCTATTTCGCACAAACCATCTCTCTAACATGCACCCACGTACGTACCTGCACCTAAAGAAGAAGTGCATGCAGGACGCACGTACTCACGTCTCGTTCCCGGCCACACCCGCGCGGGTACACGGTGGCGTTCGTTTTTGTACGAAAAGGCAGCCCACATGATAATTAGATGCGTGTAACAGTTGTTTACTCGAAGGAGGGTCGGGTACCACGCCTAGACGGAACAAAGTTCGACTTGACGCGTTAGCATTAAATAAAGTTATATATTCCTCAATGGCACATACAGAATATAAAACGATTGTCGTGGGGAAAATGGAAAAATGGGTTTGTCTCTCGTCACACCATCTCACACAAGGTTGTCGTGGCCTCTCTCTCTCAGTGTTGGTCAGTGATCCGGCCGCATCCCGTCCGCCAGCGGAAAGGGAGGATGTGCAATGTCTCTCCGTTCGACAGTGTTGAGGCAGCACGTCCCGATCTGCGGTACCCGCCGTTCTCTCTGACCAAGCTCCGACGCGGTAGGGCCTGCGCCACTTGCTCGCTGCCGCAGTATGGGCAGATCCCGGCCGCCGGCGCCCTCCTAGTAACATCCCGACGACCCTCAGGTACAGCTTCATCTGGCCTTTCTTCACTGCCCATCTTCCCACGTTGCTGCATCTGGATCTTCTTTAATTGTTTGCTTAAATCGTATCTCGACCAGTGTACTTTCCATCTTGCAATCTCGTCCTCAAACCATTTTTGATAAACCACCATGTGCTATCTTTCCCTTATTACATGGAACATGCTTATTTTTTGTCGGCGTATGTGTCTTCAACTCGTGTTATTGGGTAGTAATTGATTCCTTTTGACCTCCTTTTGCAAACAGGGCTATCAATTTTCACTTCGTTGCTATTGCAACCTTTTGGTGAACTGCACAAATCACTTTTCTAAAGAGTGTTTTGTGCAGTTCCACCAAAATGTCACACGGGCAACATTTTTACATTTCTGTGGGACTGCAGAAAGGGAGATTGGTTTTTCTATCCTCCTCATCAAACTCCGTGCCTAATCTTCTCGAACAAGAAGTTAGTCCTAAAGAGAGATCATAGAGGTGATCGTCTATTTATGTGTGTTCTGTTTCATCATCTAGTTTCACTATTATTGTAATCATACTGACTGGATATCTTTGCAAACAGGGATGGTCCGCTCGATTTTAGTGGAGCTGCACAAAATGATCGGATTGTGGTGTCCTTCATACACCTCTTTTTTGGCTATAGAGCTAGGTGAAACTAGCTGCCAAGCAATGAACACTGTGCCAAGGAAATGGAGCCATGCCTATGAATAGCATTGATCAATTATATATTTTTTCTTTATTTGTACACCTTCTCACAAATTTGTCTTCAGTTGTGATGTGAATATTGGCGCTGATCTGCGAACCATTGAGATGCATTAGCCATTGAGATGCATAATCTCGAGGCAAGACACATGAATCCTAAGTTGAAACCTTTTTTTTCCTGCGAGAACCAAAGCTGAGACCTTCATAGCATCACAGTACAATTTCATCAAAATTATGCGTACATATAAACAAATCCTGAAGGATTGATAGCAATGCCAGAAACAATTCAACTTCGCTTTGCCGACATGTTGGACATCCTTCATCCGGCTCCACCTGCCATGCAGCAATATTGAGTGCACAACACAACTTCAGGGATAGATTCACCCGGTCGTTGCGCCGCAGTAGTAATGACTAGTGAGCAGTAAAATAACAGAGCCCCACCTTCGCCACAGTAAGTTGCTCGGATGAAGCAACCATCATTTCTCTGTTCCTTGAAGCCGCTCGTACTCCCATATTCCCACAATAATAAGTTGCTCGGGCGAATCAACCATCACTATATCTGCTCACGTGTGATGACTACATGAGCTATCCATTCAGACTGCATGTTAAAAACATAAAGGTTGATAACTAATGCGGCAAAATTTCAAAAAAAAAAAAACTAATGCGGCACCTCGGGCCAGCGCGGCCAAATTGCATTTTGCACGAGAAATTACACACCATGTTTCATTGACATGTGGTCCCGTTCCAACATATCAGTGAGACGACGGCGAGTCCTTTTCTACTAGTATTTCTAAACGGACATGTAGGCCGGGCCGCCTCTTCGTGAACCGTGGCCAACTGGCAACCATCCACCGACTCTTCGCCTTTACCTCTTGATTTGGAAATGCTGTCGCACGCTCTTCCTCTCCCTCCTCCATTTTCCTTCAGCCCTTCACCCTTCCTTCTGCCGTTGTTCGATCGTCTTCTCCATGGAGGGAATAGGCCGGAAACGACCCCGTTATTCTTGCCCCGATCTGAAAGATGACGTGGTGGAGAAACTCATTGATCGATGCAACGTCATCACCTCAGCTAGCATGGCAGGTTCGTTCAAGCCCATTCTCGACTCAACTAATAAAATGATTACAAGGAACCCAAGTGTCAAGGAGCGGTTTGATCTCCCCTATCTTCTTCGCCATGACCCTGATGACTACTAGCACTGGGACGACGGAGGCCTCGCCTTGTGCAAGTTGATGCCGCTTGATAATGATACGTATGATGTTAAGATTCCATCGCTTGAGGGCAAGGATTGGGCAGGCGCAAATGGAGATTGGGTTGTTTACATTGGGTCCAACTGCGAGTGGGAACTTGTGAATGTGTACACTCGTGACCGGGTTCCACTTCCAAAAATCTCAGAAAACTGCCTAGAGGTTGAGCACACCGGTATTGTACGCACGTTTAAATACGATCATTGTGACTGTCTTCTACGGAAGATAGCAATTTGTCGAGTTCCCAACTGCTCTTGGAATTACAACAACTATGAAGTTGTTGCTATCTTCGACAAGCTTGTTGCCGTCCTTCGTGGTTCGAGTGGATAGATATTGCTCAAAAATCAGTTTCTATACACGGATATGTACTATGATGCAATTCAATATGAGGGCCTTGTGTTTGCTGCCACCACTCGTGGCACTGTTTTTGCTTGGAATCCTTATACTTTCGGTACATTTGTCTTCCACCGTAATTATAATTGTTTCATCCACATGCATGCGGGTTAGCAAGTTTCCCTTTACTAATTGACCTTCTTCTTGTGTTTCCAAGGTCCTCTGAACATTCCACCACCTATACTTGAAAAATTTTATAACCAAGGGGGAGAAGACGATGGTGATGATCATGAGCATGAGGACGAGCAGAACATATACTCAGTGGCGCCTGGCAACTAATTCCGATGGATCACCTCTTCTTGTGTGTATACAGTGCACTGAGTTTGTTACTACTGAGGGAGCACGTGTTGTCTCCCATGGTCACACTCTCCGGACCTATTCCAACACCCGTTACATGGTATTCGGGATGGATACTAGTGTGCTAGCGCCAACAGCTTCTCCCTGGTACAGAATTGATAGTCTTGGAGAAAACTCGCGCTTCCTTGGACAAAACTATCCGATGATGGTGAAAGGCGATCCAACTGATGTTGACACAATGTTACTAGTACCATTTATGAGAAGCAACTGTGTCTATACCTTAGACATTTGGGTGGTTCCCTACCCTAGTACTAATATAGTAGGCCGCTTCAGCCTAGATGATCAGTCCTGCGTTGGTCTCGAGATCGACAATAGATGGCCCGTCCCAGAGAATCACTTGTGGTTCAAAGAAAGCGTTTCCAACGCTGAGGATTGGTTGAGTTGAAGTTCATTTCATTGCTTGTTATTTGTTGTGTGATGAAAACTATAGTATTATAATGTATCCTCGTTGTCGATGTGGGTAGTTGACCTGTTGTATGTAATAAAACGATATGCCTGTGATAAACTTACTAAATTTATGAATGGCTTTCGAGTCGCTTCTCTGAGTGAGTGGTGCGACGAGGCAAAAAAATATTTTCCGAATACATAATTGTACGTGCATTGCAACAGGTATCGGATGAGGCCAATCAACAATAGTAGTACACTATTTGTACTAGCTTCACATGCTTCGCGCGTCGGGCGGGTGTACTGTAGCCATATGTTAATGTATTGACTGTACGTAACCAGCACCTCGAATCCTCAATACTAGTACTATATAGTAAGTAGTAGGAGTATTAGGGTGGCATGGGCCAGAACAAGCATTCACGTCCAGGAGTACGGCACACGCCACCAGCACGACTTCCATCTGACACCATATTTCTTGGAGTCCGTGCTAGAGCAATCTCTTCAACCTCATTGTTTCTCTAACTCAGCCATCGTGCGGTGGGCGAGGTGGGGGTTTGCCGATAGTCGGTTTCCTCAACTGCGGTCCCACTTGTAAGACCAACTCCAATGCTCTATCAATATATGGATGTCCTCTTCTTCCCAATAACAAAACTTGCATCCATTCTACTCCCTCCATTCCACAATACATGCCTTCTATTTGTCAAAATATAGATGTATCTAGACATGTTTTAGTATATAGGTACATCCATTTTTGGACAAATGGAAGTCAAGTATTTTGGAACAGAGGGAGTACACAATAAATTTTTTAAGTTAGCACAACTAGTCTAATCCGAAAGCACAACTGAAGATTTGGTCAGGCTCTTCCTCCTTTTGCCGACACGTGGGACATCCAGCATTCAGGTCATGTCATGCAAGAAAATAGAGTGGTAGTTGAAGCCACGTGATGTGCATCTTGGGTTAAACTGTAAATAGAATCTTACTACTCTTGAGTAACTCCAGAAGAGGCCACTGTCGGTGTCAAAACCGGCGGATCTCGGGTAGGGGGTCCCGAACTGTGCGTCTAGGCGGATGGTAACAGGAGACAAGGGACACGATGTTTTTACCCAGGTTCGGGCCCTCTCGATGTAGGTAAAACCCTACTCCTGCTTGATTGATATTGATGATATGGGTAGTACAAGAGTGGATCTACCATGAGATCAAGGAGGCTAAACCCTAGAAGCTAGCCTATGGTATGATTGTTGTAATGGTTGTTGTGTCCTACGGACTAAAACCCTCCGGTTTATATAGACACCGGAGAGGGCTAGGGTTACACAGAGTCGGTTACAATGGTAGGAGATCTACATATCCGTATCGCCAAGCTTGCCTTCCACGCCAAGGAAAGTCCCATCCGGACATGGGGCAGAGTCTTCAATCTTGTATCTTCATAGTCTTGGAGTCCGGCGGACGATGATAGTCCGGCTGTCCGGACACCCCCTAGTCCAGGACTCCCTCAGTAGCCCCTGAACCTGGCTTCGATGACGATAAGTCCGGTGTGCATAATGTTCGGCATTGCAAGGCGGGTTCCTCCTCCGAATAATCCATAGAAGATTGTGAACACCAGGATAGTGTCCGGCTCTGCAAAATAATTTCCACATTCCACCGTAGAGAGAATATCATGTACACAGGTTCGATCTGCTGACGTATCTTGTAGCGTGACATCACGCCACTACCAAGCCTTTACTTGAATCATTTTTTATTACACCACCTCAGCGCGTTTAGCGAAGCGGTTTCCTTGGCACGTCTTGTCGAAGCAGAGATCGTGTTCCCCTTATTCCGGGATCCTCATCAATACGGACGTGGGTAACCCAACTGCGCCCGTTGCCACGCCCCCTCTATCGAAGGCGAGTCCCGAACGGTCACGGAGATGGCTCTTGGTATTCTCCCTCTTTATAATAGGACCAAGGCTCGTTTCTTTTCTTCAATCCTCCATCGAATCTTCTCCTTGCTCCAAGTTCCAACACCCAGAGCCCCAGATTCGTGTGCTTCGGACCTTCAACAATGTCCGGCTCCGACCTTCAGGGCCGGTGGATGCCCTCCTCCGCCACGGAGGAGGACGTGCTAAAGCTGCGAGAGGCCAAGTACCTGTCTTACGAGATTTCACACAGGCTGCCCGCCGAAGGGCAGGCCATACCCACCCCCGAGCCCGGCGAGTACGTTGTCTTTGTATCCCACCTCCGTCGGGGTTTAGGCTTCCCGACGGATCCTTTCGTGAGAGGGCTCATGTTCTACTACGGGCTGGATTTCCATGACTTGGCTCCAGAGTCCATCCTCCATATTTCCGCATTTATTGTCATCTGCGAAGCCTTCCTCCGCGTCACCCCCCACTTCGGCCTGTGGCTGAAGACCTTCAATGTGGAGCCGAAGATGATTGGGGGGCGTCAAGCAGAGTGCGGCGGGGCGGCCATAAGCAGGAGGGCCGATGCCCCGTGGCCCGAGGGCTCCTTCCAAGACGAGCTTGGCTTGTGGCAGTAGGAGTGGTTCTATATCACCGCTCCGAAGGGCAGAAGGCAGAAGCCGCCGCCCATATTCCGCCCGGGACCTCCTCGACGGTTGATGTTGTGGGTCAACCAACGGCTGAACTGGGGGCCGTCAAAAGACGTGCCCCTATTGCAGGGCCGGATTCGAGACCTCCAGGCGAGGGAGATCGATCTGGTCGTGGTGACGCAGGTTATGCTAATTAGGCGTCTCCTGCCCTGCAAACGCCGTCCTCTCCGGCTATGGGAGTTCAATCCGGAGGGACCACGGATTCTCCAACACTTTATGGGTACGACACCCGTGGAGATGTACAAGTTGTTCTTCGGATCACAGGCGGCGTGTCCGGAATTGACCGAGGGTGCCGGCCTAAGCTGCAATCGCTCGGATACTCAAGTAAGTAGCTTAGTGTTCGGACGTACCGTTTGTTTGCCTTTCTACAATTCGCCTTTTAACCCATTATCCTTCAACAGGAGTGGATAGCGCAAGCAAAGCTGATACGGTGTCCGGCCCCCCCTCCCAGAGACCGCGCCGGATCCCGTGCTGGTCCAGATGCTGGAGGTTGCGCCTTTAGAAGAAGGCGGAGGGGAAAATAAGGGAGGTACCGCCTCGCCCAAGGAGGCTCTTGAAAAAGGGGGGATCGAGAATCCCTCCCTCCAAGGGGAGAAGAGGGCCGCATCTGGAGACCCGGAGGCCAAAGCCCCTAAGCGGGGGAAGAAGTCTTCACCAGATGGTCCTGCGTCTGGGGAGGCCCCGGCCGCACAATCTCCCCTAAAGCATCAGCCCTCCAGCGAGCCGTGAGTAGAAAAAAGGGAGTTCGGTAACGAGAGACATCCCTATTTGTGCTTCTGAGGATAACCGAGTTTTTTACCTTGTAGTTCGGATCTCCGACCTTCTCAGATGAGCTCGTCTTTGGGGTATCTTCGTCTGGAGATGATGGAGAGCGAGACGCCTCCGTCTGCTGCGCCGTCGGAGAGGGCGAATGAGCTTGAAGTGTCGTCACGGAGGGTATCCCCGAGCCCGGCGGAGCCGAAGAGTTCGGCGCTGACTAGTGTTCGGCCGGGGGAGCTGAAGGATCTACTTGAGAGGGCGTCCATCTCAGAAGATCACCGTGCATTGATGAGTACGGTGATTAGAAGGATTTCGTCCGCCGAAAGCGGATTGCATAATGCCATCAGGAGTTTGCTGGCGGGGTTTGAGGTATGTAAAAATGACACCCCTTTTTGACAGTTTTGCACATAAAGTGCGCCCTGTATAGATAGTAGACCTTGAGACTCGGTAGGTTGTCCAAAGCGACAGCATGCCGAGGATCAATATCGCAGGTATTGAGTGTCGCCTTTCCTATGTAGGTGGCGGATAGTCCGGGGGCTAGCCGGACTGATGGAGTTGCTGAATTAATGCGGCAACTCGATGTTGCGGATGCGGACGTCGCGCTAGTCAACAAGCGACTTGACGAGTCACAAGGTAAGTTGTTTCTCCGCAGTCACCTTTTAAGGGAGCCAAAGCCCACCTCTTACAATATTTATGCTTGACGCAGATGGTGTTGCTGCTGTGGAGAGCCTTCGGGCAGAACTTGCTCAAGCCAAGGAGCAAGCCAGAAGGAATGATGCGGCTGCCTCGAGGGCGGTCGAAGAGTTAGAAGCCGAAAGGGCTGCACACTGCCGAAGCAGGGAAGAGATGGCCGAACTGGCCGTTAAATTGAAGGATGCTACCGACCGCAATGAGGCTCTTGAAAAGGAGCGCCTATCGGAGCGAGAAGTCCTGGGGAAGGCCACCGCCGAAGCCAAGGATGCCCGTTCTGCAATGCGGGCTATAAAGGAGGAGCTGCGTCAGGCCGGAGACATTGTGGCTGGCAAGCCTTTTCTGCTGCGCCACAGATTTACGGATGCAAAGTATGCCCAGCTTGGCCAGCTATGGGGTCCGGAGGATCCATATATGGACTTAGCGGCGAGTGCGGCGGATGCTGTTGTGCACTTCCGAAGTCAGAAGGATCACAAGACGGAAGAGCTATTTTGGTCTCAATTCCATAGTCCGGGTCGTTCACTTCCGCTGACCGATCGGTTGGCCGAATGGGCTGAGCTGAATAGGTTGTCCGGACTTGCCATGATGGATATCGTGACTCATGTCTGACCGGAGAGGCCCAAGCCGAAGAGCTATTTTGGCTTACTGCAGCAGATTCTTGGGGCGGTGCCGCATATCAAGGCGATGAAGAGGTCGGCCTGCATAGAGGGTGCGCGGATGGCCCTTGCCCGTGTGAAGACACATTGGACAGAAATGGACGCCACCGCTGTTGCAACCCAGGGTTCGGACGAAAGCCAGTTACTGGCCGAGCACTATTTTGGGGGAGTTATGCGTGGTGCTCGTGTAATAGAGTCGCAGTGCTCGAAAAATGTCACGTTCAAATGAATGTTTTATTTTGTAAAACAATGGTTATGATGTAATCGCTTTTTATACTTGTGCGTTCAAGTATTGAAATATCTCCTATGCGGCCGTTTATGTATACGTGTGTATAACCTGAAAGATGGCAGTCTTCGGCTTCAGCCCCCACGCACAAGGTGCGGGGGTGTTCGCAAAAATAGCGCATTTTCACACTTAATCCGACGTCTCGGTCCTGTTGAGGAGGTGGTAGCGTAGCAAACAAGGCAACCGGACTATGATGCTTTATCACTTTCACTTAGCCATTGGAGTTCGAGGGTGGGACTACGATATAGCCCCTGGGGGCACCGCGCTCTTCGAATTCGGGGCGCGTGTGTGCCTGACCGGGAAACGGTCCTTCGTCAAAGCGGAGGAATTCTAAACATTCTGGTGGTCGATCGATTGGTTGACCAGTCTCTCGCTGTATCATGACAGTCAGTTTTCGGCTTTCTCTACTGAGGTGCTCGCCCAGCCGAACTGGGGCACAATCGCAGTAGTTCTCCTGGTGTCGCATTAGCCGATGATACGGAACGTAAGGCAGCAAAACACAGGAGCCAGGCAAACCCAACATTTGACCAAAGACATGATTCGGAGCTGATGCATATAAGGCCTAACTCGAGACGCCGAACACTCCCTAAGGTGTTCGGTCTTTATAATAATGGGCAGAACAATGCCCTAAGCCCCTAGTGTCCAGGTATGGGCGAGGTCCTCTAACGCGGCCGATGCCAAAACGTCAGTCTCCACTCTGGTTATAATGAGAAACCAGGGGATTATAGCAACAAGAGACAGTAAAAAAGGTTTACGCAGGGTCTTAATCTGAAAAGAATCCTTGCGACGGGTCCCTACTGCACGTCTGCGCCTGTGTCTCCGTTGTGCCGTTATCCTGGATGGGTATGCACGTTGTTCATCTGTAAAAGAGAGGAACTTAGTTTGAAAGGAAATCGTGCGAAAAAATGCATGAAAAATATTAATAAACGAATAAAGCGGAGTATATATTAGCTCATTATTGCTTATGCGCACAGCCCCTTGTGAAGGGGTGTGCGGCTAGGGAGCCACTAGCTTATTTATGCCGGACTCGTCTAGCCGTGTCCGGGGTCTCTGAATGACCCACTTAATGAAATGATGCCGCGTGGACCGGGCATTTTAAGTGTAAGAGACGCGTAATGTGGTATGGTGTTAAAGCGGACAAAAGCTGCATGTCCCAATAGTGCTTGATAGCTACTTTTGAATGGGGCGACATGAAAGATTAGTTTTTCGCGTCGGAAGTTGTTCGGTGACCCGAACACAACTTCTAGTAATAAGGAGCCTGTGCACTTGGCGTAAGGGCCTGGCGTCACTCCTTTAAAGGAAGTGCGGCTATGTCGAAATTTAGTAAGGTCTATCCCCAACTTGCGGATTGTGTTCGGATATAGCAGGTTTAAATCGCTGCCATCGTCCATCAGGACTTGTGTAAATTGTAGTCCGTCGATTATAGGATCCAATATCAGAGCAGTCCATCCTGCATTTCGGACACTTCTGGAATAATCCAGGTGGTCAAAAGTGAATGGTTTTGACATCCAATCTCGAGGTTCCGCTGGGGTGGACCATGCGAGACCCATCTTAGCGGGTGCCGCATTGTTTTTCCGTATTATCACATGAAGTGAGTTTACTGCTTTGACTTCTTGTGGGAAAGTCTTTTGTTTTCCGGTGCCCTGCTGGTGGGGTTCGTCGTCGTCCTCGCTTGGTGCGTCAAGCCCCTTGTGTTCGGCGTTGAGTCGGCCGGACTGTTTAAAAACACAACAATCTCGGTGGGTGTGGTTTGCAGCCTTCCGGAGGTACTGTGGATTTGACATATCCGAACCAAAATTTTGTTTAAGTTGGATAGCTCGTCACTGTTGTCCTTAAGAGGCAGTGTTTTGCTGTTTGGCTGCGATCTTTTGAATGCGGCATTGACCGCCGTGTTCTTTGGGCTTTTCTCTTTATTCCGGCACTGATCTTTTCTGCGCCGTGATTTTCCGTTTCCATCTCTGATCTCGGATGTACTTTGGTCGCTGGTGCTGCATTTTGCTAGCCAGCTGTCTTCCCCCGCGCAAAAGCGAGTCATGAGGCTTGTTAGCGCGGACATTATCCTCGGCTTCTCTTGGCCGAGGTGTCTGGCGAGCCATGCGTCTCGGACGTTGTGTTTAAAAGCTGCTAAGGCTTCGGCGTCCGGACAGTCGACTATTTGGTTCTCCGGGCTGACTCTCCGGGCTGTTGGTTTCGCCGGGCATGGATTGATTATCCGATTCGTCCTGTTCGGACGGTTGCTTGGCTGCATGTTCGTTGTCCACTGGTTTGCCCTGCTCTATTGCTGGGTCATTAGGAGCACTGTTGTTGTCGAGGCGGGACTTAGGGCGGCGTCTGCGTCGCCGTTTTGATTGTTTATCGGCGGGATTATCCTTTGTCGCGCCCCGTTGGTCCTCGTTGTCGCTTCCTTTTGGGGTATCCACCATATATACATCATGGGTTGGGGTGGCCTTCCAGTGCTCTGTGAGCGCTGGTTCTTGATCGTCTCCGGCACCGTCGTCCATACCGTTGATGTCTTCGGAGTCGTAGTCTAGCATGTCGGTTAGATCGTCGACAGTGGCTACAAAGTGGGTGGTGGGTGGGCTTTGAATTTCTTCGTCGTCCGCATCCCAACCATCCTGGCCATAATCCGGCCAGGGCTCTCCGGATAGCGAGAGATGCTTTAGTGAATTTAAGATGTCACCAAAGGGTGAGTGCTGAAAGATGTCCGTGGCGGTGAACTCCATGATCGGAGTCCGGCAGGGGTGCAGGAGGTTCGGAGTCCGGCAGGGAGTCCGGCACCTCGGAGTTACGAGCTTTATAAGGGACAAGGCCAGTGTTCGGCTCCATCGCCGTGGAAGTCGCAGCTCCCGAGGAGGTGTCCAGCCACCCGTCCTCGATCTGCGCGATCAGCTCGGGACAATGAGTCGGAGCGGATTCATGTGCGGCCTCCAAGGCGCTGTCCGGCGGCAGAGTTAGATCATGCCCATCGTGACAGTGCGGCACGCACGGCTGTGGCTTGGATCCATCAAAGATCAAGTCTCCGCGGATATCCGCGGTGAAGTTTAGGCTTCCAAATCTGACCTGACGGCCAGGGGCGTAGCTTTCGATCTGCTCCAGATGGCCAAGTGAACTGGCCCGCAGTGCAAAGCCGCCGAATATGAAGATCTGTCCGGGGAGAAAAGTCTCACCCTGGACGGCGTTGTTGCTAATTGAAGAAGCCATGAAGCCTATCGGTGACGACACAGAGGAACTCTCAATGAAAGCACCAATGTCGGTGTCAAAACCGGCGGATCTCGGGTAGGGGGTCCCAAACTATGCGTCTAGGCAGATGGTAACAGGAGACAAGGGACACGATGTTTTTACCCAGGTTCGGGCCCTCTCGATGGAGGTAAAACCCTACTCCTGCTTTATTGATATTGATGATATGGGTAGTACAAGAGTGGATCTACCACGATATCAGGAGGCTAAACCCTAGAAGCTGGCCTATGGTATGATTGTTGTAATGGTTGTTGTGTCCTACGGACTAAAACCCTCCGGTTTATATAGACACCGGAGAGGGCTAGGGTTACACAGAGTCGGTTACAATGGTAGGAGATCTACAAATCCATATCGCCAGGCTTGCCTTCCACGCCAAGGAAAGTCCCATCCGGACACGGGACGAAGTCTTCAATCTTGTATCTTCATAGTCTTGGAGTCCGGCGGACGATGATAGTCTTGCTGTCCAGACACCCCCTAGTCCAGGACTCCCTCAGCCACCGAAGATCTTTATTGGATTTGTTTTTCATCACCAGCACGTCGAGGTGAAAGATGTGGAGGTTCAGTGTGTCCTCTTACGTTTTCACTGACATGTGGGGCCGCATGTGAGCAAACAGACGATGGGCTCCGCGCGTCCGCTGGCTGGCTGAGAAGAGAGATAGAGGAGGGCTGAGCACGAACTCCAGGAAATTTGTTCTATGTAACCAACACTTTGATATTCGCGTGTGGTTGTTTCTAGAATAAAAAAAGGAGGTACCCCTACTATGTTACTCCCACTACGCCTAGCCTAAGGTTAGTAGGTGACCTTGCGCTTGGCTCTTCACTTCTTCCGGAAGTCGATGGTTCTATAGTAGTGCTTGTGACAATCTGACACCAAATGAACTGCTGCACGTCCACCGCTTGTAAGCAAAAGTTTCTCCTTGTGCTGCGAGCCACCGCACACGAGTTGGCGAGGGAGAAGGCGTAATCAAACTTCTCATCGTTCTGCGAGTTGATGGGACACATCAAAGTTATTTACTAGTAGTACATACTCTCTCCAAAAAAAAGGGCTGACCATGTCATTGCTACCATCCTGTGCTCCGTCGTTGAGTACGTGCACTATTCACGTGCCATCGAGGATAAAAAATATTGCGCAGGTGCCATCGAAGTGCACGACTCACTTACGAAAAAGGGTTTCCCCCAACTTTTCCCCCCGCACGACTCACTTACGCACTGCTTATCTGATTATCTCCATTTTCTTGCATGACACGTGCACCTTGATATTAGATGTCTCGCGTGTTGGGAAAAGGATGAACAAAGCTCACGTAAAAGAAAAGAGTTGATGAGCATAGATTCCCGACGACCGAGGATGAGCAAGGAACCTCGCCATGGAGCGTCTACAAGGAACCTTGCGTGTTTTCCCCTGTTTTTTGCCACCTGCCCACCTATAAACAAATAAAAGAACATGAACTTTTCGCTAACGACTAGAAACGGTACATCAGGATGCTAAGTTGAAGATGTTTTATACTCCCTCTGTTCCCATATATAAGTCTTTTTATAGATTTCAATAAGGGACTACATACGAAACAAAATGAGTGAATCTACACTCTAAAATATGTCTACATACATCCATATGTTGTAGTCTATTTGAAATGGCTAGAAAGCCTTATATTTAGGAACGGAGGGAGTAGTTTATATTGAATTATTGATAACCACGCAACAAGCCACGCATGTACACAAGCCAACGCACTAACTCCATCCGATCCAACTCATGCACATACGCACATAGCATGGAGCACACAACGCACATACACAACACGTGCATGCACACACGCTCGGCCGCAGAATGCACGTGAATAACACATGCATGCGCACACACTCGGCTGCATGGAGGTGTGCGCCATCCGCGGTGACGTCCGGTTCATCGTTCTACGGCGAAGCTCGCACGCAACAGCGCATACGCATCTCTTGCAGCACCTCGTTGCCGTTGTTGCTCAACTACTAGTAGGAGACGAAGACGACCGCAGCCTTGGCCTTAGAGCTAGCATCGATGGAAAAACACACACGTTGCACGCACACGAGCACATACGGAGTGCCCACGACGTGGTGGTGGTGCGTCCCAGTCGCCTCTACTCCTTCTATGCATGTTGTCTATCAAGGCAACTGCATGCTAATGATAATGTGGGTGAGATCTTCTAGGACTCAGATGATGATGAGGAAAATTATGAGACACAAGGTGACGTACACCGTCAAGGTCTACGGTCAAGGCTGTGCTAGTAAGTCCTTAGATGTGCTTAGAGCAAGTACAATAGAGTTGAGTCAGCGGGCTATAAGGAATAACTAGTATATTGTTGCTTAGTTGGAGGAAAGAGAAGAGGGGAGAGAAGGTAAGCGGGCTCTTCGTGAAGAGCCAGCTCTAGCACGTGCTCCTAGGCACTTTGTGAGAATGAAAGGTGGGCCACATTATAAAAAAGTAGTACACACTTTTGATCTGCTATTGTAAATGTTGACTATAAGATGGGCTGTAGATGACATGGCAATGGCTTATAGCCAACAACTGGCTATACTATTAACCATGCTCTTTAGATGAGGTGCTAAGTGCATTAAATGGCTTAGTAACTCAAGTCTTCAATGCATAGGTGCTTAGTTTATTGGTGCCACATCATATTTTATGCCTACGTGGGAGGCTTAGCAGCTATACATGGTGGAGCACTGGGAGAGGCCAAGGCTGGTCATAGTGGGGGGTAACTTATATTGTAACATATTACTATGTTACTCTAAACATCTCTATAAACCGGAAAGGAGGGAGTAGTAACACAGACTAGTGTCATATGCAGAGTATGGGAGCACATGATATTTTCCCGTCCGGACCGATCCCAAGTTGGCTTCTCACCTTCTTGGCCAAACAAAAACCCCTCCCCCTCTCACGTGCGCTTCCCACCCGGCGCCAGCTGAGCCCGCCGCTCCACATTGATGGCAAGTCAGGGCGACGCGACTGCTCCCTGCTTCCGCCGTTGAAGCGGTGCACCGACTGAGGGCACCGCCCGCTGCACGCCCGGCATTTCAGACTACACAGTGGAGAGTAAGTTTAGAGCAAGTACTACAATGAGATGACATAAGCAGGCTATAAGGATTTAAATATAGTATTTGTGCTTAGTTGAAGGAGAGAGAAGAGGAGAGGATTGTAAACGTGTAGCCGGTTGTACTCCAACATACTTTGTGACACAAAAGGTGGGGCCATTATTAATGATATAGTATTTATACTAAAGGGACTAACGGACGCCTTAATTACTCCATTTTTTGAGACAAACCTTGGTGGGGCTATTATTGACTTTTTTGAGCTATTATTGACTTGGACGTGGGGTTTGGGGGCCAAAAGCCTACTATTATACTCGCACGACCGACCTGACATGCTCTACCATAGCCGCCGCTGTATCATATGGTTTCGCACCGTTCCAGATCTTAGCATCGCCACGAAATTCTTATCTAGCCCTCCTTCCGACGTGCACCGCGAGAAGGGACAACAGTCCTCCGAACTCTGCCTTTCGTGATCCTGTACGGGAGAGGGGCGATCAGGTTTTTGGGGAGCACACTCCTGTGGCTGCTGCCAGCGACGACTTCCTCAACGACAGCCTTCTTCCCCGACCTCGGTAACCTCTTCATCAACGACATGAGTGACAACATCAACCATATTGGTTCTGCTCCCGCTGTACAGTATGTGATTCTGTCCTCCTGGTTTAGTCCACATCATTACTTTGATGTTTGCAATTGTCGTCATGATCTATTTACTGCTGATTGGGATTAAATCTCATACTAAATTGCTCATATATTCAACAATCCAATCCAAAAACCTGATTACAGGCAATTTACTCCAAGTGGTTTTGTAGCGCTTTTGAAGCCGCCTACTTTAAGGGGGTGCAATATAAAAGTTGGCGCACAAGAGCAGTATATTGGTTTCAGATCATGTACTGCTATGATGCCACTAAGGGTAAGCCTGAGGGCGACCTTAATCCTACATAGCAGGAAGCTTTTCAGAACATGGATACCCTCTTCAAAGCCGCCCTGCTGAGTGTTCTTGACGATTCCATTGTGGATTCATATATGTCGTTTGACAATGGCAAAGACATGTGGGCTGCGCTAGAGGCCACGTTTGAGCCCTCGCGCGCTGGCAACGAGTTGTACGTCATGGAGCAATTCTGTGACTACGAGATGACTGATGGGTGCTCTGTTGTTCAGTAGACTCATGAGATACAGTCACTCTCTAAGGAACTTGAGTAATTTAAGTGTGTGTTGCCAGACAAATTTGTTGCTGGGACCATCATTGCCAAGCTTCCACCTTCGTGGAACGATTTTGCTACTTCTCTGAAAAACAAGAGACATGAGTTTTCTGTTTTGGATCTCATTAGCACTCTTGATTTTGAGGAGAAGGCGAGAGCAAAAGACACACGTGATCGGGTCGCTGACGGAGCTTCTAGTGCCCACATGGTACACGAGAAGAACTTCCAGCCCAACCAGCCCCAAAACAACAAGAACAAATCTCAGGGGAAAGGCATGTTCAATGCAAAGAACAAGCCGTCACATTCTACCAACTTCAAGAAGAATTCTCATAACGGGAAGGGATACAAACCTCAATTTTGGTAGCACCGCACAAAATTTATATGGCTGCATCTACCTGCTGTGAGCTAACCTCAGGGTGCTCCAGGTATTCCTACATTCGTAACTAGGTACAATGACCACCGCAAGATGAAATTAGCTTATTCGTACGTTGAATTGCTGAATGCAGTGCGAAACGATCCTGTCATGCGTGGAGGAGCAAACAAGAAGTGTAGCCGAAGGTGGAAATCAACCAAGGACTTATGAAATTATATATAATCTTTCTCAGGCGGGTCAGTATCCCCTTCGTCCAAATGATCTTGTTTTGTCATGCCGAGCTATTGATGTGTGCTACTGTTTTGCAACACCGTTTAAGTATAGCTACTGTTTTCCTATCTTTTCAGATTCAGGACAATGAATATGATTTCAGGGGAACTGCACAATATGGACCCATGTTGAGTCATCTCTATTGCCTCATGTGTTTGCTGCAAATGTGTCAGCATCAATTGCAAGATGAGGCAGCTAGCTAGCTGTGGAGTTGCCAACATGCTCAAAGCGCTCGCAACATTGAGAAGAAACAAGCATGCCCAGGAAATTAATGCGTGCGCAGGGAGGCCCTTTGCTCAGAGAAGCATCGACCAATTTTCTTTATTTCCACACCTTCTTATAGCTTTGTATTGGTTATAGTATGGTGAATCATTGAGATGCATAGACATGCTAAGCTTTTGTTCTTCTGAATGTTAGTTTAATGTGAGTGTCTGCATCCAGTACCGCATCCTCTAATTTGGTGGACGCACATAGAGAAAATAAATCTCCTTAATTTACTCCATAACCACCCTATTAAATAGGCCTAGTAACAAACTAGGCGCATGCAGTGGCCGGCGGGCACATGCATCCTGCATGCATGGCCAGTCAGCCAAGTCCATGCGCAAGCTCCAATGCAGCAACGCAAAAGAAGAGAGCGGTTCTTGGGAAAAAGCAAGTAGTTAGTGTAGCGGGCCTTATAAACAAGAATAGCTCGCTCTCCCGCTTCCGTCTCCCCCCCAATTCCTCCCGCTCCCCAATCTTCCTCACTCGTCCAGAAAACCCCGCTCACCTTCTTCCTCGCTCGTAAAGAAAATGCCTGCTCCACTTCTTCCACTCCTACAGAAATCCCCAGCCCTCCTTCTTCCCCACTCGCACTACCACTAGGCTCGTCTCTGGCTACCCTGTTCAAACCCATGAGCTCGGCGCGACGCCCACAAGGAAAATGGAGTCGGCTGGCCCCAGCGCCAAGAAGATCAGGCTCCCGCCAGTGGTGACGCCGGTTGTAGATCCCGCACCCGGTAGTGCGGGGAGGAGCGGCGAGCCCCCCTCCCATCCGGATCTGAGGAACCGGTAGAATCTCCGGTGGACCGCATTAGCGATCTCCCAGGAGTCATCCTTGAGGAGATCATCTCGCTTCTCCCCACCAAGGATTGCTGCCGTACACAAGTCCTCTCAACTCGGTGGCGCCCTCTATGGCGCACCGCGCCCCTCAATCTCGACTGTCGTCAGATATCTGTCCTTCTTGAATTTGATCTCCTCAAAGCCATCGTCTCTTCTCACTAGTAGGGCCCCGTTCAATGCCTCTACATCCCGACAAGCTACCTGCTGTCCATACCCGGCAAGGTGGACGCTTGGCTGACATCCCCTAAATTCGGAAAACTCCAGCAGTTTGAGTTCTACCATTACCATGAAAGTTTCATACCACGAACATACCAAGAATTCGTGCCCACACCAACGTTGTCCATCTCGCGGTTTTCCTCCTCTCTCCACACCGCCACCTTCTCCCGGTGCCATCTACTAGACAAACTGGTACAAATGCTTCGACTCCCACTGCTAAAAAAACTTTCACTTGTGGTGGTTTATCTGTCGGAGGCCTCACTACACAGCATCATCCACTCTAGTTGCCCTGCCTTGGAGCGCTTGCTGATTGTTTTGGGAATAGAAATCGCTATCAGTTGTCTCCAAATAAAGTCGCCTCACCTTAAAAGCATTTGAATTTGTTTTAAAGGACAGCAGCTCATCATCGAAGATGCCCCTTCACTTGAAAGGTTGCTCCTTCATAATTGTTATACACCTTCAGAAATAAATGTCGTATCTGTGCCCAAACTGGAGACCTTGGGTGTAATTCATGACCCGTTTAATAATCACAAGGAGTTGGTGTTTGGCTCCTCACTTTTTCAGGTACCGTATATTATCATCTACACATTTGTAATCATATGCTACATTTTTTCATTTGTGCGCATACGTTTTATATCATCTTGGAGTACACTTTGGCTACTAATATTATGTTATATGCTCAGTGAAGATTTCATCCATTGATAGCCTATCAATGCTGCTGGATTCTGTCAAGATCATATATATCAGAATGTATAGTTTTGATCTGGACATAATTATTGGCTTGCTGCGATGCTTTCGATCTCTGGGGAATTTATATATAGAGGTGATGATTTCATGCGCATTGAAAGACCGTATATATTGTACTAGAATTAACTGTTCAGCTGTCGTTCTTTTGACATACTCTTTTTTCCGACCTTAACTGTTTTCAATCTTCATGTCTACTTAGGCAGAACCACATGGAGAAAAACGTATAACCAATCATTGGCGTAATAAGAACAAGGATTTTCTCAGTTCTCATCACATTCGTTTGAGGAAAATAACGATGGGACAATATGCATCCAACCAGGCAAACAGAAGCTTTGTCACATTCTTCCTGTTGAATGCGAGGTTACTATTGTCCATGAGGCTTAATTTTTACAGCAAGAGATTTCTCACGAATGAACATGTTAAACAGCAAAAAAAGAAGTTTCAGGTGGACAAATGGGCTTCTAAACGTGCTCGACTTCTATTTACAACAAGTTGTAGACATCCTGAAATAATTTTTTTTGCACAGGATGTTGATTTTATGGATCAGACCGATCCATTTGTTTGTGACTGCAAAAAAGAGTGGTTGGGTTAGATGTTACTATCATGTTCAATCTGGGTTTTGTCTAAAAATTTGATGAACAATTAATCCTTGGGCTTTTTGTACCATTTGTATGCTTGACTAGCATGTTGTTGCCCTCGTACTCCGCTCCACCTGCCACTACACTGCCGCATCTTGCATGGCTGCTGTTCGTTCTCGTCCGAGGCCTTGTCCTCGTTCTCCGCCTTGGTTCGCTCACTGTGCCCGCCGCCGTCTGGCATTGTCAACATGGTCAACAACCAAGAGGAATCAGGAGATGACTGTACGTGGAGAGGCTGACGGTAGGGACCCACCAGGGTCATTGCATTTCGCAAGCAGGTGCCTCGTTATTATAAGCCAAAAAAATACTTCCTCCTCATTGTTTGACAACTAGGTTCCACGCCATTGTCAATGTAGTCAATAAACAAGAAAATTACACAACGAGCGGATAACACCAGGGACACAGCAGCTTGCCCAGTTGTTTTTCAATTTCAGAGATAGAGCTCAACTGCGTGTTGTGCGGGGGCTGTGGCCCGTCTAGCCCATGCTTATGCTTTTATTAAGAACACGACGAGCCAGTTGATATATTTTTCTTTCTGAAATTGGCTAGCCCAGTTCTTTTTTTTTTGGAGAATACCAAAACCGAGACCTACTTGCTTTTCTCAGCCTGCTGGGCTGCAAATCTTTCAAGACGAGGACGGATGTAAGTAGTAAGAAATGGGCTTCCCTAGAAAATGGGCTATAAGTTGTAAGAAATGGGTTGTAAATCTTTAAACCAAAGCCAACCAGCAATTGCATTAAAATATCATTTTTTTCAGGATTTCTCTACTCTCTACTCTTATAAAAACCAAAGCCAACAGGCAGTTACATTAAAATATCATCTTTTCTCCCACAAGATAAACTACTCATACAAATGCATCTTCATGTTCCGTGCAACAAACAGCATCTTGCTAGTTAAGATTCTAAATTTCATTCATTTTTTGCGGAGAATTGTTTTTTGAATTTTATTTTGACATAATTTTTTGAAAATTATTTTTAATGTGACTCGAAATTTCGTGATTAAAAGAGTTCGGACCCCACCGAAATATGCAAAATTTCGTTGAATTTTTTAGCAGTGCCCAGAATATATGGTCTGTAATGCTAATAAAAAGAATATGGGCTTCAAATATCCTTAGGAATTAGAAAATGGGTTGTAAATTATTGAAAATAATGGCTAATGGGTTGTATGCTGTTTTCCATAGATTTGGAGGCTGACTTCTGGGCCTACTTGGTTGACGATGATGCTGTCCTAAAAAAATTTTTGACGCGTTGTCAACTTAGTCAACACGCAGAAGTGACTGTTGGATGTCCATCCAACGGTCGCCGTGCTTCTTCACTCTCTGATCTTCCTGCTCCGGCCACCCAAACCAGCGACGGTGGGACTGCCTGCTCCCTCCTCCCGTGGCTGGCTGTGGTGCCGCCAGGCCATCCCTTTAACCACCCACACATCCTGTTATTTTCTGGCGACGTCAGCCTCACCCCGCAGCCGACCAGTCAGCGCTCGTTCTCCCCTCAGCGTGGGAATCCGCTGTGGTGGCTTCGCCGGCTCCGGGTGATTCTCTTCCTGGGCCTCGCCCTCATCCATCGCGTTTGTGCTCTCGACGCGATGAGGTCAACATGGTCAACAAACAACAGCCACCGGAAGAGACTGACAGTAGGGGCCAATAAAGGTAAATGCCTCCTTATTACGCGCAAAATAATAATTCCTCCACCTGATAGCTGGGACCCACCGGAAGGGCCTCTGTATTTCGCGAAAAAAAACATTCCCCCCGCTGTCAGCTCGGACCCACCGGAAATGCCTCCTTATTATGCACAAAAAATGAATACTACCCCTACTAGCTGGGACTCACCTTGGTGGGAGGCTGACTTGTGGGCCTACTAAGTTTACGGGGACGGAGGGCTTTGTCAACTTAGTCAATATGAATGATTCTAGCTCCAGTGACCGTACGATGTCCATCCAACGGCCGTAGTGCTTCTTCAACCTCAGGTCTTCGTGCTCCAGCCGCCTAAAGCAGCGCCGGTCGTGTCGCATGCTCCTGCCTCCCGTGGCCGGCTGTGATGCCGCGGAGGCCTCACCGCCCCCTACTACTCCCACCGCTGGCCAGGCCATCCCTCTACTCACCCACACCCCCTGTTATTCTGCAGCGACGACAGCCTCACACCGCAGCCAAACCAGTGAACCCTCGTACTCCTCTTCGCGTGGGCATCCACTGCTGCGTCTTCCCCTGCTCCGCATCGTCCCCTTCCTAGGCCTCACCGTCGTCCACCACCATGGTGCTCTCGGCACGGCGTGGTCAATGTGGTCAATGACCGACTTCCATCGAAAGAGTACTGTGCGTGGAGAGGCTGACAGCTGGGTCCACGGTGGCCGCAAGGAAGTGCCTCCTTATTACGCGCAAAATAATTATTCTTCCACCTCATAGTAGGGACCCACCGGACGGGCCACCGTATTTCGCGAAAAAAAGGTTCACTACTGGGACCGACTAGCTACACCTTCGCACGCAAGGAAGTGCGTCCAGGCAAAAAAACGATTCGCCCCCTGACTGCTGGGACCCACCAGCTACATCTTCGCACGCAAGGAAGTCCGTTCGAAAAAAAAACGATTCGCCCCCCTGACTGCTGGGACCCACAAGCTACATCTCCGCATGCAAGGAAGTGCGTCCGAAAAAAAGATTCACCCCCCTGACTGCTGGGACCCACCAGCTACACCTTCGCACGCAAGGAAGTGTGTTCAGGGAAAAAAAAATTCACCCCCTTACTGTTGGGACCCACCAGCTACATCTTCGCAAGCAAGTAAGTGCCTGACAGTCGGGACCCACCTGGTCGAAGCGTACATAGCATTGTCATTCTGGTCATGAACGTGTATGTACATATATACTGGTTGATGTAGAGGCGCACACGTGTCGTAGTAGAGGCGCGTACGTGTCGTAGTAGAGGCGCGCACGTAGCATGTACACGTACATACAACGGCCAGTGTGCAAGAAACAAAATACGGCCATGTATGTGTACATACGGGCGGGGTCTCGAACGCCTACTCGCACATTCGTATGGCCAGGGCTCGTGTACATGGCTGGGTCGGAACTGAGAAACAGCGTCGTCGTCGTGTTCATGGGGAGGCAATGGAATGCATCGTGTTAATGGGGAGGCAACGGAATGCGTCATGTTCATCGGGAGGCAACGGAACGCATGGGATCCAACCGGCTTGGACGGAACAGGCGATGGAAACGAGGCCTGGCGTACCGCAGAACGGAGGAAACAGCCTTGTGTTCGACCGACCACGTTTGAAACGGGATCCTATTCATCGGGAGCGATGTGGCGTACCATAAAAAGGAGGAAACGGACCTCCTACGGTCAAAACGGGGGTCCTTGATTGGGAGGGGTGTGGCGTACCGCAAAACGAACGAAACGGACTTGTGTTGGAGCGCTATGGTCGAAACGGGGGGTCCTGTTAATCGGGAGGGGTGTGGCGTACTGCAAAACGGACGAAACGGACTTGTGTTGGAGCGCTACGGTCGAAACAGGGGTCCTGTTCATCGGGAGGGGTGTGGCCTACCGCAAAACGGGACTCCACGGGATACTGTTCATCTCCACCGTCGACCTCCTCCAGCCTCCACGGGCTACTGTCGACCTCCTCCAGCCTCCACAGTCTCCTGTTCATCCAGCCTCCACCGCGTGCTACTCCACCAGCTACTATTCAACCACCCCTCCACGGGCACCCCTCCATCGTCTACTGTTCATCCAGCCCTCCACGGGGTCGTCCTGTTCATCCAGCCCACGACACCATAGGGTCCTCCTGTTCATCCAGAGGCAACGCCACTACTCACTGTTGATCTACCCCCCCCCCCCCCCCCGCGCAACGCTCACTGTTCATCCAGAGAGACAGCATCGATCGGCTTCAGTTAGCAGCAGCAGCGAAGGAATCGCTCGATCAGGTTTAGTTAAGAGACATCGATCGATCGCTGGGGTTCAGTAACGCGTAGCCTGCAGTGCAATCGCTCGGGTTCAGTTAGAGCCCAACGCCTCGCTCGGGTTCAGTTAGAGCCAATGCCTCACACACATGCGCGTACATGTACGAGAGAAACGCGCATTGCTCCTCCCCCGACCACCCACCGTAACCGGGAACTCCCCGAAATTTTCCTCGCCCTCGGTTCTACCAGGGTTTTTTCCGTCATGGACGGCCCAAAGAATGTCATGCAGCTGCGTCTCCGGCCCGCCCAGGACGAAAAGCCCATTTTCTGTCATGATTTTTTGTCATATAAGTAGGAGCCCACCCCATCTATGATGATACCGGGTTTTGTCACAATTATCGTCATAGAAGTGTCATATATATGAAAGAAAAAAGTTTCGTTCAGCCCAAAATGTCACGGATGTGTCTTTTTTTTGTAGTGAGGAGGAGGCGTTTCGCTCTCCATCATCTCTGGAAGAAGACCCCCCGAGGACAAAGTTTGTTGAGGGAGGCTATAAGCCGAACTGCAAAACATACATCTCAGTCGTTATTCTAAGGAAAAGAATGGGGCATGCTTACAAAGCACCTTTGGTCACTTATGGCTCATACGGTTGGCCCCCCTTGTGGGCGTTGTGCAACATTGTTGCTCTCCGGGGCCGGGCCCCATGGTAAATGTTTCTTCCCTCATTTGGATACCTCTGCTTCCAAGGCTTCGGGGGCAGCCCTTTGCTTCCCATGGGGAGAGGGGATAGTAGATGCTCCTCCCCATTCATCCTCCAACACGGGAGTGCCAATTTCCCCAGTTGCGATGCGTAACGTACCTCCAGCATGAAGTCCGCTTTCGGCTTCCTCGTTCCTCTCCTCGTCCTTTCCTGATGGCACTTGATAAGGTGCATGAGCCAGAATCTTGGTTAATACAGGGTCTGCTGAATCTTTGGGAAGAGGAGCCGAACACTTGATCCTCTCTGCCTTTCTTATCTAGCCCTGGTCGAGGATGGTTATTCAGGATAATGTTGTGACAAATATAATGACAGCATGTTCGGTTGTCGAATTACTTACCTAGGTATCTAGATGGTTGCAATCGATGCCTGCATCCTCTGTTGTGTCCGGAAACTTTATTCGTGATCCGAAGAATGATTGATACATCCCTTCGAGCGTCATGCCGAAGAAGTGTTGAACAGTTTGCGGTCCTTCCGGGTTGAACTCCCACAAACAAAGAGGTCGACGTTGGCATGGAAGGACCCGATGAACTAGCATTACTTGGATTACTTTGACAAGACCGATGTCCTTCTTGATGAGATCCTGAATGCGGCTTTGCAATTTCCGCACGTCATCAACCGATCCCCAGTCTAGCCCCTTGTTGACCCATGATGCAAGCTGTGGCAGAGGAGCGGAGCGAAGGCAGGGGCGGCCGCCCACTTTCTACCTCAGGGTGTTGTGATGTAAAACCACTCCCGCTGCCATAGGTCAGAAACTTCTGGGAAGGAACCATTTGGCAATGAAACATTGACACCTTTTCTTATTATGTCGCCTCCGCACTCTGCGTGTCACCCATCGATTATCTTCGGCTTCACATTGAAGGTCTTGAGCCATAAGCCGAAGTGTGGGGTAATGCGGAGGAAGGCCTCACACACAACGATGAACGTTGAGATGTGAAAGAAGGAATCTGGAGCTAGATCATGAAGATCTAGCCCGTAATAGAACATGAGCCCTTTAACAAAGGGATGAAGACCGAAGCCAAGCCCTCGGAGGAAGTGGGAGATGAATACGATACTCTCGTTAGGTTTGGGAGTAGGGATAACCTGCCCTTGAGCAGGACGCCTATGAAGGGTTTCAGCGGTCAAGTACCTAGCCTCCCTAAGCTTCGTGATGTCCTCCTCTGTGACATAAGATGCCATCCACCGGCCTTGAAGGCTGGATCCGGACATGGTTGGAGGTCCGAAGCGCTTGGACTGAGCCTTGGGTATTGGAAATCGAGGTGGGGGAAGGGAAGGGTTAAGCGTGGAATGAAAATGACAGGTCTTGACCTCTATATAAAGGGGATGAATGTCAAGCGTCCTCCGCGCGGTCGTTTGGAACTTGCCTAATCCAAGGAGTCATACTAATGGAGCAGTTGGGTTACCCACGCCCGTATTGATTAGGATCCTGTGATAAGGGGACGCGATCTCTTCCTCGACAAGATGTGCCAATGAAACTGCCTTGTGAAACGTGTAGTGGCAGGTTAGAAAAATGGTTCGAATAATAACCAAGCCACGGCATGGTGTCACGCTATGGAAAAGTTGTGAGCAAATTAGACTCGTGGAATATTGTACTATCTATGGTGGTATGTGGAATTTGTTTTGCAGAGCCGGACACGATTCCTATGTTCAAAATCTACTTTGGAGTATTCGGAGATGGAACCCGCCTTGCAGTGCCAAAGACAATCTGCGCGCTGGACTCATCGTCGTTGAAGCCTGGTTGAGGGGCTACTGAGGGAGTCCTAGATTAGGGGGTCCTCGGACAGTTGGACTATATGCCTATGCCAGACTGTTGGACTATGAAGATACAAGATTGAAGACTTTGTCCCGTGTCCGGGTGGGACTCTCCTTTGCGTGGAAGGCAAGTTTGGAAATTAGGATATGTAGACTCCCTTCTCTGTAACCGACTCTATGTAACCCTAGCCCCCTCTGGTGTCTATATAAACTTGAGGGTTTAGTTCGTAGGGCAAGAACAACAATCATAATCATAGGCTAGCTTCTAGGGTTAGCCTCTACGATCTCGTGGTAGATCAACTCTTGTAATACTCATATCATCAAGATCAATCAAGCAGGAAGTAGGGTATTACCTCCATAGAGAGGGCCCAAACCTGGGTAAACATCGTGTCCCCCGCCTCCTGTTACCATTAGACTTAGACGCACAGTTCGGGACCCCCTACCCGAGATCCGCAGGTTTTGACACCGACATATCAGCATCCCAAGCTTAATTCCTGGTCGTCCTCGAGTAGGTAAATGATAAAAACAGAATTTTTGATGTGGAATGTTGCCTAACATGTTCATCACATTCGTTTCTTTATATAATGGACATATGGACTTTTATATGATTCAAAGCAATAGTCTAGTTTTGACATGAACACTTTAATACTCAAGCATACCAACAAGCGACCATGTCTTTCAAAATATCAACAATAAAGCAAGTTATCCTAGCCCATCATGCTCAATCATTGATCTATTCATGAAACACACTCGAATATTAGCTACTCCCAATGCTCAAATACGATCATAGTGCCCCTTAGTTGGTGCTTTATAAGAGAAGATGGAGACTGAAATTTGAAATAAAAATTGCATAAGTAAAAGAAAGGCCCTTCACGGAGGGAAGTAGTGATTTGTAGAGGTGCCACAGCTCAAAGCTTAAATTGAGAGGTAATTTTTTTTGAGAGGCATGCTTTTCCTACCAACAAAAACGAATTGGAGCATCCCAACACTTTCCATGCTAGATACATCATAGGCGGTTCCCAAACAGAAAATAAAGTTTATTCCTTTTTCCAGCATAACTTTCACTTTCCATGGCTAGCCGTATCCACGGGTGCCTTCCATACCAATACTTTCCAAGGAATTTTTTAGTTGACAACATAAAGTAAATTCATTTTTCATTTCGGGACTGGGAATGCCTAATACCTTTGTCGTACTCTCGTGCAATGACAAGTGAATAAACACTCATTGTGAGAATAACACATCTAGCATGGAAAATATTGGCTACCCATTACCTCCTCGCGAGTAGTAGAGCACACAAAAGAGAAATTTATTTTGAACATTAGAGATGGCACATGCAAATTTGCTTAGAACGGCATAGAAATACCGCATATATGTAGGTATAGTTGACTCATATGGCAAAACTGGTTTAAAGGGTTTTGGATGCACAGGTAGTAATCATACTTAGTGCAAAATGAAGGCTAGCAAAAAGATTGAGAAGCGACCAACCAAAAAGGAAAAAAATCTCTTACCCAAGCATTAAGCATAAGTAACACTGAATAATGCATCATAAGTAGGATATAAATTTCATTGCATAACTATTGACTTTCATGCTTGCATAGGGAATCACAAACCTTAACATCAACGTTCTTACTAAAGCATAATTACTCATCAACATGACTCACATATCATATCGTAATATCTCAAAACCATTACTAAGGATCAAGTTTATTTTGTCCAATGATCTTCATGAAAGTTTTATTATATCCTACTTGGGTATCTATCACTTTGGAACTATTTTCATATGTTGCTTTTGGTAAGCTCAAACAAATATAAGTGAAGATCATGAGCATAATTTTTTCTTTCTCTCAAATTAATCTAAGTGGAGCAAGAGAGAATTTCTTAAAAATTTACTAACTCCCAAAATAAATCTAAGTGAGGCATGAGAGAATTTCTTCAAAATTAACAAAGCACACCATGCTCAAAAAGATATAAGTGTAGTACTAGAGCAAGTCCATGGCTCTAAAAATTTAAGTGAAGCATAGGAGCAAGCATAGCATAATTTTTGGCTCTCTAAAAAGGGTGTGTCCAGAAAGGATTCGACACTTAAAACACAAAGCAAAACAAGCAAAGACTCATATCATACAAGACGCTCCCAGCAAAACTCATATTATGTGACGAATAAAAATATAGTTTCAAGTAAAATACCGATGGTCGTTAGAAGAAAGCGGGGATGCCACTCAGAGGCAACCCCAAGCTTAGTAGCTTGCTACTTCTTTGAATATTATCTTGGGGTGCCTCGGGCATCCCGAAGCTTACCCATTTGCTTATCCTTATTCCTTCATCCATCGTAAGATAACCCAAAACTTGAAAACTTCAATCACACAAAACTCAAACAAAACCTTTGTGAGATCCGTTAGTATAAGAAACAAAACCACTACTATAAATACTGTAGCCAACCTATTATTATTTTGTTTTTGAATTATATCTACTGTATTCCAACTTTTCTATGGCAAAAACTCATTAAATAAAGCCATAGAATCATCAAAACAGGCACACAATGCAAAGAAAACAGAATCTGTTAAAAACATAATAGTCTGTAGCAATCTGAAAATTTTGAATACTTCTGTAACTCCAAAAATTATGAAATAAACTGGTGGACATGAGGATTTTTATATTAATCCTCTGCAAAAAGAATCAACTTAAAATCACTCTTAAGTAAAAAATGAAAATGAATCTCATGAGCGCAAAAGTTTCTATTTTTCAGCAAGATCAAATAAACTTTCAGCCAAGTCTTCCCAAAGGCATTGCTTGGCACAAACACTAATTAAAAAACAAAAAAACACAATCATAACAGTAGCATAATTGTGCTAACACTCAATATCAGAAAGAAAAAAAAAGCAAAAATAAATTTTATTCATTAGGCTGCCTCCCAACAAGCGCCATCGTTTTACGCCCCTAGCTAGGCATAACGCGTAGGATCTAACTTTTGTCATCTTTGGTTCTAGATCCATAAGATGCCCTCATGATTGGTTCATATGGTGGACTAATTCTTGTTATAGGGAAGTGTTCCATTCCCTTCCTTAGTGGAAATTGAAATTTAATATTGCCTTCTTTCATATCAATCAGGGCACCAATAGTATGCAAAAATGGTCTACCAAGAATAATTGGACAAGACGGATTGCAATCAATATCAAGAACAATAAAATCTATGGGATTACAATATTCCACATACCACCATAGAGAGTACAATATTCCACGAGTCTAATCTGCTCACAACTTTTCCATAGCGTGACATCACGCTGTGGCTCGAATATTATTCGAACCATTTTTCTAACCTGCCACTACACGTTTCGCAAGGCGGTTTCATTGGCACGTCTTGTCGAGGCAGAGATCGTGTCCCCTTATCACAAGATCCTCATCAATACGGGTGTGGGTAACCCAACCGCTCCATTAGTATTAATCCTTGGATTAGGCAAGTTCCAAACGGCCGCGCGGAGGACACTTGACATTCATCCCCTTTATAAAGAGGTCAAGACCTGTCCTGTTCTTTTCACGCTTGATCCTTCCCTTCCCCCACCTCGAGTTCTAATACCCAAGGCTCAGTCCAAGCGCTTCGGACCTCCAACCATGTCCGGATCCAGCCTTCAAGGCCGGTGGATGGCATCTTATGTCACAGAGGAGGACATCACGAAGCTTAGGGAGGCTAGGTACTTGACCGCTGAAATCCTTCACAGGCTTCCTGCTCAAGGGCAGGTTATCCCTACTCCCAAACCCAACGAGAGTGTCGTATTCGTCTCCCACTTCCTCCAAGGGCTTGGCTTCGGTCTTCATCCCATTGTTAGAGGGCTCATGTTCTTTAAAGGGCTAGATTTTCATGATCTAGCTCCAGATTACTTCATTCACATCTCAACGTTCATCATTGTGTGTGAGGCCTTCCTCCGCATTACCCCACACTTCGGCTTATGGCTCAAGACCTTCAATGTGAAGTCGAAGATAATCGATGGGCGACACGCATAGTGCGGAGGCGCCATAATAAGCAAAGGTGTCAATGTTTCATGGCTAAAGGGTTCCTTCCCGGAAGTTTCTGACCTATGGCAACAGGAGTGGTTTTACATCACAGCACCCCGAGGTAGAAAGTGGGCGGCCGCCCCTGCCTTCCGCTCCACTCGTACGCCATAGCTTGCATCAAGGGGTTGGACTGGGGATCGGTTGATGACGTGCGGACATTGCAAAGCCGCATTCAGGATCTCATCAAGAAGGACATCGGTCTTGTCAAAGTAATCCAAGTAATGCTAGTTCGTCGTGTCCTGCCATGCCAACGTCGACCTCTCCATTTGTGGGAGTTCAACCCGGAAGGATCGTGAACTGTTCAGCACTTCTTCGGCATGACACTCGACGGGATGTATCAATCATTCTTCGGATCACGAATAAAGTGTCTGGACTCAACAGAGGATGCATGCCTTGATTGCAACCATCTAGATACTTAGGTAAGTAATTCCACAACCGAACATGCTGCCATTATATTTGTCACAACATTATCCTAATTAACCATCCTCGACCAGGGCTGGATAAGAAAGGCGGAGAGGATCAAGTGTTCGGCTCCTCTTCCCGAAGATTCAGCGGACCCTGTATTAACCAGGATGCTGGCTCATGCACCTTATCAAGTGCCATCAGGGAAGGACGGGGAGAGGAACGGGGAAGCCAAAAGAGGACTTCATGCTAGAGGTACATTACGCATCACAACTGGGGAAATTGGCACTCCCGTGTCGGAGGATGAACGGGGAGGAGAATCTAGTATCCCCTCTCCCCACGGGAAGAAAAAGGCCGCCCCCGAAGACTTGGAAGTAGAGGTATCCAAACGAGGGAAGAAACCTTTACTAGGGGGCCCGGCCCCGGAGAGCAACATTGCTGCACAACACACACAGGGGGGCCAACCGTTAATTGAGCCATAAGTAACCAAAGGTGCTTTGTAAGCATGACCCGTTCTTTTCCTGAGAATAACGACTGAGACATATGTTTTGCAGTTTAGCTTATAGCCTCCCTCAACAATCTTCATCCTCGGGGGATCTTCTTCCAGAGATGATGGAGAGCAAAACGCCTCCTCCTACTTCTCCGCCTCATGAGGCGGACGACCTTGATGTGTCGTCCCGGAGGATCTTTGCCGATCTGCAAAGGCCAGAAGGTAACTCTTCGGCCGCCCGAGGTTCGGGGTCTTCAGCTCCTAGAGAGACCAACAGAAAAAGCCCTAGACTATTTGATATACAGCCAGACACATTGACGGGTCTTTTGGGCTAGCGCCTATCTCAGAGGCACATCGTACCTTAATGGGTATGGTGGTTGAGAGGATTTCGTCCGTAAAAAGCGGGTTGAATGAAGCTTTTACGAGCCTGCTTAGAGGCTTTGAGGTACGCAATGTGATATTTTTTTGGTTGTACCGTAAACACAAGGTGCGCTGTGTAGGGATAGTAGCCCCTGAGACTCTGGTTGCCATCCAAAACGGGGTGATCAGAGGATCGAAAATAGAAATAATCTCAGGTAATGATTTTTCCAAATTTGTACACAGACGGCTGCAGCCCGGCAGCTGCCCGAGCTGCCGAATTTGCCGAACTGAAGCGGCAACTGGATGTGGCGGATCAAGACATCACGCTTGTGAACAAGAAGCTTGATGAGGCACAGGGTATGTATATTTGGTTGGTCAGCGAATATTAATAAGAGCATGATGCTGGGATTTATAATATTCTTTGATTACAGATGGTGCTGCCGCCGTGGAGACCCTTTGGGCTGAGCTTGCCCAGGCCAAGGAGCAAGCCAGGAGAAGCAATGCGGCTGCCGAGAAGCCAGCTGATGAATTGAAAGCCGAACAGGCTGCTCGTCGCCAAAGTGAGGATAGAATGGCCAACATGGCTCTTGAGCTACAGAATGCCGCTAGCCGATATGAGCTTCTCGAAAGGGAAAACCAAGCAAAAACGACTGACCTAGAAAAGGACTTACAGGCAGCGAAGGAAACTCGCTCTGAGATCAGAGCGGCTCGGGAGAAGCTCCGGCAAGCCGGTGAGATCGCGGCTGGAAACCCCTTTTTATTGCAAACTAAATTCGGCGATCCGTACTATGCCCCTCTTGATCAATTGTGGATTTATCCAGACGCAAACTTGGATTTGTCAAAGAGTGTTTCCGATGCGACACAGTATTTCTGAGATCAAGAAGATCATCAAACGGAAAGATTGTTCTGGTCGCAGTTTAGTGCCCCAAGGCATCCCCTGCTATTAAATGAGCAAACGGCCGAATGGGCCGAGCTCCATAGGTTATCCGGGCTTGCCATGAAGGCTGTCGCAGATCGCCTATGGCCGGAGTAACCAAGTCCGAATAGTTATTTTGGTTTGGTGTAACGATTTATTTGTGCTGTGCCGCATATCCATGCTGTCAAGCGGTCGGCGTGCATAGAGGGTGCCCGGATGGCCCTTGACCATGTTAAGACATACTGGGCGAGGATGGAGGCCACCGATATTGCAACCAGGAGTCCACCCGGGGGCCAGGACTCGCCCGAGCACTATTTTGAAGAAGTCCTAGAAGGTGCCCGTTTAATAGAGGCTCAGTGCTCAAAGAATATCATGTTCAAATGACGTGTATCTTGATTGTAAAATCAATGCTTTTGATAATAATGGCTATATTTATACCTTTGCCCGTGAAGTATTGTAGTGCCTCATGTGCGGCCGTTTATGTATATATGTATATAACCTGAAAGTTTGTAGTCGTCGGCTTTAGCCCCCTCGCGTATAACGCGGGGTTGTACGGTAAAAGCGCGTAGTCACAGTTGATCCAACGTCTTGGTCCGTTAAGGAGGTGGTAGCGCGGCGAACGAGGCAATCAGACTATATAGCTTTAACACTTTCACTTAGCAATAGGAGTTTGACAGTGGGGCTACTATATAGCCCCTGGTACGTCCGTGTTTATCCAAATACGGTGCATTTACATATGTGACCAGAAAACTGGTCCTTCGTTAATGCGGAGGAATCGCGAAGATTCTGTTGAGTCATCGAGTGGTTGACCAGTCTCTCGCTTTATCATGACAGTCAGTTTTCGGCTTTCTCTACTGAGGTGCTCATTCGGATGAACCAAGGCACAATCCAGTAGTTCTCCCTGTGCCACCTTAGCCAATAGAGCAGAACGTAAGGTAGCAAAACACGGGAGCCGGGCAAATCCAACTATTGACCAAAGACATGATTCGGAGCTAATGCATATAAGGCCAAACTCGCGACGGCGAACACTCCCGAAGGTATTCAGACTTTACAACATATACTGGGCTGAATACAGCCCTCGATAATGAGCCCTGAATTTCAAGGTACGTGCATCAATCCCGCGTGACGAAAGAGCGCCTGTGGTGAGAGCATAGATCTCAAAAAACACATTGGTTGCTGCCTCTGTAAATTCTATTTTAGAACGGCATACGCTCGCCAATAACGCCAGGGTCTTAATCTAAATGGAAACCTTCTAACGGGGTAGGAGGGTGTGAGACAGCAAGAGATAAGAAAAAAGGTTTACATAGGGTCTTAATCTAAAAGGAAACCTTCTAACGGGGCCCTGCTGCACGTCTGTGCCTTTGTCTCCATTGTGCCTTATCTTTGAAGGGTATAGCACGATGGTCATCTGAAAAAAAGAAAAACCCAGGTGAAAGAATCTGGTATGACCGTGCGTAAAGTTGGTTTATCATAATGAACCGTGAAAATTCAATCTCTTGAGTGCAAATAGGGTCAAGCCAAATTATGGACCTTTTACATGCGGGCAGCCCCCTGTACCACATATGGGGGCATAGCCGTCAATCAAGCTCAGGTTTGTCCGAGCTTCTACAACTAGGTGTGCGCTGAACACGTCTAGCCGTGTCCGTGGTCTCGGAGACCGATGAGTTGCTCGGGTTGGAAAGGCCATTCCGTGATTCGGCTGCTAGAGCCGCCACGTATTCTTCCGTACAAAGAGAACGCTCTGTGTTTCCGGTGATTGTGATAACACCACGTGGACCGGGCATCTTGAGTTTGAGATAAGCGTAATGCGGGACTGCATTGAAACGAGCGAAGGCCGTTCTTCCAAGTAGTACATGATAGCCGCTTCGGAACAGAGCAACGTCGAAGATTAGTTCTTCGCTTTGAAAGTTGTCGGGGGAACTGAATACAACCTTCAATGTTAAAGAGCCCGCACAACGGGCGTCTACGCTTGGTATTACTCCTTTAAAGGTAGTACTGCTTTGGTTAATTCTTGACGGGTCCATCCCCATCCTGCGGACAGTGTCCTGATATATCAGATTAAGACTACTGCCACTGTCGATGAGGACTCGGGTGAGATGGTGTCCGTCGATTATTGGGTCGAGCACCAAGGCAGCCGAACCCCCATGCCAGATACTAGTCGGACGATCCCTGCGATCAAAAGTGATCGGGCAGGCCGACCATGGGTTCAATTTGGGGGCGACGGGCTCTACAGCATATACTTCTCGGAGTGCGCATTTGCGCTTCCTCTTTGGGATGTGGGTGGCATAAATCATGTTCACTGTTTTGATCTCCGGTGGAAATTTTTTCTGTCCCACAGTGTTTGGCTGGCGAGGTTCGTCCTCATCTTCACTTAGAGGCTCCTTCCCTTTGTGTTCGGAGTTTAGCTTGCTGGTTTGCTTGAAGACCCAGCATTCTCTGTTTGTGTGATTCGCAGGTTTCTCGGGGGTGCCATGAATCTGACAGGACCTATCTAGAATTTTATTTAGGCTAGACGGACCATCTCTGCTGCCTTAAAAATGGCTTTTTCCGTTGACCAGGTCTAGAGCCCCTGAATCCGGCGTTTATCGCTGTATTGTCTGTGCTGTTGTCATTATTTCGATGTTTGTTTTTATTGCGTGGTGGTTTTCAATTGCCATCACTGATTTCGGATGTGCCTGGATCGTTGGTGCTGCTGCGGGCTAACCAACTGTGCTCGCCCGCGCAAAAGCGGGTCATAAGTGTTGTTAGCGCTGCCATTGTCCTTGGCTTTTCCTAGCAGAGGTGTCTGGCAAGCCATTCGTCCCGGACACTGTATTTGAAAGCTGCTAGGGCTTCAGCATCTGGACAGTCGATGATTTGGTTCTTCTTGGTGACAAATCTGTTCCAAAGCTTACGGGCTGACTCTCCGGGTTGTTGGGCTATGTGACTTAAATCGTCTGCATCCGGAGGTCGGACATAGGTTCCTTGAAAATTAGCCCTGAAAGCATCCTCGAGTTCCTCCCAACTTCCAATGGAATTTTCGGGGAAGCTTCTCAACCAGTGCCGAGCTGGTCCTTTCAATTTGAGGGGAAGGTATTTGATGGCGTGGAGATCGTCTCCGCGAGCCATGTGGATTTGAAGAATAAAGTCCTCAATCCAGACTGCAGGGTCTATCATTCCGTCGTATGCCTCGATGTTTACGGGTGCTGTCGGTGTCAAAACCGGCGGATCTCGGGTAGGGGGTCCCGAACTGTGCATCTAGGCGGATGGTAACAGGAGATGTGGGACACGATGTTTTACCCTGGTTCGGGCCCTCTCGATGGAGGTAAAACCCTACGTCCTGCTTGATTAATATTGATGATATGGGTAGTACAAGAGTGGATCTACCACGAGATCAAGGAGGCTAAACCCTAAAGCTAGCCTATGGTATGATTGTTGTAATGTATGTTGTCCTACAGACTAAAGCCCTCCGGTTTATATAGACACCGGAGGAGGCTAGGGTTACACAGAGTCGGTTACAATGGTAGGAGATCTACATATCCGTATCGCCAAGCCTGCCTTCCACGCCAAGGAAAGTCCCATCCGGACACGGGACGGAGTCTTCAATCTTGTATCTTCGTAGTCTTGGAGTCCGGCGGATAATGATAGTCCGGCTGTCCGGACACCCCCTAGTCCAGGACTCCCTCAGGTGCCTCTAGAAATTCATGATCCAGCACCTCATCGGTGGAGCACAGGGGGTGTGCGGTACCCCTATACTTGGGTCGATCAGCATAGTCAGTTTGGTGGCCGTGATCAGCATGGGTCCGACGATCGTCGTGTTTGGTGTTGATCCCGAACTGGTAGTCGATCAGCATAGTCAGTTTGGTGGCCGTGATCCTGCATAGGAACGCGTTTCCTAGATCCATAGATGGACCTGGTTATACCAGCTTTTTGTCCAGGTGCTCACGTAGATCGTGTGCTGATTTGTGTGCGGCGTCGTTAGCTGCTTTGTCTCAGCCACGAGGTGGTCGGTCTGGCAGATCAGCTGTATTGTTTCTCAGCGAAATGGGCGCGATAGCCTCATCGTCGAATTCGGGCAGCAGCTTATATTTTGGATAGCTCTTTGTCTGGCAATCACCGCCGTATATTTCCTCAGTGTCGAGCACTTTGTTCCGTCTGTGGTTGAGCTTATCCTGCGCGGATTTAAGCCGTTGCTTCTGTTTCTTCAAGCTCCTCGCGGTGGCAATAAGTCTCTTGTGGAGGTTCTCTTGTTCCAAGTGTTTTTTCGGGATGATGTGTGCATCATTGTCCGGACTGTTCTCCTCTCCGGATACAGGTTTATAAGTTTTGTCTTCGGCATCGCTGTGATCGGAAAGCGGCCCCGGACTGTGTTCGCCGTCCCCTTGCTCATTCTGCTCCAACGTTGGGTCTGTGGGGTCTTTGTTGTCTTCGGCATCGCCGGGGTGTTATTCTTTCTTGTGCTGGTATCGCTATTTTTGCTATGGCGGGGTTTAGGGCGCGCCGCTGACGTCGCCGCTTTGGCTGATTATTAAGAGGATTATCCTCCGTTGCATCCTTTTGATGCTCGCCATTATTTTCTTTGGGTGTGTCACCATATATATGTCGTATGATGAGGTGGCTGTCCAGCGCCCTGTGGGCGGTGGTTAGTGTTCTTCTCCGGCATCGTCGTCCATACCGTCAATGTCTTCGGAGTCGAAATCAAGCATGTCGGTTAAGTCGACGACAGTGGCTATTAAGTGGGTGGTGGGTGGGTAACGAATTCCTTCGTCGTCCGCTTCCCACTCAAGCCGGACGTAGTTCGGCCAAGAATCTCCTGACAAGGAGAAAGATTTTAATGAGTTTAACACGTCGCCCAAGGGTGAGTCCTGAAAGATGTCCACAGAGCTGAACTCCATGATCGGTGCCCTGTTAGATCCGATGGGCGTGGATATGCGCAGTTCGGAGCCTATAGCCAGAGACGAGTCCGAGGGTCCGATGACACAGACCTCATTCGAAGTGAAATCTGTGTTCGGCTCTATTGCCGTTGAATGTGCGACTTCCATGGCGGGGTCCATTCTCCCATCCTCGGATGGGACGATCTGCACTGGATCTAAAGCTAGGGCAGCCAGAGGTGAGATCTCCTAAACACCACCCGATGGCAGATCTAGGTCGCGCTCATCATGGCCGTGGGGTGTACTTGTCATGGGCTCGAATCCGTCGAAGATCAAGTCTCCGCGGATGTCGGCGGTGTAGTTCAGGCTTCCAAACCTGACCTGATGGCCAGGGGAGTAACTATCGATCTGCTCCAGATGGCCAAGCGAGTTGGCCCGTAGTGCGAAGCCGCCGAATACGAAAATCTGTCCGGGGAAGGAAAACCTCACCCTGGACTGCGTCGTTGTAGATGATTGAAGGATCCATCAAGCCTTATGGTGACGACATAGTGGAACTCTCAATGAAAGCACCAATGTCGGTGTCAAAACCGGCGGATCTCGGGTAGGGGGTCCCGAACTGTGCGTCTAAAACTAATGGTAACAGGAGGCGGGTTTCATGATGTTTACCCAGGTTCGGGCCCTCTCTATGGAGGTAATACCCTACTTCCTGCTTGATTGATCTTGATGATATGAGTATTACAAGAGTTGATCTACCACGAGATTGTAGAGGCTAACCCTAGAAGCTAGCCTATGATTATGATTGTTGTTCTTGCCCTATGGACTAAACCCTCCGGTTTATATAGACACCAGAGGGGGCTAGGGTTACACAGAGTCGGTTACAGAGAAGGGAGTCTACATATCCGAATTGCCAAGCTTGCCTTCCACGCAAAGGAGAGTCCCACCCGGACACGGGAAGAAGTCTTCAATCTTGTATGTAACACCCCGAGAATCATGCTACAGTAATCCCCTTCTAATGATGCCTTGTCATCATTGTTACTGTTGCTAATCTCACTTTGATTCTAATCCAGCCCAGATCTCAAATTCAAATTAAAGTCAAAATTCAAACTGCTCAAACATGAAAAATAAAATGTTCAAAGTGTGGCAAATAATCCCTGGATATTTGTCATGATGGAACCAACCTCTTTTGGATTCCCAAAGTGCTCCTGGAAAATTATATAGTGGTCCAACTACAACAAACGTAACCTTTTCAAAATAAACAAATGTTTATGAGTTTCCAAATGACTCAAAACTTTATGTTTCGTTCCAAGATATTGTGCTTGAATTTTGTGCCAAATTTCAAGCTCAAGTAAATTCATTTGCTATAGCACGTAAATAGAAATCGGTGGTAGAAATGTAAAGAAATGAGAAAAGAGAGAGGAAGTAGATGACCTAATCTACTGGCACCATGGCCCATTTAGCAAAAATCGGCCCAGCCAGCCCCACACGCCCTCCTCTTCTCGCTACAGGAGGCTAGGATGGCTGTGGCGGCCATCCGCCGGCCGTGGCCACTTGCGTGGCGGCCATCCGACCCCTCCCGGCGTCCTACTCGACCTACAAGTCCTCCCCGAACCCCCCTTGACGAACCCTAGCGCCCTCACTGCATTCCCCCTTTTTCCCTCGCTAGATCCGCCCACTCCCGATAGCCTCCACCGCTCACCGCCGTCGATTCCGCGCTCTCCGACGACCCCGAGCCCCGGCGAGATGTCACGGAGCTTCGTCGCCCTCAACTGCATCGCCTGAGCCGAGCCACTGGAGACGACGGGCTCGGCATCGAGCGGATCGAGCTCGTCTTCGTCTTCTGCGTCGCCGGTGACCGCCGCCGTCTTCGTCATCCCCTGCTGCTACAAAGCTGTCGAGGGCCTTTCTTGGCCGCTCGGTGAGCTCCTCTCTCCCTCCATTCCTTCTTCCCGTGACTGCATTCGTCCCTAGCTAGTTCGCCGTCGTTGCCGTGCCTCTGCTTCCGCCGGCGTGCTCGAAGCCATGCCGTTGCTCCCCGTCGAGCTCAGATGAGCTTGGGATCGTGCTCAGCACGTCCGTGCGGGCCCGTTGCACCCCTCCCTCGCGCTTTGTCGAGCCCCGTAGTGCTCAGTTCCAGCCACCGCAACATCTCGCACCACCGCCATTCGACGTGGCGTCGTCCGGCCATTCGAGCGCACCCTGCCCGCGCCCTCACGCGCGTGTGCCCGGGCTTGTCCGCGGCCCGGCCCTGCCGCTACGACCGCGCCATGCTGCTGTTGCTGCTTGCCACTACTGCTTGCGCCTCCGCCGCTTGCTTGTACTGCCGTTGTTGCTCTGCATACTGCTGCTGTCGCCTGATGCTGCCACTGCCGCTTGCCGTTGCCCCCGCGGAGCCACTGCCTGCGCCGCAGCCGCCCCGCGCTCGCGCACCGCGTGCCCACACTGCCGCGCCCGGCGCTGCCCCCCCTCGCCTGCCCATTGCTGCGGCTGCGCTACTGGTTGCTACGGCCGAGCGCTGCTTGCTATACTGCTGATGCTAGTTACTGTAGCGGCTACTAGCTAGCTTTTCAGTTTTTACACTGACTAACCCCCTTGACAGCCTCTGATCAGCGGTTAAACAACTACTAACAGGCCTAAAAATAATATGAGTAGAATGTATACTTGACAAACTTTATTTTATCCCACTGGACCAAATCCTTTCGATGCATGGTTTAAATCCTACAAAATTCAGAAAATGCTATCTTCTGTTAGCAAAACAACAGAATTGACTCCTAGCATTGTGTGTTGCGTGCTTGTGTGTGTGGCCAGCTTGGCCACGGCCCCCGGTAGTGTGTGGCCGGCCCTTGTGTTAATTAGGACTAGTTTAGTTTAGGATTAAAGTTAGTGCTAAGTTAGTCTAATAGCCGGTGACACGTGGATCTACAGTTAGTTTAAATAAAATCAGTTTTATAAAAAAATGTCTAAGTCAATGACATACGGGACCCTCCTGCACTGTTCACTTCTGACCAAGTCAACATCAACTATGTTGACTTTGACTGGCCCCACTTGTCATACACCCTGGCTGGATTACACTCTGTGTACCCATGGCAAATTCCAGTTTTTTTCCGAATTAATAATAATTTCAGAAATTGTTTAAATCTTTGAAAATTAATAGAAAATAAACCGTAGCTCGGATCGAAAAACTTTATACATGAAAGTTTCCCAAAATGACGAGACGAACCCGAATACGCTACCCACATACATGTCAGATGCCTCTAACTATCTGAACATGGAACTTTCCCCCTCCGGTCATCTGTTTGACACAGGTCCGGAACCGGGAAAACATTCACGGTTGTTTCGCCCCTTCACCTATATCGTGTAGCCATACGTTAAGTCACACCCAACACAACATATTGCCAGGTTATGCTTTGTGATGCTATGTTTGTTTATATTTACTGTTTCTTCCCCCTCTTCTCTCCGATAGACCCCAAGACCGATGCTGCCCCTGTGATCGACTACGTCGACGACGACCCCTCCTTGCCAGAGCAACCAGGCAAGCCCCCCCTTTGATTATCCCGATATCGCCCATTCCATTCTCTCATGTTTGCATTAGATTTTGCTACTGTTATTGTTTGCTTCTTTTCTGATGCATAGCCTGCTTTTGTAACCTGCTTATTGTTACCTACCTGCTTATCCTAAACTGGTTAGTATAGGTTGGTTAGAGACCCGTAAGTGACCCCCCACCTTGTCCTTGTTGTCCCCGCTTCATCATCGAAGACCCGATCAACGGGATCAAAGACAAGGCCCCGGCACCGCACATCACTTCCCCTTAGTTGCTCGACACTATTGGGTTACTATCGAGTATCGAGGGTGAACCTCTTCAGCACTTCTGATGTTAACCCTGTAGTGTAGTCATTCAGTCGTGGTCATCGAGGGTGATTTCCTCCTTAACCACTTCCGATACGACTCTGTCGTGCAACCCCTCAAGTGTGAACCTTGAGGGTGATTCCTCTTATGTTCACCTTGATGATTACATCTAGTGGAATTCATCGGGGGTGATTCCTCGGGTTTTCCCCTTGATGTTTGGACACACGGATACTTGGAGTTTACCACTATTACTTGGAAAGACGGGTCGACCCTGAGGGGTACCCGCGCGAGCTTAATTGCGAGTGATGTGGAGACGGGTTGACCTGGAGGGTTCCCGCGAGATAAATACGAGGCGTGGCCGGGCATTCCTAGCCCTTGCCGCAAGTCCTCGAGACGGGGCAACGGGGTCACATCTTTCGTGAGTCTCTGCTTGTTACCGCGCGTTCCTAATCCACTACGATTTGGATATTTGATCCGAGGGGCCTCTGGCCTGATAGCACTAACCATCACGTGGGCATAGTATGGGCGTTCTGCGTCGTATGCATCAGTCGAAGCTTAATAGACGTCAGCGACTGAGTGGCGCGCGCCGGGTTGGACTGCGTAAGCGCCTGCCTTGTTGAAGGAGGTAGCTAGGTCTGCTCACCAGCCGCGTACGCAACATGCAGGAGTTCCCGGGGAGATGGCCCATGACCCCTGGGGGTATAGGTTTAGTCCGGCGTGCTGGCCTCTCTATTAAGCCTAGGCCAGGTTGCGGCGTATTGTTTGGCCGAGGCTGGGCATGACCCAGGAAAGTGTGTCCGGCCGGAGTTAATCAAGCGTGGTGGGTAAGTTGGTGCACCCCTGCAGGGAAGAAAACATCTATCGATAGCCTGTCCTACGGTAACGGACACTTGGAGTTGTATCCCGATCGATACAACTAGAACTGGATACTTGAGATGAGAATTGGATGGTGATGAGAACTGGATTCTGATGATAACTGGATAGTATGGCCCTGGGTTTTCTTTCTCGCAGGAAGTCGAGAAAGGATCTCTTGCCGAGGTTGATAACACTACTACTACTTTACTTTATGCTACTCTACTCCCTCTTGTTGCTGCAAGATGGTGGTTTCCAGACGATGCTAGTCTTCGATAGGACTAGGCCTTCTCTCTATTCTGGCATTTCTGCAGCCCAGTCCACATATACAGCCTTCCTTTGATAATGTTGCATATGTAGTGTAGATCCTTGCTTGCGAGTACTTTGGATGAGTACTCACGGTTGCTTTGCTCCCCCTTTTCCCCATTTCTCCTTCTTTCCGATTGATGCAACCAGATGTCGGAGCCCAGGAGCCAAATGTCACCGCCGATGCATACTACTACGTGGAGACCGTCGACGACCAGCAGTAGTTAGGAGGCTCCCAGGCAGGAGGCCTTGCCTTTTCGATCGATGTTGCTTTTGTGCTAGCCTTCTTATGGCAAACTTGTCTAACTCATGTCTGTACTCAGATGTTGTTGCTTCCACTGACTCTTGTGTATTCGAGCTTATGTATTCGAGCCCTCGAGGCCCCTGGCTTGTAACATAACGCTTGTATTATTTTAATTTGTGTCTAGAGTTGTGTTGTGATATCTTCCCGTGAGTCCTTGATCTTGATCATACACATTTGCGTGTATGATTAGTGTACGATTGAATCGAGGGCGTCACATTATATCTTCATAGTCCAACAGTCCGGCATAGGCATATAGTCCGGCTGTCCGAGAACCCCCTAATCCAGGACTCCCTCAGTTGATACGTCTCCAACGTATCTATAATTTTTGATTGTTCCATGCTGTTATATTATCATTCTTGGATGTTTTACAATCATTTTATATCATTTTTTGGTACTAATATATTGACATAGTGCCAAGTGCCAGTTGCTGTTTTCTGCATGTTCTTTATATCGCAGGAAATCAATATCAGACGGAGTCCAAATGCCACACAACTTTAGGATGATTTTTTATGGACCAAAAGGAAGAAGTTAGGCCCTGGTTGCACCTGGTGGGAGTCCCGAGGAGGGGACAACCCACGAAGGCGCGCCAGGAGGCCCAGGCATGCCCTGGTGGGTTGTGCCCACCTCGGGTGCCCCCCGGACCACCTCTTTGATCTACAAATACCCCAATACTCCAGAAATCCTAGGGGATTCGACGAAATATTGATCCAGCCGCCGTAGAGTCCAGAACCACCAGATCCAATCTAGACACCATCACGGAGGGGTTCACCACTTCCATTGGTGCCTCTCCTATGATGCGTGAGTAGTTCTTTGTAGACCTACGGGTCCATAGTTAGTAGCTAGATAGCTTCCTCTATCTCTCTCTTGATTATCAATACAATGGTCTCATGTAGATCCATATGATGTAAGACTTTTGGTGGTGTGTTTGTTGGGATCCGATGAACTTTGAGTTTTTGATCAGATCTATGTTTTTATCTATGAAAGTTATTTGAGTCCTCTTTGATCTCTTATATGCATGATTGCTTATAGCCTCATATTTCTTCTCCGATATTTGGGTTTTGTTTGTCCAACTTGATCTATTTATCTTGCAATGGGAAGAGGTGCTTTGTAGTGGGTTCGATCTTACGGTGCTTGATCTCAGTGACAGAAAGGGAACCGACACGTATGTATCGTTGCTACTAAGGATAACAAGATGATATCTATATCTGCCGCAATAGATAAACGGATCTTGTCTACATCATGTCATCGTTCTTATTGCATTACTCCGTTTTCTCATGAACTTAATACACTAGATACATTCTGGATAGCGGTCGATGTGTGGAGTAATAGTAGTAGATACAGGCAGGAGTCGGTCTACTAATCTTGGACGTGATGCCTATATAATGATCATTGCCTGGATATCGTCATAATTATTTTTAATTTATAACAATTGCCCAACAGTAATTGTTTTCCCACCGTTTGCTATCTTTCACAAGAGAAGCCACCAGTGAAACCTACGGCCCCCGGGTATTCTTTCTCATATATTTGCCTTGCGATCTACTTTTTCCTTGCATTTATTTTCAGATCAATTAAACCAAAAGTCCAAAAATAACTAGCTGCAATTAATTCTTATTTATTTTATTTGGCATTCGATCTATCAATCTACTACAAATTTACCTCACGTCCTTTGCCTATATTGAGGCGCCGTACCCCAAAAGGGATTGACAACCCCTTTAACACGTCGGGTTACGAGGTGTTGTTATTTGTGTGCAGGGGCTGTTTACATTGTGTTCCTTGGTTCTCCTACTGGTTCGATAACATTGGTTTCATATCTGAGGGAAATACCTGATACGTCTCCAACGTATCGATAATTTTTGATTGTTCCATGCTACTATATTACCCGTTTTGGATGTTTACGGGCTTTACTTTACACATTTATATCATTTTTGGGACTAACCTACTAGCCGGAGGCCCAGCCCGTATTGCTGTTTTTTTTTTGCCTATTTCAGTATTTCGAAGAAAAGGATTATCAAACGGAGTCCAAACGGAATGAAACCTTCGGGAGCGTGATTTTTGGAACGAACGTGATCCAGAGGACTTGGAGTGCAAGTCAAGAAGCAATCGAGGAGGCCACGAGGGTGGAGGGCGCGCCCCCCCTACTACGCGCCCCCTACTAGGCGCGCCCCCTATCTCGTGGGCCCCTCGGGCGTCCACCGACCTACTTCTTCCTCCTATATATACCCACGTATCCCGAGAACATCATAGGTGACCACGAAAAACTATTTCCACCACCGTAACCTTCTGTATCTGCGAGATCCCATATTGGAGCCTTTGCCGGTGCTCCGCCGGTGGGGGAATCAATCACGGAGGGCCTCTACATCATCTCTAAGGCCACTCCGATGAGTTGTGAGTAGTTTACCACAGACCTTCGGGTCCATGGTTATTATCTACATGGCTTCTTCTCTCTCTTTGAATCTCAATACCATGTTCTCCTTGATCTTCTTGGAGATCTATTTGATGTAACTCTTTCTACAGTGTGTTTGTCGAGATCCGATGAATTGTGGGTTTATGATCAAGTTTATCTATGAGAAATATTTGAATCTCCTCTGAATTCTTTTATGTGTGATTCAGTTATCTTTGCAAGTCTCTTCGAATTATCAGTTTGGTTTGGCCTACTAGATTGATCTTTCTGGCAATGGGAGAAGTGCATAGCTTTGGGTTCAAACTTGCGGTGTCCTTTCCCAATGACAGCAGGGGAAGCAAGGCACATATTTTATTGTTGCCATCGAGGATAAAAAGATGGGGTTTATATCATATTGCATGAGTTTATCCCTCTACATCATGTCATCTTTCTTAATGCGTTACTCTGTTCTTTATGAACTTAATACTCTAGATGCATGCTGGATAGCGGTCGATGTGTGGAGTAATAGTAGTAGATGCAGGCAGGAGTCGGTCTAGTTGTCACGGACGTGATGCCTATATACATGATCATGCCTAGATAATCTCATAATTATTTGCTTTTCTATCAATTGCTCGACATTAATTTGTTCACCCACCGTAATACTTATGCTATCTTGAGAGAAGTCACTAGTGAAACCTATGGCCCCCGGGTCTATCTTTTATCATATAAGCTTTCAATCTACTTTTATTTGCATCTTTACTTTTCCGATCTATATTATAAAATACCAAAAATATATTTTTCTTATCATATTATCTCTATCAGATCTCACTTTCGCAAGTGGCCATGAAGGGATTGACATCCCCTTTATTGCGTTGGTTGTGAGTTCTTGTTTGTTTGTGTAGGTGCGTGGGACTTTTGAGGAGCCTCCTACTGGATTGATACCTTGGTTCTTAAAAACTGAGGGAAATACTTGTGCTACTATTGCTGCATCACCCTTTCCTTTTCAAGGAAAACCAACGCAAGCTCAAGATGTAGCAAGAAGGATTTCTGGCACCATTTCCGGGGAGGTCTTCGCTCAAGTCAATACATACCAAGTACCCATCACAAACTCTTCTCCCTCGCATTTACATTATTTGCCATTTGCCTCTCGTTTTCCTCTCCCCCACTTCACCTTTGCCGTTTTATTCGCCCTCTCTTTCCCAATCTCCTCTCTCTTTTCGCTTGCCTTTTTGTTTGCTTGTGCGTTGTATTACTTGTCCTGATGGCGCAAGATAATACCAAATTGTGTGATTTATCCAATGCCAATAATAATGATTTCCTTAGCACTCCGGTTGCTCGTCTTAATGATGTTGAGTCTTGTGAAATCAATACTGCTTTGCTGAATCTTGTTATGAAAGATCAATTCTCCGGCCTTCCTAGTGAAGACGCTGCTACCCATCTAAACAACTTTGTTGATTTGTGTCAGATGCAAAAGAAGAAAGATACGGATAATGATATTGTTAAATTGAAGTTATTTACATTTTCACTTAGAGATCGTGCTAAGGTTCGGCTTTCATCTTTGCCTAAGAATAGTATTGATTCATGGAACAAGTGCAAAGATGCTTTTATCTCTAAGTATTTTCCTCCCACTAAGATCATCTCTCTTAGGAACGATATTATAAATTTTAAACAACTTGATCATGAGCATGTTGCCCCATCTTGGGAAAGAATGAAATTGATGATTCGCAATTGCCCTACTCATGGTTTGAATTAATGGATGATCATACAAAAATTTTTATGCCGGATTGAATTTTGCTTCTAGAATTCTTTTAGATTCGGCCGCGGGAGGCACGTTTATGGAAATCACCTTAGGAGAAGCTACAAAACTCCTTGATAATATTACAGCTAATTATTCTCAATGGCACACCGAAAGATCTAATAGTAAAAAAGTGCATGCTATAGAAGAAATTAATGTTTTGAGTGGAAAGATGGATGAACTTATAAAATTGTTTGCTAGTAAGAGTGCTCCTATTGATCCCAATGATATGCCCTTGTCTACTTTGATTGAGAATAATAATGAATCTATGGATGTGGATTTTGTTGGTAGGAATAGTTTCCAAAACAATGCTTATAGAGGAAAGTTTAATCCTAGACCGTTCCTTTGTAATTCCTCTAATAATTATGGAAATTCCTACAATAATTCTTATGGTAATTTTAATAATATGCCCTCTGATTTTTGAGAATAGTGTGAACGAATTTATGATCTCTTAAAAGAATTTTAATGCCTTGCTTGAAGAAAAATTGCCCAAAGTTGATGATCTAGCTAGGAACGTTGATAGACTCTCGCTTGATGTTGATTCTTTAAAACTTAGATCTACTCCTCCTAAGCATGATATCAATGAGTCTCTCAAAGCTATGAGAATTTCCATTGATGAGTGCAAAGAAAGAACAGCCAGATTGCGTGCTAAGAAAGATTGCTTTGTAAAAGCGTGTTCTTCTAGTTTCCATGAAAATAATGATGAAGATCTTAAAGTTATTTATGTGTCCCCTACTAGATCTTTGTTTTGCAATATGAATCTTAATAATGATGGGACTGGAGATGAGTCAACTTTAGTTAAAAGGCGTCCCAATGATTCAGAGTTTTTAGATCTTGATGCTAAATTTGGTAAAAGTGGGATTGGAGAGGTCAAGACTTTAAATAGCATTGAACCCACTATCTTGAATTTCAAGGAATTTAATTATGATAATTGTTCTTTAGAAAGTTGTATTTCCTTGTTGCAATCCGTTGTGAATTCTCCTCATGCTTATAGTCAAAATAAAGCTTTTACCAAACATATTGTCGATGCCTTGATGCAATCTTATGATGAAAAACTTAATTTGGAAGTTTCCATACCTAGAAAACTTTATGATGAGTGGGAACCTACTATAAAGATTAAAATTAAAGATCATGAGTGTTATGCTTTGTGTGATTTGGGTGCTAGTGTTTCCACGATTCCGAAAAATTTATGTGATATTCTAGGTTTCCATGATCTTGATGATTGCTCTTTAAATTTGCACCTTGCAAATTCCACCATTAAAAATCCAATGGGAAGGATCAATTATGTTCTCATTGTTGCAAATAGAAATTTGGTGCCCGTAGATTTGATCGTTCTTGATATAGGTTGCAATCTTTCTTGCCCTATTATTCTTGGTAGACCTTTCCTTAGAATGATTGGTGCGATTATTGATATGAAGGAAGGGAATATTAGATTCCATTTTACATTAGGGAAAGGCATGGAGCACTTTCCAAGAAAGAAAGTTAAATTACCGTATGAATCTATCATGCGAGATACTTATGAATTGAGTGCCAAAGATGGCACTACTTAGATCTATCCTCGCTTTTATGCCTAGATAGGGTTGGGGGCAACCCAATTTTATTTGTGTTTTTTATTTTTGTTTCTGTTTAGTAATAAATATTGCATCTACCTTCTGTTTATATGTGTTTTTATGTTTTAATTAGTGTTTGTGCCAAGTAGAACCTATAGGATAACCTATGGTGATAGTTAATTTGATTCTGCTGAAAAACAGAAACTTTGCATGCACAAAAATAATTTTAGTAATTCACAGAAACGTGCTTTTGCATTGATTCTTTTTGGTGTAGATCAATAGATAAATTTCCCCAGACTTCCTATTTTGGTAGGATTTTTAGAGTTCCATAAGTATTCGAGAGTTACAGATTGCTACAGACTATTCTGTTTTTGACAAATTGTGTTTTTCGTGTGTTGTTTGCTTATTTTGATGCATCTATGGCTAGTATGTAAGGGTAAGAACCATAGAAAAGTTGAAATACAGTAGGTTTAACACCAATATAAATAAATAATGAGTTCATTATAGTACCTTATGTGGTGGTTTTTCTTTCTTTCACTAACGGAGCTTATGAGATTTCCTGTTGAGTTTTGTGTTCTGAAGTTTTCAAGTTTTGGGCAAAGATGTGATGGACTATGGAATAAGGAGTGGCAAAAGCCTAAGCTTGGGGATGCCAATGGCACCCCAAGATATTCAAGAATCGCCAAAAGCCTAAGCTTGGGGATGCCCCCAGAAGGCATCCCCTCTTTCCTCTTCGTTTATCGGTAACTTTACTTGGAGCTATATTTTTATTCGCCACCTGATATGTGTTTTGCTTGGAGCGTCTTGTATGATATTAGACTTTGCTTTTTAGTTTACCACAATCATACTTGCTGTACACACATTTTGGAAGAAACCCACTTGATTGAATTTATTAGAATACTCTATGTGCTTCACTTATATTTTTTGAGCTAGATAGTTTTTGCTCTAGTGCTTCACTTATATCTTTTAGAGCACGGCGGTGGCTTAATTTTGTAGAAATTGCTAGTCTCTCATGCTTCACTTATATTATTTTGATAGTCACTTAGAACAGCATGGTATTTGCTATGGTTATAAAATTGGTCCTAGAATGGTGGGCATCCAAGTTGGGTATAATAAAAACTATCATAGGAAGTGAATTGGATGCTATGATCAATTTGATACTTGATAATTGTTTTGAGATATGGAGGTAGTGATATTAGAGTCATGCTAGTTGGGTGATTATGAATTTAAAGAATGCTTGTGTTGAAGTTAGCAAGTCCCGTAGCATGCAAGTATGATTAAAGTTGTGTAACAAATTTGAAACATGAGGTGTTCTTAGATTGTGCATCCTTATGAGTGGCGGTCGGGGACGAGCGATGGTCTTTTCCTACCAATCTATCCCCCTAAGAGCATGCGCGTAGTGCTTGGTTTTTGATGACTTGTAGATTTTTGCAATAAGTATATGAGTTCTTTTGACTAATGTTAAGTCCATGGATTATACGCACTCTCACCCTTCCATCATTGCTAGCCTCTTCGGTATTGTGCATTGTTTCTCACCTTGAGAGTTGGTGCAAACTTCGCCGGTGCATCCAAACCCCGTGATATGATACGCTCTATCACACATAAACCTCCTTATATCTTCCTCAAAACAGCCACCATACCTACCTATTATGGCATTTCCATAGCCATTCCGAGATATATTACCATGCAACTTTCCACCATTCCGTTTATCATCATGATACACATTACCACTGTCATATTGCATTGCATGATCATGTAGTTGACATTGTATTTTTGGCAAAGCCACCATGCATAAATTTTCATACATGTCACTCTTGATTCATTGCCCATCCCAGTACACCGCCGGATGCATTCATATAGAGTCATATCTTGTTCTAGTTTTGAGTTGTAATTCATGAGTTGTAAATAAATAGAAGTGTGATGATCATCATTATTAGAGCATTGTCCCCAAATAAAAAAAGAGAAAGTCCAAAAAAAAGGCCAAATAAAAAAAAGAAAAAAAAAGAAAAGAAAGGCCAAATAAAAAAAGAAAGGCCCAAAAAAAAGAAAAGAAGGGGCAATGTTACTATCTTTTTTCCACACTTGTGCTTCAAAGTAGCACCATGTTCTTCATATAGCGTGTCTCATATGTTGTCACTTTCATATACTAGTGGGAATTTCTCATTATGGAACTTGGCTTGTATATTCCTACGATGGGCTTCCTCAAAATGCCCTAGGTCTTCGTGAGCAAGCAAGTTGGATGCACACCCACTAGTTTCCTTTGTTGAGCTTTCATACAATTATAGCTCTAGTGCATCCGTTGCATGGCAATCCCTACTCCTCATGTTGACATCAATTGATGTGCATCTCCATAGCCCATTGATTATCCTCGTCAATGTGAGACTTTCTCCTTTTTTGTCTTCTCCACACAATCCCCATCATCATATTCTATTCCACCCATAGTGCTATATCCATGGCTCACGCTCATGTATTGCATGAAAGTTGAAAAAGTTTGAGATTATTTAAGTACAAAACAATTGCTTGGCTTGTCATCGGGGGTGTATAAGATGGGAGAATTTTTGTGTGACAAAAATGAAGTATAGCCTAACTATATGATTTTGTAGGGATGAACTTTCTTTAGCCATGTTATTTTGAGAAGACATGATTGCTTTGATTAGTATGCTTGAAGTATTATTATTTCTTATGTCAATATGAACTTTTATTTTGAATCATTTGGATCTGAACATTCATGCCACAATAAAGAAAATTACATTGAGAATTATGCTAGGTAGCATTCCACATCAAAAATTCTGATTTTATCATTTACCTACTCGAGGACGAGCAGGAATTAAGCTTGGGGATGCTTGATACGTCTCCAACATATCTATAATTGTTTATTGTTCCATGCTAGTATATTACCCGTTTTGGATGTTTATGGGCTTTACATTTACACATTTATATCATTTTTGGGACTATCCTACTAACCGGAGGCCCAGTCCGTATTGCTGTTTTTTTGCCTATTTCAGTATTTCGAAGAAAAGGAATATCAAACGGAGTCCAAACGGAATGAATCCTTCGGGAGCGTGATTGTCGGAATGAACATGATCCAGAGGACTTGGAGTGCAAGTCAAGAAGCAATCAAGGAGGCCACGAGGGAGGAGGGCACCCCTCCTACGGGGCGCGCCCCCTATCTCATGGGCCCCTCGGGCATCCATTGACCTACTTCTTCCTCCTATATATACCCACGTACCCCGAGAACATCAGAGGCGACCACGAAAAACTATTTCCACCACCGTAACCTTCTGTATCTACGAGATCCCATCTTGGAGCCTTCGTCGGCGCTCCCGCCGGGGGGGGGGGGGAATCAGTTACGACGGCCTCTATATCATTTCCAAGGCCTCTCCGATGAGTTGTAAGTAGTTTATCACAGACCTTCGGGTCCATAGTTATTAGCTAGAGGGCTTCTTCTCTCTCTTTGAATCTCAATACCATGTTATCCTTGATCTTCTTGGAGATCTTTTCGATGTAACTCTTTTTGCAGTGTGTTTGTCGGGATCCGATGAATTGTGGGTTTATGATCAAGTTTATCTATGAGAAATATTTGAATCTCCTCTGAATTCTTTTATGTGTGACTAAGTTATCTTTGCAAGTATCTTCGAATTATCAGTTTGGTTTGGCCTACTAGATTGATCTTTCTTGCAATGGGAGAAGTGCTTAGCTTTGGGTTCAATCTTGCGGTGTCCTTTCCCAGTGACAGCAGGGGCAGCAAGGCACATATTGTATTGTTGCCATCAAGGATAAGAAGATGGGGTTTATATCATATTGCATGCGTTTATCCCTCTACATCATGTCATCTTTCTTAATGCGTTACTCTGTTCTTTATGAACTTAATACTCTAGATGCATGCTGGATCGGGGTCGATGTGTGGAGTAATAGTAGTAGATACAGGCAGGAGTCGGTTACTTGTCACGGACGTGATGCCTATATACATGATCATGCCTAGATAATCTCATAATTATTCACTTTTCTATCAATTGCTCGACAGTAATTTGTTCACCCACCGTAATACTTATGCTATCTTGAGAGAAGCCACTAGTGAAACCTATGACCCCCGGGTCTATCTTTTATCATATAAGCTTTCAATCTACTTTTATTTGCATCTTTACTTTTCCAATCTATATTATAAAATACCAAAAATATATTGATCTTATCATATTATCTCTATCAGATCTGACTTTCGCAAGTGGCCATGAAGGGATTGATAACCCTTTTATTGCGTTGGTTGCTAGTTCTTGTTTGTTTGTGTAGGTGCGTGGGACTTTTGAGGAGTCTCCTATTGAATTGATACCTTGGTTCTCAAAAACTGAGGGAAATACTTACGCTACTATTGCTGCATCACCCTTTCCTCTTCAAGGAAAACCAATGCAAGCTCAAGACATAGCAATACCTACCGTCGCTGTGCTACATCATCCCTTCCTCTTTGGGGAAATACCAACGTAGCTTCAAGCGACATCATGCTACTCCCTGACTTTCCTCCTACTGTGGAGAAGCAAGAAGAGTGGAGGGCTACTATCCAAAGCCTTATTGGCCACGCCAACAAGGATGGCCACCGGGAGGCAAGTCCCTCGCAGCGCCGGACCACTGAGCTGGTGCGCGTTGACAATGTAAGGGCTGGAGGTGCCGTAACCACGGTGCACTCCTCTCCACCGTGACAATGGTGGTAGCCAGCTCGTCGGGTTGATGCCCGTGATAATGTGTCCACGGCGTCATCCGACCCACGAGCACGTCGCGTCGGCGTCAAGTTCTTAGAGAACGGCTCAAGGAGGACGCCCGGACCACCATCGAGCGACGACGGGAAGCACACCACCCGTTCGATAGGCGTGCAGGCCGACCGCGTACAGGCCTGCACTGGGGGATGCTGACGACTTGCCTTACACAATAACCTATCGAGCATTCACCCATGAGTTGTGGAAGTTTGAGTTGGCCACAACCTACACGTTCAAACCGGAGGTACCGGAGAAGTACGATGGCAAGACTCATCGTTCGAGTTCCTGAGCGTTTACACCATTGCGATGCAAGCTGCCGGTCTTGGGACGGCAAGGTGCTCGCCAACTATTTCCCATTGGTATTCAAGCCCAACGCTAGGTCATGGATGATGTACCTGCCAGTAGATTCCATCTCCTCTTGGTCGGATCTGTGCCACGAGTTTATTTGCGCCTTTACTGGAGGCCACGTAGCTCTTGGCTAGGTAAGTGATTTGCACGTCATCCCTCAGAAGGATGGAGAATGTTTGCACAAATATATACAGAGATTCAGCCAGGTACAATACAACATCCTAGATGTTCATCCCGCTGCTGTCATCAGCGCGTTCCATAAAAACGTGCTCAATCGTAAGATGCGTGAAGAGCTGGGGATGAACAAGGTTGCGGATGTTGCCGAACAATATGTTCTGGCCGACAGGTGTGCCCAAGCTGAGGAAGGGAGGAAGTACCCTGGCAAAGATGCCGACGTGGGAAGTGACTCTAAAGGTGAAGACGTCGTCGCCCCGGCAAAGAAGGGCCTACTACATAACAAGAAGCGTAAGGGCAAGACCGTGCCTGCCGTCGAGGAATCCGGCGACCCCGGCACCGCTACGAAGGCCAAGGTTGATGACCCCGGCAAGGAGATTGTCGGGTGCGACGCCTACTGAGCCTTGGCGGCTGCCGACAAGCCAGAGGGCCCTGACAAGCAATATTGCAAGATTCACCGTACAAAGGGCCACGACCTCAAAAACTGCCGTCAAGTTGAGTAGTTGATGGAGAAGTAGAGGGCTGAGTACGAGAGACGGGACGAAGAGAAGGGCCAAGATGGCACTGATGGATCCGGCAAGAAGCGCAGCGGCCGAGGAGGTCGCCGCGGCAAGGATAAGCAACAAGAGAGGCCTACTTGAGGCAGCGATAAGGAAGAAGGAGATGACGATTGTGACGATGACAACGAGTCCACCGAGCACGAGTTTCAGAAGGAGACAGAGGTCATGTGTGTTGATGTAGGTGCCTCGTTGCATTGTTCCCACCGCCAACTTAAATAGTGGGCACATGAGATTAATGCGACGGAACCGATGGTCGACGCCCAGAAGCCACTGAAATGGTCCAACACGCCTATCATTTTCTACGCCAAGGATCACCCTGATCGCACAAGTGTGGTCGGGTGTTTACCATTGTTGGTCCCACCAACAATATGCAACCTAAAGGTGACGAACATGCTAGTTGATGGTGGCGCCGATCTGAACTTGATCTCGCCCAGCATGATCGAGAGGTTGCAGATCCCTGACGAAGATCTTGAAGAAACAGGTACGTTCCAAGGGATCAATCTAGGGAGAAGCCAGCCTAAAGGAAAGGTCACGCTACCTGTCACGTTTGGTGGCGACTTGAAATACAGGACAGAGAAGATCGGTTTTTATGTCGCCGAGATCCCGTTACCATATAACGGGATCCTTGGCCGTCCAACACTGGCGAAGTTCATGGCAGCGTCACACTACGTGTACAAGAAGCTAAAGATGCCCGGCCCAATGAGCATCATCACTGTCAACTATGACAAGAGGGATGCGCTCATTTGTGCTGTTCAAATCTACCGAGAGGCAGTTGCAGTGTCCGCCGCCAAAACACTTGCTCCTGCCTCTGGGAAAAGGACCGGCAAGGCCTCGGTCTCCATCAAGACTCCGGGCCCCGGCAGGGACTCCTGCACCCATTCCGGCAAACGCGCCTCTTTGGAGTGCTGCGTTCCCGTTGAGGACGTGCTAGAGGGCTCCACCGGCAAGATCAAGAGATCTAAGGCGGCCCCACCAGAAACCAAGAAGGTACCCGTCAAGGAGTATGTCGCGGGTGGAGCTTTTACCATAAGCTCCACCCTTGACAACAAATAGGAAATCACGCTCGTTGCCTTCCTGCGGGCGAATGTCAATGTGTTTGCATGGCAAGCATCTGACATCCCCGGTGTTCCCAGGGAGGTGATTGAGCACCACCTTGTTGTCTGTCCTCATGCGCAGCCCGTCAGGAAGCAAGCTTTGGAGTGACAAGAGTTCATCATCGAGGAGATCAGGAAGTTGGAAGCGGCAGGCTTGGTCGAAGGAGTGCTCCACCCAACGTGGTTGGCCAATCCAGTGATAGTGCGTAAAGCAAATGGGAAATGGAGGTTGTGTATTGACTATACAGATATCAATAAAACCTGTCCAAAGGACCCTTTCCATTTGCCACACATTGACCAGATAGTGGACTCCACTACCGGGTGTGACCTGCTGTCATTCCTCGACGCCTACTCAGGATACCCCCAGATCTTCATGACGCAGGAAGATGAAGAAAAGACCGCTTTCATCACCCCATGTGGTACATACTATTTTCTACGAATGCCTTTCTGGTTGAAAAGCGTTGGTTTGATGTTTGCTCGAGGAGTCCAGATTGGTTTTGAGCCCCAGCTACATAGTAATATGGAAACTTATATGGATGATATAGTGGTCAAAACCAAGGACAAGGCCATGCTCGCGTAGGATCTAGAGGAAACATTTGCAAATTTGCACAAGATCAACCTCAAGCTCAACCTTGAGAAGTGTGTGTTCGGTATCCCATCCGGCAAACTTCTTAGGTTCTTTGTGCCTCAACGCGGAACCGAAGCAAATCCCGACAAGACCAAAGCGATTGAGCAGATTGAGGCTCCAAGATGAGTGAAGGACGTCCGTCGGCTCGCCGGCTGCGATGCTGCTCTGAGTAGGTTCATCTGCAAATCTTCTGAGCGCGCCCTGCCCTTTTTCTAAGTTTTGAAAAAGGCTGGTCCAATGAAATGGACTCCGAAAGCAGAGGCAGCGCTGCAAGATTTGAAGAGGTACCTCTCCTTCACACCAATACTAGTTGCGCCTAAACCACAAGAGCCATTGCTACTATATCTAGCAGCGACGAATCAAGTGGTCAGTGCTGCACTAGTGGCATAGAGAGAAGTTGAGGAAGAAGCAGCGGCAGCGACAAAGTCGTCGAATGATGGGCCAGAGCCTTCCCCGGCAGGGCCCCCGACGGAGCCCGGTCCCGGCAAGACAGGGTCTAAGCAAGCAAGCGAAGTAGAACAGAAGAAGAAGGTGGTACAACACCTGCTTTATTTTGTCAGCTCCCTTTTGCAGGGGGATAGAGCAAGGTATTATGGTATGCAGAAGCTGCTTTTCAGCCTTCTTATGGCCTCAAGAAAGCTGTGTCACTATTTCCAAGCATATGAGATCACCATCGTCACTCGCCTCCCATTGCAATGGATCTTGCACAACCCAGATGCAACCGAGAGGATTGTGGAGTGGGTGTTGGAACTGTCAAGCTTTGGTCTCAAGTTTGAAGGCACTTCGACGATCAAGAGAAGGGCCTTGGCAGAGTTCATAGTAGAATGGACCTCAACGCCTGACGAAGAAGTTCAAGAAACCACTCTTCCCGGCAAGGAGACAAGCCGTGATTGGATTATGTATTTTTATGGGGCTTTCTCGCTGCAAGGTGCTGGTGCCGGCGTGCTACACATCGCGCCCACCGAAGAGTGCCTCAAGTACGTAATCTAGATGCATTTTCCCCGGGAAAATTCAACAAACAACACTACATAGTACAAGGGGCTGCTTGCCGGTCTCAGGACCGCGGTAGACCTCGGAATCAGGAAGCTCATCATTAGTGGTAATTTGTAGCTTGTCGTTAAACAAGTTAACAAAGACTATCAGAGTCCGTTGATGGAGGCCTATGTAGATGAAGTGAGGAAGTTGGAGGAGCATTTTGACGGTCTACAAGAAGAACATGTTCCTCGAGCAGAAAACAGTATTGCCGATGACCTGTCAAAACGCGCTGGCCTCAAGTTTCCTCTAGAACCAGGTACCTTTGTGCTCCAATTAACTCAGCCATTCGTTGAACCATCAGCTGGACAGAATAAGTGAAGGAAGGCAGGCCCTGGCAAGTACTTTCCCGTTGAGCTCCCAGGAGCCGCCGGCAAGGAAGTTGCCGGGAACCCCAAGCCCGGGGAGCAGCAGTCTCCGGCAGGGTCACAAGCCCTTGCCGTAGAGACAGTTGCCCCCATGGCAGAAGACATGCCTTTAGTCCTTGTCGTCGAGCCTCGGGTTCCGGCATGGGCACAGCACACGTTCAGTTCCTCCAAACAGGGGAGCTCCCTGAGGAACAGGAAGAAGTAGAGAAAGTAGCCCGTCGGTCCAGCTTGTACCAATTTGTGGACGATGTCCTATACATAAGGAGACCGAACAGCGTGAAATTTAAGTGCATTCCTCAGGAGGACGGACTAGGGCTGTTGGCATAGATACACAGAGGCATATGTGGCTCCCATGTAGGGTCAAGAGCCCTTGCCGGCAAAGCATTCCGGCAAGGTTTCTTTTGGCCTACCTCTCTCCAAGATGCAAGTGCATTAGTAACCAAGTGTGAAGCGTGTCAGTTCCATTCAAAGAAGCTTCATCAACTAGCTCAATCTCTTCGAACGATCCCTCTTTCCTGGCCATTGCCGGTCGGAGGGCTCGACATACTGGGCCCCTTTCCCCGTGTTGTCGAGGGCTTTGAGTACTTGTACGTCGCAATCGACAAGTTCACAAAGTAGCCAGAAGTGGAACCAATGAGAAAGGTGACAACACAATCAGCCGCCAAGTTCTTCAAGGGACTAGTCTGCTATTTTGCTGTGCCAAACAGAGTCATTACCGATAATGGCACCCAGTTCACAAGCCGCACCTTCATGCAGTATATGCAAGACCTTGGCAGCAAAGTTTGTTTTGCTTCCATTACTCATCCAAGAAGCAACGACCAGGTAGAAAGGGCAAATGTTGAAGTGTTTCGAGGCCTCAAAACAAGAACTTTCGATAGACTGCATAATTGCAGAAGGCGCTGGATTGATGAGTTGCCAATGGTTCTTTGGTCAATCAGAACGACACCAAATTGAGCCACTGGCCAGACACCCTTTGCCCTGGTACACGAGGCAGAAGCAGTTCTCCCCACAGAACTCATATACGGGTCACCTCGAGTGCTCGCTTATGATGAGCTTGAGCAAGAGCAGTTGCACCAAGATGATGCAACGCTCCTTGAAGAAGATCGTCTTCGGGCTGCAGTGCGAGCCACGCGCTACCAGCAAGCTTTGCGCCGCTACCATGGCTGCAAGGTTCATGCCCGAAGCCTTGAGGAAGGTGACCTTGTTCTTCGGCATATTCAATCCACTGGGAATTCAAACAAGTTGACGCCAAAGTGGGAAGGCCCTTATCGGTTAATACGAGTCACCAGGCCCGGCGCAGTCCGCCTAGAGACTGAAGATGGCATTCCGGTGAGCAACTACTGGAATATCGAACATCTTCGCAAGTTCTACCCATAAGGCGCGGTTGCCGGGGGCCCTAGCAACCCCGTTTTGTACTAGCCTTGTTGACAAGGCATGTAACCCTACGTACAGAGCCAAGCACAGACCCTGTGCACAGTCCAACAACTTTCAGTATGTACAGTTTCCTATTAATTTCCATGTTTATGTGTGTGTGTCTATATATATATATATATATCACTACTAGGGAAAAGCCTAGCAGCAGCGCGGGTTTTGGGCCTCTCAGTAGCGCGGGGACCGACGCTACTAATAAGGCGCTACAGCTAACGTATAGCAGTAGCGCATGTTGTCCCATGCTACTGCTATACATGAATAGCTGTAGCACTCTTTAGAAAAGGGCGCTACTGATATTATCTGTAGCGCTGTTTACAGGGAAGCGCTACTAGTAAGGCGGCGCTACTGCTAAATTTCCCCCCCCTCGCGACTACTACTTTTATTAGTTTTTTTCCTTGCATATTTGTTTTGTATTTGAATAGGCTTTATACAATAATCTTTAGCATATCATAGACATACAAATGTAATCATAGCATATACATACAATTAGTCTCATAAAATCATGTCATCATCATAATCATCATCCAACACAAAGTGGTCTCTCGTCATCAATCTCAAAAATAGCGATACAAGTCTCAATTACTTGCAAATACATCGTCATCCATCTAAACAATGATATACGTGAGAAGAGCTATCACTTTGAGTACATGAGTTTGTATCCCTCTCTCGCATCAGCGTGAACCTAAACTAACTACTGCCTGTCGCTCAAAAACCGGAAACCGGTACACCTGGGCCTAACACTCTTGCCACTTGTCGTATATATACTCCTGGAGTAGCACTTCTTCGCCATCTATGATCTATGTACCTGCATCGTCACATGAGTCAATGATATGCAACATATATAGTTGAGCAACAGAAAGAGACAGACTTGGCAAAAATAGAAACAACATATCATAAGCATAAATAACAAAGTTCATCGTACCCAAAATGCCCTAACTAGAGTGATTTTCGCTAGTCGAGGAGGAGGACGGTTTAATTACATCACAAATAAAGTTTCACCGTGCATAACTCAAAATTTTGTCATACAGAAAGTATGGAATAAACGGACACATTGTCATATATCGACAATCACTCCACCATGTCGTGCCATCCATCCATGTCAGGGAGATAGTCCTCGAGCTTAGTGAAAGGCTTCATGTCGAGACACTGAGAGGCTATCCATGTTCGGATGTCTTCCCGCGACATTTGTCCTTCTCCATAGAACATCCCTGTTTTTTCGACGACCTCCTTCATGATGATTTGGGCAAGTTCGTGCTGGATGTTATAGAACTCGGCTCGAAGTCGATGATCCTCGATATCTCCTATGTCCTTTGCCCACTGTAGAATATAGGCATCGCCAGATCTAGGTGACATGTGAAGGTTCTGGTGATCCCTTATGTACTCCAGCATGTGGTGTAGGACATAGAATCCATCATTAAGAGAATCGTTCGGTTGCTGGATGCAGCAGAAGTCAGTCTTATGGCTGAAGGCGACCCTGCCGCCCCTTCTCTTTTTGTCCCTAACCTGTCCACCCCTTGCTTGGTAGTAAAACATAGCACTGTCGAGAACATCTTTGATGTGGGTGTAATCCTTTTTGTGAATGTTCTTCGACGAGTCCAAGTAAAGAGCGCGGGAGAATCGGGGGTAGAGGATGATGAGGACGGCGCGCCCGCCGCTGCGCAAAATAAGTACACCTCAAATTAATTAGCCTCCACCGTGCAAATGAATTATTGAAATCGAAGGAAGGATAGCAGCGCGGATGACTTACACGGGATGATAAGGCACGAGAATCGCCTCCTTGTCCTTATTGGCGAGCATGAAACTGACGATGTAATCCCTCGCGTAGTCACGCTGCTCTGTGTAGACTCCCAAGAAGCCCTCGTGCATGTAGTACGGGTCAGCGACACAGATATGACGTATCTGCTCAACCCCAATCATGTAGTTCATGTGCAAGGCATAAAGGCGGACAAACGTAAAATCCAGCTTCTTCACGTGAAACATGTCGAATATGTAATCGAATCGGAGGAAGAACTTATCTGCGGGGAAGCTATCAACGTACGACATTTGCCGCGGAACGTTAACCACGTAGAGTGGGTATCTTGGATCTTTCGAGGCGATGAGGCCTTTCTCTACCCGCAGCACATCGTCATAAAGTCTCCTTAGATCGCCGAATCTGGCCCGTAGCGCTGTTGCAGGTAGGATTGGTTGACCGGGGATATGCCATTTATCCGCATCGGGGATATCTATACGGTCCTGAAGCCGAGGCTGCTGAGGCGGCTGAATCAGCTTTTTTGCCTTTCCTCGCTCTCTTCCTAGACTTCTTTACTACCAGAAGGTCGTCCATAATATGTTGAGACGGTAATTCAGGCACCGACTCATGACGCTTAAACCCTGAGGAGGCGCCAGTATAGACATACTGTTCAGCACCATCGTCATCCTCATCCTCATCCATGGCGACGTCATCAGCGACTAATGGAGCCTCCTCCTTACCGCGTCCGCTATCACCCAACCCGACACCCGACACTAATTGGGTAGGTGGGGTGTTGATGTTCATACCTTGCAGAGGCTGCGTGCTCGTGGGTGTGCTCCCGGCTGCCTCTAGACGAAGCAGACTCTTTGGCCACAACAGGACCCACCCATTGCAACAATCACCAAGCCGCTGCGGGGTCTCGTCGTCATCCCCCACTAGTATTAGAGGAGGCGAATTCTCGTGGCCCGGTTTGACACTGGCCACGGAAACCTTGAAGACGTTCGAGGGGATCGGCCGGCTGTGGAACAATGGTTCCTTCGGCTCCATTATTGTCGCCTTCCTCACGTCCACCTTTTGTTCGCCGATGGTGTATAATATGGTGCACGGGCTTTCGTCGGCCTGTAAAGAAAAGTCTGCGACGTGAGACATCCGAAAGGCAACGAAAACGGGAGATTATACATTTATATTGAAGGGGGCCGGTGTGACAGATACAATGAGGGCATCGAGCTCAGCCAAAGACGAGGCACCACCGAGCACGGCCGGTGCGGGAGTCGGTGCGGGAGCCGGTGTGGGAGCAGTTGCGGGAGCAGGTGCGGGAGCCGGTGCGGGAGCCAGTGCAGGAGCAGGTGCGGGAGCAGGTGTGGGAGCCGGTGCGGGAGCAGGTGCGGGAGCCGGTGCGGGAGCAGGTGCTCCCAAGAAGTCAGCAAGGGGAAAGTCCTCTGCATTTTTTTCTGGATTTTGCCTTGTCCAAGTGAAAACGCCCGTCACCAAGGAAGTAGACAAATCTGCAACCACCTGTTTTCTGGCAGCTACCGCTGTTGCGACTGTCTAAGATGATTTCTTCTCAACCGCAATCTCAACCTTCTTGTCGATGTTTTCTTCAGTTAACCTCCGTCTTTCCTTTCTCTCCTCCGTGGTATCACGGTAGTACTTCTTCCATGTGGCGTCGCCTCTGACACCGTGCACGCATCCATACGACGGTCGAGTATCCACTGGTTGTCATTTCAATATGTTCAACGCCCGGTTGAATGGAGTGTCCCACTTGGGCCTCGCCAATGCCTCAAACGGTGAGTCGCTTTCGGCTGCAATCCAGTGCTGCTCTCTCTGCAAAAGGGACAAGGATCGTTTACAAATATGACTAACGTGTGCAGTCGAATTGATCAGAAACTAAAATTACCAGCAGTCTCATGAACTCCGTAATGACCGGTGTTGTCTCGTAAACCTTCTTCACTGGGTCCCAACTGTCGGTGTACTAAAGTAGGGGTACCTTAGTATCCTGAACTTGTGCACGGGCAGTCGCAGCACCCCGCGGAAAGGCTTGCCGAGTGGCGGCCAAGACCCTCCGCGGCTACTTTGAAGACCATTCAAGAGCAAAGTACTCAAACCAAGGCCCCGGCAAGAGGAGCTTGCCGGGAAGGCCAACCAAGGCCCCGGCAAGAGAAGCCGGCCGGGAAGAAGACAAGACCCCGGCAAGAGGAGCTTGCCGGGAAGGCCACTCAAGGCACTCCAAGAAAACTTGCCGCGACGCACCGCGCGCCCCGGCAAGGCCCGGTGAGCGACAAGCTCCCGAACACGACAAGACGACGACCGCGGCAAGGAGCTTGCCGCGGGAAACCCCCACTTCGCGCCCGCGCTCCAGCACACCTGCCAACGTGTCGCTCTGGGACCATCCCAAGCACACGTGGCAGGAGGCCGTGCAGCTAGGGGTGCGAGGTGGCAAGCAGGCGCTGGCAAGAGGCCATCGTGGCGATCGGTGGCGCCCCTAACGGTCGTTTCATACACTGTTTGGGCGACCAGACGGGCATTAAATGCCCTTGTCCCCTGCCGTCAGAGTTAGCTAGGGGGCACTGTTGGTAGCGGTTGTACCAACCTGCATTTTTACTCTTTTACCCCTCTTTCTACACTGCCACCTGTCGGTGACCCCTTTAGCCTATAAAAAGGAGGCCCATGCGCACGTAGAAGGGGTTGGTAGGTTCGAGGTTTCTGGGGTTCGACTCATTCGAAACTAGAGGACACCCACTCTCTCAAGCAAGAACAAAATAGAAACACAAAGCAGCAGTAGGAGTTTTATCTCTCCGGAGAGCTCCGAAGCTGGGTAAAATCCCTCGCGTGCTTCGCCTCGATCTGCTCTTCGTGCACCCTCCGCCCCCTTGCCAGACCAAAAAGGGGCCCTGCCCCATAGGTGCTCGTTCCCCGCGACATCTCTGGCGCGCCAGGTAGGGGCTGCGGCAAGATGACGCACTGCTCCTCGAGGAAGATCGTCTTCAGGCTGCTGTACGAGCTGCTCGCTACCAGCAAGCTTTGCGCCGCTACCATAGCCGCAAAGTTAATGCCGGAAGCTTCGAGGAAGGCGACCTTGTTCTTCGGTGCGTTCAATCCGCCAAGAATTCAAACAAGTTGACGCCAAAGTGGGAAGGCCCTTATCGGGTGAGACGAGTCACTAGGCCTGGCGCTGTCCGCCTTGAGACCGAAGATGGCTTTCCGGTGAGCAACTCCTGGAACATAGAGCATCTTCGTAAGTTTTACCCATAAGGCGCGGTTTCCGGAACCCGTTCTGGCAACCACCTTTTGTACAAGCCTTGCCGCTGTTGCATGTAACCCTTTGTACAAAGCCGGGCGCAGATCCCGCGCACAAAGTTTATGTGCTCAGCACATGTTGTCAAATTTCATGCCTTTTTCTTTTATGCATGTACTATCTGACAATTGTGCTGCACTCGCCCCCGGTAAGCAATAACGAGCCATAAGGCTCCATATCTTTGTTTTCTCTTCTATCTTTTTTTCTCAAAAAGAAGGTTCCTTCGCCCACAAGTTCACGGGGGGGAGGAGATGATAAAGGTGTGGACCGGGCGTCGTTCAAAGAAATATGGCCTTGCCGGGACACAGACGACAGAAAAGCTAAGTTCTCAAAGTCTGAACATAGTTAGTTTTAAATTCTTTATGTTATACTCCTTGAACGACCGTGCCTTGTATAGAAAACCTGTGCGCGAAGGAATCGACTCGTGTCTAAGTTGCGCCCTTAATTTGTTTCGAGTCCGCTCAACAATGAAAGTGTGCTGCAACTAGCCCCGACAAGATTTCTTGCCGGAACCGGCACCGCCAGCGAGCTGCTGATGTTCCGCACTCAGCACTCGCGGCAAGCGTGCCCGTGCCGGCGAGTTCCCTAAAATCGACTCGTGGCTAAGTTGCGCCCTTAATTTGTTTCGAGTCCGCTCAACAATGAAAGTGTGCTGCAACTAGCCCCGACAAGATTTCTTGCCAGAACCGGCACCGCCAGCGAGCTGCTGATGTTCCGCACTCAGCACTCGCGGCAAGCGTGCTCCGGCACCGCCAGCGAGCTGCTGATGTTCCGCACTCAGCACTCGCGGCAAGCGTGCCCGTGCCGGCGAGTTCCCTAAAATCGACTCGTGGCTAAGTTGCGCCCTTAATTTGTTTCGAGTCCGCTCAACAATGAAAGTGTTCTGCAACTAGCCCCGACAAGATTTCTTGCCGGAACCGGCACCGCCAGCGAGCTGCTGATGTTCCGCACTCAGCACTTGCGGCAAGCGTGCTCCGGCACCGCCAGCGAGCTGCTGATGTTCCGCACTCAGCACTCGCAGCAAGCGTGCCCGTGCCGGCGAGTTCCCTGAAAGCGTAGGGTAAAAACATACAAGGGATGGAATTGAGTAAAGGATATAACATAACAAGCATTCCCTTTTTCATTAAAAACATCCCCCTCGGGTACAGTCCTTGGAGGATAAAAACATGAAAGAGGGGATTACAAGTTTTAGATGCAGCTAAGGCCCGAAGGCTTACAAATTAAAAAGATAAGATGCCCATAATCCCTTTCCTGTCCCTCTCTTCAGGAGGTAGGTCAAGAGGCAAAAAGGGCAAAGGGAGCGCCTAGGCGAGCTACGGGTGCCAGAAGACACCAGGAGACGACCCCGGGGAGTTCAAGGAGCCGGCGACACGGATGATGGGGTCACCGGTGCCGCTCAAAGCGGCGCCCAACACCTAGTCGGGACCGCCATCCCGCCGCCCGCTACCCTCATCGTCGTTGTCGCTCCCCTCCTCGTCGCTCTTGCTCGAGGGGGAGCCTTCGCTATCGGAGGAGCTGTCCACGCAGCACTTCGCCCGAGTGCCGAAGCACCCAAAGACCTTGACGGAGAGGAGATCGCCCTCCATCAACTTAAAATGGAGGGTGAACCCCTCCATCAGGCTGTGGATACGGGCAAACGTCTTCCACCCTCGATCAAGATACATCACATTAGGGGCTGGGAATACAACGCGGACTCGCGTGCCGCTGATCCCACAGCCCCTCATCTGCAGTCTCAGTGTCTCGGGCGGGTCCGACTCCATCGCGCTCGCGAACGGAGCTGGAAGCCGGAGGCGACGACGAGGCGCCCGGCGCAGCCTGACGAAGAACTCACAAGGGTCGTCCCCGTCCGCCTCTTCCCCGAGCGCCTCGACCTCGTCCTCGACCTTGTCCGCGACCTCGCCCCCTCCCTCTTCCCCTTATGGCCGGCTCTGCCACCACGAGCGCGAGAGAGGGAGAGGTGCGCTGTTTGGCGGTGTCCCTCGCCGCCACCGATGAAGGGCCAGGGTTCCCTTTCTCCATGGCGAATGGGAGAAAGGGGAGCAGAAGCTGAAGAAAGGAGGAGATGAGAGAGTGCGGGCTTCTGTGCTCCCCTCCTGCTCTTTATAAAGGAGCGAGGTGGGGGCTCGGCCGCCCCGCTCAGTGAATCAAGGCACGGGAAGAGCAGGGAGTCGGCGCCGACCCGCTGCCTCTGCTCGCGACGGCCCAGATTCCCACTTCCACCGTCCGCGACCCCAAGCGCATGGGAGCCGCGTGGTGGGGATGCAGAGCCGAGGCGACGGATGACGCGGCCTCGCCCCACCCTGTGATCGTGGGAGTGGACGCCTCGAAAAACCGCGCACCGGCCCCGTCCAGTAAATGCACCACACCCCCACGCCTACCTCCGTTTAGGTAGGAGGGCGTGAACCGTCCCCTTCATCATGGCTTGACGCATGCTCACGGGGCTTAGCCCCGTGCACGCCGCCCACGTCACCCACGATGCCGTGTTTGACGCGTGCCGTTCCGGGCATGCGCGGTGGAAGCGGAGAGATATGCGGTGTGACCTAGGCTGCGCGTGCCCGTGCACTATTTTGGGCCTGGCCCAACAGCGCTCGGCACCGTGTATGGCCCAGGCCCGAGGGCTCCTGTCGGTGTACAAAAGTAGGGGTACCTTAGTATCCCGAACTTGTGCACGGGCAGTCGCAACGCCCTGCGGCAAGGCTTGCCGAGTGGCCACCAAGACCCTCCGCGGCTACTTTGAAGACCATTCAAGAGCAAAGTACTCAAACCAAGGCCCTGGCAAGAGGAGCTTGCCGGGAAGGCCAACCAAGGACCCGGCAAGAGAAGCCGGCCGGGAAGAAGACAAGACCCCGGCAAGAGGAGCTTGCCGGGAAGGCCACTCAAGGAACTCCAAGAAAACTTGCCGCGATGCACCGCGCGCCCCGGCAAGGCCCGGTGAGCGACAAGCTCCCGAACACGAAAAGACGACGACCGCGGCAAGGAGCTTGCCGCGGGAAACCCCCACTTCGCGCCCGCGCTCCAGCACACCTGCCAACGTGTCGCTTTGGGACCATCCCAAGAACATGTGGCAGGAGGCCGTGCAGCTAGGGGTGCGAGGTGGCAAGCAGGCGCTGGCAAGAGGCCATCGTGGCGATCGGTGGCGCCCCTAACGGTCGTTTCATACACTGTTTGGGCGACCAGGCGGGCATTAAATGCCCTTGTCCCCTGCCGTCAGAGTTAGGTAGGGGGCACTGTTGGTAGCGGTTGTACCAACCTGCGTTTTTACTCTTTTACCCCTCTTTCTACGCTGCCACCTGTCGGTGACCCCTTTAGCCTATAAAAAGGAGGCCCATGCGCACGTAGAAGGGGTTGGTAGGTTCGGGGTTTCTGGGGTTCGACTCATTCGAAACTAGAGGACACCCACTCTCTCAAGCAAGAACAAAATAGAAACACAAAGCAGCAGTAGGAGTTTTATCTCTCCGGAGAGCTCCGAAGCTGGGTAAAATCCCTCGCGTGCTTCGCCTCGATCTGCTCTTCGTGCGCCCTCCGCCCCCTTGCCGGACCAAAAAGGGTCCTTGCCCCATAGGTGCTCGTTCCCCGCGACACCAACGGTGCCGGGCCCTCAGGACGTCACGCTCCCGCGGGACGGTGAAATCCGCCAAGGGGTCTGGGATGCCCAGACCCGCGGCTTCCGCGTCCTCCTTGGCCCATTTGGACCTCTTTCCGCCGTAACCATGGCTTCCGAGGTGGTGGCTCCCAATGTTCCTCTCTTGAAGCCCCTTCATGTACTTAGACTTTTTTTGGCAGCTTCGGCCTCGCAAGCCTCCTTGAATATTTGAAACTGCTCTTCAGTGATTGTCGGATTATCCTTTACAATCTCGGAGTAGGGTTCCTTCTTGTCGATGATCCTTGCTTTCACTCAAGTTTTCCAGGCGGCCAACGCGGCGCTAAACTTGGTCATGGCGTGTTTGTTTATCTTCTTCATTGCCGGGTCCTCGTCCGGATCTTCATAATCCTTCTCATTCCGGCCCGGGAACAAGAATATCTGGTGAAACTTCTTTAGGAGGGAGCTCCTCATATTTTCTATCTTCTGTAGTTTCTCATCGTTGATGGTGGCGGTTGTCCGTATGATGCAGCCTATTTGATTGCTGTAGCACGCGCGCGCTTCATCGGGCGCCTTTGGCTCAAAATTGTCGTCGTCCACCTCCGTGACCACCAGTCTAGTAGTCCTGAGTTTGTTAGGAACCCATTGCCTCTTTGCTTTTGGTTCTACACCGGCTTCACTCCCCGAGGCAGCACCGGTCCCAGTCTCAGCGCCGGTCTCGATGCCGGTCTGAGTCTCAGCGCCGGTCTCAGTCTCAGCACTGGTCTGCGTGTCTGTCTCAGTCCCCGATGCCACCGGTGGGCCCAGCAACAACATCGGTTGATCGTCAGTAAGGCTAAAAAATTCGTCTGTCGCCCGATAGACGTCGTCGCAATCACCAGAACCCTGTCCTTCATCGTTGCTAGCCATGTTTCCTATGATTAAATGTAGTCAATTAATTCTAGACCTAATAAAATGAATAATGACATAAAAAAGGCCTATTGTTTTGCAGGAATGTTGACTCCTTCCTGGTGCGGCAAATCCCAGGCACTCGATATGTCCTTGTTTGTGGCACAAGTCACGCCGAAATTCACGGAAAATTTTGGCATGACCTTTGCTAAAAAGTGGACAAATCGAGAACCTGAAATTTGCCGGAACAGAAATGAATCAACATTCCGGCAAAACATAGGCCACTCAGCATCATTCCCTGGAAACAACAAAGCCACTTGGGCACAATCGAACAACTTCAATGAAAAGATATACCATGACCACTTCAATGAAAAGATATAATCAACAATAAAAGTCTAGGAAGGGATCATCTTTAAAATAAAATTTGCCTAAATTCTTTTCCTTGAAAAATAGTGGTCTTTTCAAAAATCAAAAACCTTTGCAAAATGACCTCACTAACACTTCTCTGCCTAGGACAGAACCCAAATTATGTTGATCTAGCTATTCCTCTCTCTCACACAAACACACATTATTATCTCTAACCCTCCTCTGCCTAGGACAGAACCCAATTAAATTGCAAAGGAACTCCATTTCTCTAACCATTCTGACCTAATGCTCTAAAATAAAATTTTCCTCTAACCTAGCCAACCTACTTAACCTAGCTTGTTAATCCAACGAACCTAATTAACCTACCTATTTAACCTAGTTAGTTAATCTAGTTTACCTAGAAAATTAACCCTAATTAAACTAGTTAATGCAGCTAGTTCTCTGTCAAAGCCTTAAATAAATTTTTACACTAATTAACCTAGATAATTAACCTAATTAAACTAGTTAACCTGACTAGTTCTCTGTCAAAGCCCTAACTAAATTTTTGCACTAACCTAGATAATTAACCTAATTAAACTACTTAACCTAACTACTTCTCTGTCAATGCCCTAACTAAATTTTTGCCCTAACCTAGATAATTAACCTAATTAAACTAGCTAACCTATGCATGAGAGAGAGAGGAGGGGTGGGGGCTTACAGAGGATGGCTCCGGTGGTGGCGAGGGAGGCAGTGGTGGCGAGGGAGGCAGGGGCGTCTCCGGTGACGGCGAGGGAGGCAGTTGTGGCGAGGAAGGATCTGGTGGCGTCAATGGCGGCTCCGGTGACGTTGACGAGGCCGCGCGGCTCCGTGGCGTTGGGGGCGGCTCCGGTGGCGTCGATGGCGCACGGCTCTGGTGGCGTCGACTTCGGCAGGAGACGGCAGCGAAGTGGGGAGATGGCGAATCGGGGAGATGGCGGCGCGCGGGGTGGGTTGAGGAATTTGGGGGAGAAGTGGTGGCCGGGGGGAAACGGTTTTTTGGTTAAGTCAAACTTAGCGGTAGCGCCTTTAGTAAAACGCGCTATAGCTAAGATAGCTATAGCGGTTTTTACAAAAAGCGTTGCTGCTATAGCTATGTAATTTTCTTCCATTTCTTAATTTCCTTTTCTGTTTCTATAGCGGGGGTCTAGGACATGAGCTGCAGCTACGTTAGCTATAGCGCCTCTTACGAACACACGCTACTGCTATGCCTTCCTCCGTTTTTTCGCTTTTTCATTTATTTTGCTTTACATTTTATTTTTTCCTTTCTCCTTTTTCTATTTCTTTCATTTTCATTTACTTTTCTTTTTGTTTTTCATCTTATTTTATTTCCGTTAGTAGTAGCGCTCTTCTTAGGAAACGCGCTGCTACTTATGCCCTAGCGGTAGCGCGCTTCTTCCAAGCCCGCTACTGCTATGCGTAGCCAATTATTCTAGCAATGGGAATATTAGTAGTAGCGCTTTTGCCACTACACGCGCTACTGCTAAGGTTGTATCTGTAGCGCGGTTTTTTCTCAAACGCTACTTCTATCTAGCACTAGCGCCGTTTTTTGACCCGCACTGTTGCTAAATTTCCGTGTAGAAGGTTTTCCCTAGTAGTGTATATGCTTGCATGCTTGTCTAGGATATTGTACTACCCTTGAACCAAGCAGATACTAATAAACCGCTAGGGTTCCATGCTCCTGTCCTCTCTTCTTTCCAACCACAGTGAAGATGCACGGTTCTGGCATTTCATGTCATGTACTTGGCTCCGGCAAGAGGTTGAGAAGACTGCCCGGCACTGCGATCCCCGACAAACCAAACAGATAAAGTTTTCCTCTTGTCCATTCATGTTCGTAACTTATGACTTGTGCATTAGAAAACCTCACCACACCTTCTAGACTTAGGTGCTCCCATCCCTGACCCGAACGCTGCTTCGGTCGGAATGGTCGCAGTAGCCTTTGGTAAGAAGAGATTGGCAGGGGACTGGACCCTCTGTCTGTAACCCTGCAAATGTGACTCTCCGGCAGGCACAGAGGGCGCCAGCAAGATAGCTTGCTGGGAAAACTCGTTTATTCACATTAAAGAGGCGTTTCGCCTCTGCATGGACATATACATGCAACGGTTCCCGAGAAGGCTCATCTTTTTCACTAACATGCTGATACAAGTACGAATGTTCCCGAGAAGAGGTTACATTATTTAAAAACTAAGATTTGGCAAGTGCCTACAAGTTAAAAAAATATAAGTGCCCCGTAATCCCCATTCTTGCCCTTTTCCTCCCCAGGCACGACAAGTGAAGATAGAGGGAGGCACGGGGAATGCGTCGATGGAGAGCATGGCAGAGGTAGCCCGTCGACCAGCGATGCCAGAGCCAGCAGGGCACAACCTCCGGCAAGGCGTGTTGCCGGGGGAAGGGGTAGTGCAGATGATGGTGCTGCCACTGATGGTCAGCTGGAGTTGGAGCCATCGTCCTCCTGCTCGTCGTCGTCGTCATCGCTGTCGCTGTCCTCCTCGTCACTGTGTCACTCGAGGAGGAGCTTTCGTCGTCGATACAGCTCTCCACGCAGCACCCTAAGCGGTTACCGAGTGCCCGAAGACCTTGACGGAGAGTAGGACGTTCTCCCGTAGTTTGAACTGAAGAACGTGCCGCTCCGACAAGCTATGGGCGCGGGCAAAGGTTTTCCACCCATGGCGAAGATACATGACGTGAGGGTGGGGAAGTTGACGTCGACCCACATGCTGTTGTTCCCGCAGCCTGTCATGTGCAGCCTCAAGGCCTGTGGCGGGTCAAGCTCCATTACCCGAGTGAACGGAGCAGGGAGGCGGAGAGGTCCGCACACGGGCTTGTACAGCCTGATGAAAAATTCATGGGGCTGGTCTCCGACATGGCCCTCCATTGGAGGAGGGGCCGGCGGTGGAGGCGCACCTGGTGCGTCGCCCCGTCCTCCTCTTCCCCGAGCACTGTGGCAACCTCGGCCTCGCCCCCTCCCTCTCCCTCTCACGGCAGGCTCCGCTGCCTTGAACTTCGAAGGAGGGGGGACGCGCTGTCGAGTAGAAGCCCTCATCGCCACTGCTGAAGCACTAGCACGCCCTCTCACCATGGCGAGTGGAAGAAGGATATCAAGCAGAAAGGGGAGGAAGGAAGTCCCTCTCCCTTTTTATAGAGGGGCAGGACCAGGGCCTGGCCTCCCAACCCATGGCCGCCCCGCTCGACCAATCCGTCCTCTAGAGGCGCCGGGAATCAGGACCGACCCGCTGCTCCAATCAGCGATGCCTAGTTTCCCACGTCGGCGTTAATGCCCGTGCCCTTCGCATCCGCCGCCTACCCTTTCTAAGGCATGGAGGACACGTGGCGGGCGAGCCAGAAGCAAGAAGACATGTGGGACGACCGTTTTCTAGACCGTGATCGTGGGGTGTGGGCGCCATGCAAGCCACGACCTGAGTCCACTTAGTAAATGAGCAACGCCCCTGCGGCTTCCTCTTTTTTTGGGGAAGGCACGGGCCGCCTCTTTACAATTTCACTGCGAGGTGACGCAGGCATGCTGCGACCATTCCACGCACGACCCTCATGTCATGCACTCAATTCGGATCGCAGGAAGCGCAACTAACCAGAAGATTGTGGAAGCTAATCCCTGCCACGCGTGCCCATCCATTGTTCCGGGCCTTGCCCAACAATGCTTCGCGCTTATGTGTGGCCCAGGGCCGGGTGTCGCTGTCAAAACTGGCGGATCTCGGGTAGGGGGTCCTGAACTATGCATCTAAGGCTAATGGTAACATGAGGCGGGGGACACAATGTTTACCGAGGTTCGGGCCCTCTCTATGGAGGTAATACCCTACTTCCTGCTTGATTGATCTTGATGAATATGAGTATTACAAGGGTTGATCTACCACAAGATCGTAATGGCTAAACCCCAGAAGTCTAGCCTATGAGTTTATGATCGTTGTCCAACGGACTAAACCCTCCGGTTTATATAGACACCGAAGGGGGCTAGGGTTACACAAAGTCGGTTACAGAGAAGGGAATCTACATATCCGAATCGCCAAGCTTGCCTTCCACGCAAAGGAGAGTCCCATCCGGACACCGGAAGAAGTCTTCTGTCTTGTATCTTCATAGTCCAACAATCCGGCCAAAGTATATAGTCCGGCTATCCGAGGACCCCTTAGTCCAGGACTCCCTCAGTAGCCCTCGAACCAGGATTCAATGACGATGAGTCAGACGCGCTGATTGTCTTTGGCATTGCAAGGCGGGTTCCTTCTCCGAATACTTCAAAGTACCTGACTTAAAGAGTGGTATCCGGCTTTCCATTTAAAGTCGCGCTCCTCGGCTTCTACACCTTCATGATTTCAGTTTCCACGTGTCAATGCGAGAGATCGGGGCATTTTTGCACTTACCACTCTGACCATGAGAAAATTGTCTATTTAAAGAGACGGGGATCTTCAGATCTAATCCACACAATCTCCCCCAAACAAGGAATACCCAAAGCTTGCCCACAGAAACCACCCCAACATGGCTAGCACTCCCAGGTCCTCCTCGCGCCCTCACGGCCCCAAACAGGGCAATTGGGAAAAGTGTTCCGTATCCCACGGCCAACTAGTGAAGCTGCAAAACCAGGGATTCCTTCCTCCCGCAGATCTAGTCGACTAGTCCCCGTACGAGCCAGATTTGCTTCCTTCGACGGTGGGGAGCAGGCGGAGAAGTTCCCCAACCCATCCAGGGGGGAACGAGTATGTTTTGTTCCCTATTTGTTGAGAGGTGTTGGATTTCCAATCCATCCATTAATCCGAGGGCTTCTGGAGCACTATGGCCTCCAATTGCACAACTTCACACCTGCCTCCATCCTGCATATTGCGGGTTATGTTGATCTTTGCGAGCTATTTCTAGGTTGCGAGGCTCATTTCAAGTTATGGAAGAAGCTGTTTTGCCTTGTCCCTCGTAACCAGGAGGGATCGATATTCCAAGTGGGCGGAGCCGAGATATGGCGCGTCGTCGAAACCGGATACCCATCCGGCACGCCGAAGAAGGCATCCAAAGAATGGCCTTCCAAATGGTTTTATGTTGAAGACGTTTCCCTTCCTGACCCAATCCGGAGGGGTCTTCCCGAATATTCAAGTACTCCATTGAAGAAGCGCCTCAACTGGCGTCCTCGAAGCCCTAGGGAGGAAGATAGTATAGAAGTCCACCAACTGATGAGCACGATAAATACACTCGCTCTATCTGGATTATCAATAGTCGAGGTTATGGCGGTATCCATAATGTGAGAGGTTCAGCCACTCCAATACCGAGGGCACCCTATGTGGCACTTCAATGGAGAAGATGATGCCACCCGCTATGGTCGGAAGGGACCAGACACTTCCACTGCTTTGGCGAAAATATTGTCCAACTTATACAAGGGGGAGGAGGAGGAGTTCACCCACATTAAGCCCAAGGATGGATTTTCCATGTACAACCCTCCCATCTGGGTGAGTTTCCGTACCACGACTCTACTCCATCAACTCCCTGAATCCTTTTTCATAAATACTAACCCATCATTTATAACAGGAATGGTGGAAAGTCACCAGGGAGATCCACAGCCCCGCACCACAGCCCGAGGACCACAACCAGGCCCTTGATCCTGGATTCGAGGAGGATCCGGATATATTTGTGGAGCTCGGGGAAGGGGTGATCTACCAGGCGAGCTGTGACGGCACCGAAGTGGCCATCATCGCTGACTATCCCGGTCTCCTCCCTGCGTCCCATGTAAGTAATTAGGAGACTTGTCCTTTGGGAGAATTTCCTTCTTCCGCCTTACCCACCGCACAATATTATGCTCTAAAGGAGAGGCGATCAGCGCGCCACGCAGCACCAGAGGCGACGTGCAGGCCTTCGAAGAGGAAGGCAAATAGGGATCCTGCCGGTCATGCCTTTACTAGCCGGATTCCAGACCCTGTCACAAGGACTGAGGCTAACGCGGAAGTGACACCAGATTGTCCTTCTACGGAGGATTCGGATAAAGTATCTGCCACAAACTCTGAAGTGGAAAGCGCCATGAATAATCGGCGCCGGCGGGCTGCTCTTCGCGACCCTGGTTTTTCAGAAGAGGCTTTGAACACCTACAACTTGGGTGATGCATACATCTAAGCTGCTCGAGATGGGCTTTCCAGAGCTACATATCAGTATTTGAAGGATATGCGGGTAAGTTCATACTTGCACAATTCTGATAATTATATACCAGTAGCCCCCAAGACTTGAAGTAGTTTAAGCAACTGATTTAAGGATCATTGTATACCCAGGTGCTCAAAGAGAAGAACGACCTGTTGTCGCAAGAGCTGAAGAAGTGTGTAGCCTAGCTAACTGTTGCTACCACCGAATTGGACAAATCCATGAAGGCAGCATCTGGTAATGTTCCCCTCTACCGATAAAACATGATCATATATCAGAAGTATTAATACAAGTGAAAATCTTATGACAGAGGCACCGGAAGTCGCATGAGCGGGATATCCAGGAGCTCAAAGGCAACTGGCTGCGGGCGAACGTGTACTGACAAAAGTCAGGGTGGAGAAGAACAAACTGCATGATGCCAACACCAAGCTCGGTGAAGAGCTAAAATATGTGCGAGCCCAGATACCTGACTCCGTGAAGGAGAATAAGAAGCTGCGAGGCGGCATATTTGGTATGTATTCGGACTTACCTTTACATAGTTCGGCAATGAAAGAAACTGACAATAATTATGTCTGTAGGTATATTGACGGGCCGTCCTGAAGAGGAGGTGTTCGGATCATCGAGCGATCTGCTACAAGAGCTGTTGCAAATGCACGAGCAAGCTCGGCAGGCAATGCAAAGTATGGCCAAGGCCTTATGGCCAAACGACTCACCTCGAGGAAGTATGGAGGGGCTTGTACAGCTATTCAAGGGAGCGCGGCGGCGCTTCCCATTATGGAAGATATCGGCCTGCCGGGAAGGTGCGCAAGAAGCCTGGGCAATGGTGAAAACTCGGTATACCAAGCTCGACCGGAATCACATGGCCCGGGTCGGACCTGTATGGTCAAATGGAGAAGAAATTCCCGTTAGCTTGGTATATGACCAAGTACAAGTAGCTGCCAAGTATTCCCAACAGGATTGTAGGCTAGATAGCTTGTTGGATGGCATATAGGAAGACGTGTTTGAGTCTAAGTGACTATGCACTTCATTTGACAAATTATGTCTCAAGCTGAATTCTAAAGAACACTTGTCATGCCAGACCTTTTCGCTTCAACCTCTGGAGCCAAAGGTGCGGAGTGCTTCCGAATACCCGCTCGGTAATGTAAACTGGGGTATGCGTGGAAACCAGGCATAGGGGTCATAGTTACTTAAACAGACAAGTATCCGGCTAGTTGTGTTATATTACATTTGGATCGTAAGAAACATCTTCCAGAGAGAATAGTTCCGTTAAGGGTTCCTTTCCCTGGGTAGCATGCATTAATGTGCATGTCCAAACCGTGATCGAAAAAATCACAGTGTGCATAACATCTGGGGGGTTCATAATGTGATAGGTAAAAAATATCTTAAGTCCGCCGACCAAATATTCCCTTAAGAACACTAGCTTTCGGCTTCACCCAGTCTGAGGTACACATCCGGATGACCCGACAGTAACAATCGCAGAGGTGCTCCCTTTATGCCCTAGCCGAACTAATGGGAATGTAGGGCATAAGCACAGGAGCCAGGCAACCCAGCTTGGCCAAAACATAAGTCATATCAATGCATATAATGGTGAAGGAAAGGTACATACATGGAAAAGACACATATGTGGTGAGCTTGATGCTCGGATAATAATAATAATAATAATAATAAGCTTCTTTACGAGAAGCCCCCAGGTATGATTGACATACATATTAAGAATTGTACGCATCATAGGTGTACGGTTTAGCCATAGAAGAGCTTTATAGTGCTAAAAAAGGAAGACAAAAAGAGAGAAAAATAAATAATGGAAATAAAAAGGGGATAAAGGAGATGAACGAAGAGTCCGGCGCAAGGCATAGAATCTTCGGAGTCTGGCTGCGTTCCATGGGTTCGGCTCTAGGCGGTTGTCTGATGCATCACGCAGGCGGTACGCTCTTCCGATGAGAACTTCGTCAATGATGAAGGGACCCACCCACTTGGGCTTGAGTTTGTCCTTTTTCTTCTCCGGCAAGTGTAGAACGAGTTCTCCAACATTATAAGTCTTGGCCCATAACTCTCTGCTTTGATATCTACGGGCCTGTTATTGATAGAATGTGGAACGGGCTTTTGCAACATCTCGCTCCTCCTCCAGGGCGTCTAAGCTATCCTGCCGAGCAAGCTCGGCCTCTCTCTCTTCATACGTGCGCACTCGAGGTGGGTCATCAATAACGTCGCAGGGCAATACGGCCTTTGTGCCGTACACCATGATGAAAGGTGTATCTCCGGTTGAACGATTGGGCGTGGTCCGCAGCCCCAAGAGTACGTAGTCGAGCTCCTTGACCCAGTGCTTGTCTGATTCCTTCAAAGACCGCACTAACCTAGGTTTAATGCTACTCATAATAAGACCATTGGCATGTTCGACCTGACCGTTGGATTGTGAGTGATAGACAGAGGCGTAGTCGAGCTTGATGCCCAGATTGGCACACCAGGCGTTCACCTCATCAGCTGTGAAATTGGAGTTGTTGTCGGTGATGATGTTGTGTGGAACACCATAACGGTGCACAACACCAGATATAAAGTCTATCATAGGCCCGACTTCGGCCATTTTAACTGGTTTGGCCTCTAACCACTTAGTGTATTTATCCACCATGACCAACAGATATTTTTTCTTATGGCTTCCTCCCTTAAGGGGTCCGGCCATATCAAGCCCCCAGTCCTCAAAAGGCCAGATTATGGGGATTATTTTTGCGGTGGGTGGCATATGGCTTTGGTTGGCGAAAAGCTGGCATCCGACGCAATGTTGGACAAGGTCCTGTGCGTCTGCTCGGGCTGTCGGCCAATAGAAACCTGTACGGAAGGCCTTACTTACAAGGGCCCGAGCTGCGGCGTGGTGACCGCCGAGACCGGCATTAATTTCAGCCAAAAGCTGCCGCCCTTCGTCCTCGATGATACATCTTTGAAGTACTCCGGTAACGCTTTTCTTATAGAGTTCTCCCTCGTGAACCCTATAGGCTTTAGAGCGCCGCACAATGCAGCGTGCCTCATTCTGATCCTCGGGAAGTTCTCTCCTATTAAGGTAGGCTAAAAAGGGTTCGGTCCATGGGGCGATAACCGCCATGATGAGATGGGCCGATGGTGTAATTTCGGTGGCTGAGCCGCCGATGATATCATTGTGTTCGGAATTTGGGGTTGTATTCGGATCCGGATTGGTATTGTTGCTCTCCGCTTGCCACACCATGGATGGCTTGAAGAGCCTTTCCAGGAATGTGTTAGGTGGGACGGGGTCGCGCTTGGCACCGATGCGAGCAAGGACATCGGCCACATGATTACTTTCTCGAGCCACATGGTGAAACTCGAGCCCCTCGTAGCGAGCCGACATTTTGAGAACGGTGTTATGGTAAGCCGCCATCTTCAGATCTTTGGCATCGAAATCTCCATTTATTTGAGATATTGTGAGGTTTGAATCCCCGCGCACTTCCAGGCGTTGTATGCCCATGGAGACGACCATCCGAAGACCATGCAATAAGGCTTCATATTCGGCTGCATTATTGTAGTCCGTGAATAATATTTGTAGGACGTACTGAAGAGTATCTCCAGTAGGGGATGTTAGGACAATGCCTTCCCCTAGGCCTGCCAGCATTTTGGAGCCGTCGAAGTGCATGACCCAGTTGGAATATCTGTCGTACTCTTTAGGGAGTTCGGCCTCTGTCCATTCAGTGATGAAGTCAGGCAATACCTGGTATTTAATGGCCCGACGCGGTTTGTATGATATGTCGAATGGGAGGAGCTCAATGGCGCACTTGGCAATCCGGCCCATAGCGTCGCGGTTGTTTATTATGTCATTGAGAGGGACCTCAGAGGCCACCGTTATTGAGCACTCTTGAAAGTAGTGTCGTAGCTTCCGGGGTGCCATGAAGACTTCGTATGCTAGTTTTTGGTAATGAGGGTACCGGGATTTGCATGGTGTGAGGACAGTGGATACGTAGTATATTATCTTCTGAAGCAGCAATTTGTGTCCGTCCTCCTCTCGTTCGATGACGAGTACCGCACTCACAACTTGGTGTGTGGTCGATATGTATAGTAACATGGGTTCGCCGATGTTTGGCGCGGCCAGAATTGGGTTACTTGCTAGAAGAGCCTTTATTTCTTCCAATCCGGCTGTTGCCGCGTCCGTCCACTCGAAGTGATCGGTACGTCAGAGGAGGCGATAGAGTGGCAATGCCTTTTCTCCGAGTCTGGAGATAAAGCGGCTCAAAGCTGCCACACATCCGGATAGTTTTTGGACTTGTTTGAGGTCTGTTGGCGTAGCCAACTGTGACAAAGCTCAGATTTTAGCTGGGTTTGCCTCAATTCCTCTATTGGAGATGATGAAGCCCAGAAACTTTCCGGCGGGAATGCCGAAAATGCGTTTTTCCGGATTGAGCTTAACGTCATATGTTCGGAGGTTGTCGAATGTAAGACACAGGTCATCTATTAATGACTCGACATGTCTGGTTTTGATTACTATGTCATCCTCATATGCTTCAATTGCCCTACCGATTTGTTTCTCCAGGCATGTTTGAATCATGCATTGGTAGGTGGCCTCGACGTTTTTAAGCCCGAAGGGCATAGTGTTGAAGCAGAAAGGCCCGTATGGGGTGATAAATGCCATTGCGGTTTGATCGGACTCCTTCATCTTGATTTGATGGTATCTGGAGTATGTGTCAAGGAAACACAGTGAGTCGTGTCCTGCGGTAGCATCGATGATCTGATCAATGTGGGGGAGGGGAAAAGGATCCTTAGGGCAAGCCTTGTTGAGGTCTTTGAAATCAACGCATAGGCGCCAGGATTTATCTTTCTTTGGTACCATCACCAGGTTTGCTAGCTAGTCCAGGTGTTTTATCTCTCTGATGAATCCGGCCTCGAGTAACTAGGCTAGATCCTCTCCCATGGCTTGTTGTTTGGGTTTGGAAAAGCGCCGTAATGTTTGCTTGACCGGCTTGTATACCTTCAATATGTTTAGGCTATGTTCGGCCAGCCTGCATGGGATTCCTGGCATATTAGAAGGGTGCCAGGCAAAAATATCCCAGTTTTCGCGTAGGAACGCCCGCAGTGCAGCGTCGACCGTGGGGTCCAGCTGTGCTCCGATGGATGTTGTCTTCGTGGAGTCCGTTGGGTGGACCTATAATTTGACTATTTCGTCTACTAGTTTAAAGGAGGTGGATTTGGATTGCTTATCAACAATCACGTCGTCCCTATCCACTCTGGAGCATGGTGCGGTTAATTCTTCGGCCGCAAGGGCTTCAGACAATGCCTTGAGGGCCAAGACGGTGGTTTTGTTTTCGGCCTGGAGTGCTACGTCCGGATCTCTAGCAAGAGTGATTATTCCATTGGGCTCGGGCATCTTGAGCTTCATGTACCCGTAATGGGGTATAGCTTGGAAGCTTGCAAATGCGGCTCGCCCTAACAAGGCGTGATATCCACTGTTGAAAGGGGCCACTTGAAAGGTTATCTCTTCGGACCGATAATTCTCCGGCGTGCCGAATACCACATAGATTGTGATTTTTCCCGCACATCGCGCCTCCCGACTGGGAATAATTCCTCGGAAGGTCATATTACTTTGCTCAATGCGGCTCCTATCTATTTCCATTTCGTTGAGAGTTTCCTCTTAAATGACGTTTAGTCCACTGTCATCGTCCATGAGCTCTTTGGTAAGCCGAAAGCTATCCACAATTGGACTGAGGACCAATGCGGCAGGTGCCCAGACTGTTCTGAATTTTGGTTCATCACTGGCGTTGAAATTAATGGCCGTGTCATTCCAGGGGTTTATAGTTGCAACTTGGCAGACTTCAGCGAGGCCGCGGAGTGCCCTTTTGTGCCTATTGTTCGAGGCAAAAGTCTCGAAGACTGTTAATACTATAGGGTTGTTGTCTTCCGTGGGATGTTGCTCTGCGATGTTTTTGGTGTGGAGATCCTCGCTGCTCTTGGCCACCTACTGGAGTATCCAACATGCTCTAAGGCTATGGGTTGGTACGGTATCCGGTGTTGTGTGTTTCTTGCATGGCCTATCGAGCCATCCCTCCAAAACGGTTCCGCGCTCCATAATGGGCTTTGATTTTTTTTGTTATTGGATCAGGCAACCGGCGAGGGTGCATCCTTTTTGTCCGGACGAGGGGTTTAGTGGAAACCGGTGGCTCCCAAGAGGCTGCCTGAGTTTTCCAGGCGCTTTCCATTGCACAGTACTTCTGTACTATGTTTGCCAAGTCAGCAAAGTGTGATACGTGACGGCGATTGATTGCGTTGAGGATTCCCTCGTCCGTGCAGTTTTTGCAGAATAATGAGATTGCGTCTTCATCGCGGCAGTCCTTGATCCTGTCCTTGACAAGGCGGAATCCGGCCCAAAAGTGATGGACCGTTTCCTGGGACTGCTGTCTGATGTGGGTAAGATCACTTATAACGGGGTGGGTGGATGGATTTAAGTCCGAACCCTGACCCAATCTAGGATCTGGAGCTTGAGAAACTTCCGAGCTTAACAGTTTGGACTCCAGGATATAAACCAATTTTCCAGGCCCACGGACCGATTGTAAGTTCGGAATACGGGGCATCTCTTCCTGCGGGCAAGTATCCGACCTTGTGAGCTCGGAGATCCGAACATAGTTCGTCCTCAACATAGGGGGAGATTCGTCGCGTTGCTCCTCCACTACCGCTATCTGATGGGTGATCTGTGGAGATTCAATTTCTCTTTGATCGGGTTTAAGCCCAATCCGATCGTAGTCTATAGTGACTCCCAAGGCGGCCATGCGATCCAGGAGTTCGTTTAAAGACGATAACTCCGTCGGATCCATCTGTTTGGAGTATTCTGATCTGACGCGGAGGCGATTTTCAATGACCTAAGAGGTCATCGTTGGCTCGACGGCCGAACGGGCGGCCATGATAAAGCCGCCCAGCCGGAGGGTCTGGCCTGAGGCCAGGGCTTCCTCGGAGGTTATGTTGTCCTTGATAACAAGGCGAGCCATTGAGCCTGTCTTCGACGTCATAGCGGAACTCTCAATGAAAGCACCAATGTTGGTGTCAAAAACGGCGGATCTCGGGTAGGGGGTCCCGAACTGTGCGTCTAACGCTACTGGTAACAGGAGGCGGGGGACACAATGGTTACCCATGTTCGGGCCCTCTCTATGGAGGTAATACCCTACTTCCTGCTTGATTGATCTTGATGAATATGAGTATTAAAAGGGTTGATCTACCACGAGATCATAATGGCTAAACCCTAGAAGTCTAGCCTATGAGCTTATGATCGTCGTCCTACGGACTAAACTGTCCGATTTATATAGACACCGGAGGGGGCTAGGGTTACACAAAGTCAGTTATAGAGAAAGGAATCTACATATCCGAATCGCCAAGCTTGCCTTCCACGCAAAGGAGAGTCCCATCTGGACACGGGAAGAAGTCTTCTATATTGTATCTTCATAGTCCAACAGTCCGGCCAAAGTATATAGTCCGGCTATCTGAGGACCCCTTAGTCCAGGACTCCCTCACCGGGGGCTCCAGTCAGTGTACAAAAGCATGGGTTTTTCTGTACCCCTTACTTGTGCACGGGCAGTCGTAGCCACGCCAGCGGCAAGGCTTGGCAGAGCCGCGGAAGGACAGAATACAAGACTACCAGGACGACATTCGAGCCAGAGAACTAAGAGCAGAAGGCAAGCTGCACCTCCCTCGGCAACACCCTTGTAGGGGCGGCTTGCGTAGCCCCGGCAAGGCCCTTGCTGAAGTAGCTTGTGAAGCACCAGCAAGGCCATCACCCTTGAGGCTGAGAGCTCTGACATCATCGACTATGTTGAGGCCAAGGATTGGGGGCGCGTGCATGGTAGCATGCACATCTTTGTGAAGACTGATTTCCTGCAGGTCCACATGAATACCAGTAGGCAAAGACCCCCGGCAAGGCCCTTGCCGGGGATGACTACGAAAACCTCGGCAAGACTCTTGCCGGGGACAATTGCGGGGCCATAGTCAGGCCCGCCCCCGGCAAGGTTTTTTGCCACCTCACGGCCGTTCCATCATGAAGACCAGCTTGCCAACTAGGTAGACGCCTGCGTGGCAGCATGCAGACCTTCGTGGATGCTCTACCACCGTGCCAGCATAGCATCTAGCCAGCCAGCCTAGCATTGCATGCCTCCTCATCCTGGACGTGTGTCAAGGCAAGGAGAGGCGGTGATGGACGGGAGGACTTCTGTTACCATCCTCGATAAAGCCGGAGGGCACGCAAGCATCATTAAATGTGTTTGTCCTACGAAGTCAGTGATAAGCTTGAGCACTATAGATGCTTTAAACCTCCTGTGTGCCACTGTGGCAACCCCTGTGAACGTATTGTTGGTGTTCCGGGAACGGGTGTCCCCAGACTTGCCTGCCTGCGGCCTGCGGCGTGGCTCAAGTGGTGGCCCAGTACGGCCCATCTTCATCAGCGCAAGACTAAAGACCCTCGCGAGGGGCCGAGCCTCGCGGGGAGGACGACACAAGGCTTCCTCAGGAACGGCCTCGCCAGGCAGGCTCGCGAGGAGGCAGAGAGATCAAGGCAGGGTAGCTCGCGAGGTGCTCATGACGCAAGCCATGATGATCGAGACCAGGCGGGCGCTGGCCTGCGCAGGGTCCTTGTTTCCTCTTTGGTGCAAAGGGGGCAAGCACAGGCATTGAGTACCGAGGCATTAGGCAAAGGTTTCCATTTCAATGCAACGAGACCAAGACCAGCAGAGTGGCAGGATGGAGGTCACCATGGAGCCCAAGACGGCGTCATCGTCAGTGCTTTTGGCAGCCGAAGACCAACTTTAGTTAGGATAACTTGTACTAGATGTCCCCCTTTGAAATGGTCATTGTTGGCGCCATTCTCGCTCAATATTTGGGAAGAGGACCAAGGCCCCTATAAATAGGACTAGCCACCACGCAGTAGAGGGCATCAGGTTAGACCGAGAGGCGATCGAACTCCCCCAAGCAGTTCATCGCACCATCTCAAGAACACCTCTCGCGAGGCTGTTCACCCTTTGTACTGTTCATCATCAGCCCCTGAAGCAATCCACCACACCACACACTGGAGTAGGGTATTACACCACAACGGTGGCCCGAACCAGTATAAATCTCGTGTCCCTTGTGCTATTCATCGTTTTAGCTTAGATTCTCAAGAGGCAATCGGACGTTGATCGGTAGGGGAAAGATCTTCATGCGCACCCAGAGTTCGAACCTTAAGGGTCTATCAAAACCCAGCATCCGACATTTGGCACGCCGGGTAGGGGTGCGCCAGAATCTTCCTTCTTCCGCCCTGCGTTCCGACGCTTCACCGCCTCCATGTCTGGCGACCCGACGGCCAACTCCGACCGCTGGGCAGCATGGACTGCCCATGCCGCGCCGCTTGCCCAAGGCGACCTCAACCCCGCACCTCAGGCAGTCCGTGCCTCGCAAAGCGCTACGGGGCGCGGCGACGCGGTCAGGCGTCGCCTGCCCTCACTCCATGGCAAGTACGATCAGCAGCGAGGGCCCCAAGCCATGCTGCGGCCACGGCACCGCACACCCGGCGGGAGCAGGCAAACATGAGGGTCGCGCTCACGGTGGCGCGAGAACTGCTGCGGTGCAGGCTGCAAGAAAGCGGCCGCGACGTGCTACTGGAGCACGTCTCCAAGCTCCTGGATGCTGCTGTGTCAGGAGCTCCCTCATTCTGCGTCCAACTTCCACCCCAGGCCCTGGGCGGATCACGAGGCGGACCAATCCGTGCCTGCGCGCCCCCGGGCGCACCTCAGGGCTTCATGAACCTCGGCCTGTCCATCAGCGCCTGGCAGCAAGCTGCGCCAGCGCTGCCCCTGGTAAGTGAGGGCATGCGCATCGCTGCCTATGATCCTAGCAGGCCGTCGCTCTACCGTCCCCAAGATGGAGCTTCAAGTCGAACTGCATGGCGCGCGGAGCACTACGGCAGGGCCTTTGGGGCGGTGACCCCGGAGGCCTACGTGCCCCACATGGTGGATCGAGGGTACGCACTGGAGGAAGACCATGGCTCATTCCTCGGGCCAGGTTGGGAGGAAGAGGCGCCAGAAGCCAAGCTCTCTCAGGAGCCTCACGGAAGCCTTGACAACCGTGCCGGCGGCAGCAACTACCGGGTATCGCTAATTCCTCAGGAGCAAGCTTATGCTAACCATGGGTCGTAGGAGGTTTAGGTCACTACAGCGGATGGCTGCCCCGGTGCGTCCATCTCCCATCCCTCAGGAGGACGGCACTGGGGGCAGCAGGAGAGGGGCCGGGAGCCAGGCACCACCCCACGGCATGCGGATCAAGGTGTTCTTCAGAGGTAGGCCCTCTGCCGGGGAGGTGCCCCAGGGCCTGCCCCCGGCAGAGGACCCATGGTCGTCGGGGGAACCACTTGCGTCCCCTTTTCCCCATTGGCGTTGTCCTGGTTTCTAGTCACAGTCGATGGGGTCAAGGGTGGCGCAAGGCGGGGCCCTCATCTGTTGATATGAAGCAAGGCCAATACCTGTGAAGAAGGCCCAGTGCCTGTAAAGCTCGCCGCCTGTGACACTCTCACGTAATAATGAGTTGGGGCTGTACACGCCCCAGAGTCTCTGTAGAGCCGCCCTCGGGCCTCAGGGGCTCCCTCCCACGCCCAGTGGCAGCACTTAGCTCCGCGCTGGTGAGAAGACGTCGAAGACTAGACTAGGTGCCGGACGCGGACTTTTGCTCTTGCTTCTTTTCGTGCGAACAAGCTCTCTCATTTCGGATCTAAGTTGAAGTCGAATTTGTGTTTGCGTATGTGGGGAGGGGTGTTGTGTCTTATTCGTGTGCTTTCTCGTGCTTCGATTTCTGTTCAAGTTGGAATTCACACTAGCTGCCTCCCTCTCGCGGGCCCCTCACGAGTAGGGCAGGGCCCAGCATGTGCGCCCGCCGTCCCGCGGTCGGCATTCGCTCCAGCCAGGCTCTCGCCGCATGGTCAGACGGGACCCTCATGAGGCCCTCGGACGGACACTGCAAGCCCACTCTAGGCTCGCCAATATGAAGGTAAAACCACAGCAACCTACTCATCACGAAAACCATGGCATCATGCAGGCGCCCATCCAGTGATGGTCTCAACAACACGTGGCCAACGATCTTTTTACATGAGGGGCTTCCCCTCCCAAAATGCTCTCACAACCTTTAGGTCCACGCCCGAGCCTTTACCTGCGCAGGACAAACAGCAGGGGGAAGCGCGGGATCTATCGGACATGTCACTCACCGCATCCCCCAAGGCGTCCTCAAAGGCTTCGCTGGCACCGCCGTCGTTGCCGCCAGCTTCTCCATCGCTGTTGCCGACACCGTCTCCACCGCCGTTCACCATGTCGCCTTCTTCAGCTACAATGATCACCCCGTCATCATCAGAGGTGAAGGCCCGGATGAGTGCATCTACATTGTCCTCCACCCACCGCTCCAGGTCGCCGCGGACGGCCTCAGGCACCGGGGCGATGGAGGCATCAAAGTCGAAGAGGGAGTCGATGTTCTGAAGATGGCTGAAGACATAGGAGAATGCCTGTGTGAGAAGGCCGCGGCTCCGTTTCTCCACTAGTTGGCGGGACCTCTCGGAGCGGTTCTCCAGATGCGTCACCACATCAGTGAAGAAGAGATTGCCGGCATAGTTGGTCACATGCGGCTCCTCGGCAACAGCCTCGCAGATGTGGCCCAAGGCCGCATTGGCCCTCACCCTGAGCATCCGGAGCATGGGGTCGTGCATGTGTTCCAACATCTGCCGCTGGCGGATCTCGTCCGCCACTACTAGGGAAAACGTTATACACATAAATTTAGCAACAACGCGGGTCAAAAAAGCGCACTAGTGCTATATAGCAGTAGCGATCTAAGAAAAACCGCGCTACAGATACAAACTTAGCAGTAGCGCTTGTGTGCGAGAAAGCGCTACTACTAATATTCCCATTGGCAGAATGCTAGGCTACGCATAGCAGTAGCGGGCTTCGAAGAAACGCGCTACCGCTAGAGCATAATTAGCAGCGCGTTTCCTTGGAAGAGCGCTACTACTAACAGAAATAACATAAGATGAAAAACAAATAGAAAAGTAAATGAAAATGAAAGAAATAGAAAAAGGAGAAAGGGAAAAATAAAATGTAAAGCAAAATAAACGAAAAAGTGAAAAATCGGAGGAAGGCATAGCAGCAGCGTTTGTTTGTAAGAGGCGCTATAGCTAACGTAGCTGCAGCGCGTGTCGTAGACCCCCGCTATAGAAACAGAAAAGGAAATTAAAAAAGGAAGAAATTTACATAGCTATAGCAGCAGCGCGTTTTGCAGAAACCGCTATAGATATCTTAGCTATATCGCGTTTTGTGAAACGCGCTACCGCTAAGTTTGACTTAGCCAAAAAACCGTTTCCCCCCGCCCGGCCACCACTTCTCCCCCAAATCCCTCAACCCACCCCGTGCGCCGCCGTCTCCCCGATTCACCGTCGCCCCACTTCGCCGCCGCCGACGACGCCACAAGAGCCGTGCGCCGTCGACGACACCGGAGCCGCCCCCAACGCCACGGAGCCGCGCGGCCTCGTCAACGCCACCGGAGCCGCCGTCGACGCCACCTTCCTCGCCGTCACAGGAGACGCCCCTGCCTCCCTCGCCGTCACCGGAGACGCCCCTGCCTCCCTCGCCACCACTGCCTCCGTCGCCACCACCGGAGCCATCATCTGTAAGCCCCCACCCCTCCTCTCTCTCTCATGCATAGGTTACCAGTTTAATTAGGTTAATTATCTAGGTTAGGGCAAAAATTTAGTTAGGGCATTGACAGAGAAGTAGTTAGGTTAACTAGTTTAATTAGGTTAATTATCTAGGTTAGTGCAAAAACTGAGTTAGGGCTTTGACAGAGAACTAGTCAGGTTAACTAGTTTAATTAGGTTAATTATCCATGTTAATTAGTCAAAAATTTATTTTAGGCTTTGACAGAGAACTAGCTGCGTTAACTAGTTTAATTAGGGTTAATTATCTAGGTAAACTAGATTAACTAACTAGGTTAAATAGGTAGGTTAATTAGGTTCGTTGGATTAACAAGCTAGGTTAAGTAGATTGGCAAAGGTTTTTGATTTTTGAAAAGACCACTATTTTTCAAGGAAAAGAATTTAGGCAAATTTTATTTTTCATTGAAGTGGTCATGTTATATCTTTTCATTGAAGTTGTTCGATTGTGCCCAAGTGGCTTTGTTGTTTCCAGGGAATGATGCTGAGTGGCCTATGTTTTGCCGGAATGTTGATTCATTTCTGTTTCGGCAAATTTCAGGTTCTCGATTTGTCCACTTTTTAGCAAAGGTCATGCCGAAATTTCCCGTGAATTTCGGCATGACTTGTGCTACAAACTAGGACATATCGAGTGCCCGGGATTTGCCGCACCAGGAAGGAGTCAAAACAATTGTCCTTTTTTATGTTATTATTCATTTTATTAGGTCTAGAATTAATTGACTAGATTTAATCATAGGAAACATGGCTAGCAACGATGAAGGACAGGGTTCTGGTGATTGTGACGACGTCTACCGGGCGGCAGACGAATTTTTTAGCCTTACCGACGATCAACAGATGTTGTTGCTGGGCCCACCGGTGGTATCGGGGACTGAGACCGACACGCAGACCGGTGCTGAGACTGAGACCGGCGCTGAGATTCAGACCGGCTTCGAGACCGGCGCTGAGACCGGTGCTGCTTCGGGGAGCGGAGCCGGTGTAGAACCGAAAGCAAAGAGGCAACAGGTTCCTAACAAACTCAGGACTACTAGACTGGTGGTCACGGAGGTGGACAACAGCAATTTTGAGCCAAAGGCGCCCGAGGAAGTGCGCGCGTGCTACGGCAATCAAATAGGCTGCATCATACGGACAACCGCCACCATCAACGATGAGAATCTAAAGAAGATAGAAAATATGAGGAGCTCCCTCCTAAAGAAGTTTCACCAGATATTCTTGTTCCCGGGCCGGAATGAGAAGGATTATGAAGATCCAGACAAGGACCCGGCAATGAAGAAGATAAACAAACACGCCATGACCAAGTTTAGCAATGCATTGGCCGCCTGGAAAAATCGAGTGAAAGCAAAGATCCACGACGGGGAACCCTACTCCGAGATTGTAAAGGAAAGTCCGACAATCACGGAAGAGCAGTTTCAAATATTCAAGGAGGCTTGCGAGGCCGAAGCTGCCAAAGAAAAGTCTAAGTACATGAAGGGGCTTCAAAAGAGGAACCCACCACCTCGGAAGCCGTGGTTACGGTGGAAATAGGTCCAAATGGGTCAAGGAGGACGCGGAAGCCGCGAGTCTGGGCATCCCAGACCCCTTGGCGGATTTCACCGTCCCGCAGGAGCGTGACGTACTTAGGGCCCGCCACCGTTGGGACCCACTGAAGAAGGTTTATGAGACAACACCGGTCATTACGGAGTTCATGAGACTGCTGGTAATTTTAGTTTCTGATCAATTCGACTGGACACGTTAGTCATATTTGTAAACGATCCTTGTGCCTTTTGCAGAGAGAGAAGCACCGGATTGCGGCCGAAAGCGACTCGCCGTCTGAGGCATTGGCGAGGCCCAAGTGGGATACTACATTCAACCGGGCGTTGAACATATTGAAACAACAACCGGTGGATACTCGACCGTCGTATGGACGCGTGCACGGTGTCGGAGACGGCGCCACGTGGAAGAAGTACTACCGTGAGACCACGGAGGAGAAGAAGGAAAGACGGAGGTTAACTGAAGAAAGCATCGACAAGAAGGTTGAGATTGCGGTTGAGAAGAAATCATCTCAGACAGTCACAACAGCGGTAGCTGCCGCAAAATAGGCGATTGCAGATATATCTACTTCCTTGGTGACGGGCGTTCACACTTGGACAAGGGAAAATCCAAAAAAAATGCAGAGGACTTTCCCCTTGCTGACTTCTTGGCAGCACATGCTCCCGCACCGGCTCCCGCACCTGCTCCCACACCGGCTCCCGCACCGGCTACCGCACCGGACGTCCTCGGTGGTGCCTCCGCTTTGGCTGAGCTCGACGCCCTCACGGTATCTGCCACACCGGCCCCCTTCAATATAAATGTATAATCTCCCGTTTTCTTTGCCTTTCGGATGTCTCACGTTGCAGACTTTTCTTTGCAGGCCGACGAAACCCCGTGCACCATATTGTACACCATCGGCGAACAGAAGGTGGACGTGGGGAAGGGGACGATAATGGAGCCGAAGGAACCATTGTTCCACAGCTGGTCGATCCCCCCGAACGTCTTCAAGGTTTCTGTGGCCAGTGTCAAATCGGGCCACGAGAATTTGCCTCCTCTAATACTAGTGGGGGATGACGACGAGACCCAGCGGCGGCTTGGTGATTGTTGCAATGGGTGGGTCCTATTGTGGCCAAAGAGTCTGCTTCGTCTGGAGGCGGCCGGGAGCACACCCACGAGCACGCAGCCTCAACAAGTTATGAACATCAACACCCCACCTACCCAATTAGCATCAGGTGTCGGGTTGGGTGATAGCGGACGGGGTAAGCAGGTGGCTCCATTAGTCACTGATGATGTCGCCATGGATGAGGATGAGGATGACGATGGCGCTGAACAGTATGTCTATACTGGCGCCTCCTTAGGGTTTGAGCATCATGAGTCAGTGCCTGAATTACCGTCTCAACGTGTTATTGACGACCATCCGGTGGTAAAGAATCCTAGGAAGAGAGCGACGAAAGGCAAAAAAGCTGATTCTATGATCCAGCCGCCTCAGCAGCCTCGGCTTCAGGACCATGTAGATATCCCCGATGCAGATAAATGGCATATCCCCGGTCGACCAATCCTACCTGAAACAGCGCTACGGGCCAGATTTAGCGATTTAAGGAGACTTCATGACGATGTGCTGCGGGTAGAGAAAGGTCTCATCGCCTCAAAAGATCCAGGATACCCACTCTACGTGGTTAACGTTCTGCAGCAAAGGTCATACGTCGACTACTTCCCTGCGGATAAGTTCTTCCTCCGATTCGATTACATATTCGACATGTTTCACGTGAAGAAGCTGGATTTTACTTTTGTCCGCCTTTATGCCTTGCACATGAACTACATCATTGGAGTTGAGCAGATATGTTTTATCTGTGTCGCTGACCTGTACTACATGCACGAGGGCTTCTTGGGAGTCTGTGCACAGCATCGTGAATACGCGAGGGATTACATCATCAGTTTCATGCTCGCCAATAAGGACAAGGAGGCGATTCTCGTGCCTTATCATCCCGTGTAAGTCATCCGCGCTGCTATCCTTCCTTCGATTTCAATAATTCATTTGCACGGTGGAGGCTAATTAATTTGAGGTGTACTTATTTTGTGCAGCGGCGGGCGCGCCGTCCTCATCATCCTCTACCCCCGATTCTCCCACGCTCTTTACTTGGACTCGTCGAAGAAAATTCACAAAAAGGATTACACCCACATCAAAGATGTTCTCGACAGTGCTATGTTTTACTACCAAGCAAGGGGTGGAGAGGTTAGGGACAAGAAGAGAAGGGGCGGCAGGGCCGCCTTCAGCCATAAGACCGACTTCTGCTGCATCCAGCAACCAAATGATTCTCTTAATGATGGATTCTATGTCCTACACCACATGCTGGAGTACCGACGGGATCACCAGAACCTTCACATGGCACCTAGATCTGGCGATGCCCATATTCTGCAATGGGCAAAGGACATAGGAGATATCGAGGATCATTGACTTTGAGCTGAGTTCTATAACATCCAGCGCGAACTTTCCCAAATCATCATGAATGAGGTCGTTGGAAAAATAGGGATGTTCCATAAGAAGGATAAATGTCGCGGGAAGACGTCCGAACATGGATAGCCTCTCAGCGTCTCGACATGAAGCCTTTCACTAAGCTCGATGACTATCTCCCTGACTTGGATGGATGGCACGACATGATGGAGTGATTGTCGATATATGACAATGTGTCCGTTTAGTCCATACTTTCTTTTATGACAAAACTTTGAGTTATGCATGGTGAAGCTTTATTTGTGATGTAATTAAACCGTCCTCCTCCTCGACTAGCGAAAATCACTCTAGTTAGGTCATTTTGGGTACGATGAACTTTGTTATTTATGCTTATGATATGTTGTTTCTATTTTTGCCAAGTCTGTCTCTTTCTGTTGCTCAACTATATATGTTGCATATCATCGACTCATGTGACGATGCAGGTGCATAGATCATAGATGGCGAAGAAGTGCTACGCCAGGAGTATATATAAGACAAGTGGCCGGAGTGTCAGGCCCAGGTGTACCGGTTTTCGGTTTTCGAGCGACACGCAAAACTTAGTTTAGGTTCACGCTAATGCGAGAGAGGGATACGAACTCATGTACTCAAAGTGATAGCTATTCTCGCGTATATCATTGTTTAGATGGATGACGATGTATTTGCAAGTAATCGAGACTTGTATCGCTATTTTCGAGATTGATGACGAGAGACCACTTTGTGTTGGATGATGATTATGATGATGACATGATTTGATGAGACTAATTGTATGTATATGCTATGATTACATTTGTATGTGGATGATATGCTAAAGATTATTGTATAAAGCCTATTCAAATGCAAAACAAATAAAAAACAAATATGCAGGGAAAAAACTAATAAAACTAGTAGTAGTGAGGGGGGGATTTAGCAGTAGCGCCGACTTACCAGTAGCGCTTCCCTGTAAACGGCGCTGCAGATAATATCAGTAGCGTCCTTTTCTAAAGAGCGCTGCAGCTATTCATGTGTAGCAGTAGCATGGGTCAACAGGGGCTACTGCTATACGTTAGCTGTAGCGCCTTATTAGTAGCGCCGGTACCCGCGCTACTAAGAGGGCCAAAACCCGCGCTGCTGCTTGGCTTTTCCCTAGTAGTGCGCATTCCGTTGCGCGATGGCCTCTACATCATCAACCTGCCGTTGGAGAAGGATCAGTTCAGTGCGGGAGGAGGCCAGCTCAGCCTGCGCCGAGCCTAGTGCGACAGCAGTGGCCTCAGCTCGCTGTGTGGCTTCAGTCAACCTGGTCCTGAGGGTAGCAGTCCTGCCGTGGCTTCGGCCTTGACCAGCTCCAGCCGCTCTTCATACTCGCGCTCAAGACCGGCGCGAGACTCCGCCATGCGACGGTCGATCTCCTCCTGGATCCGGGCCTCCCGCGCGCCAACGTCGTCCTCTGCCTAGGTGATGTGGCGTTCCCTCGTCTCCAGCCGCTCCAGGTCAAGGTTGCGCTCGGCAGTCTCCAGCGTCAGCGCTTCCTCGCGCCTCCGGAGCTCCTCCTCTTCAGCGGGCCCCCCTTTCGGCGACGCAAGGGCGGCTCAGCGCAGCCCCACCTGCTGCTCCAGGGAGTTGCACTAGTCCTGGAGCTCCCACGCGCGCTCCTCCGCAGCTTTGCGTCACCTATCTGCCTCCTGAGCCTCCTCAAGGGCCCGGGAGCAGGCCTCCCGAGAGGCCGCCAGGGATGCCTCGGCCTTGGCGTTTTCGAGATCACGCTGGTGGTGCGAGACCAACAGCCGCCCTCAGCTTGCGCCGCTCCTCGACCAGCCTCAAGCCTTCAGCTTTGAGACACGCGTATTCGACCGCCAGCTCTGCACCGAGTTGGCTCATGGCATCGACTGCCCTCTGGAGGAACTCCTGGGGGACAGCGCTGCGCCCCTGCGATCGCCGGGCGGGCCGTGCAAGGGACCCAGCCAGGCGTCAACCCACCTCCCGCTGAGGCCCCGAAGATCGAATTTAGCCACTCGCCGCCTGTGATCAGTGGAGGAGCTCGGGGCAAGTTGGATGTGCCCAAGGATAGCTCATGAGGGAAGAGTGGCACGCCGACAGGATCAAAGCGCGCCGCAGGCCGTCCTGCCTCTCCAGCCAAGCTTGCACCAAGGGCGGCACGCAGGCTCGGGACAATTAATGTTGGTGACGGAGGAGAAACCTGAGCAAGCAGCTCCTCAGCAGACCCCGCGGGCTCGTCAGAGGGGATCCTGAAAGGCCGCGGTCAGCAAAGGGAGTGGCAAATAAGGAACTATAAGAAGAAGGGACTCACTTGTCCATGGTGAAGTACTTCTTGTTCTTCAATGGGCGGTACGGGCAATCATCACCACCAGAAGCCTCCTTCCTCTTGCGAAGGGCCTCGAAATCTATGCGGAACTAGCCCAAGCTCGCGACGTGAGGGCCGGTGCGCGGCATAGGAGCCGAAGCATCAGGATGGCCTACATCAAGGGCACCTGCCTGAGGGGAGCGATCAGGTGCCACCTCTTGGTGGCCTGCCGAGGCCCCGGGGGCTTCGTGCTCACGAGTGGCAGGTCGCGCTCCCTCGTCAGCCACCACCTCGCAAGGGGTCCCGTGAGCTCCGGAGGATGATGCTTCGGGACCCCACGCAACATCAGCACCTCGACATCAGGCCCCCCAGCTCCTGCCAATACTTGCCTCCCTGCAACAACTCCTGAGGCAAGGTCGGCGTGGGCGGCTGGGGGAAGGACAACAACAACCGGGTTCTCGCGGGGCCCCACGAGGCCAGCTGGGCGCAACCCCCATTCGTCAAAGCGGGGCATCTGCCTCACGAAGTCCAGCCTGTTTGTGCAAAGATACAACAGGGCACCTCCATGACGAACGCTGCCAGGAGAGGGGTCACCCGTCAGGACCTGCAGCACCTTCTTCAGCGTCTTAGGTGTGAGATCCCCTTCCTGGAGCCTCATACAGTCCTGACGACCAGAGTAAGCCCACGTTGAGCGGGAATGGCGCTGGAGAGGAGCGATGCGGCGCTGGAGGAACTCCTTCACCACCCGGGGCGCCGTCACCCCGAGCTCCCTCAGCCTCTCGAAGCGATGCCAGGTGAAAGCGAGCTGGGGGCTCATGAGCTCCTCGTGACCCCAACCAGGATTGGGAATAGCAGGCAGCGTTGGGTGCGCGAGCAGGGGGCTGGGTACCCCCAACGTCCACATACAGCCACCGCTCTCGGAACCCGCTCGCGGAAGGTGGGAGGTTGAAATTGATCCTCGAGGCGGCCGTCTCTGGCACGGCCTGGAAGCTCACGCACCCCAAACACCGGGAAGGGTCAGACAAGCTCAGCGAGAAGAAGTGGTGCAGAAGAGCAACGGAAGGAGGAATCCCCTCCATGGCCTCGCAGACGAAGGCGAAGACAGCAAGCAGAGTAATGGATTGGGGGCCAAGATGCATTATGTGGATCTGGTAATGGGAAAGCACCGCATTGAAGAAGGCGGAAAAGGGGGGAACCAGGCCTGCCCACAAGGCATCGGCAAAGAATCGGACCTCCATGATGATCCTGTCGAAGGAGGCGTGGGACGCGGGCCAGGCCGTTGTCCTCCCGCACTCATTGAAGCTAGAGGCAAGCTGGAGGTTGAGTATGAGCGACATGTCGATGGCGGGAGCAGCTACCGGAGGCGCGCTGGTCGAAGGCGCGGATTTCTTCCCCTTGTCCTTTTTTGTTGGCGCCATGGCAATGGAAAGGGGGGAGAACTCGAGATGGATTGGAGGCGGAAGACGAGGCTCGAGGAGGAAGAGGAAACAAGAAGCGCGTCGGCTGTGAAGGGAGGATAACTGCGTACAAGCCTCATGGCCGCCTAGCCAGACGCATAATGAGGGAGCGTGGGGAAGCGGAGGCGCCCACGTCCAATCAGCCGCCACGCGGCGCCCAAGGCCACGGGCTGATGGGGCGTGCGGTGCTCCGCACTTGCCCCTTCGCTTCTCTGCTAAGCCAAGTCCGAGCGCGCCTTGGGCCCAAGGGCTACTGTCGGCATTCTGGTAACGGGGGTCCCCAGACTTGCCTGCTTGCGGCCTGCGGCGTGGCTCAAGTGGTGGCCAAATACGGCCTATCTTCGTCAGCACAAGACACAAGACCCTTGCGAGGCGCCGAGCCTCGCGGGGCGGACGACACAAGGCTTCCTCAGGAACGGCCTCGCCAGGCAGGCTCGCGAGGAGGCGGAGAGATCAAGGTGGGGTACCTCGCGAGGTGCTCATGACGCAAGCCATCACGATCGAGACCAGGCGGGCGCCAGGCGGGCGCCGGCCTGCGCAGTGTCCTTGTTTCCTCTTTGGTGCAAAGGGGGCAAGCATAGGCATTGAGTACCGAGGCATTAGGCAAAGGTTGCCATTTCAATGCAACGAGACCAAGACGAGCAGAGCGGCAGGATGGAGGTCACCGTGGAGCCCAAGACAGCATCATCGCCAGTGCTTTTGGCAGCTGAAGACCAACTTTAGTTAGGATAACTTGTACTAGATGTCCCCCTTTGAAATGGTCATTGTTGGCGCCATTCTCGCTCAATATTTGGGAAGAGGACCAAGGCCCCTATAAATAGGACTAGCCACCACGCAGTAGAGGGCATCAGGTTAGACCGAGAGGCGATCGAACTCCCCCAAGCAGTTCATCGCACCATCTCAAGAACACCTCTCGCGAGGCTGTTCACCCTCTGTAATGTTCATCATCAGCCCCTGAGGCAATCCACCACACCACACACTGGAGTAGGGTATTACATAACAACGGTGGCCTGAACCAGTATAAATCTCATGTCCCTTGTGTTGTTCATCGTTTTAGCTTAGATTCTCACAAGGCGATCAGACGTTGATCGATAGGGGAAAGATCTTCGTGCGCACCCCAGAGTTCGAACCTTATGGGTCTGCCGGAACCCAACATTCGACACGTATAAAGGAGGTCCGAGGCGTACTAGGGCAGGATTTGGACTTTTTGGACTGGGCATGCATAGCAGATAGTCTAAGAACTCAAGGACACAAAATATACACTCAAGCAGGACTAGGGTTTTATGCTCCATTGCGGCCCAAACCTAGGTAAAAACCCCTCGCACTGATCACTAGACCTGATCTTTGCACATCTCTTCTCCCCACCAACCGTAGAAGGGATCCCTGTGATCCCATAGGTGTCATTTCCCCGACAATATTCATGCTCAGAACATGTTGTTCTTAAGGTTGACTACAGTATGAGCCCTTTTTTATTTGACTCCAAATTGATATGATGTTGTAGGCCGCCTGGTGTCCCTACCCTTCCTCATCCCAGAACCTTTCAAAGAAACGTTTCATGGAAATTCCAGGTGATTCTTGGCTCGATCATACGATGGCGAATGATTGATGATCGTTCACACGTACTGGACGTGTCGTTTCGCGGAATACAATCACTGTCACTACAAGGTCTTTGAGCAGGATCCCAGCTTCTCCGGGCCTTCAGGAATTTTTGACTGGAGGCTGGTAAGTAGCCTTGGTACACGCTCTCTGTTTCTCGGACTGAATTATCCGATTAACCAGGATATAACCAATGATAAGGATCATGATGGCAGCGCGGTTTCGTTCGCAGGCAAAACTATGTGTAGACAATGTACCATGCTTCTCTCCATGCACCGTACCCTGATATGTGCCACCACACTCTGCAGCCCAAAGTAGGAGAGAGGGTCGCAAGTATCAGACTTCGACCTGCTAGCTGGAGTTTCCCCCGTTAGGCGCCCTTCTGGTTCAAGCCGTCAGCCAATCTCCACAGCTTAATAAATAGTAACGTCTAACTGAGCCAGTTAGTTAGATGTGTACACTTGGTGTAGTAGGATCATTATTTAGTTTGATGCATACACTTGTTCTTTTTTGGTAGCCCTTTTGTAATGATGGCTGATGTTTGGTTTGGAAGAGAGAGCTGAGTCTTTACTCTTCTAGCATGCTTACTATTTTTGTTGCACCCCAACCCTGGTTGCTGCAGCTTCTGTTGCACCCCCAGCGTTGGTTGTTGCTGCTACTCTTTTCAATGTAATATTAGTAATATATTTTGTCTGTTGGTTGAATAAATGTGTTGTTAGAAAGACAAACACAATGTTTTGGAAGTCATTGGATGGTCCGATCCTGTAGTGCCCTATACCGTACATAGCACATACTATTTTTGGTACCGAACACATTATCCACTTGTCGATAACATGCAACCCATGGATGAAGGCCCAATAGAGGAGCCCATAAGTAACTGGAAGGGAGGGTCTCACATGAATCCGGCCTAGGTACATGCTCATGGCCCCCTAAACATAAATAAGTAAATAAACAAAAAAATAAAGCAAGCTAAATGCTCATGCACCATTTCTTTAAATTCACGATTTGAAAAGTCAAATTTAAATAAGAGGATATTATTTCCTATGAAAGTGTCATTACATTCAGTCGATATTATTCTTAGGCAAAGACAGCGACTAGCAGACCCAGGCAATCATAGTCAACATCGTAAATAGTTCCGGTCCATTATTATTTTTTGATATGAATGCTCAACCCAGCCCAACACATTGGCAACACCACTTTATCCTCCGCCTTGGTGCACTCGCCACGGCGCCGCCGTCCGGCCATGTCGACATAGTGAATTGGGAGAGGACCGTAGTTGTGAGTATGACAGTATGGACCCACCAGGTCCACTCCTGAACACAAGCAAGCACCTCTTTTACTACTCAGATGCACCCCTCTTTTTTTACTTTAATCCACTCTGCTGATATCTGGGACCCACATCATTGTCGACGTATAGTCAATTAATGACAGAATTGCCCAACTTTTTTTTGAGGATTTGTTCGGAGGAGCAGGCTATAAACTGGGTTCTGCGGTCTGTGTGGCCCGTCTAACAACATGACCAGGCCAACAGGTTTTTATTTGGGAAAATAGGTAGCCCGCTATTTCTTCTTGAAGAATACCCAACCTAGGCCTATTTGTTTTCTTCGACTTACTGGGCTGCAAATCTTTCTACATGAGGAGGGATGCATTCCGGCCTGGCCAGAGAGTATGGGTAGACTGGGGTTGCAAATTCCAAAAAAAAATTAGCAAATGGGCAATTAATTTCGTTTTTTGTTTTTGTTCTTCACTGATATTTTACTTCATTGGATTTTAACATGACATAGTACTACTTCATTTTTAAATTCATTTTAGTATGGCTACTATTTTTTGGATTAAGAATATTTTGTTCCCCAGCAAAAATATGCGAATTTTTAAAATTTTGCACATTTTTTAGTTCAAAATTTTAACCCTTGCACTGACCAGAAATGGGCAGCAATTCTAAAAATGGAAAATGGGCTGCAATAAATTCCATATGAATTAGCAAATGGGCAGTAAATTATAAAAATAATTGTAAATGGGTTGTACATGCCACGGATTTCGAGGCTGGCTTGTTTATGCAAGGCTTTATCAGACAACACATGATTCGAGCAGCAGTGACTGTTGGATGTCCATCCAATGGCTGACGTGCTTCTTTAATCTATGATCTTCCTGCTCCAGCCGCCTAAACCAGTGCCGGCGGGTCAACCTACTCCCTCCTCTTTGCGGCCGGCTGTGATGCCGCACAGGCTTCACTGGCCCACCCTACTCCCTCCACTGGCCTGGTCATCCCTCTACCCACCCACACCTCCTATTATTCTCCAGTGATGGCAGCCTCATGCCGCAGCCGAACCAGTCAATCATCATACTCTCCTCAGCATGGGCATCCACTGCTATGTCTTCGCCGGCTCCGGGTCGTTGCATTCCTAGGCCTCATTGTCGTCCACCACGTTGGTGCTCTAGGCGCGGCGTGCTCAACATTCAACAAACGACAACCATCGGAATAGGGATGTACGTGAAGAGGCTGACAGTAGGGACCCCCATGGTCCATGGCCGCACGCAAGCAACTGGCTCCTTACTACACGAAAAAACTGATTCCTACCACTGACATCCAGGGCACATCGGTTCGGAGGCAGGCCTGTGGGCCTACTAAGTTGACGCGTATGCAGGGCTTTGTCAACTTAGTCAACAAATGATTCTAGCAGCAGTGGCCATTGTATTTTAATCGAACGATCATGCTACTTCTTCAATCGCTACTCTTCTTGCACCAGCCGCCCAAACCAGCTGTCGCGAGACCGCCTGCTCCTGCCTCCAGTGGCCGGTTGTGCTGCCGCGCAGGCCGCACCGCCCCACCCTACTCCCACCGATGGCCAGGCCATGTCCATCCCTCTACTATCTACTCACCCACAACCCTTGTTATTCTGCAACGATAGCAGCCTCACACCGCAACCGAACCAGTTAAACCTCGTACTCCTCTCCGCATGGGCATCCACTGCCATGCCTTCCCCGGCTCTGCGTCGTCCCCTTCCAGGCCTAGACGTCGTCCACCGCCTTGGTGCTCTCAATGCGGCGTGGTCAACATGGTCAAGGAACGACTTCCATCGGAAGAGGACTGTACGTGGAGAGGCTGATAGCTGGGTACACGGCCGCAGCAAGGAAGTGCAACCTTATTATGCATAAAGTAGTTATTCCTCCACCTGACAGCGGGGACCCACCGGAAGGAACTCTGTATTTTGCGAAAAAAATGTTTCCCCCCTGACAGGTGGGACCTACCAGCTACATCTTCGCACGCAAGGAAGTGCATCCATGTGATAGGCAAATAAAATGATTCTCCCCCCTAACCACTGGGACCCTCCATCAATAACTTCGTACGCAAGGAAGTATCTCCTTATCCTCCCTGACATTCGGGACCCACCTAGTCGAAGCGTACGTAGCATTGTCATTCTGGTGGTGAACGTGTACATACATACTGTTCGATCGGTCTCTTTGCAATGATGAACCATGGCCGAGCAAGTAGTGGCACGCGTAGTAGTAGATCCCCCGATGTAGCAGTTCAGGTAGTCAAGTCAAAACCGTGTACACGTACGTATAGCCAGATGCCAAAAAATATGGCCACATACGTACATGCGGGCGGGGTCTTGAACGCCTACTCACGCATTTGTATGACTAGGGCTCGTGTACATGGAGAGGCAACGGACAGCAGCAATGACATCCTGTTCATCGGAAGCCAACCGGCTGGGTCGGAATGGAGAAATTGCGTCATGTTCATCGAAAGGCAACGGAATACGTCGTCTTCATCGGGAGGCAACAGAATACATCGTGTTCATCAGGAGCCAACCGGCTTAGACGGAACAGCCGAGACGAGGCCTGGCGTACCGCAGAATGGAGGAAACGGGCCTTCTGTTTGACCACATACGATCAAAACGGGGTCATGTTCATCGGGAAGGGTCTGGCGTGCCGCAAAATGGTGGAAACAGACTTCTGTTTGAGCTCCTACGGTCGAAACGGGGTCCTGTTGATCGAGAGTGGTGTGGCGTACCGCAAAATGGAGGAAACAGATTTCTCTTCGACCTCCTACGGTCGAAATGGGGGTCTTGTTCATTGGGAGGGGTGTGGCGTACCGCATAACGGGACTCCACGGGCTACTGTTCATCCACCCTCGACTTCCTCCATCCTCTAGCTGCTACTGTTCAACCACCATCGACTTCCTCCAACCTCCACCAGCTACTGTTCATCCACGGGGTCCTGTTCATCCAGCCTCCACAGGCTACTGTTCATCCATCCCTCCATGGGGTCCAGTTCATCCAGCCTCCACCTGCTACTTTTCAACCAGCCCTCCACGGGGTCCTGTTCAACCAGCCCTGCACGTACGGGGTCCCTCCACCGGCTATTGTTCATCCACCCCCACCTCCTCCATCGGGGTCCTGTTCATCCAGTGGCAACATACTCTACTACCGCGGGATCCTGTTCATCCAACCCTGACCATGAACTATTCATCAAGAGGCAGCTTTGATCGGCTTTAGTTAGCAGCAGTAGTGAAGGAATCACTCGGGTTCAGTTAGCAGCAGTAGCAAAGGAATCACTCGGGTTCAGTTAACAGCAAGGGATCGATCGGGGTTCAGTAACATAGCTAGTGCGGCCACTCGGGTTCAGTTAGAGTCCAACGTCTCGCTCGGGTTCAGTTAGAGTGCAACACCTCGCACACACACGCGTACATGTACGAGAGAAACGCTCAAACCTCTGTGCATCGCTCGGCCCCGACCACCCACCATAACCGGGAACTCCCCGAAATTTTCCTCGCCCTTGCTTCTACCACGATTTTTTCCATCCTGGACGGCCCAAAGAATGTCATGCGGGTGCGTCTCCGGCCCGCCCAGGACAAAAAGGCATTTTCTGTCATGATTTTTTTTCATAGAAGTCGGAGCCCACCACATCTATGATGATACCGGGTTTTGTCACAATTATTGTCATAGAAGTGTCATAAGCATGACAAAAATGTTCTTGTTCGGCCCAAAATGTCACGGATGTGTCTTTTTTTTGTAGTGGTGTGATCATGTTTTACTTGTGAGAGAATTTTATTCAATGGGTCTGCCACATTCAGATACATATGTATTTTGCAAATTTCTATGTCTACAATGCTCCACATGGAGCTACTCTAGCTAATAGCTCCCATGTTCATTACATATCTAGATTGAGACCTATAGTCATCTAGATCAGTGTCAAAGCTTGCATCGATGTAACACTTTACGACGAACTCTTTATCACCTCCATAATAGAGAAACATTTCCTTAGTCCTCTTTAAGGTAACTAAGAATAATTTTGACCACTGTCTAGTGATCTACTCCTATATCACTATTGTACCCCCTTGCCAAACTCATGACAAGGTACACAACAGGTTCGGTACACTGCATGGCGTACTTTATAGAACCTATTGCTGAGGCATGGGGAATGCCTTTCATTCTCTCTTTATCTTCTGCCGTGGTAGGGTTTTGAGTATTTTACTCAACTTCACACCTTACAATACATGCAAGAACTCCTTCTTTCACTGATCCATTGTAAACTCCTTCAAAATCTTGTCAAGGTATGTGCTTTGTGAAAGTCCTATTAAGCCTCTTGATCTATGTCTATAGATCTTGATGCCCAATATATAAGCAACTTCACCGAGGTCTTTCATTCAAAAACTTTTATTCAAGTATCCTTTTATGCTATCCAAAAATTCTACATCATTTCCAATAAACAATGTGTCATCCACATATAATATTAGAAGTGCTATAGAGCTCCCACTCACTTTCTTGTAAATACAGGCTTCTCCGAAAGTCTGTATAAAACCATATGCTTTAATTACCCCATCAAAGTGTATATTCCAACTCCGAGATGCTTGCACCAGACCGTAGATGGATCGCTGGAGCTTGCACACTTTGTTAGAACCTTTAGGATCGACAAAACCTTTTGGTTGCATCATATACAACTCTTTTTTAAGAAATCAATTAAGGAATGCAGTTTTGATGTCCATTTGCCAGATATCATAATCATAAAATGCGGTAATTGCTAACATGATTCAGACAAATTTAAGCATCCATACGGGTGACAAAGTCTCATTGTAGTCAACTCCTTGAACTTGTCGAAAACCTTTTGCGACAAGTCGAGCTTTGTAGACAGTAACATTACCATCATCATCAGTCTTCTTCTTGAAGATCCATTTATTCTCTATGGCCCGCCGATCATCGGGCAAGTCCACCAAAGTCCACACTTTGTTCTCATACATGGATCCTATCTCAGATTTGATGGCCTCAAGCAATCTGTCAGAATCTGGGCTCATCATAGCTTCTTCATAGTTCTAGGTTCGTCATGGTCTAATAACATAACTTCCATGTCAGGATTACCATAGCACTCTGGTGCGGATTGTGATCTAGTCGACCTACGAAATTCAGTAGTAACTTGATCTGAAGTTTCATGATCATCATCATTAGCTTGCTCTCTAGTTGGTGTAGGCATCATGGGAACAGTTTTCTCTCATGTGCTACTTTCCAATTCGAGAGAAGGTATACTTACCTAAGCAAGTTATACTTTCCTCCAACTCACTTCTCTCGAGAGAAACTCCTTCGCTAGAAATGACCCATTCTTAGCAACAAATATCTTCCCTTCGGATCTGTGATGGAAGGTGTACCCAATTGTTTCCTTAGGGTATCCTATGAAGACGCACTTCTCCGATTTGTATTCGATCTTATCAGGCTGAAGCTTTTCAACATAAGTGTCGCAACCCCAAGTTTTAAGAAATGGCAGCTTAGGTTTCTTGCTGAACCACAGTTCATACGGTGTCGTCTCAACGGATTTAGACGGTGCCCTATTTCACGTGAATGAGGCTGTCTCTAATGCATAACCCCAAAACGATAGTGGTAATCGGTAAGAGACATCATATATCGCACCATATCTAATAAAGTGCGGGTACGACATTCGGACACACCATTACACTGTGGTGTTCTAGGTGGCGTGAGTTGTGAAGCAATTCCACATTGTTTAAATGACGGCCAAACTCGTAACTCAAATATTTGCATCTACGATCAAATCGTAGAAACTTTATTTTCTTGTTACAATGATTCTCCACTTCACTCTGAAATTCTTTGAACTTTTCAAATGCTTCATACTTTTGTGTTTCATCAAGTAGATATACCCATATCTACTTAAATCATTTGTGAAGTTGAGAAAATAATGATACCCGCCGCATGCTTCAACACTCAACGGACCATATACATTGGTACATATTATTTCCAATAAGTTATTAGCTCGCTCCATTATTCCGAAGAACGGAGTTTTAGTCATCTTGCCCGTGAGGCATGGTTCGCAAGTATCAAATGATTCATAATCAAGTGATTCCAAAAGTCCATCCATATGGAGTTTCTTCATGCACTTTACACAAATATGACCTAAACGGCACTGCCACAAGTATGTTGCACTATCATTATCAACTTTGCATCTTTTGGAATCAACTGAATATGTGTATCACTATGATCGAGATTCAGTAAACCATTCACATTGGGTGTATGACCATAGAAGGTTTTATTCATGTAAACAGAATAACAATTATTGTCTGAATTAAATGAATAATCATATTGCAATAAACATGATCCAGTCATATTCATGCTCAACAGGAACAGCAAATAACATTTATTTAGGTTCAACACTAATCCCGAAGGTAGAGGGAGCGTGTGATGGTGATCGTATCAACCTCGAAATCATTTCCAGCACACATAGTCACCTCGCCCTTTACTAGTCTCTGTTTATTCTCCTACTCCTGTTTCGAGTTACTAATCTTAGCAACTGAACTAGTATCAAATACCCAGGAGCTACTACGAATACTAGTAAGGTACACATCAATAACATGTATATCAAATATACCTTAGTTCACTTTGCCATCCTTCTTATCCGCCAAGTATTTGGGGCAGTTTCCTTTCTAGTGACCATTGACTTTGCAGTAGAAGCACTCAGTTTCAGGCTGAGGTCCAGCTTTGGGCCTCTTCACGGGAGTAACAACTTGCTTGCCATTCTTCTTGAAGTTCCCTTTCTTTCCCTTGCCCTTTTTCTTGAAACTAGCACTACTGGAAACAAGATATTTGCCATCAGCCAGCTCTTTGCCGTCGGCTGGCTCACGGCAAAGAGGTCCTTTGTCGTCTGCTTAAAATAAACAGACGGCAAAGAGTCAGTGTACGACAAAGAGGTCCTTTGCCATCAGCTAGTTCTTTGCCGCCTGCCAGTGGTCGGCAAAGAGTCTTTGCCGTCAGCTGGCTGACGTCAAAGAGGTGGGTGGGGTCTAGTGAGGTCTAACCCGTAATGAGCTACCGGCTCCACCTCTTTGTCGTCCGCCAGTGGACGGCAAAGACTCTTTGCTGATTGCTGGCGGACAGTAAAGAGATGGGTACGTAAACGGCCGTCCTGCCCCCGTCCTCTCTCTCTTCTCTCTCTGTCTCCTTCCCATCCCTGATAGACCCACACCCGCGCCACCGCCGCCGACCCTGTCCGTAGTAGCCGGCCGCCGCGCACCCCTCCCCTGCGGCGCCCTGACCTCCATTACGCCCCCGGCACCCCTTCCACGTCGCCCGCCCCCTCCCCTCCGTCACCATCCCTGATCCACACCCATGCCGCCGCCGCCGACCTCGTCCGCCGTAGCCGGCCGCCCCGCACCCCTATGCTGCGGCGCCCCGACCTCCACCGTGCCCCCGCCACCCCTTCCACTCGGCGAGCCACGCCGCGGCCGTCTAGCCGCCCCGCCCTCTCGATCCCCTACGTCGCCGTCCCCGCCTCGTCCCGCCGCGGCCGTCCAGCCTCCCCCTCCACCAGGTCGCTGCCTTCTCTAGCGGCCGCCCTCCCATCCACCAGCCGCCCCGCGCCTCCTCCACTTGCGATCCCCTGAAGGTGAGCTCCTCCCCTTTTTTATTTATAGTTTTAGTTTCAGTTTAGTTTTAGTTTAGTTTTAGTTTAGTTTACTTTAGTTTATTTTAGATTAGTTTTACATTTAGTTTAGAAGAATAAGAAGAGTAGAAGGAGGAGGAGGAGGGAGGAAGAGGAGGAGGGAGAAGAAGAAAGAAGAAAAGAAGAAGAAAAGAAGAAGAAAAAAAAAGAAGAAGAAGAAGAAGAAGAAGAAGAAGAAGAAGACGAACAAGAAGAAGAAGAAGAAGACACCCCGACACCCTGACACCCGACACCCCAACCCCGACACCCTGACACCCCGACCCCGACACCCTGACACCACACCCCGACCCACACCCCAACCCCGATCCCGACCCCGACACCCTGACACCCCGACCCCGACCCCGACACCCTGATACCCCGACCCCGACATGACACCCCGACACCCCGGCATGACACCCCGACCCTGACCCCCGACCCTCGACACCCTGACACCACACCCCGACACCCCGACACCCTGACACCCCGATCGACCCCGACACCCTGACACCCCGATCGACCCCGACACCCTGACACCACATCCCGACCCCGACCCCGACCCCGGCGGGGTCATATATTTGTGAATTATGAGTTAGGTCGTATATTTTTCGATTTTGTTATGCAAAACATCATATATATTTGTGTTGATCGGGTGGATTTAAATGTGCAGTTGTTTCGTCGCTGCGAGGGTGTGGTGTTTGACGACCTCCCCGTGCATTTGATGAGCTCCGCCCCTACATTCGTTGGTGAGCACAAATGACATCTCCTCCTCCCCCCTTCATTTGCTCTGTCCCGGTCTTTGTGCCGATGAAACTTGCTAGCTATAGGTGTCAATCATCAGTATGTGTAACCACTATACGTCTCCCATTCGAAAGGGTTACATCTAAATATGCATGCATTTACATATTTATAATCGTGATTCTTTTGAATTGTCCAACGTTATCCATGGACAGCCCGAGTATGTGTAGATTGGGTTCGTTTTCCCATATGCTCTACTCCGGATCCGATGCAGAATTTTGTTAGTGCCTCCCAGTTATTCTCCGGGTACACATCCTCTCTACTTATTGCCGAGACGTGTATTAGGAGAATAGCGGGGAGGTGTTGCCAAAATTTTGCGTTGGATCCGGAGCGGAGCATGGGAAAATGAACCCAATCTACACATACTCGGGTGGGATTAGGACCTATCTTTACCTATTAGCGTGTAGGTTGCATGGACGTAATAAAACTGACAAACTCCATTAACTGATGGATATGGTTAGCTTAATTATGTATATATTTCTTGTGCGTCCAGTAGGAAGTCAATATGAGTGATTGTGCATGGATGTACACCGGTTACACTAGTCACAAAGTTTGGACCGAGGAATCGTTAACAAAGACCAAGGGGTTTGTTAGAGCCGCATTTGCAAATGGCCAGAAATTAAGCTGGTGCCCCTGTGTCTGGTGCGACAACTACAATCAGAGGGACGAGCTTGAAATGAGTAAACACCTGGAGAAGTTTGGTTTTAAGCCTGGTTACACGGTCTGGACATTACATGGTGAGTCTGCCCAATGTGCCAGAGCCGAGGTGGTTCGTCGTCCCACCAACGAGCATGGTACTAGGATGGAATACATGGTGCAAGACTTTGACGATGCTCGGGACTCGGACGAGGAGATGGAGGAATCTGCAAAGGCCTTCACTGAAATGTTGGAGTCCTCAAAACATCCTCTTCACGAGCACACTGAGCTTTGTCAGTTGGATGCCATCTCACAAATAATGGCTTTGAAGGCTCAATTCAACTTGGGCAGAGAATGCTACGACGTGATGATGACAGTATTCGGACCATTTCTACCAAAGGCCATGTGCTACCTGCAAACCTGTACCAGTCAGACAAAATCCTCCGTGCTCTTAAGATGCCCTATGAGAAGATACATGCTTGTGGGAAAGGATGTGTCTTATCTAGGCGTCAGTATGAGGAATTGAACTATTGTCCCATTGGCAAGTCTTCCTGGTATGTTGTGGTAGACAATGGTATGGGTGAGAAGATGCAGACCAAAATACCCATTAATGTTCTTTGGTATATGCCAATCGTACCAATACTTCAACGTCTTTTCATGGTCAAAGAGACGGCCAGACAGATGACATGGCACAAAACAAGCAAAAGAACCGAACTAGATGCAGATGGGAATGTGATGATGGTGCACACGTCGGATGGTGAAGCGTGGAAGCGCTTCAATGCATTACATAAGGAAAAAAGGCAGATCTAAGGCATCCTCGAGTTGCCGTCAGCAGGATGGGTTAAGTGTGTTTGGTTAGACGGCAGCCCAATACAGTTGTTGGCCCGTGTTTGTCATTCCACTCAATCTCCCCCCCCCCCCCCCTCCTGGCAGATTTTGCAAAGAAAGAACATTTTCATGACGTTGATAATTCCAGGGCCCAACTATCCAGGGAAGAATATGAATGTGTACATGCAGCCGCTTAAGGACGAATTGCAAGAAGCTTGGGATAATGGGTTCAAGACATACGACGCCTTTAGCAAACAGAACTTCATAATGCGTGCCTGGTACATGTACTCGACGCATGACTTGCCGGCGTATGCACTATTCGTTGGCTGGTGTGTGCATGGAAGGTTCCCGTGCCCCACATGCAAGGGAGCTCTTGAGTTTCATTGGCTGACGGCAGGGCACAAGTATACTTGCTTCAACATGCATAGACCATTTCTAGATCCTTGCCATAAGTTCAGGAAAGTCAAGAAGAACTTCATCGAAGGTAGAGTTGTCAAACAGTCTGCACCACTAGTAGAAAAAGGACCTCATATGAGAAACATTAGTACCAGTTCGCATATGAGCCGGCACTAATGCACCCATTAGTGCCGGTTCAAATGACTTGGCGGGAGGTGACCTTTAGTACTGGTTCTTTGGGAATCTTTAGTACCGGTTCGTGCCACGAACCGGTAGTAAAGATGCTGGTGCCCGGCCAGCACCTTTAGTACCGGTTCGTGGCACGAACCGGTACTAAAGAGGGTGTGGCAGGCGCTATTTTTAGTCCCACCTCGCTCCCCTAACAAGAATTTGACCACCGTAAGTATGTTACTTCTCAAACTATCCCAAACATTTGGTCTTCATTGAACTCTATGTGTAGGATCTGTGGCTGCAATAGGAGTCTTCGCTGGTTCTTAAATGGGTGGTAGATTCCTATTGACGATTTAGATTCTATACAAAAAGATCGTTGATGATCAATGTATTTTTTATAAGTACTTCTGTGTAGCAGTAGCGCGTTTTGGCTGAAAGGCGGTACTGATCAATGTATTTTTTCTACGCTCAGATGCACAATTTAAATATGTTATTTTTCAAACTATCACAAGCATTTGGTCTTCATTGAACTCTATATATAAAGAAGAGGAAGAAGAAGCGGAAGAGGAAGAGGAAGAAGAAGAGTAAGAAGAGGAGGAACAAGAAGGAGAAGGAGAGGAAGATGAAGAAGAAGAGGAAGATGAAGAGGAAGATGAAGAGGAAGCAGAAGAGGAAGAAGAAGAGGAAGGAGAAGAAGGAGAAGAAGGATAAGAAGGAGAGGAAGTTGAAGAAGAAGAGGAAGATGAAGAGGAAGCGGAAGAGGAAGAAGATGAGGAAGAAGAGGAAGAAGGAGAAGAAGAAGAAGAAGAAGAAGAAGAAGAAGAAGAAGAAGAAGAAGAAGAAGAAGAAGAAGAAGAAGAAGAAGAAGAAGAAGAAGAAGAAGAAGAAGAAGAAGAAGAAGAAGAAGAAGAAGAAGAAGAAGAAGAAGAAGAAGAAGAAGAAGAAGAAGAAGAAGAAGAAGAGGAAGGAGAGGAAGAAGAAGAGGAGGAAGAAGAGGAGGAAGAAGAGGAAGAAGAGGAAGAAGAGGAAGAAGAGGAAGAGGAAGAGGAAGAAGAGGAGGAAGAAGAAGAAGAGGAAGAAGAAGAAGAAGAAGAAGAAGAAGAAGAAGAAGAAGAAGAAGAAGAAGAAGAAGAAGAAGAAGAAGAAGAAGAAGAAGAAGAAGAAGAAGAAGAAGAAGAAGAAGAAGAAGAAGAAGAAGAAGAAGAAGAAGAAGAAAGAAGAAGAAGAAGAAGAAGAAGAAGAAGAAGAAGAAGAAGAAGAAGAAGAAGAAGAAGAAGAGGAAGAAGAAGGAGAAGAAGGAGAAGGAGAAGAAGAAGAAGAAGAAGAAGAAGAAGAAGAAGAAGAAGAAGAAGAAGAAGAAGAAGAAGAAGAAGAAGAAGAAGAAGAAGAAGAAGAAGAAGAAGAAGAAGAAGAAGAAGAAGAAGAAGAAGAAGAAGAAGAAGAAGAAGAAGAAGAAGAAGAAGAAGAAGAAGAAGAAGAAGAAGAAGAAGAAGAAGAAGAAGAAGAAGAAGAAGAAGAAGAAGAAGAAGAAGAAGAAGAAGAAGAAGAACAAGAAGAAGAAGAGGAAGAAGAGTGAAAGGATCGATATGGTTGACTAGAGGGGGTGAATAGGCAACTAACAATTTTTAAGCTTTTCTTTACCAAATTAAACTTTGCAACAAAGTAGGTCGTCTAGATGTGAAACTAAGTGAACAACCTATATGATGCAATGACAACTAGCACAAAAGCAAGCAATGGAAGTAACACAAGTAGGCTTGCGAAAGTAAGGGCATGAAATAACCAAGAGTGGAGACGAGGATGTGTTACCGAAGTTCCTTCCTTTTAAGGGGAAGTACGTCTCCGTTACAGCGGTGTGGAGGCACAATTCTCCCCAAGAAGCCACTAGGGCCACCGTATTCTCCTCACGCCCTCACACAATGCATGATGCCGTGATTCCACTATTGGTGCCCTTGAAGGCGGCGACCGAACCTTTACAAACAAGGTTGGGGCAATCTCCACAACAATTGGAGGCTCCCAACAACACCACGAAGCTTCACCACAATGGAGTATGGCTTGGAGGTGACCTCAACTGTCTAGGGTGCTCAAACACCCAAGAGTAACAAGATCCGCTAGGGATAAGTGGGGGGAATCAAATATCCTGTGGTGGAAGTGTAGACCGGGCCCTTGTCACCCAATCCTGAGCAAATCAACAAGTTTGATTGGCTAGGGAGAGAGATCGGGCAAAAATGGAGCTTGGAGCAACAATGGAGCTTGGAGGTGGAAGAGCTAGTCAACTAGAGGTAGAAGACGCCCCTTATATAGTCATGGGAAAAATCCAACCGTTATCCACATGTTCAGCCCGCGACACGCGGTACTACCGCTCTAGGAGCGCGGTACTACCGCGAGGCCGCGCGGTACTACCGTGGCGGACCACGGTACTTCCGTGACAGCACCACAGGCCGGGACTTTCCTGACTAGGGGGCCGTACTACTGCTTGCGCGGTACTACCGCTCCCCCTTGCGGTACTACCGCAAGGTAGGAAAGTCATTTCCTGGGAAGGGCGCAGATGAAATAAATTACATATGTGCCTACTTCCGCTGAAAATGAGGTGGTACAAAAATGCGACGCGGTACTACCGCTCGTGAGGCGCGGTACTACCGTTGCAGGCGCGGATGTAAAAAATTAGATCCGCGCCTACTACCGTGACGCTGCGTACTAGGTAGGAGGGCCACGGTACTACGACTCCAGGGGAGCGGCACTACCGTGGGCCCCCGCGGTACTACCACACTGGACGAGCAGTACTACCGTGAGTGGCGCAGATGTAAAAAATTACATCCGCCCCTGCTACCATGCCGGAGCGGCACAAGGCCTGGGAGCCGCGGTACTACGACTCGAGAGGAGCGGTACTACCGTGACCCACAGCGGTACTACCGCTGGTACTTGCGGTACTACCGCAAGTACAGCAGTAGTCATCAGATTTCAGCACAACCAAGATAACGATGAGAAGCTCCAAAGTGCAGGGAAAGGTAGGACAAGTGTACGTGTTGATTCCACCCAAACCTTTCCGACGCGGACCCCCTCTTAATAGTACGGCTCTCCTATGACTCAAATCCACCAAAGAGAAACGTAGAAGAACGCCGACTTCAATAGTCTCCGAGGGGCACCGAATCGTCTCGTGCCTAGTGATGAAGTATCTGAGAAACTCAAGGCACACGATTAGTCCGCAAAAGCATTGTCATCAATCACCAAAACACCTAAGGGATAAATATGCCCTTACAATCTCCCCCTTTTTGGTGGATTGATGACAACACGGGATTTGCACATAGATAAGATAATTTAGAGCAGGGGCAAACCACACCTCTCTAAAATATAGACGGGCTCCCCCTAGATGTGTGCACTCTAGATGAATGCTTTGGACTGCATAGCACACAGACTAGGATCAACACTCCCCCTATATTTTAGAGACCAAGGCACGATAAACAACAAAGCATAGCATAAAGATAGCACAATATAACATAAGCTCGCTAGGATAGATAGAGTGCATAAGTCTTACACCATACGAAGTAAAGCAACCGAGGTTCAAACGAGAAAGCAGCAAATAGTTCAACCGAGAAAGCAGCAAACACACGACACACACGACTCGCAAATCCCTACACTCTCTCCCCCTTTGGCATCGAGACGCCAAAAAGGCAGAGAGGACACCTACACACAAGAGGTGGCTCAAGCAGGGAACTCGTCCCAACCCTCTCCGTCGGTCTCCTCGGCAATAGGGATGGTCTCCTCGGCATCCTCCTCAGACTCAGTCCACCTGTAGCCTTGCTTCTCCATCCACTCGGCCTCCGGAGTGATGCGGTCCTCAGACTCGCCAAACACTTCCTCACCATAGATCTGCAAGATCTTCTTGTCCCGGCGACGACTCTCCTTGGACGCCATGTGAGTCCTGTACTGCCCCTTGGCTTGCATGCAGAAAAGAGTCTTCATCTTGTCCTTCAGCTTCTTGGCCCATGATGGCATAGTGGCACTCTGGGAAGGCCTAGCACCACGGCCCTCAGCAACATCCTCGGCGCCAGCATCCTCCTCATCAACAGCAGCCCTAGCAGCAGTCGCCTCGGCACGAGTAGTGGTGTTGGCCCAGTTGGATTTGATACGCAAACAGATGGGCTCATGGAGAATCCAGTCTGGAGCAAGGAACTCCTCATCAAGGAACATCTTCTCCCAAGTCTTCGAGATCGGCCGAAACAGATAGGGCCCATAGATAGGCACCTTGCGGTTGAACACTGTAAACCAAAGCTCACGCCACATGATGTGTGAGACATCAAGTGGCTGAGACTGAGACAAACGAGCCTCCTCGCAAATGAGCATCATATCCACCATATAGGCATGAACCTTTTCTTTGTCACCGATGCGAGGGAACAAGGATTTGCGGAAGATGCGATACATGATATCCAGAAAAGAGTTGAGCACCAACGTTGTCTTGCCATTGGCGAGCGCCTTCTCAACCATGAACGGTACAAGCTTGTCCTTGTTGGCAGAATCAGCATTGGCATGGGGGCGAACACCCACTGGAGTGTTAAGCCCATCATCAGGAACCTGAAGCAGATCCATGAACTCCTTCCAGGTAGCAGACAGTTGATGGCCATTGGTCATCCAGGTCATCCTCCGCTCTTCATTATGGTGAAAATAAACTGAGGCAAAGAACTGACAGATAATCTCAGGGTCATAGTCCAGGTGAAAAGAGATCACATGCTCAATGCCAAACTGCTCCACCAAGTCCAGAGCCTCTCCAAAGTAGTGACGGAACTTGTCCTTCCTCATATGATGCATATCAATCCACTTCACCTCCATGTAGGTATTCTGCTTGTTCTTGATGACATCCAGATAGATGTTGGTCTGTTGCTTGTTCCAGAACAGCTCACAGCCTCTGACAGTGGAACGCGGGTGCACATAAGGGTGAAGCTGCCTGAGACGGACATACTCAGATGGGGCTATCTCATCCATGCCCTTAGCGGGCTCCTTGTGCTTGCTAGCTGAGGTCTTGACATTGCGCTTGGAGGCATAAGATCCCTCTGGTACTTCACCTGGGTTGCGCAGACGCTTGGATCCAGTGTCACGACTAGGATTGGACCGGCGAGAGCCACCACCTGAGACACACACGCAAAACACCAAAGACGCAAAGAAGATCAATGCAAAGGCCAGGATAAAGCACAAGAAACACATAGAAGACATACGAGAAAGTTGGCATGCGATAGATGTGAGCCACGGTAGAACTGCCACTGCCTGCGGTACTAAAATATTAGTACCGCTCCAAAACGCGGTAGTACCGTGCTAGGTCACGGTAGTACCGTGGTTGGAGCGGAAGTAAAATTTTACTGCCGCAGAGAGCACGGTAGTACCGCTCCCGAAGGGCGGTAGTACCGTGCAGGCGGTAGTACCTCACCAGACGGGCGGTAGTACCGCGCCGCGTTAGATCCAATAGGCGGTTTGAATCTGAAAAGAACCACGAAACAATGGCGGTGCTACGGTGATCAGATCTAGCGCAAGACAACAATACAAGTATAAATCCTACGCAATACCACGCTCCTTCATCCTACTCTTGCATAGATTAAGCCTAGGAATCTCAAGAACACACAAGCCTCCCCCAAAACCTAGAAACACCAAACACAAACAACAAGAAGAGGGAGTTGGGGAAAAACCTTGGTCCATAGCAAGAGCACGTGGTGGGGAACGATCCCGCCGGACGGAATCATGGGAGGGCAGCCGGTGGAGGAGATCCGGCGATGAACGCCGGCTCCGTTCTTGAGCGAGGGAGAGAAAGAGGCGATGTGGGGGAAGAACTGCGAATGGGTATGGGGAGTTAGACTCCCCTGCCCGTCCTTATCCCCACGCGCCCAAACCGGCGCGGTAGTACCGCGAGTCATCGCGGTAGTACCGCTCGGGCGGAAGTACCGCGCCGATGCGGTAGTACCGCTCAACCAGGCGGCAGTAAACAATTACTGCCGCGTGGTGACGGTAGTACCGTGCTCCCGGAAGCGGAAGTACCATGGCAAGCTGCGGTAGTACCGTAGCTGGCCGCAGTAGTACCGTGAACTCAAGTCACCGAAGGTTTCAACACGAGAAGAAAGCCTTTGCACGGAAACTTTTCACACACAAGAAATCACAAGAACATGCACAAACTAGAGGCAGAGAGACAACAAGAAACCACCAAGCGACAAAGCCTCTCGAGGAGAGAGGGCGGTGGCCGAAGCCACCTATGTTTGAGTTGGATGGTATGGCACCGCGAAGAATTATCCTTGGGCCCATGACCAAAACTCGTCTTTGATGCACAAGTACCATCAAAAATGGCTAATGTGAAAGAGGTGATCGATTTATGCATAATGGGGGGAGGGAGAGTTCATTAAGAGAACAACACTCCCCCTATGTCCATGCCTACACCTAAACTAAACAACAAGTTGAGTGTGGTGGGGGTACACGGGTTCAAGTCACATTGCTCAAATCAATGATATTTAGCTCATGCCTTAACTCGCGAAATCTTGCTTCATCCAAGGGCTTCATGAAAATATCTGCAAGGTTATCATGAGTGTTGACATACTTGAGCTCGATCTCCCCACGCCTAATGTGATCCCGGATGAAGTGATACCGAATCTCAATGTGCTTCGTCTTGAAGTGTTGCACCGGGTTGAGAGAAATCTTGATGGCACATTCATTATCACACCAAAGAGGCACTTTGTCACAAATGGCACCGTACTCCTTTAAAGTTTGGCTCATCCATAGTAGTTGAGCACAACAACTACTGGCCGCCACATATTCCGCTTCGGTGGACGAGAGAGACACACAACTTTGCTTCTTGGAAGACCAACTTACCAAAGAGCAACCAAGAAATTGGCACCCTCCGGAAGTGGACTTCCTATCCACTTTGTCACCCGCCCAATCGGAATCCATAAAACCTTCAAGCTTGAAGTTTGCTCCTCTTGGGTACCATAAGCCAAAGTTTGGGGTATGAGCCAAATATCGAAAGATTCGCTTGACCGCCACATAGTGACTTTCCTTCGGTGCGGCTTGAAACTGTGCACACATCCCCACACTCAACATGATATCCGGTCTAGATGCACAAAGGTAAAGCAAGGATCCAATCATGGAGCGATATACCTTTTGATCCACCGCTTTACCATTGGGATCGATGTCAAGTTGGCACTTGGTAGGCATTGGTGTAGTAGCTGGCTTGCCATCACTTAGCTTGAATCTTTTAAGCATGTCTTGAGTGTATTTGGCTTGGTTGATGAAGGTTCCTTCTCTTCTTTGTTTGATGTCAAAGCCAAGGAAGAACTTCAACTCTCCCATCGAAGACATCTTGAACTTGGAGGTCATGAGAGTGGCAAATTCCTCATTGAAAGCTTTGTTAGGAGAACCAAAGATAATATCATCAACATATAGTTGGCATACAAACAACTCCCCTTTGACCTTCTTAGTAAAAAGAGTGGGATCGATTTGCCCTACTTCAAATCCACGATCTTGTAGCAACTCGGTAAGGTGGTCATACCATGCACATGGGGCTTGTTTAAGGCCATAAAGTGCCTCATTGAGTTGATACACATGATCCGGGAAGTAGGGGTCCTCGAACTCGGGGGGTTGCTTGACATAGACCAACTCATTAATAGGACCATTAAGAAAGGCACTTTTCACATCCATTTGTTGCAACTTAAAGTTGTGATGGGAAGCATAAGCAATCAACAAACGAATGGATTCAAGACGAGCAACGGGAGCAAAGGTTTCACCGTAGTCGATACCCTTAACTTGGGAGTAGCCTTGTGCTACCATTCTTGCCTTGTTGCGAATGATGTTCCCATGAGCATCTTGCTTGTTCTTGAAGATCCACTTGGTTCCAATGACGTTGTGGTTCCCCGATGGTCTTGGCACCAATCTCCACACCTTGTTGTACTCGAAGTTGTTGAGTTCTTCATGCATGGCATTGAGCCAATCCGAGTCTTCGAGCGCCTCATAGACCTTTTGGGGTTCAACACAAGATACAAGCGTGTGGTGTTCACAATAGTTTGCTAATTGTCTACGAGTGCTTACCCCCTTTCTTAGGCTTCCAACCACGTTTTCCATGAGATGGCCTTGGGTGGTGAGCTTGGAAGCAATCTTCACGGCACGACGCTCTAATTCCTCCTCGGGTGTGGAAGGAGGAGGGTTGACTTGATCATCTTGAGCGCCGTCTTGAGCTTGTTCTTGATCTTGAGCTTGCTCTTGATCTTGAACTTGCTCGAGGGGGAGAACTTGACCTTGGGCATCATTTAGACGTTTACCAACATATTGAGGTTGATCTTGCCCTTGGTCTTGTTCACGAGGTTGAGGGCCTTCACTTTGTTCTTCGGAAGCGTGTGGGTCTTGGTGAGGTGATGGCTCCACATGAGTAGAGCATTGTCCTTCTCCTTGGGCCACAAGGGGTTCCTCAATGGGTAGAATTTGACCAATACCCATTCTTCTTATGGCTTGGGGAGGAATTTCATCACCTACATCACAAGTACCACTTTGCTCCACTTGGGAGCCATTATTTTCATCAAACTCCACGTTACACGTCTCCTCAATGAGTCCGGTGGACTTGTTGAGAACACGGTAAGCATGGGAGTTTGTAGCATAACCAAGAAATATGCCCTCATTAGCTCTAGCCTCAAATTTAGACAAATGAACACCTTTCTTAAGAATGAAACACTTACAACCGAACACCCGGAAGTACTTGAGGTTGGGCTTGTTGCCGGTGAGTATCTCATAAGGAGTCTTGTTCAAGCCTTTGCGAAGATAGAGCCGATTGGATGCATGACATGCGGTGTTGATGGCTTTGGCCCAAAAGTTGTATGGAGACTTGAACTCCGCCATCATGGTCCTAGCCGCATCCATCAACGTCCGGTTCTTCCTCTCCGCAACACCATTTTGTTGAGGGGTGTATGAAGCAGCATATTGGTTCTTGATCCCCTCATCACTAAGAAACTCATCCAAGGTGTAGTTCTTGAACTCGGTGCCGTTGTCACTTCTTATTGTCAAGATCTTTGCATTGTGTTGACGTTGAGCTTCATTTGCAAAGTCGATGACGGTTTGTTGAGTCTCACTCTTCCTCTTGAAGAAGTATACCCAAGTGTATCTTGAGTAGTCATCCACAATCACCAAGCAATACTTTCTTCCTCCAAGACTATCAAAAGATGGAGGCCCAAAGAGATCCATGTGAAGGAGCTCCAAGGGTCTCTTCGAGTAGATGATGGTTGATGGAGGGTGAGCCTTTTCATGAAGCTTTCCTTCGATACAAGCACTGCAAGCACGATCTTTGGCAAAACTAACATTTGTTAGTCCACGACATGGTCCCCCTTGAGAAGACTTTGCAAAGATCTCATATTGACGTGGGCTAAACGGTGATGCCAAAGCCATCCCACATCAACTTTAGCCATTAGGCATGTCGCGGTCTTAGTGGGTCGCTCCGAAAAGTTAATCACATAGAGACCATTCTCGACATGCCCAACAAAGGCTACTTTAAGAGTCTTGCTCCACAAGAGGGCCACGATATCAATGTCAAAGAATGTAGCAAAACCCATGAGTGCAAGTTGACGAACGGAAAGCAAATTGTATGCAAGGGACTCAACAAGCATGACTTTCTCGATCATTAGATCATGAGAAATGACAACCTTGCCGAGACCCAATACCTTAGAATGTGATGCATCACCCCACTCGACATTGGTGGGCATAGATGGAATCTCTTGCACGTCCACCACCAAGTCCTTGCTCCCGGTCATATGATTTTTTGCTCCACTATCGAGCAACCATGATCCCCCACCGGAAGCAAACACCTACAAGAGATCAATGCTTGGTTTTAGGTACCCATTTAGTAATGGGTCCTTTGATGTTAGTAACAAGGGTCTTGGGAACCCAAATAGACCATTCAATGTACTCATAAGGAGAACCAACAAATTTAGCATAAACATGTCCATCACTAGCACGGCACAACAGATATGATGGGTTAAAGTCGCCGGCTTGGTTTGAGGAAATGCTTTTGCCCTTTTGGATGTCAACTCCCTTCAGGAGCATCCTCTCCCTCTTTCACAAATGTTTGCTTGAGAGGAGGAGGACGTTTGGTCTTGTTGTTCTTCTTCTTCTTGCTCTTGGACTTGGGTGCAAACCCAATTCCTTCCTTGGCCACAACTTCCTTTTGATTGCTCAAAAGGTCGTTGAGGTTCTTCTCACCTTGAATGCATGTCACAAGGCCTTTCTCAAGTTGATCCTTCAACTAGGCATTCTCCTCCACAAGATGCACATGCTCACAACACGGGTTAGTGGCACATGCATTATCAATTAATACCATATGAGGAAAGGTGACCTTTTCCTTGATTAGCTTAACTTGGAGTTGAGCATGAGACTCCTTGAGGTTAGCGTGAGCACCCTTCAAGACCTTGTGGGCCTTGTCAAGTATCTCAAACTCCTCCTTGAGTCAGGCATGATCAACCCCAAGCTTAGCCTTCTCAGAAGTTAGCACACGAGACACGACAAGAGCATGATCAAGATCTTTCTTTAACTCAGCATGGTCATCATTGTGTGACTCCTCAAAAGTCAAACGATGCACACGCTCTTCCTCGAGAGCATTAGAGAGATCCGATATCTCATCGGCATAGTCACGACTATGACTTTCCATCTTAGAGATGGTTTCTTTGTGAGCCTCGATCATGTCATTGGCCTCACCAAGTTGTTCCAAGAGAGCAACAAAGTGCTTCTTGGGCTTACCCTTGAGCTTACTCATAAAAGACTAAAATTCATTCACTTCCTCATTAGACTCAACATGTTCATCAATGCAATCCTCCAAGGAGGGATTAGTAATGATGGTGGTTGTGATGTTGGGGGTTACCTTGTTTGAAGCTTTAGCCATGAGGCACTTGGCGGTGATGTTTTCATTGGGTGAATCAAAGAGAGACACCGGGGGAGTAGTAGCAATGGCAACGGATGCCATGGCCATTGCTTCTCCACTTTCATCATCATCGTCATCCTCTTGGTATTCTTCTTGAACCACCAACCCACGAGTTGGAGTCTTCTTGGTGAAGTTGTTCTTGTTGGGGAAGGACTTGGCTTTGTCTTTCCGAATGAATTTGCCACCATTGTCTTCCTGCTTCTCGTAAGGACAATCCGCAACGAAATGGCTCACATTGCCACAGTTGAAGCAAGTTCTAACTCGTTGCTTGCCCTTGACTCCACTTGAGTTGTTCTTGTTGAAGTTGGGTCTTGTATTCTTCTTGCTCCAAATTGTCTTGAAGCAAGGGCCATGTGCTCATGATAATCATACTTGGTGTCTTCGGGATTGCTCTCCTCATCTTCCACTTCTTCCTCTTCTTCCATGATGACCTTGGCCTTCAAAGCAAGATTGGGCTTCTTTGCCCTTTGAGAACGGAGCACCGCATTGTCCGCGGTCTTGTCCAAGATGCTCATTGCAACGAACTCATCCAACACTTCACTTGAGGTCATGGAGTGGAAGTCCGGTCTTTGACGGATGACGGAGGACATGGCCTTGTTGTAGGGCATCATGGCCTTGAGGAACTTGCGCTTGATCCAATTGTCATCCGTGTCCTTGCTTCCATGATCTCGGAGTGAGACCGAGAGTTTGGTCACTCTTCGAAAGAGCTCACGAGGTTCTTCATCTTCTTTCATTGCAAACTCATCGGCCTCATCTTGCACCACTTCATAGTTGGAGCATTGAATGCTAGCACTTCCACGATAGAGAGACTCAACACATCTCCATGCTTATTTAGCCATGGCATGAGGTCGAAGATGAGGGAGATCTTCGGGAAGGATTGCATCTTGGATGATGAAAAGAGCACTCTCATTGAATTGATTGTCCACGGCTTCTCGAGGGGTGAAGTTGCTTGGGTCATGAGGATAGAAACCTTCTTCAATGATTCTCCAAAGGTTAGTGTTCACATGTTTTAAATGACGCTTAAAGCGATAGACCAAAGAATCAAAATCTTCATGTTTCTCATATTTAGGAGGAGGACCGGCATGATTCAAATGAGTGGAGGGGATTGGCCCTCCATAAATTGGGGGTTCCACATGGGCAAAGATGTCGGTACCATTTCTACCACTAATACAAGGACTCTTTTCAATGTTAGCTTCCCCCTTGTCAGAGGTAGCATCCGTCACCTTGTTGGTGGGATCACCCACTTTCATCGGCGAGGTAGATTGTTTAAGTCCTTCTAGGAATTCCTTAAACATGTCCTTACCTCGGTCGTCATGGAGGTTTTCAATGTTTCCAAAGCCACATTGAATTCCTCACGTGAGATCGAGTTACCCCCATCTCCCTTAGATGAGATCGGATTTGCACCGGAGTGCTCTCCCACCTCATCTACGACATCAACCATACTCTTCGGACGGTAAAGCCCTTAAAAAGAGACGAGGCTCTGATACCAATTGAAAGGATCGATATGGTTGACTAGAGGGGGGTGAATAGGCAACTAACAATTTTTAAGCTTTTCTTTACCAAATTAAACTTTGCAACAAAGTAGGTTGTCTAGATGTGCAACTAAGTGAACAACCTATATGATGCAATGACAACTAGCACAAAAGCAAGCAATGGAAGTAACACAAGTAGGCTTGCGAAAGTAATGGCACGAAATAACCAAGAGTGGAGCCGGTGGAGACGAGGATGTGTTACTGAAGTTCCTTCCTTTTAAGGGGAAGTACGTCTCCGTTAGAGCAGTGTGGAGGCACAATGCTCCCCAAGAAGCCACTAGGACCACCGTATTCTCCTCACGCCCTCACACAATGCGAGATGCCGTGATTCCACTATTGGTGCCCTTGAAGGCGGCGACCGAACCTTTACAAACAAGGTTGGGGAAATCTCCACAACAATTGGAGGCTCCCAACAACACCACGAAGCTTCACCACAATGGAGTATGGCTTCGAGGTGACCTCAACCGTCTAGGGTGCTCAAACACCCAAGAGTAACAAGATCCGCTAGGGATAATTGGGGGGAATCAAATATCCTGTGGTGGAAGTGTAGATCGGGCCCTTGTCACCCAATCCCGAGCAAATCAACAAGTTTGATTGGCTAGGGAGAGAGATCCGGCGAAAATGGAGCTTGGAGCAACAATGGAGCTTAGAGGTGGAAGAGGTAGTCAACTAGAGGTAGAAGACGCCCCTTATATAGTCATGGGAAAAATTCAACCGTTGTCCACATGTTCAGCCCGCGACACGCGGTACTACCGCTCCAGGAGCGCGGTACTACCGCGAGGCCGCGCGGAACTACTGTGGCGGACCACGGTACTTCCGCGACAGCACCACAGGCTGGGACTTGCCTGACTAGGGGGCCGTACTACCGCCTGCGCGGTACTACCGCTCCCCCTTGCGGTACTACCGCAAGGCAGGAAAGTCATTGCCTGGAAGGGCGCGGATGAAATAAATTACATCCGTCCCTACTTCCGCTGAAAATGAGGTGGTACAAAAATCTGACGCGGTACTACCGCTCGCGAGGCGCGGTACTACCGTTGCAGGCGCGGATGTAAAAAATTACATCCGCGCCTACTACCGTGATGCTACAGTACTAGGTAGGAGGGCCACGGTACTACGACTCCAGGGGAGCGGTACTACCGTGGGCCCCCGCGGTACTACCGCGCTGGACGACCGGTACTACCGTGAGTGGCGCGGATGTAAAAAATTACATCTGTCCCTACTACCGTGCCGGAGCGGCACAAGACCTGGGAGCCGACTACGGCTCCAGAGGAGCGGTACTACCATGACCCACAGCGGTACTACCGCTGGTACTTGCGGTACTACCGCAAGTACAGCAGTAGTCGTCAGATTTCAGCACAACCAAGATAATGATGAGAAGCTCCAAAGTGCAGGGAAAGGTAGGACAAGTGTACGTGTTGATTCCACCCAAACCTTTCCGAGCGGACCCCCTCTTAATAATACGGCTCTCCTACGACTCAAATCCACCAAAGAGAAATGTAGAACAACGCCGACTTCAATTGTCTCAGAGGGGCACCGAATCGTCTCGTGCCTAGTGATGAAGTATCTGAGAAACTCAAGGCACACGATTAGTCCGCAAAAGCATTGTCATCAATCACCAAAACACCTAAGGGATAAATATGCCCTTACAAAGAGGAGGAAGAAGAAGAAGAAGAAGAGGAGGAGGAAGAAGAAGAAGAGGAAGAAGAGGAAGAAGAAGAAGAGGAAGAAGAGGAAGAAGAAGAAGAGGAAGAAGAGGAAGAAGAAGAAGAAGATGAAGAAGAAGAAGAAGAAGAAGAAGAAGAGGAAGAAGGAGTAGAAGGAGAAGAAGAAGAGGAGGAAGAAGAAGAATAAGAAGAGGAAGAAGAAGAAGGAAGAAGAAGAAGAAGAAGAAGAAGAAGAAGAAGAGGAAGAAGAAGAAGAGGAAGAAGGAGAAGAAGGAGAAGAAAAAAATAAAGCAAAAAAGAAAAAACTATATTAAAAAATTACTCAAAAGTAAATAGAAGAAAATAAATAATGCAGAAAAGAAAAAAAATTATATAAAGCAAAAATATTCACAAAGAAACTAAATACAGCAAAAAAACTACTCAAAAATAAATAGAAGAAAAAATAAAGCAGAAAAGAAATAACTATATAAAAAAATTACTCAGAAATAAATAGAAGAAAAAAATAAAGCAGAAAAGAAATAACTATATAAAAAAATTACTCAAAAATAAATAGAAGAAAATAAATAATGCAGAAAAGGAAAAAAATTATATAAAGCAAAAATATTCACAAAGAAACTAAATACAGCAAAAAGAACTACTCAGAAATAAATAGAAGAAACAAATAAAGCAGAAAAGAAATAACTATATAAAAAATTACTCAAAAAAAATAGAAGAAAATAAATAATGCAGAAAAGAAAAAAATTTATGGGCGCTGCCTGGTGGGCCTGCCAGACCTAGGGTGTGCAAATACAGGCCCAGAAGGGCCAGCAGGCTCACAGGGCAGCGCGGCCTAGTTACGCCCAGAAGCCTGCTATATAGAGGAGTTCGAAAGGACAGCCGCGGCTGGGTTTATAAACCAGTGTGGCTGCCCTTCGCTCGGCGAGGTGGGACTAAAAGTAGCGCACTGCGGGTGGCAGTGCACGGCCATTAATACCGGTTGGTGGCTCCAACCGGTACTAATGTGTTGCCCTTTAGTACCGGTTGGAGCCACCAACCGGTACTAAAGGCCCTCGTTTCCCGCCGCTTGGGCTAGCCAAAATTGGCCTTTAGTACCGGCTGGTGGCACCAACTGGTACAAAAGACCGTCCTATATATATGTCACTTACGAAAATTCAGTTATCGTCGCCACTTGGTTCCACTTCTTGCGCGAGACATCTCGATCTCCGACGACGCCGCCGACGCCGCCGCGCCGCCGTGCCGTCGCCCCCGCTGCACGTCCTCCCCGTCCCCGGCGCCCTCGCCGCCCCCGCCGCTCGTCGTCGTCGTCGCCGCGCGCCCCCGCTGCCCGTCGTCGTCGTCGTCGCCGTCGTGCGCCCCCGCCGCCCGTCGTCGTCGCCGCCCCCGCCGCGCCCGTCTCGTCGCCGTCCCCGGCCGCCGCCGCCCGTCTCGTCGCCGTCCCCGGCCCCCGCCGCCCGTCGTCGCCACCCCCGCCACCCGTATGCGCCCGGCCTGCTCCATACACACACACGCATACACATACACACACACACACACACACTACACACACACACATACACACAAACACACACACACGCACACACACTACACGTACACTACACATGTACGTACACACATACACACACTACACACACACACATTTTTTTTACTTATTTTCTATTTTCTAATGTTTAGATGAATTAGAACTATCTAGTTTATTTTTAGAATGTTAGAAATGTTAATGTTACATGAATTAGAAATGTTAATGTTTAGTTGAACTAGTTGAATTAATATATAGATCGAACTAGTTTATTTTTAGTAAATGCTTAGTTGAACTAATTGAATTAATATAACTAGTTTATTTTCAGTAAATGTTTAGTTGAACTAGTTGAATTAATATATAGAACTAGTTTATTTTTAGTAAATGGTTAGTTGAACTAATTGAATTAATATAATTAGTTTATTTTTAGTAAGTGCTTAGTTGAACTAGTTGAATTAATATATATAACTAGTTTATTTTTAGTAAATGCTTAGTTGAACTAGTTGAATTAATATAACTAGTTTTTTTTAGTAAATGTTTAGTTGAACTAGTTGAATTAATATATAGAACTAGTTTATTTTTAGTAAATGCTTAGTTGAACTAGTTGAATTAATATAAATAGTTTATTTTTAGTAAATGCTTAGTTGAACTAGTTGAATTAATATAACTAGTTTATTTTTAGTAAATGTTTAGTTGAACTAGTTGAATTAATATATAGAACTAGTTTATTTTTAGTAAATGCTTAGTTGAACTAATTGAATTAATATAACTAGTTTACTTTTAGTAAATGCTTAGTTGAATTAATAGAAGTAGTTGAATTAATTGAATTAGTAAGTGTTTAATGTTTCGCCTAATATGAACATAGGAAATGTCGTCTGACGACGAAAACAATTTCATTATGTGTGAATACTGTGAAGACCAGCACGGCCAGTGCGACAAAAATTTCCTTGTTGATGATAGGCGATTCAGCATCAAGCTGGATGAGACATTCGAATTCGATACAGTAAGTCACAACGGTAAGTCTGTTTTCGTAATTAAGCATGACTTATATATGCTTCATTTGCCTAACTTATAATTTTTAATTTTCACTATTCTACTAGCGCATCCCCTGCCATGCAAGAATTTTTGTCTTGGATAAGATAGGTTTCAAAGATATGGAAACTATGGAGGTAAAGAGAGTTTACCTGAAAACTGAGCATGGTTATACTTTCAACGTCAAAGTATACAATGCGCACACGTACACCTATTTTGAATGCAAAACTTGGCAAGCACTATGCAAGGCTTATGCATTTGAGCCTGGTATGGTTATCACCTTTGATATTCGTCCGAAAGATGATATTGAAGGTAATAGAGACATATGGGTCGATGTGGAGACGCCTCCAGTTCTACCATTATGTGAGTTGCTCTCAACTATATTTTTGTCTTTGATATTGCTTATTCAAAAATAATTGACAACTAATTTCTATTGACAGCTTATCTCCATTCAACCAAACATGCCCGACGCTTGGTAGACATGACCTATTACTGTCCCGGAGCTGTACTAAACTGCGAGGAGATAAGTCATTATGTTTCATGGCTTGAGGATCTTCATACTGTCAAGACAAATTTTCTTCCTACACTTAGAAATGTTAGTACTCAAAATGTGCGACCAATAGTGATGGTATTGAACTACGGTCACATCTATTTAGGAATGATGGTAAGATATTTACTATTTGTCCTCAGTGCATATTTTGCATACATATTTTTTTGCTAAACTTTCATTGCTAAGTATATTAATTAAGTAATATACGATGTTCTTCAACAGGGACTCCCGATGACAGTTGTGCCTCAGGGGATCGAGACTAAAGGTCGCATGTCAATTGTTAGCTTATGGCCAAGATATCCTGCATTGCACATGAATGCATTCAGGATTTCTAGAAGCAATGAATGCTTAATAGTGAAAGACTGGAGGAAAATTGTTAACGATCGCAGAGAAGTACTAGGGGGCAGCAATGAGAAGCACAGCCCACGATTAGGAGACAGGTTCATCTGCATGCTCCAGTATGATCAATCAGGAGAGCTATACATGTTCTATGCTATTTTACCAGAGAGAGAGTAGCTAGCAGGAGTGATTAGCTAGTTCATGCTGCTCTTAGTACTTGTCCTTTCATGTTCGTGTTCTTCATTCTGAACTTAAGTGATTTGATTTTGTGGTGTTATATATGAATGCTTATAATATCATGACAATCATGTTGAACTCGATGATATTTTTGCTTCTGGTACAAGTGAATGTTTCTTCTTTAAGCTAGTAGTGCTGGTGGTGATTAGATAGCTAGCGGTAATGCATGACTATGATGATTAATATGATGATCATGATGAGTTATTATATCATTTAATGAAAGAAACCGCAGATTAGTTTCAGCTGGATGGATCCTACCTAAGTGATCAAGTATATGCCATATCCGTATATATAATAGTTGATCAAGTATAATATGGATATGGCATATACTTGATCACTTAGCTAGCTAGCTTGTAGCTAGATATCCAATGCATCCAGTCGAAACTAATCCGCGGTACTTTCACCTAATGATTTAACAACTCATTATAATGTAAAACAATCACTAAATTAAATTGAAAACACAAAATTAAAGAAAAATTAAAAAAACACCCAAACATTTAGTACCGGTGCCACGTGGTGGCACTTTAGCGCCGGTTCGTGACGAACCGGTACTAAAGGGGGGGGACCTTTAGTCCCCACTCTTTAGTGCCGGTTGGTGAACCGGCACTAAAGGCCGTCACGAACCGGCATTAAAGGCCGGTTCTGTACTAGTGCACCACCTGCGTTGACAAGCCAACAGACCCTAGATCAGTTAAACGCTCTCGAGCCAGATCCAGAGTGTCCAGGGTATTTCAAGGGGTATAATAAGGAACACGCCTGGACTCACAAGACATGCTTCTGAGATCTGCCTTACTTCAAAGACCTCCTTTGCCCACACAACATCGACGTGATGCAGAAAAGAATATTGCCGAAGCCATTTTAGTACATTGTTCTGTTGGGGAACGTAGCAGAAATTCAAAATTTTCCTACGTATCACCAAGATCTATCTATGGAGAGACTAGCAACGAGGGGAAGGAGAGTGCATCTACATACCCTTGTAGATCGCTAAGCGGAAGCGTTCAAGAGAACGGGGTTGATGGAGTCATACTCGTCGTGATCCAAATCACCGGTGATCCTAGTGCCGAACGGATGGCACCTCCGCGTTCAACACACGTACAGCTCGACGATGTCTCCCACGCCTTGATCCAGCAAGGAGAGAGGGAGAGGTTGAGGAAGACTCCATCCAGCAGCAGCACAACGGCGTGGTGGTGGTGGAGGAGCGTGGCAATCCTGCAGGGCTTCGCCAAGCACCACGGGAGAGGAGAAGAACTTGGGAGAGAGGGAGGGGCTGCACCAAAGGCAAAAGGTGTGTCTCTAGAGGCCCTCCTACCCTCACTATATATAGGGAGCCCAAGGGGGGGTGCGGCAGCCCTAGGAGATCCAATCTCCTAGGGGGCGGCGGCCAGGGGAGGTTTCCCTCCCCCCCCCCCCCCCCAAGGCACCTAGGAGGTGCCTTCCCTCCTTGGGACTCTTCCTTAGGGTTCCCCCTTCACCCTAGGCGCATGGGCCATGAGGGAAGTGGCGCCCCAGCCCACTTTGGGCTGGATCCCTTCTCACTTCAGCCCATGGGACCCTCCGGGATAGGTGGCCCCACCCGGTGGTCCCGGTACAATACCGATGACCCCGAAACTTGTCCCGATGGCCGAAATAGGACTTCCTATATATAAATCTTTACCTCCGGACCATTCTGGAACTCCTCGTGACGTCCGGGATCTCATCCGGGACTCCGAACAACATTCGGTAACCACATACAAGCTTCCTTTATAACCCTAGCGTCATCGAACCTTAAGTGTGTAGACCCTACGGGTTCGGGAGACATGCAGACATGACCGAGACGTTCTCCGGTCAATAACCAACAGCGTGATCTGGATACCCATGTTGGCTCCCACATGTTCCATGATGATCTCATCGGATGAACCACGATGTCAAGGACTTAATCAATCCCGTATATAATTCCCTTTGTCTATCGGTACGATACTTTCCCGAGATTCGATCGTCGGTATCCCGATACCTTGTTCAATCTCGTTACCGGCAAGTCTCTTTACTCGTTCCGTAACACATCATCCCATGATCAACTCCTTGATCACATTGTGCACATTATGATGATGTCCTACCGAGTGGGCCCAGAGATACCTCTCCGTCACACGGAGTGACAAATCCCAGTCTCGATTCGTGCCAACCCAACAGACACTTTCGGAGATACCCGTAGTGTACCTTTATAGCCACCCAGTTACGTTGTGACGTTTGGCACACCCAAAGCACTCCTACGGTATCCGGGAGTTGCATAATCTCATGGTCTAAGGAAATGATACTTGACATTAGAAAAGCTTTAGCATACGAACTACATGATCTTGTGCTAGGCTTAGGATTGGGTCTTGTCCATCACATCATTCTCCTAATTATGTGATCCCGTTATCAACGACATCCAATGTCCATGGTCAGGAAACCGTAACCATCTATTGATCAACGAGCTAGTCAACTAGAGGCTTACTAGGGACATGGTGTTGTCTATGTATCCACACATGTATCTGAGTTTCCTATCAATACAATTCTAGCATGGATAATAAAAGATTATCATGAACAAGGAAATATAATAATAACTAATTTATTATTTCCTCTAGGGCATATTTCCAACAGTCTCCCACTTGCACTAGAGTCAATAATCTAGTTCACATCGATATGTGATTAACACTCAAGGTCACATCCCCATGTGACTAACACCCAAACAGTTTACTAGAGTCAATAATCTAGTTCACATTACCATGTGATTAACACTCGATGAGTTCTGGGTTTGATCATGTTATGCTTGTGAGAGATGTTATAGTCAACGGGTTTGAACCTTTCAGATCCGTGTGTGCTTTACAAATCTCTATGTCATCTCCTAGATGCAGCTACCACGCTCTATTTGGAGCTATTCCAAATAACTGTTCTACTTGGAGCTATTCTAAATTGTTGCTCCATTATACGTATCCGGTATCTCTACTCAGAGCTATCCGGATAGGTGTTAAGCTTGCATCGACGTAACCCTTTATGACGAACTCTTTTACCACCTCCATAATCGAGAAAATTCCTTAGTCCACTAGTTACTAAGGATAACTTTGACCGCTGTCCTGTGATCCATTCTTGGATCACTCTTGTACCCCTTGACTGACTCATGGCAAGGCACACTTCAGGTGCGGTACACAGCATAGCATACTGTAGAGCCTACGTCTTAAGCATAGGGGGCGACCTTCGTCCTTTCTCTCTATTCTGCCATGGTCAAGCTTTAAGTCTTAACTTCATACCTTAAAACTCAGGCAAGAACTCCTTCTTTGACTGATCCATCTTGAACACCTTCAAGATCATATCAAGGAATGTGCTCATTTGAAAGTATCATTAAGCGTTTTTGATCTATCCTCATAGATCTTGATGCTCAATGTTCAAGTAGCTTAATCCAGGTTTTCACTTGAAAAACACCTTTCAAATAACCCTATATGCATTCCAGAAATTCTACATCATTTCTGATCATCAATATGTCAACAACATATACTCATCAGAAAGTCTATAGTGCTCCCACTCACTTCTTTGGAAATACAAGTTTCTCATAAACTTTGCATAAACCCAAAATCTTTGATCATCTCATCAAAGCATACATTCCAACTCCGAGATGCTTACTCCAGTCCTTAGAAGGATTGCTGGAGCTTTGCATACTTATTAGCATCTTTCAGGATTGACAAAACCTTCCGGTTGTATCACATACAACCTTTTCCTCAAGAAAATCGTCGAGGAAGCAATGTTTTGACATCCTATCTGCAAGATTTCATAAATAATGCAGTAATCGCTAATATAATTCCAACAGACTCTTAGCATCGCTACAAGTGAGAAAGTCTCATCGCAGTCAACTCCTTGAACTTGTCGGAAAACATCTTAACGACAAGTCGAGCTTTCTTAATGGTGATACTTACCATCATTGTCCGTCTTCCTTTTAAAATCCATCTGCACTCAACAGCCTTACGACCATCGAGTTGTTCTACCAAAGTCTACACTTTGTTTTCATACATGGATCCTCTCTCGGGTTTTATGGCCTCGACCCATTTATCGGAATCCGGGCCCACCATCGTTTCTCCATAGCTCGTAGGTTCATTGTTGTCTAGCAACATGACTTCCAAGACAGGATTACGTACCACTCTGAAGTAGTACGCATCCTTGTCATCCCACGAGGTTTGGTAGTGACTTGATCCGAAGTTTCATGATCAATATCATAAGCTTCCACTTCAATTGGTGTAGGTGCCACAGGAACAACTTCCTGTGCCCTGCCACACACTAGTTGAAGAGACGGTTCAATAACCTCATCAAGTCTCCACCATCCTCCCACTCAATTCTTTCGAGAGAAACTTTTCCTCGAGAAAGGACCCGATTCTAGAAACAATCCCTTATTGCTTTCGAATCTGAGACAGGAGGTATACCCAACTGTTTTGGGTGTCCTATGAAGATGCTTTTATCCGCTTTGGGTTCGAGCTTATCAGCCTGAAACTTTTTCACATAAGCGTCGCATCCCCAAACTTTTAAGAAATGACAGCTTAGGTTTCTCTAAACCATAGTTCATACGGTGTCATCTCATCGGAATTACGTGGTGCCCTATTTAAAGTGAATGTGGTTGTCTTTAATGCCTAACCCATAAACTATCGTGGTAATTCGATAAGAGACATCATGGTATGCATCATATCCAATAGGGTGCAGTTATGATGTTCGGACACACCATCACACTATGGTGTTCCAGGCTATATTAGTTGTGAAACAATTTCCACGATGTCTTAATTCTGTGCCAAACTCGTAATTCAGATATTCATCTCTATGATCATATCATAGATATTTTATCCTCTTGTCTCGACGATCTTTCAACTTCACCCTGAAATTACTTGAACCTCTCAATAATTCAGACTCGTGATTCATCAAGTAAATATACTCAAATCATCTGTGAAGTGAGAACATAACGATATCCACTACACGCCTCAGCACTCATTGGACTGCACACATCAAAATGTATTTCTTCCAACAAGTTGCTTTCTAGTTCCATTTTACTGAAAAACGAGGCTTTCAGTCATCTTGCCCATGTGGTATGATTTGCATGTCTCAAGTGATTCAAAATCAAGTGAGTCCAAACGGTCCATTTGCATGGAGTTTCTTCATGCATATACACCAATAGACATGGTTCGCATGTCTCAAACCTTTCAAAAACGAGTGAGCCCAAAGATCCATCAACATGGAGCTTCTTCATGCGTTTTATACCGATATGACTTAAGTAGCAGTGCCACAAATAGGTGGTACTATCATTACTATCTTTTGGCATGAACATGTGTATCACTATGATCGAGATTCAATAAACCATTCATTTCAGGTGTAAGACCATTTGAAGGTATTATTCAAATAAACAGAGTAACTATTATTCCCTTTAAATGAATAACCGTATTGCGATAGACATAATCCAATCATGTCTATGCTCAACGCAAACACCAATCTCGATGGTAGAGGGAGCGTGCGATGCTTGATCATATCAACATTGGAAACACTTCCAACACATATCGTCAGCTCACCTTTAGCTAGTCTCCGTTTATTCCGTAGCTTTTATTTCGAGTTACTAACACTTAGCAACCGAACCGGTATCTAATACCCTGGTGCTACTAGGAGTACTAGTAAAGTACACATCAACACAATGTATATCCAATATACTTCTATCGACCTTGCCAGCCTTCTAATCTACCAAGTATCTAGGGTAATTCTGCTCCAGTGGTTGTTCCCCTTATTACAGAAGCACTCAGTCTCGGGTTTGGGTTCAACCTTGGGTTTCTTCACTAGAGCAGCAGCTGAATTTCCGTTTCATGAAGTATCCCTTCTTGCCCTTGCCCTTCTTGAAACTAGTGGTTTCGCCAACCATCAACAATTGATGCTCCTTCTTGATTTCTACTTTCGCGGTGTCAAACATCGCGAATACCTCAAGGATCATCATCTCTATCCTTGATATGTTATAGTTCATCACGAAGCTCTAGCAGCTTGGTGACAATGACTTTGGGGAAACATCACTATCTCATCTGGAAGATCAACTCCCACTCGATTCAAGTGATTGTTGCACTCAGACAATTTGAGCACAAGCTCAACGATTGAGCTTTTCTCCCTGAGTTTGCAGGCTAAGAAAATCGTTGGAGGTCTTATACCTCTTGACGTGGGCACGAGCCTGAAATCCTAATTTCAGCCCTCGAAACATCTCATATGTTCCGCGATGTTTTGAAAAACATCTTTGGTGCCTCTACTTAAGCCATTTAACTGGACTATCACGTAGTTATCAAAACGTGTATGTCAGATGTTCGCAACATCCACAGACGACGTTCGAGGTTCAGCACACTGAGCGGTGCATTAAGGACATAAGCCTTCTATGAAGCAATGAGGACAATCCTCGGTTTACGGACCTAGTCCGCATAATTGCTACTATCAACTTTCAACTAAATTTTCTCTAGGAACATATCTAAATAGTAGAACTGAAGCGCGAGCTACGACATAATTTGCAAAGATCTTTTGACTATGTTCAGGATAATTAAGTTCATCTTATGAACTCCCACTCAGATAGACATCCCTCTAGTCATCTAAGTGATTACATGATCCGAGTCAACTAGGCCGTGTCCGATCATCACGTGAGACGGACTAGTCAACATCGGTGAACATCTTCATGTTGATCGTATCTTCTATATGACTCATGCTCGACCTTTCGGTCTTCTGTGTTCCGAGGCCATGTCTGTACATGCTAGGCTCGTCAAGTTAACCCTAAGTGTTTCGCGTGTGTAAATCTGTCTTACACCCATTGTATCTGAACGTTAGAATCTAACACCCGATCATCACGTGGTGCTTCGAAACACGAACTGTCGCAACGGTGCACAGTTAGGGGAGAACACTTCTTGAAATTGTTGTAAGGGATCATCTTATTTACTACCGTCGTTCTAAGCAAATAAGATGTATAAACATGATAAACATCACATGCAATCAAATAGTGACATGATATGGCCATCATCACTTTGCTCCTTTTGATCTCCATCTTCGGGGCTCCATGATCATCATCGTCACCGGCATGACACCATGATCTCCATCATCATGATCTTCATCATCGTGTCTTCATGAAGTTGCCTCGCCAACTATTACTTCTACTACTATGGCTAATGGTTAGCAATAAAGTAAAGTAATTACATGACGTTTAAGTTGACACGCAGGTCATAAATAAATAAAGACAACTCCTATGGCTCCTGCCGGTTGTCATACTCATCGACATGCAAGTCGTGATTCCTATTACAAGAACATGATCAATCTCATACATCACATATATCATTCATCACATCCTTTGGCCATATCACATCACATAGCATACCCTGCAAAAACAAGTTAGATGTCCTCTAATTGTTGTTTGCATGTTTTACGTGGCTGCTATGGGTTTCTAGCAAGAACGTTTCTTACCTACGCAAAGACCACAACGTGATATGCCAATTGCTAATTACCCTTCATAAGGACCCTTTTCATCGAATCCGATCCAACTAAAGTGGGAGAGACAGACACCCGCCAGCCACCTTATGCAACTAGTGCATGTTTGTCGGTGGAACCGGTCTCACGTAAGAGTACGTGTAAGATTGGTCCGGGCCGCTTCATCCCACGATGCCGCCAAATCAAGATAAGACTAGTAACGGCAAGCATATTGAACAAAATCAATGCCCACAACTACTTTGTGTTCTACTCGTGCATAGAATCTATGCAATAGACCTAGCTCATGATGCCACTGTTGGGGAACGTAGCAGAAATTCAAAATTTTCCTATGTATCACCAAGATCTATCTATGGAGAGACTAGCAACGAGGGGAAGGAGAGTGCATCTACATACCCTTGTAGATCGCTAAGCGGAAGCGTTCAAGAGAACGGGGTTGATGGAGTCGTACTCGTCGTGATCCAAATCACCGGTGATCCTAGTGCCGAACGGACGGCACCTCCGCGTTCAACACACGTACAGCTCGACGATGTCTCCCACGCCTTGATCCAGCAAGGAGAGAGGGAGAGGTTGAGGAAGACTCCATCCAGCAGCAGCACAACGGCGTGGTGGTGGTGGAGGAGCGTGGCAATCCTGCAGGGCTTCGCCAAGCACCACGGGAGAGGAGAAGAACTTGGGAGAGAGGGAGGGGCTGCACCAAAGGCAAAAGGTGTGTCTCTAGAGGCCCTCCTACCCTCACTATATATAGGGAGCCCAAGGGGGGGTGCGGCAGCCCTAGGAGATCCAATCTCCTAGGGGGCGGCGGCCAGGGGAGGTTTCCCTCCCCCCCCCCCCCCAAGGCACCTAGGAGGTGCCTTCCCTCCTTGGGACTCTTCCTTAGGGTTCCCCCTTCACCCTAGGCGCATGGGCCATGAGGGAAGTGGCGCCCCAGCCCACTTTGGGCTGGATCCCTTCTCACTTCAGCCCATGGGACACTCCGGGATAGGTGGCCCCACCCGGTGGGCCCCCGGGACCCTTCCGGTGGTCCCGGTACAATACCGATGACCCCGAAACTTGTCCCGATGGCCGAAATAGGACTTCCTATATATAAATCTTTACCTCCGGACCATTCCGTAACTCCTCGTGACGTCCGGGATCTCATCCGGGACTCCGAACAATATTCGGTAACCACATACAAGCTTCCTTTATAACCCTAGCGTCATCGAACCTTAAGTGTGTAGACCCTACGGGTTCGGGAGACATGCAGACATGACCGAGACGTTCTCCGGTCAATAACCAATAGCGGGATCTGGATACCCATGTTGGCTCCCACATGTTCCACGATGATCTCATCGGATGAACCACGATGTCAAGGACTTAATCAATCCCGTATATAATTCCCTTTGTCTATCGGTACGATACTTTCCCGAGATTCGATCGTCGGTATCCCGATACCTTGTTCAATCTCGTTACCGGCAAGTCTCTTTACTCGTTCCGTAACACATCATCCCGTGATCAACTCCTTGATCACATTGTGCACATTATGATGATGTCCTACCGAGTGGGCCCAGAGATACCTCTCCGTCACACGGAGTGACAAATCCCAGTCTCGATTCGTGCCAACCCAACAGACACTTTCGGAGATACCCGTAGTGTACCTTTATAGCCACCCAGTTACGTTGTGACGTTTGGCACACCCAAAGCACTCCTACGGTATCTGGGAGTTGCACAATCTCATGGTCTAAGGAAATGATACTTGACATTAGAAAAGCTTTAGCATACGAACTACATGATCTTGTGCTAGGCTTAGGATTGGGTCTTGTCCATCACATCATTCTCCTAATGATGTGATCCCGTTATCAACGACATCCAATGTCCATGGTCAGGAAACCATAACCATCTATTGATCAACGAGCTAGTCAACTAGAGGCTTACTAGGGACATGGTGTTGTCTATGTATCCACACATGTATCTGAGTTTCCTATCAATACAATTCTAGCATGGATAATAAACGATTATCATGAACAAGGAAATATAATAATAACTAATTTATTATTGCCTCTAGGGCATATTTCCAACATGTTCGGCATAGAGTGGAAATCAAAGGATAATAATAAGGCTAGAGTCGATCAAGAGGAGCTATGTGATAGACCGTTACAAAACATGCAAGAACCGAAAGGAAAGCGGAACTGGACGAAGCCAAAGGCATGGTTCAATCTTGGTAGGTCAGCTATGAGGGAAGTTATTTTGTGGGTGAAAATGAAGTTGATGTTCCTCGATGGGTATGTAGTAAATCTAAAGAGGGGAGCGAGTCTTGAAAAATTGAAAATATTTGGTGCAAAAAGTCATGATTGGCATATATGGATTGAGCGGATAATGCCGGTGATGTTGCGTGGCTTCATCCCTGAGGATGAATGGCTAGTACTGGCAGAGCTGAGCTATTTCTTCCGTGTTCTTTGTGCGAACGAATTATCACCTGGCCTCCTAGAAGAAATGGAACAGTTGGCACCGGAGTTGATCTGCAAGTTAGAAATGATCTTTCCGCCAAGCTTCTTTAATCCAATGCAACACTTGATTTTGCATCTCCCGACCGAGGCGAGATTGGGGGGGCGTGCAAAACAGTTGGTGCTACTCAACTGAGAGGATGCAGAAGATGCTTTGAGAAAAATGTAAAAATAAATGTAGAATTGAAGCATCGATGACCGAGGCATTCATCACTCAGGAGGCGGCAAACTTCGTGACAGCACACTACGAAGCCAAAAGTCGTTATTTGCATAATCCGAAGCCTCGGCACAATGCTGACAACCCTAAAAAGGGTCGATCCAACCTCAGACTATTCAAAGGGAATCTCGCACCAGCCAGTGGTTGGAAACCAGTATCATTGGATGTTGAAGAATGGTGTACCATTTCGCTATATCTCTTCAACAACCTAACAGAAGTGCGGCCGTACATCGAGTAAGATCTCGGTACATTGTTTCACAACTTCTAATTTCTTTGAACTGCTCTTATTCCTGGATATTTGAGCAGTCGATACGTCGCCATATTCTCGTATGGAGCGGTGATCCAAAAGGTTTCCGTCGAAGAGTATGAGCTTCTGACATAGCAAGGAGGCAAATATCTCGATTTCATCTCTTGGTTCAAAAAAAAGGGTAATTTCCATTGGACCATTTCATTTCTTTGACTAATTTGCGACTAATGCAACAATCCTTTCGTATTAAACTTGTAGGCTAATTCAGAGATTATGGATGCCGAATTGAGACAAGTAGCTAATGGTTTTTACTATATGGTCCGTTCATTTGACAAATACGACATCAATGGGTATCGCTTTCGTACCTATGGCAAAGAGCTATCTATGGCCGACCGAAAGTCTACAAATTGTTGTGCCTCTGCTATCAGCGAAGGAGATATCGAGTATTATGGAAGAGTTCAAGCAATTTATGAACTTCAATTCTATGGTGAAAACCCACCAAACGTCGTAGTCTTCAGATGTTATTGGTTCCAGCCGTGGGAGAATAGAAGGACTCATGAACATATAGGGCTAGTCAAAATCAAACAAAACACCCATTTGGATGTTCCCTATGTCTATATTACAGCTCAACAGGCAACCCAAGTTTTCTATTTACCGTGGGCCTGTCAAAGTGATCCAAATCTCAGTGGTTGGGATGTCGTTTATGAAGTGTCCCCACGTGTTAGACCACCTCCCCCGATGAAGAGGATTATGAACCTCACATTAACCAAGACACATATGACGAAGGAGAATTCTTCCAAGAAACACGTCTTTCCAAAGAACGTTTCAAGAACCGCTCTACTCCACCCAGAACTTTGAAGTAGACAACGGTAGTGAATCCGACTTTACCCCTGAGCCAGAACAAGAAAAGCCGAAACAAGAAGAAGTTACTGCTGTAGATGACCTGTCAATGCTTGAACGATTACATAAAGGAGGCCTTCCACATGTTGATGCATTTATTGATGATGATGATGAGCACGTCACTGATAGTGATGATAATGATGCATTTAATGATCACGAAGCATATATAGACGATTCAGAGTAATATTAGTAATGTGAGGTATTGAATTTTTTATTATGTTCATGTTGATGATACACTTAAATTATATACATATGATTCATGTCAGGTATTCAAATTTTTATTATGTTCATGATGATGATTTATTCATGTCAGGTATTCAATTTTTTTATGTTGTACTAATTTTGTTTACTTTTTGTCATTGCAGGTATTGACAGGACGGTGGGCAAGGGTCCAGAGCGCCCCGAGCCTCCTGTGAGCGCTACTGGGAGGGATGGTTCCATTATTCCACCCCAGCCCCTCCGGAGAGCGCTACTAGACAGTATGCCAACATCAGCGACGGGTGCTTCTTCTTCGGCTGGGAGAGGTCGGAGGAGGACGAAGAAGGCGGCTAGAGGCGGATGTGGCAGTGGGAGAGGTAGGAAGGCTGCTATGCCTTCCTCGCCGCCACCCCAAGCTGATTCACCCAACCACAGGAATGCTCCATCTGACATGGACCCATCTCAGACTCCGGTCCATGAGCCTCCGGTCGCCGATCCTTCACCCCTCCAGACTCGGGTCGTCGATCCTTCGCCCCACCAGACTCGGGTCGCCGATCCTTCGCCCCACCAGACTCGGGTCACCGATCCTTCGCCCCACCAGACTCGGGTCGCCGATCCTTCGCCCCACGTGAGTCTGGTCCCAAAGTCTTCGTCCCAGAAGACTCCGGTCCTGGAGTCTTCTTCCCACGAGACTCCGGAGGCTAGTGCCCCTACTGATGGTAGCGAGGACACCTTTTTTGATGATAGCTATAGCGACGACGAGCTGGTTGATAAGGGCAAGAAGGTGTACAAGCGTGGCTGTACAAAGCTTCCACCCGTGCCGACGACCCCCGACCAGAGGTGGTTAATTGCGCCTAATGGGTTGAAGTAAGTGCATTTACTCTTTTTTAACCTTTTGCCTTCATGTTTCTTCAAATTAATATCTAATGCGTTGGCCTTGTCATACTGCAGGGGCTGGGTACACCCCCGTGGTGTCCACAGGCCCAACCAGGTCCTTGGTGTGCTTTGCCGGCAGCACTTCCCTGGGTGGGTCATGTTGCCCGGTGAGGATCAGGTTCCATAGCTAGCACTGAGCTGGGAGCTGTACTGGGTTGCCCCGGCCACTCCAGAGGAGATGGTCGCCGGTGTCTTGTGCGAGACGGTGGCCGACATTGTGTTTCATTGGTTTTGGGTAATTTCTCCTTTACAGAATTAAAAATCAACACTACCTAGTGATTGTACTAATCAGTGTTGTCTTGTTTGACTGCAGACCTTCTGTAGGGTTTCAGAGGGAGAGTAGGAGGCTGCGTCTATGGTTGTCGAAGCCGAGTGCAAGCGCCTACTTCAGAACTTACTGCATGAGGCTTGGGTGCAGGCCGTTCGAGACTACTACGCCTCGAAGGGTATTAGGAGGGGCAAGAAGAAGTGTCGCGGCAAGTTTCTAAGTAAGGAGAAGTACTTGCAGGTAATTACCTATTCTTAAGGCTTGAACTTAGTTTTCTTGATTTGATTTGTAGGCGTAGCGCTGAAATTTCTCTTTACTAACTTAGGTGCCCCTGAGATGGTGTGCGGATAAGATGGACTGTTGGGAGGCATTGGTGGATAAGATGGACCCAATGGCTAGTCGAACACCATAGGTCCAAGGATAAGCGCGACCAAATGGTTGGTGTGCCACACCATCAGGGGAGCTCCAAGCTGTTTGAGTACTGGGATCACTGGGTATGTTGTTTGCTACATCATTCATGCAATTTCATTCTTCATGCTAGCATATTTCCCTTCCAAAATGACTTAATATGCTTAGTTAGTTAAAAAATGGCATATCTACCTTGCATAGTACATTTATGACATAATTTGCTCTAAAATGACATAATAACCTTAGATAGCTCTATAAAATAACTAAATATGCTTTAGTTAGTTAAAAACACTGGCATAGCTACCTTGGATAGTACATTTATGACATAATTATCTCTAAAATGACATAATAACCTTATATAGCTGTATAAAATAAATAAATATGCTTTAGTTAGTTAAAAAATGGCATAACTACCTTGGATAGCTCAATAACGACCTAAACTAATCTTATCTAGTTCATTCATGACATAATTAGCTCTAAAATGACGTAATAACCTTAGATATCTCTATAAAATGCCTAAATATGCTTTAGTTAGATAAAAATGGCATAATTATCTTGGTTACCTCAATAATGACATAATTAGCATACTTTCGTCAAAAATGGCATAATAATCTTGGTTACCTCCAAAATGACCTAAACTTAGCTTATTTTCCTCGAAAATGACATAATAACCTTACTTAGCTCCAAAATCACCTATTTATATAGCAATATCATTCTTCATGCTAGCTTGAGCCCTTAACTATAATATTTTGTTCCTCTCTCTCAGGCACACCACAACAAGAAGCCTGTGCCAAATCTGTTCGACCTCTATGGCATGGCCCATAGTGCCCCTTACAAGAAGGCCAAGGCATTCTCGGAGGAAGACCTAGATCATCCAGAGAGCTTCACCAACATCTCCTCCCACCACAAGCTCGTGAAGTACATAGACGAGGGGAAGGCGAGGAATCGGGAGGACTTTAACCCGAGCCAGGATCCTTTTGATACAGAGTTGGTGATGATATCTGGTGGTGGGAGGTCCCATGGCTCCATAGCCATTGGCGATGGACTGATACATTGTCCTAGTACTCTCCCGCAGATCAAGAAGTGCCAGAGTAGCTCTGATCCTGAGATAACGCCTTGTGCACGACCCGTGGAGCTTGCCATGGCGGTTAGTTATACCGGTTCTCTCACCTTTCCTCCATTACATTGTGAGTGCGTCCATCGATGATTAGAATGCTAACAAGGAGTGGTGTGTTGTAGGCATTGGTTGAGAAAGAGATATTGAACACCCAGGCACTTCTGGAGGCGGCAAGAAGGGAGGCGGCGGAGAGGGAGAGGGAGAGGGAGGAGAGGACAGCTAAGCTGTTGGAGGAGGAGAGGAACCGGAACGAGGCATCTCATCGGGACCTATACGAGCTCCTCGTGGTACGTTTCTCATGCATATTAGCCAAATCATGCACGTAATATTCGCATTACTAACTAATATGACTGAGTCGTGAGAACCAAATGTGTAGACCGTGTGTGAGGAAAACGGTCAGACCCCTCCACCGATGCCCTAGATTTCTCCGGCGACCACGGTGAGTTTGATTTGAATGGTCGTTAGTTACTAGTATTCACATTTCAATTGCATCATGCTCACGAGACATTATTGGAAATGATCTTTGGTGCAGCATGCCTCCCGACAAGCATCAACCAATCCTTCTGCGTCTGGCAATGGCGGAACCCCGACCGGTCCTTCACCTACGTCTGCCACTGGCGCAGCCACGACTGTTCCTTCACCTCCGTGATAACGGTATTTTTCTTCTTATTTAGCATATTTAGTCCATTTATGACATAATTTAGCCTATTTAGTCCACAAATGACATAATAAGATGAAGAAAATCAAGGAAGAGGAAGAAAAGAAGGAATAGGAAGAAAACAACAACAACAAGAAGAAGTTCTTCTTCTTCTTCTTCTTCTTCTTCTTCTTCTTTTCCTCCTCTTACTTGTTTTTATTCGTAAATGGCATAATAACCTTGCTAACCTCATAAAGGTCATATACTTAGCTTGTTGTCCTCTAAAATGACACAATAAGTTTAGTTAGGTCAAAAATGGCATAATTAGCTAGGTTAGCTAAAAAATGACCAAGTTTACCTAGGTTAGCTCCAATATGATCCATTTAACCTACGTTAGCTCCAAAATGATCCATTTAACCTACGTTAGCTCCAAAATGACCTATTTACCTAGCTTAGCTATAAATTGACCTGCACACTTAGCATTTTTACCTACCTTAGCCCAAAAATGGCATTTTTACCTACCTTAGCCTATTTAGTCCACAAATGACATAATAAGATGAAGAAAATCAAGGAAGGGGAAGAAAGAAGACGAAGTTCTTCTTCTTCTTCTTCTTCTTATTATTATTATTATTATTATTATTATTATTATTATTATTATTATGATTATTATTATTATTATTCTTTTCCTCCTCTTCCTTTTCTTCTAGCTAGTCTTCTTCTTCTTCTTGTTGTTCTAACTTTCATCTTTCCCAATTTGCAGATTTGCTTTAGATGAGGAAGCTTGCATTGATGGAGTGTCCTATTCTTCTGTTGCTTCCTTGTTGTTTATGAAAACTTGCTTGGATATGTATATCTATATGGATATGTTGTTGGAAACTTGTTTATGGATATATATACAGACGGTCTATTCTGCTAATATTAGCAGAATAACTATTCTGCACACCACTTCTGCACTGCACGCTGAACACAAGTGCACGTCATCCTTTCAACCAAGTGTGCTGCAGCACTCACACGAGTGAACTTCTCGTCGAAAAAAACTGCACGCGTTATTTTTTCGGTACTGTTTTCGCTCTAATTTTTTAACCGTTTATCGGAATGAGGCGTGTAATACACTTTTGAAAAGATATGGATTAGGCGCAACTTCGACATGTTGAACACTTTTCGAGATTCCACACGGTTTAAGAGCAGTTTTGAAAATGGTGCGGCCCATGACGAGTGGCAGCGAGCGTTTTTTCGCGAGTTCTTCTAAACCGCTCGTCGGAATGAAGCAAACGATACGCTGTTGGATAGATATCGTCGAGGCGCATCTTTTTCATATATAATTTTTTTCTAATTCCTTACGTTTTAAGAGCAGTTTCAAATTTACTAAATCGCGGAATTTTGTTTTTCAAATTTTTTCAAATTTTCGGTACTGTTTCCGCTCCAGTTTTTGAACTGTTTGTCGAAATGAGGCGTCTGATACGCCGTTGGAAATCTACGAATGAGGCGCAACTTTCATATGTTGAAATATTTTTGAGATTCCTTATGGTTTTAAGTTAATTTTGAAAATCGTGCGGCGAACGACGAGTGGCAGCTGCCGCTTTTCGCGAAATTTTTACAAACCACTGGTCGGAATGATTCAAACGATACACCGTTGGAAACATATCAACGAGGCGCAACTTTTTCATGTAGAACACTCTCTCTAATTCTTTACGGTTTAAAAGGAATTTTGAATTTACCGAAACGCGGACACTCTGTTTTTTGCGACACCCAAATCGCCATGGGTACTTCATCCGACTGAAAACCGCACTGCATCGGACGAAAAACCGCACTGCATCAGACAGTCAAGTGAACTTCTTGATTTCTTTTGTCGAATGTAATTTTTTCCTGACGAGTTTTTGTTATATTTTTTTAATAAACAAGTGTACCGCAAAGTTGATGGCAAGTGAACCGCGACATATATCGAAGTGAACCGCATTATTATCTTGTTGTTTTGCTAAATTTTTTGCACTTTTCATGTTGGGCGCAAGTGAACGACATCACTATCAAAAGTGAACCACATGCAAGGACCAAACGCACTGCAAGAGTTGATCTAGTCGAAGAAATTTTGAAACACACGAAACAAATTGCACTTCATACAGAGGGGTAATGAGCCGCTACACAAATTGGAGTGAATTACTTTTTCCAATCGTCCCACAAACAAAACAGATTGCATTAGAGAAAGGAGTGAACCTCCCGTGGAGATTTCTGAGATTTCTTTCTCTTTCTTTTACAAAGTGAACCACTAAGGGGCTGCACTTTGTTCAAAGCTTCGAATAGGGTTGAGCGAGTTGCACAATTATGTACAGTGAGCTGCACATAAATTCATCTAAAGTACATGGTTAATGTTAGTGAGCTACATGGATGAGGCAACCGGACTGCATTTAAAATTACATTGCGTGAAAAGAATATTACCTCCGACCAATATTCTTTTGAATTTTTTAGCAAGTGGAAGTGGTTCTTCATGGGTTCTTTTTCACCGCCCACCCAAGGTTTTTTTTGTTAACTAGTGAACCACCCTTTTCCGAGAGAACAAAGTGAACCATGGAAGGTCGTCGAAGTGGACGTATCATGACATTTTTCTACCATTTTTATGTTCTGAAGTATAGAGACGAGCTAAGTGTATTGCATTATTCATTTTTATACTTTTGTCTTTTTTTGTTAACGCGTCCAAACTCCAGAGTAGAGGCAAGTGTGTTGCACTGTTTTCTTTTTCTAACTGTTCTCCTCCGTCAAAATGAATTCCTCGCCTACTGTAAAACGAACCTCTAGTCTAGACACAGACAATAAAACTTTCAAATGTAGTATATTCAGCAACCATACATCGCATGGAAGAGAAATATCATAAGAAGATTCAACAGACAGCCATCCGCCGCCGGATTCACATCATCCAAACTTTTTGCACTGCACATAGAGAAGAACAAAGCTGCAAAGATGACAGAACAGAGCTGCACACAGGAAAAATTCTTAGCCGTCCACAAATCATCCATGTTTTTTCGATTGTAGAGCGGTTTTGAACTACAAGGGAGAGTTGGCTGAACCTCATGTCGGGGGGCGCTAGCTGAACTGCATTAGAAAGTTTGCTGCACTGAATTCATCCCAATCAACAGCAAAAACATGGGGGTTGGAGGGGCGGCTTACTGCTCTTCCACCGGGAACTGTACGACCGCGACGCACGAACTGCACGGCCTCGACGAGCAAACTGTACGGCACATCGATCCAGCAAAACTCCGGCGGACCTGCACCACCCACAAATCGAACTGCATTGGGAGCCTCCACCGTCTTCAGGCCAGCTCATCGGAGGGGAGGGGAGGCAGGAGAGCCGGCGCTGCTGCCACTGGTCGTTCTCGCCTGCATCTAGACCAGAGAAGGAAGGGTGGCCACGCATGTGTAGACGTCGGAAGGAAGAAGAGGAGGACGGATGGTGGCGACTGCTGGATCTAAGGCGGAGCGATGGACAGAGATTTGAGGTGGTTGTGGGAAGCACATCGGCGGATGGGGTGTGGGGGGCTAAGGGAGGGGCGACCGAGAGGTGGTGGGGCACGAGTGGAGCGGCGGGTCACCGAGGAAGGGTAGGGTCGCTGGTTGGGGCTGTTGGGCGCGGCGTGGTCTGCAGGAGAGGGCGTCCTCCTCGCCCGGATCCAGATCCACGAAGAGGAAACCACGGGATGTGTAGATCCTAACATTGGGGTTGGAGGTGACCCCATCCAGCGATGCAGGTGGCCGTCCATGGTGGTGAGTTCGGTGGGTCGACGGATCCGCGCCGGTAGCCCGAGGTGGTTATTGGCCGGCGGCGCGCCTCGAACTAGAAACGCACTGCGCCTCACTGCGGAGGCGATGGCAGGTGGAGGTGGGGAAAGGGGAGGGGAAGCTCGAGGCGGTGGGGTGGAAGCCCGCGGGGGCGGCGCTGGTGGCTTGTGCGTCGGCCGAAGGAGAAGGTGGAGGCTAGGATTTGGGCGCGGGCGGAGAAGAAGGTGGGTATGGGTGGGTCGGTGCTGCGGGGTGTGGGGGAGCTCCGGGCTTGATTTTTTGTTGGTCGGTTTTGTAGTTGTTGCAAGGCTCTTTTTAGGTGTGATGTGCAGAATAAGAAAGTGATGTGCAGAATAAGATCTCTTAATAGGGTCGCGCTATTTGTCACCCATGGTGAGGAATTCTTATTCCTCACCCCAGTCCAATCTCACCGGCAAGACTTGAAAAGCGTAAGAAAGAAAATACTTGAGGTAAGATTACACTGGGGAGAAACGAGACAGGTCTCCCATCGCACAAAGAAAGACACGTAATCTTACGGAATGCATGCTTGTAAGTTACGTCATGTCCATGAAACGTGCACCAAAATCATGCTATAAAAAGAAAAGATAGTGTTGCAATCTTACGGCAATGAATGAGGAGGTGATCATAATTTTCTTTGTATGATAAGAAGCCTGCATTCTTATGTTGTATTTTCTCTTAAGTAATTTTATGACCCGTATAAAATAGCATACATGAGGCATTTGGACGTCCATGGCGCGAGAAAAATCTGTACAGGAGGCATTTGGACAACCATGACGTAAGAAAAATCTGTAGCCAACGTACAGACTATTGGAACCTCTCTAAAAGGTGATAATCAGGCTCGTGAGAGGCATTAATGTGCAGAATCTAAGGGCCAAGACAAGAACTAACCTGGTGGCCTTTAAATCATACTGCATGGAATAACAACGACATGGCCCAGGAATAACAAAGCCAAATAAATATATTCCATGTAGAAAAAGAACTGATGATTCCACAAAATATCTCACGTAATAAAAATCATCCATACGAGTACAAATGAAATTCCTTTGGAGAAACTAAATGCCACTTGGCACTCGGTAACCAGCAGCAGGAAAAATCACAAATCATTACTACAGAACTGAATACTACTGGGCTAATTACATCAAGATGCAAAGAGATTTGGAGGCGCAACTTCAGTGCCATTGTACAGGTTTGAGCTTGGTGTTGAAGCTACATAATTTGCAGGGGGGGCAAAGATTTCTCATCAATTTCATCTGTCCAACAATCTCTCCAGCGACTGGAACATTCATATCCATGGGTTGGAAGCAACATCGTATCCTATTAATAGATCTGAAGCCTCTATGTTCACTTTTCTTCTCGCCAATCCTGAATTTTGCTACTGTAAAGGAAGGTCCCAAAATTTGAATCTAACATCACTTGCACCCGCCAAACAATAAAATAAGAAGACATGTTCCAGAAATCCACATCAGTTTGAAATAAAATACAGTACATTCATATGTTGTATATTAGCAGTCATCCAGTTGAATAGACACCAGAAAAAACATACTCCGCTGTCAGAAGCATACCAACAAACAGGTAGAGGCCGCCAAGGCGCCAACACGCAAGAACATATAACATTCGTGGATTTTGTGAATGAAGCAGTAAACCAAACAGAGCAAAAACTAATATAAATATGCAAATGGTCAAAATGAGCAGATTATACAAGAACAAAGGAAACCTTAAACTTCTGATTTCCTCTTCGTATACTAATAAAAAATCTGTAAGATTATGAGCTAAAATCTTGACATGATAATTTAAACTCATAACCAAATTTGTACACAACATTTTCTTTTTCAAGGAATATAAGAAAAGGATTCATACAAACTAGTCTGTAGCTGGGAATTTCAATCAGTAATGGAGATGCATGCCATCAGTCTATCTAGTCTAGATTAAAACAAGCTAGTAGTCAAAATAAACCATCACAGGAAGCCAGAAGTCACTAAAGATTGTTTTTTGTGGACAAAACCCACTCTTTTCGGTCACCTAAATCTACAGTTTCATTTATTGAGAAATCAAACCTTTTTTATGAACCATCAAAGACAGTAGGAAAGATTCGTACAATCCTACTGACATGTATTAACTCATGAATCACAATTTACAATTAAATGCGGGAGTCCCACCCTATTCCTTCTCTCCCCATGACTGAGGAAAAGGTTATAGAGTAACCGCAAGGAGAAGGAGCTCTAAACTAGAGAGTTTACAAAAGAGTTTATAAAGGGCCCTAGGGTAGGTTTGGTTGTGTGAAATGGTACTAATACTCCCCCCTCTCCCCCTCTCAATCATGCACTGTATCAAGCTTTTTAAGACATTACGTATGTGGTATATGACAATGCTGAACGCTCTTCCTCCCGTAAACAATGGAGGATGGAAACAGTAGCATTTTCTTATTATAAGGAGATGGGCGCAAAGTAATATGAATGTATAACCATAATAATAAACTATGAATTGACATCTACATGTCTAGTAAAGTTAAATTAGAAATGACACTATTTATGAACAAAAACAAGAAAAAACTCTGACTAAGCACATACAAGTGGGGAAAAGAAAATATGACAGTCTGAGTACTAAGCTTGTCGGAGAGCTATGCCCAAAACGCCATACATTCGGGGACGAGATCAAAATAGTATACAAAATGCTTCAGCTCTGCATTTGGGGACGTAATCTATCCAAATTCAGGAAACTATATTTCTTATAGAATCTAACTTAATTCAAGCAGATATTACAGTTATTTCCCACTCCTGAAAATCAAAACTGAACTCTGGGATCAGAATCATGTTATCTAAATATTACAGTTTGGACAGGACAATTGTAGAACCTTCAGCCAATTTTTTTTCCTTTGGTTGTAGAGCTATCACTATATATTTTGGAGGCAATGCTATCCCTGTACTAACGAGAGCAAACTCGAAAACAGAAGAGCGCTACTGAATCCCCAATTTGCTGGAACTACCAAGGGCACTAGTTCTGAACGCCAATTAAATAGCTGCATAGTCCAGCGAGCTACACTAGGAGCTACAGAGTAGCCGGCAGGTAGCCTCGTACTATCGTCAGATCAAGCTAATTTTGTGGCGCACATGAACATCTCCTGAAGCGGCTGATGCAATCAAATTTGGGACTATTAAAATGAAGAGGAATCGAGCCACACTCCTAACCAATCCGAATACCAATGGTTCTTGTTTTTCTTCAGGCCACCATCAAACAGGCCATAGATGAGGTGCTCTGTTTGATGGTTCAATAAATGACTCTATCTATGAACAAAACCAATAAGATATCTGACTAAGCACATACAAACTACGCAAAAGAAATTATGACAGCCCGAGTACTAAGCTTGTACGATAGCTATGCCCAAAACAAATATATTTGGGGACGAGACCGAAATAAAATACATAATGTTTCAGCTCTGCACTTGGGGACACAATCCATCCAAGTTTAGCTAACAAATTTTCTTACTGAATCTAATTTAATTCAAGCAGATACTTGGCATGGGAGAGTAAACTATACATACATGAGAGAGAGGGGGTGATACTGAAGAACTCCGATGGTGAACACATAGTTGCTGACCGTTGTCGTGGGAGTAGATGCAGCCCGCATCAAACAGAATGCCAACCACCACCGTACCCTAACAATGATTGCTAGTGATGTTAAAATATTATACCAGAACAGAAGTTCTATATGAAAACAGTAAATAAACACATAATTCGAGCAGATATATTGGATGGGAGAATAAGACACATACTCATAAATTGATGGAGAGGGGGCGATACTGATTGTATTACTATGGTCATAGCAAGTGATAAGTAAAAGTGCACTAGGATTTCCTTTTTGAAGTTATTACTTCATACAATTTCTTATTTATCCAATAATCTATGTGGAGACTGTTCGAGCTAACTCAGCATTTCCTTAATCCAATTATAGATGACCTGGTAGCCCTTCATAAATTTTCATGTTGTGAAGAAAGTTTCAAGTAGATAATTCAATATTTACGCAGAGACATCAGGCTAGCTGAAACCAAAACAAAGTGAACACGGTGATGGTCATAAGACTACTTGATTATTATTTTTCTCCATGCCTTAAATCCAAACTGAACTCTTAGATCACGATTCATGTCATCTAAATATTACAGTTTGAACAGGACAATGGTTGAACTTTGAGCAAACAATTGTTTTTCATTGGTTTGTAAAGTTATCACTATATATTTTGGAGGCAAAGCTATCCCTGTACTAAGGAGAGCAAACTCGAATACAGAAAAACACCCGTAAGCTTTATACTGAATCCCTGATTTGTTGGAACAACGAAAGACAATAGTTCCGAATTCCAATTAGATAGCTGCATAGTACAGCCTGCTACACTAGGAGCTAGGGAGCATGCCTACTCGTACTATCTTAAGATCAAGCTAATTTTGTGGCGCACCATGGCCATCTCCTGAAGCGGCTGATGCAAACCAAAATTTGGGACTAATAAACCGAAGAGCATTCGAACAACACTCCTAACAATTCGGAATACCAATGGTTCTGGTTTTGCTTCAGGTGTTCAGGCTACCATCAAACAGAGCACCTCATATACTGCATGTTTGGCAAATGATGGGGAGAGCAATAGGAGATTAAAGGAGGGATTTAGAAGCCTGATATTTAATCAACAACCCAACCTGAACTTGAGTGAGAAAACATTCTCCTAGATCCTGAATATACAGTAGATGTTTCCTTACCTGGGAACAACCTTATACAAGAAAGCACAGCCAAAGCATGAACCTAGCAAGTAAGTAACTATCTAAGGTAGTCAGATATGATTGCAATTCTTTATCGCTTCACTGATGAGGCTTGGTGCGCACTTCTCTTCCTATATAATATGCTAATTAATCTAAATGGCAGTAGCAAAGTGACTAATAAGAAGATACAGAGAAGCATCGAGAGAGAGAGAACCTGGGGACTGCTTTGGGTGGCAGCTATGCGACAGAGGCCATGGAACCTGTATTGCTGCTGCTACCTTGCATCTTAGATGGAGGAGGGCAATGGTCAGCTCGCTGGAGAGTTTACAGAGACGGCCTCGGCTTTGTCCGGGCCCCAGAGCACTTGTGACGGAGGGGTCGCAAGCCTTGCTCCCATCAGAACCCCTCCTTCTGCCGCCGTGCGCGACGAAGAGAAGAGGAGCGTGGAGTGGAGGGAGGGGCCGCCGCCGCCGTGGCGATGAGAGTCCAGCGGCGAAAATAGGAGAGCGCGGGTGCGGGTTATGGAGAAGGAGGTCGGGCCATGGTCCTCGTCCATCGCCACGGGCAAGGAAGGGAGAGGAGGATGGAGGCGGGTCGCCACACTGTCGCCGCTGAAGAGGCCGCCACCCACCGTGAAGCCTCTTGCAGTACCGGCCGCTCGACTCGGTGCTGCCTCCGGCAAACGGGGCACCACCAGTGCCACACGCATCCATGTCCAGCAGCTGCTGCCGGCAGCTCGCCGTCGAAACCTCCCGCCGCTCGCCTCCAAAAAACTGATCGCCGCTTAGATCCAAAATGCCGGGGTTATCCATTCTTCCATTTTATTTTATTTTTACTTTTGATCAACGGAAAGAGTGGGTTAACCGTCGCCTTGAAAAAAAAGCTTGACCGGACAGCGGTGCGGCTTGAGCCATGTAAAGCGATTGCGATGAAGCCAGGGTCTTGGTTGGGTGCGGCCGTTCGACCTGGATGAGAAATAAGTAATTTTTCACCCTGGGTTATTAATAGACTTTCTATATATATATATATATATATATATATATATATATATATATATATATATATATATATATGCGGGAGGAGGCGTCACACATAACCACGACAATTGCTTAGCCGTGTGCGGCGCCCCTCCACCTTTTACACCCTCGGTCGTATTTTCGTAGTGCTTAGGCGAAGCCCTGCGGTGATAACTTCACTGTGGCATCCCAGCTCAGAGAAACCGAAACGCCCCGTATTTCAGCCCAGAGATCGAGATGAAGTCTTCTGGAATACGGCACTACTTGACATAGAACAAACCAGCTCTTATTACAAAGGATAAATACAACGGTCTAATGTTACAAAGGATCACATCAGCACGGCGACACTATGCCCATGATACTACACTTGATCTATGCTAGCAGCGGAACAACTCGTAGTAGCGGAAATCTTCTAGCAGCGGAACAACGACGAAGGTGGTGAACTCCACTCCGTAGAGACTCTGGCTGGGACACAATCTATCTCGCACAAACGGAAACCACGACAAGCAAACAAGCAATCATGGCATCACCTTCAATCAGGCATGACACGCCAGGTCAGTACATTGAATGTACTTGGAAGCTCACAGAAACCAAAAACATCAAGGCAAGACAACAACATAGCATTAAGCAGGTTAATTAAATTAACAGCTACCATGATATGAAAGCAACTACTAAGCATGATATGAACCAACTACAATACTGATAAACCAACATCTCCATCCCAACAACAATCTCACTTTTGGCTAACCGGTCAAGCAACATACATCTCGATGACCTCGTGATCACAACCAAACAGTGATCGTCCACGGATCACAAATGGAACATCCACATGATAACCTCATGACCACATCACAAACTGAATGATCATCCTCAAGATCATCTCAACATCATCATCAACATCCTGCCAAACTGTTACTGCTCACATATATCATATAAATCATCTATAAGTCATCCCTTCATGTGCATGTTGATTGAACTGTGTGACCTAGTACGAACTTGCCCATGACCGAGGACGCGGCTATCGATAGATTAAACACACACACACTCTACAAAGGTAGCGCACTTTAGCCACACCACATAACCCATGGCCTCGCACTCCCATTTGGGTGGACCAACGGCATTCCTACGAAACCGATCTACTGCCATGACACTCTCCCTGCCAAACAAACACCCCTTTTTGGGTTCAGTCCTAGGTGACCGAGCCTACCAAAGGAAAAACAGCCATCGTCGTGGCAAATAAACGGTCCCAAATGGGGACAAGGTACCATAACAACAATAGGCCCACAAGGTTTATGTCCGCCTACCTGATCAGGGTAGCACGTGCCCATAAGCTTCCCTAGTTGGAGGCACGGCGAGAGGCATTACAATAGACCGCATCAGGGCCTCCCCATACAAAGGCAAATGTGGTTGCACTGGAAAAAGCCCGTTTTAGTGCCACCTGACCAACTTAATGACGGAATTTATCCCCAAAATATAACAGTGATAACTGGTACTCCGCTATCATCTACCAACCTGTAATCCAAGTCATAGCAATATCCAACGACTAATACAAAGCATAAAATCATCATACCAAAATACACTGAGATAGCATAACACTACTATCATGATGAATTCGGAAACAATAATACTACTGATCCAATATGCAAGAACAAGCTATCCAGCTAAGATCCACATGTAAACATCATACTCCAAGCAACAACAACATAACATCAACTATCATCACGAAAATAAACATATTGGCCACTAATAATTCAATGGCAACATGACATCCAAAATAATACTCCGAGATATAATACCAGATACCATCATGAAAATAATCATAATACCAACCACTAATACTCCAATGGCAACATGATACTCATCAACTGCAAACATAAGTCCTAGTAATCCAAACAATAGCATGGCAACAAAAAGATCAAAATAACACTCCAAGAAAATGCCATGCACAAAGTCATGTAGCTAAAGCAATATTTTAAACAAGTTAAAATAAATTATACCATGTCACTCCATTGCAATCATGCAAATGGAGGGTGTGGCTTGCATGGGGTGGAAGAAATCACCGGGAGAAAGTGTGAGAAACTCGCTGAAAGAATCGCCAGAAATCGTACTCTCTCAGAGGGGACTGAAAAAGGGCAGGGGCAAAATGGTCATTTTTAGAATGTTAAAACAAGGTGAAAATGGTTCCATGGGAACGGGCTCGACAAAATGAAGAAGTGGACTTTGGAATCACCTCATTTGGAGTTATGGTTGAAAAGATATAGTTGTTTTTCTGCTAGGGACTTATTTGTAATAAAATCATCACAAACAGGCCCTTAACGGGAAAAACAGAACGCGCCTTTCAGGGAATACGCTTGCCTACGGAGAAAGCGTATTTTCGCCCGATGAAGAATCTTAATACGCTTTCGTTAAGCGAAGACGTACTCTCTGGAGTACGCCTCCACTTAACCACGTCAGCGGGCCGGCCCGGTCAGTGCAGAGAGGCCGATAGGCGGGGCCTCGGGGCGGGGTCGTGTTTGTCTCCATCTCGCCCTCGCTCGCTCCCGGTCCAGAGGGAGGTCGCCGGCGCGGGAGCTTGTCCGGGCGGCTCCGGCCATCATTGGCGGTGCCTGACCCACCAAAACACGCGCGGAGAGGCGCACCTGACTGGGGGTAGCACTCTCGCCGAAGAGCGCGGAGACGAGCGGGGCCGCGACCACGGTGGACAGCGGCATCGGGCATTCATGGAGTTCACGGACAGAGGCTACCAGAGGAGAGGGGAAAATCCTGGGGAGGTTCGCCCGTGACTAGGTGGAGCTCTGGTGGAGGGGTGGAGGAGGGAGGGCGCTCGGCTTGACTGAATCTAGGAGGACAGGGGCGGCGGCCATGGCAGACAGAGGAGGGCTCGAGGCATCCTCGAGCATGTTCGAGTGGACAGGGGCGCTACTGGGAGTGATGGAGGACTGCTGGAGCGCTTGGAGGGCTCGGGGGAGGTCTTAAATAGGCACGAGAGGGGATGGCCGAGCTGTCGCCGCCCCGAATGCCTGTCCGGAGCCACGGACGCGTGTGCGTGCGCTCGAGCTCGTACATAGGAGATGAGGAAGGCACAGTGGAAAGCTCACGGGGCAGAGGCAACGCCGGAGCACGAGGAGGAAGTGGCCAGGGCACGCACAAAGCCAAACAGCCACTATGCGCCCGTGGGCACGCGGCGGTTTGCTTCGGTGAGGAAGTTGCCGAAAGGCGAGAGGGGTCTAGGGGAACTGCGATGATGGGGTGAGGCCAAGGGACATGCTCACGCGCGCTAAGACGACGAGGAGGAGCGGTGCCGAAGCACAAACAGTGCTCCGGACATGCCACAGCGCACAGAGCGCGTAAATGTGCATGCTAACTGCGGCGCCACCACGAGACAATGCACAGGAGGTCACGAGAGGCAGGGAAATGGTGTCTAGCGTTATGTCCTTCCAACGTGGAGCATTTAGGTGCCATTGGATCGATCTAAGGCACTCTCGTTGGGTTCTAAAGGAGCTCTGAAGTTTGCTGCAGTAATCTTGGTGGTGCACTAGTGATCAACAGGAACTTGATTGGGGCCAAATAGTTTGTCTGGGGTGTTTAGCTATGGAAGGACTATAGTCCTGGAAGTTTAGAGAAGAAATGGACCACAAATGCCTAGGGTTGCTTTGCAACTGCATTTTTGGTACAGAAACTTTATCAACATGATGCTCTCACATGTAGAAGCAACTTGGGGTTGATGATTTGGACATATAAAGATGTTGTCAAAAGCTCATGCCAAATGGACAAGCCAAAATGGCACTTGCTTCACAAACATCATTTTTGTCCAGAAATTTGGAATAATTTTGGTAAACAAATGGATCCATGAAATGCTGCCAAATTAGGTGGAGTGATGTTTTATGGGTAGGAGCATGATCTGGTAATTTATCGGAATTTTTGACGTAATATAAAATACACTTGCTTCACAACCTAAAAATATTGCCAGAATAAAGATTTGGTCTTGTGCTGACATAGATCATTGGATGGGGCTGCGAATGGGTGGAGGGGGTTAATATGAGCACATTAAGGAGTGTGCAAAATTTCAACTCATTTGGATGCTCCGAGCTAGTACTTCCTTCACAAAGCCTTCTGTCTCACACAAACTTTGAAAAATCACTGAGGAAGATTGGCTAGGCAAATAAAGTTGAATATGTGCATGAGGCAATGATTTTGATATATAAGCATGCCCAAAAAGTTTGGGAGCCACTAGGAAAATATAAATGACACTTCCTTCACAAAGTGCCATTCAGGACAGAACAACAACAACAACAACAACAACAACAAAGCCTTTAGTCCCAAGCAAGTTGGGGTAGGCTAGAGGTGAAACCCATAAGATCTCGCAACCAAGTCATGGCTCTGGCACATGGATAGCAAGCTTCCATGCACCCCTGTCCATAGCTAGCTCTTCGGTGATACCCCAATCCTTCAGGTCTCTCTTAACGGACTCCTCCCATGTCAAATTCGGTCTACCCCGCCCTCTCTTGACATTCTCCGCACGCTTTAGCCATCCGCTATGCACTGGAGCTTCTGGAGGCCTGCGCTGGATATGCCCAAACCATCTCAGACGATGTTGGACAAGCTTCTCTTCAATTGGTGCTACCCCAACTCTATCTCGTATATCATCATTCCGGACTCGATCCTTCCTCGTGTGGCCAAAACCATTCAGGACAGAAATGAAGAATAATTATTGGGGAATTATTTTTGGGCTAGGACAGGAAAGTTTGGGCATATTTGATCAACATATGACCCAAAGATTATGAAAATTATTTGGGGATTTTTGGATGGATAGAAATATAGGTTGCTTCACAACCTAGGGCAGATAGGGTTATTCCTTTAATAGAAAAAGGAATATTCCCTAGAAAAAGAGTTTAGGGTTTGGTCAAGAAGTGAAGTGACATGATCTTGGCAAGGTTTTGAGAATGATGAGCCACTTGGGAGGGAGGATGAGGATGATTTCCTAGGTGGCAGGGCCACAGAACCACTCCAAGAGCAAAAACCAAATAAATCAAAAGAAAAAGAAAAGGGCCAAAAGCCAGGCTGTTACAACTCTTACCCGCTTAAAGAAATATCGTCCTCGAGATTTGGTTGCTCATGGAACAAGTATGACTTGAGGACACCGTTTCCAACTCGGCTATCTTTTTTTCCTTTATTTATTGTTCCCCCAAGAATTTCAGATGATCAACTTACCTTGCTCTGGGGTGGCTTGCTTCACATTTCCCCAAATTCTGACGGGTCTTGGCCCATATACCAATCCCTTTTTTACTGATGTTGATTCTCCATACCTGTGATGATATCCAATGGATTTGAGCATAAATTTTCTTTTGGTCATGAAAACCTTTTTACTTCTGCCATGGGGTTTGCTCAAAACAATAAATGTCTTCTGGGTTCCATAATCGCTGAGAATCATGGCCATTTTCTGACAGAATCTGACTGCTCATAGGTGGTACTTATTTATTTTGATTTATTCCTTTGGCTTGAGCATGTGGAATATACCAGAGATTTGACTGCCTTCGGTCGTGAGCAATATAACAGTGTATGGAATTATAGTTGTGTCATACCTCAAGTATTTACATCTTGAGACTGGCCCGACATGGGGCTAACGGACAAATGCTTTTCCCGATAGACTGACCGTGCACTTGATTTCGTCGGTGAGTATACCGTGTTTGAGCTGATTGTTTAGCTTTTGATTTTTATCATGTGGTCGATATACCCATATGTGGTAATAGGCTGTGATATGCTTTAACACTGCCGGTGAGGTCAAAGTGCTGAGGTTGCAAAGGAATCTTGGTATTCCATGGTAACCATTTTAAGCGGGTCAGCAGGATATGAAATCTGTGTAAAATAGAGTAGGGTGCTGAGAGTATACCTTTGTGGATCCATATGGAATTGTGGCCTCCAACTGACTTGGGTATCCGGACCCTGATGGTCGTGCAAAAATCATCATACCTTTGATGTCAGTCCACCCTTTAACGGTCATGATTTTATTTGTTAGGATACCTTACTGAAATAACTTGGCCACACTTGTCCTTGATTCTTCGTATGACCATGGACGTGATTAGTGCAATATTTTTGACATTATTCCTTGTGCTTGTTTTTCTGACCTGTGTCCGCACATATATGACATATACCCGGGGTTTGTAGTTGTATGGAGCTCATTGCTGAGGCCAATCATACAAGAAGGTGACAAGGTTTTATGATATCTCCTTGTCGGTTGCGGGAATAATGACCTTGATGACCATTGTCAAGATTGTTGATTTTGTGATGTCATCCTTAGATCTTGTCGATCCTTGTAATTCATGAGATGTATCTCTACTTATTTTCCTTTTCCTGACGGGTGAGGTTGTGGAATCCTTACTTTTCTTAGGTATGTCTGCTTGATCCTTGATGCATCTCATGTGAGTGATTTATATGAATGGGGATGCATGCTCACCATATATAAGAAGGATATGCCACTGAACACTCGATCCTTGTGGTAGGCATATGTTTTGACTGAATTGTACCTCTGACAAAATTATTACAAGTCTGGTCCTTGAACTGAACTGTTATATACTGCCAACTCACTGTTTCATCTCTTGTAGAAATACTGAATACGACATGTGGTGTCGTACTAAAGAAGGCAAGGTGTCAGGGGTTGAAAGCTATCTGAGTAACTTGCATGCCCGAGGATTCATTCTCACCATATATGTGGAAAGATATGTAACCGAACACTTGATTTCTGAAGAAGACACATGCCCTGACTGATTTGTGCTTCTGACAAAAATGTTGGGAGTCTGATTCTTGAGCGGTACTGACATATATTGGCAACTCATCATATAATCTCTGAGGACGGTGTAATAGTATGATACTGACATGGACCAAATGGCTTACATGATAAGCAATTGGAGTAGCTTGCTGAGGAAGACTTGTTAACTTCTGCTCAAATCTTTTGTCTGGGTATCGTGCAGAAGAACTCTCGATAGCTTACACACGAAGCTTGGTCTGATTATTGTGCTGGAGAAGCCTAAGTTCCGTACCTGAGAAGCTTCTCCTCGGGTTTGCTTGCTAAGAAAAATTCATTTCCATCTGTCAGAAGCTTTTACCGAGGTATCTTGCTGAGAAAGACCGGGTATTGTGGGCCGGAAATTGCTCACATATCATGCTGGGGAAAATTGAGGAGCCTTGCATCATAAATTTCTTCCGATAGCGTGTGGAAGAATACTGGGTTTCTTATATCCAAAACTTCATACTGATATGCAGACTGAAATCCGTACACATGCCCATACTATTCTGAGGCTAATTATTTGCATGAGAAAAATGGTTTGACTGTCTTCCTTGAGCATATCACATTCTGACTTTATTTCGGATAATAACATATTTCAAGCATCATGTATTTCTGAGCCAAAACTTTGTATATGGTCCATACCTCTGTCTGAAAATATACCTTTTGTCTTACAACTGACTTGTCTTTCTGCTGGCTGGATCATAACTGCTGTGAGGATTTGGTACTGATGGGGACTTGATGCTAATAATAAATCCAAGACACCATTGGTATTCTAAGCAGATATTAATGCCATAACGCAGTTGACTGGGTAGAACATAATGTTTAGCTAAGCTTCTTCCAAATATTTGAAATCCTTATTACTTCTTCGAGTCTGGTGTCGGTGGATGAGAAACTCTTTATAGGGGGGAAATAATGTAACACCGGGGCCCAAAAAGAAAGAAGCTAAAGAAAACTCAACTAAACAAAAGCACACAATAACAATCAATTCACACACAATTAATGTCACATATTACTACTAGTCATGCAATATGCATGCCTACTTAAGCACACAACGATCTAGCATGCTGTGACGATGTGCATGAGGACGAATAAATGTGTGGAAGAGTTGGTGTAAACATCGCTACACCAAGTGCTAACTTATCCAAGTAGCAACCTGGACTAGCTCGGAGATGAGGACACACTCGATAACTATGTAGCGGGACACAAATGTCGCGACCACATTATTATCAAGCAGACGTAAAAGATCCGTACTCGTCCAAGAAATAGGATAGCGGGGAAAACTTGAGGCTGCTGACATTGCCCTTTCTTGATAACTAAGATCATTAAGGGTTGCCAACACGACAAAATGAAAGAGCGATTCAGGATAGAAGCATGTTCATCATCAAAACAATAGTAAGAAAGACATCGACACGATACCTGAGCACCATTTTTGCAAATAGTGTCGGGATCACTTGGCATCACTCTACCTGGACGGAAATGACACGAACACCGAAAGAAAAAAAGGAAGCTGGAGAAATGCAGAGGCTGAGCTGTAGTAGATCCAAACCGATGCCAGCTACACTCACCAGATAAACCGTTAGCAACAAATAATAAGGCTATATGCATGCTATGCTACAAACAAATGCAGCAACCAAATGCAAACAACAAGCCATGCTCTATACTACCGGTTTCTACCAGTTTCTACTACTCGCGCTGACTAGGGCGTCCTACAGCTAGACCTGCTCTAATACCAAGGTTGTGGCACCCCGGCTCAGAGAAACCGGAACACCCCGTATTCCAGCCCAGAGATTGAGATGAAGTCTTCTGGAGTACGGCACTGCTTGACATAGAACAAATCAGCTCTTATTACAAAGGATAATTACAAAGGTCTAATGTTACAAAGGATCACATCAGCACGGTGACACTACGCCTGCGATACTACACTTGCTCTATGCTAGCAGCAGAACAACTCATTGCAGCCGAAATCTTCTAGCAGCGTTACGATGATGAAGGTGGTGAACTCCACTCCACAGGGACTCTGGCTGGGACACGATCTAGCTCGCACGAATGGAAACCACGACAAGCAATCATGGCATCACCTGCAATCTGACATGACACGCTAGGTCGGTACGTTGAATGTACTTGCAAGCTCACAACAACCAAAAACATCAAGGCAAGACAACAACATAGCATTAAGCAGGTTAATTAAATTAACAGCCACCATGATACGAGAGCAACTACTAAGCATGATATGAACCTACTTCAATACTGATAAACCAACATCTCCATCCCAACAACAATCTCACTCTTGGCTAACCGGCCAAGCAACATATCATCTCGATGACCTCGTGATCACAACCAAACGGTGATCGTCCATGGATCACAAACGGAACGTCCACATGATCACCTTGTGACCACATCACAAACTGAATGATCATCCTCAAGATCATCTCAACATCATCATCAACATCCTGCCAAACTGTTACTGCTCACATATATATATCATACAAATCATCTATAAGTCATTCTATCATGTGCGTGTTGATCGAACACTGCCCATGACCGAGGACACGACTATCAATAGATTAAACACACACACACACACAGACACACACACACACACACACACACACACACACACTGCAGAGGTAGCGCTCTTAACCCACACCACAGAACCCATGGCCTCGCACTTCCATTCGGGTGGAGCAACAGTGTTCCGACAAAACCGATCTACTGCCATGACACTCTCCCGACTACTTAGACCAACACCCCTTTTTGGGTTCAGTCCTGGGTGACCGAGCCTACCAAAGGCAAAGCAGCCACCGGCGTGGCAAATAAACGGTCCAAAACGGGGACAAGGTACCAAAATAACAACAGGTCCACAAGGTTTATGTTCGCCTACCTAATCAGGGTAGCGTGTGCCCATAACCTTCCCTAGTTGGAGGCACCGGCGAGAGGCATGACAATAGACCGCATCAGGGCCTCCCCATACAAAGGCAAATGTGGTTGCACTGGAAAAAGCTCATTTCAGTGGCACCTGACCAACTTAATGACAGAATTTATCCCCAAAATATAACAGTGATAACTGATACTCTGTTATCATCTACCAACCTATAATCCAAGTCTTAGCAATATCCAACGACTAATCCAAAGCATAAAATCATCATACCAAAATACTCTGATATAGCATAACACTACTATCATGATGAGTCCGAAAATAATAATACTACTGCTCCAATATGCAAGAACAAGCTATCCAGCTAAGATCCACATGTAAACTTCATCTCCTAGAATAATACTCCAAGCAACAACAACAGAACATCAACTATCATCATGAAAATAAACATATTGGCCACTAATAATCCAATGGCAACATGACATCCAGAATAATACTCCGAGATATAATACCAGATACCATCATGAAAATAATCATAATACCAACCACTAATACTCCAATGGAAACATGATACTCATCAACTTCAAACATAACTCCTAGTAATCCAAACAATAGCTTGGCAAGAGCAACATCAAAATAACACTCCCAGAAAATGCCAGACACAAAGTCATGTAGCTAAAGCAATATTTTAAACAAGTTCAAATAAATTAAACCATGTCACTGCATTGCAATCATGCAAATGGAGGGTGTGGCTTTCCTGGGGTGGAAGAGATCACCGGGAGAAAGTGTGAGAAATTCGCTGAAAGAATCGCCAGAAATTGTACTCTCTCGGAGGGGACTGAATAAGGGCTCGATGAAACAAAGAAGTGGGCTTTGGAATCAACTCATTTGGAGTTGTGGTTGAAAAGATATAGTTGTTTTTCTACCAGGGACTTATTTGTAATAAAATCATCACAAACAGGCCCTCAACAGGAAAAACAGAACGCGCCTTTCAGGGAATACGCTTCCTTGCAGAGAAAGCGTATTTTCGCCCGATGAAGAAGTTGAAAACGCTTTCGTTAAGCGAAGACGTACTCTCTGGAGTACGCCTCCACTTAACCACGTCAGCGGGCCGGTCCGGTCAGCGCAGAGAGGCCGATAGGCGGGGACCAAGGGCGGGGTCGTCGTCGTCTTCATCTTGCCCGCGTTCGCCCACGGTCCATAGGGAGGTCTCCGGCGTGGGAGCTCGTCCGGCTGGCTCCGGCCATCCCTGGCGGCGCCCGACCCACCAAAACACGCTGCGCAGAGCGGCGCACCTGACTGGGGGTAGCACGCTCGCCGGAGAGCGCGGAGACGAGCGGTGCCGCGACCACGGTGGACAGCTGCGTCACGTGTTGATGGAGTTCACGGACAGAGACCACCGGATGAGAGGGGAAGATGCTGGGAAGTTTGCCGGTGACTAGGTGAAGCTCTGGTGGAGGAGTGGTGGAGGGAGGGCGCTTGGCTTGACTGAATTTAGGAGGGCAGGGGCGGTGGCCATGGCGGACAGAGGAGAGCTCGAGGCATCCTCGAGCTTGTTCGAGTGGACGGAGGCGTACTAGGAGTGAGGAAGGACTGCAGGAGCACTCGGAGGGCTCGGGGGAGGTTTTAAATAGGCGCGGGAGGGGATGGCCGAGCTGTCGTTGCCGCGGGCGCGTGTCCGGAGCCACGGACGCGTGTGCGCGCGCTCGATCTCGTAGGTAGGAGACGAGGGAGGCACATGGGAAAGCTCACGGGGCAGAGGCGACACCAGAACACGGGGATGAAGTGGCCAGGTCACGCACAGAGCCAAACGGCCACTGTGCGCCCGTGGGCACGCTGCGGTTTGCGTTAGTGAGGAAGCTACCGAAGGGGAGAGGGGTCCATGTGAATGGCGACGACGGGGTGAAGCCAAGGGACATGTTCATGTGCACTAACACGACGAGGGGGAGCGGTGTCGAAGCACAAATAGTGATCTGGACACGCCACAACGCACAGAGCACGTAAATGTGCATGCCAGCTGCGCGATCACCACGAGACAATGCACAGGGACGTCACGAGAGGTAGGGAAATGGTGTCTAGCATTATGTTCTTCCAACATGGAGCATTTATGTGCCATTGGATCGATCTGAGGCACTCTGGTTGGGTTGTAATGGAGCTCTGAAGTTTGCTGCAGTAATCTTGGTCATGCACTAGTGATCAAGAGGAACTTGATTGGGGCCAAATAGTTTGTCTGGGGTGTTAAGGTATGGAAGGACTACAGTCCTGGAGGTTTAGAGAAGAAATGGACCACAAATGCCTAGGGTTGCTCTGCAACTGCATTTTTGGTCTAGAAACTTGATCAACATGATGCTCTCACATGGAGAAGCAACTTGGGATGAAATTGGGCAAGGCTTGATGATTTGGACATATAAAGATGTTGTAAAAATCTCATGCCAAATGGACAAGCCGAAATTGCACTTACTTCACAAACATCATTTATGTACAGAAACTTGGAATAATTTTGGTGATCAAATGGATCCATGAAATGATGCCAAATTGGGTGGAGATATGTTTTATCGGTAGGAGCATGATCTGGTAATTTTTCAGAATTTGTGAGGCAATATAAAATACACTTGCTTCACAACCTAAAAATATTGCCAGAATCAAAGATTTGGTCTTGTGCTCAGATAGATCATTGGATGGGGCTACAAATGGGTGGAGGGGGTTAATATGAGTACATTAAGGAGTGTGCAAATGTTCAACTCATTTGGATACTCCAGACTAGTACTACCTTCACAAAGCCTTATGTCTGACAAAAACTTTGAAAAATCACTGAGGAAGATTGGCTAGGCAAATAAAGTTGAAGTTGTGCATGAGGCAATGATTTTGATATATAAGCATTCCCAAAAAGTTTGGGAGCCACTAGGAAAATATAAATGACACTTCCTTCAGAAAGTGTCACTCAGGGCATAAATGAAGAATAATTATTGGGGAATTACTTTTGGACTAGGTGTAGTGACGAGACCTCAAACAGTCTGATCTCTGTGCATCAGTGTCATCCCTGGATCGGTAATGCTAACACACATAGTACTCTAGGATTTATAACAGAGTAGCAATCGCACACTTATTACATCGAGTATCTCAAAAGAGAACTTATTACAATAATATGGCTTAAGGCCATCTAAATACGATAACAGCAGAAGGTTTGGAAGATAAAGTGTGTCCATCAACTCCAACGGCATCACTGAGTGAAAGACAACGACCTATGGCACCTTACTCGTCGTTTGAAAAGTCTGCAACATGAATGTTGTAGCCCGAAACGGGTTAGCACATGGAATATGCTGGCAATGTAACACATAGAGTAATGAACAGAATAAATGCTATCACTGCATGCATATATGGCTGGTGGAAAGCTCTATGGTTACAGTTTTGCATAAAGCCAATTTTTCCCTACAACAAAGGAATAACTTTTATTTAACTATCATGGTGGTTGTTAAACATTGAGAAGGTTCCTCCAACTCAATCCCAATTAAGCATCATCATTAAACCCAATCAAATTATATTTAGAGTGATGAGATCAACATGATAATCCAAGAACCAGATACTCAAGATGTCCATAACCGGGGACACGGCTAACCATGATTAGTTTATACACTCTACAGAGGTTTGTGCACTTTTCCCCACAAGACTCGAACACATCCATGGTCAAAGATTGGAGACACAGTCTTTCTGAACTATTAACTCTCTACTCTGGATAGACAGTACCACCTACAACCCACTACATCTGCTAGTCTACCTCTTCAAGAGCTTCACGCAACTTACTCAACTATGCCAAAGCCCATATTTGCTTGTGGCTGCACACGGAAGTCTCTAGCATGAATAATCTTATGATCCCTTTGAGCCTAGGTGGCGGACCGTAGGATGATCACACGGGTATTCCGGGATATCCTAGGACAACACTGGATTCTCGAGGTGCCCTAACAACCACTGGGTACTCCAGGGTGCCTCAAGCAATCCACCCAGATGTGTATTTAAGTAGCCACCTTAAGTTAACCATTAATTCACAATACTCACATCTGTCATGGATACACTCACCCAAACCACGTCTACGAGCATAGCATAGCAATATAAGCATAACGTAGAAGTAACTCCCAAACGTTTGATAATAAACATGGCAAAAGGTTCTACCTCATCATCTACTTCCCAAAACCCACATATTAATCAGATCCTAACCATGCAATTGTTTGAGGATTGATCTAATGCAATAAAACTAGGTAGTAATGAGGTATGATCAAAGTGTTACTTGCCTTGTTGATGATCCGCAAAACCTAGAGACTCGTAGTAGACCGCTTCGCACTCCGGGTACTCTATCGCAAACAAACAAACATACAATAAGAACTCAACTATAAGCACGGGTAAATCTCAAATAAGAGATCTAACCAGAAAGTTAAACTTAAGAACTCCGGTTTGCAAAAAGAATCAAATCAAACGAAGCAACGAAACTCAAACTACGAAAGAAACAAGATCCGTTTACTAATCTGGACTTAAGTCAAATTTTACAGTACCAAAATCTTGTTCAAGTTGATTAAACAGAAAGAGGGCTTCGAGATGAAGATCTAGGTGCTTGAATCTCCTGATGCCGGTAAATGAATGAAAAGATGAACTAAAACAAAAATCAGGGCAGAAATCGCGATCGAAAATAATCGCGGAAAAACCCTGGAAAAAGAAAAACTGACGAACAGGCAAACGAACGAACGTTCGTTGTCTGCGGCTAACGGGTGAACTTCGTTCATTAAAATGAACATACGGACGAACGTCCGCTTTTTAATTAAACCGGGAAAAAAAATAAAACCGATCTAATAAAAACGAAACTAGGGTTTTCTAAAAAACGAACGGTTTTCCGGTGAAACCCGACGGCGGCGGTGGCGGCTACCTCGTTGGCGGCGGGGTCGGTGGAGGCGGCGGCGAGCGGCTCCGGCGGTGAGCTGCGGCGGCGGGGCTCCGGTGGCGATGGTAGCTGGCGGCAGCGAGTCAAGGTGGTTGCGGCGCCGGCGAGGCGAGGCGGCAGCGGCTCACGGCGGCGATGGCGGCTGGCGGCGGCGGCGGATCGAGGCGGGGCGGGGCTGGCGCTAGGGTTTGGCGGGGCTGGCGGGCCTCGGCAACTTATAAGGCCGGCCGGGTCGGAGTCCTAGTCGGGCACAGCCCGGCTTGGTCGGTTCATTTTTTTTTAAAATATTCCAACGCGCAGAAAAATGAAGAAAAGAAATAATAAACCAACTCCAAAAGTCGTGAAATAAATTTTCCCGGTCCTCTAAAAATATAGCGGACAAAGTGAACATTTATTTGGGCCTCTAATGCAATTTTGAAAAACGCATTTTTTTCCTAATTCAAATAAAATAGCAATAAAACTCCGAATAAAAAAATCTTATTTGATTTTACTATTTTTCCTCCGATATTTCTTTATTTTGGAGAAGTCATTTTGTCCCCTCTCTTTTATTTTCATAAAAGAAATATTTGAAGAGAAAATAGTTAAAACCAAACGATCCTCTTTTCAAAATTTGAGAAACTCAAATATGAAAATAAGGAAATCCCCAACTCTCGCCGTGGGTCCTTGATTTGCGTCGAATTTCTAGGATCAACCCAAAATGCAATAAAATATGATATGCTATGATGATCTAATGTATAACATTCCAAATTGAAAATTTGGGATGTTACAAACCTGCCCCCCTTAAGGTGAATCTCGCCCTCGAGATTCGGGTTGGCTAGAAAATAGGTGAGGGTGGTCCTTCCGTAGGTCTTCCTCTTGTTCCCAGGTGGCTTCCTCCTCAGTATGGTGGATCCACTGAACATTGCAGAACTTGATAACCTTGCTGCGTGTGACTCAATCGGCGAACTTGAGAATCTTGACTGGTTTCTCCTCGTAGGTCAAATTGCTATCCAACTGAATCGCTTCTAGTGGCACTGTATCCATCAGAGGGATATCGGCCATCTCTGCGTGGCACTTCTTCAACTGAGAAACATGGAACACATCGTGAACACCTGACAATCCTTCAGGCAACTCCAACTTGTAAGCAACTTCTCCCATATGTTCCAAAACTTCGTATGGTCCCACAAAACGTGGTGCTAACTTTCCCTTAACTCCAAAACGTTTAACTCCTCGAAGCGGGGACACACGAAGATACACTCTGTCTCCAACTTCGTAAATTGTCTCCTTGTGTTTAGAATCTGCATAGCTCTTCTGCCTGGACTGGGCTATCTTGAGTCTATCACGAATCAGAATAACCTTCTCTTCAGACTCTTTAATCAAATCTAGTCCAAACAACTGACGGTCTCCAACTTCATCCCACAACAACGGTGTCCTACACCTCCTTCCGTACAAATCATCGAAAGGGGCCATTTTCAAACTGGCTTGATAGCTGTTGTTGTAAGAGAACTCTGCATATGGTAACTTTTCGTCCCAACTAGATCCATAATCTAGCGCACAAGCTCTCAACATATCCTCCAAAATCTGATTGACTCTCTCGGTCTGTCCATCTGTCTGTGGATGAAAGGTTGTACTGAACTCTAGCCTAGTACCCAAAGTCTCACGCAACTGATTCCAGAACTTTGAGGTAAACTGGGTTCCTCTATCTGATACAATGGTCCTTGGAACTCCATGCAGACATACGATCCTGGTCATGTATATCTTTGCCAACTTAGCAATGGCATAAGTGGTCTTCACTGGGATGAAATGAGCTACATTCGTCACTGATCGACTACAACCCATATCGAGTCATAGCCTGAATGAGTCCTGGGCAATCCTGTGATAAAATCCATGCCTAGCTTATCCCACTTCCATTCGCGTATCGGCAATGGCTGTAGCAATCCTGCTAGCTTCTGATGCTCTGCCTTCACTCTCTGACATACATCGCAAACTGCTACATACTCCACAATAGCCTTCTTCATTCCAGTCCACCAAAAACTATCCATCAAATCCAGATACATCTTGGTATTTCCTGGGTGAATCGAATATGGCGAATCATGGGCCTCCTGTAGAATCAACTTCCTGATTTCCGGGTCATTAGGGACATATACGCGGTCCTCAAACCATAAGGTATCGTGCTCATCCTCACGAAATCCTTTAGCCTTTGCTTTGCTCATCCTTCCCTTTATCTCGGCAATCTCCTTGTCCGTCTTCTGAGCTTCTTTGATTTTATCCATCAAGGTAGACTGAATTTCCAATGCTAGTACATAACCTCTTGTTACTATTTCCAAACATAGCTCACAAAGATCCTCTCCTAACTCCTTGGGCAATTCTCCTGTCATGAGCATGTTGATATGACATTTGCGGCTCAACGCATCGGCTACTACGTTAGCCTTTCCGAGATGATAATGCAACCTCATATCATAATCCTTGATGAGCTCCAACCATCTCCTCTGCCTGAGATTCAACTCCTTCTGCATGAAGATATACTTCAAACTCTTGTGATCCGTGTACACCTCACAGTGGTTTCCGATGAGAAAATGTCTCCATGTCTTCAACGCATGCACTACGGATGCTAACTCCAAATCGTGCATAGCATAATTCAGCTCATGGGGTTTAAGCTGTCTTGAGGCATATGAAACAACTCTTCCCTCCTGCATAAGCACTGCTCCAAGTCCTCGACGAGAAGCGTCGTAATACACTTGATAATCCTTGCGTTGATCTGGAAGAATCAACACTGGAGCTGTAACCAAACTGTCAGATTTCGGGTTCCGGCAGACCCTCAATGTTCGAACTCTGGGGTGCGCGCGGAGATCACACCTACTGCCTACCCGTGTCTCGTCGACTCGCAAGGATCTAAACTACACGAAGAACAACACAGAGGACACAAGGTTTATACTGGTTCGGGCCACCATTGTGGTGTAACACCCTACTCCAGTGTGTGGTGTGTGGATTGCCTCTGGGGCTGATGATGAACAGTACAAGGAAGAACAGCCTCGCGAGGGTCTGTTCTTGGCTGGTGCGATGAACTGCTAGGGGGAGTGCAGTCACTTCTCTCTCTCTCTATGTCTTTCTATCCTTGTTCCCTCGATCCCTCTACCCTGTGGGTGGCTAGTCCTATTTATAGGCGGAGGCCCTGGGCCTCTTCCCAAATATTGAGCGGGAAAGGCGCCACCAGTTGGCCATTTTGAAGGGGAACATCTAGTACACTTATCCTGACTAAAGTTGGTCCTCGCCTGCCAAAGGCCCTGACGATGACGCTGGCTTGGGCTTCACGATGACCTCCATTCTGCCTTCCTGCCGGTCTTGGTCTTGTTGCACCAAAATGGTTGCCTTTGCTTGATACTCTTGCCTGCGCTTGCCCCCTTTGCACCAAAGAGGAAACAAGGACTCTGCGCAGGCCGGCGCTCGCCTGGCGCCCGCCTGGCGCCCGCCTGGCCTTGGTCATCACGGCTTGCGTCATGGGCACCTCATGAGGTACCCTGCCTTGATCTCTCCGCCCCCTCGCGAGCCAGCCTGACGAGGCTGTGCTCGAGGAAGCCTCCTGTCGTACACCCCACGAGGCTTGGCCCCTCGCGAGGGTCTTGAGCATGTGTTGATGAAGATGGGCCGTACTGGGCCACTCCTTGAGCCACGCCGCAGGCCGCAGGCAGGCAAGTCTGGGTACCCCCGTTCCCAGAACGCCGACAGTAGCCCCCGGGCCCAAGGCGCGCCCGGACTTGGCTTAGCAGCGAAGCGAAGGGGCAAGTATGAAGTGTCGCAGGCCCCAATAGCCTGCGGCCTTGGGCGCCGCGTGGCGGCTGATTGGACGTGGGCGTCCTGGCTCCCCCACGATGCCTCGGTAACTGCACGACTTGACAAGTCCCTGTGCGCAAAAACCGGTCATGATTACCTGCGATCGAGGAGGCCAGCGGTTGGCCTCCCCCGGCTATATGTACGGAACGGCGCGGCCTTTCCCAGTGCATCCCTCCTTGCTACTCTCCTTCTTCTTCTTGGCCGCTCGCCATACCCATGGCCCCACCGAAGAGGTTCTCGGCTGCGGAGAAAGGGAAGGATCGTCAGGAAGGGCCCGGCTCTCCTCCGGCCAAGCGTGGCCGGGGCCGCCCTCGCAAGCACCCTACGGCCCCTGCTGCGGCCTCCCGTGGCCGTGGAAACAGCCCTCTGCATAGCGGTGGGCGTCCGGCTGCCATCGAGAGGTATGCTGGGGCTGTGCGACCCCCGAGGCCGTGCTTCCGCTTGGCGGAGGTGCTGCCGGAGTTCGTCGTGTGGTCGGCGGACCCGACCGGCACCTGGCTCCAGCTCTCCCACTTCTTCATAGGTGAACTTCCGGCTGGTTCCCCAGGCGGCCTTGGCTTCAGGCAGATGGTTGCTACAGTAGGGCCTCTTGGGCTACTCTGGAGGTCTCCACCGCCAGGGAGGCGGTCTTGACCCGCGGCTGGCAAACATTTGCCCGCGCGCGCGACCTGTGCCGTCGTTGCACTCTACACTTCAAGCTCGACAGTGACGCCACCCTCTAGGTGAGGGTGTTCGAGGAAGATGGCTGCCGTGCCGGATGCTGCCCCGAAGATGATGACCGCGGCCGCGCGCCTAGCCCCGGCGTTGGTCGGGGTGAAGGTGGCGGAGAGCGCGCGGGCAGCGGAGCCCGAGGCCCGCCAAGCTCTGGTGACTCCCCTTCGGACGGCAGTTCCTCTAGTGGCGGTCACGACCAGCCCCCTCGCTGCCGTGCCCGCCTGGGAGAGGGCAGCGGGTCGGTCCGACGCCACGCCTCGGTGAAGCGGGAGGCGGAATCCAGCTGAGCTCCGGAGGCAGTACGAGCCTTCGCTGAGAGTCGGCGCCGGGCAGGTCGTGCCCCCTTTTGCTTTCCTTTTCTTTCCTGCGCAAAAAGAATGTAGTCTGGTCCCCCACGGGGGTGTGTTGAATTGTTGTTGTTTAATTAGCGCGTTGTTTCTACCGTTTCTGTGCTATATATTTGTTCCGCGTGTTTATGCGTGGAAATCACTTATCTTGGGGGGAAGCTCATTGCGATCCTCACCTCCTGAGGCTAGGGCCTTGTCGCGCGCCTTGTGTCGTGCAGGGTTTAGTCAGTGGGGATAGTCTCCAGCCTTGGTAGCGAGGGCAGCTAACCCAAGTCCCGTGACTGTGTCGCGATGCTAGTGGGGCACAGAATGGGAGGGGTGCTCCCGCAGCGGACTCGGATAAGGAAGCTCCAAACCACCGGGGCAAAAAACACTCGCGAGGGTGCCCGTATTCCTCCCTCGTGAGACTTTGTGCGAGAGAAAACGAAAACAAGCAAGTGAAACGGACGAGGAGTCGCGAGTTCGAAACAGCAACAGCTTCAGAAAAACTCCAAATAGAAACAAACAAGCCAACTGCAGAAAGCAGATGAAAGAAGCCGCGCCCGACACCTAGTCTAGTCTTCGACGTCTTCTCACCAGCGCGGAGCTAAGTGCTGCCACTGGGCGTGGGCGGGAGACCCCGTGGCCCGAGGGTGGCACTCCGGAGACTCCGGGGCATGTACAGCCCCACTCATTATTACGTGAGAGTGTCGCGGGCGGCGAGCTTCACAGGCGTTTGCCTTCTTCACAGGCACCGGGCCTTTTCCAAAAACACAGCTACTTCACAGGCATTCGCCTTCTTCACAGGCACCGGGCCTTTTCCCAAAACACAGCTACTTCACAAGCATTCGCCTTCTTCACAGGCACCGGGCCTTTTCCCAAAACACAGCTACTTCACAAGCATTTGCCTTCTTCACAGGCACCGGGCCTTTTCCCAAAACACAGCTACTTCACAGGCATTCGCCTTCTTCACAGGCACCAGGCCCTTTTCAGGGGTAAAACCTTCGGAGATGTTGGATGTTCCACGCGTTCTGGATGGGTGCCCCCTCCTGGGTCTCCAAGCGTGCGGAGCTGGGCCTGGAAACATGAACAACCTTAAACGGGCCCTCCCACATGGGAGAGAGCTTATGCAGCCCCTCCCTGGAGAGAACCCGTCTGAGCACGAGGTCCCCTACCTCGAGAGTCCTGGGGCGAATGTTGCGGCAGTGGTATCGCCGCAGTGCTTGTTGATACCTTGCTGCCCGTAGCGCGGCTTCTCAGCGATGCTCCTCCCCCAGCAAGATATTCGTCCCCCGCATGGCGTCCTGCTGCACTTCGTCGAACGCCAGGACCTGCGCGGAATGAAGTCTGACCTCGTGAGGGAGAACGGCTTCAGCTCCATAATCCAGAAAGAACGGGGTCTCGCCAGTCGGCTTGGTTGCGGTCGTGCGGATTGACCATAACACGGACTGGAGCTCGTCGTACCAGCTCCCGCCGCAGGCCTCCAGCTTCTTCTTGAAGGTCCTGGTCTTGAGGCCCCTCAGGACCTCCGCGTTGGCTCGCTCGGCCTGATCGTTGCTTCGCGGGTGCGCCACCGAAGCGTAGCATATCTGCGTTCCAAGGTTAGCACAGTATGTTTTGAAGAGGTTACTAGTGAACTGCGAACCATTGTCGGTGATGATGCGGTTTGGCACCCCGAATCGGCTCACGAGGCCCTTGATGAACATGACCATGGAGCCTGCAGGGATGGTGCGGACAGCTTCCACCTCAGCCCACTTGGTGAATTTGTCCACGGCGACATAGAGGTAGTGGTAGCCCCCTGGCGCCCGAGGGAACGGGCCTAGGATATCCAGTCCCCAGACTGCAAAGGGCCATGAGAGGGGTATAGTCTGCAGACCTCCCGTCGGCTGATGGATCTGCTTGGCATGGAACTGACAGGCCTCGCAAGCTTTCACCAGTTCCACAGCGTCATTCAGTTCCGTGGGCCAATAGAACCCGCTGCAGAACGCCTTGCCAACGAGAGTTCGTGACGACGAGTGATGCCCACAGTCGCCACCGTGTATGTCTGCCAATAGCTCCTTCCCTTGCTCCCTGGATATGCAACGTAGGGACACATCATTCGGTCGTCTTCGGTAGAGCTCTCCATCCTTAAGGCAGTATGTTGTGGCTTGCCGTGCCACACGCTCCGCTTCCTCCTCCTTTTCCGGCAACGTGCCCCGTGTCAGGTAACTCCTAAGCTCCGTGATCCAGCACCCCTCCTGAGGTTCCAGCGCCAGGAGCAGGCGCACTCCTGATGTCGGGCCACATACCGGGGCTCCCGAGGCAGGCGGCTGGGGGAGCTCCCCCCGAGGCTGCGCCGTGCTTGACAGTGATGGCATCGCCGAGGGCTTGAAGAGCCGCTCCTCGAAGACGCCGGGCTCCTGAGGCAGCCGTCTGGATGCCCTTTTGGCGATGTCATCAGCCTCTTGACTGGTGCCGCGAGGCACATGCTGCAACTCCAGCCCCCAAAACTGCTTCTCCATCCTGCGGACCTCCGCGAGGTAGGCTTCCATGTGCTCGTCCTTTGGTTCGTATACGTTGTTGGAGAAGTTGACGAGGAGCTACGAATCACCCTTGATGGTGAGGCGCTTCACCCCCAGGGCGACTGCAGCCTTCAGGCCTGCTATCAGGCCTTCGTATTCTGCTATGTTGTTGGAGACCTTTTCCCCGTGCTGGAAACAGAGTTGCACGGAGTAGTAGAGCTTTTCTTGAGTGGGGGATACGAGCACCGCACCAGCCCCCGTGCCGTGTCGGGAGAACGCCCCGTCGAAGTACATGACCCATCCGTCCGTTGCCTCGCTCCCTGGGGAGAGTGATCGATCCTCGCCAGCCTCGAGGCCTGGCGCCTCTGCCCATTCCGCCATGAAGTCCGCAAGCGTGGCCCCCTTGATGACTCTGGTTGTGCCGAATTCTATCTGAAACGCTTGCAGCTCGATGTTCCACTCAGCGACTCTTCCAGCTGAGTTGGGGCTCCTAAGCACCCTTTCCAAGGGGTATGCTGAGACAACCTTGATGGGATGGCCTTGGAAATAGTGCCGCAGCTTGCGCGAGGCCACCAATAGCGCGAGGAGGAGTTTCTGAGGCATGGGGTACCACGCCCTTGCATCCCGTAACACCGTGCTGACGAAGTATACAGGGTGCTCGACTAGGTTGGGAGTGCTGGCGCCGCCAGTGTCCTCCGGAGGCCGGGGCACCTCCTGAGACAACGGAGCCCCCAGCGACTGGTCGCCTGGAGGAGGGGCCTCCTCTGTTCCGGGTGTGCTTCCCTGTTGTGGCTGGTCCTTCTCGGCTGCAGCCGCGGTCTCTGTGAGGCCCTCTTGGTCCTGCTTTGCTTTAACCCGGACAGTTGATGTGGCCTTGGTCCTACGCTCCTCCCTAACAGCCACCAGGGCTGCGCTGGCAGAGTAGGGGGTGGCCGCAAGGTAGAGCACCAGGGGCTCCTGAGGGCGTGGAGCCACCATCACCGGGGGGCTGGTCAGGTACCTCTTGAGATCCTGGAACGCCTTGTCGGCCTCTTCAGTCCATTCAAAGGGGCCCTTCTTCTTCATCAGCTTGAAGAAGGGCAACGCTCGTTCCCCCAGTTTGGAGATGAAGCGCCCTAGCGCGGTTACGCGCCCGGTGAGCTTCTGCATTTCTCTGAGGGTCTTCGGCGGGCTCCTGTCCACGACTGCTTTTACCTTTTCTGGGTTGGCCTCGATGCCCCGGTGGGATACGAGGAAACCCAGGAGCTTGCCCGAGGGGACTCCAAACACACACTTCTCCGGGTTGAGCCGCAGGTCCACTTTGTTTAGGCTCGCGAAGGTTTCCTCCAAGTCCTGTATCAGGGTTTTGGCCTCCCGAGACTTCACCACAATGTCATCAATGTAAGCCTCAGCATTCCTCCCAAGTTGCTAGCCCAAGGCGATGTGCATTAGCCGCTGAAAGGCCGCACCGACATTGCGCAGCCCGAACGGCATGCATGTATAGCAGTACACTCCGCACGGGGTTAGGAAAGCCGTCTTTTCTACATCTTCTACTGCCATCTTGATCTGGTGGTAGCCGGAGAAGGCATCCAAGAAGCACAACAAGTCGCACTCAGTGGTGGAGTCGACGATCTGGTCGATGCGAGGGAGCGGGAACGGATCCTGGGGGCAGGCCTTGTTGAGGTTGGTGAAGTCGACACACATGCGTTCCTTTCCCCCCTTCTTCGGCACGACAACTGGGTTAGCCAGCCAATCTGGGTAACGGACCTCGCGAATGACTCCCGCCGCCTCCAACTTGCGGGTCTCTTGGACGATGAAAGCTTGCTTCTCAGTGGACTGCCGCCTCGCCTTCTGCTTCACAGGGCGCACATTGGGGCACACATTGAGGTGATGCTCAATTACGCCCCTGGGGATCCCTGCCAGCTGATCAGGTTCCCACGCGAATACCTTCTTGTTCGCACGTAAGAACTTCACCAAGGCTTCCTCCTGTTCAGGCTCGAGGTTGGCGCGTATGGTGAAGGTGGCGCTGGTAGATCCGTCTACGTCGACCAGTACCTGCTTGGTTTCCGCCTTGTCCTGAGTGAATAGCTGCTTCTTCTTGGCCGGTGCAGCCCCCTTGGGTTCAGGGGCGTCTGAGTCAGCGGGCTGCGCCACCGCTACGGCCTTGAAGGCGAGCTTGAGCGCTTGCAACGCATCCCCGGTGTCTCTAGACACGGTGAGGACGCTGCTACTCCCGGGCATCTTCATGAGGTTGTACGCTGGGTGAGTTGCGGCCATGAACCGGGCTAGTGCCGAGTAGTCCAGGATGGCGTTGTATGGGAGGCCGATGGGGGCGATGTCGAAGTCGATTAGCTCCGTGCGGAAGTTGTCGTAAGTGCCGAAGGTCACCGGAAGGCGGATCTGCCCCAGGGAGCCAGTGGAGCCACCTCCGACGCCCAAGAAGGGCCTGCTGGGCTGCAGCCGCTCCAGCGGTACGTGGAGAAGGCTAAAGGCCTCCACTGACAACACGCTGAGGCCTGCACCGCCGTCAATGAGGGTCCTGGTGACGGCCACCTAACAGATGGTGGGGGTGCATAGCATTGGGAGCGTGCCCGGTAGGCCGAGTTGGAGGGGTGATCATCCGAGCTGAAGGCCAGATCGGCTTTAGGTGCCGCCCAGCCCGGAGGCGCCCCACGCGGCGCGGAAGCGGCGCCGATCTGGCGGACGAATGACTTGATGTGCCGGCCTGAAGGTGGTGCCTATGAGCCTCCTAGGAGAGCTGCGACGACCGGGTGCGCCGGTGCAGCATAGTGGGCAAGGAAGAGGCCACGCAGTTCCCCCAGGAGGCTACGGAAGCCGCCGGCAGGTGGAGCAGCCACATGCGCGGGACGCCAGTGAGGGCCATGGAAAGCCAGTTGGCCATGACCCTGTCGTCGCCCCCAGCCTCGAGGACGGCCTCCTCATATGCCAGCAGGAAAGCCAGCGGATCGGCCGTCCCGTCGTAGTGCGGTGGCATCTCCGGCTTGAACTTGTTCGGCCATTGCACCTGTCGCAAGGCGGGGGCCAAGGCTCGGAGCCCCCTGGCCCCCGCGCTGGCGCCGGCGACCAGGGCGGGCGGCGCGTTGCCCATCATGAGGGCGAATTGCGGTGTTGGCGGAGCGCGGGTTGGTGGAAGGGAAAGCTCCGGCGCACCCCTACCTGGAGCGCCAAATGTCGAATTTCGGGTTCCGGCAGACCCTCAAGGTTCGAACTCTGGGGTGCGCGCGGAGATCAAACCTACTGCCTACCCGTGTCTCGTCGACTTGCAAGGATCTAAACTACACGAAGAACAACACAGAGGACACAAGGTTTATACTGGTCCGGGCCACCATTGTGGTGTAACACCGTACTCCAGTGTGTGGTGTGTGGATTGCCTCTGGGGCTGATGATGAACACTACAAGAAAGAACAGCCTCGCGAGGGTCTGTTCTTGGCTGGTGCGATGAACTGCTAGGGGGAGTTCAGTCTGTTCTCTCTCTCTCTATGTCTTTCTATTCTTGTTCCCTCGATCCCTCTACCCTGTGGGTGGCTAGTCCTATTTATAGGCGAAGGCCCTGGGCCTCTTCCCAAATATTGAGCGGGAAGGACGCCAACAGTTGGCCATTTTGAAGTGGAACATCTAGTACACTTATCCTGACTAAAGTTGGTCCTCGCCTGTCAAAAGCCCTGACGATGACGCCGGCTTGGGCTCCACGATGACCTCCATTCTGCCGTCCTGCTGGTCTTGGTCTTGTTGCACCAAAATGGTTGCCTTTGCTTGATACTCTTGCCTGCGCTTGCCCCCTTTGCACCAAAGAGGAAACAAGGACTCTGCGCAGGCTGGCGCCCGCCTGGCGCCCGCCTGGCCTTGGTCGTCACGGCTTGCGTCATGGGCACCTCATGAGGTACCCTCCCTTGATCTCTCCGCCCCCTCGCGAGCCAGCCTAACGAGGATGTGCCCGAGGAAGCCTCCTGTCGTCCACTCCGCGAGGCTTGGCCCCTCGCGAGGGTCTTGAGCATGTGTTGATGAAGATGGGCCGTACTGGGCCACTCCTTGAGCCACGCCGCAGGCCGCAGGCAGGCAAGTCTGGGTACCCCCGTTCCCAGAACGCCGACACAAACGTTTCTTAACTCCTGAAAACTGGCTTCACATTCCTCAGTCCATTTGAACTTGGTGTCCTTCTTCAACAACTCCGTCATGGGCTTTGCATCTTCGAGAAATTCTCAATGAACCTCCTGTAGTATCCTGCGAGTCCAAGAAAACTCTGGATCTCTCCAACTGATGTGGGTGCTTCCCAATTTGTTATAGTGACAACCTTGGTGGGGTCTACTGCTATTCCTTCTCCGTATAAAACATGTCCGAGGAATCCAACTTCCTTCAACCAAAACTCACACTTGCTGAACTTGGCATATAACTGATGTTCTCTGAGCTTCCCAAGTACCAAACGCAAATGCTCCTTATGCTCCTCTTCATTCTTCGAGTAGACCAAAATATCATCAATGAACACCACGACGAACTTATCCAAAAACTCCATAAACACCTTGTTCATCATGTTCATGAAATAGGTAGGCATGTTAGTCAGACCAAATGACATAGCGGTATACTCATATAGCCAGTACCATGTGGTAAAAGCTGTCTTAGGTATATCCTGCTCTCGAATCCTCAGCTGGTGGTATCCTGCTCATAGATCGATCTTGGAAAATACTTTAGCTCCTTGCAACTGATCAAACAAATCATTGATCATCGGCAGTAGGTACTTGTTCTTGATCGTTACTTCATTCAATCCACGATAATCAACAACCATCCTCAACGATCCATCTTTCTTCTCCACTAGAAGCACTGGTGATCCCCAAGGTGACGAACTTGGGTGAATATAGCCTTTATCCAGTAACTCCTTAATCTGCTTCTTAATTTCTTCCAAATCCTTTGCGGGCATCATGTACGTTCTCTTAGATATTAACCCTATGCCTGGCAAAATCTCAATCAAAAGCTCAATGTCTCTATCCGGTGGCATGCCTGGCAACTCTTCTGGAAATACATCAGGGAAATCCTTCACCACTGGTACTTCCTACTGTACAACTCATGATAAGGAATTTACTTGAGTCCTCTTCGGCACATACCGGGATACATACTTGATCCTTCTTCCTTCTGGGGTGGTGAGCAACGTTGACTTACTGGCGCAGTCAATGTTCCCTCCATACTTTGGCAACCAATCCATGCCTAATATCACATCCAGTCCTTGTGACTCCAATACTATTAGGTCTGAGGGGAACAAGTAGTTACCAATCCTTAATGGTAACCGATCACACCATAGGCTGGCCATATACTCTGCTCCTGGCGAGGTTACTAACATGGGTGACCTAAGGGCTTGGGTTGGCAGGTTAAACTTATCCACAAATCCCCTTGATATGTATGAATGCGATGCACCAGTACCAAAAAGAACGATTGCAGTAAATGACTAACCAAAAACTTACCTATTACTGCATCGGGTTGCGCTTCAACCTCCTCCACGCTAACGTGGTTCACTTGTCCCCTATTAAAAGGGTTGGGCTTCTTCCCAGAGCTTCCATTGCCATTTCCATTCTTTGCTTCAGAACACTCCGTGGCGTAATGTCCATTCTTACCGCACTTGAAACAAGTAATGTGACTTAGATCCTTCTTGGCAGGAGTTGCTGGGTTGGAATGGTTCTGACAGTTGCTTCCTCCATTACCATTCCCATTCTTGGGGCCACTATGGTTATGTGAACTCCCTCCATTGGAATTATGGCCTCCATGGTTATGGTGAAGGTGTCCTCCCGAGTTCAGGTTAAAACGGGGTCTCTGCTGAGCTCCGGAATTGTACTTCCCTTGTCCACACTTCCTCTTGCGGTTGTCAATCTGCTGCTACTTCACTTCAATCATAAGAGCTCTATCTACCAACTCCTGGTAGTTGTTGAAGGTTGCCACCATCAACTGCATGCTCAGCTCATCATTCGGTCCTTCCAGAAACTTCTCCTACTTAGCTGCATCTGTAGCAACGTCATTTGGGGCATAACGTGCTAACTTACTAAAATCATCCACATACTGGCCCACTGTGCGTCCTCCTTGGCGCAAGTTGCGAAACTCGCGCTTCTTCATGGCCATAGCTCCTGCTAAAACATGGGCGGTGCGAAAAGCCTGCTGAAACTGGTCCCATGTGACAATGTTGATGGGGTAAGTGGCTGTGAAATTCTCCCACCAAGATGTTGCGGGTCCGGCAAGCTGATGTGCAGCAAATCGCACTCTCTACGCATATGTGCATCCTGCAGTGGTCAACTCCCTTCCAATCTTTCGGAGCCAATCATCTGCAACTATCGGCTCGGTGCTACTAGAGAACACCGACGGATTCAGCCTTAGAAAATGGGCTAAGTGATCAACAGGTGGTGGTGGTGGTGGGTTGTTGTTGTTGTTCCCCTGATTCTGATTCTAGACTAGGATCTGCATCAATGCATTCTGCTACTAGATCAACTGAGTGAGCTCTGGTGGGAAAGCAAATCCATTGTCGCGTCTCGGGGGCATCTGATGGGTTTAGAAAAGATGAGAAAACAGAATAGAATAAGATCTAGAGGGAAAACACTACCCATATGCACATGAGACAAACACAAATATACCACTTCAACCAATTCAAACAAGGGCATACATCGATCTAACTATCATTATAAAAGTGCTTGGACTAAACTATATACATGGGGAAATACTACTACTAGTATGGTGATCGACTAGAAAACTTGATCGCTGGAAGACTCTGTGATATCTGCTCCAACTTCATCAACATAGTCATCATCGCTATCATCGGGGTCCGAATCGGTGTCGTCGATGATGATGTAGTTCTCCGGACAAGTGGAATCGTCGTCTTCTCCTCCTTGCACGAGGTCTCCCATGAATACTCCTAGCTTCCTTGTCAAATCGTCATTCTTCTCCACAAGTATCGTCATTTCCTCCTCATATCCATCGCGTGTAGACTTGATTTCTTCCTCCAGCTCCGTGATACTGGTCATTGCCTTCTTCAGATCTATCATGCCTGCGCACATCTGGTTCTCCTAGCGACGAATGTGTTGGTTTAATTCCTGGATGAAAGCTGCAATGGGTCTATCCTTCCTGGTGCTGATCATCTCCCATTGCTCATCCCGGCGCCCACAAATCTGGTAGATAGTATCCTTGAGGTCCTTGTGGTAAACTTCTCAAATGCGTCCCATGGTGATGTGGGCTGCCATGCTCTTTCCTAGACTCTAGGTTGGTGCATCAAAGGAAAACTCTATGGGCTTAGTGACAGGCATGAACGTCCTTCCTGGAACTTGAACTCGAATCATCCAACGCTCCTCTTCTGGTAAAGTGGCGATGTAGGTCCCGGTGAAGCTTGGTATTCCAATGTTCAGGTATCTAGTGACTTCCTTCAAGTGTCATCCAAAAGGTGTATCTTCGTCCGGTTGGGTGAACTCGTTCCTTGCATCCGCCATCCTATAGAGTAGAAAAGGGAGAGGAGTCAGAAATGAGAAGAGAGTAGTGAACTAGGGTTTTAGCTTAGTGGTCGTGTCCTACAGTCAGCGTGTGCTCTGGTACAATCTTGTAGCAACCAGACCTCAAACAGTATGATCTTTGTGCATCAGTGTCATCCCTGGATCGGTAATGCTGACATGCACAGTACTTGAGGATTTATAACATAGTAGCAATCACACACTTATTACATTGAATATCTCAAAAGAGAACTTATTACAATAAAATGGCTTAAGGCCATCTAAATACGATAACAGCGGAAGGCTTGGAAGATAAAGTGAGTCCATCAACTCCAATGGCATCACTGAGTGAAAGATAACGACCTATCGCACCTTACTCGTCGTCTGAAAAGTCTGCAACATGAATGTTGCAGCCAAAAACGGGTCAGCACATGGAATATGCTGGCAATGTGACACATAGAGTAATGAGCAGAATAAATGCTATCACTACATGCATATATGGCTGGTGGAAAGCTCTATGGTTACAGTTTTGCATAAAGCCAATTTTCCCTACAACAAAGGAATAACTTTTATTTAACTATCATGGTGGTTGTTAAACATTGAGAAGGTTCCTCCAACTCAATCCCAATTAAGCATCATCATTAAAACCAATCAAATTATATTTAGAGTAATGAGATCAACATGATAACCCAAGAACCAGATACTCAAGATGTCCATAACCGGGGACACGGCTAGCCATGATTAGTTTATACACTCTGTAGAGTTTTGCACACTTTTCCCCACAAGACTCGAACACATCCATGGTCGGAGATTCGAGACAGTCTTTCTGAAGCATTAACTCTCTACTCTGGATAGACAGTACAACCTACAACCCACTACATCTGCTAGTCTACCTCTTCAAGAGCTTCACGCAACTTACTCAACTATGCCAGAGCCCATATTGGCTTGTGGCTGCACACGGAAGTTTCTAGCATGAATAATCTTATGATCCCTTTGAGCTTGGGTGGCAGACCGTAGGATGATCACACGGGTACTCCGGGATATCCTAGGACAACACTGGATTCTCGAGGTGCCCTGACAACCACTGCGTACTCCAGGGTGCCTCAAGCAATCCACCCAGATGTGTATTTAAGTAGCCACCTTAAGTTAACCATTAATTCGAAATACTCACATCTGTCATGGATACACTTACCCAAACCACGTCTACGAGCATAGCATAGCAATATAAGCATAACGTAGAAGTAACTCCCAAAGGTTTGATAGTAAACATGGCAATAGGTTCTACCTCATCATCTACTTCCCAAAACCCACATATTAATCAAATCCTAACCATGCAATTGTTTGAGGATTGATCTAATGCAATAACACTGGGTAGTAAAGAGGTATGATCAAAGTGTTACTTGCCTTGCTAATGATCCGCAAAACCTAGAGACTCGTAGTAGCATGCTTCACACTCCGGGTACTCTATCACATACAAACAAACATACAATAAGAACTCAACCAGAAGCATGGGTAAAACTCAAATAAGAGATCTACCCAGAAAGTTCAACTTAAGAACTCCGGTTTGCAAAAAGAACCAAATCAAATGAAGCAACGAAACTAAAACTACGAAAGAAACAAGATCCGTTTACTAATCTGGACTTAAGTAAAATTTTACAGTACCAAAATCTTGTTCAAGTTGATTAAACAGAAAGAGGGCTTCGAGAAGAAGATCTAGGCGCTTGAATCGCCTGATTCCGATACACGAGCGAAAAGATAAACTAAAAGAAAATCATGGCAGAAATCACGATAAAAAATAATCGCGGAAAAACCCTGGAAAAAGAAAAATTAACGAACAGGCTATGAACGAACGTTCGTTATCTGCGGCTAATGGGTGAACTTCGTTCGCTAAAACGAATGTACGGATGAATGTCCGCTTTTTATCTAAACCGGAAAAAAAATAAAACCCATCTAATAAAAACGAAACTAGGGTTTTCTAAAAAAATGAACGGTTTTCCGCGAAAACCGGCTGCGGCGGCGGCTACCTCGTCGGCGGCAGGGTCGGTGGTGGCGGCGGCGAGCGGCTCCGGCGGCGAGCTGCGGCGGCGGGGCTCCAGCGGCGGTGGCGGCTGGCGCCGGCGAGATGGGGCGGCGGCGACGCATGCACGCGGCGGCAGCGAGGCGAGGCGAGGCGGCGGCGGCTCGCGGCTACGGCGATGGACCAAGGCGGGGCAGGGCTGGCGCTAGGGTTCGGCGGGGCTTGCGGGCCTCGGCGGTTTATAAGGTCGGCCGGGTTGGAGTCCTAGTCGGGCACGACCCGGCTAGGTCAGTATTCCGACGCACAGAAAAACGAAGAAAAGAAATACTAAACGACTCCAAAAATCCTGAAATAAAATTTTTCCGTCCTCTAAAAATATAGTGGACAAAGTGAACATTTATTTGGGCTGCTAATGCAATTTTGAAAAACGCATTTTTTTCGTAATTCAAATAAAATTGCAATAAAACTCCGAATAAAAATTCTTATTTCATTTTAATATTTTTCATCCGATATTTCTTTATTTTGGAGAAGTCATTTTATCCCCTCTCTTTTATTTTCATAAAACAAATATTTGAAGAGAAAATAATTAAAACCAAACGATCCTCTTTTCAAAATTCGAGAAAACACAAATATGAAAATAACGAAATCCCCAACTCTCTCCGTGGGTCCTTGAGTTGCGTAGAATTTCTAGGATCAACCCAAAATGCAATAAAATATGATATGTAATGATGATCTAATGTATAACATTCCAAATTGCAAATTTGGGACGTTACACTAGGACAGGAAAGTTTGGGCATATTTGATCAAGATATGGCCCAAAGGAATTATGAGAATTATTTGGGGATTTTTTGATGGACAGAAATATAGGTTGCTTCACAACCTAGGGCGGATAGGGTTATTCCTTTAATAGAAAAGGGAATATTCCCTAGAAAAATAGTTTAGGGTTTGGTCAAGAAGTGAAGTGACATGATCTTGGCAAGGTTTTGAGAATGATGAGCCACTTGGGAGGGGGGATGAGGATGATTTCCCAGGTGGCAGGGCCACAGAACCACTCCAAAAAGAAAAACAGAGCAAAAACCAAATAAATCAAAAGAAAAAGAAAAGGGCCCAAAGCCAGGCTGTTACATTCACCATCACCGTCACCATGTCGTCGTGCTGCCGGAACTCATCCACTACTTCGCCATCTTGCTATATCAAGAAGGCGAGGATGTCATCGAGCTGAACGTGTGCTGAATGTGGAGGTGCCGTACGTTCAGTACTCGATCGGTTGAGTGCGAAGAAGTTAGACTACATCAATCGTGTTAACAAATGCTTCCACTTACGGTCTATGAGGGTACATAGACACACTCTTCCTTCTTATTGCAGTGCATCTCCTTGATAAATCTTGCGTGTGCGTACAAAATTTTTTGTTTGCCATGCAACGTTTCCCAACAGTGGTATTAGAGCCAGGTCTATGCGTACATGATATGCACGAGTAGAACACAAAGAGTTGTGGGTGATGATAGTCATATTGCTTCCCACCAACGTCTTATTTTGATTCGGCGGTATTGTGGTATAAAGCGGCCTGGACCAACCTTACATGTCCACGCACATGAGACCTGTTCCACCGACTGACATGCAACTAGTTTTGCATAAAGGTGGCTAACAGGTGTCTCTTTCTCCTACTTTAGTTGAATCAAATTTGACTATGCCCGGTCCCTGAAGAAGGTTAAAATAGCAAACTTGATGAACCACCATTGTGGTATTTGCATAGGTAAGAATGGTTCTTGCTAGAAGCTCGTAGCAGCCACGTAAAACTTGCAACAACAAAGTAGAGGATGTCTAACTTTCTTTTGCAGGGAATGTTGTGATGTGATATGGTCAAGATATGATGTGATATATGTTGATCATGGTTTCTAATATCGACAACCGGCAGGAGACTTTGGGTTGTCTTTTTATTGTATGAAATGCAATCATCATGTCACTTCTTTACTTTATCGCTATGTGTTAGCAATAGTTCGCGAGATGGCCCTGACGCAACAATGGAGATCAAGGTGTCGAGCCGGTGATGGTGGAGATCATAACAATGCTTTGGAGATGGAGATCAAAGCACAAGATGATGATGGCCATATCATGTCACATATTTTGATTGCATGTGATGTTTATCCTTTATGCATCTTATTTTGCTTAGAACGGCGGTAGCATTATAAGATGATCAATTCACTAAATTTCAAGATAGAAGTGTTCTCCCCGAATATGCACCGTTGCCAACGTTCGTCGTTTCAAAGCACCTCGTGATGATCAGGTGTGATAGACTCTACGTTCACATACAACGGGTCTAAGATAGTTTTTCACATGTAGGATACTTGGGTTTAACGTTCCTAGCATGTACAGACATGGTCTTGGAATACTGGAGACTGAAAGGTCGAACATGAGTCATATAATAGATATGATCAACATAGAGATGTTCACCATTGTTGAGAACCCCATCTCACGTGATGATCGGACATGGGTTAGTTGATTTGGATCATGTATCACTTAGATAACTTGAGGGATGTTTATTTAAGTGGGAGTTCATTAGTAATTTGATTAAGTGAACTTAACTTATCATGAACTTAGTCTTAATAGTTTTTGCATATCTATGTTGTAGATCAATACGATATAGCTCCCCTATATTTTTTGATATGTTCCTTGAGAAAACTAAGTTGAAAGATGATAGTAGCAATGATGCGGACTGGGTCCATGATCTGAGGATTATCCGCATTGCTGCATAGAATTATGTCCTTGATGCACCGCTAGGTGACAGACCTGTTACAGGAGCAGATGCACATGTTATGAACGTTTGACAAGCTCGATATGATGACTACTTGATAGTTTAGTGGGCCATGCTTTACGGTGTAGAACCGGGACTTTAAAAACTTTTTGAATGCCACGGAGCATATGAGATGTTCCAAGAGCTGAAATTGGTATATCATACTCATGCCCGTGTCGAGAGGTATGAGACCTCTGACAACTACTTTGCCTACAAGATGGAGGAGAATAGCTCAGCCAGTGAGCATGTGCTCAGAATGTCTGGGTATTACAATCGCTTGAATCAAGTGGGAGTTAATCTTCTAGATAAGATAGTGATTGACAGAGTTCTCTAGTCACTATCACCAAGCTACCAGAACTTCGTGATGAACTATAATATGCATGGGATAACGAAAAGGATTCCCGAGCTCTTCGTGATGCTGAAATCGGCGAAGGTAGAAATCTAGAAAGAACATCAAGTGTTGATGGTTAAACAAGACCACTAGTTTCAAGAAAAAAGGCAAGGGAAAGAAAGGGAACTTCAAAAAGAATGGCAAGCAAGTTGTTGCTCCCATGAAGAAGCCCAAAGCTGGACCCAAGCCTGAAACTGAGTACTTCTACTACAAAGGAAATGGTCACTGGAAGCAAAACGGCCCCAAATACTTGGCGGATAAGAAGGATGACAAAGTGAACAAAAGTATATTTGATATACATGTTATTGATGTGTACCTTACAAGTGTTCGTTGTAGCCCCTGGGTATTTGATACCGGTTTAGTTGCTAAGATTAGTAACTCAAACCAGGAGTTGCAGAATAAATAGAGACTAGTTAAGTACGAGGTGGCGATGTGCGTTGGAAATGATTCCAAGGTTGGTACGATCACCATCGCACACTCCCTCTACCTTCAGGATTAGTGTTGAACCTAAATAAATGTTATTTGGTGTTTTCATTGAGCCTGAATGTGATTAGATCATGTTTATTGCAACAGTTATTCATTTAAGTTAGAGAATAATTGTTGTTCTACTTACATGAATAAAATCTTCTATGGTCATACACTCAATGTGAATGGTTTATTGAATCTCGATCGTAATGATACACATATTCGTAATATTGATGCCAAAAGATGAAAAGTTGATAAAGGTAGTGCAATATACTTGTGGCACTGCCGTTTAGGTCATATTGGTGTAAAGCGCATGCAGAAACTCCATACGGATGGACTTTTGGAATCACTTGATTATAAATCATTTGATACTTGCGAACCATATGCCTCATGGGCAAGATGACTAGAACTCCGTTCTCCGGAACAATGGAGCGAGCTAATGGCTTATTGGAAATTACACATACTAATGTATGCGGTCCAATGAGTGTTGAAGCACGCGGCGAGTATCGTTATTTTCTGACCTTCACAGATGATTTGAGTAGGTATGGGTATATCTACTTGATGAAACACAAGTCTGAAACATTTGAAAAGTTCAAAGAATTTCAGAGTGAAATTGGGAATCATCGTAACAAGAAAATAAAGTTTCTATGATCTGATCATGGAGGCGAATATTTGGATAACGAGTTTGGCCTTCATTCAAAACAATGTGGAATTGTTTCACAACTCATGCCACCTGGAACACCATAGACTAATGGTGTGTACGAACGTCGTAACCATACGTTATTAGATATGGTGTGATCTATGATGTCTCTTACCAATTCACCACTATCATTTTGGGTTTATGCATTAGTGACAACTGCATTCACATTAAATAGGGCACCATCTAAATCTGTTGAGACGACACCGTATGAACTATGGGTTGGCAAGAAACCTAAGCTATCATTTCTTAAATTTTGGGGATGTGACGCCTATGTCAAAAGGCCTCAGCCTGATAAGCTCGAACCTAAATCGGAGAAGTGCATCTTCATAGGATACCCTGAGGAAACAATTGGGTGCACCTTCTACCACGGATCCGAAGGCATGATCTTTGTTACCAAGAATGGATACTTTCTAGAGAAGGAGTTTCTCTCAAAAGAAGTGAGTGCGAGGAAAGTAGAACTTGATGGAGGTAATTGTACCTTCTCTCGAATTGGAAAGTAGCACATAATAGAATTTCGTTCCCGTGATGCCTACACCAACTAGAGAGGAAGCTAATGATGATGATCATGAAACTTTGGATCAAGTTACTACTGGACCTCGTAGGTCGAAGAAAGCATGTTCTGCACCAGAGTGGTACGGTAATTCCTTCCTGGAAGTCATGTTATTAGACCATGGCGAACCTACAAACTAGGAAGAAGCTATGATGAGCCCGGATTCCGATAAATGGCTTGAGGCCATGAAATCTGAGATAGGATCCATGTATGAGAATGTTGAGGATATCGCCTATCATTAGCGTCTCGGTCAACAGGGGATTAGAGATTAATCGGAAATTAGCCGATTAATCAATTTTATCGGTCAACTATTAATCAGACATTTGTTTTGCAAATCCCAGGTTCCCAACACTAAAATATGCTATATTCAATACCAAAACAATATTGGACAGAAGTGTTACCTTGATTCCTAGCAATTGAATCCTCGTATAACGATAAACAAAATAGGACAACAATACATATTGCGTAACACGGACCACAAAATGCAAATAAACATACTTTTTGCAAACATAGTGCTATGAATAGGCCCAACTTATCGGTAGATTCCCAATAAATCGCTTGTCATAGAGATAAAATGGCCCAAATGATAAATGGTCAAGCTAAGGCATAATCTTATCGGTCACCCCAAGAGTAGCGATAAATCGGATGATAAATCACTGAATCGGAAGATTTTTTGAATAGTACTGAGAACAATGTATGGACTTTGGTGGACTTGCCCGATGATCAGCAAGCCATAGAAAATAAATGGATCTTTGCTACGTCTTGAGCTTGTGTTGGTTTTCCTTGAAGAGGAAAGGGTGATGCAGCAATAGTAGCGTAAGTATTTCCCTCAGTTTTTGAGAACCAAGCTATCAATCCAGTAGGAGGCTCCTCAAAAGTCCCACGCACCTACACAAACAAACAAAGAACTTGCAACCAACGCAATAAAGGGGTTGTCAATCCCTTCACGGCCACTTGCGAAAGTGAGATCTAATAGAGATAGTATGATAAGATAAATATATTTTTGGTATTTTATAATATAGAAGCAAAAAGTAAAGATGCAAATAAAAGTAGATTGGAAGCAAATATGATAAGAGATAGACCCGGGGGCCATAGGTTTCACTAGAGGCTTCTCTCAAGATAGCATAAGTATTACGGTGGGTGAACAAATTACTGTTGAGCAATTGATAGAAAAGAGAATAATTATGAGATTATCTAGGCATGATCATGTATATAGGCATCACGTCCGTAACAAGTAGACCGACTCCTACCTGCATCTACTACTATTTCTCCACACATCGACCGACTCATGCCTGCATCTAGAGTATTAAGTTCATAAGAACAAAGTAACGCCTTAAGCAAGATGACATGATGTAGAGGGATAAACTCATGCAATATGATATAAACCCCATCTTTTTATCCTCGATGGCAACAATACAATACGTGCCTTGCAACCCTTTCTGTCACTGGGTAAGGACACTGCAAGATTGAACCCAAAGCTAAGCACTTCTCCCATGGCAAGAAATATCAATCTAGTAGGCCAAACCAAACTGATAATTCAAAGAGACTTGCAAAGATGACTCAATCATACATAAAAGAATTCAGAGGAGATTCAAATATTTCTCATAGATAAACTTGAGCATACACCCACAGTTCATCGGATCTCGACAAACACACTGCAAAAGAGTTTACATCGAATAGATCTCCACAAGAGAGGGGGAGAACATTGTATTGAGATCCAAAAAGGGAGAAGAAGCCATCTAGCTAATAACTATGGACCCGAAGGTCTGTGGTAAACTACTCACAACTCATCGGAGGGGCTATGGTGTTGATGTAGAAGCCCTCCGTGGTCGACGGCTCCAAGATGGGATCTCGTGGATACAAAGGTTACGGTGGTGGAAATTGTGTTTCGTTGGCTCCCTGGATGTTTTTGGGGTACGTAGGCTTATATAGGAGGAAGAAGTACGTCGGTGGCCGCCTGAGGGGCCCACGAGACAGGGGGCGCGCCCTATAGGGGGGGCGCCCTACCCTCTCGTTGCCGCCATGGCTTCCTCTTGACTTGCACTCCAAGTCCTCTGGATCACGTTCATTCCAAAAATCACGCTCCCTAAGGTTCATTCCGTTTGGTATTCCTTTTCTTTGAAATACTGAAATAGGCAAAAAACAGCAATACGGGCTGGGCCTCCGGTTAGTAGGTTAGTCCCAAAAATGATATAAATGTGTAAAATAAAGCCCATAAACATCAAAAAGGTGTGATATAATAGCATGGAACAATCAGAAATTATAGATACGTTGGAGACATATCAATCTTCAAGAAGAAGACTAACGCTGATGGTAATGTTACTATCTACAAAGCTCGACTTGTTGTGAAGGGTTTTCGACAAGTTCAAGGAGTTGACTACGATGAGGCTTTCTCACCCGTAGTGATGCTTAAGTCCAAATTACGTTAGCAATTGCTGCATTTAATGCTTATGAAATCTGGCAAATGGACATAAAAAATTGCATTCCTTAATGGATTTCTTAAAGAAGAGTTGTATATGATGCAACCAGAAGTTTTTGTCGATCCTAAAGGTGCTAACAAAGTGTGCAAGCTCCAGCGATCCATCTATGGACTGGTGCAAGCATCTCGGAGTTGGAATATACACATTGATGAGTTGATGAAAGCATATGGCTTTATACAAACTTGCGGTGAAGCCTGTATTTACAAGAAAGTGAGTGGGAGCTCTGTACCATTTCTGATATTGTATGTGGAAACACATTGCTGATTGGAAATGATATATAATTTTTGGATAGCATAAAAGGATACTTGAGTCAGAATTTTTCAATGGAAGACCTCGGTGAAGTTGCTTGCATATTGGGCATCAAGATCTATAGAGATAGATCAATACGCTTAATAGAACTTTCACAAACCACATACCTTGACAAGATTTTGAAGGAGTACAAAAAGGATCAATCAAAGAAGGAGTTCTTCTTGTATTGTCTGGTGTGAAGTTCAGTAAGACTCAAAACATGACCATGGCAGAACATAGAGAGAGAATGAAAGTCATTCCCTATGCCTCAGCCATAGGTTCTATAAATTATGCCATGTTGTGTACCAAACCTGTTGTGTGCCTTGCCATGAGTCTGGCAAGAGGGTACAATAGTGATCCCGGAGTGAACCACTGGATAGCGGTCAAAATTTATCCTTAGAGGACTAAGGAAATGTTTCTTGATTATGGAGGTGATAAAGAGTTCGTTGTAAAGAGTTACGTCGATGCAAGCTTTAAGCACCAATTCGGATGACTCTAAGTCTCAATCTGGATACGTATTGAACGTGGGAGCAATTATCTAGAGTAGCTCCATGCAGAGGATTGTAGACATAGGAATTTGCAATGTATATACTGATCTGAATATCTCTCTCACAAGAAAAACATGATCACACCTTAGTACTCTTTGGGTGTTAATCAGATGGCGATGTGAACTAGATTATTGACTCTAGTGCAAGTGGGAGACTGAAGGAAATATGCCCTAGAGGCAATAATAAAGTTGTTATTTTATGTTTCCCTATTCATGATCAAGGTTTATTATTCATGCTAGAATTGTATTGATCGGAAACTTAAATACATGTGTGAATAGATAAACAAATACCGTTTCCCTAGTAAGCCTCTACTAGACTAGCTCGTTGATCAAAGATGGTTAAGGTTTCCTAACCATAGACATGTGTTGTCATTTGATAAAGGGATCACATAATTAGGAGAATGATGTGATGCACAAGACCCATCCGTTAGCTTAGCATATGATCGTTCAGTTTGAATGTCAAATACATGTTCCTTCGACCATGAGATCATGCAACTCCCATATACCGGATGAATACCTTGTGTGCTATCAAACGTCACAACGTAACTGGGTGATCATAATGATGCTCTATAGGTGTCTCCAAGGGTGTTTGTTCAGTTGGCATGGATCAAGATTGGGATTTGTCACTCCGAGTATCGGAGAGGTATCTCTGGGCCCTCTCGGTAAAACACATAATAATAAGCTTGCAAGCAAATGACTAAGGATTTAGTTATGAGATGATGTATGATGGAATGAGTAAAGAGACTTGCCGGTAACGAGATTGAACTAGGTATGAAGATACCGACGATCGAGTCTCGGGCAAGTAACATACCGATGGACAAAGGGAATTACATATGTTGTCATAAGGTTAGACCGATTAAAGATCTTCATAGAATGTAGGAGCCAATATGGGCATCCAGGTTCCGCTATTGTTTATTTACCGGAGAGGTGTCTCGGTCATGTTTACATAGTTCTCGAACCCATAGGGTCCGCACGCTTAACGTTCATGGATGATAGTGTTATATGAGTTATTTGATTATGTGACTGAATGTTCTTCAGAATCTCGGGTGTAGTCACGGACATGACGAGGAGCTCTGGAATGGTCCGGAGGTAAATATTGATATATAGGACGATGATATTTGGACACCGGAAGAGTTTCGGGATGTACCGGGTGGAAATCGGGTCATCGGAAGGGGCTCCGCACAACCCCGGGAGGTTAATGGGCCATATGGGCCAAAGGGGGGAACACACCAGCCCACTGATACTTCTCCAATGTATATATAATTTTTTTATTATTCCATTATGTTATATTAGCATTCTTGGATGTATTACAATCATTTCATAGCAAATTTATATCATATTTTGGGACTAACCTATTGACATAGTGCCCTGTGCCAGTTGTTGTTTTTTGCTTGTTTTTTACTTCGCACGAAATCAATACCAAACGGAGTCCAAATGCACCGAAACTTTTTGGTGATTGTTTCTGGACCAGAAGACACACGATGGGCCAAGAAAGTACCTGAGGGGGGGGGGGGGCTCCAAGGGGAGCACAACCCACCAGGACACGCCTGGGGGCCTAGGCACGCCCAGGTGGGTTGTGCCCACCTCGGCCGCCTCCCGCACCACCTCTTTTCTCTATAAATACCCTAATATTCCAGAAACCATAGGTTAGTTGACGAAAATCAATTCCAGCCGCCGCAAGTTCTAGAAACAGCAGATCCTATCTAGACACCGTCACGGAGGGGTTCATCATCCTCATTGGTGCCTCTCCGATGATGTGTGGGTAGCTCATTGTAGACCTACGGGTCCGTAGTTAATAGCTAGATGGCTTCCTCTCTCTCATTTGATTGTCAATACAATGGTCTCTTGGAGATCTATTTGATGTAACTCTTTTTGCGGTGTGTTTGTTGGGATCTGATGATCTTTGAGTTTATGATGAGATCTATGTTTTTATCCATGAAATTTATTTGAGTCTTTTGATCTCTTAGATGCATGATTACTTAGAGCCTCGTATTTCTTCTCTGAATCTTTGTTTTAGTTAGGGCAACTAGATCGATTTTTCTTGCCATGGAAGAGGTGCTTTGTGATGGGTTCGATCTTACGGTGCTTGATCCCAGTGATAGAAGGGGAACCGGCACGTATGTATTGTTGCCATTAAGGATAACAAGATAGGGTTTATTTCTGCATACATAGATCTTGTCTAAATCATGTCATCTTTCTTATTGCATTACTCCATTTTCCAATGAACTTAATACACTAGATGCATGTTGGATAGCGGCCGATGTGTGGAGTAATAGTAGTAGATGAAGGCAGGAGTCGATCTATGATACGTGTCCAACGTATCTACTTTTACTAACGCTTTTCCTCTTGTATTGGACTCTAATTTGCATGACTTGAATGAAACTAACCCCGGACTGACGCTACTTTCAGCAGAACTACCATGGTGTTGTTTTCGTGCAGAAATAAAAGTTCTCGGAATGAAGCGAAACTTTGCGAGGATTTTTTATACCAATAAAGAGAATTTTTAGAGCCAAGAGCCACCTGAGGGGGGTACCTGGGTGGGCACAACCCACCAGGGCGCACCTGCCCCCCCCCCCCCCCCCCCCGGCGCACCTCGGTGGGTTGCCCCCCCTGGTGGCCCCGATGACCCTGAAACCAACACTATAAATCACATTATTCCAGAAAAAAGTCAGGGAGAAAGAATTATCATGTTTCACGAGAGGTAACCGCCGCCGTCTCCTGTTATTCATTGGGAGGTTAGATCTGGAGTACGTTTGGGGCTCCGGAGAGGGGGATCTTCGATCTTCGTCATCACCAACACATCTCCATCGCCAATTCCATGATGCTCCCCACCGGGCATGAGTAATTCCTTCGTAGGCTTGCTGGTCGATGAGGAGTTGGATGAGATTCATCATGTAATAGAGTTAGTTTTGTTAAGGCCTGATCCCTAGTATCCACTATGTTCTGAGATTGATGTTGCTATGACTTTGCCATGCTTAATGCTTGTCACTTTGGGACCGGGTGCCATGATTTCAGATCTGAACCATTTATGTTATCACCATTATATCCATGTTCTAGATCCGATCTTGCAATTTATAGTCACCTACTACATGTCATTATCGGGCAACCCCGGAGTGACAATAGCGGGACCACTCCCAGTTATGACCGTAGTTTGAGGAGTTCATGTATTCACCGTGTGCTAATGCTTTGTTCCGGTTCTCTATTAAAAGGAGGCCATAATATCCCTTAGTTTCCAATAGGACCCCGCTGCCACGGGAGGGTAGGACAAAAGATGTCATGCAAGTTCTTTCCATAAGCACGTATGACTATTTACGGAATGCATGCCTACATTATATTTATGAACAGGAGCTAGTGCCATATCGCCCTAGGTTATAACTATCTCATGATGAATATCATCCAACGAGTCACCGACCCAAAGCCTATGAATTTACCTTATATTGTTGTTGCTAAGTTACTACTGTTGGTACTGCTATCGCACTTGCTACAAAATCACTGTTACCCTTATTGTTGTTGCTGCTACTATTATCAAAACTATCATATTACTGTGCTACTAATCACTTTGCTGCAGATAATTAATCTGCAGGTGTGGTTGAATTGACAACTTAGCTCCTAATACCTTCAAATATTCTTTGGCTCCCTTTTGTCGAATCTATAAATTTGGGTTGAATACTCTACCCTCGAAAACTGTTGCGATCCCCTATACTTATGGGTTATTAAGACCTTTTTCTGGCGTTGTTGCCTGGGAGCATAGCAATATTTGTTGAGTCACTTGGGATTATTACCATATTATCACTATGAAGAATATGAAGGATGCTAAGACTAAGATTTTTCCCTCAAAGACGAGGAGAGGTAAGGAACTACCATCCAGCGCCGCTTTGGATTCACCTTCTATTATAAGTAAACTTGCACCACCACTACATGCTATTAATTCTGATATGTCGCAAGTTATTAATGATGCTACTTCTGCTATGAATGCTACTCATGATGATGCTAGTATCTTGCTTGATGATGATGTGCCACTAGGTGAATTTTTTGATGAACAAATTGCTAGAGTAAGACAACATGATATTTGTTGAATCTAATGATGAACTTGAAACTAAAAATCTTGAAACACCTACTAGAACTATCCCTTCTAGATATGAATTGCCAAAGGTACCAGAATGTTATACTATGAGTGAGGAGGCAACTAGAGATATTCTTACTTGTAAGGATAGAGATGATCTAGAGAAATTATTATGCAAGTATAAGGAAAGATCTCTGAATGCTAAAATGAAATGTGATCCTGAGTTTGATACTTCACCTATTTTCATTGATCATAAGGATTATGAATTCTCTGTCGACCCAGAGTTGATTACTTTGGTTGAATCTGATCCCTTCCATGGTTATGAAACTGAAACTGATGTGGCACATCTTACTAAGTTGAATGATATAGCCACACTTTTTGCTCATGATGAGAAGATTCGCTATTACTATATTCTCAAGTTATTTCCGTTCTCATTAGAGGGTGATGCTAAAGCTTGGTACAATACTCTTGCTCCTGGTTGTGTGCGTAGTCCCTAGGATATGATTTATTACTTCTCTGAAAAATATTTCCCTGCTCATAAGAAACAAGTAGCCTTGCAGGAAATATTTAACTTTGGGCAAATTGAAGAAGAGAGTCTCCCACAAGCTTGGGGGAGGCTTCTCCAATTGCTTAATGCTTTGCCTGATCATCCTCTTAAGAAAAATGAAATACTTGATATCTTATATAATGGACTAATGAATGCTTCTAGGGATTTCCTAGATAGTTGTGCTGGTTGTGTTTTCACGGAACGAACTATTGGGCAAGCTGAAGAATTATTGAACAACATATTGAAAAATTATGATGATTGGACTCCTCCTGAAACACCTATTAAACCCACTCCGAAAAAGAGGAGTATCTTATATCTCAGTCCTGAAGATATGCAAGAAGCAAAGAAATCTATGAAGGAAAAAGGTATTAAAGTAGAGGATGTTAAAAATTTACCACCTATCGAAAAAAATACATGGGCTTGAAGCACCACCACCACCTAAGAGCATCTCCAACAGCCGCGCTAAACTAGCGCCGCGCTGCAAAAAAGGCCTTTTTAGCGCGCGCGCTACACGGCGGCTCGCTCCAGCGGGCGCGCAAAAACGGCGCGCGCGATACCGGGTTGGGCACGCGGTCAAAACCGCTTATCCGCGTGGTGTATTTGGAGCGCCAGCTACAGCGCGCGGCACACTCGAGCGCTCGCGTCCGCACTCTCTCCCTCTCCTTGTCCTACGCCCCGCACGCGCCGGCGCCGGCGCCCTGCCCCCCGCCATGGACGCGCACACCGGCGCCCCGCTCACCCCGCTGTACATCCGCGACCCCCCCCCCCCCCCCGCTGCCGCCGCCGCAGCCGCCGCCGCCGAAAACCCAAGCGCGGCGAGCGCGGGCGTCGCCGCCGCCGGAGCTCCACCGAGCGTCGGCCTCGCGCGCAGCCTCTTCTTGCCGCCGCGGATGACTACGGCGCCGGCGCTGGGTGGCGTCGCGCCGGCGCCATCCCGTGCCGCCGCCGCGCCGTCGAAGAAAGTACCCAATGCGGCGCGGACGAAGAAGGGCAAAACATCCGCGAAGAAGAACAAGGCGGCAAACGGCTCCGGCATGGCGAGGGGGAAAAAGCTTGCAGGGCGTTCGACGGCCGCGGCGGCTACCGAAGCGCCGGCGAGCTCACTCGTTGAGCCGGCCGCCGACGCGCACCACGTGTTCGACGAAATGCCCCCAAGGTGAAAAAATTTCCAAGTATTTTTTTCTTCTTATTTTTTCAATGCATCATCATTTTACATATCGATAGCTTATTTGCATTGTTCAAAAAAATTGTAGTCTCAACGATGATGCATACATGTCCACTATGGGTGTTGGGTCCAACAATTCGCATTGGTCTCAAACCAATGACATCCATTTCGAAGACCATGAGTTTGAGGTGGACGAGGAGGGTGAGGGAATTGTCGAGGCGCCGAGAGGAAGAGCGGGCAATTACTCCACCACCGATGACAAGTTACTATGCAACACTTATTTGCATGTCTCCAAGGATCCATCCATTGGAGGTGATCAAAGTAGAGACGCGTATTGGTGGCGAATGACAGAACACTATAATGCTCACAACAAGAGTGGAATTTACCGCTCCGAGAGATCACTTCGGTCCCGATGGTCGACAATCAACTCGGATTGTCAAAAGTGGGCGGCCGCGCAAAAGTCGGTGGACAAGATTAACCCAAGTGGCACAAATGAGGATGATCGAGTAAGTGGCATCTCATATATGTTCATCATACTTGTTTTTGGTGACCGAAGTGCTAACTTGTTTTGTTTTTCTTGTAGTTCAACATTGCACAAAACTTGTTCAAAAATGGGACAAGGACAACCAAGAAGGGAAAGATCAAGAAAGGCCGGATCTTTACCTTGCCTCATTGCTATGAAGTGTTAAAGGATGATGAGAAATGGAAGAAGCGTGATGGTTTGGAGGATTTGCATTTGAGCAACAAACGGAAGCGAGCAATTGAGATGAATGATGATGAGGAGGAGGATGATGCATCAAGTGATGACGGCAAGAGAAGCCCCACACCCAACTCGGTTTCATACTCGAAGCCAAAATGACCGGATGGGTGCAAGAAAGACAAAACCGACAAGAAGAAGAAGAAAGGAGATGATGAGCTCAAAAATGCTATGGAAGCTATTGTGAAGGCAAGGGTCGAAGCGAATGAGGTGAGGAAAATGGCAAGGACCCAAGATGCCGTGGCTGAGGAGAGGAGGTTGGCGGCCGAGGAGAGAAGGGTGGCGGCCGAGGAGAGAAAGGTGACTTTGGAGGAGAGGAAAGTGAGCAACGAGGAGCGAGCTAAGTTGTTGGAATGGGAGAAGCACTTGTTCTTCATGGACACATCTAACCTCAATGCGGCGCAAAAGGAGTATGTCAATCTTGCCCAACAAGAAGTCTTGATCTGAAAAAGAGCCTTGGTTCGTGCAATGGGTGGCGATGGCCTCGGCGCCATGGGAGGCATGGGTGGCTTCGGCGCCATGGGAGGCGGTGGCCTCGGCGCCATGGGAGGCATGGGTGGCCTCGGCGCCATGGGAGGCGGTGGCCTCGGCGCCATGGGTGGCGGTGGCCTCGGCGCCATGGGAGGCATTGGTGGCTTTGGAGGCATGGGAGGCATGGGTGCACCTCCGGCCGCCATGGGAGGCATGGGTGGCTTTGGAGCACCTTCCGACGCTATGGCCGCCATGGGAGGCATGGGTGCACCTCCGACCGCAATGGGAGGCATGGGTGGCTTTGGAGCACCCTCCGACGCTATGGCCGCCATGGGAGGCATGAGTTTTTCTTCTCTCATGGGAGGTATGGGTGCACCTCCGGCCGCCATGGCTTCTCACACACATTCCCATGAAGATGCCGTTGAAAATCTTGCCAACACCGTCGGAGCTTCACATGATGTGGTGCGTGATGCGGTGCGTGATGAGGATAGGGAGGAAGGTTCATCTTCGGAGGCGGAAGAGTCATCTTCGGAAGATGAGGACGAAGACGAAGAAGAGGAAGATGAAGATTGATGTGTCTTCATGTCTTGAACTTTTAGTTTGCATTTGAACTTGGTTGGATGAACTTGTGGGCATGATTTTGGTGAACTTGTGGGCATGAACTTTTATTCATCAACTTGTTTGTGTCAAATTTTTACATGTTCATTTTTGTCCAAAATATCCATATATGCAAAATGCCCGGCGCGCGCGCTGCATTATGGCGCGGCTGCTGGAGCCAGCGCAGGCGGGCGCGCAAAACATGCCGCAGCGCGCGCGCTAACAGGTTTTTTGCGCGCGGCGCTATAGCGCGGCTGTTGGAGATGCTCTAAGATGGTAGAGGTAAAATCTTTAATGAAATTCAGTGATAGTGATGATCCTCGTAATAAACATCCTAGTCAATGCCTTTATGAGTTTGATAACTACATTAGAAAGCAAGATCACTTCAATGCAAATATTATGAAACAATTGAAATAAAACTCTGATATGATTGATTTCTCACCTAAGTGACTTGTTATTTATAATCTCAAATGATGTTAGAGGTGTAAGAAAGCATGCCTCTATGGTTCAAACTCAATTAGAACAAGTTGCTAAATCTCAAAGGGAGTTACTTGATGAAATGAATAACAATATAAGCGACTTTGCTATTAGAGTAGCAACTAGAGGAGATAAAATAATTCAGGAACCACTTTATCCTGAGAGACATCCAAAGGGAATTAAACAAGACTCTCAAAGAATTAACACTAATGCACCTAGTCCTTCTAAAAAGAAAAAGAAGAAGAAAAATAATAGGACTTTGCCTTCCTCTAGTGAACCTGAAATAGAAAAACCTCCTAATAATCTTTCCCTAATAATAAAGCATGGATTGACTCCATGGGTTCACTGTCACAATATGCTTCTTCTCGTGAATTTACACTTTCACTTTGAATTTCAAATATATACGCAAGGCGGTAGTAAAACCGTTTCGTTCGCTGGTAAAAATTGTTTCCGAGCATAGTCGATGTTGGGCTGGAGCCAGGCGAGTCTGCTCGGTCAGATGGGCCAACTCTGGCCCGAGTTCTCTATGCTATTTGCAACGCTGTAAGACAACGGGCCAGAATTTTAGTTATGGGCACCTAAAAAAGTCCGAACTCATCATCTGACCTTCCCTTCCTTACCGATGCAGCAAACAGAGTTTTCATCCGGTCATGCTGAAATTTCCAGATTTTGAGTATTAGTCCCACCCCGTCTGTTTACATCAATTCCTAGCAACTTATATACGTTCAGAGTTGCACGAATCAACAAGACAACAAAAGCCCAATCGATAATTCTGAAGCGAGGCCGAGTGGGAGGCAGAGAGGAAGGTCTTGCATGAATCAAAAATGTCGTAGCAAATTTGCCATTTGTGAGTTCTTAAAGAAGGAGAAGAAAGCCCCTCTGAAGATTCAGAAAAATTGTACAGAGATGGATGAGAAAACTCACAGGGCGGCCGCACTGCACGGGCCACCCACCATCCAAGCCACCCCATCTCGCGCTCCATGGGCAGCCGCACGCAGCCACCACACAAGTCGAGCTTCCTGCGCCCACCGACGATATCTGGTCCCAAAGCCCGCAGCAACCCCGGCGCAGATCCACGCGGTCCCTGAGCAGCCGCAGGACCAGCCAGCCCCCGGGCGCTCACGCCCGGCCACCAGCAGCCCATACGCAGACGCGAAGAATCATCGTTAGGCGACGAGACGCCGAGGAAATCAGGACCAGCCAGCCCCCGGGCTCACGCCCGGCCACCAGCAGCCCATACGCAGACGCGAAGAATCATCGTTAGGCGACGAGACGCCGAGGAAATCAGATCATCTGGCTACTGCAGATGGGGTTGGATTCGTGCTCGATCCAGGAGCCAGAGAGGGTGTGGTGCGCTGGTGATAGAGAGAAGCGGAGAAGGAGAGCAGCAACGCTACTGGAGAAGGAACGGAGATTTTGGATAAAGTCCACGCAGACAGTGGGGATTTCTTTTTTTAATGCTTTTTTAGATCACTTTTGCAATGGCTCTCGCGTGATAGCACCCATTGCAAAAAAGTTTTTCTAAATGAGCACCGATATAATTACTTGTTGTTGTTTGTTGTCACGGTCATAGTTTAATGTTCATGCCTACCACATCTAATGAATACATCATCAGATACAATTATTAAAAGTGAGTGAAATACAGAAAATAAATATTCCTTTAGGGAGAAGATACTTGGAGCTCGAAGGGACTTACTGACAATTGAAAAATCCCTCAACTCTGGATGTCACCGACATCGTTGGTCGGACAGGGAGGTGAGAGGGAGTGATGAAGAGTAGAAACAATGTGACAACGTTGCCTCTTGAAATTACCTTTTTTTATAGTCCATCCAAAAGTTGCCTGTGGTGGGGAACAGAGAAAAGCTTGCTTTTTATAGTGATGGATGCCAAATTCAAATAGTGCAAAAGAAAAGGAACGAAATATAATCTTGCAAATCAAATAACTAACATTTTCTAAAAATAGTAATTAGCAAAGTAAAAACCTATTTGCTTTCGAATATTAACAAAAACTTGTATATGAAGAATCTCATTTCAATGCACCACTACTCTTTCATCCAAAAAGATCGTTTGCAAAACTTTTGAAAATTCTAAGAAAAACTATTGGTTAGGTTATTATACTCTCGAATAGTATACAACAATTCCACCGTCTGTAGCCTGCTAAAAAAATTATATCATTCCTCTTCCACCCGATGATAGTACTAAGCTGAAGGAGGCGCCATCAAAGGACAACCCTACGACTTTCTGAACTATATACTACATGGCATGGATAACAAAAATCCTTTTTCTAATTGCTTACCAAGATGGTGTGTTTTTTTAAGATAAAGAGTGTTTCAAATTCTTCTTTCTTTAAAAAATTCATGCTTTTCAATATGTTCACCCTTTCTAAGAAATGCTTAAAATTGCCAAAAAAAATATTCTGACTTTTTTAAAAAAATATTTAAAATTGATCACAAAATTTTAAAAAATTCTGTTTTAAACAAACATGTGTTCAAATAAATTTTCATTTTCAAAACATGTTTCGATTCTAATATAACTATTAAAATTTCAACAGTGTTTGGTCGTTTTAAAATAAAAATATATATTTGATTTTGTGAAAAATAAAATATAAAACCGACTACTAGACTATTTCATGCACCACTACTCTTTCATCAGATGAAGGATATTAGGGTGGCTTCTTTATGTCCACACTTCATACTTCGGAAAGTAATAACAGTACAAACTTATTATTGATGTTTATCATAACTGTATATAAGAAATGGCACCCACTTTTATCACACAAAGCAGGTTTTATGAATGACGTGCACTATCACACGCGGAGCAGGTTTTACGAATGACGCGTACTATCACATGGAGAAGGTTTTATGAATGGCGCGTACTATCACACATGGAGCAGGTTTTACGAATGGCGCGTACTATCACACGGAGCAGGTTTTTTACGATATTTTCCGTCCGTTGCAATGCACATGCATTTGTACTAGTGATAATGAGGTTTCTATCTCTGATGCTAAAAATCAATCTCGTAATGAACACTCACCTTCTGATAATGAAAAAGATAATGATGAGGTTCATGAAGACACTCAACCAAATGATAAAGAACCAGACAATGATGTTGAGATAGAACTAGCTGTTGATCTTGATAACCCACAACCCAAGAAGAAAAGATATGATAAAAGAGACTTTGTTGCGAGAAAAAACGGTAAGGAAAGAGAACCATGGGTTCAAAAACCTATGACCTTTCCACCTAAGTCAACTAAAAAGAAAGATGATGAAGAATTTGAACGCTTCACTGAATGCCGAGGCCAATCTTTTTGCGAATTGGCTTGACTAATATCTTAGAAATGCCTCCTTATGCAAAGTATATGAAGGACATCATCACCAATAAGAGAAAAATATCGGAAGATGAAATCTCCACTATGCTTGCTAATTATACTTTTAAAGATGGAGCACCTAAAAAACTTGGACATCTGAGAATACCAACTATACCTTGCTCCATTAAAGAAATAATGTGAAAATTGCCTTGTGTGATTTGGGAGCTGGTGTTAGTGTTATGCCTTTCTCTTTGTATAAAAGACTTGATTTGAATAAACTCAAACCTACTGAAATATCTTTGCAAATGGCTAACATATCAACCACCATACCTATCGGTATTTGTGAGGATGTGCCCATTGTTGTTACTAATGTTACTATTTTGACTGAATTTGTTATACTTGAGATGCCCGAGGATGACAACTTGTCGATTATCCTTGGTAGACCCTTCTTGAATACTGCAAGGGCTGTTATTGATTGCAATAAAAGCAAGGTCACTTTTCATATCAATGGTACTGAGCATACGGTGCACTATCCGAAGAAACAATTCCAAGTGAATGGTATTAATGTTATTGAAAAATCTCCGACAATCACTATTGGAAGTTTTCAACTACCTCTACCCACTGTTAAAAACAAATATGAAATGCTTATTGTAGGGGACATTCATATCCCCATTGAGGTAACTTATTGATTTACGGAAGTTCTTCGGTTTCATATTAATCAGAAGTGGTTGTTAACAAGACTTGATCAACCTTATTAATGGATCATTTTTTAGAGGTATGAAGTTGATGAATTTAGTGAGCACTACCTTTTGTCCCTACCTTTTGTTTTCTGTTTTTCTTAGTTAAATAAAATAAAATAAAATGCTTTGTCTGTTTTTTGAGTTTTCCATGCAATAGAAAATAACCCAAAAATAAAAGTTTTCAGAATGCCCTAAAAATTTAACATGATTTTTTCTGAATATTTATGAATTTCTGGTGCAAATATTATCAGAGGGGGTGCAACGGGTGGGCACAACCCACCTGGGCGCGCCCTGGTGAGTTGTGGTCCCCACGTGGCCCCCCTCACTTACTTCTTCTTCCCACATCACCACATTCACCCAGAAAAAAATTACCTTTGCTCTCTCTCTCTCGTGTTCTTGCTCCCAAAACCGCGGATTCCGATCTCTTTGCTTGAAGCCTCATTTCCGGAACTGTTTCAGGGATTTGTTTCTTGGTATATGACTCCTCCATGTGTCCAATTAGTTTTAGTTTTAGTGGTTTATATTTGGAATAATTAGCTACTCTTGGTGCTGCTGTAGATGAGCTTGCATGTTGAATTCTTAGAGTTCTAAGTAGTTTGAATGCTTGTTATGGCCTCTATACATCCCTATGAGTAGTTGCTATCATTTTTGTGAAGTTTTGTTGAGAAAATTTTTGTGGACTAAAAATTTCAGAATTTTGTTCATAGGAAAAACATGAGTTTCTTTAGGAAGTTTGCTTCTAGGAAGAACTCCAAGGGGGTTATTGGGGAGTCATCTAACAATGATCTCCATACCCGAAGGTTGGCGCAACTACGGTCATGCGAGTGGCCGCATAATGCGTTCATGGAAGGGGCTGGAATCCTTCAGGAGTTCACACAATATGCTGCTAATGCCGGCCTCACCGACTTCATCGCAGATGAATGCAAACAGTATCATCTCCTCGCAAATTCCTTTGTGCAAAACTTTCATTTTCATTCTAGGAATAATCCCCCCGAGGTGCAGTTCAATTTATATGCTAAAACTCGCCAGATCCCACTTACTGAATTTTGTGACATATGCATGCTTCCTTCTGATGGTGATTTGGTAGAGCCTAAGCCCTCAGAGTTTTAAGGTTTTTACCGTACTTTGATAGTGGGGGACGAGAGAGGAGTATCGAGCACTACCGTTGTAAGCTTGCAGTTTCCTGTTGTGCATTATTTTGCCATATTTATTGCAAAGTGCTTGCTAGTGAGAGAGAAGGTGGGTGCACTTAGCACCCCGGACTTTGCTGTTTTGCGTCGCGCACTTTATGGCAACAACACTTATAGCTTGGGAGCTATTGTGGCATCTCGCCTTCACCTTAATAGATCCAAGGGTTAAATACATGGGGGGCATTTACGCTACTCGCTTGGTGACTCACTTCAATGTGCATATATGCCAGCATGATCATCCTTTGCCCAAAGCTTACTTAGATAGAGCATCTATGGAGGATCACCAATTTATTGTTGCTGATTACCCTAATATTGATATGCCTTATAACTTTGTTTTTAGTGAGAAATATCGTGATATTATTTCGTTGCCTGCACCTGCTTTGTTTGATCATGTTGCCAGGGGCGGATACAGGATTATGCCTGAGGACATTGTCGCTTAACGGAACAACCTGGCTGTGGCACAGGAGGAGCCTTGGTAGTGGGACCCTATGGTGCTTGCTCCCCAGCACTTCAACATTGGACCTCATGTCTTCTACAACTGGTGATTACCAAGTTAAGCCAAAATCCTAAGCTTGGGGGAGTACGTATTCCCACCGACATTACATTCATGTTCACACCTTTCATTCCAGATGTTCGAGTCCACACTTTTTCATTGTATCATCCATGTTTAATTTATTCTCTTGCTTTCTTCTTGTGTGTTTGAAAAACTTTGAGAAAATCCAAAAATATGTTTCTTGCTTCTTTTTGATTTTATTCCTAGTTTAAATTATTGTAGCACTAAAAAGAAAACCAAAAAAGAGTTCCTTTTCTTCTTTTACTTGTTGGGAGCTTTCCCGTGTAAATAGTTTTTATCGTTTTTTTTTCTCTTTTCATTTGCTTGTTCACGAAAAACTAAAAACTCCAAAAAAAATTCAGTGTGTTTCTCTGAATTTCTTTTCTTTTTATTGAGTCATACTGAGGAGAAGACCACGATGAAAATGTTGAGTGGCTCTCATTTGCATTATTGATCAGAAAAAGAGCCCATATTGCCTTGTCTTCTCCTCTTAAATAAAATGTTTGCAGATTCCAACTTAGTCCACGACACTCTTGCACTATTATTATTTTCAAATCATTCGGTCGTGCAAGTGAAAGGAAATAATGACGATATTAGATGAACTGTCCGTTGCAGAGAGAAACGGGTATGAACTCGACTTATTCTATTTTTGTAAATATGTTTAACCTAGTATCCATGATTCAACCTATTATGATCAAACATGTTTGCAATGACAATTAGAGATTATAGTTTCTCATGCCATGCATAAGTAGCTAGGAGTGAATAATGGCTTATCTTGGATATCAACATTGCGTTAAAATGATTGTGATGTAGTATGATGATATGGTATCCTCCTCTGAATGTTAGAGTGGCTTGACTTGGCACATGTTCATGCATGTAGTTGAATCAAAACCAACATAGCCTCTATGATATTTATGTTCATGGTGTCCATATCCTACTCATGCTAGTATCCAATGTTACTTATGCATAATGCATGTTCATGTCCGTTGTTGCTCTCTAGTTGGCCGCTTCTCGACCTATTTGCTAACCTTCGCCTGTACTAAGTGGGAACTCTGCTTGTACATTAAAAACCTTGAATCCAAGTTATTCCAGATGAGTCCACCATACCTACCTATATGTGGTATTACCCTGCCGTCCTAAGTAAATTTTCATGTGCCATCTCTAAAAACTTAAAATAAATATCATTTTTGTGTGCCTGGATTGTTCATGGAACGACAGGAGGTAGTCAGTATCTTCCATGCTAAGCGGGTTATTCTCAGGTTGAGTGTTTATTCACTTTCCATCGCATGAGAAAAGGGCGGTAATAGGAATGCCCAGTCCCAAACTGCAAAAAGAAAAGAGCTTACAAATAATCAAACAAACACTACCAATGGAGTCATAACCTTTACATTTCTGCTTGGGAACCGCCACTAGCGTGTTTAGCATGGAAGATATTGATAACGGATGGTCGTGAAGTAAATGAAAAGGGTGCATGTCTCAAAATTTCATTTACCTCTGTTTTAAAAACTTGAGCTCTGGCACCTCTACAAATCACTGCTTCCCTCTTTGAAGGGACTATCTATTTACTTTTATGTTGTGTCATACCTTCTAAAATAAGCGCCAGAACTTGAGAGCACTACTGTCATGTTGATGCATTGTGTGTAGCTAATGTTGAGTGCATCATGACCGGATCTTTTCTACCATGAATTACAATGTTTAGTTGCTGCTTGAACTTTGGAGGTGCTCTGCATTTATGTTTTGCAGTATCAAAAAGGGCTAGAGAGATACCACTACTGTCATATTGTATCATGGTTGTTTTGACAACATGTTGTTGTTTGAGGTATCTTATTATTGCTCTCTAGTTGATTATGTCATTGATATGAGTTAATATAATTTTTAAGAGTTATTGTCGACATGGTTAGTTATAATCTTTGCTGAAAACATGGGTGTTGTTTAAGTTTATTTATGAAACAAGAGCAAAAGATTTCGTAAAAGTTTTTCTTTTTCACTTTCAGCTTATCAACTGAATTGCTTGAGGACAAGCAAAGGTTTAAGCATGGGGGAGTTGATACCTCTCCAACGTATCTACTTTTCCTAACGCTTTTCCACTTGTTTTAGACTCTAATTTGCATGATTTGAATGAAACTAACCCCGGACTGGCGCTGTTTTCAGCAGAACCACCATGGTGTTGTTTTTGTGCAGAAATAAAAGTTCTCGGAATGGAACAAAACTTTGTGAGGATTTTTTATATCAATAAAGAGAATTTCTAGAGCCAAGAGCCACCTGATGGGGGCACCTAGGTGGGCACAACCCACCAGGGCACGCCGGGCCCCCTAGGCGTGACCCGGTGGGTTGTCCCCACCTGGTGGCCCCGATGACCCTGAAACCAACGCTATAAAATCAAATTGTTCTAGAAAAAAATCAGGGAAAAGAATTATCGCGTTTCACAAGACGGAGCCGCCGTCGTCTCCTGTTCTTCATCGGGAGGCCAGATCTGGAGTCCGTTTGGGGCTCCAGAGAGGGGGATATTCGATCTTCGTCATCACCCACACATCTCCATTGCCAATTCCATGATTCTCCCCACCAGGAGTGAGTAATTCCTTCGTAGGCTCGCTGCTCGGTGAGGAGTTGGATGAGATTCATCATGTAATCGAGTTAGTTTTGTTAGGGTCTGATCCCTAGTATCCACTATGTTCTGAGGTTGATGTTGCTATGACTTTGCCATGCTTAATGCTTGTCACTTTGGGCCCGGGTGCCATGATTTCACTGAACCGTTTATGTTATCACCATTATCTCCATGCTCTAGATCCGATCTTGCAATTTATAGTCACCTACTACGCGTTATGATCCGGCAACCACGGAGTGACAATAGTCGGGACCACTCCCGGTGATGACCATAGTTTGAGGAGTTCATGTATTCACCGTGTGCTAATGCTTTGTTTCGGTTCTCTATTAAAAGGAGGCCTTAATATCCCTTAGTTTCCAATAGGACCCCGCTGCCACAGGAGGGTAGGAAAAAAGATGTCATGCAAGTTCTTTCCATAAGCACGTATGACTATTTACGGAAGACATGCCTACATTATATTTATGAACTGGAGCTAGTGCCATATCGCCCTTGGTTATAATTGACTCATTATGAATATCATCCAATGAGTCACCGAACCTATGCCTATGAATTTACCTTATGTTGTTCTTGCTAAGTTACTACTGTTGGTACAGCTATTGCACTTGCTACAAAATCACTGCTATCACTGTTACCGTTACTGTTGCTGCTGCTACCATTATCAAAACTATCATATTAGTGTGCTACTAATCACTTCTCTACAGATAATTAATCTCCAGGTGTGGTTGAATTAACAACTCAACTTCTAATACCTTCAAATATTCTTTGGCTCCCCTTGTGTCGAATCTATAAATTTGGGTTGAATACTCTACCCTCGAAAACTGTTGCGATCCCCTATACTTGTGGGTTATCAGTCTACTAATCTTGATGCCTATATAATGACAATTTCCTGGATATTGTCATAATTATTCGAAGTTCTACCAATTTCCCAACAGTTATCTGTTTACCTACCATATGCTATTTTTCTTGAGAGAAGCCACTAGTGAAATCTACGGCCCCGGGGTCTCTTCTTTATTATATTTGCCTTCAAGATCAATTTTTATTTTCTTTTTATTTTCAGATCTATTAATCCAAAAACACAAAAATACTTTGTTGCACTTTATTTTATCCGCGATCTATTTATTCAATCTATTACAACTTTCTCCCGTTCACGTGCCAATTTCTGGCGCCGTTACCTGAAAGGGATTGACAACCCCTTTAACACATCGGGTTGCAAGTATTTGTTCTTTGTGTGCAGGAGCTGTTTATGTGGTGTTGTGTGGTTCTCCTACTGGTTTGATAACCTTGGTCTCATCACTGAGGGAAATACCTACCGTTGCTGTTGTCGGCATTCTGAATACGGGGGTACCTAGACTTGCCCGCCTGCGGCCCACTACATGGCTCCATCGACGGCCTGGTACGGACCAACTTCAGCATCAACAACTCAAGACCCTCGCGAGGGGCCAAGCCTCACGAGGCGGACGACACCAAGACATCCAAGGGGATCGGCCTCCGCAGGCTGGCTTCCGAGAAGCAGAGATTTCTATGCAAGGTGCACCTCACGAGGCTCAGCTAACGTGAGCCATGAAGACCAAGGCCAGGCGGGCGCCAGTGGGCGCAGTGTAATAGTTTCCTCTTCGGTGCAAAGGAGGCAAGAAGCAGGCACGGAGTCCCGAGGAATCAACCAAAGGTTTCCATTCTGGTGCAACGAGACCAAGACCGCCAGGATAACAGGACAGAGGTCATCGCCGAGCCCACCGCAGCGTCATGACCAGAGGCTTTTGCAGGCGAAGACCACTTTAGTCAGGATAGGATGTACTTGTTGTCTCCATTCAAATCTGGCCGTTGTGGGATCCCTTCCCTCCAACATTTGGGAAGAGGACCAAGGCCACTATAAATAGGACCTAGCCACCACCATAGAAGGGGAGCAAGATCCGGATCCATCGAATCGATTCCACCCTCACCATCTCACCAGCTCACTTGAGCCAAAGAACACCTCACCCCTGAGGTTGTTCAACCATTGTACTAGTTCATCCTTAGCCCCTCGAGGCAAATCTACCACAAAGCAGGAGTAGAGTTTTACACCGCAAGATGGCCCGAACCAGGGTAAACTGCAGTGTCTTTGTGTCTTTCTTTCCCTTCGAGCCCGACGCGCTAGGCTGTGAGGTTTTGCGAGTAACAGGCTGGGTAGGTTGAGATCTCCGCACGCACCCCAGAGTTCGAACCTCTCAAGGGTTTGCGGAACCCAAAATCTGACATTCGGCACGCCAGGTAGGGGTGCATCAGATCTTCTCTTCCATCGATCGATCCACCGCTACTCCGACGCTTCCTTGGCTGATGCATGTCGGGCTCGCATTGATCGTCGTGCCGCGGTTTCTGCTCGCATCGCTCAGACGGCACCGGCGGGCGACGGCTATCCTCGTCGTCCTCCATCACCAGCGGCTAACGCTGCCACGGGCCCTGCTGGCCACGAGCAGCAAGCTTCATTGCTGCACCCCTCCGTGTGCCGCGACGGGCGCACTGCCACTCCGTTGGTGACTCCGGCCACTTCGCCCTACCACGCGCGACGTGGCCCATCGAACACGCAAGCTGCTCTGCTCATGGCGCGGGAGCTCCTGCGCTACTTCCCCATCGACGCTTCTACGAGGAATGGCCTGAGTGCATCGCCAAGCTCTTCAGCACCGCCGGAGACTCCGTTGCACCGACCCGCTCACTGCCTCAGCAGCCACCTGTTACGGGCGTTGTTGCTTGTGGGGCGCCTCCTCCACCTCCAGAGCAGGGCGCCATCATCGAGCCGAGGCAGGTAGCGCCACATCGTGACCCGCAGCGTCTGGCGCCCGCGCGCGAAGAAGCAAGTTGTCAAGTGGAGCAGCGGCCCCAAGAAGATGCACATGCGCTCCCAGCACCTCCGCGTCAAGACCGTGCGCTGCTTGTTGTGGTGGCGCGCGAGCGCCAAGACCAGGCTCCACCACCCCGACGGGCTCCCGTGACCATAGCAGGGTGTTGTGTGTTCACCCTGGAGCTGCGCGACATCATCTGGTCAGGCAAGTTCAAGCCTGACCTGCCCCCACGCTACGACTGCACCGCCGACCCCGCCGAGTTTCTCCAGCTCTATGAACTGAGCATTGAGGTGGCCAGCGGCGATGAGAAGATCATGGCGAACTGGTCCCCATGGCCCTCAAGGATTGCACACGCTCTTGGCCCCTGAACCTTCCTGTGGGGTCAGTCTCCTCCTGGGATGAGATGCGCGACCGCTTCATCGACAACTTCCAGGTCACTCGCGACCGTCCGTCGGCCGCGGGTGACCTATGACTCATGAACCAGCAGCCAGGAGAAACCCTGCAGAAGTACATCCAGTGCTTCAACAATGTTCACCTCAAAATCCCCAAGGTGTCGGACGAGGCCATCATCTCAGCGTTCACTGATGGCGTCCGCGACGTCAAGATGAAGGAGTAACTCACCATACATGAAGACCTCTGCACTGCTCTGGAGATGTTCAACATGGCGAACAAGTGCGTGACGGCTGAGGAGGGACGCCTCTCCCTCCTCGAGCTCCCCGATGCAGACCTAGAAGACAAGAAGGCCAAAGCCAAGGACGTGAAGCGCAAGGGACCGGCTGTGCTCGCAGCCGAACAAGAGATGAAGCGTGGTTGCGATCACCCTGAGTCATCCAAGGGCAGCCTTTCGTACTGCGTCTTCCACAACGTGCCCAGTGAGACGTCTCCAACGTATCTATAATTTTTGATTGTTCCATGCTATTATATTACCCCTTTTGTATGTTTATGGGCTTTATGTTACACATTTATATCATTTTTGGGACTAACCTACTAACCGGAGGCCCAGCCCGTATTGCTGTTTTTTTTGCCTATTTCAGTATTTCAAAGAAAAGGAATATCAAACGGAGTCCAAAAACGGAATGAAACCTTCGGGAGTGTGATTTTTGGAACGAACGTGATCCAGAGGACTTGGAGTGCAAGTCAAGAAGCAGCCGAGGCGGCCACGAGATAGGAGGGTGCGCCCACCCCCTCTGGGTGCGCCCCCCTATCTTGTGGGCACCTCGGGCGGCCACCGACGTAGTTCTTCCTCCTATATAAGCCTACGTACCCCGAAAACATCCAGGGAGCCAACAAAACACAATTTCCACCACCATAACCTTCTGTATCCGTGAGGTCCCATCTTGGAGCCTTCGCCGGCGCTCCGCCGGAGGGGGAATCGACCACGGAGGGCTTCTACATCAACACCATAGCCCCTCCGATGAGTTGTGAGTAGTTTACCACAGACCTTCGGGTCCATAGTTATTAGCTGGATGGCTTATTCTCTCTTTTTGGATCTCAATACAATGTTCTCCCCCTCTCTTGTGGAGATCTATTCGATGTAAACTCATTTTGCGGTGTGTTCGTCGAGATCCGATGAATTGTGGGTTTATGATCAAGTTTATCTATGAGAAATATTTGAATTGAGTTATCTTTGCAAGTCTCTTCGAATTATCAGTTTGGTTTGGCCTACTAGATTGATCTTTCTTGCCATGGGAGAAGTGCTTAGCTCTGGGTTCAATCTTGCGGTGTCCTTACCCAGTGACAGAAAGGGTTGCAAGGCACGTATAGTATTGTTGCCATCAAGGATAAAAAGATGGGGTTTATATCATATTGCTTGAGTTTATCCCTCTACATCATGTCATCTTGCTTAATGCGTTACTCTGTTCTTTATGAACTTAATACTCTAGATGCAGGCAGGGGTCGATCAATGTGTGGAGTAATAGTAGTAGATGCAGGCAGGAGTCGGTCTACTTGTTGCGTACGTGATGCCTATATACATGATCTTGCCTAGATAATCTCATAATTATTCGCTTTTCTATCAATTGCTCGACAGTAATTTGTTCACCCACCGTAATACTTATGCTATCTTGAGAGAAGCCACTAGTGAAACCTATGGCCCCCGGGTCTATCTTTTATCATATAAGCTTTCAATCTACTTTTATTTGCATCTTTACTTTTCGCATCTATATTATAAAATACCAAAAATATATTTATCTTATCATATTATCTCTATCATATCTCACTTTCGCAAGTGACCGTGAAGGGATTGACAACCCCTTTATTGCGTTGGTTGCGAGTTCTTTGTTTGTTTGTGTAGGTGCATGGGACTTTTGAGGAGCCTCCTACTAGATTGATACCTTGGTTCTCAAAAACTGATGGAAATACTTACGCTACTATTGCTGCATCACCCTTTCCTCTTCAAGGAAAACCAACGCAAGCTCAAGACGTAGCAAGAAGGATTTCTGGCGCCGTTGCCGGGGAGGTCTTCGGTCAAGTCAAGACATACCAAGTACCCATCACAAACCCATCTCCCTCGCATTTACAGTATTTGCCATTTGCCTCTCATTTTCCTCTCACCACTTCACCCTTGCCGTTTTATTCGCCCTCTCTTTCCCAATCTCCTCCTCTCTCTTTTGCATGCCTTTTTCTGTTTGCTTGTGTGTTGGATTACTTGTTGCCATGGCGCAAGATAATACCAAATTGTGTGATTTCTCCAACTAGCAAAGTGGCCCGCTCGATGCGCAGGCTAGGACTTTATAAAGTCTATACTGAGAACATACTATTTGTTTTGTGTAAAGTAAAATTGAGACCGAAATGTGAATATAAAATCCCATAGGCTGCATTTAATGCGGGGACATCATTTTTATCATGCAAAATATTTAAACAATAATTTTTTAATGTTTTCATAGGTAATAACGTGGATTGCATTTGGAGTTGTGTGTGGCAATATATTAGTACACATAATTAAATGTGGATCTTGTGAGGTGTTAGTTTGTGTTTTACATTACATGAGTACGCAATATTAGATTTGTGCGATAAAATACTTCATCTGCATTGACAGTTAGGCCAATGAATATTTTTATCTTACCTATCATATGCATGCCTGTCATTTAATAACTTTGTTCCAAAATACATGATATCTTATATGAAAATATCGAAGATACTAAATTGACTATTGTATGAATTATTGCTCACATTTACATATTCTATGGAATGATGACTTCTTTTTGAATAAAAATCTAGTCATGTTGTTTTCTTTTGACCAATCCCAACTTCTATTTATATATCGATAGTAGAAGCCAATAAGTTTTTTTTCTAAAATTCATAACAAATTCACCTTTTCAAACACGATATTCTCATTTTGAAACATAAATGTTATTAGTGGCATTATATTAACATTGGTAAATCTATAATTTATATTGAGCTATTAAAAATATAAGTTCTTTATTGATTTAACATTGAATTGAGTTACTCTCAAGTATAAATATTTCTTACTAAAGTTTCAATAATTCTTACAACAAATATGAGTGAATTGATCTTACAAAGGAAAAAAGTTGGATAGTTAGCACCATTGATCTAGTACGTTTTGTTGTAGTAGGACATGCGCAACTTGAATTTTTTTAACATTATAAATAGATATTCATGTTTAATAAAAATTATAGAGTAGATATGAAAGAAAAAGTAATATGTCTGAGAAAGAGTTACTTTTTTTGGAGAGTTAGCAACATTTCTCATGTTATATGATAGTTAACATTAGTTGCATGATTTCTAATATGTCAAAAATTGGGATGCTTAACATTGTAAGTTTAAGTTAATAGGTATGGTTTTTTTCTTGGTATTAGCATATTAATGTCCTATATATTGATAAAAATAACAATAATGATCATATATGTTTAAGCGTGTAACAATGCTCCCATTTTCGGCCATGTTCCATTATACATCATATTCAACTCAAGAAATAGAACATACATATATTACCATTGATCATATATGCATAGTATATGCTATTTGATCCATATATTACATTTACGTGGAGACATATATTCGGCTGGAATTGGAGACACCTGATGAGTTGTAACACACAAATATAAGATCTTTCGCAATTAAGATATCTACACAGACAACCCGTTGCAGAAAAAAACTGCATTATACATTTATTTTATGGTTATTATAGTAACCATCAACACTTCCTTTCTTATCATCGATATGTAAAAAAGGAAAATTTACCCTCTATGTTTAGTAATCTGCTTGATCAAGGACTTTTTTTACCAACTGGCATGAATATAAGAGCCTTACAACTACAGAAGCCTGATCAGTGACATATTTGTCGATATCACCATTTATCCTTGCTCAAGAAGCTACAGTTTCATGTCACCCATGCCAATTCTACACACATGTATAGTCTGTAATAGCAAATTCAACTTAGAGGGACGATGGAGGCTAACTCATAACATGTTGTTGTTGAAGACTATGCGGTGAACACCTATGAAGTTGATCCAAACATTTATTTACAATCCACATGCTATTGAACTTTTGGAAATAATAAATCTTTAAAAACCCAGCATGTAGTTAAAATAAGATAAATACTAAATTCAAATTGTGGTTAGTACAAAAGCCAGTAGTGATTCACTTCTTAACCCATATACAGAAGAAGGCAAGTAGAGATGATTTCTGCAAGGAGATCTTAATATCAGTGATGGTCGCAAGTTCATCGATAGCAAAATCATCAACAACTAAACACACACAATAGTGTGTGTATAATGAGACAAAACTAAAATGGATTAATGTGCTCAAATCGATCGAACCAATTTCCGCTCAAATATCAACCTAGATATGTGTTTTTAAGAGCAGACCTCGACCACATGTCCTTCTAGGGGTAGAAGTAAATACGGGTGACTGCTCATCGCCAAGGACGGAACAATGTTCAAACCTTTGAGCAGTGGCCTACTATCAGAAATGTCATGACGAATGCCGTTTTTATCTTTTATGGAAATAATTTATGTGGCAGATACACGTAAATGGTACCATTAGAAGAGAGACAACAAAAATGTACCGAATGAAACATACCATCAAAAGAAGAAGATATTGGAGTATTACAGAAAAATGTACGTGGTAGAAGGCACATTAGATAGAAAATGCAAACTGAAATAACACATGACAGTTTACTTTCTTTCAGAATTAATTTTTTCCTTGGGATATTCGAAGTGATTATCCATTCAGAATTTTCACTAAACTGAATACAACTTACACTGTTACTTCTTTTGTTCGAAAACATATTAAGTTGCTTGAGAAATTCAATCGTTTTTAAGTTTAATTATTATTATTCAAAGAGGTTACTAAGATTGACCATGTCAAAACAGTACCAGCTGATTTTCTACGTCAAAATAATTCAACATTAATTTATTTATACTGCCAAACCACCGGCCATCAATAAATCCATCGATCCTCAGACTAATTAAGCAGCACGTACCAAAGCAAAATCTTTTGCCTTATTTTCTTTGTGGTACAAAAAATGGAAGCCGAAGAAACAAACAAAGCTAAAGAAATCACGTGCCCACTTGAAAACCTTGTCACAATGGAGGCTCTTTTCCCTACATGGTATTAATAGGGAAATCTCACGTCTCTCTTCATGCTCATCTGCGAGAGCCGAAATCATTGAACATGTCTATTGGGACGACGATCATTTAGATGTACAAACAGAGGTCCATATACTGAAAAAAGTCAAGACTTGCAAGGATCAAACTGAATACAACTTATGGTGTTAGTTCTACTCTTCCAAAACAAACTAAGTTGTTGCAGACATTCAATCATTTTTAAACTTTAATTATTATTATTCAAAGAGGTTACTAAGATGACCATGTCAAAACAGTTCCAGCAGATTTTCTGTGTTAAAATAATACAACATTAATTTATTTATACTACCATTTAAAAAGATAAAGATCAAACCTCCATCTTAGGCTGTGCTTATCTCTTAAGCATCATGTAATTTGGAACTGCATGAAAATTTTCTTCTCATTGACGGGTGTATAAAAAAGTTGAATAACCCTTTAGTCCTGGATTCGCCATTCAGTGATCTTAATCTTTCATTCCCTCACCTGCATCCAATCTCTTAAAGTCGGATGTTGAGCACACTTTGTTTATGAGCCACTTCTCTCCTTTTTCTTACCTGAAACGGTGCCAAAAAGCCTCGATTAATATCACTGCCAAACCACCTGTGACGTAACAAAAAAAAATGTGGTAATAATGGAACATAACGATGAACAAATATCTGGTCCCACTTTGAACTCGTCGAATGATGTTATCCATGACAGCACTACGAATATATAGATGTATACAAAAACAGTCGTACATATCAATAACGAATAACTTACTGGAAGGCCATTAGCTCATTTTTGGGGAGACATCCTGATGGAGAACAATTTAATTTGCATTCTAAAACCTTTTCAAACTAATGCCATCTTATCAGTACTATACCATGCAAAATAGTTGCTTACTGAAATTTGATATAACTACTTAGCGCCGATCCATCGGCTATCAACAATCCATCCATCCTCTGCCTAATTAAGCAGCACGTACTAAGACAAAATCTTTTGCCCTATTTTCTTTGTGGTACAGAAAATGGAAGCCGAATAAACAAAGCAAGCTAAAGAAATCACGTGCCCACTTGAAAACCTTGTCACAGTGGAGTCTATTTTCCCTGCATGGTAATAATAGGGAAATCTCTCGTCTTCTCTTCATGTTCATGTCCGAGAGCCGAAATCGTTGGACATGTCTATAGCGAGGACGGTTCAGTCAGATGTACAAACAAAGGTCCATGTACTGAAAACGCCAAAACCTGCAAGGATCAAACAGACTTACAGTTTGGAGTTAGTTTAATTTGGCATGCCCTGATGGGGAACGAACGAAGCAAAGCAGTGCACAAGAAGTTATACAGCCGAAGGAGACCCCAGACCAATGCCTTTTTGCCCATGTCATTGTCGTCGATGTCGTTGCCCTGACACGATCATATCCATTAGTGCATGCTCCATCTTCCTCCCCACGGTGCACTCCAGATCGGAACAGGACGTGATCCACGGGTGTGTGCTCCATCTTCTGTGCGCACGTAGCACTCCAGATCGGAAAATGATGTGCTCCATCTTCCCTCCGCACGAGCACTCCAGATCGGAACAGGACGTGAGGAACCAGATTCATTGCATCATGCATTGATGCTTTGCATGCATGTGGCATGGCCATCAGATTAATTGCACGTCTAGCCTTTTAGGGCTTTAAGGTATAGAGAAGGGCCACGTTATTCCACTGTAATGGCATCGGTGGGTAATTTCACTTAATACCACTTAGTACTAATCTAATGGCTATAAATGTTTAATCTATCAAATAAAGGGATGGATGTTTCTAATTTTTGTGAGAATTTGTAGACTAATTATCTTTTTTCTTGTTAGCCCATAAAGCACTTTTTATATATAAATAGATACCAATAATAAAGATTTCCTTAGTACTCCGATTGCTCCTCTTAATGATGTTGAGTCTTGTGAAATCAATACTGCTTTGCTGAATCTTGTTATGAAAGATCAATTCGCCGGCCTTCCTAGTGAAGATGCTGCTACTCATCTAAACAACTTTGTTGATTTGTGTGATATGCAAAAGAAGAAAGATACGGATAATGCTATTGTTAAATTGAAGTTATTTCCGTTTTCACTTAGAGATCGTGCTAAATTTGGTTTTTGTCTTTGCCTAAGAATAGTATTGATTCTTGGAACACGTGCAAAGATGCTTTTATCTCTAAGTATTTTCCTCCCGCTAAGATCATCACTCTTAGGAACGATATTATGAATTTTAAACAACTTGATCATGAGCATGTTGCCCAATCTTGGGAAAGAATGAAATTGATGATTCGGAATTACCCTACTCATGATTTGAATTTATGGATGATCATACAAATTTTTTATGCCGGTTTGAACTTTGCTTCTAGAAATCTTTTAGATTCGGCCGCGGGAGGCACGTTTATGGAAATCACGTTAGGAGATGCTACAAAACTTCTTGATAATATTATGGCTAATTATTCTCAATGGCACACCGAAAGATCTTTTAGTAAAAAAGTGCATGCTATAGAAGAAATCAATGTTTTGAGTGGAAAGATGGATGAACTTATGAAATTGTTTGCTACTAAGAATACTCCTCTTGATCCCAGTTATATGCCTTTGTCTACTTTGATTGAGAATAATAATGAATCTATGGATGTGAATTTTGTTGGTAGGAATAGTTTCGGTAACAATGCTTATAGAGGAAACTTTAATTCTAGACCGTTCCCTAGTAATTCCTCTAATAATTATGGAAATTCCTACAATAATTCTTATGGTAATTTTAATAAGATGCCCTCTGATTTCGAGAATAATGTGAAAGAATTTATGATTTCTCAAAAGAATTTTAATGCCTTGCTTGAAGAAAAATTGCTCAAAGTTGATGATTTGGCTAGGAACGTTGATAGACTTTTCTTGATGTTGATTCTCTTAAACTTAGATCTTCTCCTCCTAAGCATGATATCAGTGAGTCTCTCAAAGCAATGAGAATTTCCATTGATGAGTGCAAGAAAAGAACCGCCAGATTGCGTGCTAAGAAAGATTGCTTTATAAAGGCGTGTTCTTCTAGTTTCCATGAAAATAATGATGAAGATCTTAAAGTTATTGATGCGTCTACTATTAGATCTTTGTTTTGCAATATGAATCTTGATAATAATGGGACTGGAGATGAGTCAACTTTAGTTAGAAGGCGTCCCAAGAATTCGGAGTTTTTAGATCTTGATGCTAAATTTGGTAAAAGTGGCATTGGAGAGGTCATGACTTTAAATAGTATTGAACCCACTATCTCGTATTTCAAGGAATTTGATTATGATAATTGTTCTTTAGAAGGTTGTATTTCCTTGTTGCAATCCATTGTTAATTCTCCTCATGCTTATAGTCAAAATAAAGCTTTTACCAAACATATCGTTGATGCCTTGATGCAATCTTATGATGAAAAACTTAATTTGGAAGTTTTTATACCTAGAAAACTTGATGATGAGTGGGAACCTACTATAAAGATTAGAATTAAAGAGTATGAGTGTTTTGCTTTGTGTGATTTGGGTGCTAGTGTTTCCACGATTCCGAAAACTTTATGTGATATTCTAGGTTTCCATGATCTTGATGATTGCTCTTTAAATTTGCACCTTGCGGATTCCACCATTAAAAAGCCAATGGGAAGGATCAATGATGTTCTCATTGTTGCAGATAGAAATTTGGTGCCCGTAGATTTTATCGTTCTTGATATAGATTGCAATCTTTCTTGCCCTATTATTCTTGGTAGACCTTTCCTTAGAACGATTGATGCAATTATTGATATGAAGGAAGAGAATATTAGATTCCAATTTCCATTAAGGAAAGGCATGGAGCACTTTCCAAGAAAGAAAGTCAAATTATCTTATGAATCTATCATGCGAGCTACTTATGAATTGAGTGCCAAAGATGGCACTACTTAGATCTATTTTCGCTTTTATGCCTAGCTAGGGGCGTTAAACGATAGCGCTAGTTGGGAGGAAACCCAATTTTCTTTGTGTTTTTTGTTTTTGCTCCTATTTAGTAATAAATCTTGCATCTACCTTCTATTTAGATGTGTTTTTATCTTTTAATTAGTGTTTCTGCCAAGTAGAACCTATAGGATAACCTATGATGTTAGTTGATTTGATTCTGCTGAAAAACAGAAACTTTGCGCGCACGAATTTACTTTTGTTAAATCACAGAAACGTGATTTTGCATTGATTCTTTTTGCTTCTGATCAATAGACAAATTTTCCAGGACTTAATATTTTTGTATGATTTTTAGAGTTCCAGGAGTTTGCGTTAGTTACAGATTGCTACAGACTGTTCTGTTTTTGACAGATTCTGTTTTTCGTGTGTTGTTTGCTTATTTTGATGCATCTATGGCTAGTAAAATAGTTTATAAACCATAGAGAAGTTTGAATAAAGTAGGTTTAACACCAAAATAAATAAAGAATGAGTTCATTACAGTACCTTATGTGGTGGTTTTGTTTTCTTTCACTAACGGAGCTTATAAGATTTCCTGTTGAGTTTTGTGTTGTGAAGTTTTCAAGTTTTGGGTAAAGCTTTTATGGTCTATGAAATAAGGAGTGGCAAGAGCCTAAGCTTGGGGATGTCCATGGCACCCAAAGATATTCAAGGATAGCCAAAAGCCTAAGCTTGGGGATGCCCCGGGAAGGCATCCCCTCTTTCGTCTTCGTTCATTGGTAACTTTACTTGGAGCTATATTTTTATTCGCCACATGATATGTGTTTTGCGTGGAGCGTCGTGTATTATATTAGTCTTTGCTTTTTAGTTTACCACAATCATCCTTTCTGTACACACCTTTTGGGAGAATCCCACTTGATTAGAATTTGCTAGAATACTCTTTGTGCTTCTCTTATATCTTTTGAGCTTGATAGTTTTTGCTCTAGTGCTTCACTTATATCTTTTAGAGCACGGCGGTGGATTAATTTTGAAGAAACTGCTAGTCTCTCATGCTTCACTTATATTATTTTGAGAGTCTTTTAGAACATCATGGTATTTGCTATGGTTACAAATTTGGTCCTAGAATGATGAGCATCCAAGTTGGGTATAATAAAAACTATCATAGGAAGTGAATTGGATGCTATGGTCAATTTGTTGCTTGATAATTGTTTTGAGATATAAAGGTAGTAATGTTAGGGTCATGCTAGTGGGTAATTATGAAATTGAGAAATACATTTGTTGAAGTTGGCAAGTCTCGTAGCATGAACGTATGGTAAAAGTTGTGTGACAAATTTGTTGCATGAGGTGCTCTTTTGACTGTCATCCTTATGAGTGGCAGTCGGGGACGAGCGATGGTCTTTTCCTACCAATCTATCCCTCTTGGGGCATGCATAGTAGTACTTTGCTTCGAGGGCTAAGTAGACTTTTGCAATAAGTATATGAGTTCTTTATGACTAATGTGAGTCCATGGATATACGCACACTCACCCTTCCACTTTGCTAGCCTCTATTATTACAGCGCAACTTTCGCCGGTATCATGAACCCTTTATTTACCTTCCTCAAAATAGCCACCATACCTACCTATTATGGCATTTCCATAGCCATTCCGAGATATATTGCCATGCAACTTTCCACAATTCCGTTTATTATGACACGCTCCATCATTGTCATATTTCTCTTTGCATGATCATGTAGTTGACATCGTATTTGTGGCAAAGCCACCTTCATAATTTGCATACATGTCGCTCTTGATTCATTGCATATCCCGGTACAGCGCCGGAGGCATTCATATAGAGTCATATCTTGTTCTAGCTTTGAGTTGTAATTCTTGAGTTGTAAATCCATAAAAGTGTGATGATCTTCATTATTAGAGCATTGTCTCAGTGAGGAAAGGATAATGAAGACTATGGTTCCCCCACAAGTCGGGATGAGACTTCGGACTTTACAAAAAGAAAAAAATAGAAAAAAAAAGAGAAAGGCCAAAAAGAAAAAAAGAAAGGCCAAAGAAAAAAGAGAAAAAGAAAAAAAAAGAGATAAAAAAGAAGAAAAGAAAAAAATGAGAGAAAAAGAGGGAAGGGACAATGCTACTATCTCTTTTTCCACACTTGTGCTTCAAAGTAGCACCATGATCTTCATGATAGATAGTCTCCTATGTTGTCACTTTCATATACTAAGTGGGAATTTTTCATTATAGAACTTGGCTTGTATATTCCAATGATGGGCTTCCTCAAAATGCCCTAAGTCTTCGTGAGCAAGCGAGTTGGATGCACACCCACTTATTTTCTTCTGTTGAGCTTTCATATATTTATAGCTCTAGTGCATTCGTTGCATGGCAATCCCTACTCAGTCACATTGATATCTATTGATGGGCATCTCCATAGCCTGTTGATACGCCTAGTTGATGTGAGACTATCTTCTCCCTCTTTTTGTCCTCACAACCACCACCTTATACCACCTTAGTGCTATGTCCATCGCTTACGCTCATGTATTGCGTAAGAGTTGAAAAAAGTTGAAGCGCGTTAAAAAGTATGAAACAATTGCTCGGCTCGTCATCGGGGTTGTGCATGATGGGAGTATTTTATGTAACGAAAATGAAGCATGGCCTAACTATATGATTTTGTAGGGATAAGCTTTCTTTGGCTGTGCTATTTTGATAGGACATGATTATTTGTTAGTATGCTTTGAAGCATTATTATTTTTATGTTTTATAAGCTTTTATCTTGAATCATTTGGATCTGAACATTCATGCCACAATAAATAAAATTACATCGAGAAATATGCTAGGTAGCATTTTGCATCAAAAATTATGTTTTTATCATTTACCTACTCGAGGACGAGCAGGAATTAAGCTTGGGGATGCTTGATACGTCTCCAACATATCTATAATTTTTTATTGTTCCATGCTATTATATTACCCCTTTTGGATGTTTATGGGCTTTATTTTACACATTTATATCATATTTGGGACTAACCTACTAACCGGAGGCCCAACCCGTATTGCTGTTTTTTTGCCTATTTGAGTATTTTGAAGAAAAGGAATATCAAACGGAGTCCAAATGGAATGAAACCTTCGGGAGCGTGATTTTTGGAACAAACATGATCCAGAGGACTTGGAGTGCAAGTCAAGAAGCAGCCAAGGCGGCCACGAGACAAGAGGACGCTCCCACCCCCTCAGGGCGCGCCCCCTATCTTGTGGGCCCCACGGGCGGCCACCGACGTACTTCTTCCTCCTATATAAGCCTACGTACCCCGAAAACATCCAGGGAGCCAACGAAACACAATTTCCACCACCGTAACCTTTTGTATCCGCGAGGTCCCATCTTGGAGCCTTCGTCAGTGCTCCGCTGGAGGGGGAATCAACCACGGAGGGCTTCTACATCAACACCATAGCCCCTTCGATGAGTTGTGAGTAGTTTACCACACACCTTCGGGTCCATAGTTATTAGCTGGATGGCTTCTTCTCTCTTTTTGGATCTCAGTACAATGTTCTCCCCCTATCTTATGGAGATCTATTCGATGTAAACTCTTTTTGCTGTGTGTTTGTCGAGATCCGATGAATTGTGGGTTTATGATCAAGTTTATCTATGAGAAATATTTGAATCTCATCTGAGTTATTTTATGTATGATTGAGTTATCTTTGCAAGTCTCTTCGAATTATCTATTTGGTTGGGCCTACTAGATTGATCTTTCTTGCCATGGGAGAAGTGCTTAGCTTTGGGTTCAACCTTGCGGTGTCCGTACCCAGTGACAGAAAGGGTTGCAAGGTAGGTATTGTATTGTTGCCATCGAGGATAAAAAGATGGGGTTTATATCATATTGCTTGAGTTTATCCCTCTACATCATGTCATCTTGCTTAATGCGTTACTCTTTTATTTGCATCTTTACTTTTCGCATCTATATTATAAAATACCAAAAATATATTTATCTTATCATATTATCTCTATTAGATCTCACTTTCGCAAGTGGCCGTGAAGGGATTGACAACCCCTTTATTGCGTTGGCTGCGAGTTCTTTTTTTTGTGTAGGTGCGTGGGACTTTTGAGGAGCCTCCTATTGGATGGATACCTTGGTTCTCAAAAACTGAGGGAAATACTTACGCTACTATTACTGCATCACCCTTTCCTCTTCAAGGAAAACCAAGGCAAGCTCAAGACGTAGCACCCAGCCACAGCACCAACGACTTCAAGGAGCTCAGGGCCCTCCGTGACGGGCGCCTCGGTCGTTGCCCCGAGTGCAACGATCGAGACTACAGCCGTGGAGGTGGACGACACAGAGGACACTGGGACGGCCGCGACCATTGCCAGGAGTGGCGCAACCAGCCTCGGGAGGACCGCTGGCAAGGCCAGCCTCGCGAGGTCGCCTGGAGGGACCAGCCTCGTGAGGATCGGCCTTAAGGCAACGCTGGTCTTCCTCCGCTGCCTCCGCTGCCAAGAAGGAACGAAGATCATCACCAGGACGAAGGGGTTGGGGGCTTCCAAGAGCCTCGCGCCATCGCATGCATCTTGGGAGGCTCCCAGGCCCTGGGTTCCCATCACGCCTTCAAGCAGTTTGCACATGAGGTGAACGCAGTCCTCCCCAAGCTCGAGGTGACACACCCGCTCAGGTGGTCCAAGTACGCCATCACCTTCAACTCCTCCGACCGGCTCAAGTGTGCGGCCAAAGCTGGCACACGCCCAATGCTCTACTCACCTGAAAGTGCAACTATCCCTGGGTGGTTTTGGTAATGATTAACAACATATAGCTCATTGAACTAATGCCATTACAAGATAAATATGTTAGGAAAGTTCAATGATTGGCATGGCATGGATAAGGAATGTGGACCCCTCAAAATGCTAAGGACAAAAGATTGGCTCAAGCTTTAAAGTCCAAGACTCTACATTTTCTATTTTAGTGATCCAAGATCACATTGAGTCTATAGGAAAGCCAATACTATTAAAAGGGGATGAGGTGTTGCTTAATGGCTTGCTTGCTCAAAATGCTTAGTGATATGCTCCAAAAGCCCCCAACCACTTTCTCATATCCACATATGTCCAAAACCAAAAGTCAAACTCGGCCCCACCGATTTGATCCATCCAGCGCCACCGAGTTCATTTGACATAGCCACTCCCATAAACCCTAGTCTTTTCGGTCTCACCGATAGGGATCTCGGTCTCACCGAGACGGGGTTGTAAACTCTCTGTTTCCCTTTGTAACGTTTCGGTCTAACCTAGATGACATGTCGGTCCCACCGAAATTGCCTAACAGTCACATATGTACTAAATCGGTCCAACCTAGTTTTCTGATCCGGTCCCATCGTGATTGGTATAATGTGTGTAACGGTTAGATTTTGTGTGGAGGCTATATATACCCCTCCACCCTCTCCTCATTCACGAGGGAAGCCATCAGATTGTACCTACACTTCTACTACCCATTTTCTGAGAGAGAGCCACCTACTCATGTGTTGAGACCAAGATATTCCAATCCAACCATATGAACCTTGATCTCTAGCCTTCCCCAAGTTGCTTTCCACTCAAATCATCTTTCCACCAAATCCAATCCTATGAGAGTGAGTTTAGTGTTGGGGAGACTATCATTTGAAGCACAAAATCAAGGAGTTCATCATCAACACACCATCTATTACCTTTTGGAGAGTGGTGTCTCCTATATTGGTTAGGTGTCACTTGGGAGCCTCCAACAAGATTGTGGAGTGAACCAAGGAGTTTGTAAGGGCAAGGAGATCGCCTACTTCATGAAGATCTACCCTAGTGAGGCAAGTCCTTCATGGGCGATGACCATGGTGGGACAGACAAGGTTGCTTCTTCGTGGACCCTTCGTGGATCGAGCCCTCCATGGACTCGCGCAGCCATTACCCTTTGTGGGTTGAAGCCTCCATCAACGTGGATGTACGATAGCACCACCTATCGGAACCACGACAAAAACATCCGTGTCTTCTATTGCGTTTGCACACTCCAAACCCATCCCTTTTCATTCTTGCAAGTTGCATGCTTTACTTTCCGTTGCTCATATACTCTTTGCATGCTTACTTGAATTGTGTTAAGATTGCGTGACTTGTGCTAAGTTGTTAAAATCTGCCAAGAACTAAAATTGGAAAAAGGTTAAGTTTTTATTTGGTCAAGTAGTCTAATCACTCCCCCTCTAGACATACTTCCGATCCTATAATTGGTATCAGAGCTTTGGTCTCCATTTGCCTTGATTTCCATAGCTTTGGTGATCATAGCCTTGGTTTCACAACCTAGGAGAGTATGGCGTCTAGCAAGGGAAATTACCACCGTAGAGGTCCTTACTTTGATGGTACTAATTTTGCTAATTGGAAGCATAAGATGAAAATGCATATTCTTGGACATAACCCCGCCGTTTGGGCTATTGTGTGTATTGGCTTGCAAGGTGAATTCTTCGATGGGAGATAACCGTATCATGAAGCTACCGCGGAAGAGTTGAAGATGCGGCAATACAACGCTCAAGCTTGTGATATCCTCTTCAATGGACTGTGCCCCGAAGAATTCAACAAAATTGGCCGCCTTGAGAATGCAAATGAAATTTGGGACACTTTGATTGACATGCACGAAGGTACCGACTCCGTCAAGGAATCCAAATTGGATTTGCTTCAAAGTCAACTTGACAAGTTCAAAATGAAGGATGGTGAAGGTGTTGCTGACATGTACTCTAGGCTTGCTCTCATCACAAATGAGATTATCGGCTTAGGAAGTGAAGAGATGACCGATAGATTCATCATCAAGAAGATCCTAAGAGCATTGGATGGAAAATATGATACCGTGTGCACATTGATCCAAATGATGCCCAATTACAAAGATCTCAAGCCAACCGAAGTCATTGGAAGAATTGTTGCTCATGAGATGTCACTCAAGGATAAGGAAGAGCTTCACAACAAGTCAAGTGGTGCTTACAAAGCCTCATGTGATGCTCCTACATCATCAAGTGAGAAACAAACCTTCAGTGAGGATTTGAGCTTAATGGTGAAAAACTTCAACAAGTTCTACAAGAGTAGAAGCAAGGAAAGAAGTTCCAAGTCAAGGTCCTACAATGACAAAAGGTCTTCGAGTCGTGAACGTAATTGCTACAATTGTGAAATACCCGGACACTATTCCAATGAGTGTACGGCTCCTTACAAAAGGAAAGAAGATTCACCCAAAAGAAGAAGTAGAAGAGAAGAATCACCACGAAGAGAGAGGAGGAGTAGAGATGATCATTATGAACGAAGAACCTCCCGGAGAAGCAAGGATTCGGAAAGGAAGGACAAATCATCAAAGAGCTACACAAAACGAAGACATTAAGCTCATGTTGGTGAATGGGTATCCGGCTCCGACTCCGACCATCACTCTGAGAGAAGCTATCACTCCAACTCCGAATATACTCAAGATGGAGGTGTTGCCAGTCTACCAACTTGTGTCAACCAACTCCTATGACATATTTGACTCACCAAATGAACGATTTGGAAGATGCTTCATGGCTAAAGGCCCAAAGGTATCACACCCCCGAGTATGTTGATTTCAATAGTGATGAAGATGAATTGTTAGGTGATGATGATTTACTTGTTGACAACTCTAGTGATGAATACTATGATGAAAAGTCAATTAGTCATGCTAATCAAGATAAAACGAATGACAATGATAAGGAGACGATTGAGCGTCTAACTAAAGAACTAAACACTCTTAAGTTAGCTCATGAAACTACCTTGGAAGATCATCGAGAACTTTTAAAGACTCATGAGAAGTTACGCTTTGAAAAGCTCAACCTTGAGCTAGAGCATGAGTTTTTAAAGGAAATCAATGATGATCTTCGCAAGAAAAGTTCTTCTTACATTGCCAAGCGTTTACTATTATCTACTTACATGCCACAAGTCAAGTCTAGTAACAAGAGTAAGAAACATTCTTCTTCTAGTAGTAACAATAATCATGCTAAATCCAATGTTGATGCTTCTAGTAGTTCTCTTGATTCCACTAATGATTCTCTTAGCCAAGTTACACTTGAGCAAGAAAATAGCTTATTGAAGGGAATTATAGAGAAGGGTGTCTACAAGAGCCTTGCCAAAAGTAAGCAATTTGAGGAAATTGTACGCAAGCAAGGAAGGCACCGGAAGAATCAAGGTGTTGGTTTTGAATGAAAGTTCAATGCCAATGGAGTTGAGTGGGAAGAAGATCAATACCCCAAGAATAAGTTTGTTCCCCAACAAGAGAAGTATGATCCTACTTATTTCTAAGGGACACAAGCTCAAGATGATCTTCCACCACAAGACCACAAGCAAAAAGGCAAGGACAAGCTTTAAGAGGAGATTGATGCATTTGAAGAAGCTCCCAAGGCCTTGGTCAAGTTGGTTCCCAAGACTACATCAAGTTCTACTTCATCAAGTTCCACTACAACCCCAAGGATTCCCATCAAGGTGATGTGGATCCCAAAGAAGAACGACTAGAGAGTTCTTGAGGGTGACTCCGCCAATATTCTTCACTCACATCATTTTGGCAAAGACAAGTACAATCAACTTCCACATCTTGCACTAGTTCAAGGAGTCACAAACCCTCTTTTTGGTAAGACAAGGGACAAGGTAACCTAAAGCTTTCATGGATATCATCTTGTGTGTGCATCACTCTATGTCTATGGATATCCTTGCTTGTTCCTTGTGGGACTAACCCGTGTAGGTATTGAAAGTGCAACTCACTCCAATGGATTGCTCCAAATGTTCTACAACAACATTGAGCATCCACATCTTCAACACCTACATGAAGTCATCATAGACAAAACCCAAGGTTAGTTCATCCCTCTTAGCGGGGATCTCACATCTAGGGGGAGATTTACTCTAAAGAATTAAGCTAAAGCAACTCAAATCGTGTGAACACAACAATGCTTTATGTAAAAGTGGTAACCCCACTTGTGCTTAAACGATGAGCATGACCTATGATCAAATGTTCTCATTTGACTCCTAAGTCAATATACTCATATATAGATAACCTAGTCATCGCCAATTGTTTGATAGATGCTAGAATTGGTTGTGCATGCTTTGCCGCATATTTCACTTGCCATCTTATTGCGTGAGCATGTTGGTTGCATATTTTACTCATTCGAGGACATCCACTTGTTGCTTTGTTTGTTTGGCTCCTTTTCTTTTGCCAAGTGGATGGACAAGAATGCGTAAGAACCTTCTCTAGCTATCTATGCTTTTCTCGTCTCAAACTCTATTCATGCTACATCACAAAGTTTGATCAAGTCAGATTCGAACCACTCTGTGTGAGGAGCACTTGGAGTCCCCGATTCGTCATAGACTTAAACTTCCAAAACTCTTTGTGCATTTCGGTCTGACCGAGCAATCCATTTCGGTTAAACCAAGTTCACTAAGTTGATCTAGGTTTTCATCTGGGTGCAACCGATTTGAGCACTTCGGTCACACCGAGTTGCAGCAACCGCTTGCGATTCTGCAATCTCGGTGCCACCAAGTTGTTCCACTCGGTCACACCGACAGGGTCGGGATATAAATACCCACGGGTGAGATTTTGGAAATTACTTCAAATCCTCTCGGCCTGCGCGTGTCCTGCTCTGCCCCCTCGGGTCTCCGGATCGTCTCGTCGCCACCAACGACCTCCCGCCGTTGGATTCTGCCGCCGTCGACGGATTCTGCTCCGCCGTCGCCGCCGTAGCGAACACTCGCCGTTCTAGGGTACGTGTTCGACCCCTTGTGCTATCATTTTCACTCCGATTCCTAGCACAAGGACAATGCCATGTTTCTTGCCATGAATGATATTAATCTATCCAGCTAAAACTTCCTTAGGTCTAGATTGATTAGAAAATTTTAGGGTTACCACTCCGCAGAACTCATCTTGGACCGACCGAGTCGTAGAAATCGGTCTCACTGATTTGGCTTATGCCATTGCACATGCACTTTTTGGTCCAGCCAAAAATTGCAATCGGTGTGACCGTGTCGGTGTACAAAAGTAAGGGCTCTCCTTTTGACCCCTTTACTTGTGCACGGGTGATGACCCGCAAGTATACGGGATAGTTGTTGCCTCTTTCGGTAAGTAAGAGTGTCGAACCCAATGAGGAGCTAAAGGTAGAACAAATACTCTCTCAAGTCTTATCGGCCACTGATACGACTCTACGCACGCTTGACGTTCGCTTTACCTAGAACAAGTATGAAACTAGAAGTACTTTGTGGGTGTTGTTGGATAGGTTTGCAAGATAATAAAGAACACGTAAATAAAAAGTAGGGGCTGTTTAGATAAAGAAGCAATAAAGTAAATATAGCGAGTGTGTAAAAGTGGTGGTAGGAGTTGTGAAATTTTCCCTAAGCAATTGACTATTTTACTAGACCTGTAATCACAATTGCAATTATATTTGAGGGAGAGGCATAAGCTAACATACTTTCTCTACTTGGATCATATGCACTTATGATTGGAACTCTATCAAGCATCCGCAACTACTAAAGATTCATTAAGGTAAAACCCAACCATAGCATTAAAGCATCAAGTCCCCTTTATCCCATACGCAAACAACCTACTTACTCGGGTGAGTGCTTCTGTCACTCACGCCACCCACCATAAGCAAATCATGAACATATTGCAAACCCTACAGCGGGAATCCCTCATGCTTGCGCGACATGGAGGGCACAATAGGACAGCACCAATAATAAAATATGCAACTCAAATCAATCATAGCAATTCATCAATCACCGATAGGACAACGGAAATCTACTCAGACACCATAGGATGGCAACACATCATTGGAAAATAATATGAAGCATAAAGCACCATGTTCAAGTGGAGGGTACAACGGGTTGCGGGAGAGTGGACCGCTGAATATAGATGGGGGAAGGTGATGGAGATGTTGGTGAAGATGATGGAGGTGTTGGTGAAGATCGCGGTGATGATGATGGCCCCCGGTGGCGTTCCGGCGCCACCGGAAGCTAGGGGGAGAGAGCCCCCCTTCTTCTTCTTCTTCCTTGACCTTCTCCCTAGATGGGAGAAGGGTTTCCCCTCTGGTCCTTGGCTCCCATGGCTTGGGAGGGGCGAGAGCCCCTCCGAGATTGGATCTATCTCTCTGTTTCTGCGTTCTCAGATCCTACCCCTTCACCGTTTCTTTTATATCTGGAGATCCGTAACTCCGATTGGGGTGAATCTTTCGCCTAGATTTTTTTCGTAAAATTAGCTTTTTGCAGCAAAAGAAGAGCGTCAACCGCCTTACGGGGGGGCCATGAGAGTCCAGGGCGCGCCTGCCTCCCTGGGGTGCGCCCCCTATTTCCTGCCCCCCTCGGGCACCGTCTCGCGTTGATTTTACTTCCCAAAAATCACAAATATTCCAAAATAATTCTTCGTCCATTTTTATCCTGTTTGGACTCCGTTTGATATGGGGTTTCTGCGAAACATAAAACATGCAACAGACAGGAACTGGCACTGGGCACTGGATCAATATGTTAGTCCCAAAAATAATATAAAAAGTTGCCAAAAGTATATGAAAGTTGAATAATATTGGCATGGAACAATCAAAAATTATAGATACGACGGAGACGTATCAGCATCCCCAAGCTTAATTCCTGCTTGTCCTCGAGTAGGTAAATGATAAAAAGATAATTTTTGATGTGGAATGCTACCTAGCATAATCTTGATCATATATCTAATCATGGCATGAATATTAAGACACGAGTGATTCAAAGCAATAGTCTATCATTTGACATAAAAACAATAGTACTTTGAGCGTACCAATAAAGCAATCATGTTTTTTCAAAACAACAAGGCAAAAGCAAGCTTATCCCTACAAAATCATGTAGTTTGGCCATGCTTCATTTTCGTCACACAAAATACCCCCATCATGCACAACCCCGATGACAAACCGAGCAATTTGTTCATACTTTTTAATGCGCTTCAGCTTTTTCAACCCTCATGCAATACATGAGCGCAAGCCATGGATATAGCACTATAGGTGGAATAGAATATAATGATGGAGGTTATGTGGAGAAGACAAAAAGGGAGAAAGTCTCACATCGACGCGGCTAATCAATGGGCTATGGAGATGCCCATCAATTGATGTCAATGTGAGGAGTAGGGATTGCCATGCAACGGATGCACTAAGAGCTATAAGTGTATGAAAGCTCAACAAAAGAAACTAAGTGGGTGTGCATCCAACTTGCTTGCTCATGAAGACCTAGGGCATTTGAGGAAGCCCATCGTTGGAATATACAAGCCAAGTTCTATAATGAAAATTCCCACTAGTATATGAAAGTGACAATATAGGAGACTCACTATATGAAGAACATGGTGCTACTTTGAAGCACAAGTGTGGAAAAAGGATAGTAACATTGCCCCTTTTCTTTTTCTTTTTTTTCTTTTCTTTTTCTTTTTTTCTTTCGGTGGGCTTCTTTGGCCCCCTTTTTTTATTTAGGCTTCTTTGGCCTTCCCTTTTTTTTTCTTTTTTATTATGGGGCAATGCTCTATAATGATGATCATCACACTTTTATTTACTTACAACCCATATTACAACTCGATACTAGAACAAAGATGACTCTATATGAATGCTTCCGGCGGTGTACCGGGATGTGCAATGATCTAGCGTAGCAATGACATCAAAAAACGGACAAGCCATGAAAACATCATGCTAGCTATCTTACAATCATGCAAAGCAATATGACAATGAATGCTCAAGTCATGTATATGATGATGATGGAAGTTGCATGGCAATATATCTCAGAATGGCTATGGAAATGCCATAATAGGTAGGTATGGTGGCTGTTTTGAGGAAGATATAAGGAGGCTTATGTGTGATAGAGCATATCATATCACAGGGTTTGGATGCACCGGCGAAGTTTGCACCAACTCTCGAGGTGAGAAAGGGCAATGCACGGTACCAAAGAGGCTAGCAACGATGGAAGGGTAAAAGTGTGTATAATCCATGGACTCACATTAGTCATAAAGAACTCATATACTTATTGCAAAAGTTTATTAGCCCTCGAAGCAAAGTACTACTACGCATGCCCCTAGGGGGATAGATTAGTAGGAAAAGACCATCGCTCGTCCCCGACCGCCACTCATAAGGAAGACAATCAAAGAAACACCCCATGCTTCAAATTCGTCACACAATGGTTACCATACGTTCATGCTATGGGACTTGCAAACCTCAACACAAGTGTCTCTACAATCCACAGCCGCCCACTAGCATGACTCTAATATCGCCACCTTTATATCGCAAAACTATTGCAAGGAATCAAACATATCATATTCAGCGATCTACAAGTTTATGTAGGATTTTATGACTAACCATGTGAATGACCAATTCCTGTCATGTCTCTAAATAGATATAAGTGAAGAAAGAGAGTTTAATTATTTCTACAAAAGATATGCCCATGCTCTAACAATTATAAGTAAAGCAAAAGAGCATTCTACAAATGGCGGTTTTCTATGTAAAGGGAAACAGGCAATCCAAACTTCAAATGATATAAGTGAAGCACATGAAGCATTCTATAAAGCCATACTCAAAAGATTTATGTGAAGTGCAATGAGCATTCTATAAATCAACCAAGGACTATCTCATAACAGCATGGTGCATAAAATAAAAGTGAAAACTAAATGCAAAAGACGCTCCAAGACTTGCACATAATGCATGAACGAAACAAATCCGAAAACATACCGATACTTGTTGAAGAAAGAGGGGATGCCTTCCGGGGCATCCCCAAGCTTAGATGCTTGAGTCTCCTTGAATATTTACTTGGGGTGCCTCAGGAATCCCCAAGCTTGAGCTCTTGCCTCTCTTCCTTTTGCTCATATCGAGACCTCCTCGTTTAGACACTTCATCCACACAAAACTTCAACAGAAAACTCGGTAAGATCCGTTAGTATAATAAAGCAAATCACCACTGTAAGTACTGTTGCAAACCAATTCATATTTTGTTTTTGCATTGTGCCTGCTGTAGTATAACTTTTCCATGGCTTAATCCACTAATATAAATTGACAGATTCATCAAAACAAGCAAACTATGCATCAAAAACAGAATCTGTCAAAAACAGAACAGTCTGTAGCAATATGAACATCCACCATACTTCTGGTACCCCAAAAATTCTACCAAAATTTGGAAAAATAAAAATTTTTATAGCAATACAGTGCAAAAGGTATCAGAATCAATTGACATTCCAGTTAAAAATGTAAAATCGCTCACTACAGCCAAAGTTTCTGTCCTGCATCGTACAAGCCAACAAGCATCATAAACATCCTAAAGGCAAACCTTGGCACATTATTTTTATAATACAATGGAACTGTAAAAGGGGATAATTATTTTTGATGAAAAGTTTCTGTAATTAAGATTCACAAAGTTTCCGTGAGCATGAACAAAGTTCAAGGAGCTCTCCCACTTCAACAATGCTTGTCTTTCTTACTTTCACTTTCCTTTTTGAAAAGTTTTAGGTTCCCCTCTTTTTTTTAAACTATATGAAAGCACTTAATAGAAATAAATGACTCTCTAAAACTTCCGGGTTGTCTCCCTGGCAGCGCTTTGTTTAAAGCCATTAAGCTAGGCATATAGGGCTCAAGTAATGGATCCACCCGAATCCCAAGGTATATCAAAGCCAATTTTAATTAACAATGATTTGTAATTTAGTAGTGAGCAAAAAGTAACATATATCAAGCAATGACAAAGTTTAACTCTCCTCCTATGCATCGGCATGTCATAAAAGAACAATTCATGCACATCAAGTAAAGGCCAATGCATAGTATAAGCAGTTTCTTGCAATTTCATTGTGTTGGAAACATAAAGAGGCGGAGATGTAGTTCCTCTCTAATAATAATTGCAAGTAGGAGCAGCAAGCACATGCATATTATATCTATCAAAATCATCATGTGCAATGGTAAAAGGCAACCCATCAATATAATCCTTAATAAGCACAAACTTCTCTGATAAAGTGTAGTAGGGAGAATTCAAAAAGATAATAGGACTATCATGCATGGGTGCAATAGCAACAATTTCATGTTTAACATAAGGAACTATAGCAAGTTCATCTCCATAAGCATAATTCATATTGGCATCTTGGCCACAAGCATAGCAAGCATCATCAAAAAGGGATATTTCAAGAGAATCAACGGGATCATAGCAATCATCATAGCAATCATCCTTCGATAAGCACAAAGGTGAATTAAACAATGTATGAGTTGAAGAGTTACTCTCATTAGAAGGTGGGCACGGGTGATCAATCCGCTCTTCCTCCTTTTGTTCTTCGCTCTCCTCATCATCTTTTTCATCCAATGAGCTCACAGTTTCATCAATTTCTTCTTCCATAGCTTCCTGCAAAATATTAGTCTCTTCTTGGACAGCGGAGACTTTCTCAATAAATGCATTAACATAGTAATTGTATTCATAATTTTCATAGCAATATCTAAGTATAGCAAGATTTTCAGGCCTATAAACATCATCATCTAAAGCTTCATACTTTTCAAACAAAGATTCAATTTCATAAGCAGCCTTAAAAGCAACAAATTCTTCTATTTGTTCCACATCATAGTTATCATATATACCATTAGCATAAGAAGCTAAGGTTTCATTATCATTAAATTTGCATGAAAAGGGAAGGTGTGGAGCCTTCATCCTAGAGCAACAAGTAATATCATATCTCAAGCATAGATCCCGGGCATACCAACGCAACATAATAAATTGGTCCCATAATAGTTTCCCTTTTTGTGTCGAGCGATAATCCCTAAAGTATTCGCGTTGATCCAACGTGTCTCCCATTATAAAGTTGAATGGGGTTTTCTCAGGATTATCAAAGTAGTACATAATATCTTTCACATAATGAGAATCGAGGATTTTCGGAGTTACCCCATCTTCATGAGTAGCAAGTACACCTAATTTTTTTGGTATTTTGCGTTCCATATCCATAACTAAAGATAGAAAACAACTTAGAACAGCAAATAAAAATTACTTAGTTATAAAGCAAACAAGCACACACGAGAATATTCACCCCACGCTATGACTCCCCGGCAACGGCGCCAGAAAAAGGTCTTGATGACCCACAAGTATACGAGATAGTTGTAGCCTCTTTAGATAAGTAAGAGTGTCGAACCCAACGAGGAGCTAAAGGTAGAACAAATACTCTCTCAAGTCCTATCGGCCACTGATACAAACTCTACACACGCTTGACGTTCGCTTTACCTAGAACAAGTATGAAACTAGAAGTACTTTGTGGGTGTTGTTGGATAGGTTTGGAAGATAATAAAGAACACGTAAATAAAAAGTAGGGGCTGTTTAGATAAAGAAGCAATAAAGTAAATATAGCGAGTGTGGAAAAGTGGTGGTAGGAGTTGTGAAATTATCCCTAAGCAATTGACTACTTTACTAGACCGGTAATCACTATTGCAATTATATTTGAGGGAGAGGCATAAGCTAACATACTTTCTCTATTTGGATCATATGCACTTATGATTGGAACTCTAGCAAGCATCCGCAACTACTAAAGATTCATTAAGGTAAAACCGAACCATAGCATTAAAGCATCAAGTCCCCTTTATCCCATACGCAAACAACCAACTTACTCGGGTCTGTGCTTCTGTCACTCTGTAGGACCTTGAAGTATGTATAGAGGGGGGGTGATTAGACTACTTGACCAATTAAAAACTTAACCTTTTCCCAATTTTAGAGTTTGGCAGATTTTAGCTACTTTAGGACAAGTCAAGCAATCATCACACTATTCAAGCAAGCATGCAAAGAGTATATAGGCAGCGGAAATTAAAGCATGCAACTTGCAAGAAAGTAAAGGGAAGGGTTTGGAGGATTCAAACACAATTGGAGACACGGATGTTTTAGCGTGGTTCCGATAGGTGGTGCTATCATACATCCACATTGATGGAGACTTCAACCCACGAAGGGTAACGGTTGCGCGAGTCCATGGAGGGCTCCACCCACGAAGAGTCCAAGAAGAAGCAACCTTGTCTATCCCACCATGGTCGTCGCCCACGAAGGACTTGCCTCACTAGCGGTAGATCTTCACGAAGTAGGCGATCTCCTTGCCCTTACAAACTCCTAGGTTCAACTCCACAATCTTGTCGGAGGCTCCCAAGTGACACCTAGCCAATCTAGGAGACACCACTCTCCAAGAAGTAACAAATGGTGCGTTGATGATGAACTCCTTGCTCTTGTGCTTCAAATGATAGTCTCCCCAACACTCAACTCTCTCTCATAGGTTTTAGATCAGGTGGAAAGAAGATTTGAGTGGAAAGCAACTTGGGGAAGGCTAGAGATCAAGATTCATTGGTAGGAATGGAATATCTTGGCCTTAACACAAGAGTAGGTGGTTCTCTCTCAGAAATGGTAAGTTGGAAGTGTAGGTTTGTTCTGATGGCTCTCTCCACGAATGAAGAGGAGGTGGAGGGGTATATATAGCCTCCACACAAAATCTAACCGTTACACACAATTTACCAAACTCGGTGGGACCGATTCAGAAGACTCGGTCGGACCGATTTAGTAAACCTAGTGACCGTTAGTGATTTTCGGTGGGACTGACATGCATCTCGGTGAGACCGATTCGGTTAGGGTTAGGGCATAACGTAATCTCGGTAAGACCGATTACACAAACTCGGTGAGACCGATTTCGTAATAAGCTTTCCAGAGAGTTGGTCAGGTTAACTCGGTGGGACCGATTTGCTCTTTTCGGTGAGACCGAAATGTTACAAAAAGGAAATAGAGAGTTTACATTGCAATCTCGGTGGGACCAATCGCTCACTTCGGTTAGACCGAAACGTTACGAAGGGAAACGGAGATATTACAATACCATCTCGGTGAGATCGAGGTCCCTATCGGTAAGACCGACTTGCTTAGGGTTTGTGGTAGTGGCTATGACTTTTGGAATCGGTGGCGCCGGATAGGAAGAAACGGTGTGACCGATTTTGGCTTTGGGTTTAGGTCATTTGTGGATGTGGGAAAGTACTTGAGGGTTTTGGAGCATATCACTAAGCACGTGAAGCAAGAGGCTCATTAAGCAACACCTCATCCCTCCTTGATAGTATTGGCTTTTCCTATAGACTCAATGTGATCTTGGATCACTAAAATATAAAATGAAGAGTCTTGAGCTTTTGAGCTTGAGCCAATCCTTTGTCCTTAGTATTTTGAGGGATCCACTTTCATCATCCATGCCATGCCATTCATTGAGCTTTCCTGAAATAATAGTCTTGGAATAGCATTAGCTCAATGAGCTATATGTTGTTATGAATTACCAAAACCACCTAGGGATAGTTGCACTTTCAATCTCCCCCTTTTTGGTAATTGATGACAACATATAGATCAAAGCTTCGACAAATGATAATAAGATTGAATAACATCGTCGCTTTGAGAAGTATGTGATAAGCAAGAGCTCCCCCTAAATTTATGCATGGGTTAAGATTTGCTTTGGACTGCAAATGCACAATGTATTAGGCTCATGGGTTACTCTTCCATGTCACATACATCTTGGTGGAGCACTCAAAATAATAAACATTGAATACATGCACTCATCACCAAGCATAGTGAATGATCACATAGGATAGATAAGATAATGTCATCAAACATGCATAAGTGCAGCTTATGATCAAACACATGATCATCAATGTCTCACAAGCATAATATCTCAGGCAATCAAAAGCAAACAAGTTTAAAACCACCAAATAAAGCAAGAGATAACAAAAGCAACACTCTCTCTCGAAGCCTATGATCTATACATTTTTCTCCCCCTTTGGCAACAAGTTACCAAAAAGTTCATAGAAAATGCATAGTGCTAGATCGACTCTCGGGCTTGATCTTCTGGTGGTGGTGTCCTGATAACTCCAAGGACGAAGGCTTCAATTGAAGTAGAGGGTGTTGGAGTGGATGCTGGAGCTGGGTGCACTGGAGCTGAAGGGGCTATAGCTGGTGCAGATGTTGTTGCTCTGGTGTCTGTCACAGGCACTACAACTGACCTCTGGGCTCTAGGCACTCTGGAAAACACATTTGTGGTAGTCTTGCCCTGCTTCTCCTGCATGTCATCCTGCAGTTGCTCCACAACTGACTGAATCTCAGTTACTTTGACATCAAGGTCATGGAATTTGAGTTCCATGATTCTCTCCAGGCTCTCCTGATTCTGAGTGAGGGTGGCCAGTCCCTTCTCAATCCTCAGTGTTGATGCTATTAAGTAACCAAGCTGCTCCTGTTTGGTTTTCAAGAAATATTCAGATGCCTCCTCTTGAGTTGGCATCTTCGCAGCCTTCTCCTTCTTTGCCTTCTCCTTCTTCTCTTGAGCTTGAACTGATGTTGGATCATTCTCATTCATGACAACCTCATTGTCCTCAAAGTCTGGATAAAGTGGAAAATGTTCCTTATCCAACTGATATTTCCCTGTGCCCATCTTTGAGTTTATCAACTCCTGAATCTGAGGGGCATATCCATAGCTCCTCTTCTGATCTGCTACAGTCCTCTTAATGGTTTCAATCATAAGGCTCATGACTTTAAACTTTTGTGGCACATCAAACACATGCAACATGTTGATGGCATGTCCTCTGATCATGTTATGGTCACCAGACTTGGGCAATAGAGTGTGCCTCAGAATCCAATTGATTGTTGGCAGCCCTGACAATAGAAAATGGACTGATCCAAACTTGTGTGTTTCAACTGCCTTGTCTGGGTTCTCCTTGTACATGTGAGCCATGGAATTGTGATCCATCTTCTTCTTTGCATAGATATCCAGGTCATCCTCATTTTCCTTTGGGGTATTTATCAGACTTGCCCATTCTTCAACAGTGGATTGGTACCTTGTACCTTCAGACATCCAAACAATTCTTCCATCTGGATAAAAGTGTGTTGTGGAGTAGAATTGCATGATAAGCTCGTCATTCCAGTGAGTGAGCTTTTGCCCAACAAAATCAGCAACTCCACAAGCAACAAAGCTTTCTTGCACTCCAGGATAGTGCTCTTCATTGTCCTTGATGTAGGTCCAGTCGACCCACCTCATATCGCAAACTATGGGCTTCTTATCCAACAGAATTGTCTCATAGAAGTCCTGCTATTCCTTTGTATGGAACTTGTAGTCAACAGCAGTTCTTCTCCTTGAAGCATATGGATCTTACATCCTCCATAGCCTTAGCCCTGAGTCCTTTCTGATCCTCATGTCCTTAGCCACAGGATGGGCATCATTGTGGTCTGGTATCTTGGGCTTGAGCTTCCTTAGGACCTGTCCTTCTTCATCTTCTTCTTCAGCAACATTTGGCACTGGGGCCTTGTTCTTCTCAGTAGCTAGAATACTCCTAGTATTCCTCTTTGGTACTTTCTTGGCCTTGGAGGCAGCTTTGGGTGCTTCCTTGGGCTTAGATGTTGCATCCCCTGACCTTATAGCATCACCCATAAGCTTGGGTGCCTTAGGTGCTGGTGCAGCAACCTATTCTTCCTCTTCAGCATCTCTTCTCATAGAGGGCTTTCCATGAACTTGAGCAGTTGTGGTTCTTGCTCTCTTGTTTTTCTTGTCCTGAGCACCTTCATCCTCTGATTCAATGGAGAACTTCATTGTCTCTCCAGTGGGAACTTTCTGAGACTTGGAAGTTGTGACTTTCTTTGCAGGTGCCTCTTTGGGATCAGTCTGTTCTGGCACTTGAGTGGACCTTCTGGACTTGGGCATTGGTGTCCTCTTGGCAGGAACTTTCTTCTTCAGTCTAGGCTTTGTGCTATGTGCAGAGCCATATTCCTTCTTGAGCACCACTTTCTTGGAAGTAGCCTCATCTTCTTTAGCTTTGTAGTCCTCATCCTCTGAGTCTGAGGTTCTCTTCCTCCTTTGCCTGGTAGCAGCCTTAGGCAAATTTCTTGGAGTGCTTCTGCTCCCTTCATCTGTACTTGAGGGACTAGTGCCCTCACTCACATCCATCTGCTCTTCTGACCTGTTCTGGCTGTCACTCTGGTCTGACATGCTGCAAAAGCTGACTGCTGACCCTGTGAAGAGTTATAGATGAGATAGAGTGGATGAGCATCACAAAATGCAGAGATTTTTGCAAAAGAATGATTCAAAAATTCAGTTTTAGTTTTCCACAAAAAGCATTTCGGATCAACCGATTTTCAAACTCGGTGATACCGAAGCAGTTTTGGAACCTAAACTGATGATCTTGGTTGGACCGAGTCACAGTTCGGTGGCACCGAGACTGCTAGGGTCTCACAGAATCCTAAAATCGGTCGCACCGATTAGTAATTCTCGGCCAGACCGAGAGTCACTAGTGCAATGGCATAAACCAAATCGGTGAGACCGAGTTTTTCAACTCGGTGGGTCCGAGATGGTTTCGGCGGAAACCTAACCCTAAAATTTTGAATCCCATCTAATCTACGGACTATATTGAGTGGATAGGATTGTTTCAATCGTGGCAAGAATCAATAAGAATACAATGTGCTAGGAATCATACGTGGATAGCACAATGATCGAGTTCATACCCTAGCTTGACGGTGAACTCGCTATGGCGGCAACGGCGGGGGCGAAATCCGTTGACGGCCGCGGAGACCAGCTACTGGAGGCGGCTGGCGATGAGGAGACGATCCGGAGACCTTCGAAGGCAGAGCGAGCTATTGCGCAGGCGAAGGGGTTCGGAGAAATTTCCAAAATTTTGCCCGTGACTATATATAGCCCGACCCTGTCGGTGTGACCGAGTGGAACAACTCGGTGGCACCGAGATGCATAACTGTGTACAGTTACTGCAAATCGGTGTGACCGAAAAGTTCAAATCGGTTGCACCGAGATTGAAAACTCAGATCAACTTAATGATCTCGGTAGGACCGAAATGGTGGAATCGGTCAGACCGAGAGTCACAAAGAGGTTTTGGAAGTTTAAGTCTATGACGAATCGGGGACTCCGAGTTCTCCTCACACAGAGTGGTTCGAACCTGACTTGATCAAATTTTTTGATGTAGCATGAATAGAGTTTGAGACGAGAAAAGCATAGATAGCTAGAGAAAGTTCTTAGGCATTCTTGTCCATCCACTTTGCAAAAAGAAAAGAAGCCAAATAATCAAAATAACAAGTGGATGCCCTTGAATGAGTAAAATATGCACCAACATGCTCACACAATAAAATGGCAAATGAAATATGTGGCAAAGCATGCACAACCAATTCTAGCATCTATCAAACAATTGGCGATGACTAGGTCATCTATATATGAGTATATTGACTTAGGAGTCAAATGAAAACATTTGATCATAGGTCATACTCATCGTCTAAGCTCAAGTGGGGTTACCACTTTTACATAATGCATTGATGTGTTCACACCATTAGAGTTGCTTTGACTCAATTCTTAGAGTTAAGATCCCCCTAGATGTGAGATCCCCCCCTTAGAGGGATGAACTAACCTTGGGTTTTGTCGATGATGACTTCATGTAGGTGTTGAAGATGTGGATTCTCAATGTTGATGTAGATCATTTGGAGCAATCCTTTGGAGTGAGTTGCACTTTCAACTTACCTACATGGGTTAGTCCCACAAGGAACAAACAAGAATATCCATAGACATAGAGTGATGCACACACAAGATGATGTCCATGAAATCATTAGATTACCTTGTCCCTTGCCTTACCAACATGAGGGTTTGTGACTTGTTGAACTAGTGCAAGATGTGGAAGTTGATTGCACTTGTTCTTGCCATAATGATATGAGTGAAGAATGTTGGCGGAGTCACCCTCAAGAACTCTCTAGTTCTTCTTCTTCGGTATCCACATCATCTTGATGGGAATCCTTGGAGTTGTAGTTGTACTTGATGAAGTAGAACTTGACGTAGTCTTGGGAACCCACTTGACCGAGGCCTTAGGTGCTTCTTCAAATGCATCAATCTCTTCTTGAAGCTTGTCCTTGCCTTTGTTCTTGTGGTCTTGTGGTGGAAGATCATCTTGTGCTTGTGTTCCCTTGAAGGGAGTAGGATCATACTTCTCTTGTTGAGGAAGAAACCTCGTCTTGGGGTATTGATCTTCTTCCCACTCAACTCCATTGGCATTGAAATTTTGTTCAAAACCAACACCTTGGTTCTTCCGGTGCCTTCCTTGCTTGCGTACAATTTCCTCGAATTGCTTACTCCCGGCAAGGCTCTTGTAAACACCTTTCTCTATAATTCCCTTCAATAAGCTATTTTCTTGCTCAAGTGTAACTTGGCTAAGAGAATCATTAGTGGAATCAAGAGAACTACTAGAAGCAACAATATTGGATTTGACATTATTATTGTTACTACTAGAGGAAGTATCTTTCTTGTACTTGTTACTAGACTTGACTTGAGGCATGTAAGTAGATAAGAGTAAACGCTTGGCAATGTAAGAAGAACTTTTCTTGCGGAGATCATCATTGATTGCTTTTAAGAACTCATGCTCTTGCTCAAGATTGAGCTTTTCAAAGCGGAACTTCTCATGAGCCCTTAAAAGTTCTCGATGATCTTCGAAGATAGTTTCATGAGCCAACTTAAGAGTGTTTAGTTCTTTAGTTAGAAGCTCAATCTTCTCCTTATCATTGTCATTCGTTTTATCTTGATTGGCATGATTAATTGACGTTTCATCATAGTATTCATCACTAGAGTTGTCAACAAGTAAATCATCATACACAAGCAAGTCATCTTCATCACTATTGAAATCAACATACTAAGGATGTGTTACCTTTGGACCTTTGGCCATGAAGCATCTTCCAACACCTTCATTTGGTGAATCAAATATGTCGTAGGAGTTGGTTGACACAAGTGCTAGACCGGCAACACCTTCATCTTGAGTATATTCGGAGTCGGAGTGATAGCTTCTCTCCGAGTGATTGTCGGAGTCGGAGCCGGATACCCATTCACCAACATGAGCTTGATGTCTTCGTTTTGTGTAGCTCCTTGATGACTTGTCATTCCTTTCCAAATCCTTGCTTCTCCGTGAGGGTCTTCGTTCATAACGATCATCTCTACTCCTGCTCTCTCTTTGTGGTGATTCTTCTCTTTTGCTTCTTCTTCTTGGAGAATCTTCTCTTCTTTTGTAGGGTGCCGTACACTCATTGGAGTAGTTTCCGGGTCTCCCACAATTGTAGCAATTGCACTCTCGACTAGAAGATCTTTTGTAATTGTAAGACCTTGACTTGGAGCTTCTTTCTTTGGTTCCACTCTTGTAGAATTTGTTGAAGTTCTTCACCATTAAGCTCAATTCTTCATTGAAGGTTTGTTTCTCACTTGATGATGTGGGGGCTTCACTTGAGGCTTTGTAAGCACCACTTGACTTGTTGTGAAGTTCCTCCTTATCCTTGAGTGACATCTCATGAGCAACAATTCTTCCAATGATTTCCCTTGGCTTGAGATCTTTGTAGTTTGGCATCATTTGGATCAATGTGCACACGGTATCATACTTTCCATCCAATGCTCTTAGGATTTTATTGATGATGAATTTGTCGGTCATCTCTTCACTCCCTAAGCCGGCAATCTCATTTGTGATAAGAGCAAGCCTAGAGTACATTTCAGCGATACCTTCACCATCCTTCATTTTGAACTTGTCAAGCTGACTTTGGAGCACATCCAACTTGGATTCCTTGACGGGTTCGGTACCTCCATGCATATCAATAAAAGTATCCCAAATTTCCTTTGCATTCTCAAGACGGCTGGTTTTGTTGAATTCTTCGGGGCACAATCCGTTGAAGATGATATCACAAGCTTGAGCGTTGTATTGCAACATCTTCAATTCTTCCGCGTTAGCTTCACGGTTCGGTTCTCTCCCATCAAAGAATTCACCTTGCGAGCCAATAAAAATAATTGCCCAAATGGCGGGGTTATGTCCAAGAATATGCATTTTCATCTTATGCTTCCAACTAGCAAAATTAGTACCATCAAAGTAAGGACCTCTACGGTGATAATTTCCCTCGCTAGACGCCATACTCTCCAAGGTTGTGAAACCAAGGCTATGACAACCAAAAGCTATGGAAATCAAAGAAAATGGAGACCAATGCTCTGATACCACTTGTAGGACCTTGAAGTATGTCTAGAGGGGGGGTGATTAGACTACTTGACCAATTAAAAACTTAACATTTTCCCAATTTTAGAGTTTGGCAGATTTTAGCTACTTTAGGACAAGTCAAACAATCATCACACTATTCAAGCAAGCATGCAAAGAGTATATAGGCAGCGGAAATTAAAGCATGCAACTTGCAAGAAAGTAAAGGGAAGGGTTTCGAGGATTCAAACGGAATTGCAGACACGGATGTTTTGGCGTGGTTCCGATAGGTGGTGCTATCGTACATCCACGTTGATGGAGACTTCAACCCACGAAGGGTTACGGTTACACGAGTCCACGGAGGGCTCCACGCACGAAGGGTCCACAAAGAAGCAACCTTGTCTATCCCACCATGGCCGTCGCCCACGAAGGACTTGCCTCACTAGCGGTAGATCCTCACGAAGTAGGCGATCTCCTTGCCCTTACAAACTCCTTGGTTCAACTCCACAATCTTGTCGGAGGCTCCCAAGTGAAACCTAGCCAATCTAGGAGACACCACTCTCCAAGAAGTAACAAATGGTGCGTTGATGATGAACTCCTTGCTCTTGTACTTCAAATGATAGTATCCCCAACACTCAACTCTCTCTCATAGGTTTTGGATCTGGTGGAAAGAAGATTTGAGTGGAAAGCAACTTGGGGAAGTCTAGAGATCAAGATTCATATGGTAGGAATGGAATATCTTGGCCTCAACACAAGAGTAGGTGGTTCTCTCTCAGAAATGGTAAGTTGGAAGTGTAGGTTTGTTCTGATGGCTCTCTCCACGAATGAAGAGGAGGTGGAGGGGTATATATAGCCTCCACACAAAATCTAACCGTTTCACACAATTTACCAAACTCGGTGGGACCGATTCAGAAGACTCGGTCGAACCGATTTAGTAAACCTAGTGACCGTTAGTGATTTTCGGTGGGACTGACATGCATCTCGGTGAGACCGATTCGGTTAGGGTTAGGGCATAACGTAATCTCGGTAAGACTGATTACACAAACTCGGTGAGACCGATTTGGTAATAAGCTTTCCAAAGAGTTGGTCAGGTAAACTCGGTGGGACCGATTTGCTCGGTGAGACCGAAATGTTACAAAAAGGAAACAGAGAGTTTACATTGCAATCTTGGTGGGACCGATCGCTCACTTCGGTTAGACCAAAACGTTACGAAGGGAAACAGAGAGATTACAATCCCATCTCAGTGAGACCGAGATCCCTATCGGTAAGACCAACTTGCTTAGGGTTTGTGGCAGTGGCTATGACTTTGGAATCGGTGGCGCCGGATAGGAGGAATCGGTGTGACCGATTTTGGCTTTGGGTTTAGGTCATTTGTGGATGTGGGAAAGTACTTGAGGGTTTTGGAGCATATCACTAAGCACATGAAGCAAGAGGCTCATTAAGCAACAGCTCATCCCTCCTTGATAGTATTGGCTTTTCCTATAGACTCAATGTGATCTTGGATCACTAAAATATAAAATGAAGAGTCTTGAGCTTTTGAGCTTGAGCCAATCCTTTGTCCTTAGTATTTTGAGGGATCCACTTTCATCATCCATGCCATGCCATTCATTGAGCTTTCCTGAAATAATAGTCTTGGAATAGCATTAGCTCAATGGGCTATATGTTGTTATGAATTACCAAAACCACCTAGGGATAGTTGCACTTTCACACTCACGCCACCCACCATAAGCAAATCATGAACATATTGCAAACCCTACAGCGGGAATCCCTCACGCTTGCGTGACACGAAGGGCACAATAGGACAGCACCAATAATAAAATATGCAACTCAAACCAATCATAGCAATTCATCAATCACCGATAGGACAACGGAAATCTACTTAGACATCATAGGATGGCAACACATCATTGGAAAATAATATGAAGCATAAAGCACCATGTTCAAGTAGAGGGTACAATGGGTTGCGGGAGAGTGGATCGCTGAATATATATGGGGGAAGGTGATGGAGATGTTGGTGAAGATGATGGAGGTGTTGGTGAAGATCGCGGTGATGATGATGGCCCCCGGCGGCGTTCCGGCGCCACCGGAAGCAAGGGGGAGAGAGCCCCCCCTTCTTATTCTTCTACCTTGACCTTCTCCCTAGATGGGAGAAGGGTTTCCCCTATGGTCCTTGGCTCCCATGGCTTGGGAGGGGCGAGAGCCCCTCCGAGATTGGATCTATCTCTCTGTTTCTGCGTTCTCAGATCCTTCCCCTTCACCGTTTCTTTTATATCTGGAGATCCGTAACTCCGATTGGGGTGAATCTTTCGACCAGATTTTTATCGTAAAATTAGCTTTCTTGCGGCAAAAGAAGAGCGTCCACCGCCTTACGGGGGGCCCAGGAGAGTCCAGGGCGCGCCTGCCTCCCTGGGGCACGCCCCCTATCTCCTGGCCCCCTCGGGCACCGTCTCGCGTTGATTTTACTTCCCAAAAATCACAAATATTCCAAAATAATTCTCCGTCCATTTTTATCCCGTTTGGACTCCGTTTGATATGGGGTTTCTGCGAAACATAAAATATGCAACAGACAGGATCTGACACTGGGCACTGGATCAATATGTTAGTCCCAAAAATAATATAAAAAGTTGCCAAAAGTATATGAAAGTTGAATAATATTGGCATGGAACAATCAAAAATTATAGATACGACGGAGACGTGTCAACGGGCTGTCAGAGCCACGCGCCACGGCCATGCATAGCAGGGCAGAGGAGGGAAGCCGGAGAGAAGCCAAAGGCTCGTGACGAACAAGGCAACATCAAGGACCAAGGCCACAAAGTGCAGACGGGAGAAGCGGGTTTCCCTGGCAAGACCCTTGCCAGGGGTAGCCTCCTCAGCCCCGGCAAGCCCCTTGCCGGGGCAGCTCGCCCACACCAGTGGAGCAGGCCACCCTCGAGCCACGGTCTCCAGCGCCAGCAACCACGTTGGACCAGGGATCGGGAGGCACCTCCATGGTGGCATATAGATCTTTGTGAAGGCATATAATGCTCAAGATCAGATGAGGATTGGAAAGCTACACTCCCTACCGAAGGAACCCACAAGACCCCCGGCAAGATCCTTGCCGGGGACGCCAGCGCGCCAAGGCAAGACCCTTGCCGGGCCACCCGATAAGACCCTTGCCAGAGGCGACAACAGGGCCACTGCAAGGCCCGCACCAACCAACTCCCCGCCGCCGTTCGCATGCAGCTTCCAGCCCAACCAGCTGGGTAGGCACCTGCGTGGCAACACGCAGCTTCCAGGCCAACTCAGCATGCACCTGTGTGGCGGCATGCAAATCTTATTGGAGGCTCCACCACCGCGCCACCTCAGCTGCTTGCCTGCCAACATAGCACCGCATGCATCGCTGGCCAGGGCGCGTGTCGAAGCAAGGAGGAGCGGCGATGGACGGGACGGGCCTCGCTCCCGTCCCCGATAAAGTGAGGGACACCTAAGCCATGCATTAAATGCATCTTGTCCTGTAATACGGGCGATAAGCTCGTAGCACTGTAGGCCTTTCCACCTCATGTGTGCCACTGTGGCAGCCCCTTCGCCTATAAAAGGAGGCCCGTGGCATACAAGAAAAGGATTCAGCTCTTTCGAACCACGCAACACCTGTAGCTAGTTCGAGAGCTCAAGAACACTCAATACATCCACCAAGCAGGACTAGGGTTTTACGCATCCTCGCGGCCCGAACCTGGGTAAATGATCCCCGTGTCAACTACTAATCCTGCTCTTCTCACAACCCCGCGCCCTGCAACCGTAGTAGGGATTCTTGTGATCCCATAGGTGTCGTTTCCCACTGACATCTTTGGCGCACCAGGTAGGGGGCGCTATTGTGAGAATATTGTCTGGTAGTTGTCCTGGCAGTTATTCGTCACCATGACTCCCGCGGAGAAGGCGGCCAAGAGAGCGGCGCTGCCTGCGAGCGCAAGGGATGCCAGGGCGGCGACGAAAAAGCTAAGTCATGCCAACCTTTAAACCCTTCTCCTTAATATGAGGTTATCATCCTCGGAGATTCTGCCTATGTATGGGAAACCTGTACGCAGAGGGGGCCTCCCGCGATTGACAACGCCTTTGTTCTGTTTCAAGTCCGCTCAACAGTTGAAGCGGCCGCGTCGAGAGTGGCAGGGTAGCCTTCCGCCGTCAGCAATGCTCTCGACTCTGACTCGAGTCAAACTCGACAGATCGAGCGGCCGCGTTGAGGGTGGTAAGGTGGCTTACCTGGCAGCAAGCACACCCGGCAGGCTAATGAGGATCCCTCCTCAAGATGCCGCCCTGGGTTTACGCACCGGCAAGCCTACCCAGTTAGCATAGGGTGGACATACAAAGGAAAATTGAAAAGGAAAATAACATGCATAATGTCAAGAGTACTGCAGAGTTATATTACATAAATTGCCGCCGCGGTTCTAACTAAAGATAGCAATTGTCTTGGTCATGAACTTGCAGCGGCAGTGAGGAACGGGGTGCCTAGTCCCGGCGTTGGCCCTCCAACCTCTTGATTTTGTCGATGCGGTTGAGGATGGGCTTGATACGCTCATTGAGCGCCGCGATGTCAGCATCCTCCAGCAAGCTCTTCAGCGCAGCTTCGAAGTCGAGGTCAGGATGCCAGTGCGCTATCTTGGCAAGCACCCTGGTCATCACACCCCGGCAAAGCATCCGGGACTCCTCGGCTAGGGAGGCCGTCCGGTCGGCATGAAGCCGCTCCAGAGCGCCGACGACCTTTTTAAAGTACAGGGTCAGGTTGGCGTTGGGGCTCAGGCTCGCCTCCGGGGCGTACCTCATGTCCGGCATCCCCATGATGCCCAGCTGCATGGCGGCCAATTCTGCAACGGCGGTGAGGCGTTCAAGCCAACGCTTCTCACCCGCCACTTGGTCATTGAGGTTGGCGGTCTCGTCCATCAGCAGCTGCTTCTTGGTCTCCAGCTCCTTGGTCAGGATCCCCTCTCGGGCTTTGGCCTCCGACAGCATCTTCTCGAGATCCCCCAGCTTCTACTTGAGGTCTCTGATGGAGTTGTTGGCTTCGGAGAGCTCTCCGGCCTTGTTGACATACGCGCCCTGCGCCTCCACTAGGGCGCCGTTGAGCGTGTCCTTCTCCGTGGACAGCTTCAAAGCATGCTCCTCCAGCTCCTTCACCTTGCCGGCGTGGACCAGAGCCTGGGCATTGAGTGCCTCCCGATGCCTCTGCTCCAGCTCTTGGGTCTGCCGCATGATGAGCTTGTCCCCCTCTTCATCCTTGACGCGGAGCGTGGCAGCAAGCTTCTTCTCGCGCTCAGCAAGATCCTCCTCCTGGGAGTTCAGTGCGGCCTCGCGCTGGGTCCGGACGGCCGCGGCTTCATCGGCCAATTTCTTCATCGTCTCCTAGGCCTTCTCGACGTCGGCCAGCTTCAGGTTGAGCTCCACGTTGCGCTTGGCCAGCTTGCCCTGGGCGGCCTTCAGCTCGTCCTGAGCCTGGAGGAACCAGTCTTGTGCCTCGGCGACGTGTCCCTCGAAGTCCACCTCCGCCTTCTCCACCGCTGCCGTCCTGGACTTGGCCTTGTCCAGACGGGCGCGGTGGAGCGCCTGGAGCTTCCGGAAGCTGGCGTCCATGGCTTGGAGCAGCCGCTCCTCCTGGGAGCCGTCACCGTCGACGCCCGGCTCGTCAACGACCTCGAGCCCGGCAGCGGCTCGTCAAACACCTCCCCCTCGAGGGGAGACCTGGTGCTCGACGCGCCTAGGAGGTGGACGAAGAGGTCATCGCTCACCCTCAAGTACCTTCCACAGCCAGAGGCAGCGGAGGAGGAGGGCAGATCATCAAACACCACCTGCTCGGCAGCGCCCTTGTCGGCTTCCCCGGTAGGCTCCTTGTCGGGCTCCTCGGCAGGCTCCTTGGTGCCATCCTCAGCAGCGCCCTCGGTGCTCTCCTTGGCAGTGATCTTCTTGGCCTGCGCTGCGGCATCCACGACGATGTCCTTGATGACGGTGTCGACGCCCTCCGAGTCCATCGAGGAGGGGTCTGGATGCCAAGAAGGGGCAGGACGGAGCCAAGATCAAAGCCAGCAAAAAAAGGAAAGAAAGGAAGTGAGTGGAAATAAAGGACGAGAGGCTTACCCGTGCCGGGCTGAGAGGCAGAAGTCCCTTCTCCGCCAAGGTTTGGCGTCGAGGCGAAGCCACCGGCGCCCGTGTTCTCCTCCTCCTTCATAGCAACATTATGATAGCATGTTTGCAAGCATGTAACAGAGGCATATGACATCCAAACTTATCAAACATGGCATGTGAACAAAGTAGCTTAATTCAAAATATGTAATAGGAGCATCTCCAGAATTGGCATGTATCAACTAATGTCAAGCTCACAATAAGGCATCATGAAGTTAACAGAAATCTGGAACAGCATGTAAGCATGTTCATGGCAATGAAAAACATATTCTATAGGACATATATGAGGCATCAAAAGGCATGGTATGGTAGAACATCACATTGGCATCGAAACATGTCAAATAAGCATCTCCAGAATATGCATGGATTAATTGGTAGCATCAAGCAAACATGGCATCATGATAAAACAGATTCAGTATTGACAGAACATTAACAACGAGTGGCCCACTTCACAACCTTGATGCACTCACTACAGGGCATATCAAAATAGAACGATTACACCACTGCAAATATGGCATGATTATTCTCCTAAAACATGTAGACATGATGCTCAAAATAAAATCACACAAAAAGATATAAAAATGACAAACAGGCAAGTTATAACAGTTTCCAGCAGTTAACAGCAACATGCACTTCTGCAACAGGGATTAATATGTCAATATGCACCCTAACATGAATGCAACAGCAACCAACATGAAGAGCATGAAGAGCAGAAGATCAGCCTATCAAGATCATCATCATAGGATCGACAAGGGCAAAGTTATAACACTCACAAGATGCATACATGATGTTAACAATCAGCAGATTCCATCAGTTTATATCATTTAGCATCTTTGCAATGAAGATTAAGGCATCAATATGAACAGGAACATGAATGAAAACTTCTCCATCATGAAGAGCACCAAGTTATGAACAATTTGACATATCATACACGCAAAACGGAGCAGTACACACCAAGTTACAAGCACCCAAACATGAATATATAATATGATGATTTTTTGGACTTGGCCATATTTCATAAAAAAACAGGACAAGCGCGACTTAGTATAAAACGCACGGGCGAGGGTGTGCGGGGGTTGCTCACCCATTGGGACGAGCCAAGTCGGATGGGAGGGGCTAGGCATGCCAGGGAGCTAGGCCTGGCGAGGAGGAGGCCCAAGTGGGTGAGCGGGCCCAGGCGTGGGTTAACAGGCGCCGGCTGGGTCGGGGCTTCGCCCGATTCGACCCTCCGGCAAGCGGCCGGGATCCGGCGACGGCGCTGAGCCGGGAGGCGGCAGAGTCGAGGTGGAGGCGGCCGGCGACGGAGGGATCTGCTGCGGGGGCTACGGTCCCGACGACGGTGGGGTCGGCGGGGCTCCAAGGATGCGGGGGAGCGCAGGCACGGCGGCTGGCGCGAGAGCGGCGGTGGGGCGCGCAGGCAGGCTGGCGGCGTGGGGTCGGGCATGCGGGGACGCGGCGGCGCATGGCGGCGGGGAGGCAGCCGGGCAGTGCGGAGGCTCGGGCACGGGCGCGGGGAACTCCGGCGGGGCCCTGCGGCGGCGGGCGGCGAGGACGAGTGGGGCGGCGGCGATGATTCGGCCACCGGTAGCGAAGGACGGCGGGGACTCGGGCGGAGCCGCTGGCGACGCGGGATCCGGGCCCGGCGGGCCGGATCTGGGCCCCGCGGGCCGCGCGGTGGGGAGAGGCGCGGGGGAGCCAGGTGGCGCGCGTCGGTTGGCTGTGGGCGGCGGTGACGCTGAGATGGCGTGCCGCAATTGTCCGGAGTGAGGTGGCTGGAGGCGGTGGACGCGTCCCGCGATGGCGCGGACACGTCCGGTGGCGCAGAGGGGGATTTGATCTTGGGTTTGACCGCGAATTTCGGGGGAGGCATATTTATAGGTAGAGGGAGCTAGGAGAGTCCAAATGAGGTGTGGTTTTCGCCCACACGATCGTGATCCACCAACGGAGAGCATGGAGGGGGTTTGGATGGGCTATTGGGCTGTGTGGAGGGGGTGCTGGGCTGCAAAGAAAGAGGGGTTTTGGTTAACTCAGTTAACAGTTGGGGCATCAAACGACCTCCAAATGCAACGGAATTTGACAGGGGGTCTACCGGTGATATACCAAGGCCACTCGGCAAATCTCGGCCCATTCCGAGAATGTTTTTCTACAGCTCACAAAACAAGAACTGGGAGGTGCCATGGGCGCGTGCGAGTGTGGTTGGGCTCAGAACGGACAACGGTGAGAACCAGGGGACCCGAACGGATGCAAGTTTTGAAAAACATGCAGATGAAATGCAGATGATGACATGGCAAAATGCAACATGCAAGCAAATGACATGGCAACGACGATAAATAACTGGAAGACACCTAGCGCATCAGTCTCGGGGCGTTACAACTCTCCACTAACAAGATATCTCGTCCCGAGATCTTAGGAACGAGACGGAAGAAAAGAGGGTTTGGTGAACAATAGCTCAAGAGAGAAGATGAACAACGCAATGCCTCCGAAAGAATTGAAGAAGTGGAATGAAAAGAACTTACAAGGAAGGATTGAACGGAGTTGTTGAGAAAATCAACAATGAAAGAATAAGCTTGTTGTGGACTTATCAAAAACATCTTAAAACTTGAGGTGAAATTATGCCACCACCAAATGCTTGAATAGCTGCGAAGAATGAAGAATGCAAAACTCCACTTTAGAAGAAAATGGAGAATTATTTGCACTTCGAGATGCGAGAAGAAAAGATACTTGAACTCCTCCAACAAAATTCTTGATGAACTCCTGAAGAATGAATTAAATCATGAAGAACCACCATGAAGAACTCCGGTGACAAAAGGATGATGAGATAGAAATGAAGGATGAAAACAATAAGACTAATGCCTTGCGGTGATTTAGATGGAGGTCCCGACGAAATGGCCGAGGAAATTTGAACTCCAGAGAGAAAAGATGAAAACACTTAGAACCGAGAGATTATTCATCATGAACAATCTCCGAAGGAAGGAATTACCTGACGATGATGAAATAAGAATAAGAATTACGTTATGATTATCCTCATCAAATTAAATTGATGACAAGCAATGGATTTTGCATACTACTTATTCTTATTGGAAAAGGATTAAGGGGAATATAGCACAAAACTTGAGAAAGTCTTCATGAACCACCGGTAGGATTGGAAAGAATGAATGAATTGATATGATGAAAAGGGGAGAGGAATGCTGAAGGAACCCCCATAAGAATTCAAAAATGACTGATGAAAGAGAATGAATCACGGGAAGAAGTAGAAGAACAAATATGCTTGAGGGGATTTAGATACAAGAGAACGGGGAGAACTCAAGCTGATAAAAGAACACTTGAACGAAATGCCGGGATAATTGGAGAACGACAGCTGGAATGTGAGGACGAAGAATTCTTCTGGCATGATGGCTTCCGGTGAAAAGAAATCGAAAAACAACTCCTCACATACTCCAGATGGGTAAGAAAAGAATATCTGACAAACTGAACACTTTGAGAGGATAACATGAAACTAGAACCGTGAATCTTCGAGAGAACGGACAAGATTTAAGAGAAACTCTTCTTCGATCTTCAAATGACGACGAGAAACACCACCAAAATTACTGAGATACTCCGGGAGAATGAAAAGAGGGAGGGTTGACCCAAAGATGGAAAGAATTTGACCACAATCAGGAGAAGGCATGTGACTGATGGAATCCATTCTTACGTCACACTTGAAAAGAATTTGAGAATAACTCCGGAATAATTAGAAGAGTCAGGTAAGATCCTAGGAAAAGACCTGTGGGTTAGGGCCCACTGAAGAGAAAACACCGTTGGAAAGGATTGTTGAAGAGATAGATGATGCACCGGAACAATTGAAATATTTGAATGAGGAGACAACCTCGAATTAATTGGAACATAGACGAATCTCCTGAGATGTCTTCCGAATTCCGGAATGATAAATTGGCGAGAGGCGAACGAGCAGGGAAAACACTTTATTCAAGGAAAGAATACGACCAACACTGAAAAACTTGAATTGAGTCCACCGAAGAAGAAAAGAGATGAATAATGTCGAACGAAACGAGAATTCACCAGTTGAAATAATTTATGAAAGACTGACGAGGTTCCGCACGAATGAAATTGATGTTCGAAAGAGACTCAAGCTCTGGGAATAAGAGGGTGGGAGGGAGGGAAAACAATGGCAACTTGGAAGGGGGAACCGATGAATAACATGAAAATAAGACACTGGTTGAAATAATTGAGGAAAGAATGCAAAGACTTCGCACGAGTAGGATGGATACTCGATTAGGGACTCCGGCTCCGAGAACAAAAAGGGTGGGCGGGTGGAAAAAGAAAACAACTGAGGATTGAACATGGCAAAGATGAAGATGCTCGACTCAACTTGATGAGAAATGCACCGGATGAAAAGAGCTGAGAACCAACGATCGAAAAACTAACTGCGTGATCCTAAAGAAAAATTTGAAGGGGAAGAGGAGCATATCAAAACACCTAATTCAAGATTCCTCACCAAAGCGATGAAGGGGATGAGGAGTAAAAAGAATTCCTACTCTCCGATATAACTAGACTCTGAAAACAGTTTTTTTTTCTAGACTCGACTACGGCCATGCTAAGAAAAATCAAGGGGGCTCCTATGGTCGGTCGAGGCTCTGATACCAACTTGTCACGCCCAATATGCGACCCTATCCTAAAGGAACTCGAAGGTCCCACCAAGGATATAAGCGCATATTGGAGACGCTTTTGCAAGGTGGATATCATTACATCGTACCATTACATAATAGTTGGGGATAAATACAAGAATAAGATGAGAAGTTGCGCAAACGGTCGCAAACTAGTAATGATCAAGAAGTGATCCTGAATCTACTTATGTCCAAACATAACCCAAACCATGTTCACTTCCCGGACTCCACCGAGAAGAGACCGTCACGGCTATACACGCAGTTGATGCGTTTTAGTTAAGTCAAGTGTCAAGTTCTCTACAACCGGATATTAACAAACTCCCATCTGCCACATAACCGCCGGCATGGCTCTTGAAAGTTTATACCCTACAGGGGTGTCCCAACTTAGCCCATTATAAGCTCTCACGATCAGCGAAGGATATTCCTTCTCCCGGAAAGACCTGATCAGTATCGGAATCCCGGTTACAAGACATTTCGGCAATGGTAAGACAAGACCAGCAAGACCGCTCGGATGTGCCGACAAATCCCAATAGGAGCTGCACATTTCTCGTTCTCGGGGCACACCGGATGGGCCAGACGTCGGGTTGGCATAGACCCTGGTTGCCCAGGGGGCACCGGACATCGCCCAGTTCGGACCAACACTTGGAGAAGCACTGGCCCGGGGGGTTAAATAAAGATGACCCTCGGGTTTATAACTCCCAAGGGAAAGTGTCGGTGTCAAAACTGGCGGATCTCGGGTAGGGGGTCCCGAACTGTGCGTCTAGGCGGATGGTAACAGGAGACAAGGGACACGATGTTTTTACCCAGGTTCGGGCCTTCTCGATGGAGGTAAAACCCTACTCCTGCTTGATTGATATTGATGATATGGGTAGTACAAGAGTGGATCTACCACGAGATCAAGGAGGGTAAACCCTAGAAGCTAGCCTATGGTATGATTGTTGTAATGGTTGTTGTGTCCTACAGACTAAAACCCTCCGGTTTATATAGATACCGGAGAGGGCTAGGGTTACACAGAGTCGGTTACAATGGTAGGAGATCTACATATCCGTATCGCCAAGCTTGCCTTCCACGCCAAGGAAAGTCCCATCCGGACACGGGACAGAGTCTTCAATCTTGTATCTTCGTAGTCTTGGAGTCCGGCGGACGATGATAGTCCGGCTGTCCGGACACCCCCTAGTCCAGGACTCCCTCAGTAGCCCTTGAACCTGGCTTCAATGACGATGAGTCCGGTGCGCATAATGTTCGGCATTGCAAGGCGGGTTCCTCCTCCGAATAATCCATGGAAGATCGTGAACACCAGGATAGTGTTCGGCTCTGCAAAATAAATTCCACATTCCCCCGTAGAGAGAATAACATGTACACAGGTTCAATCTGCTGACGTATCTTGTAGCGTGATGTCACGCCACTACCAAGTCTTTACTTGAATTGTTTTTTATTATACCACCTCAGCGCGTTTAGCGAAGCGGTTTCCTTGGCACGTCTTGTCGAAGCAGAGATCGTGTTCCCCTTATTCCGGGATTCTCATCAATACGGACGTGGGTAACCCAACCGCGCCATTGATGGTGGCGCTTGGGAGATAAGCGAGTTTTACCAGGCCGGTGGGGACGCATAGTCTTCGTCCGCCTATATATAAGGGGATAAGGATCCACCTTTTCACCTATGCCTTCTTCCTCCTTTGCTTATCCATATTCGCGCACTCTCGAGCTCCAGCGCCCAAGTCCGTGCGTCTCGTCTCAACCTTCTCCGACCATGTCCGAAGCGGGAGGTAAATGGTTGGCCTCCACCGTTAAGGAGGAGCACATCGAAAAGCTGCACAGCGCCGGATACCTCTCCGGCGACATCGCGCACCCGCTGCCCGACAAGGGGCAGCTCATCCCCACCCCCAGGCCCCATGAGAGGGTCATTTTCCTTCCCCACTTCCTCCGCGGACTGGGCTTTCCACTTCACCCTTTTGTCCGGGGGCTCATGTTCTACTACGGCCTAGATTTCCATGATCTGGCGCCGAACTTCATCCTCAACATCTCGGCGTTTATCGTCGTGTGCGAGGCCTTCCTCTGCATCCAGCCCCACTTCGGCTTGTGGCTCAAGACCTTCAATGTCAAGCCGAAGGTAGTGAAGGGCACGCAGGCGGAGTGCGGAGGCGCCATGTTGGGCAAGATGCCCAACGTCCTCTGGTTCGAGGGGGCCTTCGTGGAGTCCGTCAAGGGGTGGCAGTCGGGGTGGTTCTATATCACCGAGCCGCGCGACCCTACGTGGGCGGCAGCCCCCGAGTTCAGATCTGGTATCCCTGTGCAGCTCACCTCCTGGAAAGAGAAGGGCTTGCTATGGGGTAGTTTGAAGGAGCTGACGGGACTCCAAGCCTGTATCCAGAAGCTGGTGAAAAGAAGCTCAGGCTTGTTAATGTGGTCCAAGTCATGCTCGTCCGCCAGATTCTCCCATGCCAAGAACGGGCATTCAACCTATGGGAGTTTGATCCGGCACAGCACCAGGCGTTGAGCGGGCTCTTCAACACAACATACGAAGGCGCCTGGAGGGTGCTGTTTAAGGGCGCCGAAGCCCCCGCATCCGCGACGGAAGATTGCGGATTTCACTCGCAGCGTCTAGCTGACGAGGTAAGTGATTCTACCCCTTTACAGGGCACTTGTTGTTAATAATTCGACCCTAAGCGGGTTTCAATCTCCCTTTTCCTTTGACAGGACTGGATGAAGAAGGCCGAGCAGCTCATCTGCCCGGCTCCCCTGCCAGAAAACCCAGTGGACGCCCGTCTAGCGGGCTGCTGGTTTCGGCACCACACGTGGTGCCGGAGAAGAAGGCCAAGAAGGTGGCCACGGGTACTCGAAAGAGTTCCCGTTTTCAGGTGTCCAACGACTCCGAGGCGGATTCCTCCCCCGAAGACGAGGAGGAAACAGAGGACTCTCTCCCAGAGGAGGGAGAGAGGAAGAGGAAGGCCTCCCCGACAGGGAAGGCTGAAGGGTCCAAGAGGGGAAGAACTATTCCCCCGGACAGCTCCGCCAACGCCAACGTTGGCGAAGAAGAGTGGCCCTCGAGGGCCAGGCCTCCGGCAAGATCGTAAGTATCCTGATTCTGAATGATCTGTAATTTCTTTTGTGTCACATAATGTCCTTCTAATGCCGCATACTGCCTGCAGTCCGGCCGACGATGATCTCCCCGCTTCGTCAAGCGGGTCGTCTGCTCCGTCGGATGTGGATTCCATTCTGACGGCCTCCACCCCTCGCGCCACTGAGGACGCCGAGGTGGGATCTCGGGAAGGGACCCATCAGGAGGAGGCTCCGAAGGCGCCGCAAGGCAGCCTCCCGTACTTTGCGCCGGACTCCACGTCGGAACCCGCAGTGGTTTCGGAGTCCGGCAGGCGGCCCCCTCGCAAGAAGGGCAAGACTGTGACGCCGGCAGCCCCCGTCCAACCGGAGGTGCCGGACAACTTGTTGGAGGCGCTCAAAGGCGCTTCCATCGAGGAAGAACACCGCACTATCATGAGTGCGGTGATTCAGAAGGTTCAGCTCGCCAAGAGCAGGCTGACCGAAGCCTGCAGCAGCCTTCTAACAGGCTTTGAGGTAAGAAATTAAAATTATGTAATGTAATACCGCATAGACAGTAGCCCCTGATGCTCGGTTCGGTGTTCGGAAAGAAAAGCCGGACTGAAGATCTAAAAAAGATATACGCAGGGTTGCTAAAAATTATGTCAATATGGGTTTGCAGGCTGCGCTGCTGACCTCTGCCGCACTGACTGTGGAGGTCGGTGCCTTGAAGCAGGACCTCGAGCGGTCCGAGCAAGAGCTCGGCCGTGCCAAGAAACAGCTCGAGGACAAAGAAGGTGAGTAACACCACTTTGAATAGTTACCTTACAAAAAAGGATTTAGGTTGCAATAAAAATAACAAGGATAACGTGGGTACTGCAGGGGCCACAAACGAGGTGGCAACCCTAAAGGAGGCTGTGTCCGCGGCCGAATGCAATGCGGCCGCGGAACGGGCAGAGCGAGAGAAGCAGGAGGCGCGGGTGGCGGAAGTGCGGCAAGAGCTCCAGGCTCTCATGGAAAAGCATGAGAGTTTGGAGCGCGACTCAAAGACTCGAGAGTCCGAGCTTGCCTCGGCTCTCGAAAGTGCCAAAGCCACCAAGGCCGAGGCCCATAAGGCCCTTCAGGAGATTTTTCATGCAAAGCAAGCATGTTAATGTAAACTACCTGACACTTATCCGAATTCGGAGCTCTCCAGGGGCGTTTGCAGATCTGCCTCGCAGTGTGTCCGATGCCGCCGCATTCTACCGAGCCGAGGAGGGGAGCTCAACGGAGAAGGTCTTCTGGTCTCAGTACGCTGAGACCGGCCATCCGGTGCCCCCTAGCGACCAGCTAAAGCAGTTGGTCGAGCTCCACAAGGTAGTCGAGCAGGCCATGAAGGGCCTCATAGTCCGGCTGTGGCCTGGAGGGGCCATGCCTGGGAGCTACTTCGGCCTCGTGCGGCGGCTGGTGGATGCATGCCCTTGGGTGGAGGTCGTCAAGCATTTCGCCTGTATTGAAGGTGCTCGTCGGGCCCTTGCCCGCGCAAAGGTGCACTGGGGCAGGTTGGATGCAGAGAGGCTTATCACTGATGCGCCGCCAGCGGGCAAGGAGTACCGTACGCCCGAGATGTATTATAAGACTGTCCTGAAGGGTGCCCGCAAGATTGCGGATGAGTGCCCCAGAGATGTAATTATTGAGTAGACTCGCTATGTAGTATCCTGTGCGCTGAAAACTTTGTTCATATGCGCCAAGCAACGCTTCTTTGATTTAAAGTATTACCTTCTGTGCGGCCGTTTATAAAACCTGAGAGATGGCAAGTCGTCGGCTTCAGCCCCCAAGCCACGAGTGCTGGGGTGTTCGGGATAAACTTGAGCACTCTTGTTCCCATCTTTGGGTCCATCTAGGGAGGCGCTCAACACAACGAACAAGGCAACTGGACTTAATAATGCTTGAACACTCTCACTTAGCCATAGAATTCTATAATTTTAAATTTCGGCGAAGCCCCTAGTATTCGGAAGACCGAGTTCGGGGCGCTATCCACGCCTTGGCCAGACATTATCCGGTTCTTCGCTTGAAGCGGCATAAGTCTTTAAGGACTCGAAAAGACCTCTCGAACAACGACTAGTCTCTCGCCTTATCATGATAGTCAGTTTTAGCTTTCTCCACTTAGGCGCTCGCCCAGCTCAACCGGGGCGCAATCGCAGTGGTTCTCCCAGTGCCACCTTAGCCGATAGAACGGAACGTAAGGTACCAAAACGTGGGAGCCGGGCAAACCCAACTATGGACCCAAGACATGATTCGGAGCCGATTCATATAATGCTATAAGTTCGGGGTGCCGCACTTGTGAAAGTGTTCGGACTTATCACACCATTATGCGGGGAACATAAGCCCCTGGTGTATTCGGCCGTACCAAAATATACAGATGCAAGATGTCATTAGTGAACATATGTGTAAAGTAATGCAATTACAGGCAAAAAGTGCTGCATTATTTATTCAAGGAATTCTGCTATGAGTGCGAAATGATACAAATAGTGCGGTAAGCAAGTGATTGGACTAATTAAACATGTCACCCTCCAGGGGTGGGCTGCGGACTGGTGTATATAATCAAATTTAATGCTCGTAATGGAGACCACCTGAGTGTTCGTCGCAGCCTTTTTCCCTCCCTGGCTGTTGCATCGTGAGTTCGGCGGGTTCACCGCCGGACAGGGCTTCTGGTGAACGGAGTCCTGTGTACACAACGAAGAAAAATAAAAAATAAAAAGGAGCGACACACTTGTGAGCCCGTGGTGTGGTCGAGCCGCACTCTGGGTCTGTTGTGGTCGTGCCCCTCCCCCCAGGCCCATGGTATCTCCAGAGCGTAATGATGTACGCGGAGGGTTGGTCTTGCAATCGTGCGAGGGCTGGGGTTGGGGTCGCATTGCTACGCGTGCTCAGAACGTTCCAGCTGGTCTTGGTTGATGTTGCTCCTGGCGCGTTTGGCCGTGTCCGGCCGTTTAATGGCCGGAGTCGAAAATTGCCTTAAAAGGCTGCTCTGTACTTCTGCCGCGAGAGCCGCTGTATGTTCTTCCGTTTGGAGGGAGCGTTCCGTATTTCCGTTGACCGTGATGACTCCATGAGGGCCTAGCATCTTGAGCTTGAGGTATGCATAATGCGGCACCGCGTTGAACTTTGCGAACGCGGTTCGTCCGAGCAGAGCGTGATAGCCGCTGCGGAACGGGACTATGTCGAAGATTAACTCCTCGCTATGGAAATTATCCGGGGATCCGAAGACCACTTCCAGTGTGACTGAGCCTGTACAATTGGCTTCAACACCTGGTATGATGCCTTTGAAGGTCGTCTTTGTAGGTTTAATCCTTGAGGGGTCTATGCCCATCTTGCGCACTGTATCCTGATAAAGCAGGTTCAGGCTACTGCCACCGTCCATCAGGACTCTCGTGAGGTGAAATCCATCGACGATTGGTTCTAAAACCAATGCGGCAAATCCGCCATGGCGGATACTGGTCGGATGGTCTCTTCGATCGAAAGTGATCGGGCAAGAGGACCATGGATTGAAATTAGGGGCGACTGGCTCCATCGCATATACGTCCCTTAGTGCATGCTTCCGCTCCCTCTTGGGTATATGGGTTGCGTATATCATGTTTACCATCCGCACTTGTGGGGGGAAACCCTTCTGTCCTCTACTGTTCGGCGGTCGGGTCTCTTCCTCGTCATCGCTGTGCAGCCCCTTGTCGTTGTTTTCGGCAATTAACTTGCCTGCCTGCTTAAATACCCAACAATCTCTGTTGGTGTGGTTAGCTGGATTTTCGGGGGTGCCATGTATCTGGCATGAGCGGTCGAGTATTCGGTCCAAATTGGACGGACCCGGAGTGGTTCTTTTGAATGGCTTCTTCCGCTGACCAGGTTTAGAGCCTCGGAATCCGGCGTTGACTGCCGTATCCTCCTTGTCGTCGCCGTTAATGCGGCGTTTATTTTTGCTTCGATGCGACCTGCCATTGTGGTCCTTAGTATCCGGATTACCAGCATTTTTGCTGAGGTTGTTGCTGCGAGCTAGCCAGCTATCCTCTCCCGCACAGAAGCGGGTCATTAATGATGTGAGGGCTGCCATGGATTTCGGCTTTTCCTATCGTAGGTGCCGGGCTAGCCACTCGTCGCGGATGTTTTGTTTGAAGGCTATGAGGGCCTCTGCATCCGGACAGTCGACGATTTGATTTTTCTTTGTTAAGAACCGTGTCCAGAATTGCCTGGCCGATTCATCTGGCTGTTGGATTATGTGGCTTAGGTCATCGACGTCTGGTGGTCGCACATATGTGCCCTGGAAGTTGTCGAGGAATGCGGCTTCCAGGTCCTCCCAACACCCAATTGACTCTGTGGGCAGGTTGTTAAGCCAATGCCGAGCTGGTCCTTTAAGCTTGAGCGGGAGATATTTGATGGCGTGGAGATCGTCGCCGCAGGCCATATGGATGTGAAGGAGATAATCTTCGATCCAAACCGCGGGGTCTGTCGTGCCATCGTAGGATTCAATGTTTACGGGTTTAAACCCTTCAGGGATTTGATGATCCATTACTTTGTCAGTGAAGCATAGCAGGTGTGCGGCGCCTCTGTATTGAGCAATATCACGACGTAGCTCAAGGGAGCGTTGTTTGCTGTGTTCGGCCCGGCCGGAGTTTATGTATCCGGCTTGACGGTATTCGTCATGGGTCGTGGGGCGCCCACGTGATCCATAGATAGATCTGAATTGGCTTGCCTTATCCTCCAATATATCCCGCAAGTCCGGCGCGTTCCCCCGTGGCTTCGTACTCTTCGAGCGATGCCGGGGTACAGTCTTGATGGAAGGCCTGGATGCCTCTCTGTCGCGACCACGGGGTGGTCGGTCGGCCGTATTGTGCGCTAGTGATGAAGGTATGTATGCTTCCTCTTCTAATCGGGGGAGCAACTTGCATTTTGGGTAGCTCTTGGAGGGGCGTTCGAGTTCATACTCTTCGGCCGCGAGGACCTCGGTCCATCTGTCGGCCAGCAGGTCTTGATCAGCTTGAAGCTGCTGCTGCTTTTTCTTTAGGCTATTTGCTGTGGCCATTAGCCTGCGTGTGAAACACTCTTGTTCGACGGGATCCTCGGGCACGACGAATTCGTTGTCGATGAGGCTTGCCTCGTCTCCGGAGGGAGGTATGTGATTATCATCCTCGACCTCTTCGTCTGCCGCTCTCTCGTGAGGGCTTGCTTCTGCATCCTCCTGCGCTGAATCTTGCAGGAGGGGATTGTCTTCAGCACTCTCTGGGGTGTTATTATCCCCTGTGCCGGAATCTCCGTTCTTGCTGTGGCGGGATTTAGAGCGGCGCCGCTGACGCCGGCGCTTGGGCTGTTTCTTTGAGGAATCTGCCTCCGCTGCTTTTTTGCCGTCCCCATCTTTTGGGGTGTCCACCATGTATATATCATATGACGAGGTGGTCTTCCAGTGCCCTGTAGGCGCTGGTTCTTGATTGTCTTCGGCATCGTCGTCCATACCGTCGATGTCCTCAGAGTCGAAGTCTAGTATATCGGTTAGATCGTCGATAGTGGCTACAAAGTGGGTGGTGGGTGGGGTTTGAATTTCTTCGTCGTCCGCATCCCAACCATCCCGGCCATAGTCCGGCCAGGGCTCTCCGGATAGCGAGAGATGCTTTAGCGAATTTAGGATGTTGCCAAAGGGTGAGTGCTGAAAGATGTCCGCAGCGGTGAACTCCATAATCGGCGCCCAATCGGATTCGATTGGCAGGGGCGCAGGAGGTTCGGAGTCCGGCAGGGAGTCCGGCGCCTCAGAGTCACGAGCTTTATAGGGGACAAGGTCAGTGTTGGGCTCCATCGCCGCAGATGTTGCAGCTCCCGAGGCGGTGTCCAGCCACTCATCCTCGATCTGCGCGATCGGCTCCGAACTATGGGTCGGAGCGGATTCATGTGTGGCCTCCAAGGCACTGTCCGGCGGCAGAGCTAGATCGTGCCCATCGCGACAGTGCGGCACGCTCGGCTGCGGATCGGATCCATGAAGATCAAGTCTCCGCGGATGTCCGCCGTGAAGTTTAGGCTCCCAAATCTGACCTGACGGCCAGGGGCGTAGCTTTCGATCTGCTCCAGATGGCCAAGTGAATTAGCCCGCAGTGCGAAGCCGCCGAATATGAAGATCTGTCCAGGGAGAAAAGTCTCACCCTGGACGGCGTTATTGTTGATTGAAGAAGCCATCGAGCCTATAGGTGACGACACAGAGGAACTCTCAATGAAAGCACCAATGTCGGTGTCAAAACCGGCGGATCTCGGGTAGGGGGTCCCGAACTGTGCGTCTAGGCGGATGGTAACAGGAGACAAGGGACACGATGTTTTTACCCAGGTTCGGGCCCTCTCGATGGAGGTAAAACCCTACTCCTGCTTGATTGATATTGATGATATGGGTAGTACAAGAGTGGATCTACCACGAGATCAAGGAGGCTAAACCCTAGAAGCTAGCCTATGGTATGATTGTTGTAATGGTCGTTGTGTCCTACGGACTAAAACCCTCCGATTTATATAGATACCGGAGAGGGCTAGGGTTACACAGAGTCGGTTACAATGGTAGGAGATCTACATATCCGTATCGCCAAGCTTGCCTTCCACGCCAAGGAAAGTCCCATCCGGACACGGGACGGAGTCTTCAATCTTGTATCTTCGTAGTCTTGGAGTCGGGCGGACGATGATAGTCCGGCTGTCCGGACACCCCCTAGTCCAGGACTCCCTCAGAAAGTTAGTAGGTTGTTAGGAAAATGTAAAACCAAGGTTGGGCCTTGCTGGAGGAGTTTTATTCAAAGCGAACTGTCAAGGGGTTCCCATAAACCCGACCGCGTAAGGAACGCAAAATCAAGGAACATAACACCGGTATGACGGAAACTAGGGCGGCAAGAGTGGAACAAAACACCAGGCATAAGGCAAGGCCTTCCACCCTTTACCAAGTATATAGATGCATTAATTAAATAAGAGATATTGTGATATCCCAAAATAATCCTGTTCCAACATGGAGCAATCTTCAACTTCACCTGCAACTAACAACGCTATAAGAGGGGCTGAGCTATAGCGGTAACATAGCCAAATAATGGTTTGCTAGGAAGGGGGAAAAGGTTAGAGGCTGACATGGCAATTTGGGAGGCTTAAAAAACAAGTGATAGGTAGCGCAGCATAGCGATAGAACAAAGCAACTAGCATAGCAATCATAGTAGTGAGATCCCGGGTAACGGTCATCTTGCCTGAAATCCCGCTAGGAAGAAGAACGATTCCTTGAAGAAGACGAACGGGCGAAGACGAACCAAGCATAGTCGAGTGAATCCTCACGTTCGCAACGAAACAAGAACTATCGAGAAGAAGCACAACCGGAAAGAAGCAAACAACAAGGTAAACACACAACACATAAACATGACATGATGCACAACCAAGCATGACGCATGAAAAAGGCTACATGATGCTACTCATGGCAAGAGATGATGCATACAATAACAACACATCAAAGCAAGTTTAAATGAGGCCGGAAACAACATATAACAAGTCCGGTAAGTCGTCATATGTAAATTTCAAAATTGGTCCAGAACAGAATAAACCTTATGTTCAAGTTGTTAAACAACAAATTAATATGCACCAATATGATCTATGCGAAAATCTAGTCAAGTTACATATAAAGTTCATTTAATTCGGAGCTACGGCCTAGATGATATGAGCAAAACAAGGTAAACATGGCATTGATGAATAATGCGTTCAAACATCAAGCAAAAACTCTCAAAACATGGAATGCAACATGATAATATGAAACTACATGCAAAATCAAGCAAGTTTCATATAGAGCATGCTCAAAACGGAGCAGCGGTGCAACACATACACTCCAAACAAGATATAAGAACAATCTGCCCAAAACAGCAAGTAAGCACTTTACAATCATCAAAACAACATGCTACAGGAATCATAAGAGCACAAACTTGATATGCACATTATTTACAGATAACATACTTCAAATATCAATAAGTATAAGGTTCATAGGAATCAAGATTAATCCAAGGTGATTAATGCAACATGCAACCTTATAACACATGAGCATATACATGAGCAGAGTTAATATGATGGCAAATTGAGAGCAAGAAAGAGACAAGCTAAAGCAAGTAAACATATCAACCAAGGGCATGGCATCCAAGTACACATAACAAAGAGCAACTAACAGCATGGCATCATATACATATGGATGATGGATTAGTGAGGAACAACGTGACAAGATTGAATGTTGAAACAGTTTCAGCAAGTGTAAACCAGCAACATTATGATAGCATGTTTGCACGCATGGAACAGAGGCGTATGGATACAAAAATAGCAAACATGGCATGTGAACAAAGTACTCGTAGCAGACTTCAAAACATCTAATAGGAGCATCTCCAGAATAGGCATGTATAGACTAATATCAAGCTCACAACAAGGCATCATGAAGTTAACAGAAATCTGGAACAGCATGTAGGCATGTTCATGGCAATGAAAATATGCTGCAGGACACATATGAGGCATAAAAAGCACGGAGTGGTAGAGCATAACATGGGCATCAAAACATGTCAAAGAAGCATCTCCAGAATATGCATGGATTAATTGGTAGCATCAAGCAAACATGGCATCATGATATAACAGATTCAGCATCGACAGAACATTAACAGCGAGTGGCCCACTTCACAAGCCTGATACACTCACTGCAAGGCATATCAATATACATGGATTGCACCACTGCAAAGATGGAATGATTATGCTCCTAAAACATGTAGACATGATGCTCAAAATAAAATCACACAACAAGATATAAAAATGACAAATAGGCAAGTTATAACAGTTTCCACCAGTTAACAGCAACATGCACTTTTGCAACAGGGATTAATATGTCAATATACACTCTAACAAGAATTCAATAGCAACCAACATGAAGATCATGAAGAGAAGAACATGTGCGTATCAAGATCATCATCATAGCATCAACAGAGACAAAGTTATAGCACTCACAAGATGTATACATGATGTTAAAAATCGGCAGATTCCAGCAGTTTATATCATTTAGCAGCTTTGCAACGAAGATTAAGGCATCAATATGAACAGGAACATGAATGAAAACTACTCCATCATGAAGAGCACCAAGTGATGAACAATTGACATATCATACACGCAAAACGGAGCAGTACACACCAAGTTACAAGCCCCCAAACATGAATACGTAATATGATGATTTTCTAGACGGCCATATTTCATAAAAAAACAGGACGAGCACGACTTAGTATAAAACGCACGGGCGAGGGTTTGCGGGGGTTGCTCACCCATTGGGCCGAGCCTAGTCGAAGGGGAGGGGCTTGGCAGGCCGGGGAGCTGGGCCTGGCGAGGAGGAGGCCCATGCGGGCGAGCGGGCCTAGGCGCGGGTCAACGGGCGCTGGTTGGGTCGGGGCTTCGCCCGATCCGACCCTCCGGCAAGCGGCGGCGCCCTCCAGCGAGCGGGGGGCGGCGGATCCGGCAACGGCGCTGAGCCGGGAGGCGGTGGAGTCGAGGTGGAGGCGGCCGGCGACGGAGGGATCGACTGCGGGGGCTTCGGTCCCGACGACGGCGGGGTCGGCGGGGCTCCAAGGCGGCGGGGGAGCTCAGGCACGACGGCTGGCACGAGCGCGGAAGTGGGGCGTGGAGGCGGGCTAGCGACGCAGGGTCGGGCGCGCAAGGATGTGGCGGCGCACTGCGGCAGGGAGGCAGCCGGTCGGCGCGGAGGCTCGGGCGCGGGCGCGGGGAACTCCGGCGGGGCCCTGCGGCGGCGAGCAGCGAGGAGGAGTGGGGCGGCAGCGACGAATGCGGCCATCGGTGGCGAAGGACGGCGGGGACTCTGGCGGAGCCACTAGCGGCGCGGGATCTCGGCCCCGCGGGCCGCGCGGTGGGGAGAGGCGCGGGGGAGCCAGGTGGCGGGCACCGGTTGACTGTGGGCGGTGGCGATGCTGAGGTGGCGGGCCGTGATTGGCCGGAGTGAGGTGGCTGGAGGCGGTGGACGTGTCCGGTGACGGCACGGACACGTCCGCTGGTGCGGAGGGGGGGGTTGATCTAGGGTTTGACCGCGAATTTCGGGGGGGAGGCATATTTATAGGTAGAGGGAGCTAGGAGAGTCCAAATGAGGTGCGTTTTTCGCCCACACGATCATGATCCAGCGACGAAGAACATGGAGGGGGTTTGTATGGGCTATTAGGCTATGTGGAGGGGGTGCTGGGCTGCAAAAAGAGAGGGGTTTCAGTTAACTCGGTTAACCGTTGGGGCATCAAACGACCTCCAAATGCAACGAAATTTGACAGGCGGTCTACTGGTGATATACCAAGGCCACTCAGAAAATCTTGGCCCATTCCGAGAATGTTTTTCTGCAGCTCACAAAACAAGAACTGGGAGGTGCCACGGGCGCGTGCGAGTGTGGTTGGGCTCAGAAGAGACAACGGAGAAAACTGGGGGACCTGAACGGATGCAAGTTTTGAAAAACATGCAGATGAAATGCAGATGAAATGCAGATGATGACATGGTAAAATGCAACACACAGGGCGTTACACTCGCGATCAGCAACTGCAGCCTCCTGGGCCTTCAGCTTCTCCTTTCGCTCCTGGAGCTGGCTGGCCTGGGCGGCCCGCTGATCCTGAAGGGTCTTCAGTTCAGCCTCCACTGCATGGCACTGCTCGTGCGCCTCCTTGGCTTCCTTCAGCGCCACGTCACGTTTGGCAGCAGCTAAGCCGGTCACCTTTCGGGCCTCCTCCACGGATGTCGCGGCTTGACCCCAGGCCGCCCGGACAGACGCATCAGTCAGGAGCCACCCCGAGACCAGCTATAGTCCCCCCGACACCGTGCACTGGTCCGAACCCTGAAGATCACCCTGGAGCTGGTCCAGCGCGGATCGGGCCTCCTCCAGGGCTCTGGTGGCGGCAGAAGCACCATGGCCCGACGGCGTGGTGGGTGGAAGAAGAGGCGCTCCCGGCCCCAAGACTGGTGGAGCTGCGGCAGCAGGAAGGACAAAGGGCTCCGGAGGCCTTGCATCCTCAGCAGGTGCGTCGGGGATGGGCGCCGCTAGGGTTAGCCCTATTGCGGAAGCCGATTCCTCCCGAGGCTGGGTCTCAGAGCTTTGGGAGGACGGTGCTGCTGCCGGAGTCACAGGAGCCATTGCGCCCCTCTACGCCGGAGCCGCGGCAGCCGCCGCAACGCGCTCGACCTCGGCTGCCTCAGCACCCACCCCTTCTTCTTTGCCACCGACTGCGATCTGACATCAAATGAAGATACTAAGCACCGCAACGAGATCCAAGAGCAAGGCCAAGAAGGAGCACTTACTGGTCTGTGGCGACATAGTTCCTCTTCAGTCTCATCAGCGCAGGCTTCACGGGCGCGGCCGGAGCTGCGTTCTTGGGAGCAGGCGAGCACGCAGTTGGCACCATGCTGGATGGTGACGGCGAAGGAGGAGCGCTACCCAGGGGAACCAACGTCGACCTGCCCCTCTTCACGACCGCTCGCTTCTGCTTCTTCGGAGGGGTCCCCACCGGATCTCGTGGTGACCCCAGCGGGGCGAGACAGCTCCTTGACTGGGTGCACACCCGCGTCGTCGTTGTCGGAGAGGTCGCGGAGGAGGTCTCTCTGCCCCAGGGCAGAGGTCTCCCCCTCAACCTCATCGGTGGCTTCGGAGGAGGAGTCGCCGGAGGACAGGTCCACCAAGGAGGCGGCTGGTGGGGGAGGCTCCGTCGACACGAGCCCGTGCTCGTTGAAGACAGGCATGGAGGCAGCAATCTCCTCCCCGTCATCTTGGATGTACAGCGGGAGGCAATCGTTTGGAGGGCTGTCCGGGTCCTTCTCGGTCAAGGAAAGCAGGACCTTGCTCAACTCCTCGCCGGGCAGGCTGTCTTGGCGCAGCCGGAGCTTGTCTTCGGCACCCCCACAAGGGGTAGCAGCGCTAGTTGCTACGTCAGTAACTCCTTAACAATCATGGGCCCCGTCAGCTTCTCTGCCTTCAAGTCAGCCTCCATCTTCTTCATCAGCGGCCTCACTTGGGGGTCGGTAATCTTCTCATGAGACCACCCCTTCTCGGATGACGGGAGCCCGGTCGGCAGCTCCGGCAAGACGTGGGAGTGCTTGGCGTCCATGAGGACCCATTTGTTCTGGACGTCCTACACCTTCTTCCGGCGCGGGAAATCGCATTGCTGCCATGGGCAGCGACGAAGCCAGCACACCCTATGGGCTATTGGCCGTTCACGCAGAGTAGAAGAAGTGGCGGAGCATTGCGATGGAGGGCATCACCCCCACGAATGCCTCATAGTAGAAGGCGAAGATGGATAAGAGAAGGATAGAATTGGGATGAAGGTGGAGCGCGCGGATACCGTAATGGTGGTGGACGACATAGAAGAAGTAGGAGAAAGGAGGAATCAGCCCCACATAGACATTGTGCATGAAGAAGGGGTAGAAGGTGCTGTTCGCAGGTTCCGGCTCGGCGAAGGCGACCCGGAGTGTTGTCTTCCCCCCTTCGCTGCCATCGCTTGCTGTCAAGAGAAGCGCGGTGTGGAGCTTCTCCTCGGCGGCAGAGGGTGTGATCAGTGCGGGCTCAAACCAGGCGGCGGTGTCGGCAACCGAGGCTGGAGCTTTGGCTTTGTCAGCGGCCATCGGGCGAAGAGCTTGGCGGGGAGGATTTGCTGATCTAGAGGATTTTTCCGTTGCAGGGAGAGAAGGGGATCTGGAGCAAGACAAAAGGAAGGCAATGAAGGCTCAGCGGCTATCGGATGTTGGGTTCCGGCAGACCCTTGAGGTTCGAACTCTTGGGTGCGCGCGAAGATCTTCCCCCTACCAATCCACGTCCAGTCGCCTCGCGAGAATCTAAGCTAGACGATGAACAGCACAAAGGACACAAGATTTATACTAGTTCGGGCCACCGTTGTGGTGTAATACCCTACTCTAGTGTGTGGTGTGGTGGATTGCCTCAGGGGCTGATGATGAACAGTACAAAGGGGAAGAACAGCCTCGCGAGAGGTGTTCTTGAGCTAGTGTGGTGCTCTCGTAGGAAGGGATTCGGTCCTCGTTGGCTGGGTGAGAACTTGATGCCTCCCTACTATGGTGGCTATCTCTATATATAGAGGCCCTGGTCCTCTTCCCAAATATTGAGCGGGAAGGGAGCCAACAATGGCCATTTTGAAGGGGAACATCTTTTAGAAGTTATCCTGACTAAAGTTGGTCTTTGGCTGCCAAAGGCACTAGCGATGATGCCGTCTTGGGCTCCACGGTGACCTCCATCCTGCCGCTTTGCTGATCTTGGTCTCGTTGCACAGATATGGCAACCTTTGCCTGATGCCTCGGTACTCCACGCCTGTGCTTGCCCCCTTTGCACCAAAGAGGAAACAACGACACTGCAAAGGCTGGCGCCCGCCTAGTCTTGATCATCATGGCTTGCATCACGAGCACCTCGCGAGGTACCCTTGCCTTGATCTCTCCGCCTCCTCGCAAGCCTGCCTGGCGAGGCCGCTCCTGAGGAAGCCTTGCGCCGTCTGCCCCGCGAGGCTTGGCCCCTTGCGAGGGTCTTGAGTTCATGTTGTTGAAGATGGGCCATACTGGGCCACCACTTGAGCCACTCTGCAGGCCGCAGGCAGGCAAGTCTGGGGACCCCCGTTCCCAGAACGCCAACATTAGCCCCCGAGCCCAAGGCGCGGTCGGACTTGGCTTAGCAGAGAAACGAAGGGGCAAGCGCGGAGCCGTGGGCCCCAACAGCCTACAGCCTTGGGCGCCGCCTGGCGGTTGATTGGATGTGGGCATCTTCGCTTTCCCACGCTACCTCGGCAACTGCCCGACTGACAAAAGGCTGGCCCGGGTTAGGCTTATTTTCATTACTCTCATCCGCCTTGCTCCAGATCCCCTTTCTTGCTCTTCGCCCTCCTTCTTCGAAATCTCCAGATCTGCCCCAGCCTTTCATCTCCGGCGAGAAATGGCGCCCCGCAAGGCCGCGGCCAAGGCTCCACCGGCCTGGTACTCGCCGGCTCTGGATCCTCCAAATATGACGGAGAAGAATCTCGCCCTCACACGCCAGATGGCGGCGGCGCAGGGCAACGAGATGGGGGCGACTGTGCTCCGGCCCGGCTCTGCCCAGCCGGAGGACAAGGGGAGCACCTTCTACCCCCTCTTCATGAGTGTCGTCATCGCTGGCCTGGTGCCTCCTTTCTCTGAGTTCTTCTTTGTTGTCCTCCGCCAATATCAGATGCACGCTCTGCATCTCCACCCCAACTCCGTTCTCCTCTTGGCGATCTTCGCCTACTACTGTGAGGCACACGCTGGGGTGATGGCCTCCGTGGCCTTCCTGTGCCACTTCTTCTCCCTCCGGCTCACTGGCACCAATATCTCCGCGTGTGCAGGCTTTGCCGCATACTCCAAAGCCAACGCGATCTCGAAGGCCGGGGAGAGGGCCGACGGCTTCCGGAGCAAGTGGGTCATGGTGGACGCCAGATGCAACAACCCCCTGCTGGAGCTGCCCACAGAGCAGCCCGAAGCCGTCGAGGCGTGGTCTCGCGCGAAGCTCAACGACCGGCAGGCAAAACTGGTGCTGGAGAGGATGAACGCTGATCTAAGGCCGGGCAACCTGAGGGCGGTGAAACTGACCGGGGCCACGCTCCTGAGGAAGTTCCTGTCGCACCGGGTGGCCCCTCTTCAGGCGCACTCGTGCCCGCTGTGGAGGCTCGAGGATGCGGACGTCGTCCTCCGCCTGAGCTCGGATGCCCTGGCTGATGAGGATCTGACCGCAGCCCTCTTCTTCCTGGTCGGGGAGGACGTGGCAAGCCCGGAGGGTGCTCCGGTCCCCTTGTTCCTTCGCGATGACTTGGAGCGGGTGGTGGACACCGTGCTCACCTTAGACGGGGTTGGTTTGGTGCCGATGGAGGCCCCTGAGGGCCAGGCGGTGACGGCGACAGTGAACTCGTCCTCTGATGATTCCAGCAGGGGAGAGGAGGAAGATGAAGAAGAGGAGGAGGAGCGTGACTCGGAGGCGACCATCGAGGGAACGGGGAAGACTTCCCCCTGGCGCAGGTCTAGTGCCCTCCATTCCATGCCGGACGACGACGAGGCTGGCGCCAGATGGGGGGGGGGGAGGACCCACCCTTGATCCCGGAGAAGGACAGGTCAGGGCTGATCTCCCGAGGGTCTACCCCGGTCCTGGTGCCGCCCGATGCCAACTCTAGCCCTTCTGGTGCGCCTTCCTCTGCTGCTGGCCCTCTCGAGGCTGAGCCCCGCAAGAGGCTCTCAGGCTTCAAGCTTGACCGGAGTCCATCGGATCCCGCGACAGCCGACCAGTGAGTACTCGAACTACGCTCTGCTCCTGTTTTTGCCATCGAGGCCTGACATCCCTTATTTGGGTAGGCTGCCACCTGCGGCGAAGAGGCTGATGAGGGATGCGGCGACCCCGCTTGGGGCGGGCTCACCTGCCGTGGCCGCGTCTTCACTCGCGGGGAAGGGAGGCAGCGGAGCCTGCACTTACCCTGCCCGATCGTCCTCGTGAGGCCAGGAGGGACGCTCTGGCGGGGAGCCAGCCCCTGTGGCCCCGCTGACTCTGGAGGCGCCTGTGCTTGACGCTATCCTTGAAGTTTCCAAGGCTCGGGAGGTCCTTGCCTCCCAAGCTGTGATCACGCTACCGTCTTCTCCTCCTACTCTGCCTGTTCCTGTCTCCTCTGCCTCCTCTGTCACCTTGGACCGTGCTGCCGACAAGCTGAGTCGGCTGCGAGAGGATCTCCGGGGCGCCGACCCCCGCCTGGTGGTCGGGCGCCTGGAGCTGGTCTCCAGCTGGGTTCTCTCTGACGCCTCTGTCCGAGCGGCGCTGAGCCAGGCTGTGACAGCTTCCGAGGAGGAGAAGCGGGTCACCTCTCAGGCCATAGCTGCTCGCGACGCGGCATTGGAGGATGCTTCAACTGCCAAGGGCCACTGCAGGATTCTGGAGGGCGAGCTGCAAGGGCTGCGTGATGAGCTCACCAAGGAGGTTCGCGACCGTCAGGCGAAGGAGGAGGAGATGAAGGCTCGGGAGGCTGCCGTCAAGGGCCGCTGTCGGTGTCAAAACCGGCGATTCTCGGGTAGGGGGTCCCGAACTGTGCGTCTAGGCGGATGATAACAGGAGACAAGGGACACGATGTTTTTACCCAGGTTCGGGCCCTCTCGCTGGAGGTAAAACCCTACTCCTGCTTGATTGATATTGATGATATGGGTAGTACAAGAGTGGATCTACCACGAGATCAAGGAGGCTAAACCCTAGAAGTTAGCCTATGGTATGATTGTTGTAATGGTTGTTCGTCCTACGGACTAAAACCCTCCGGTTTATATAGACACCGGAGAGGGCTAGGGTTACACAGAGTCAGTTATAATGGTAGGAGATCTACATATCCGTATCGCCAAGATTGCCTTCCACGCCCAGGAAAGTCCCATCCGGACACGGGACAAAGTCTTCAATCTTGTATCTTCATAATCTTGGAGTCCGGCCGATGATGATAGTCCAGCTATCCGGACACCCCCTAGTCCAGGACTCCCTCAGTAGCCCCTGAACCAGGCTTCAATGACGATGAGTCCGGCGCGCATATTGTTCGGCATTGCAAGGAGGGTTCCTCCTCCAAATAATTCATAGAAGATTGTGAACACCAGGATAGTGTCCGGCTCTGCAAAATAAATTCCACATACCACCATAGAGAGAATAATATGTACACAAGTTCAATATGCTGACGTATTTTTTGGCATGACCTCACACCACCACCAAGCCTTTACTTGAATCATTTTTATTATACCACCTCAGCGCGTTTAGCGAAGCGGTTTCCTTGGCACGTCTTGTCGAAGCAGAGATCGTGTTCCCCTTATTCCGGGATTCCCATCAATACGGACGTGGGTAACCCAACCGTGCTCGTTGCCACACCTCCTCTATCGAAGGTGAGTCCCAAACGGTCACGGGGACGGCTCTTGGTATTCTCCCTCTTTATAATGAGACCAAGGCTCGTTTCTTTTCTTCAATCCTCAATCGAATCTACCCCTCGCCCCGAGTTCCAACACCTAGAGCCCCAGATTCGAGCGCTTCGGACCTTCAACAATGTCCGGCTCCGACCTACAGGGCCGGTGGATGCCCTCCTCCGTCACGGAAGAGGACGTGCTAAAGCTGCGAGAAGCCAGGTACCTAACCTGCGAGATTTCGCATAGGTTGCCCGCCAAAGGGCAAGTCATTCCTACTCCCGAGCCCGGCGAGAGCGTCGTGTTTGTGTCCCACCTCCGTCGGGGTTTAGGCTTCCCGATGGATCCTTTTGTGAGAGGGCTCATGTTTTACTATGGGTTAGATGTCACACCCTGATTTTCATGCCACAACACTTAAGCTAATAAATCATGATAAAACGTGTTTTGACAAAAACTTTTGAGTGTTTTGGACTTTGCTTGATTGGATTTTTGTTTGCTGTTTACAAGTGCTCTAAAAATCAAATAAATCCTCCAACTTCTATACTTCATCTCCTTGCTCCAAAAACCTTTCCCAATGATCATGCCATGTGTATAGGACTTAAAAATAATTTCTTGCAAAAATAATTTGGCCAAATAGTATTTTCAAAAATTAGTTTTTCAAAAACCCCTGAATTGAGGTTTGCACTACAAGTACTTAATTAAGGGCAGTAAAAATCTTTCCAAAAATATATTTGACTCCTATTAGATCTAGGATACCCATAAACCACAAAAAATATAATTTTAAAAGTTATTTTCCTATTTTATTTAAAAGCTTTTTCTTAAGGCCAGAAATGGTCTTTAATAGGGAAAAATTATTTTATTGTTTCAAAAATATTTGACAAAAACCTAGGGAAACTCAGTGGACATATATTGTCTATATATAAGAGTTTCAACACATGGTCATGTTCAAAATATTGGTCAAATCCCTCAAAAACCCTTTCTGGATATTTCAAGCTTTTGAAATATTTACAAAGGAAATATTCTCCAAAAATTCCAAGAAACTTCTAGCATGTCACATATGACATATTAGATGATCTTGCCAAGTCTCATGACTTGGAGAACAATATAACATCATCCAATTCCCTCAAAACCATTTCTGTCCATTTTGAAGTTTGAGCAACTTTACATTGCCAAACATTTCCAAATGTTCTCAAACCTTGTGAACATGCTCAAATGTTCTAACTATTCATCTAGACCAAGTGGCACAAGTTGGAGAACAAGTTATATTGATCAAAGTGCCCCAAAACCCTTCCTGTCCAGAACCAAATTTGAACAACTCTACATTGGCAACTTTCTCCTTTTGATCTCAACTTTTGTGGGCATGTTCAGAACCTCAAATGATGACACTACACTAAGTGGTGCATCAAGGAGAATTGTTTTGCATGACTAAATCTTGGTAAAGCCATTTCTGCTAATTTCTAGGGTTTACCAAAGTTGCATTGTCAACTTCCTCCAAATGAGCTCCAACTTGGTGATCAACCCCATTTCTATATGACACTTGATCCTGTTAATCTTCATATCATTTGGAATCCATTTTCTTGCCCAAACCACCATCAAACACCTTCTGGCAGAAATTTAAAATGCATGTTTTGGCCATTTCCACTAATCTCCATGAGCTAAGCTTTCTCCCACAGCATCACCTGGTCCTCCTCTAACCCCTGCATCTTTCCCTGCCCGAGAAGCCATGATGAAGGGGGTGAAAAGCCCTCCCCCCCTGGACAGCAACTTCTCTCTCCTTTCTCACCTCCCTCCTCACTCCAGTGGATCTCCAGGGCATCCAATGCCCCTCCCCACTTATTTACTTCTCCCTAGCGCTACCAGACATGAGTGGGCACGCCCCTACCCCTTAAACAATGCCATGGAAGCCAAAGGCACGCTCTGCAGCGCGCTACAGTGCGCTCCTGCACTGTAGCCGCCCCCTTCCAACCGCCTCCGGCCACCTCGGGCCTCCCCAGCACGCCGACCAACGCCCCTCGACGTCCGCATCACGACACGGCGCTGTCCCCTTCCTCTCTCCTCCTCCCCGTGCCTCCGCGCTAGCAAACACCGGCCGCCCGAGCGCGCCAATGGCGCGGCTCACACGCGCGCGCCTCTGACCTCTCCCCACTCCCTCTCTCTATCTCTCCCGGCGTAGTCGACGTCCAGGAACACGCCAGACACGCCCACACGATCCCCCGTGGCTTGCAGCAATGGCAACAGCCTCGCAGGCGCACGGCCCCGCAGTGCACCTCGCCCCTTATATTTAAGGTCACCCCCGAGCCTCTTCTCCACTCCTTTGGCTCTTTCTCCCTCCCGTGCATCCCTTGGACCAACCCACACCTCCCCTCGTGCCCTCCTGCTCCCTCCATGGCCGGGGTGCTGCCGTCGGGCTCCGCCTAAATTCCGGCTATCCCGAGCCTCTCCTCTCTCCCTAGCCACTCCTGTACCCTCATACCACCACCTCGAGGCCCTCCATCATCATCGTTCATCCCCGGGAACGCCACGCGCTCGTGGCCGAAGATGGCCGACAGCCTCCTCCACGGCCACCCAAGCCATCGCTGCTGCAGCCCTCCACGGCATGCGTGCAACACATGGATGGGTGCGGCGTGGCCTCCTGAGCACGCCGGTGGGCGGAGCGTCGCCGGAGACGCCCTGTAGCCCCGGCAATCGCCGGTGGGAGCCGCTCCTCCTCGCGGCCAGAGCGCGCGCGGGAGGTGGAAGATGACCTGCCGCTGGGGCCCGCACGTCAGCGACCCAGCAGGCGGGCCCGTCCGTTTAAGTGGAAACGGCTTCGGCTGGATCCGCCTCCCCTGCACGAAGGCGCACTCCGCATGGGCGCCTTCGACGTCGCCTCTGTCGTCCCGTACGGCTGGGCCAGCCCACGGTCTATCTGTCGCCTCGTGCGCAGGATAAGGTTAAAGCCTTATTTCCTTTTTCTTTTTCATGTTAACTTCAAAAATCCATAAATAATCCAACAGAGCTCCAAATTTGATGATTCAAAGTTCTAGTAGTTCCTAAAATCATTCCCTATCACATGGTGCTATTTGCACATTTTTCCAGAATCATTTCCTTCACAAAATATTTATAGAATCCCATTTTTCCATTTCGGAGATGAATTTTAGAATATTATAGAGAGCTCATATTTGATCCAAATGCCATGATTCAAATTCCTAGATGTTTATAAGTTCAGAACTTAGTTTTTGAACATTTTTACTAATACTTTCTGTACCACATAAAATAATGAGCCATTTCTTCATATTTGTCAACTTTGCAAATTCATAGGAAATTCATTTGAACTCCAAATCCAATGAAGCCCACTCCTAGATGCTTCTAAAATCATCCTTTGTTAAATGGGTACCTTTGCTCATTTTTCAAAAATATATTTATGTACACTTCTTGCAAATCCACAAATCCCTTGATTCCATCATATTGAAATGTTCAGAGATATCCATTCATCAAATCCCAATGAAACCACTTTGGTCACCCCTCAGATAACCAGAGATATCCTAGAAAAGTCCAACTCACATTTTTAGAGCAATTTTATTTCCTGCCTTGTTGTGTTGCTTATTATGGTTGCTTTCGATGATAGTTGACGAAGTAGACGAAATGCTCGGAGTTGGACCAGAGATATTTGAAGACCTCGAAGACTTTGTTAAAACAAGCAAGCAGCCTTTTGACCATGTCTATGAAACCCTTTTTATGCGTGTCATATAGCACCATATTGTTGTTGCAACAGAATCATAATGAGGTGGTATCCACTTTGATGGTTTGCCATCGTACTTCCTCGTTGATACTTGCATTGTGCATGACCCTACCTTCTTATGAGGGTTATGACGGTGGGAGTAGATAGGATGCTAAAGTAGTGCTACACAAAAAGGGACGGGAATATGCATGGTGACGGAGGCAAAGTATTTTCAAAAGACTTTACGAAAACCCCGTCGGGTGCCACTTATGCCCGAGGGAGATGATGAGATGGGTAACCACTTGATGACGAAGTGGTATACCGAGGCAAGTGTGTGTGTTGTTTTCGAAAACGGATTAGATTTAAGATTTGATGACTGTCCCAACCTTACATGTGCAACCACTCTACCCTTATATGGGAAAGGGCATTATTGATTACCTAGACCGATACTAGCTTGGAGCCCGCATTACTAGTGACGGGAGAGTTGTTGGTGCGCTCTCTCGGGACGGGGTCGTGCTAGGTAGGGCGGCCAAGAACATTTTTATGGGGCACCGGACACACCGTTAGTACCCCGTGCCAGTATGTGATGAGTATGGGAGCGATGCTCCACAATTTTAAGATGTGAAATGTTGGGCACGGGGGTTACTACCAATCGAGTGGACTCCACGTTAGTGTCGTCTAGGGAAAGGTAGTGATCGGGTGCTTACCCCGGGTACTTGAGGTATCGCGGGTCGTGGATGACACGGAAGTTCCCCGGATCTTGTGGGTACAGTGTGCAACCTCTGCAGAGTGTAAAACTATTCGAATAGTCGGGTCCACGGTCAAGGACAGTTGGGCGGTGCTGCTTACACTATGTCCAGAGTTTACAAACCAGTGTGTGTGTTTGGATAACTACGTGGGTCAAGTCAAAGGACTTGACGTGATTGAGATGGGTTGGTGCCCACTCTATTTATGTTGATATCTGTAACCTGTCCTCATGGTTACTTGAATTCTCTTGATGCATGTCTTACAAGTTGTTGAACATGTCATCGCACTCAAAACTAGCTTTCTGCAAAAATTTACCTATATCATGCATTGTTGTATCTTGAACCAAAACATGGGTTGCTTGCGAGTACATTCAAAGTACTCATTGGCTTGCCACTGGTTATTTTATTGACCAGGCATGAAAGAACAGGATATGATGAAGAGTACTTCGATGACGAACATGCGAGCTAGGACGCTTCCCAGCCAGAATGCCTGTAGGGTTAAGGCAGATGGCATGGGTCCAAGTTATCGACGAAGATTTCCGCTGCTTGTGTTTCATTTGATGTTCAGCCCTTAAGGCTTTATCTATGTAAGACTTGACCATAATGTTCATAATTTGTGTAAGACGGTATGTATGGATGTAAGACTCTTGTTACTCAGCTTCTGTGTGTTCAGTGAGCATTGATCTCTGGGATCACTGTACACGTGCATTCGGTGATCTCTACTTATGAGTCGGGGTCCCCATAGAGCTGGTATCAGAGCCATCCTGACTGTAGGAAGCCTTAGTTAGCATGGTCGTTAGTTAGGGTAAAACTATTTCCAAAACTACTACTAGTTTTCAAAACTATCTATACTTCTCTTCCCTTCTTAGTTTTTCGAAAACTAAGGTATACTTTCCTTATTGATCTCTTCCCCTTCAAAACCTTTGGTCGCTAGAACCCTTATGCCCCTGACCACTGGATTCCTTGTAATCCTCGTGGATAATCTGGAAGGAAGATGCCTTGCCAGACATTCACCCACATCTCCTGAACACAAGATAGGCGACATCACAACAAGATGATACCAATAGAAGATACATCCTCGAGGAATGAGGACCTGAAGACCCAGGAGATGGTGACACCCTTGACACTGCCCCAAGATGATGCAATCTTAGCCTACGATGATCAGGGGATACAATATGGAAGATAATGATATACATCGCTAATAGAGTAACCCTGTCACTACCGTTGTTGTATCGGCAACCACTGATGGATGAGAACCTAGCCATTTGGTCCGCCTCACCATAGTGAGCAGGAAAACGGTTCTCCTCATCCCCCGCTCTTGGTGTCGAAGTTGTCATCAACGTAACCGACATGATGGACCTCTATTACGCCTTGATAATGTCATTGCATAAAGGATTACCTACCTGGTACCATCAACGGCTTAGAAGACAAAAAGGGATCGTCGTGATTAAGAAGACAATAGAAGACCAAGTCAATGCCAGATACGAGGAGCCACCTTCACCCCATCACTCCAACAGGCGAGAAGTTGTTGAAGAATCTTCAGGATCAACCCGGATTGTTTCATCGAACAACTACAGGAGACGTAGCAACACCTGAGGAAAACCCAGAAGACTGCACGAGGCACAGAGCAAAGCACGACTACTGAATCCGAGAACCCCTAGGGTAGGATGAGTCGTGTACCCCCTATGCGCAGTCGAGTCCGTATGATGGTTCGAATAGAACCATGATTGTGTGTTGCTTGCATTTAATTGTTTGTGTTTTGATATCAGTCGCCCCTTTTGCCCTAGGCAACAAGTACGCGACTATATCACCTGCCATATTTTGTTGTTTGTGTTTGGCCCTTTTTGGCACTTGTTTGTTTGCACTTGCACCATAAAACCCCCTTTAGGCATTCCCCTCCTCTATGCTACTTTTCCCTCTCATCTCTCTCCTCAACTGAAGACAAGCAAGACAATATGCGCCAAGGATTCCACCTCGGCGACCAACAAGCACTGAAGACTTTTGCTACAACCTCCTCGACCAAGTACAACCCCGTATGTTTACACCTCAATACTAGAACCCTATCCCTAGACCCTACAGGACTTCATGAGATACCCCAGCTCGAATCCTTAACCATGTGCTTAACCCACAGAATTGCAAGAGAACCTGTTAAGCCTCCGTAACCTTTCTTATCACTGGGTTCATTATGGAACTAGTGGACATAGTGAACGAGCACATTATCATCCTAATATAGCACCAGAACTGACGATGCCATAGGGAAGACCAGTTTGAGTATATATGAATAGAGGACAAATGACTTGATGAGTTTATATCAATGACTTGAGGAATTATATGAGAATATTTGGTGGATTATGAGGCTTTGATGTTGGTAGATGAACTTGGTGGGATCATGAGTATAGATTAGCATAGCTTTCATTACCCCTGGATAAATTGGATTTAGTGGGACAATTAAGATCGCAAGCTGAATTCTTGGAAGTATGAGGATTTGACTTAGCCAAGGGATATTGATAGGAGATAGTTGACATTATGATAATGACTTTGGGAAGCATGTAGGAATTCTCGTTGGACATGAGATTTGGATTTAAGTAGGTAATTATAGTTGAGTATAGATGATGAGTGAGTCTACATGGTTCGGAGTAAATTGGATTTAGACTGACGATCTCGATCATGATACCATGTTTCTTGGAGGACAATAAACTAGGAGATTGGGTTAATTGTTGGAGTTGATTTAGGGATCTTTATGAGCTTGACCTTGGAGTATTACTAGATCATAATAACGGAAATTGGTGGACTGACTATAGTAAGGACTTTCAAGTATTTGGGGATTATAAGGACTTTAGGAGATCATGTGGAACACCAGCATAGGCATTGGATTTGTAGAATTAATGGATTATGTAGTGATTAATGGAAGTTAACAGGTTGTTGGAGTTGATTCATAGAAAAGGAAACAAGACTTTGGAGTGGCATACGACGTGTTTCCTTAGGATAGAGATGCTTTATCTTAGACCTTGGAAGAACAGGCTGAGCACTTGGATTGTCACGTTCTAGCTTAGCAGCTTATTTGTTCTACCTATGGATTTTTAGGGGTAGACATACATATGAGTTTGGGGATTGTAGACATATATGATTTTGTTAGACATCCTCTCGAGAGTCATGAGGATATGAATCACATGAGTGATGATTGGAGTTGACCTATACAAAATGATACTATCAGTGATATGATGTGATTTGTTTAAAGGACTAGATAGCACAATTGGCATCTCAGGAACTGTGCTCAAGGATGGGATGATAAACATTCACTCACACACTAGAATCCTTGAAACCCTTACTCCCTACCAAGCCACAACATGGTTGGATCCTGACCTTGGGCTTTGGCTCTAGATCGATAAGACCTTAGCCAATACTCAACCGTGACCATCACCAATGCCTCAGCGCACTTTACGTACCCCATAGACTTCATGGAGTGCTTGGACAAGTTAGTTGTCATCTTTCTTTGATGACCTACTTGTCCACCGGAAGACGGAAGAAGAATCGTTGAGCTGGTCAAGGAACATCTAAAGATCGTCATGTCTTGGAGGAAGAACTACACCAACCACCATCTTCAAAAAGTATACTTCCGTGTCGAAGACCATGTGTATCTGCAAGCCACTCCTCTCTAAGAAACCAAGCATTTCCAAGACAAGGAGACCCACACCAAGATTCATCGGCCCCCTTCGAGATCACTCCAAGATTTAACAACCCCCTCTGAAATCACCTCAAGACGAAGAGTAGACGGCTACCAGCTAGAGTTACCACCTGAGTTACCTGATGTGCACAATGCTTTCCATGCATCACAACCCCGGAAGTGTTTCCAACTTCCTAACTTGCCCGATCTCTACAAGGGCATTGATCACCGAGCCATCGACCCCTAGCCCAATCTAACCTACCGCGAGCTACCCATTAGCAACCTGTATCAAAAAGAGCGTCATACACGGAGCCACACCATCAAGTACTTCAAGCTCAATGGAGCACTACACGAAAGCAGAAGAAGTATGAGGACTTGAAGACTACCCCAGATCCAAGTTTCCGTATTCCTTTCCGCGCCTAGTCTGGGAATCTCGGGGACAAGATTCTTGTAAGGGGGGTAGGTCTGTCACACCCTGATTTTCATGCCACAACACTTAAGCTAATAAATCATGATAAAACGTGTTTTGACAAAAACTTTTGAGTGTTTTGGACTTTGCTTGATTGGATTTTTGTTTGCTATTTACAAGTGCTCTAAAAATCAAATAAATCCTCCAACTTCCATACTTCATCTCCTTGCTCCAAAAACCTTTCCCAATGATCATGCCATGTGTATAGGACATAAAAATAATTTCTTGCAAAAATAATTTGGCCAAATAGTATTTGCAAAAATTAGTTTATCAAAAACCCCTGAATTGAGGTTTGCACTACAAGTACTTAATTAAGGGCAGTAAAAATATTTCCAAAAATATATTTGACTCCTATTAGATCTAGGATACCCATAAACCACAAAAAATATAATTTTAAAAGTTATTTTCCTATTTTATTTAAAAGATTTTTCTTAAGGCCAGAAATGGTCTTTAATAGGGAAAAATTATTTTATTGTTTCAAAAATATTTGACAAAAACCTAGGGAAACTCAGTGGACATATATTGTCCATATAAGAGTTTCAACACATGGTCATGTTCAAAATATTGGTCAAATCCCTCAAAACCCCTTTCTGGATATTTCAAGCTTTTGAAATATTTACAAAGGAAATATTCTCCAAAAATTCCAAGAAAATTCTAGCATGTCACATATGACATATTAGATGATCTTGCCAAGTCTCATGACTTGGAGAACAATATAACATCATCCAATCCCCTCAAAACCATTTCTGTCCATTTTGAAGTTTGAGCAACTTTACATTGCCAAACATTTCCAAATGTTCTCAAACCTTGTGAACATGCTCAAATGTTCTAATTATTCATCTAGACCAAGTGGCACAAGTTGGAGAACAAGTTATATTGATCAAAGTGCCCCAAAACCCTTCCTGTCCAGAACCAAATTTGAACAACTCTACATTGGCAACTTTCTCCTTTTGATCTCAACTTTTGTGGGCATGTTCAGAACCTCAAATGATGACACTACACCAAGTGGTGTATCAAGGAGAATTGTTTTGCATGACTAAATCTTGGTAAATCCATTTCTGCTAATTTCTAGGGTTTACCAAAGTTGCATTGTCAAGTTCCTCCAAATGAGCTCCAACTTGGTGATCAGCCCCATTTCTATATGACACTTGATCCTGTTAATCTTCATATCATTTGGAATCCATTTGCTTGCCCAAACCACCATCAAACACCTTCTGGCAGAAATTTAAAATGCATGTTTTGGCCATTTCCACTAATCTCCATGAGCTAAGCTTTCTCCCACAGCATCATCTGGTCCTCCTCTAACCCCTGCATCTTTCCCTGCCCGAGAAGCCATAATGAAGGGGGTGAAAAGCCCTTTTCCCCCTGGACAGCAACTTCTCTCTCCTTTCTCACCTCCCTCCTCACTCCAGTGGATCTCCAGGGCATCCAATGCCCCTCCCCACTTATTTACTTCTCCCTAGTGCTACCAGACATGAGTGGGCATGCCCCTGCCCCTTAAACAATGCCATGGCAGCCAAAGGCACGCTCTGGAGCGTGCTACAGTGCGCTCCCGCACTGTAGCCGCCCCCTTCCAACCGCCTCCGGCCACCTCGCGCCCCCCAGCACGCCAACCAACGCCCCTCGACGTCCGCGTCATGACACGGTGCTGTCCCCTTCCTCTCTCCTCCTCCCTGCGCCTCCACGCTAGCAAACACCGGCCGCCTGAGCGCGCCAATGGCGCGGCTCAAACGCACGCGCCTCTGACCTCTCCCCACTCCCTCTCTCTATTTCTCCCGACGTAGTCGACGTCCAGGAACAACCTAGACACGCCCACACGATCCCCCATGGCTTGCAGCGATGGCAACAGCCTCGCGGGCGCACGTCCCCGTGGTGCACCTCGCCCCTTATATTTAAGGTCACCCCCGAGCCTCTTCTCCATTCCTTTGGCTCTTTCTCCCTCCCGTGCATCCCTTGGACCAACCCACACCTCCCCTCGTGCCCTCCTGCTCCCTCCATGGCCGGGGTGCCGCCGTCGGGCTCCGCCTAAATTCCGGCTATCCCGAGCCTCTCCTCTCTCCCTAGCCACTCCAGTACCCTCATACCACCACCTCGAGGCCCTCCGTCACCGTCGTTCATCCCTGAGAACGCCATGCGCTCGTGGCCGAAGATGGCCGACAGCCTCCTCCGCGGCCACCCAAGCAATCGCTGCTGTAGCCCGCCACGGCATGCGTGCAACACATGGATGGGTGCGGCGTGGCCTCCTGAGCACGCTGGTGGGCGGAGCGTCGCCGGAGATGCCCTGTAGCCCCGGCAATCACCGGCGGGAGCCGCTCCCGCTCACGGCCAGAGCGCGCGTGGGAGGTGGAAGACGACCTGCCGCTGGGGCCCGCACGTCAGCGACCCAGCAGGCGGGCCCGTTCATTTAAGTGGAAACGGCTTCGGCCAGATCCGCCCCCCTGCACGAAGGCGCACTCCGCGTGGGCGCCTTTGACGTCGCCTCTGTCGTCCCGTGCGGCTGGGCCGGCCCACGGTCTATCTGTCGCCTCGTGCGCAGGATAAGGTTAAAGCCTTATTTCCTTTTTCTTTTTCAGGTCAACTTCAAAAATCCATAAATAATCCAACAGAGCTCCAAATTTGATGATTCAAATTTCTAGTAGTTCCTAAAATCATTCCCTATCACATGGTGCTATTTGCACATTTTTCCAGAATCATTTCCTTCACAAAATATTTATCAAATCCCATTTTTCCATTTCGGAGATGAACTTTAGAATATTATAGAGAGCTCATATTTGATCCAAATGCCATGATTCAAATTCCTAGATGTTTATAAGTTCAGAACTTAGTTTTTGAACATTTTTACTAATACTTTCTATACCACATAAAATAATGAGCCATTTCTTCATATTTGTCAACTTTACAAATTCATAGGAAATTCATTTGAACTCCAAATCCAGTGAAACCCACTCCTAGATGCTTCTAAAATCATCCTTTGTTAAAAGGGTATCTTTGCTCATTTTTCAAAAATATATTTTTGTACACTTCTTGCAAATCCACTAATCCCCTGATTCCATCATATTGAAATGTTCAGAGATATCTATTCATCAAATCCCAATGAAACCACTTTGGTCACTCCTCATATAACCAGAGATATCCTAGAAAAGTCCAACTCACATTTTTAGAGCACTTTTATTTCCTGTCTTGTTGTGTTTCTTATTATGGTTGCTTTCGACGATAGTTGACGAAGTAGACGAAATGCTCGGAGTTGGACCAGAGATATTTGAAGACCTCGAAGACTTTGTTAAAGTAGGCAAGCAGCCCTTTGACCATGTCTATGAAACCGTTTTTATGCATGTCATATAGCACCATATTGTTGTTGCAACAGAATCATAATGAGGTGGTATCCACTTTGATGGTTTGCCACCGTACTTCCTCATTGATACTTGCATTGTGCATGACCCTACCTTCTTATGAGGGTTATGACGGTGGGAGTAGATAGGATGCTAAAATAGTGCTACGCAAAAAGGGACGGGAATATGCATGGTGATGGAGGCAAAGTATTTTCAAAAGACTTTTCGAAAACCCCATCGGGTGCCACTTATGCCCGAGGGAGATGATGAGATGGGTAACCACTTGATGACAAAGTGGTATACCGAGGCAAGTGTGTGTGTTGTTTTCGAAAACGGATTAAATTTAAGATTTGATGACTGTCCCAACCTTACATGCGCAACCACTCTACCCTTATATGGGAAAGAGCATTATTGATTACCTAGACCGATACTAGCTTGGAGCCCGCATTACTAGTGATGGGAGAGTTGTTGGTGCGCTCTCTCGGGACGGGGTCGTGCTAGGTAGGGCGGCCAAGAACATTTTTATGGGGCACCGGACACACCGTTGGTACCCCGTGCCAGTATGTGATGAATATGGGAGTGATGCTCCACAATTTTAAGATGTGAAATGTTGGGCACGGGGGTTACTACCAATCGAGTGGACTCCATGTTAGTGTCGTCTAGGGAAAGGTAGTGATCGGGTGCTTACCCCGGGTACTTGAGGTGTCGCGGGTCGTGAATGACATGGAAGTTCCCCGGATCTTGTGGGTACAGTGTGCAACCTCTGCAGAGTGTAAAACTATTCGAATAGCCGTGTCCACGGTCAAGGACAGTTGGGCGGTGCTGCTTAAACTATGTCCAGAGTTTACAAACCAGTGTGTGTGTTTGGATAACTACGTGGGTCACGTCAAAGGACTTGACGTGATTGAGATGGGTTGGTGCCCACTCTATTTATGTTGATATCTGTAACCTGTCCTCATGGTTACTTGAATTCTCTTGATGCATGTCTTACAAGTTGTTGAACATGTCATTGCACTCAAAACTAGCTTTCTGCAAAAATTTACCTATATCATGCATTGTTGTATCTTGAACCAAAACATGGGTTGCTTGCGAGTACATTCAAAGTACTCATTGGCTTGCCACTGGTTATTTTATTGACCAGGCATGAAAGAACAGGATATGATGAAGAGTACTTCGATGACGAACATGCGAGCTAGGACGCTTCCTAGCCAGAATGCCTGTAGGGTTAAGGCAGATGGCATGGGTCGAAGTTATCGACGAAGATTTCCGTTGCTTGTGTTTCATTTGATGTTCAGCCCTTAAGGCTTTATCTATGTAAGACTTGACCATATTGTTCATAATTTGTGTAAGACGGTATGTATGGATGTAAGACTCTTGTTACTCAGCTTCTGTGTGTTCAGTGAGCATTGATCTTTGGGATCACTGTACACGTGCATTCGGTGATCTCGACTTATGAGTCGGGGTCCCCACATTAGAATTCCATGACCTGGCTCTGGAGTCCATCCTCCACATCTCATCATTCATTTTCGTCTGCGAAGCCTTCCTCCGCACTACTCCTCACTTCGGTTTGTGGCCCAAAACCTTCAACGTGGAGCCGAAGATGATCGAGGGGCGCCAAGCGGAGTGCGGCAGGGCGGTTATAAGCAGGAGGGCCGATGCTCTATGGCCCGAGGGCTCTTTCCAGGAGGAGCTCGGCTTGTGGCAACAGGAGTGGTTCTATATTACCGCTCCTAGGGGTAGCAGGCAGAAGCCGCCGCCCATCTTTCACTCGGGACCTCCACAGCGGCTGATGTCATGGTTCAACCAAGGGCTCAACTGGGGGCCGTCAAAGGACGTTCCCCTATTGTAGGGCCGGATTCGAGACCTCCAAGAGAGGGAGATCAATCTGGTCGTAGTGATGCAGGTTATGCTGATTCGACGTCTTCTGCCCTGCAAGCGTCGCCCCCTCCACCTGTGGGAATTCAATCCGGAGGGGCCACGAGCTCTCCTACACTTCATGGGTACGACACCCGTGGAGATGTATAAATTGTTCCTCGGATCACAAGAAGTGTGTCCGGAATTGACCGAGGATTCCGGCCTAAGCTGCAATCGCTCGGATGCTCAGGTAAGTAGCCCTGTGTCCAAACACACCGTTTGTTTGCGCCTTCTTGAATTTGCCTTTTAACCAATCGTCTCTTGAATAGGAGTGGATAGCGCAAGCTAAACTGATACGGTGTCCGGCCCCCCTCCCGGAGACCGCGCCGGATCCCGTGCTGGTCAGGATGCTGAAGGTTGCGCCTTCAGAGGAAGGTGAAGGGGAGAACAGAGAAACTACTGCCTCTACCAAGGCGGCTTTTGAGAAAGGGGGGATCGAGAATCCCTCCTTCCAAGGGGAGAAGAGGACTGCTTCCGAAAACCTGGAGGCCAAGGCCTCGAAGCGGGGGAAGAGATCTTCACCAGAGGGTCCTGCGTCTGGGGAGGCCCCGGCCGCACTATCTCCCCTAAGGAATCAGCCCTCCAGCAAGCCGTAAGTAGAAAAAGGGGAGTTTTGTAATAAGAGACATCCCTTTTTTTGCTTCTGAGGATAACCGAAGGTTTTACCTTGTAGTTCGGATCTTCGTCCTTCTCAGATGAGCTCGTCTTCGGGGGACCTTCATCCGGAGATGATGGAGAGCGAAACGCCTCCATTTGCCGCACCGCCAGGTGGGGCGGACGACCCTGAGGTGTCATCACGGAGGGTATCCCCGAGTCCGGCGGGGTCGGAGAGTTCAGCACCAACTGGTGTACGGCCGGGGGAGCTGAAGGATCTGCTTGAGAGGGCGTCTATCTCAGAAGGTCACCATACATTGATGAGTATGGTGATTGGGAGAATTTCTTCCGCCGAACGCGGGTTGCATGATGCCGTCGGAAGTTTGCTGGCGGGATTTGAGGTACGTAAAAATGACATACCTTTTGACAGTTTTACACATAAAGTGTGCCCTGTATAGATAGTAGCCCCTGAGACTCGGTATGTTGTCGAAAGCGACAGCGTGCCGAGGATCAAAATCGCAGGTATTAATTTTCGCCTTTCCTATGCAGGTGGCGGATAGTCCGGTGGCCAGCCGGACTGATGGAGTTGCCGAACTAAAGCGGCAACTCGACGTAGCGGATGCGGACATCGCGCTGGTCAATAAGCGACTTGACGAGTCACAAGGTAGGTTGTTTCTCCGTGGTCACCTAGTAAGGGAGCTGAAGCCCACTCCTTACAACATGTGTGCTTAATGCAGATGGTGCCGCTGCTGTGGAGGGCCTTCGGGCAGAACTTGCTCGAGCCAAGGAGCAGGCCAGAAGGAGTGATGCGGCTGCCTCGAGGGCGGCCGAAGAGCTAGAAGCCGAAAGGGCTGCTCACTGCCGAAGCAGGGAGGAGATGGCCGAAATGGCCGTGAAGTTGAAAGATGTTACCGACCGCTATGAGGTTCTTGAAAAAGAACGCCGAGTGGAGCTAGAAGACCTGAGGAAGGCCACCGCCGAAGCCAAGGATGCCTGTTCTGCAATGAGGGCTATTAAGGAGGAGCTGCGCCAAGCCGGAGATATTGTGGCTGGCAAGCCCTTTCTGCTGCGCAGGAGGTTTACAGATCCGAAGTATGCTCAGCTTGGCCAGCTGTGGGGTCCTGAGGATCCTTATATGGATTTAGCGGCGAGTGCGGCAGATGCTGTTGTGCACTTCCGAAGTCAAAAGGATCATGAGACGGAAGAGCTTTTTTGGTCTCAATTCCATAGTCAGGAGCGTTAACTTCCGCTGACCGATCGGTTGGCTGAGTGGGCTGAGCTGAATAGATTGTTCGGACTTGCCTTGACGGATATCGTGGCTCATGTTTGGCCGGATAGGCCCAAGCCGAAGAGTTATTTCGGCTTATTGCAGCAATTCCTTGGGGCGGTGCCGCATATAAAGGCGATGAAGCGGTCGGCCTGCATAGAGGGTGCACGGATGGCCCTCGCCCGTGTGAAGACATACTGGACGGAAATGGATGCCACCGATGTTGCGACCCGGGGTTCGGACGAGAGCCGGTTACCCGCCGAGCACTATTTTGGGGAAGTTCTGCGTGGTGCTCGTGTAATAGAGTCGCAGTGCTCAAAAAATTTCATGTTCAAATGATCTTTATGGTTTGTAAAATGATGTTTATAATATAAGCGCTTTTTGTACTTGTGCGTTCAAGTATTGAAATATCTCCTGTGCGGCCGTTAATGTATACTTGTGTATAACCTGAAAGATGGCAGTCTTCAACTTCAGCCCCCACGCACGTGGTGCGGGGGTGTTTGCGAAATAGCGCATTTTCACACTTAATCCAACGTCTTGGTCCTGTGAAGGAGGTGGTAGTGTAGCAAACGAGGCAACCGGACTATAATGCTTTATCACTTTCACTTAGCCATAGGAGTTCGAAGGTGGGGCTACGATATAGCCCCTAGGGGCACCGCGCTCTCCGAATTTGGGGCACGTGTGTGCCTGACCGGGAAGCGGTCCTTCGTCAAAGCGGAGGAATTCTAAACATTCCGGAGGTCAATCGAGTGGTTGACCAGTCTCTCGCTACATCATGACAGTCAGTTTTCGGCTTTTTCTACTGAGGTGCTCACCCGGCCGAACCGGGGCACAATCGCAGTAGTTCTCCTGGTGCCGCGTTAGCCGATGATACGGAATGTAAGGCAGCAAAACACAGGAGCCGGCCAAACCCAACATTTGACCAAAGACATGACTCGGAGCTGATGCATATAAGGCCTAACTCGAGACGCCGAACACTCCCTGAGGTGTTCGGTCTTTATGATGATGGGCAGATCAATGCCCTAAGCCCCTAGTGTCCAGGTACACGCGAGATCCTCTGACGTGGCCGATGCCAAAACGTCAGCCTCCTCTCTGGTTATGATGAGAAACCAGGGGATGTATAGCAACAAGAAACAACAAAAAAAAGGTTTACGCAGGGTCTTAATCTGAAAAGAATCCTTGCAACGGGTCCCTACTGCACGTCTGCGCCTGTGTCTCTGTTGTGCTGTATCCTGGACAGGTGTAACACGCTGTTCATCTGTAAAAGAGAGGAACTTAGTTTGAAAAGAAATCGTGTGAAAAATGTATTTAAAACAGAGTATGAATAAATGAATAAAGTTGACCTTTTGTTGTCTCTTTATTGCTCATACGCACAGCCCCTTGTGAAGGGGTGTGCGGATAGGGAGCCCCTAGTTTTTTATGCCGGACTCGCCTAGCCGTGTCCGGGGTCTTGAACGACCTTTTAATGAGATGATGCCGCGTGGACCGGGCATTTTAAGTGTAAGAGACGCGTAGTGCGGTATTGCGTTAAAGCGGACAAAAGCTTCACGTCCCAATAGTGCTCGATGGCTACTTTTGAATGGGGCGACATGAAAGATTAGCTTTTCGCGTCGGAAGTTGTTGGGTGACCCGAACACCACTTCTAGTAGTAAGGAGCCCATGCACTTGGCGTAAGGGCCTGGCGTCACTCCTTTGAAGGAAGTGCGGCTATGGCGAATTTTAGTAAGGTCTATCCCCAACTTGTGGATTGTGTCCGGATATAGCAAGTTTAAATCGCTGCCGCCATCCATTAGGACTTGTGTAAATTGTTGTCCGTCGATCATAGGATCCAATATCAGAGCAGTCCATCCTGCGTTTCGAATACTTCTGGAATAGTCCAGGTGGTCGAAAGTAATTGGTTTTGACATCCAATCTCGAAGTTCCGCTGGGGTGGACCGTGCGACACCTACTTTGGCGGGTGCCGCACTGTTGTTCCGTATTATCACATAAAGTGAGTTTACTGTTTTGACTTCTTGTGGGAAAGTCTTTTGTTTTCCGGCGCTCTGCTGGTGGGGTTCGTCGTCATCCTCGCTTGGCGCGTCGAGCCCCTTGTGTTCGGCGTTGAGTCGGCCGGACTGTTTGAAGACCGAACAATCTCGGTGGGTGTGGTTTGCAGGCTTCCCGGAGGTACTGTGGATTTGACATATCCGATCCAAAATTTTGTTTAGCTTGGATAGCTCGTCACTATTGTCCTTAATAGGCAGTGTTTTATTGTTCGGCCGCGAGCTTTTGAATCCGGCGTTGACCGCCGTGTTCTTTGGGATCTTTTCTTTATTTCGGCGCTGGTCCTTTCTGCGTCGTGATTTTCCGTTTCAATCTCTGATCTCGGATGTACTAGGGTCGCTGGTGCTGCATCTTGCTAGCCAGCTGTCTTCCCCCGCGCAAAAGCGGGTCATGAGGCTTGTTAGCGCGGCCATTGTTCTCGGCTTCTCTTGGCCGAGGTGTCTGGCAAGTCATTCATCTCAGACATTATGTTTAAAAGCTGCTAAGGCTTCGGCGTCCGGACAGTCGACTATTTGGTTCTTTTTTGTGAGGAACCTGTTCCAGAATTTGCACGCTGACTCTCCGGGCTGTTGAGTTATGTGACTTAAATCGTCTGCATCCGGAGGGCGGACATAAGTTCCCTGAAAATTTGCTCTAAACACGTCCTTGAGCTCTTCCCAACTTCCAATGGTATTTTCTGGGAGGCTTTTGAGCCAATGCCAAGCTGGCCCTTTGAGCTTGAGGGGTAGATATTTTATGGCATGGAGATCGTCTCCTCTAGCCATATGTATGTGCAGGATGTAATCCTCAATCCAGACTCCGGGGTCTGTTGTTCTGTTGTATGCCTCTATGTTTACGGGTTTGAACCCCGCTGGAAATTCATGATCCAGCACCTCATCGGTGAAACATAGTGGGTGTGCGGCGCCCCTGTATTTAGGTGTGCCGTTATCTTCGAACACGCGGCGTGTTGTGTTGCTTCCTGGGGCCCTCTTCTTTGGCCCATAAATGGACCTGACCGGGCCATCCGTTTTGCGAGGATATTTATGTGTGTCATGTGCCGGCTTATGTGCGGCGCCGCTTGCCGCTCTTGGCCTATCATCTGGTCGTCTATCCGGCCAGGCAGCCTCTTTGCTTTTTGATTGTGGGGGCTCTATGGCCTCCTCGTCGAATTCGGGCAGCAGCTTGCGCTTCGGGTAGCTCTTTGTTTGGTGGCTATTGCCATATTTGTCCACGGTCTTGAGTACTTTGCTCCACCTCATTCTGAGTATGTCTTCCGCTGTTTTGAGCTTCCGTTTCTCCTTCTTCAAACTTTTTGCAGTGGCGACAAGCCTTTTTTGAAGGTTCTTATGCTCCGGTGGTGTGTGCGGCGTGAGATCGTCTGGACTGTTGTTTCCGCCGAGGATGAGTTGATTATCCGATTCATCCTGTTCGGATGGCTACTTGGTTGCATGTTCGTCGCCCACTGGTTTGCCCTGCTCTCTGGCTGGGTCATTATGAGTGCTGTTGTTATTGAGGCGGGACTTGGGGCGGCGCTTGCGTCGCTGTTTTGGTCGTTTTTCGGGGGAATTATCCTTCACCGCTTCCCGTTGTTCCTCGTTATCGCTCCCTTTTGGGGTGTCCACCATATATATATCATGAATTGAGGTGGCTTTCCGGTGCCCGGTAGGTGCTGGTTCTTGGTCGTCTCCGCTGTCGTCGTCCATACCGTCGATGTCTTCAGAGTCGTAGTCTAGCATGTCGGTTAGATCATCGACAGTGGCTACAAAGTGGGTGGCGGGTGGGCTTTGAATTTCTTCGTCGTCCGCAACCCAACCATCCTGACCGCAGTCCGTCCAGGGCTCTCCTGATAACGAGAGATACTTTAGTGAATTCAGGATGTCGCAAAGGGTGAGTGCTGAAAGATGTCCGCAGCGGTGAACTCCATGATCGGCGCCCAATCGGATTCGAATGACAGGGGCGTAGGAGGTTCGGAGTCCGGCGAGGAGTCCGGCACCTCGGAGTCACGAGCTTTGCAAAGGACAAGGTCAGTATTCGGCTCCATCGCTGTAGAAGTTGCAGCCCCCGAGGCGGCGTCCAGCCACCCGTCCTCGATCTGCACGGTCGGCTCCAAACTATGGGTCAGAGTGGACTCATGTGCGGCCTCCAGGGTACTGTCCGGTGGCAGAGCTAAATCATGCCCATCATGACAGCGCGGCGCGCTCGGCTGTGGCTCGAATCCATCGAAGATCAAGTCTCCGCGGATGTCAGCCGTGAAGTTTAGGCTTCCAAACCTGACCTGATGGCCAGGGGCGTAGCTTTCGATCTGCTCCAGATGGCCAAGCGAATTGGCCCACAGTGCAAAGCCGCCAAACACGAAGATCTGTCCGGGGAGAAAAGTCTCACCCTGGACTGCGTTGTTGTTGATTGAAGAAGCCATCAAGCCTATCGGTGACGACACAGAGGAATTCTCAATGAAAGCACCAATGTCGGTGTCAAAACCGGCGGATCTCGGGTAGGGGGTCCCGAACTGTGCGTCTAGGCGGATGGTAACAGGAGACAAGGGACACGATGTTTTTACCCAGGTTCGGGCCTTCTCGATGGAGGTAAAACCCTACTCCTTCTTGATTGATATTGATGATATGGGTAGTACAAGACTGGATCTACCACGAGATCAAGGAGGCTAAACCCTAGAAGCTAGCCTATGGTATGATTGTTGTAATGGTTGTTCGTCCTACGGACTAAAACCCTCCGGTTTATATAGACACCGGAGAGGGCTAGGGTTACACAGAGTCGGTTACAATGGTAGGAGATCAACATATCCGTATTGCCAAGCTTGCCTTCCACACCAATGAAAGTCCCATCCGGACACGGGACGAAGTCTTCAATCTTGTATCTTCATAATCTTGGAGTCCGGCTGATGATGATAGTCCGGCTATCCGGACACCCCCTAGTCCAGGACTCCCTCAGCCGCAATGCCGAACTCTCGGCTCACCGCAACCGGCTGAAGACACTGGAGCAGGCGCTGAAGGCGGAGAAGGTTGAGCTGGATGCCAAGGCGAAGGTCTTGGCCGAGGACCGCGCGGCCTTCACGCGTTATGAGGAGAGGGCTCGCACGACACTGAAGACGCTTTATGAAGAGGGCCTAGAAAAACCGCTGGCCGGAGCCACGGAAGGCCCCACCAAGCTGGTTCCCTTCCTGGTCGAGGCGCTTGAGGAGGTCGTGACCGACATCGGCCCCATGGCCGAAGTTGAGGCACGCGTCCTTTCCTCCGCAGAGCTGACGCGGTTCCTCAGCCACGTCTACCTCCACCACCCCGACACCATGAAGGGTCGAGCAGAGGCCTTGCTGGCGAAGTTCGGCGCTTTCAACACAGCGCCCAAGCGAGGCGCTGCTGGCTACGTGGCCTCGTGGAGTGGAGCTGACAAGTGCGACTCCACCACGAGCGGCGGTGCGGCCCAGGGGTGATCTTCTCGCGGCTTTTTCCTTGCTTCGATTCCTGCAACATGCACCGTGCCTCGTGGAGGCGTTTAAAGTTGTGTTTGGTATTGTGAGAACAATTTATGGTCTGTAATATTTGCTTCTGAATTTGCTAGATTTTGCAGTTTCCTTCCTATTTGCTTGTGTTCTACTTCGGCAGGGCCCAGCCCCGCGCATACCTCAGCCGCCTTAGCCCCGACCGGATCACCAGGACGGGACTAAGGAGTGAGGGGCTACGTGGCAAGTTAGGCTCCTGAGTAGCGATTCTTAGGAGGCCCCCTTGACGGGAAAACGGCAAATAGGGAGGGGGTGTAGGAGAGGATCTGTCGTTCTACGTCGGCAGGGCCTGGCCCCGTGCATACCTCGACCGCTGTTAGCCTTTCGGAACACGGGAGTGAGTGGCTACGTGACCAGTTAGGCTCCTGAGTCGCGATGCTCAGGAGTTCCCCTTGACGCGCAAACGGTCTTCATACCTTGGCTCTGTCGGATTTCGGGTTCCGGCACACCCTTGAGGTTCGAACACTGGGGTGCACGCGGAGATTTCGTCCTCTACCTACCTGTTCCTCGCCGGCTCGCTGAGATCTAAACTACAAAAGGAACAACACAAGAGACACAGATTTTATATTGGTTCAAGCCACCATTGTGGTGTAATACCCTACTCCAGTGTGTGATGTGGTGGATTGCCTCTTGGGCTGATGATGAACAATACAAGGAAGGACAGCCTCGCGAGGGTCTGTTCTTGGCTGGGACGATGAACTACTAGGAGGAGTTTAGCCGCCCTTCTCTCTCTCTCTCTTGCTTGCTTGATTCCGGTCCCCTACCCTGGGGTGGCTAGTCCTACTTATAGGCAAAGGCCCTGGGCCTCTTCCCAAATATTGAGTGGGAAGGGCGCCAACAATTGGCCATTTTGAAGGGGAACAACGGGTACACTTATCCTGACTAAAGTTGGTCCTCGCTTGTCAAAGGCTCTGGTGGTGACGCCTGCTTGGGCTCCACAATGACTTCCTTCCCGCCGTTGGGCTGGTCTTGGTCTTGTTGCACCGAAATGGATGCCATTGCTTGATGCTGTCGCCTGCGCTTGCTCCCTTTGCACCAAAGAGGAAAGGGGGACACTGCGCGGGATGGCGCCCTATTGGCGCCCTTGGTCGTCATGGCTTGCGTCATGGGCACCTCGCGAGGTACCCCGCCTTGATCTCTCCGCCTCCTCGTGAGCCAGCCTGATGAGGCCGTGCCTGAGGAAGCTCCTTGTCGTCCGCCCCGCAGGCTTGGCCCCCTCGCGAGGGTCTTGAGCTTGTGTTGATGAAGATGGGCCGTGCTGGGCCCCCTTTGAGCCACGCCGCAGGCCGCAGGCAGGCAAGTCTGGGGACCCCCGTTCCCAGAACGCCGACAGTAGCCCCCGGGCCCAAGGCGCGCCTGGACTTGGCCGAGCAGAGAGGCGAAAGGGCAAGTGCAAAGCGTCGCGGGCCCTAACAGCGTGCGGCCTTGGGCGCCGCGTGGCGGTTGATTGGACGTGGGCGGCACTGTTCCCCCACGCCCCCTTATTTTGTGCCATGCTAGGCGGACTCGTAGTCGTACACAGCCGCTCCCTTTCCCGCTGCTCGAGCGCTCTCTGCCCTTTCCCCTCTCGAACTCCAGCTTCCGCATCCAATCCAATCTCGGACCTCCCCCCCCCCTTTCTGCCGCCATGGCTCCGTAGAAGAAGGGAAGAGGGAAGAAGCCCATGCCGCCGCCTCGCTCACCGTCGTTGGCGGCCCCCGTCGTCGATCGGTCAATCATAATCAGTCGAGAGGGCTTGAGCAAGGTCAGCTCGGCTTTGGCCACCATCTTCAACGAAAGCGGGAGGACGATGGCCTAGCCCGCGTCCCGCTTCTCCATCGACAGGATAGTCACTGAGGTCCGGTATTTCGTCGACGCCCTGTGGGCGGGATTGGTTCCCCCCTTTTTCGATTTCTTCAACGCTGTGCTCTCCCACTATCAGATCCACATGATGCATCTGGGTCCTGAATCCATCACTCTTCTCGCGGTCTTCACCTTCTTTTGTGAGGCAATGATGGGCATCCTTCCTTCGGTTGCCTTGCTGCGCCACTTCTTCGCTCTGCGCCTTGTCGACCCCACTCAATGCTCGGGGTGCGTGAGCTTCATTGCTGCTTCTGAGACGGCAGCTTCAGGGATCGACTTCCACCTGCACCTGGGATTCACTAGCGGTGGATGTATGTGGACGTAGGGGTACCCAGCCCCTGCTGTCGGAGCCATCTTCGCCTGCTGTCCCCAACTCGGGCTGGGGCCAGGAGACGCTGACGAGTTCCTGGCTCGTCTTCGTCTGGCATCGCTCCGCGTTCTTGAGGATGCCCGGTGTGACGGCGCCCAAGGTGGTGAAGGAGTTCCTGCTATGCCGTGTTGCCCCTCTCCAACGCCATTCTCACCGGATGTGGGCCTTCAGCGGGCGTGAGGATCGTATGAGGCTCCAGGAAGAGGACCTGACGCCTGAAGCGCTGAGGAAGGTGCTCTTGATCCTGACTGGGGACCCCTCCCCCGGCAGCATCCGGCAAGGGTGGGCCTTGTTGTACCTCTGCCCGAATAGAAGCAACTTTGTGAAACCGATGCCCATCTTTGACGAATGGGGGCTGCGCCCCGCTGGCCTCCAGGGGCCTCGCGAGAACCAAGTGGGGGTGGCCGCCCTTGCAGTCGGCCAAGGCGACTCTTCCTCAAGTGGCGGAGCAGGGAGGCATGAGCCGCCGGAGGCCGAGGGGGCCTCTGCCGGGGTGACGGCGCTGGGCAGCGCTCATGAGGGAGCAGCTCCTGAGGCCCACGCTGCTGTGGCTGAGGGCGGCGAGCAGCCGCCCGCAGCGCCTGCGGCTAAGGACCCTGAGGCCCCAACTACTCTTCTTGGTGAGGCGACTGGCAGCGTGCATCAGGCAGACGCCCCAGACGCGGGTTGCCTTGAAGCTTCTTCCTCGCCGCAAGCTGACCCCGACGCTCAACTCCTGGGTCGCTTCCGCGTGGATTTTGAGGCCCTCCGGAAGAGAAGGGAGGCCCTGGGTGACGATTACCCTTGTCGCCTGCTGAAGCGTAGGAAATACTTTGCCACTGATGAGTAAGCCTTCTCCCTTCCTAGCTCCTGATTCTTCCGTTGCTTTTCCTGATCCTTGCTCCGTAGGGCCCTTCCCGCCGAGCTCACGGCGATGACTGAGGAGCCATCCCCCTTGTCTCCGCCCTCTCCACCGTCTTCGATCGTTCCAAGCAACAGAGCCCTTGTGGTGAGGCCGGTTGGAGAGACGAACCATCCTGAGGTGCATCGCGGCCCTGCGCGCCTCGCGACCTTCCTTCGCGAGCCTTCTCGTGGCATAGCCAGCCTGCCGTGGGCTTCTCGTCTGGTCGTAGACCGTGATTGGCTGGGGTACTCCCTGCGCTCTTCACTTGGGGGTGGACTGGCTCCAAGCCGGGCTTCCGACGAGGCGTGCCCGGCTGCCGCAAGGGTGCCAGCCCCCAGCCCCCTGCCCGGAGGGCGAGTGCTGATCCGCGCCCCTCGGCGCACGCTTGGGGCGGATGATGGTGTGGAAGACGTACTCGAGCGCGCCCGGGAGCGTCGCGCTCTTCGCCAAGGGTTTCTTCGAAGGGCGGCTGACGCGGTGAGTCTGCTTGGTGAAGAGCTCGCTGATGAGGATGCGCGCCTTGAGGCCGAGGGCCTGCGCCTGGTTGCAGAGAGGTGCGAGCTGGAGGCGGCTGTCGCCCTCGCGCGCTATCAGCACGATCTTGACGATGAGGAGGCCAAGGCGTCGCTGGCGGCCTCTCGGGAGGTCCGTTCCCGGGACGTCGAGGAGGCCCGGGAAGCTGACCGGCGGCGAGAGGCGATGGAGGAGTGGGCACGGGAACTCCTGGCCCGGTGCCGCTCACTGGAGGAGCAGGTGGAGCTGCGCGAGGTGGCCCTCGCGTCGATGAAGGTGGCTTTAGGCGACCCAGCGGAGCTCCAGAAGCGTGTGGAGGCGCTGACGCTGGAAGCCGCAGAATGCGCACGCGAGTATGAACGCCTGGAGACAAGGGAGCGCTTGGTGACGCGGGCTGTCGTGGATTTGTCACGGCAGATGTCCTCATGAAAGGACTTAGTCGTGAGCCCAACGCATCTATGTGATAGCTTGAGAGGGGTTGAGCGGAATCGAGAGACGCAACACAAGACAGGGATTTAGACAGCTTCGGGCCCCGGGAAACATCATCCGGTAAAAACCCTACATGCTGTTTGAGGCTAGGTCTCATTATCATCACGAGGGAGTCGCCGTAAACCGGCTCTCCTCTTTGTGTCTAGCCTTAAGATTGTTTCTTCTTGCTTGTAGCTTGTCCCTCTTTGGGGAACCCTGCCCCTCCTTATATATGTTGAAGGGGCGGTTTACATGACTAGTCCTAGTTGGATTAGGATTACTCTATTACAAGTGGAGTCCTAGTAGAAAATGAAAAATGTTCCCTATGCTTCAGCCATAGGCTCTATCATGTATGCAATGCTGTGTACCAGACCTGACGTATGCTTAGCAATAAGCTTGGCAGGAAGGTGCCAAAGTAATCCAGGAGTGGATCACTGGACAACGGTCAAGAACATCCTGAAATACCTGAAAAGGACTAAGGATATGTTTCTCGTATTTGGAGGTGACAAAGAGCTAGTCGTAAATGGTTACGTCGATGCAAGCTTTGACACTGATCCAGACGATTCTAAATCGCAAACCGGATACGTGTTTATATTAAACGGTGGAGCTGTAAGTTGGTGCAGTTCTAAACAAAGCGTCGTGGCGGGATCTACATGTGAAGCGGAGTACATAGCTGCTTCTGAAGCAGCGAATTAAGGAGTCTGGATGAAGGAGTTCATTTCCGATCTGGGTGTCATACCTAGTGCATCGGGACCAATGAAGATCTTCTGTGACAATACTGGTGCAATTGCCTTGGCAAAGGAATCCAGGTTTCACAAGAGGACCAAGCACATCAAGAGACGCTTCAATTCCATTCGGGACCAAGTCCAAGTGGGAGACATAGAGATTTGCAAGATACATACGGATCTGAATGTTGCAGACCCGTTGACTAAGCCTCTCTCATGAGCAAAACATGATCAGCACCAAGACTCCATGGGTGTTAGAATCATTACTATGTAATCTAGATTATTGACTCTAGTGCAAGTGGGAGACTGAAGGAAACATGCCCTAGAGGCAATAATAAAGTTATTATTTATTTCCTCATATCATGATAAATGTTTATCATTCGTGGTAGAATTGTATTAACCGGAAACATGATACATGTGTGAATACATAGACAAACACATAGTCACTAGTATGCATCTACTTGACTAGCTCATTAATCAAAGATGGTTATGTTTCCTGACCATAGACATGTGTTGTCATTTGATTAATGGGATCACATCATTAGGAGAATGATGTGATTGACATGACCCATTCTGTTAGCCTAGCACTTGATCGTTTAGTATACTGCTATTGCTTTCTTCATGACTTATACAAAGTTCCTACAACTATGAGATTGTGCAACTCCCGTTTACTGGAAGAACACTTTGTGTGCTACCAAACGTCACAACATAACTGGGTGATTATAAAGGTGCTCTACAGGTGTTTCCGAAGGTACATGTTGGGTTGGCATAATTCGAGATTAGGATTTGTCACTCCGATTGTCGGAGAGGTATCTCTGGGCCCTCTCGGTAATACTCATCACCTAAGCCTTGAAAGCATGTAACTAATGAGTTAGTTATGAGATGACGTATTACGGAATGAGTAAAGAGACTTGCAGGTAACGAGATTGAACTAGGTATTGGATACCGACGATCAAATCTCGGGCAAGTAACATACCGATGACAAAGGGAACAAAGTATGTTGTTATGCGGTTTGACCGATAAAGATCTTCGTAGAATATGTAGGAACCAATATGGGCATCCAGGTCCCGCTATTGGTTATTGACCGAGAATGGTTTTAGGTCATGTCTACATAGTTCTCGTACCCGTAGGGTCCGCACGCTTAATGTTTCGATGACAGTTTTATTATGAGTTTATAAGTTTTGATGTACCGAAGTTTGTTCGGAGTCCCGGATGTGATCACGGACATGACGAGGAGTCTCGGAATGGTCGAGACATAAAGATTGATATATTGGAAGCCTATGTTTGGACATCGGAATGGTTCCGGGTGAAATCGACATTTTACCGGAGTACCGGGAGGTTACCGGAACCCCCCGGGGGGTTAATGGGCCTAAATGGGCCAAGAGGGAGAAGAGGAAGGAGCCAAGAAGGGGCCGCGCGCCCCTCCCCCTCCTAGTCCGAATAGGACAAGGGAAGGGGGGCGGCGCCCCCCCTTTCCTTCCCCTCTTCCTCCTCTTTCCCCCTTCTCTCCTACTCCAACTTGGAAAAGGGGAGTCCTACTCCCGGTGGGATCAGGACTCCCCCCCTTGGCGTGCCCCCTTAGGCCGGCGGCCTCCTCCCCCCTGGCTCCTTTATATACGGGGGCGGGGGGCACCCCATAGACACACAAGTTGATCTACGGATCGTTCCTTAGCCGTGTGCGGTGCCCCCTTCCACCATATTCCACCTCAGTCATATCGTCGCGGAGTTTAGGCGAAGCCCTGCGCCGGTAGAACATCATCATCGTCACCACGCCGTCGTGCTGACGAAACTCATCTCCGGAGCTCGGCTGGATCGGAGGCCGGAGATCGTCATCGAGCTGAACGTGTGCTGAACTCGGAGGCTCCGTACGTTCGGTGCTTGGATCGGTCGGATCGTGAAGACGTACGACTACATCAACCGCGTTGTGATAAAGCTTGCGCTTACGGTCTACGAGGGTACGTGGACGAACACTCTCCCCTCTTGTTGCTATGCCATCACCATGATCTTGCGTGTGCGTAGGAAATTTTTTGAAATTACTACGTTCCCCTACAGTGGTATCAGAGCCTAGGTTTTATGCGTTGATGTTATATGCACGAGTAGAACACAAGTGAGTTGTGGACGATATAAGTCATACTGCCTACCAGCATGTCATACTTTGGTTCAGCGGTATTGTGAGATGAAGCGGCCCGGACCGACATTACGCGTACGCTTACGCGAGACTGGTTTCACCGTTACGAGCACTCGTGCTTAAAGGTGGCTGGCGGGTGTCTGTCTCTCTCACTTTAGTTGAACCGAGTGTGGCTACGCCCGGTCCTTGCGAAGGTTAAAACGGAGTCTATTTGACAAACTATCATTGTGGTTTTGATGCGTAGGTGAGAACGGTTCTTGCTAAGCCCGTAGCAGCCACGTAAAATTTGCAACAACAAAGTAGAGGACGTCTAACTTGTTTTTGCAGGGCATGTTGTGATGTGATATGGTCAAGACGTGATGCTATATTTTATTGTATGAGATGATCATGTTTTGTAACCAAAGTTATCGGCAACTGGCAGGAGCCATATGGTTGTCGCTTTATTGTATGAAATGCAAACGCCCTGTAATTGCTTTACTTTATCACTAAGCGGTAGCGATAGTCGTAGAAGCAATAGATGGCGTAACGACAACGATGCTACAATGGAGATCAAGGTGTCGCGTCGGTGACGATGGTGATCATGACGGTGCTTCGAAGATGGAGATCACAAGCACAAGATGATGATGGCCATATCATATCACTTATATTGATTGCATGTGATGTTTATCCTTTATGCATCTTATCTTGCTTTGATTGACGGTAGCATTTTAAGATGATCTCTCACTAAAATTATCAAGAAGTGTTCTCCCTGAGTATGCACCGTTGCCAAAGTTCGTCGTGCCGAGACACCACGTGATGATCGGGTGTGATAAGCTCTACGTCCATCTACAACGGGTGCAAGCCAGTTTTGCACACGCAGAATACTCAGGTTAAACATGACGAGCCTAGCATATGCAGATATGGCCTCGGAACACAGAGACCGAAAGGTCGAGCGTGAATCATATAGTAGATATGATCAACATAGTGATGTTCACCATTGAAAACTACTCCATCTCACGTGATGATCGGTTATGGTTTAGTTGATTTGGATCACGTGATCACTTAGATGACTAGAGAGATGTCTGTCTAAGTGGGAGTTCTTAAGTAATATGATTAATTGAACTTAAATTTATCATGAACTTAGTACCTGATAGTATCTTGCTTGTCTATGTTTGTTTGTAGATAGATGGCTCGTGTTGTTGTTCCGTTGAATTTTAATGCGTTCCTTGAGAAAGCAAAGTTGAAAGATGATGGTAGCAATTACATGGACTGGGTCCATAACCTGAGGATTATCCTCATTGCTGCACAGAAGAGTTACATCCTGGAAGCACCGCTGGGTGCCAGGCCTGCTGCTGATGCAACTGACGACGTTAAGAACGTCTGGCAGAGCAAAGCTGATGACTACTCTATAGTTCAGTGTGCCATGTTTACGACTTGGAACCGGGTCTTCAATGACGTTTTGAACGTCATGGAGCATATGAGATGTTCCAGGAGTTGAAGTTAATATTTCAAGCAAATGCCCGGATTGAGAGATATGAAGTCTCCAATAAGTTCTATAGCTGCAAGATGGAGGAGAATAGTTCTGTCAGTGAACACATACTCAGAATGTCTGGGTATAATAATCACTTAATTCAACTGGGAGTTAATCTTCCTGATGATAGTGTCATTGACAGAATTCTCCAATCACTGCCACCAAGCTACAAGAGCTTTGTGATGAACTATAATATGCAAGGGATGAACAAGACTATTCCCGAGCTCTTCGCGATGCTGAGGTAGAAATCAAGAAGGAGAATCAAGTGTTGATGGTCAACAAGACCACTAGTTTCAAGAAGAAGGGCAAAGGGAAGAAGAAGGGGAACTTCAAGAAGAACGGCAAGCAAGTTGCTGCTCAAGAGAAGAAACCCAAGTCTGGACCTAAGCCTGAAACTGAGTGCTTCTACTGCGGGCAGACTGGACACTGGAAGCGGAACTGCCCCAAGTATTTCGCGGATAAGAAGGATGGCAAAGTGAGCAAAGGTATATGTGATATACATGTTATTGATGTGTACCTAACTAGAGCTCGTAGTAGCACCTGGGTATTTGATACTGGTTCTGTTGCTAATATTTGCAACTCGAAACAGGGACTACGGAATAAGCGAGCACTGGCCAAGGACGAGGTGACGATGCGCGTGGGAAACGGTTCCAAAGTCGATGTGATCGCGGTCGGCACGCTACCTCTACATCTACCTTCGGGATTAGTTTTAGACCTGAATAATTGTTATTTGGTGCCAGCGTTGAGCATGAACATTATATCTGGATCTTGTTTAATGCGAGACGGTTATTCATTTAAATCATAGAATAATGGTTATTCTATTTATATGAGTAATATCTTTTATGGTCATGCACCCTTGAAGAGTGGTCTATTTTTATTGAATCTCGATAGTAGTGATACACATATTCATAATGTTGAAGCCAAAAGATGCAGAGTTGATAATGATAGTGCAACTTATTTGTGGCACTGCCGTTTAGGTCATATCGGTGTAAAACACATGAAGAAACTCCATACTGATGGACTTCTGGAATCACTTGATTATGAATCACTTGGTACTTGCGAACCGTGCCTCATGGGCAAGATGACTAAAATACCGTTCTCCGGAACTATGGAGAGAGCAACAGATTTGTTGGAAATCATACATACAGATGTATGTGGACCGATGAATGATGAGGCTCGTGGCGGATATCATTATTTTCTCACCTTCACAGATGATTTGAGCAGATATGGGTATATCTACTTAATGAAGCACAAGTCTGAAACATTTGAAAAGTTCAAAGAATTTCAGAGTGAAGTGGAGAATCATCATAACAAGAAAATAAAGTTTCTACGATCTGATCGTGGAGGAGAATATTTGAGTTACGAGTTTGGTTTACATTTGAAACAATGCGGAATAGTTTCGCAACTCACGCCACCCGGAACACCACAACGAAATGGTGTGTCCGAACATCGTAATCGTACTTTACTTGATATGGTGCGATCTATGATGTCTCTTACCGATTTACCGCTATCGTTTTGGGGTTATGCTTTAGAGACGGCCGCATTCACGTTAAATAGGGCACCATCTAAATCCGTTGAGACGACGCCTTATGAACTGTGGTTTGGCAAGAAACCAAAGTTGTCGTTTCTTAAAGTTTGGGGCTGCGATGCTTATGTGAAGAAACTTCAACCAGATAAGCTCGAACCCAAATCGGAGAAATGTGTCTTCATAGGATACCCAAAAGAGACTGTTGGGTACACCTTCTATCACAGATCCGAAGGCAAGACATTCGTTGCTAAGAATGGATCCTTTCTAGAGAAGGAGTTTCTCTCGAAAGAAATGAGTGGGAGGAAAGTAGAACTTGATGAGATAACTGTATCTACTCCCTTATTGGAAGGTAGTTCATCATGAGAACCGGTTCCCGTGACAACTACACCAATTAGTGAGGAAGCTAATGATATTGATCATGAAACTTCAGATCAAGTTTTTGCTGAACCTCGTAGGTCTACCAGAGTAAGATCCGCACCAGAGTGGTATGGTAATCCTATTCTGGAAGTCATGTTACTTGACCATGATGAACCTACGAACTATGAGGAAGCGATGATGAGCCCAGATTCCGCAAAATGGCTAGAGGCCATGAAATCTGAGATGGGATCCATGTATGAAAATAAAGTATGGACTTTGGTTGACTTGCCCGATGATCGGCAAGCCATTGAGAATAAATGGATCTTTAAGAAGAAGATTAACGCTGATGGTAATGTTATTGTCTATAAAGCTCGACTTGTTGCGAAAGGTTTTCGACAAGTTCAAGGGGTTGACTACGATGAGACTTTCTCACCCGTAGCGATGCTTAAGTCTGTCCGAATCATGTTGGCTATTGCTGCATTTCATGATTATGAAATTTGGCAAATGGATGTCAAGACTGCATTCTTGAATGGATTTCTAGAAGAAGAGTTGTATATGATGCAGCCGGAAGGTTTTGTTGATCCAAAAGGTGCTAACAAAGTGTGCAAGCTCCAGCGTTCCATTTATGGACTGGTGCAAGCATCTCGGAGTTGGAATAAACGTTTTGATAGTGTGATCAAAGCATATGGTTTTATACAGACTTTTGGAGAAGCCTGTATTTACAAGAAAGTGAGTGGGAGCTCTGTAGCATTTCTAGTTTTATATGTTGATGACATATTATTAATTGGAAATGATATAGAATTTCTAGATAGCATAAAGGGATACTTGAATAAAAGTTTTTCAATGAAAGACCTCGGTGAAGCTGCTTACATATTGGGCATCAAGATCTATAGAGATAGATCAAGACGCTTAATAGGACTTTCACAAAGCACATACCTTGACAAAATTTTGAAGAAGTTCAAAATGGATCAGGCAAAGAAAGGATTCTTGCCTGTGCTACAAGGTGTGAAGTTGAGTCAAACTCAATGCCCAACCACAGCAGAAGATAGAGAGAAAATGAAAAATGTTCCCTATGCTTCAGCCATAGGCTCTATCATGTATGCAATGCTGTGTACCAGACCTGACGTATGCTTAGCAATAAGCTTGGCAGGAAGGTACCAAAGTAATCCAGGAGTGGATCACTGGACAGCGGTCAAGAACATCCTGAAATACCTGAAAAGGACTAAGGATATGTTTCTCGTATATGGAGGTGACAAAGAGCTAGTCGTAAATGGTTACGTCGTTGCAAGCTTTGACACTGATCCGGACGATTCTAAATCACAAACCGGATACGTGTTTATATTAAACGGTGGAGCTGTAAGTTGGTGCAGTTCTAAACAAAGCGTCGTGGCGGGATCTACATGTGAAGCGGAGTACATAGCTGCTTCTGAAGCAGCGAATGAAGGAGTCTGGATGAAGGAGTTCATTTCTGATTTGGGTGTCATACCTAGTGCATCGGGACCAATGAAGATCTTCTGTGACAATACTGGTGCAATTGCCTTGGCAAAGGAATCCAGATTTCACAAGAGGACCAAGCACATCAAGAGACGCTTCAATTCCATTCGCGACCAAGTCCAAGTGGGAGACATAGAGATTTGCAAGATACATACGGATCTGAATGTTGCAGACCCGTTGACTAAGCCTCTCTCATGAGCAAAACATGATCAGCGCCAAGACTCCATGGGTGTTAGAATCATTACTATGTAATCTAGATTATTGACTCTAGTGCAAGTGGGAGACTGAAGGAAATATGCCCTAGAGGCAATAATAAAGTTATTATTTATTTCCTCATATCATGATAAATGTTTATTATTCATGCTAGAATTGTATTAACCGGAAACATGATACATGTGTGAATACATAGACAAACACATAGTCACTAGTATGCCTCTACTTGACTAGCTCATTAATCAAAGATGGTTATGTTTCCTGACCATAGACATGTGTTGTCATTTGATTAATGGGATCACATCATTAGGAGAATGATGTGATTGACATGACCTATTCTGTTAGCCTAGCACTTGATCGTTTAGTATACTGCTATTGCTTTCTTCATGACTTATACAAAGTTCCTACAACTATGAGATTGTGCAACTCCCGTTTACCGGAAGAACAGTTTGTGTGCTACCAAACGTCACAACGTAACTGGGTGATTATAAAGGTGCTCTACAGGTGTTTCCGAAGGTACATGTTGGGTTGGCATAATTCCAGATTAGGATTTGTCACTCCGATTGTCGGAGAGGTATCTCTGGGCCCTCTCGGTAATACTCATCACCTAAGCCTTGCAAGCATGTAACTAATGAGTTAGTTATGAGATGACGTATTACGGAACGAGTAAAGAGACTTGCCGGTAACGAGATTGAACTAGGTATTGGATACCGACGATCAAATCTCGGGCAAGTAACATACCGATGACAAAGGGAACAAAGTATGTTGTTATGCGGTTTGACCGATAAAGATCTTCGTAGAATATGTAGGAACCAATATGGGCATCTAGGTCCCGCTATTGGTTATTGACCGAGAATGGTTTTAGGTCATGTCTACATAGTTCTCAACCCGTAGGGTCCGCACGCTTAACATTTCGATGACAGTTTTATTATGAGTTTATAAGTTTTGATGTACCGAAGTTTGTTCGGAGTCCCGGATGTGATCACGGACATGACGAGGAGTCTCAGAATGGTCGAGACATAAAGATTGATATATTGGAAGCCTATGTTTGGACATCGGAATGGTTCCGGGTGAAATCGGCATTTTACCGGAGTACCGGGAGGTTACCGGAACCCCCCGGGGGGTTAATGGGCCTACATGGGCCAAGAGGGAGAAGAGGAAGGAGCAAAGAAGGGGCCGCGGGCCCCTCCCCCTCCTAGTCCGAATAGGACAAGGGAAGGGGGGCGGCGCCCCCCCTTTCCTTCCCCTCTTCCTCCTCTTTCCCCCTTCTCTCCTACTCCAACTTGGAAAAGGGGAGTCCTACTCCCGGTGGGAGTAGGACTCCCCCCCTTGGCGCGCCCCCTTAGGCCGGTGGCCTCCTCCCCCCTGGCTCCTTTATATACGGGGCGGGGGGCACCCCATAGACACACAAGTTGATCTACGAATCGTTCCTTAGCCGTGTGCGGTGCCCCCTTCCACCATATTCCACCTCGGTTATATCGTCGCGGAGTTTAGGCGAAGCCCTGCGCCAGTAGAACATCATCATCGTCACCATGCCGTCATGCTAACGAAACTCATCTCCGGAGCTCGGCTGGATCGGAGGCCGGAGATCGTCATCGAGCTGAACGTGTGCTGAACTCGGAGGCTCCGTACGTTCGGTGCTTGGATTGGTCGGATCGTGAAGACGTACAACTACATCAACCGCGTTGTGATAACGCTTCCGCTTACGGTCTACGAGGGTACGTGGACGAACACTCTCCCCTCTCGTTGCTATGCCATCACCATGATCTTGCGTGTGCGTAGGAATTTTTTTGAAATTACTACGTTCCCCTACACTTTTTGTAGTAAGGGTGATAACCCCAATCTTGAGTAATGATAACTCCTTTCATACTATGCCGGTTTATGATAAAACCGTACCGGGTTGTGATAAACACCGGTTTAACCATATATAATACTGGCGACTCGTAGTCAAACCAGACCGGGCTGATAGTCTCCGGATTATGATTTGATCATGTACTGACAACTTGTAATTGAAAGCCAAGCCGGGTTAATGGACACCGGTTTACTCCATAATAAGATGGTAACATAAAATCAAACCGGGCAGATAGTCTCCGGATTGAGATTTAACTGTGTTCCGCCAATTTGTAATTGACAATCGAACCGGATTAACAATGTCGGTTTAAAAAACGCAACAAAAAAATAGTCATTTAAGAAAAAGACTGAGGCAAAAGGCAATGATAAAACCGTTTGCAAAAAACATGCTATACTGAGCTGATCAGATGGTGTTACCATGGTCGGACAGGACCAAGCCCCCAATTGGAGTGACAATGGTTCAAGTCAGTCAGGTCCCCAAATGAAACCGTGGCATATATGCCAATCAAAAGGTGTGGCAATGGTTCGGGTTCGACCAAGCCCCCAAGTGATTTTGTGGCCTTAGGCCGATCAAGAGGCATGACTGGTTCAGACTTGACCATGTCCCCAAGTGATCTGGTGGCTTTCGCCTATCAAAAGGCGTTGCGTTGGTTCGGATACGACCAAGGCCCCAAGTGATATGAAAAGCAAATTTCAAGGGGTAAACCGGAGGCCGCTTTAAGACAGAACCTCCATGTAACCACGCATGATGTAAAAAAGAACAGAGACCCCGCTTTATGAAGCAGAAGCCCCCATGTGATCAATAATATGTTAGGCCAATAAGGCATGATACCCATGTTTGAACCGCGCATCATGGCAGCAGGTCCTCTTTGGTAATTTTTAACTTTTTTGCAAGAGATAAATTTTTCTTGAACCGGGATCTTGAACCGGATATTGAGAGCTTCAAAGCTTTGTGGGAGACAACTTTCCCTTGACCCGGATTTTAAACCGGAATCTTCATTTTCAGCCGGAAATTTTTCTGACGGTCTTTAAACTCGAACTTGCGAGAAGTTAATTCCTTTTTGAACCGGAAATTCTTATACCAGATTTGAGAGCTTCAGAGCTTTGTGGGAGAATAGATTTCCCTTGAACCAGATTGTAAAACCGGATATTTGAGAGCTTCAGTGAGACTGGCTTCCCTTGAACCTGATTTTAAACCGGAATCCTTTCTGATGACCCGGATCTTCTTCATTGAGCCGGGATTTTGTAACTGTCATATACTTTCTAAGCCGGAAATTTTCTGACGGCCTTCAAATAATAGTAGCCTCCTGGACCGGGTTATCTTTCCCTCCATCGTCCTGGGGTTCTTAAATTTGCTGAAACTAGCAAGATTTGCTGAGTCATGTCATCGTAGCCCCCGAGTCTCAAGGTGACTCGAGGAGTTGGCTTGAAACTCTTCATATTTGACCATGATATAAACCGACATAACTTGTATATCATTGGTGTTGATAGCACGATGTAAATCCACAGAAGGTTGAGGTGACTGCGGCGGGTTATAAATGATCCCGTATGAGCCGTGTCAGCAACTCGGCCAATGGTTCCTTCCAACTGGCGATTTGAAGTTAACCAAACTGTAGTGGCGGCGACTTGTGCGTCTGCCCATTGAGCCATCCAGTGCAAACGGCGGTTGATAGTATATGATAATTTGCCTCCTTTTTGTTGAAAGAAAACCGGGCTACCCAATCTGTGACTTGCTCATACTCAATAAACAGCTCATGCAGACAGGTGCGGCCCGGTATGTTGATGTAGACCAGGCCGTGAGAGACGGACGACAAAAACGATCGCAACATCAGATGCAGCTCGGATAGATGAGTCGCCCGTGGCATTGTAAACCGGTGCGGATGGGGAAGATCGGCACCGGTGTCGTAAACCGGCACGGACGGGCGAGTTAATCGCGTCGTTTTGATGTAGTGAACAATTGTCCTGCATCAACAATATTGCAGACCAAGGCAAAGATAAACTGCTTTTTGACAAAAATAATATGTGCCAATAAAATATATTTAAAATGGATATCACCTGATGTGCCAGGCCAGAAATAATCCGCCATGAAGTTGATGATCACTAGGTTAAGTTGAAATCACTCACGAGTGAGTCGGCCGTGGGAGCAGACAGATGAGCCGGGCGCGGCGTTGTAAGCCAGCGCGGGCGGGAGAGTCGGCCGCGACATTTATAGGCCGGTGCGGACGGGAGAATCGTCCGCGTCATTTGTAAATCGATGCGGACGGGAGAATCGGCTGCGTCATTGAAATCGGCGCAGCCACAAGAATACGACGCCACTTTTAAACCGGTGCGAGCGTCCTGTCCATGGTACGACGCCACTTTTGTGGTGGACTTTGTCCTACATAAAATATATTGCAAAAAATAGAGTAATTGTTTTTTGAAAAAAACAATATGTGTTAAGAAAAATAAACTTGAATGGATATCACCTGATTTGTTCGAACAACAGATGATCCATACGTGAACACTGATTAGCTTCTATCTGATCTGATGTGGCTTTTGCCTCACGTAGCCTTCTCTTAACTTTCTTTTCCCTTTTTAACACTATTTGCCTCGGGACTTGATTTTACTTTCAGCTAGTCACGTGACCGACTACTAGTTGAAGTAGTACGTGATGACTCCTTGGATCCGACTTGAGCCCACAAATCACAGAATAAACAGGAGCTGCTATTGTTGTCTACCTTGGGACTTGGAATCTTCTGAGTTGACACGGAGTAGCAGCAGTAACTTTGTTTGATAGATGATACCCCGCCGCCCGGAAGTGGCAGTAGTAGCCATAAAACTTAAATCGCCTCGGCTCCTGTGTAAACCGATTCAGCCTTGAACTTGTATTGCTCAAAGGATAGGTCACACGGTGGCAGCCCGGCGGATGTATCTTGGCGGTTTGCTTGTGTAGAAAAAAAAACTATAGGTCAGCATCGCCCCGGCCACGGGTGGTGGAAGCGACTTGGCCAGGTCCTCATGGCTGATTTGACTTATCCATGTCCGGGTCGCGGTTGGTTTCGATGAGATGTAGCCGCTACAGCCCGATCTTGATGTATCTTGTCCTTAGCTCAATTGGAAACAGGAAAAAGTGTGACGCCGGACGGAATGCTTTGGGGCTCGATCCGCCGTGAGCTGATATATTACATGCTAGTAGCCATCAAATCTGATTGTTGAATCGGCTCAGCCAGAGAGTTGCAGGTGGCCATCACGAGGTCGACCGGGCCCTCCTTTTGTCAGTTTACCCCACGTACGCCCACATCTCAAGTTGTTCCAAAAAAAGTCTGGATATCACGTGGAGTAGCAATCAATTCTTGTTCTCCGTGCTGGTCATGTAGTGGCACGATTTGGATGCTTTAGCACTGGTTTCTTCCCTTGCGTAATTCCTTGATCTCTGTTTGAATACTTCATGTGAGACAACTTCTGCGACGACTCCCCGTGTGATGTCTTCACCGAAGTTGTCCCGCGCCAGATTACCCTGTACACTTCTGTGTTGGCGCTTTTTCATCTAACAAATCGCGAGCTTCTTGAACCCTAAGAAGATCCCTCCAAAAACTCATCACCATCGTGCGCAGGCCCCACGGTGGGCGCCAACTGTCGTGGATTTGTCACGGCAGATGTCCTCATGAAAGGACTTAGTCGTGAGGCCAACGCATCTATGTGATAGCTTGAGAGGGGTTGAGCGGAATCGAGAGACGCAACACAAGACAGGGATTTAGACAGCTTCGGGCCCCGGGAAACATCATCCGGTAAAAGCCCTACATGCTGTTTGAGGCTAGGTCTCATTATCATCACGAGGGAGTCGCCGTAAACCGGCTCTCCTCTTTGTGTCTAGCCCTAAGATTGTTTCTTCTTGCTTGTAGCTTGTCCCTCTTTGGGGAACCCTGCCCCTCCTTATATATGTTGAAGGGGCGGTTTACATGACTAGTCCTAGTTGGATTAGGATTACTCTATTACAAGTGGAGTCCTAGTCTTGCTTCCTTTGTAGAAGAATAGTCCTTATGCTTTCCTCATAAGCCCGCCCACCATAGTTGAACCGGCCTTCATGAACCGCCCGTTGGGCCACTGGGTCTTGTTGCTCCTCTAGCCCGCCTGCCGGATTACCAATGAGCTGTAAACCGTCTGGTCTATGCAGGTCGCCGGTGATTCGCCAAGTCCGGCCGGTTTATCCTTCCGGCCGGTTTACACCGCGGGGCATATCCCCGACACGGGCGGAGGATGATGTCGCTGCGCGGGAAGCCCGTGTCCTGGAGGAGGTCGGACGTCGGGTGGCGACGGCGCACTCGAACCTCGAGCGCGAGTTCGAGGAGAGGCTGGGGTTGATCCGGACCGTGGCTGAAGGTAGGACCGCTGTCTTGAGGGTCAAGCTGGAGGAAGCGACGCGGCGGGTCGATGCTTTGCGGGCCGCACTGGAGGTGGCTCAGGGGGAGGCAACTACCTCCCATGCCAAGGTAATTCTCCTTCGCCAACGGGTGGACGAGGCTGAGGCCGTCGCGCGCCAGAATGCGGACGAGATACGCTAGTGGCGGATCCTGGAACATGAGCATGGCCCCATGCTCACCACGCTTCGGGAGAGAGCCAACACGGCCTTGGGTAACATCTGCGAGGTGGCTGTTGGTGAGCCGCACGCAGTTAACTACGCCGGCAACCTTCGGTTCTTCATCGACGTGGTGGCGCAGCTGGAGGCACGGTCGGTCAGAGCCAACAGGTTGGCGGAGGAGAGGAGCCGCGCCCTGCTCGGGCGCGCCTTTTCCCGCGTCTTCAGCCATCTCCGGAACATGGATCCTCACTTCGACTTCGACGCCGCCATCGCCCCAGTCCCCCAGGCCGTCCAGGACGACCTGGCGTACTGGTTGGAAGACAACGTGGACGCTCTCGTCAGGGCCTTCGCTTCAGATAACAACGACGTGATCGTGGCCGCCGGCGAGGGCAGCGTGGTGAACGGTCCTGACGCCGCCGGAGACAACGCAGAGGGTGATGGCGAGGCCAGCGACGCCAGTGACAGTTCGGGTGGTGCTCCTGAGGATACATTGGGGGATTTATCCGACTGACTGCGTATCATTCCCATTTCCTTACCCTGCATGAATAGAATGCAGGTTTTGACCTGATGGTTGTAAGAGCATTTTGGGAGGGGGTGCCCCTCATGTAAAACTCATGTTCAGTGTACTAGTGGATGCTGCATCACCCATATGCCCGCGCCAAGTGGTTGGCTAGGCGACGAGCCGGCTGGCTAGTTTACCTTTGTCCCGTGCGGGCCCTGAGATAGCTAGTGGGAGGCTGTGGTGTCTCGAGTGTCTCCTGATCGAATTCGTAGGATCTGCAATGGAAAACCTCCTGATAGGATATGACGGCGGCAGTCTGGGCTGCACGCAAGCTAGGCTAGACCCGGCTCGCGAGGGGCTCACGAGGGGAGGTAGCTGAGGCGAAGTTGTAACCGAAACGCAAGAGATTGCTTGAACGAGACTAAGCACCCCTTCCCCAAACACACGCAAATCTCAAATTCGAGTCCAACTTAAATCCAGCGGGGGAAAGCAACAACCAAGGGAAAAGCAATGAAAGCAGAAAAAGGCCGCGTCTGGCACCTAGTCTAGTCTTGGACGTCTTCTCACCAGTGCGGAGCTAAGTGCTGCCACTGGGCGTGGGAGGGAGCCCCAGGGCCTGAGGCCGGCACCCCTGAGACTCCGGGGCGTGTACAACCCCACTCATTATTACGTGAGAGTGTCACGGGGCGGCGAGCTTCACAGGCACTGGGCCTTCTTCACAGGTACCGGCCTTGCTTCATATCGCCAGACGAGGGCCCCGCCTTGCGCCACACTCTAGTGCCATCAACGACGACCGGAAACCAGGACGCCGCTGATGGGGTAGAGCGGTCGCCAGCGGTTCCCCCGACGACCACGGGTCCTCCGCCAGGGGCAGGCCCTGAGGCACCTCCCCAGCGGAGGGCCTACCTCCTGAGAACGCCTTGCTCCGAATGCCGCGGTGTTGATGCCGGATCCCGGCCCCTCTCCTGCAGCCCCCGATGCCCTCCTCCTGAGGGGTAGGAGACTGCAGAAGCGGGGCAGTTGCTTGCTGCGGTGACCTGCACCTCCTGCGACCCATGATTAGCGTATGCCTGCTCCTGAGGAATTATTAGTACCCGATAATTGTCGCTTCCTGCGTGGCCGGTGGGGCCGTCCCGGGGCTCCTGGAAGAGCTCAGCTTCTGGCGCCTCGTCCTCCTAGCTTGGGCTGAGGAGCGAACCTTGTTCGCCCTCATGCGGGTGCCCTTGGTCCATCATGTGGGGCACGTATTCTTCTGGGGCCGTCATCCCGAAGGCCGCGCCATAGTGCTCCGCGTGCCATGCAGCTCTGCTTGATGTGCCTACCTGGGGGTGGTAGCGCGGTGGCCCACTGGGGCCGTGGGTCGTGACAATTCCTTCTTCGCTGGCCGGGAGCGGAATCAGCGCTGCAGCTGGCCCGGTGTTGACAGCTCCGCTGGTGTTGGAGTAGCCTTGGAGCCCGCGGGCGCGCGTGGGGCCCCCGCGCGGGCTGCCCTGGACCTGAGATGGGAGCTGGGTGCAGAAGGGGTGAGCCCCCGAGGTGGCAAAGCCCAGGAGCTCTGCCACCCGCTCTAGCAGCACGTCGCGGCCGCCTTCCATCAGCCTACACTGCAGAAGCTCTCGGGCCACTATGAGCGCGGCCCTTGAGTTCGCCTGCTCCCGGCGGGTGTACGGCGTCGTGGCCGCGACGTGGTTGGAGGCCCTTGCTGCCGACCGCGCCTGCCGCGATGTTAGAGCTGTCAGAGCTTGTCTGCATCGCCCGCGGCCCATAGCGCCCTACAGACCGCGAGCTGCCTGGGGCATGGGGTCGCCCGGGGCGAGCGGATCTACGCGGGCGGGCCAAGCCGCCCAGGGATCAGGGTTGCCCACCTGGTCGCTGGACATGGTGATGACGATGCGACGAGACGCAAAGTGGCAGGAGGTGGATCCCGGCGCACCCCTACCTGACGCGCCAAATGTCGGATTTCAGGTTCCGACAGACCCTTGAGGTTCGAACACTGGGGTGCGCACGGAGATTTCGCCCTCTACCTACCTGTTCCTCGCTGGCTCGCTGAGATCTAAACTACAAAAGGAACAACACAAGAGACACAGAGTTTATACTGATTCAGGCCACCATTGTGGTGTAATACCCTACTCCAGTGTGTGGTGTGGTGGATTTCCTCTTGGGCTGATGATGAACAATACAAGGAAGAACAGCCTCGCGAGGGTCTGTTCTTGGCTGGGACGATGAACTGCTAGGAGGAGTTCAGCCGCCCTTCTCTCTCTCTCTCTCTCTCTCTCTCTCTCTCTCTCTTGCTTCCTTGATTCCGGTCCCCTACCCTAGGGGTGGCTAGTCCTACTTATAGGCAAAGGCCCTGGGCCTCTTCCCAAATATTGAGCGGGAAGGGCGCCAACAATTGGCCATTTTGAAAGGGAACAGCGGGTACACTTATCCTGACTAAAGTTGGTCCTCGCCTGTCAAAGGCTCTGGTGGTGACGCCTGCTTGGGCTCCACAATGACTTCCTTCCCGCCGTTGGGCTGGTCTTGGTCTTGTTGCACCGAAATGGATGCCTTTGCTTGATGCTCTCGCCTGCGCTTGCTCCCTTTGCACCAAAGAGGAAAGGAGGACACTGCGCGGGCTGGCGCCTGACTAGCGCCCTTGGAAGTCATGGCTTGCGTCATGGGCACCTCGCGAGGTACCCCGCCTTGATCTCTCCGCCTCCTTGTGAGCCAGCCTAATGAGGCCATGCCTGAGGAAGCTCCTTGTCGTCCGCCCCATGAGGCTTGGCCCCCTCACGAGGGTCCTGAGCTTGTGTTGATGAAGATGGGCCGTGCTGGGCTGTCACGCCCAATATGCGACCCTATCCAAAAGGAACTCGAAGGTCCCACCAAGGATAGACCTGCGTATTGAAATGCTTTTGCAAGGTGGATATCATTACATCAACATTACATAATAGATGGGGATACATACAAAAGGCATACAATGCCACACGAATACAACATCATCTTACAAGAGATCAACATCCGACTATGGATGGAACACAAACAGAAACTCAAACGACATCCACCCTGCTAACCCAGGCTGCCGACCTGGAACCTATCCCCTGATCGAAGAAGAAGCAGAAGAAGAACTCCAAAACAAGCAATCATCGCTCTCGCGTCATGATCATCACATAACCTGTACCTGCAACTGTTGTTGTAGTAATCTGTGAGCCACGAGGACTCAGCAATCCCATTACCATGGGTATCATGACTAGCAAAGCTTAATGGGAAAGGAAGGGGTAAAGTGGTGAGGTTGCAGCAGAGACTAAGCATGATATGGTGGCTAACATACGCAAGTGAGAGCGAGAAGAGGAGCAAAGGAACGGTCGTCAACTAGTAATGATCAAGAAGTGATCCTGAACTCCTACTTATATCAAACATAACCCAAAGACCGTGTTCACTTCCCGGACTCCGCCGAGAAGAGACCATCATGGCTACACACGCGGTTAATGCATTTTAATTCGGATCTTGTGTCAAGTTATCTACAACCGGACATTAACAAATTCCCATCTGCCACATAACCGCGGGCACGGCTCTCGAAAGTTTATACCCTGTAGGGGTGTCCTAACTTAGCCCATGATAAGCTCTCGCGATCAACGAAGGATATACCTTCTCCCAGGAAGACCCGATCAGTCTCGGAATCCCGGTTTACAAGACATTTCAACAATGGTAAAACAAGACCAGCAAAGCCTCCCGATGCGCCGACAATCCCGATAGGAGCTGCACATATCTCGTTCTCAGGGCAACACCGGACAAGTCAAGCTACGAGTAAAACCAGACCTCGAGTTTTCCCGAGGGGGGCCCGCAGGCTGCTCGGTTCGGACCAACACTTAGACAAGCACTGGCCCGGGGGGGCTAAAATAAAGATGACCCTTGGGTTAATTACTCCCAAGGGAAAGGTAGGTGGTGGTGAGGCAAATGGTAAAACCAAGGTTGGGCCTTGCTGGAGGAGTTTTATTCAAAGCGAACTGTCAAGGGGGTCCCATAAATCACCCGACCGCGTAAGGAACGCAAAATCTGGGAACATAACACCGGTATGACAGAAACTAGGGCGGCAAGAGTGGAACAAAACACCAGGCATAAGGCCGAGCCTTCCACCCTTTACCAAATATATAGATGCATTAATAATATAAGAGATATTGTGATATCCCAACATAACCCTGTCCACCATGGAGCAATCTTCAACTTCACCTGCAACTAACAACGCTATAAGAGGGGCTGAGCAAAGCGGTAACATAGCCGCAATGGTTTGCTAGGAAGGGTGTCAAAGGTTAGAGGTTCATGGCAATTTGGGAGGCTTGAAGAGCAAATGATAGGTAGCACAGCAAAGCGATAGAACAAAGCAACTAGCATAGCAATGATAGTAGTGAGATCCAGGGTAGCAGTCATCTTGCCTGAAATCCCGCAAGGAAGGAGAACGAGTCCATGAAGAAGATGAAGCCACAAAGACGAACTAAGCGTAGACGAATCCTCACGATCGCAACGAAAAGGGAACTATCGAGAAGAAGCACACAACATGGTAAACACACCACACATAGACAAGACATGATGCACAACCAAGCATGATGCATGGGAAAGCTAGATGAGGCTACTCATGGCAAGAGATGATGCAAACAAGAACAACACATCAAGGCAAGTTTAAATGAGGCCGGAAACAACATATAACAATTCCGGTAAGTCCTCATATGCAAATTTCGAAGTTGGTCCAGAACTGAATAAACCTTATGTTCAAGTTGTTAAACAGCAAGTTAAGATGCACCACGATGAACTACACAAAATTCTAGTCAAGTTACATATAAAGTTCATTAGATTCGGAGCTACGGCCTAGAAGATATGAGCAAAACAAGTTAAGCATGGCATCGATGCAAAATGCATACAAACAGCAAACAAACACCTCAAAACAAGGATGCAACATGATAATATGAAACTACATGCAAAATCAAGCAAGCTTCATATAGAGCACACTCAAAACGGAGTAACGGTGCAACACATACACTCTATACAAAGCATAACAACAATCTGTCCAAAACAGCAACTAGGCATATTGCAAGGATCAAAACAACAAGCTACAGCATCCCAATGAGAAAACAAAAGGCATGGGCATGAAGTACAGGTAAAGCATGATAAAACATGAACACTGAGCTATCTCCAGAAATCAATAGAACATGCTCAAAAGGACATGGGAAGATTGCAAATATTAACAGTTTCAGACTTATCAGGAAATAACATCAGGTTGCAATATTTAGAGCTATCAAACAACATGTTACAGGAACTTAACATGGCAAACAAAGGCCTGGCATGAACCTACCAATGGCATAGAACAAAAGACCCTTACTGACCATGAGCCAAAAGGGCATAGAAAATATGATGGCACCCATGTAAACATGGCAAAAGATATGACAGATTTATACATGGCAGGAACAACAATAAGTAGGCATGTTGGTGAGCTTGAACCACTCACCACAGAGCAATACATGGCATGGCAAGGAAACCAATAGTAAGAAGACATGTTTGAGAAGCTAAGCATGGCAAGAGCAAGTTCATAGGATGCATGGATCACTAGAAAAACACATGGCCAAAACTGAACTTAATGTTAACAGGTTGACAGCAACATTATTTAGCAAACTTTGGAGCAAGATAACAACATGATACATCAGGCTATAAATGCAACCAGGGGCACGAATGGATAGAGAAAGACATGTATAACAAAACATCCTTAGTGAACATCTCCAGAATAATTCACAAAATGACTAGTAGCAGCAGGTTTACATAGCAACAAAATATAACAGAATCTGTCAGGAAAACAACAACAGCATGTACCCCACTTAACAAGCTTGATGCACTCACTACACAAGTCACAAAAATACATGAGCCTCAACCTCATAGGATGCACACATCAACCATGGCATGGCATGGCATAGATCAAAACACATGTAGACATCAACCTCATAGGATGCACACATCAACCATGGCAAAAATGACAAATGAGCATGTCATAACAGTTTCAGCAGATTAACATCAACATGCACTCTTCCAACAGCATTTCGGGCATCAAGATGAGCTCAAATGAAAATGATGCAATGGAAAGAAATGAATTACTCATTCAGACGAACAATTTGACATATTACACGCACGAAACAGAGTAGTATTCACAGAGTTATGATGCGATGAACATGGCATGAAAATGCTGAAATATTTCGAGACTTAGGCAAAATCGGGGTCAACCTTATCCTCTCAGATCCAGATCCGGGGCGCGAAAACCGAGGACGGCCGGAGACGGGGCGGCCGGAGTTTCGCCAGAGCTTCACCGGAGAAGAGGAGGGTGGTGGCGTGGCGTGGTCGGGGAGGAGGTCGCCAGGGTGCGGGGGAGCCGGATCCGTCGGTGGTGGTGGTGGCCGGCGAGGTCGGGGATCTCCGGCGAGGCCGCGGGAGGAGGCGCACCGGCGGGGCGCGGGGCCGGTGAGGGGCGCGGCCGGCAGCGGAGCTGTCACACCCAATATGCGACCCTATCCAAAAGGAACTCGAAGGTCCCACCAAGGATAGACCCGCATATTGGAACGCTTTTGCAAGGTGGATATCATTACATCAACATTACATAATAGATGGGGATACATACAAAAGGCATCCAATGCCACACGAATACAACAATACAACATACAAGAACAACATCCGACTATGGATGAAACATAAACAGAAACTCAAACAATATCCACCCTGCTAGCCCAGGCTGTCGACCTGGAACCTATCCCCTAATCGAAGAAGAAGCAGAAGAAGAACTCAAAGCAAGCAAGCATCGATCTCGCGTCATGATCATCGCATAACCTGTACCTGCAACTGTTGTTGTAGTAATCTATGAGCCACGAGGACTCAGCAATCCCATTACCATGGGTATCAAGACTAGCAAAGCTTAATGGGAAAGGAAGGGGTAAAGTGGTGAGGTTGCAGCAGCGGCTAAGCAAGTATGGTGGCTAACATACGCAAATAAGAGCGAGAAGAGAGCAAGCGAAACGGTCGTCAACTAGTAATGATCAAGAGGTGATCCTGAACTCCTACTTACGTCAAACATAACACAGAAACCGTGTTCACTTCCCGGACTCCGCCGAGAAGAGACCATCACGGCTACACACGCGGTTGATGCGTTTTAATTCGGATCTGGTGTCAAGTTATCTACAACCGGACATTAACAAATTCCCATCTGCCACATAACCACGGGCACGGCTCTCGAAAGTTTATACCCTGCAGGGGTGTCCCAACTTAGCCCATGACAAGCTCTCGTGATCAACGAAGGAATAGACCTTCTCCCAGGAAGACCTGATCAGTCTCGGAATCCCGTTACAAGACATTTCGACAATGGTAAAACAAGACCAGCAAGACCTCCCGGCGTGCCAACATCCTGATAGTAGCCGCGCGTATCTCGTCTCAGGCCACGACTGGATGAGCAGTCCGTACAACTAAAACCAGACCTCAATTTCCTTGAGGTGGCGCTGCAAAGCGCTCTAGTTTGGACCAACACTTAGACAAGCATTGGCCCGGGGGGGCTGAATAAAGATGACCCTTGGGTTAATTACTCCCAAGGGAAAATATAGGTGGTGGTGAGGCAAATGGTAAAACCAATGTTGGGCCTTGCTGGAGGAGTTTTATTCAAAGCGAACTGTCAGGGGGGTCCCATAAATCACCCGACCGCGTTAGGAACGCAAAATCCGGGAACATAACACCGGTATGACGGAAACTAGGGCGGCAAGAGTGGAACAAAACACCAGGCATAAGGCCGAGCCTTCCACCCTTTACCAAATATATAGATGCATTAATAATATAAGAGATATTGTGATATCCCAACATAAACCCTGTCCACCATGGAGAAATCTTCAACTTCACCTGCAGCTAGCAACACCATAAGAGGGGCTGAGCAAAGCGGTAACATAGCCAAACAACGGTTTGCATAGGAAAGGTGTCAAAGGTTAGAGGTTCATGGAAATTTGGGAGGCTTGATAGACAGGTAATAGGTAGCGCAGCATAGCGATAGAACGAAGCAACTAGCATAGCAATGATAGTAGTGAGATCCAGGGTAGCGGTCATCTTCCCTGAAATCCCGCAAGGAAGAAGAACGAGTCCATGAAGAAGATGAAGCCACGAAGACGAACCACACGTAGACGAACGAATCCTCACGATCGCAACGAAACATGAACTAACAAGAAGAAGCACACAACATAGGTAAACACACCACACATGAACAAGACATGATGCACAACAAGCAGGATGCATGACAAGGCTAGATGAAGCTACTCATGGCAAGAGATGGGGCAAACAAGAACACATCAAGGCAAGTTTAAATGAGGCCAGGAACAACATATAACAATTCCGGTAAGTCCTCATATGCAAATTTCGAAATGGGTCCAGAACTGTATAAACCTTATGTTCAAGTTGTTAAACAGAATGTTGAGATGCACCAAGATGATCTACATGAAATTCTAGTCAAGTTACATATAAAGTTCATTAGATTCGGAGCTACGGCTTAGAAGATATGAGCAAAACAAGTTAAACATGGCATTGATGCAAAATGCACCCAAACATCAAGCAAATACACCAAAACAAGGATGCAACATGATAATATGAAGCTACATGCAAAATCAAACAAGTTTCATATAGAGCACACTCAAAACGGAGCAACGGTTCAACACACACACACTATACAAGTCATAGCAACAATCTTTCCATAACAGCAACTAGGCATATTGCAAGCATCAAAACAATATACTATAGCACCCCAACATAATAACAAAAGGCATGGGCATGAAGTACAGGTAAAGCATATCAAAACATGAACACTGAGCTATCTCCATAAACAACTAGAACATGCTCCAAAACATATGGTAAGATAGCAAATAATAACAGTTTCAGATTTATCAGGAAATAACATCAGGTTGCAATGTTTAGAGCTATCAAACAACATGTTACAGGAACATATCATGGCAAACAAGGGCATGGCATGAATCTACTAATTGCATATATCAAAAGACCCTTACTGACCATGAGCCAAAAGGGCACGAAAAATATGATGGCACCCATGTAAACATGGCAAGTTATATTACAGATTCAAACATGGCAGGAATAACAATAAGTAGGCATGTTCGTGAGCTTGAATCACTCACCACAGAGCAATACATGGCATGGCAAGACAACCAACAGTAAGAAGACATGTTTATGAAGCTAAGCATGGCAAGAACAAGTTCATAGGGTGCATGGATCACTAGGAAAACACATGGGAACAAGTGAACTTAATGTTAACAGGCTGACAGCAACATTATCAAGCAACTTTGGAGCAATATTACAACAAGCTACAGCAGGCTATAATTGCAACCAAGGGCATGAATGGATAGAGCATGACATGTAGATCAAAATATGTTTATAGAGCATCTCCAGATTATGCATAGAATAACTAGTAGAAGCATGTTAACATAGCAACAAAATATAGCAGAATCTGTCAGGAAAACAGCAACAGCAACTATCCCACTTAACAAGCTTGATGCACTCACTACACAAGTCACAAAAATACATGGTTGGCACCACTGGAAAGATGGCATGGCATAGATCAACATACATGTAGAGCTCAACCTCATAGGATGCACACATCAATCATGGCAAAAATGATAAATGAGCAAGTTATAACAGTTTCAGCAGATTAACATCAACATGCACTCTTCCAACAGCATTTCGGGAATCAAGATGAGCTCAAATGAAAATGATGCAATGGAATGAAATGAAGTACTCGTCGAGACGAACATTTTGACATATTATACGCACGAAACGGAGCTACGGATGCAGAGATGTGATGCGATGAACATGGCATGTTTATGCAATAAAATCTGGGACTTAGTGAAACGGGGGCAACCTTCGGGTTTGCACGGTTTTCGAGGATCGCCGGGGAGGTCACCGGAGTTGACGGGGAAGTCGCCGGGGAGGGCCGGAGAAGGCGGATCCGGGCCGGATCTCGCCGGATCCGGCCGGATCTCGGCGCGGGGAGGCGGAGGAAGTCGCGGGGCGGCGCGGGCGGAGGGCGGCGGCGGCCGGCCTCGCGAGCAGAGGAGCTCGCCGGCGGGGAGCGGGGCGCACCGGCGGCAGGCGAGCTCGCGGCGGCGCAGGCGGCAGGGGAGGCGCGCGGGGAGGCCGGCGAGGCCGAGCGGCGGAGCCCCGCGGCCGGGCGGAGGCGGCGGCCGGCCGGTCGGCGGCGGCGGCGGTCGAGCGCCGGCCGGCGGCGGGCGGCGGGATGGCCCGGCGGCGCGGGGTCGGGCGCCCGCAGGGCGGCGGCGGCGGCTGGGCCCGCGGGGGCCGGGGACGGGCCAGGCGGGGCGGCGGCGGCGGCTGGGCCCGCGGGGGCCGGCGACGGGCCAGGCGGGCCGGCGGCGCGGGGGCGGCGGACGCGCCACGTGGCAAGCGCTGGTTGGCTGCGGGCGGCGGCGCGGACGCGTCCGGTCTGATCCGGACGTGTCCGGAGGCGCAGAGGAGCGGGGCTAGGGTTTCGGGGGAAAACATTCGCGAAAATGGACGGGGGGACGTTTTTATAGGTGGAGGGAGCTAGGAGAGTCCAAAAGAGGTGCGGTTTTCGGCCACACGATCATGATCGAACGACCGAGAGCATGGAGGGGAGTTAGATGGATTTTGGGCCAGTTTGGAAGGGGTGTTGGGCTGAAAACAAAAGAGGGCTTTGCGGTTACCCGGTTAACCGTTGGAGTACCAAACGACCTCCAAATGGCACGAAACTTGACAGGCGGTCTACGGGTGCTATACCAAGGCCGCTTGGCAAACCTCGGGCCATTCTGAGAAAGTTTAACACCCGCTCACAACAGGAGAGAAGAAGGGAACGCCGGAGGACATAGGAGTGCCGGATTGCAAAATGGACAATGGGGAAAATGCTCGGATGCATGAGACGAACACGTATGCAAAATGAAATGCACATGATGACATGATATGAAATGCATATGATGACATGGCAAAGTGCAACACGCAAGCAAATGACATGGCAACAACGGCGAATAACTGGCAGACACCTGGCGCAACGAAACCGAGGCGTTACAACACTCCTCCACTAACAAGAGATCTCGACCCGAGATCTTAGGACCGAGACGGAAGAGAAAAGGGATGAGGTGAAACAAACTCAAGAGAAGAAGCAAAGAATCGAGAGCACTCGAGAAGAAGAGAGGAACGACGAGAATGACGAGAATCGAAAGCTCACGGAATTAGATAGACTATGACATCACTCGTTCTAACCGGAGTGGTTAGAATGAGAAAAGAAACGGATAAGACTGTAAGGATTTAGGCAGCACTCCGGTTGAAAATGGAAGGATTAGAACACGCGCTTGAGAGGATGGAATGATACTTGATGAACTCTTGAAGAATGAATTAAGTCATGAAGAACCACCATGAAGAACTCCGGTGACAAAAGGATGATGAGATAGGAATGAAGGAAGAAAGAATAAGATGAGCCTTGTGGTGATTTAGATGGAGGTTCCAACGAGAAGGCCGAGGAAATAATTGAACTCCGGAAAAGAAAAGATGAAAAGACTTGGAACTAGAATTTATTCATCAAGAACAAACTCTGAAGGAAGGGATTAATCACTTGGGTGAAATAAGAATAAGATTTATTGTATGCTTATCCTTCATCAAGTTAAATTGATGACAAGCAATGGATTTTGCATACTACTTATTCTTCTTGAAAAGGATTGAGAAGTGACATATCGCAAACTTGAGAAGGTCTTCATGAACCACCGGTAGGATTGAAAAGAACGAATGAATTAAAATGATAATCAAGGAACAGAATCTTGAACGAACCACCGTAAGAATTCGGAAAAGACTGGTGAAAGAGAATGAATCACCGGGACGAATTAGAAGAATCAATATGCTTGAGGGGATTTAGATGCAAAAGAACGAAGAGATCCTGAGCTGATTAAAGAACACTTGAACGAAGCACCGGGATAATTGGATAATGGTAGCTGAAATGTGAGGACGAAAAATTCTTCTGGAACGATGGCCTCTGGTGAAAAGAAATAGAAAAGAACTCCTGAAATACTCCGGATGGATGAAAAGAATTCGCATGACTTGAAACAATTTGATAGGATAACATCGAGATAGCACCGTGAATCTCCGGGGAACGGACAAGATTTAGAGGGAAAATTCTTCTTCGGTCTTCCAATGACGACGAGAAACACCACCGAAATTACTGAGATACTTCGGGAGAAAGAAAACGAAGAGGAAGGGTTGAACCAAAGATGAAAAGAATTTGAAAGATCTTGGGGAAGTCATGTGACTGATGGAATCCATTCTTACGTCACACTTGAAAAGAATTGAGAATAACTCCGGGGAATCAGAAGAGTCAGGTAAGATCCTGGGAAAAAACCTGTGGGTTAGGGCCCACAAAAGAGAAAACACCATTGAAAAGGATTGTTGAACAGATAGATGATGCACCGGAATAATGAAATATTTGAATGAGGTGATAACCTCGAATTAATTGGAACACGGACGAATATCTTGAGATGTCTTGAGCACTCCGGAAGGATAAACTGGCGAGAGGCGAACGAGCAAGGGGAAAACACTTGAGCTGAGGAAAAGAATATAATCACCACCGAAATACTTGAATTGAATCCACCGGAAAAGAGATGAAGAATGACGAACAAGACGAGAAACCACCGGTTGAAATGATTGAGGGAAGACTGAAGAGGCTCCGTACAAATGAAAATTGATGGTCGAAAGAGACTCAGACTCCGGGAAGAAGAGGGTGGGAGGGCGGGAAAACAAAGGCAACTAGGAAGGTAGAACCGACGAATAACTTGAAGGGAAAACACCAGTTGAAATCTTTGAAGAAAGAAAGCAAAGACTTCACACGAGTAGGATGGATACTCGATTACGGACTCCGGCTCCGAGAAGAAAAAGGGGTGGGTGGGTGGGAAAAACAAGGACAACTTCGGACAGAGAAACAACATCGATCGAAAAGAGCTGAGGATTGAACTTGGCAAAGATGAAGAGGCTCGAGTCGACTTGACGAGAAATGCACCGGATCAAAGAGCTGGGGAACAATGATCGGAAAACCAACTGAGTGATCCTAAAGAAAAATTTGAAGGGGAAGAGGAGTAGTTCAAAACACCTACGTCAAGATTCCTCACCAGAGCTACGAAGGGGGCTAAGGAGTAAAAAGAATTCCTACTCTCCGATATAACTAGACTCCGAAAACAGTTTTCTTCTAGACTCAACAACGGCCAAACTACACGATCAATCAAGGGGGGCTCCTAGGGTCGGTCGAGGCTCTGATTACCAACTTGTCACACCCAACATGCGACCCTATCCAAAAGGAACTCGAAGGTCCCACCAAGGATAGACCCGCATATTGGAACGCTTTTGCAAGGTGGATATCATTACATCAACATTACATAATAGATGGGGATACATACAAAAGGCATCCAATGCCACACAAATACAACAATACAACATACAAGAACAACATCTGACTACGGATGAAACATAAACAGAAACTCAAACAATATCCACCCTGCTAGCCCAGGCTGCCGACCTGGAACCTATCCCCTGGTCGAAGAAGAAGCAGAAGAAGAACTCAAAGCAAGCAAGCATCGCTCTCGCGTCATGATCATCGCATAACCTGTACCTGCAACTGTTGTTGTAGTAATCTATAAGCCACGAGGACTCAGCAGTCCTATTACCATGGGTATCAAGACTAGCAAAGCTTAATGGGAAAGGAAGGGGTAAAGTGGTGAGGTTGCAGCAGCGGCTAAGCAAGTATGGTGGCTAACATACGCAAATAAGAGCGAGAAGAGAGCAAGCGGAACGGTCGTCAACTAGTAATGATCAAGAGGTGATCCTGAACTCCTACTTACGTCAAACATAACACAGAAACCGTGTTCACTTCCCGGACTCCGCCGAGAAGAGACCATCACGGCTACACACGCGGTTGATGCGTTTTAATTCGGATCTGGTGTCAAGTTATCTACAACCGGACATAAACAAATTCCCATCTGCCACATAACCGCGGGCACGGATCTCGAAAGTTTATACCCTGCAGGGGTGTCCCAACTTAGCCCATGACAAGCTCTCGCGATCAACGAAGGAATAGACCTTCTCCCAGGAAGACCCGATCAGTCTCGGAATCCCGGTTACAAGACATTTCGACAATGGTAAAACAAGACCAGCAAGACCTCCCGGTGTGTCGACATCCTGATAGTAGCCGCGCGTATCTCGTCTCAGGCCACGACCGGATGAGCAGTCCGTACAACTAAAACCAGACCTCAAGTTTCCTTGAGGTGGCGCTGCAAAGCGCTCTAGTTTGGAACAACACTTAGACAAGCATTAGCCCGGGGGGGCTGAATAAAGATGACCCTTGGGTTAATTACTCCCAAGAGAAAATATAGGTGGTGGTGAGGCAAATGGTAAAACCAATGTTGGGCCTTGCTGGAGGAGTTTTATTCAAAGCGAACTGTCAGGGGGGGTCCCATAAATCACCCGACCGCGTTAGGAACGCAAAATCCGGGAACATAACACCGGTATGACGGAAACTAGGGCGGCAAGAGTGGAACAAAACACCAGGCATAAGGCCGAGCCTTCCACCCTTTACCTAATATATAGATGCATTAATAATATAAGAGATATTGTGATATCCCAACATAAACCCTGTCCACCATGGAGAAATCTTCAACTTCACCTGCAGCTAGCAACGCTATAAGAGGGGCTGAGCAAAGCGGTAACATAGCCAAACAACGATTTGCATAGGAAAGGTGTCAAAGGTTAGAGATTCATGGCAATTTGGGAGGCTTGATAGACAGGTAATAGGTAGCGCAGCATAGCGATAGAACGAAGCAACTAGCATAGCAATGATAGTAGTGAGATCCAGGGTAGCGGTCATCTTGCCTGAAATCCTACAAGGAAGAAGAACGAGTCCATGAAGAAGATGAAGCCACGAAGACGAACCACACGTAGACGAACGAATCCTCACGATCGCAACGAAACAGGAACTAACAAGAAGAAGCACACAACATAGGTAAACAAACCACACATGAACAAGACATGATGCACAACAAGCATGATGCATGACAAGGCTAGATGAAGCTACTCATGGCAAGAGATGGGGCAAACAAGAACACATCAAGGCAAGTTTAAATGAGGCCAGGAACAACATATAACAATTCCGGTAAGTCCTCATATGCAAATTTCGAAATGGGTCCAGAACTGAATAAACCTTATGTTCAAGTTGTTAAATAGCAAGTTAAGATGCACCAAGATGATCTACATGAAATTCTAGTCAAGTTACATATAAAGTTCATTAGATTCGGAGCTACGGCCTAGAAGATATGAGCAAAACAAGTTAAACATGGCATTGATGCAAAATGCACCCAAACATCAAGCAAATACACCAAAACAAGGATGCAACATGATAATATGAAGCTACATGCAAAATCAAACAAGTTTCATATAGAGCACACTCAAAACGGAGCAACGGTTCAACACACACACTATACAAGTCATAGCAACAATCTATCCATAACAGCAACTAGGCATATTGCAAGCATCAAAACAATATACTACAGCACCCCAACATAATAACAAAAGGCATGTGCATGAAGTACAGGTAAAGCATATCAAAACATGAACACTGAGCTATCTCCAGAAACAACTAGAACATGCTCCAAAACACATGGTAAGATAGCAAATAATAACAGTTTCAGACTTATCAGGAAATAATATCAGGTTGCAATGTTTAGAGCTATCAAACAACATGTTACAGGAACATATCATGGCAAACAAGGGCATGGCATGAATCTACTAATTGCATAGATCAAAAGACCCTTACTGACCATGAGCCAAAAGGGAACGGAAAATATGATGGCACCCATGTAAACATGGCAAGTTATATTACAGATTCAAACATGGCAGGAATAACAATAAGTAGGCATGTTCGTGAGCATGAATCACTCACCACAGAGCAATACATGGCATGGCAAGACAACCAACAGTAAGAAGACATGTTTATGAAGCTAAGCATGGCAAGAACAAGTTCATAGGGTGCATGGATCACTAGGAAAACACATGGGAACAAGTGAACTTAATGTTAACAGGCTGACAGCAACATTATCAAGCAACTTTGGAGCAATATTACGACAAGCTACAGCAGGCTATAATTGCAACCAAGGGCATGAATGGATAGAGCGTGACATGTAGATCAAAACATGGTTATAGAGCATCTCTAGATTATGCATAGAATAACTAGTAGAAGCATGTTAACATAGCAACAAAATATAGCAGAATCTGTCAGGAAAACAGCAACAGCAACTACCCCACTTAACAAGCTTGATGCACTCACTACACAAGTCACAAAAATACATGGTTGGCACCACTGGAAAGATGGCATGGCATAGATCAACATACATGTAGAGCTCAACCTCATAGGATGCACACATCAATCATGGCAAAAATGATAAATGAGCAAGTTATAACAGTTTCAGCAGATTAACATCAACATGCACTCTTCCAACAGCATTTCGGGCATCAAGATGAGCTCAAATGAAAATGATGCAATGGAATGAAATGAAGTACTCGTCGAGACGAACAATTTGACATATTATACGCACGAAACGGAGCTACGGATGCAGAGATGTGATGCGATGAACATGGGATGTTTATGCAATAAAATCTGGGACTTAGTGAAACGGGGGCAACCTTCGGGTTTGCACGGTTTTCGAGGATCGCCGGGGAGGTCGCCGGAGTTGACGGGGAAGTCGCCGGGGAGGGCCGGAGAAGGCGGATCCGGGCCGGATCTCGCCGAATCCGGCCGGATCTCGGCGCGGGGAGGCGGAGGAAGTCGCGGGGCGGCGCGGGCGGTGGGCGGCGGCGGCCGGCCTCGCGAGCAGAGGAGCTCGCCGGCGGGGAGCGGGGCGCACCGGCGGCAGGCGAGCTCGCGGGGGCGCCGGCAGGGGAGGCGCGCGGGGAGGCCGGCGAGGCCGAGCAGCGGAGCCCCGCGGCCGGGCAGAGGCGGCGGCCGGCCGGTCGGCGGCGGCGGCGGGCGGCGGGATGGCCCGGCGGCGCGGGGTCGGGCGCCCGCGGGGCGGCGGCGGCGGTTGGGCCCGTGGGGGCCGGCGACGGGCCAGGCGGGCCGGTGGCGCGGGGGCGGCGGACGCGCCACGTGGCAGGCGCTGGTTGGCTGCGGGCGGCGGCGCGGACGCGTCCGGTCCGATCCGGACGTGTCCGGCGGCGGAGAGGTGCGGGGCTAGGGTTTCGGGGAAAAACATCCGTGAAAATGGACGGGGGGGACGTTTTTATAGGTGGAGGGAGCTAGGAGAGTCCAAAAGAGGTGCGGTTTTCGGCCACGCGATCGTGATCGAACGACCGAGAGCATGGAGGGGAGTTAGATGGGTTTTGGGCCAGTTTGGAAGGGGTGTTGGGCTGAAAACAAAAGAGGGCTTTGCGGTTACCCAGTTAACCGTTGGAGTACCAAACGACCTCCAAATGGCACGAAACTTGACAGGCGGTCTACTGGTGCTATACCAAGGCCGCTTGGCAAACCTCGGGCCATTCCGAGAATGTTTAACACCCGCTCACAACAGGAGAGAAGAAGGGGACGCCGGAGGACATAGGAGTGCCGAATTGCAAAACGGACAACGGGGAAAATGCTCGGATGCATGAGACGAACACGTATGCAAAATGAAATGCACATGATGACATGATATGAAATGCATATGATGACATGGCAAAGTACAACACGCAAGCAGATGACATGGCAACAACGGCAAATAACTGGCAGACACTTGGCGCAACGAAACCGGAGCGTTACAGGAGCCCCGGCAGAGGCGGACGGCGGCGCTCGGGGCGCGGGTGGCGACGCGACGGCGGCGGGGCAGGAGCAGAGAGGCGACACAGGGCGCGGGACCCGCGATGGCGAGGGGGCGGCAGCCGGCGTGGGGAGCTCGCCGGCGGCGGGCGCGGGGCGGCGCGCGCGGGGCAGCGCCCGCGGGTCGCGGCGGCGGCGGGATGGGCCCCGCGGGCCCGATCCGGGCCCCGGCGGGCCTGGCGGCGGGGCGCGGAGGAGAGAGACGATGGGGACATGTGGCGGCGTCCGGTTGGGCGAGGAGCGGCGGCGGACATGTCCGGCGGCGGAGGATGAAACGTCCGGCGGCGCGGAGGGGAAAATGATCTAGGGTTAGACCGGGATTTTTGGAGGGGGAGGTGTTTATATAGGTAGAGGGAGCTAGGAGAGTCCAAATGAGGTGCGGTTTTCGGCCACGCGATCGTGATCGAACGACCGAGAGCATGGATGGGAGTTAGATGGGTTTTGGGCCACTTTGGAGGGGGTGTTAGGCTGCAACTCAAAGAGGGCTTCTACGGTTACCCGGTTAACCGTTGGAGTATCAAACAACCTCCAAATGGCACGAAACTTGACAGGCGGTCTACCGGTGCTATACCAAGGCCGCTTGGCAAACCTCGGTCCATTCCGAGAAAGTTTAACACCCGCTCACGGAAAGAGACAAGAAGGGGACGCCGGGGAACATAGGAGTGCCGGATTGCAAAACGGACAACGGGGAAAAAGCTCGGATGCATGAGACGAACATGTATGCAAAATGAAATGCACACGATGACATGATATGAAATGCAGATGATGACATGGCAAAGTGCAACACGCAAATAAATGACATGGCAACGACGGCGAATAACTGGCAGACACCTGGCGCATCGAATCCGGGGTGTTACATGGGCCCCCTTTGAGCCACGTCGCAGGCCGCAGGAAGGCAAGTCTGGGGACCCCCATTCCCAGAACGCCGACAGGCTCTGCTCGGGGAGGGGGCGCGCGATGACCATGTCCGAAGGACCTGGCTGGGTGGCGTGCGCTCGGGCGTGACTCGGGCGCAGTCCCCCATGCCCAGCGCCCTCGCTCGGTGCTCCCGAGGGGAGGCGTTGCGATGAGGCCAGACATTGAGCTCTGGGCTCCCTGAGGTTGACACAGCCGTGGGCTGCCCCCAGTTGTTTATCACCAGCGCGGAGCATAGCGCTTCCTTATGTGTACGAGCATAGCCGCTCCTCGGTAGTGTCGTCAGCCAGCGCGGAGCATGGTGCTTCCACTGGTACGTGGGAGGGGGCTCCCCTTCGGGAGGAGCCCCCGGGGCATGTACAGCCCCGCCCTGACACGTGGTCGGCACGGTAGGGCTAGACGAGGTGTATCTGGGCACTCATGAGCCAGCGCAGGACTCACGAGGCCCTACCTCAAGGCGGGTTGCGCCTGATCTTGAGCCTTGGGCGGCTGAGTGTTCCTGCATGAGGGTTATACAAATGCTCTACGTCCTCAGGTCCCAGCCCTCGAGCAGGCTCAGCCGCCGCTGGTATGCCAGGTCGCGATGCCGTGGACAAGGCCAGGGGGTGACGGCTGGAGAGCCAGTAAGAGCTCCTGAGTCGCGATGCTCAGGCGCCCCCCTTTTAACATGCAAGTGATTTGCATGAGGGAGAAAAAGGGGCCGCAACGGGCGAGAGGTGGTAATCATAGGCAGGTTAAGCATGAGATGGTAATCCAACTTAGATAGATGCAAGGAAAGGCACACGCCACTAGGTCAGGCCCAAGTGACTCGGGGTTGATGCAGCCCGAGGGGCGCTCCCAACAAGTTAAGATAAAGACATAAGCAAAACGGATAGACGCCGCGGGGACAGACCCACGCGACCTACGAATGATGCAGCCCTGAGGGCGCTCCCAACTGAAATGAAACTCGAAAGATGTCACCTGATATTGTTGCAGAGCGATTGTCGGAGTAGCTGACAGTGTGTGGTGAAGAAGCCAATCCTCACGAGCCTTCGGAACTCTGAGCCTCGGGAGGCTCTGGAGGTCCGGGCGGCTCGGCGAGTTCCATCTCCATTTCCTCCAGGAATGCATGGTGCCTGGCCACCTGAGCCTCCAGAATGCTCCTCATCAGACGCTGGTGAGCAGCAGCCGCGTTCGGCAGGCCAAAAGGCATGCGAACGTAGCTGTGAGGTGGACCCTCGCAACGCCCTATGCGCGAAGGCCAGAAGTGCTCCTGAGACGTGACTCGATTGAGCCCTGGGTAGTCGATGCAGACACGCAGCCCGCCATCCTCGCCTGGATGGGGAGCTACGCCAGGCAGGCGGCGGTTGCCGCGCATGGCTCTCGATTCCTGCAGCTCCTGAGTAACCTTGGTGATGAACTCCTGAGGGTTGGACCCTCCTTGCCTTATGCTTTCCTGAGGGAAACGCGCCAAGAAGCACGCCTCCAAGTGGTGCCCGAGCGCCTCCCCCATGATCTTGGCAAAGTCAGTGGCCCTCCAGGAGAGAGCCCCCGAGCCTTGCCCGAGGAGGGCGCTGGGCGCGCCTTCCTATGTGGCGGAGGGTGGCATCCCTTGGATGGGCGCAGATCCTGGAGCGGTGCCACCGGAGGTGCCTGCCTCCTGAGGCCTTGGCTGGGTGATGTCTTCTTCTTCTTGGGAGCTGCTTCAGGGAGGTTTCCGCTCTTGCTGTCTGGGTCCTCGATCGATCCGGCTTGGAAAGCGCGCTCAAGAGAGCATACCGCATCCTTCTATTCACAAGGGACCGTGATGACTCCGCCACTTCCTGGCATCTTGAGGACGTTGTAGCCATGGTGAGTTACTGCCATGAACTTGGCCAGGGCTGGATATCCGAGGATGGCATTGTATGGCAGGCGAATGTGGGCAACGTCGAAGTCAATGAGCTCGGTACGGTAGTTCTTGCGCTGCCCAAAGGTGATAGGGAGGTGGACCTGACCTATCAAGGTAGTGGAACCATCAGTGACTCCTGAGAAAGGCTTGGTCGGCTGAAGCTGATCGTATGGCACTTGGAGATTATTGAATGTCTCGACGGATAGGACGTTGAGCCCTGCTCCGCCGTCGATGAGGGTCCTGGTAACTTGCACATTGCTGATGACTGGGGAAGAGAGCATTGGGAGGACACCGGTCATTGCCGCGCACTTGAGCTGAACATGATGGCGCACGCGGACCACCTGAGAGGGCGCGTGGCCTCAAGCTTGGGCAGGACTGCATTCATCTCGCGAGCAAACTGCTTGAAGATGCGCTGAGAGGCTGGGGCCTGGGCACCGCCCAAGATGCAAGCGATAGCACGCGGTCCCTGGAAGCCCCCAGCCCCCTCGTCCTGATGATGGTCGTCATTCCTTCTTGGCGGTGGTAGCAGAGGAGGAAGGCCTGCATTACCTTGTGGGCAATCCTCATGAGGCTGTAGAGATAGATCAAGACGCTTGATAAGATTTTTCAACGAGTACATACCTTGATAAGATTTTGAAGTAGTTCAAAATGGAACAGTCAAAGGAGTCCTTGCTTGTGTTGCAAGGTCTAAAGTTGAGTAAGACTCAAAGCCCGACCATGGCATAAAATAGAAAAAGAATGAAAGTCATTCCCTATGCCATAGTCATAGGTTCTATAAAGTATGCTATGCTGTGTACCAGACCTATTGTATACCTTGCTCTGAGTTTGGCAAGGGAGTACAATTTTTGTCGTGGGAAACGAACACCTATGGGGCAGGGCCCCTTTTCGGTCCGGCAAGGGAGCGGAGGGCGCACGAAGAGCAGATCGAGGCGATGCACGTGGGGGATTTTACCCAGCTTTGGAGCTCTCCGGAGAGATAAAACTCCTACTGCTGCTTTGTGTTTCTATTCTGTTCTTGCTTGAAAGCGTGGGTGTGTTGTAGTTTCGAATGAGTCAAACCCCTTCTACATGCGCATGGGCCTCCTTTTTATAGTCTAAAGGGGTCACCGACAGGTGGCAGCATAGAGAGAGGGGTAAAAAAGTAAAAACGGGGGTTGGTACAACCGCTATCAACAGTGCCCCCTACCTAACTCTGACAGCAGGGGACAAGGGCATTTAATGCCCGTCTGGTCGCTCAAACAGTGTAGGAAACGATCGTTAGGGGCGCCACCGATCGCCATGATGGCCTCCTTGTCATCTTCACTTGCCACCTCGCACCGCTTGGCTGCACAGCTACCCGCCACGTGCACCAGGAGCGATCCTGCGGCGACACGTCGTCAGATGTGCTCGAGCGTGGGCGCAGAGTGGTGGCTTCGCCGCGGCAAGTGCCTTGCCGCGGTCGCTATCTCGTCGCACCCGCAAGCTTGCCGCTTGCTGGGTCTTGGTTGGCCTTCCCGGCAAGCTCCCCTTGCCGGGGTCTTGTCCTTCCCGGCAAGCTCCTCTTGTCGGGACTCTGTCTTCTCAGTTAACACTTTGTTCTTGAATGGCAGTAATAGGAATAACGAAGGATCTTGGCGGACGCCCGGCAAGCGTTGCCGCGGGGCGCTGCGACTGCCCGTGCACAAGTTCGGGATACTAAGGTACCCCTACTTTAGTACACCGACAGGAGCCCCCGGGCCTGGGCCTGGGCCACACAGGGCACGGGCACACGCGGCCTGGGTCCACACTAAATCTGACTCCGTATCCACCGCGCTCCCCCGTAACGGCACGCGTCAATCGCGGCGTCGTGGGAGAGATCGTGGGCAATTCTTAATTCAGGAAATGCGTAACGTTCGCCTCCCCTGTTTATAAGCAGAGGAAACAGGGCCGTTCCCCCACCTTCGCCACTTGCAGTTCCTTCCTCCGAAAGCTCCGCCGCTCCCCTCCGCTTCCCAAGCCGAAAGAGAGCAGCGCTCCGCCGCCCGTCGCCGCCGTCGCCCTCAACACCTCCGCGCTCCCCCGCCGCTTCCGCCATGGCTCCGAAGACCGGCAAGGGCACGAAGTCGAGCACCAAGTCGGCCGAGGCGTTGCGGCTTGAGGCGCTGCGCAAGGAGCGAGTGCTTTTCCCCCCCGAGCTCACCCCGAAGGCGCTGCGGGAGGAGTTCTACCTCTTCTGGTCGACGGAGACGCGGGCGCATCCGCGCACGCCGGTGCTCTCCGCCAAAGCTTCTAAATCGAAGCGGTGCCCAAAATGGTACCATTTCTTTCCTGTGTTCTTCTATTGCGGGCTCTGCCCACCTTTTTCCGATTTCCTCTGCGACATCATGAATACCTACGGGTTTCATCTTCTTGATTTCACCCCCAACGCCGTTCTGACAATGGCGGTTTTCGCACACCTCTGCGAGAACTTCGTTGGCATCCTCCCGAATGTCGCTCTTTTTCGTCATTATTTCACCCCCCGAGCCGAGGAAAGGGGAGCCACTGGCTGGCAGAATCGCCTGGACCTCACGAATCGGCATGAAGGAGGTGTACTTGACGGGCGAGCTCTGCAGCAAGTGGGATGAGTGGAGGGCGGAGTGGTGCTGGATCGTTGACGCCAATCCGCAGCCATTCACCAACCTGCGCCAGACCCGGGTAGTGCACGACGGCGACTGGAGCGCTCTGTCGCCGGACGACGCCAAGCTGAAGATTTCCACCACCCGAATCCTCCGGCTCAGGCTTGCCAGGCTCACAGCAGGGGCAGTTGGCGCGGATTTCCTTCGCCGTCGCATCGCCCCTCTGCAGAAGAGGGGGAGGCCCGCCTGCTGTTTGGCGGCCCGGCGGATATCATGAGGCTGCGTCCAGGCCTCAACTTCAACTTCACGGTTCTGGAGCTTGACGGGATGCTGAGGGAGCTGTTCAAGCATGACGCCAACCATCCAGAGTGGTTCAGGCTGCTGCAGGACGTCATCCCGTTGTGCAACAACTCCCAGCGCAATCGCATCTGCGCAATGATGCCAGAGTGTGACTCGCACGGGATAAGCACAACTTGGATGGAGCCCACCGACGACATCGTGCGTCAATTCTTCGATGGCTTGACGGAGGTAGCAGTCAACTCCGACGAGCAGAGACTCCTCACCCGCGACACCACCAACGACGAGATGCGGTACATCGCCACCAGGGCCGAAGAGGCGGCGGCAGCCGCCGCCGCGGGCGAGTTTGGCTTCACGTTGGAGGAGGCGGAGGCGGCCGAGGCGGCAAGTCTTGCCGACCGGGAAGACCTTGCCGGAGAGGTCGTTGGCGAGGGGGAGCCCGAGGCCGAAGCGAGCGAGCCCGCCGGGGGCGCGAGTGGCCAGCCGTCCTCGAGCAGCTTGCCGCAGGCGGAGCCCCCAGCGCAGCCCCAATTCCAACCAAGAAGGCGCCTCCGTCGAGTTGGAGATCCAGCAGGGCGGCAAGCAGGCCAACAGCCGCAGCATCGTGGGACGCGCTCCACCGCGGCAAGTACGGTTGCCGCAGGAGCATCTCAGGCCGTGCCGGCAACTGAGGCGGGGTCTTCCCGGGCTGCCACACCCGATCCTGCCGCAGCTCCCGACAAACGTCCAAGGGAGCCCACTCCTCCGCCTCGCCGTGCAGAAAGGGTACCAGACTTCGACCTCTCTGCGCTGAGCTCCGACGAGGAGGAAGAAGAGGAGGAGGAGTAAGGCTTTCTTCTCATTATACTTGTATTTCTTCAATCTTTGTTGTTGCTTGTTTTGCATCTGATTTGCTTCTCTCTGAATCCCTGTTCTATTTCAGGACTCTGGCCGAGAGAGCGGCGAAGAGGGCCAAGGTCCCCGTGGTTGTCATCGAGGACGATCCTGTTGTGACGGCAGAAGACACGTCCGAGACCACCTTGACGGACCCGGTTCCTTCTCCTCGCAGCAGCCCCCAGCACAGCCCCCAGCGTAAGTGTTTGGTTCACTTCCTGTTGTGGGGCGCGCATGGGTGCTTCTTCTTTTGTTGACATCTTGATTGCTGATTCATTCGTGTAGGAGCAGAGCAGGCCCATCAGGGGCAATCAGAAACCGCCCCGGAGGTGCTGTCTGCTTTGACTACGCCGCCAAGGGGCGATTCCCCGACAAGGGAGCGCTCCTCGGCAAGGGAGAGGTCCCCGGCAAGGGACGGAACTAGTGAGCCCTTGGTGGAGGATCCCATGGTCACAGAGCCCAGCACAGGTAACCTTCCTTGTCGGAAATCTTCCCTTGGGTTCTTCTTCTGATCTTCTTTCTTGTTTTTTGGATATTTGCTTGACTTTTCCTTCCTCTTCCTATCCTCAGATCCCCCTCTCGCAGACCCGATGGAGACCGAGGCCACCGGCGAGGAAGGCGCACGCGGCAGCACTGAAGATGCCGCCGCTGGCGAGGAAGAGGCCGGCGCTGATGAACCCGCCGACGAGGAAGCCGCCAAGGCTGCTGGCGCAGGAGCCGGTGAGGGGTCCGGCGATCGTACTGACGACCCGGAGGGCGCAGGAGCGCAAGGCGCTGTACCGTCCGCCGACCCCTCCGCCGCTGATGCAGCGCCGGGCTCCGAGGAGCCCAAGCCAGGCGCATACTTGAAGGCCGGCGAGGGCGTATACATCAAGCTTCCCTGGGCATCGAGCTCCAGGGCGCCGGTTGAAGGAGAGGAGTTTGATGGAGAAGTACTCGCCTCTGCTGGGCTGGCAGTGGTTGACGCGCCAAGCAGCAGCAGCGGCGAGTCCGAAGAGGAGCAGTTGCTCCGAAAGCTGGTGTCACTCTACCGCGCCCGGCAAGCGAAGCTTGAGTCTCGGGAAGCGCTTGTCGCGCGGGCGGGAGTTGACATAGAGAAGCATGCGGAAGAGCTCAAGAGCCGCAACCAGGAGGCCCTTCGATCCATTGCGGAGGAAAGGGCGCAACTTGACGAGGTGAAGAAGGCGTTCATCCTGGAGAAGGCTGAAGCCGGGGAGCAGCAGAGGCTCGCCGCCAAGGAGCTGTCCAGGGAGGAAGGCGAATTGACACAGAAGAAGGTCAATCTGGACAGCCACGAGGAGGAGCTCGAGGTCCGGGAGCAATCACTTGGCGGGGCACTCAAAGAGGCGAAGGATGCCGCCGCGGCTGCTGAGGCCGCCAACAAGGAGTTAGAGGTGAAGGTGACACAGCTGGAGGCGGATATGAAAGGGAAGAATGAAGAGCTTGCCGCGCTCCAGCGCGAACGCGAGAAGGATGCACTTGCCCATGGCGATCTGCAAGTTCAACTCGCCAAGAAGATCAAGGAGCTGAATGCCGCTAAGGACTCGAGCGCTGATCTGGAGCTGAAGCTGGCCACCTTGACGGAGACGTTGAACGCCGCCAAGAGGCGAGAGGATGACTTGAAGAAAGAGGTCAATGGCAACGAGGAGCTGCTGACGAGGGCCGCCGAGACTCAGAACACCTTCAAGGCCACGGTGGAGCTCTGGACGGAGGGCCTCGTCAACATTGCTGCATCCATCGACGAGGAGTTGGCAGAGCTGGACTTGGCGGGCTTCGGGTACTCCACCGACGAGAACCTCCAGCCCAGCGCCAAGCTTAGTCTTTTCTTCAAGGGCGTGGTGACGGCCCTCCAGCAACTCTGGGAAAGGATCCCGAAGAAGCTGGCGGACGAGTCGCGCGCAATTTGCGCCAAGGTCTTGGAGAAGGTGTTGGTGAAGATACTCTTCCGCAACCCGGGCCTCGACCTCACCCGCGTCCTCAAGAAGCTGCCGGCGGGTGCTGATCTTGAAGAACTCAAAGCCATTGTCGCACCCATCATGGACAAGGTGAATGAGGTCAGGAGGGTAGATGGCGAGCGCGTGGATTAGGCCATCCTTCTTCTCCTTTCCTTGTCGCTGTTTATTTAAGTCATGAGAACAATTTAGTCAGTGCCACAACAAGCTATTTTTGTAATATAACTCTATTCTGGGCACTATCTGCTATGTTACTTCCTTTACTTGATTCCATCCCTTGTATGTTTTTGCCCTACGCTTTTAGGGAACTTGCCGGCGCAAGCACACTTGCCGTGAGCGCTGAGTGCGGAACATCAGTAGCCTGCTGGCGGTGTTGCCTCCGGCAAGAAACCTTGTCAAGACTAGTCGCAGCACACTTTCATTGTTGAGCGGACTCGAAACAAAGTAAGGGAGCAACTTAGCCACGAGCCGGTTCCTCCGCGCACAGGTTTTCCATACAAGGCACGGTCGTTCAAGGAATATAACTTAAAAATTTAAAACTGACTGTGCTCAAACTTTGGCAACTTAGCTTTTCTGTTGTCTATGTCCCGGCAAGGCTAGACTCCTTTGAATGATGCCTGGTCCACACCCTTATCCTCTCCTCCCCCCCCCCCCCCCCATGAACTTGTGGGCGAAGGAACCTTCTTTTTGAGAAAAAGAAAGAAGAGAAAATAATGGTATGGGGCCTTAAGGCTTGTTATTGCTTAACGGGGGCAAGTGCTGCACAAAGTGTCAGATAAAACATGCAAAAAAGAAAGAATGCATGAAATTTGACAAGATGTGTGAAGCACACATGAACTTTATTTATGCACGGGATCTGCGCCCGGCTTTGTACAAAGGGTTACATGCAACAGCGGCAAGGCTTGTACAAAAGGTGGTTGCCGGAACAGATTCCGGCAACCGCGCCTTATGGGTAAAACTTGCGAAGATGCTCTATGTTCCAGGAATTGCTCACCGGAAAGCCGTCTTCGGTCTCAAGGCGGACAGCGCCGGGCCTAGTGACTCGTTACACCCGATAAGGGCCTTCCCACTTCGGCGTCAACTTGTTGGAATTCTTGGCGGATTGAACGCGCCGAAGAACAAGGTCGCCTTCCTCGAAGCTTCTGGCGTTAACTTTGCGACTGTGGTAGCGGCGCAAAGCTTGCTGGTAGCGAGCAGCTCGTACAGCAGCCTGAAGACGATCTTCCTCGAGGAGCAGCGCATCATCTTGCCGTAGCCGCTCTTGCTCAAGCTCATCATAAGCGAGCACTCGAGGCGATCCGTATACGAGTTCCGTGGGGAGAAATGCTTCTGCTCCATAGACAAGAGCAAAAGGTGTCTGGCCAGTGGCTCGATTTGGCGTCGTCCTGATCAACCAAAGAACCACCGGCAGCTCCTCGATCCAATTTCTTCCGCACTTGCGCAGCCTGTCGAAAGTTCTGGTCTTGAGCCCGCGCAGCACTTCAGCGTTTGCCCTCTCCGCTTGACCGTTGCTTCTCGGGTGAGCAACAGAAACGAAGCAGATCTTGGTGCCAAGATCTTGGATGTACTGCATGAAGGTGCGGCTCGTGATTTGTGTGCCATTGTCGGTGATGACCCTGTTAGGGACTCCGAAACGGCAAACAATTGACCTGAAGAACTTGACTGCTGACTGTGCTGTCACCTTCCTCACTGCTTCCACCTCGGGCCACTTTGTGAACTTGTCGATTGCAACGTACAAGTACTCAAAGCCCCCGACAGCTCGAGGAAAGGGGCTGAGGATGTCGAGCCCCCAGACCGAAAATGGCCAGGATAAAGGGATTGTTTGGAGAGCTTGAGCTGGTTGATGTATCTACTTGGAGTGGAACTGGCACGCTTCACACTTGGTTACTTGTGCAGTTGCATCCTGGAGGGCTGTCGGCCAGAAGAAACCTTGCCGGAAGGCTTTGCCGGCAAGTGCTCTTGCGCCAATGTGGTGACCACATATGCCTCCATGTATCTCTGCCAACAGCTCCTGTCCATCTTCCCGGGAAATGCACTTCAATTTCACTCCGTTGAATCTTCTTCTGTACAGTATGTCGTCAACAAACTGGTACATACTTGATTGCCGGGCTACTCTCTCCGCTTCTTCTTGCTCTTCTGGAAGTTCTCCTGTCTGAAGGAAATGGACGATCTGCTATGCCCATGCCGGAGCTTGTGGCTCAACAACAAGGACTAAAGGCGCAAATGCTGCTGCGGGAACATCTGCTTCCACGGCCAGAATCTGTGATTCAGTCGGAGCATGATGCTCCCCGGCAAGCGTGTTGGGACACAGCTTGTCGGGAGCGTCTGCTTCAACGAAACAAACCTTGGGGCTTGTCGGAGTAGACTGCCCCTCAGCACTCTTTGTGTTGATCTTGGGGACCTTCTTGACGGCGGCTTCCGGGAGCTCTGCCGGAAAGTAGTCGCCAGTAACCAACTTCCTCTTCTTGCTCTGTCCAGTTGACGGTGTTACAGATGGTTGAGTCAGCTTGAGCACAAAAATTCCTGGTTCCACAGGTAACTTGAGTGCGGCGCACTTTGACAGGCCGTCTGCAATGTCGTTTTGAGCTCTTGGAACGTGTTCCATCTGCAGGCCATCAAAATGTTCTTCTAGCTTCCTCACTTCATCAATGTATGCTTCCATCAACGGACTCTGATAATCTTTGTTTACTTGACGAACGACAAGCTGTGAGTCACCCCTGACAATAAGCTTCCTGATCCCAAGGTCTGCCGCGATCCTGAGTCCGGCAAGCAAGCCTTCATACTCTGCAGTATTGTTTGTTGCTTGCTCCTTGGGAAAGTGCATTTGGACCACGTACTTGAGGTGCTCTCCAGTGGGTGCGACGAGTAGTACGCCCGCACCGGCGCCTTGCAGCGAGAAGGCACCATCAAAGTACATGATCCATTCTTTGCTTGCTTCCTTGACGGGGATGCTCCTCTCCGGAGTTTCTTCATCAGGTGTTGGCGTCCATTCTGCTATGAATTCTGCCAATGCTCGGCTCTGAATAGTTGAAGTAATTTCAAACTTGAGGCCAAAGCTTGACAATTCCAGTGCCCACTCGACAATCCTGCCTGTTGCCTCTGGATTCTGCAATATCCTCTTCAACCGAAAGCGAGTGACCACTGTGATTTCATGTGCTTGAAAGTAATGGCGCAGCTTCCTCGAGGCCATGAGAAGGCCGAAAAGCAACTTCTGCACACCAGAGTACCTTGATCTAGCCCCCTGCAGAAGGGAACTGACAAAGTAAACTGGGCGCTGCACCATCTTCTTCTGTTTCTCTTCTTGTGGCTGCGCAGATCCATCCTTGTCGGGACCAGAGCTTGTCGGGGAAGCCCCCTACTTGTCGCTGGATTCGCTTGCCGCGGTCACTGGCTCATCATCCGCTTCCCTCTCCGCTACTAACGCATCACTAACCATTTGATTGGTTGCCGCCAGATATAGCAGCAACTTCTCTTGTGGCTTAGGTGCGACAAGTATTGGAGTGGAGGATAGGTATCTCTTTAAGTCCTGCAGCGCAGCCTTCGCTTCCGGAGTCCATTTCATTGGACCTGCCTTTTTCAAAATTTTGAAAAACGGCAGGGCGAGCTCAGCAGACTTAGAGATGAACCTACTGAGAGCAGCAACGCAGCCGGCAAGCCTTCGTACATCCTTGACTTGCTTCGGTGCTTTGATTTGCTCGATGGCCTTGATCTTGTCGGGATTGGCTTCAATCCCTCGCTGAGACACAAAGAATCCAAGAAGCTTGCCGGAAGGGACTCCAAACACGCACTTCTCGGGATTCAACTTGAGATTGATCTTGCGCAGATTTGCAAAAGTCTCGTCCAAATCTTCGATCATAGTTTCTTTGTCCTTGCTCTTGACCACTATGTCATCCATGTAAGCTTCTACATTTCTATGCAGCTGTGGCTCAAAAGCATGACTGACTACTCTTGCAAATGTTGAACCAGCATTCTTTAGTCCGAAAGGCATCCGTACAAAGCAGTACGTGCCACATGGAGTAATGAATGCGGTTTTCTCTTCATCCTCTTCAGCCATGAAGATTTGATGATATCCTGAGTATGCATCAAGGAATGAAAGCAGATCACATCCTGCCGTGGAGTCGACAATCTGGTCAATGCGCGGCAAGGGAAATGGATCCTTGGGATAAGCTTTATTAACATCAGTGAAGTCAATACAAAGCCTCCACTTCACGTTTGCTTTGCGCACGACTACTGGATTGGCTAACCACGTTGGATGGCGCACTCCTCGGACCAGGCCTGCTGCTTCCAATTTCTTGATCTCTTCAGCAATGAACTGTTGGCGTTCTACTGCTTGCTTCCTGACTCTCTGCTTGACGGGCCGCGCGTGAGGGCAGACGGCAAGGTGGTGCTCAATTACATTCCTGGGAACACCGGGGATGTCAGATGGTTGCCATGCAAACACATTGACATTCGCCCGCAGGAAAGCAACGAGCGCGCTTTCCTATTTAGGGTCAAGCGTGGCACTGATGGTGAAGGTACCACCAGTGCCGTCCTCCTTGGCGGCCACTTTCTTGGTCTCCGGTGAAGCTGTCTTTGCCTTCTTGCACTTGCCGGTGGAGCTCGATGGTGCGTCCTCAACGGTAGCGCAGCACTCCGAAGAGGTGCGCTTGCCGGAGTGGGCATCAGAGCTACTCTTGCCGGACTTGGTCTTCTTCTTCCCCCCGGGAGCTTCAGCGGCAAGTGGTATGCGTTCTGCTGCGGCTGCTGCTTCCCGGTAGATCTTGTCGGTACAAATAAGTGCATCTTTCTTGTCGCCATGGACAGAAATTACACTTATCGGACCAGGCATCTTGAGCATGTTGTAGGCGTAGTGAGAGGCTGCCATGAACTTGGCAAGCGCTAGACGGCCAAGTATCCCATTGTAGGGAAATGGGAAATCAGCAACGTCAAATGTAACTCTCTCTGTCCTGAAATTCAGCTCGCTGCCAAACGTCACTGGCAGCGTGATCTTCCCCTTCGGCTTGCTCCTTCCCGGGTTGATTCCTTGGAAAGTACCAGTCTCTTCGAGCTCGCTGTCGGGGATCTGGAGCTTCTTGAGCACTGCGGAGGAGATCAGATTTAGGCCAGCCCCGCCGTCAATCAACATCTTTGTAACCTTGAGGTTGCGGATGGTTGGCGAAACCAACATCGGCAAGCACCCGACCGCAGTGATGCGATCAGGGTGATCCTCAACATCAAAGATGATGGGCGTGCTGGACCACTTCAGGGGCTTGCACGACTCAACGGACGGTTCTGCTGCATTCACTTCCCGCACCCATTGTTTTAGTTGGCGGTGCGAGGTGTGCAGAGAAGCACCGTCGTCGATGCACAACACCTCTGTTGCCTTCTGGAACTCCTGCTCGTCAGTCTCATCCTCCTCCATCTCATCATCTTGATCTTCGTCTTTGTCTTTGTCGCGGCCACGGGGAGGCCTATCTCCTTGGCGCTGCTTGGCCTTGCCGCGACGCCCTCCCCGGGCGGGACGCTTCTTGCCGGATCCTCCGCCACCTTCCTGGGCCTTCTCCTTGTCGCGGCGCTCGTATTCAGCTTTCTGTAGCTCAACAAGCTGCTCAACCTTCTTGCAGGCCTGGAGGTCATGGCCCTTGGTGCGGTGGATCTTGCAGTACTGCTTGCCGGAGCCGTCCTGCTTGTCGGCGGCCACTACAGCCTCGCCGGAGTCACCAGCTTTGGCCTTGTCGGCGCCGCCTCCGTTGCCGGACTGCTCAACCACTAGCACATCCTTAGCCTTCCTCTTTCTGTTATTCCACCTCCGGTTCTTCTTTGCCGGAGGGGCGTCGTCACTGTCAGATCCTTCTGCTCCTGCGTTCTCTCCGGGGAGTTTCCTCCCCTCTTCAGCCCGTGCACACTTGTCGGCCAGAGCATATAGCTCGCTGACATCTCTGATTTTGCACATCGCCATCTCCTCCCTCATCCTGCGGTTACGCACGTTCTGATGGAACGCGCTGATAACCGTGGTAGGGTGGACGTCTGGGATGTTGCGCTGCACCTGACTGAATCTCTGTATATACTTGCGCAGGGGTTCTCCTTCCTTCTGGGCGAGCAGATGAAGGTCGCTCTCCTGGCCATGGGGTTTGTGGCCGCCTACGAAGGCGCCGACAAACTGATGGCACAGGTCCGCCCATGAAGATATGGAGTTGTCCGACAAGTGCATGAGCCAAGATCTGACGTTGGGCTTGAGCACCAGCGGGAAGTAGTTGGCGAGGATCTTCTCGTCGCGCCCCCCGGCAGCCTGCACCGCGATGGTGTAGACGCTGAGGAACTCTGACGGATGTATCCTGCCATCGTACTTCTCGGGCACGTCTGGCTTGAAGTTCTTGGTACTGGGCCACTGGACCTGCCGCAGCTCACGGGTGAACGTAGGGCAACCTACCGGGTACGGCAAGTCGCCTGGTTCCCCTGGCGCATGCATATCAACAGTGGGCCTAGCGCGCTGGTCAGATTGACGTCGCGCTTCTCTTCGACGCTCGATGCGAGTGCGAGCGTCTTCGTGTCGCCGTTCTTGGAGAACTTGGCGTTGATCGCGGCGAGCTCACGGGTCCGACGACGCGGTGGAGTCGGTGTCGAGGTTGGCCCGGCGAGTCGGTGACCTTGGCCTTCGGGGCGGGGAGTGCATGGTGGTGGCATCCCCAGTGGTCTTGTCGGCGTCGGCTTGCGCCTGGGCGTCTTGCCGGGGCTTCGATGTGCTCGGTTGCCGGGGCTTGTCGCCGTTGGCGAAGCCGATGAGGCTCTGAATGGTGACCCTCCAGTCGTCGATCTTGTCTGGCGCTGGAGGGTAATCTAGAAGCAGTTGGGCTCGGGCCAGCGCTTCCTCTGGAGTGTTGGGTGGCGGTGGCGAGCGACGCGAGGTGCGGGATACGCTCAAACTTCTAACAGTGTTAGAAGGAGCGACATCTCGTCCAGGCAACCGCACTGCGCTCGTGCCAGTGTGTTGACGCGTACGTTGGCCTTGAGCATCCCGCGACCCACCAGCTTGGCCTTGTTCCAATGCGAGCACGGTGCTAGAAGCACCGTGGTGTTGTCGATCCTGCACCTCCTAGGAAGGGTGCGGTGGATGTACAGACGCTGAACCTTGCGGGGCCTTGTCCTTGGACCGGGTAACGATGTGAGTCCCCCCGCCGGCGCCCGCTCCTCCGCCGGCGTCCACCCCACCGCCCGTTTGCTCCGGTGGCGGTAGGATAGTCGTAGACGGAGCGGCCACCTCCGAAGTCTTCTTCTTCGGTGGCATGTCGATGAAGATGTTGATGTAGCGCGCGCAGAGGCTGGATCAGATACGCACGACCTCGACGCGCCCCTACCTGGCGCGCCAAAGATGTCGTGGGAAACGAACACCTATGGGGCAGGGCCCCTTTTCGGTCCGGCAAGGGAGCAGAGGGCGCACGAAGAGCAGATCGAGTAGATGCACGCGGGGGATTTTACCCAGCTTCGGAGCTCTCCGGAGAGATGAAACTCCTACTGCTGCTTTGTGTTTTTATTCTGTTCTTGCTTGAAAGCGTGGGTGTGTTGTAGTTTCGAATGAGTCGAACCCCTTCTACGTGCGCATGGGCCTCCTTTTTATAGTCTAAAGGGGTCACCGACAAGTGGCAGCATAGAGAGAGGGGTAAAAAAGTAAAAATGGGGGTTGGTACAACCGCTATCAACAGTGCCCCCTACCTAACTCTGACGGCAGGGGACAAGGGCATTTAATGCCCGTCTGGTCGCTCAAACAGTGTAGGAAACGACCGTTAGGGGCGCCACCGATCGCCACGATGGCCCCCTTGTCATCTTCACTTGCCACCTCGCACCGCTTGGCTGCACAGCTACCCGCCACGTGCACCAGGAGCGATCCTGCGGCGACACGTCGTCGGATGTGCTGGAGCGTGGGCGCAGAGTGGTGGCTTCGCCGCGGCAAGTGCCTTGCCGCGGTCGCTATCTCGTCGCACCCGCAAGCTTGCCGCTCGCTGGGTCTTGGTTGGCCTTCCCGGCAAGCTCCCCTTGCCGGGGTCTTGTCCTTCCCGGCAAGCTCCTCTTGCCAGGACTCTGTCTTCTCAGTTAACACTTTGTTCTTGAATGGCAGTAATAGGAATAACGAAGGATCTTGGCGGACGCCCGGCAAGCCTTGCCGTGGGGCGCTGCGACTGCCCGTGCACAAGTTCGGGATACTAAGGTACCCCTACTTTAGTACACCGACAATTTTGATCTAGGAGTAGATCACTGGACAGCGGTCAAGAATATCCTTAGAAAGGACTAAGGAAATGTTTCTCGATTATGGAGGTGATAAAAGAGTTACATCAGTGCAAGCTTTTACACCAATCCATATGACTCTAAGTCTCAATCTGGATACATATTGAAAGTGGGAGCAATTAGCTAGAGTAGCTCCGTGCAGAGCATTGTAGACATAGAATATTTGCAAAATACATACGGCTCTAAATGTGACAGACCCGCTGACTAAATTCTCTCACGAGCAAAACATGATCACACCTTAGTACTCTTTGGGTGTTAATCACATATCGATGTGAACTAGATTATTGACTCTAGTAAACCCTTTGGGCGTTGGTCACATGACGATGTGACCTATGGGTGTTTATCACATGCAGATGTGAATATTAGTGTTAAATCACATGGTGATGTGAACTAGATTATTGACTCTAGTGCAAGTGGGAGACTGAAGGAAATATGCCCTAGAGGCAATAATAAAGTTATTATTTATTTCCTTATTTCATGATAAATGTTTATTATTCATGCTAGAATTGTATTAACCAGAAACATAATACATGTGTGAATACATAGACAAACATAGTGTCACTAGTATGCCTCTACTTCACTAGCTCATTGATCAAAGATGGTTGAGTTTCCTAACCATGGATATGAGTTATCATTTGATCAGTGGGATCACATTATTAGAAGAATGATGTGATTGACTTGACCCATTTCGTTATCTTAACACTTGATTGTTTAGTATGTTGCTATTGCTTTCTTCATGACTTATACATGTTCCTGTGACTATGAGATTATGTAACTCCCGCTTACTGGAGGAACACTTTGTGTACTACCAAATGTCACAACGTAACTGGGTGATTATAAAGGTGCTCTACAGGTGTCTCCGAAGGTACTTGTTGAGTTGACGTATTTCGAGATTAGGATTTGTCACTCCGATTGTCGGAGAGGTATCTCTGGGCCCTCTCGATAATGCACAGCACTATAAGCCTTGCAAGCAATGTAGATAATGAGTTAGTTACGGGATGATGCATTACGTAATGAGTAAAGAGACTTGCCGGTAACGGGATTGAACTAGGTATTGAGATACCGACGATCGAATCTCGGGCAAGTAACATACCGATGACAAATGGAACAACGTATGTTGTTATGCGGTTTGACCGATAAAGATCTTTGTATAATATGTGGGAGCCAATATGAGCATCCAGGTTCCGCTATTGGTTATTGACCGGAGACGTGTCTTGGTCATGTCTACATAGTTCTCGAACCTGTAGGGTCCGCACGCTTAAAGTTTGATGATGGTTATATTATGAGTTTATGTGTTTTGATGTACCGAAGGTAGTTCGGAGTCCCAGATGTGATCACGGACATGACGATGAGTCTCTAAATGGTCGGGACATAAAGATCGATATATTGGACTACTACATTTGGACACCGGAATGGTTCCGGGTGAGATCGGGATAATACCGGAGCACCGGGAGGTTATCGGAACCCCCCGGGAGGTATATGGGTGTCGGTGTCAAAACCGGCGGATCTCGGGTAGGGGGTCCCGAACTGTGCGTCTAGGCGGATGGTAACAGGAGACGAGGGACACGATGTTTTACCCAGGTTCGGGCCCTCTTGATGGAGGTAAAACCCTACGTCCTGGTTGATTAATATTGATGATATGGGTAGTACAAGAGTGGATCTACCACGAGATCAAGGAGGCTAAACCCTAGAAGCTAGCCTATGGTATGATCGTTGTAATGGAGGTTATGTCCTACGGACTAAACCCCTCCGGTTTATATAGACACCGGAGAGGGCTAGGGTTACACAGAGTCGGTTACAATGGTAGGAGATCTACATATCCGTATCGCCAAGCTTGCCTTCCACGCCAAGGAAAGTCCCATCCGGACACGAGACGGAGTCTTCAATCTTGTATCTTCATAGTCTTGGAGTCCGGCGGATAATGATAGTCCGGCTGTCCGGACACCCCCTAGTCCAGGACTCCCTCAGTAGCCCCTGAACCTGGCTTCAATGACAATGAGTCCGGCGCGCATAATGTTCGGCATTGCAAGGCGGGTTCCTCCCTTAAATAATCCAGAGAAGATCATGAACACCAGGATAGTGTCCGGTTCTGCAAAATAAATTCCACATTCCACCGTAGAGAGAATAAAACGTACACAAGCTCAATCTGCTGATGTATTTTGCAGCATGACGTCACACCACTACCAAGCCTTTACTTGAATCGTTTTTTATTATACCGCCTCAGCGCGTTTAGCGAAGCGGTTTCCTTGGCATGTCTTGTCGAAGCAGAGATCATGTTCCCCTTATTCCGGGATTCTCATCAATACGGGCGTGGGTAACCCAACCGCGCCCGTCGCCACGCCTCCTCTATCGAAGGCGAATCCCGAACGGTCACGGAGACGGCTCTTGGTATTCCCCCTCTTTATAACAGGACCAAGGCTCGTTTCTTTTCTTCAATCTTCCATCGAATCATCTCCTTGCTCCAAGTTCCAACACCCAGAGCCCCAGATTCGAGTGCTTCGGACCTTCAACAATGTCCGGCTTCAACCTTCAGGGCCGGTGACGTGTTAAAGCTGCCTGAGGCCAAGTACCTGTCTTACGAGATTTCGCACAGGTTGCCCGCCCAAGGGCAGGCCATACCCACTCCCGAGCCCGGTGAGTACGTCGTCTTCGTATCCCACCTCCGTTGGGGTTTAGGCTTCTCGACGGATCCCTTCGTGAGAGGGCTCATGTTCTACTACGGGCTGGATTTTCATGACTTGGCTCCGGAGTCCATCCTCCATATTTCCGCATTTATTATCGTCTGCGAAGCCTTCCTCTGCGTCGCCCCCCACTTCGGCCTGTGGTTGAAGACCTTCAATGTAGAGCCGAAGATGATTGGGGGGCGTCAAGCAGAGTGCGGCGGGGCGGTCATAAGCAGGAGGACCGATGCCCCGTGGCCCGAGGGCTCCTTCCAAGAGGAGCTCGGCTTGTGGCAGCAGGAGTGGTTCTATATCACCGCTCCGAAGGGCAGCAGGAAAAGGCCGCCGCCTTCATTCCGCCCGGGACCTCCTCGACGGTTAATGTCGTGGGTCAACGAAGGGCTCAATTGGGGGCCGTCAAAAGACGTGCCCCTATTGCAGGGCCAGATTCGAGACCTCCAAGCGAGGGAGATCGATCTGGTCGTCGTGATGCAGGTCATGCTAATCAGGCGTCTTCTGCCCTGCAAACGCCATCCTCTCCGGTTATGGGAGTTCAATCCGGAGGGACCACGGATTCTCCAACACTTCATGGGTACGACACCCGTGGAGATGTACAAGTTGTTCTTCGGACCGCAGGTGGCGTGTCCGGAATTGACCGAGGATGCAGGCCTAAGCTGCAATCGCCCAGATACTCAGGTAAGCAGCTCAGTGTCCGGACGTACCGTCCGTTTGCTTTTCTATAATTCACCTCTTTACCCGTTATCCTTCATCAAGAGTGGGTAGCGCAAGCAAAGCTGATAAGGTGTCCGGCTCCCCTCCAAGAGACCGCACCGGAGCCCGTGCTGGTCAGAATGTTGGAGATCGCGCCTTTAGAAGAAGGCGAAGGGGAGAATAGAGGAGCTATCACCTCGCCCAAGAGGGCGCTTGAAGAAGGGGGGATCGAGAATCCCTCCCTCCAGGGGGAGAAGAGGACCGCCTCCGAAGACTCGGAGGCCCAAGCCCCTAAGCGGGGGAAGAAATATTCACCGGAGGGTCCTGCATCCGGGGAGGCCCCGGCCGCACAATCTTTTCGGCCCTCCAGCGAGCCGTGAGTAGAAAAAGGGGAGTTTATTAATAAGAAACATCCTTATTTGTGTTTCTGAGGATAACCAAAATTTTACCTTGTAGTTCGGATCTGCGACCTTCTCAGATGAGCTCGTCTTCGGGGGATCTTCATCCGGAGATGATGGAGAGCGAGACGCCTCCGTCCGTTGCGCCGTCGGATAGGGCGGACGAGCCTGAAGTGTCATCACGGAGGGTGTCCCCGAGCCCGGCAGAGCCGAAGAGTTCGGCGCCGACTAGTGTTCGGCCGGGGGAGCTGAAGGATCTGCTTGAGAGGGCGTCCATCTCAGAAGATCACCGTGCAAGTATGAGCATGGTGATAGGAAGGATTTCGTCTGCCGAAAGCGGATTGCATAATGCCGTCAGAAGTTTGCTGGCGGGGTTTGAGGTACGTAAAAACGACGCGCCTTTTTGACAGTTTTGCACATGAAAGTGCGCCCTGTATAGATAGTAGCCCCTGAGACTCGGTAGGTTGTCGAAGGCGACAGCGTGCCAAGGATCAAAATCGCAGGTATTGAGTGTCGCCTTTCCTATGCAGGTGGAGGATAGTCCGGGGGCTAGCCGGACTGATGGAGTTGCCGAATTAATGCGGCAGCTCGATGTGGCGGATGCGGACATCACGCTAGTCAACAAGCGACTTGACGAGTCGCAAGGTAAGTTGTCTCTCCGCAGTCACCTGTTTAAGCAAGTCAAAGCCCACCTCTTACAATATTTATGCTTGACGCAGATGGTGCTGCTGCTGTCGAGAGCCTTCGGGCAGAACTTACTCAAGCCAAGGAGCAAGCCAGAAGGAGTGATGCGGCTGCCTCGAGGGCGGCCGAAGAGTTAGAAGCCGAAAGGGCTGCACACTGCCGAAGCAGGGAAGAGATGGCCGAATTGGCCGTAAAATTGAAGGATGCTACCGACCGCAATGAGGCTCTTGAAAAGGAGTGCCTATCGGAGCGGGAAGACCTGGGGAATGCCACCACCGAGGCCAAGGATGCCCGTTCTGCAATGTGGGCTATGAAGGAGGAACTGCGTCAAGCCGGAGATATTGTGGCTGGCAAGCCTTTTCTACTGCGTCGCCGGTTTACGGATCCAAATTATGCCCAGCTTGGCCAGCTGTGGGGTCCAGAGGATCCATATATGGACTTAGCGGCAAGTGCGGCGGATGCCATTGTGCACTTCTGGAGTCAGAAGGATCACAAGACGGAAGAGCTATTTTGGTCTCAATTCCATAGTCTGGATCGTTCACTTCTGCTGACCGATCGGTTGGCCGAATGGGCTGAGCTGAACAGGTTGTCCGGACTTGCCATGATGGATATCGTGACTCATGTCTGGCCAGAGAGGCCCAAGGCGACGAGCTATTTTGGCTTATTGCAGCAATTTCTTGGGGCGGTGCCGCATATCAAGGAGATGAAGTGGTCGGCCTGCATTGAAGGTGCGCGGATGGCCCTTGCCCGTGTGAAGACACATTGGACGGAGATGGATGCCACCGCTGTTGCAACCCAGGGTTCGGACGAAAGCCGGTTACCCGCCGAGCACTATTTTGGGGAAGTTATGCGTGGTGCTCATGTAATAGAGTCGCAGTGCTCGAAAAATGTCACGTTCAAATGAACGTTGTATTTTGTAAAACAATGGTTATGATGTAATCGCTTTTTATACTTGTGCGTTCCAAGTATTGAAATATCTCCTATGCGGCCGTTATGTATACGTGTGTATAACCTGAAAGATGGCAGTCTTTGGCTTCAGCCCCCACGCACAAGGTGCGGGGGTGTTCGCAAAAATAGCGCATTGTCACTCTTAATCCGATGTCTCGGTCCTGTTGAGGAGGTGGTAGCGTAGCAAACAAGGCAATCGGACTATAATGCTTTATCACTTTCACTTAGCCATTGGAGTTCGAGGGTGGGGCTACGATATAGCCCCTGGGGGCACCGCGCTCTCCGAATTCGGGGCGCGTGTGTGCCTGACCGGGAAACGGTCCTTCGTCAAAGCGGGGGAATTCTAAACATTCCGGTGGTCGATCGAGTGGTTGACCAGTCTCTCGCTGTATCATGACAGTCAGTTTTCGGCTTTCTCTACTGAGGTGCTTCGCCCTGCCGAACTGGGGCACAATCGCAGTAGTTCTCCTGGTGTCGCGTTAGCCGATGATACGGAACGTAAGGCAGCAAAACACAGGAGCCGGGCAAACCCAACATTTGACCAAAGACATGATTCGGAGCTGATGCATATAAGGCCTAACTCGAGACGCCGAACACTCCCTAAGGTGTTCGGTCTTTATAATGATGGGCAGAACAATATCCTAAGCCCCTAGTGTCCAGGTATGGGCAAGGTCCTCTGACGCGGCCGATGCCAAAACGTCAGGCTCCACTCTGGTTATAATGAGAAACCAGGGGATTATAACAACAAGAGACAGTAAAAAAGGTTTACGCAGGGTCTTAATCTGAAAAGAATCCTTGCGACGGGTCCCTACTGCACGTCTGCGCCTGTGTCTCCGTTGTGCCGTTATCCTGGATGGGTGTGCACGTTGTTCATCTGTAAAAAGAGAGGAACTTAGTTTGAAAGGAAATCGTGCGGAAAAAAAAAGGTATATGAAAAATATTAATAAATAAGTAAAGCGGAGTCTATATGAGCTCGTTGTTGCTTATATGCACAGCCCCTTGTGAAGGGGTGTGCGGCTAGGGAGCCCCTAGCTTATTTATGCCGGACTCGTCTAGCCGTCTCCGGGGTCTTTAAATGACCCTTGCAATGAAATGATGCCACATGGACCGGGCATTTTAAGTGTAAGAGACGCGTAGTGTGGTATGGCGTTGAAGCGGACAAAAGCTTCACGTCCCAATAGTGCTTGATAGCTACTTTTGAACGGGGCGACATGAAAGATTAATTTTTCGCGTCGGAAGTTATTCGGTGACCCGAACACAACTTCTAGTAATAAGGAGCCTGCGCATTTGGCGTAAGGGCCTGGCATCACTCCTTTAAAGGAAGTGTGGCTATGTCGAATTTTAGTACGGTCTATCCCCAACTTGCGGATTGTGTTTGGATATAGCAGGTTTAGATCGCTGCCTCCGTCCATCAGGACTTCTGTAAATTGTAGTCCGTCGATTATAGGATCCAATATAAGAGCAGTCCATCCTGCATTCCGGACACTTCTGGAATAATCCATGTGGTCAAAAGTTATTGGTTTTGACATCCAATCTCGACGTTTCGCTGGGGTGGACCGTGCGGGACCCGTCCTAGCAGGTGCCGCATTTTTCCGTATTATCACATGAAGTGAGTTTACTGCTTTGACTTCTTGTGGGAAAGTCTTTTGTTTTCCGGTGCTCTGCTGGTGGGGTTTATCATCATCCTCGCTTGATGCGTCGAGCCCCTTGTGTTCGGCGTTTAATCGGCCGGACTGTTGTTGTCAGGACCCCGACTCGATGCCACATCGATCTAGCATGTAACACCTCATATCACTTTGCGGCCTCACGCACGGTATCCCCACGGGTGTCGCCTTACCTTTGCCCGGGACCGTTTGTGCCTTTTGGCACACGTATATGATAGTGTCGCTAGCATCCATATGATAAGGAGCCCGGGCTGACATGGCTAGTCGTAAACCCAAAGTGGCACAAACTTACAGGGACAGGCATCCATGACCCAGCATCGAACGTGTCGGTCATCAGCGAGTGAATCCAGGCTATAGCACTTGGCTAGCAGGACTCCGGTGAACCGGGCTGTAGCGGGCTAACAGGACTCCGGTATTCATCGCGTGACATTTCCCCGAAGGGATAGACACAGGAACGAAGAAGGACACATGCCGGCCAGCCTAAGTGCTCCGGAGCAGTAGCAAGCTACCATGGCTCAGTGGAAGCACTAGGAGACATTTCCCGGTAAGAGAGGCTACTAAGGATAAACAACTAGATAGTCAAATCCCACACATACCAAGCATTTCAATAACATACACACAATATGCTCGATATGTGCAAATACAACATGGCATCACAACATGACTCTACGACTCAAGTATTTATTCATTAGGCTCCGAGGAGCGAGATATTACAAACATGGGTCTCACGACCCAACATTCAGAGCATACAAATCAAGCACAAACGGAAGCTCAAACATGTCTGAGTATAGACATCTACAAATGAAAAAGGCTAAGAAGCCTGACTATCTACTAGATCCTGCCGAGGGCACAAGATCGTAGCTGAGGTAACAAGCTAAACGTCGAAGTCCACGCGGAACTACTAGCGAGACTGAAGTCTCTCTGCAAAAACGTAAAATAGGCAAACGTGAGTACAAATGTACCCAGCAAGACTTACATCAGAACTAACTACATATGCATCATTATCAACGAAGGGGGTGGTGGGGTTTAACTGCAGCAAGCCAGCTTTGACTCAGTGGCTATCCTGAACTACGACTGCAATGTAGCTCTTTGAGGTGGCGCACACGAGTCCACATATTCACCATGTCAATACACCACTATGGATCCGCTCCCGTCTCCCTACGAGAACGCCATCCATAGCACTCACGCTTATCTTGCGCATTTTAGAGTATCCACTTTCACTTGTCTATGAACTGTACAAGGGGTCCAAGTTTCCATATCCGAGGAATCCGGCTATTCGAATAGATAATGATAACCCTGCAGGGGTGTACTTCTTCACACACGCTCTCGCCACTTATCGCCCTGTACACGTCATGTACCTCAGCAACCTTCAAGCGGAAGCCGGGCGAGGGAGTCGGCCACGGCCTACCTAAACACTCAAGTCTCTCGTCCAGGTTTATCGCCTATTCGGGTTCCATCTGCAAGGAGATCCGGCCGGGGTGTCATTCACGGCCCCAAATGATGTGAGCAGGGTTCCCAAGCCCACCATCCGGGTGCCACTTGGTACACCGTGCCACTGTGCCTAGTCTGTCCCAAGCCCACCTGTACCGGGTGCCACTTGGTAGACTACTAACACTACCTACAAACACCAGAAACTAGTTGCAACTCCTGGACAGAGAACAAGGGTGATTAAGAAGCCGAGAGGGGTCGAGTTACCGGAACCCAATGTGTGGTAGTAACTGTTCATGGATCACAAACACAGAACTCAGTTCCAGAGGACGTCTGCAATGAGACAACCCACCATGTACTCCTACATGGCCTCTCACCGCTACCTTTACCAAATCGTGTTCTGACACTTAGCTGACACACGGTAGGACATGTTCACACACCTCCAATTCATCCCCGATGAATCAGACCTGACACAACTCTAAGCAATAGCAGGCATGACAAACAAGCATGAATGAGTAGGAACATCAGGGCTCAAACAACTCCTACTCATGCTAGTGGGTTTCATCTATTTACTGTGGCAATGACAGGTCATGCAGAGGATAAAGGGGTTCAACTACCGCAGCAAGTAACAGTTGTATCGTTGTTGTCCTAATGCAGTAAAATAGAGCAGGAGCGAGAAAGTGGGATTGTATCGGAATGAACAAGGGGGTTTTGCTTGCCTGGCACTTCTGAAGATAGTATATTTCTTCATTGGTGTCATCGATCACATCGTCGGTACACGTCTTACTGAGAGGGGACAAGCACCGACAAACAAAGAAGAAGCACAATCAATGCAATGCCCAATATGATGCATGATCATGACATGGCAATATGCTGTGGTTTGAGCTAATGCAACTAGCAGCAGGTTAAATGAAGTTGGTTTGAACCCTAGGTTCAAATTCAAACTCCACATAAGGCATTTCAAATGCCATTTATTCAAATTGTTGTATACAGCAGATTTAAGTTGTTCAAACATGCATGCAAATGGTACAGATTGATAGATTGGATTTTCCTGATCATTTTTCATATATAAATTATTTAATTTGGAGTTCCAGTTGAATTTCTATGAATTTTAGAAGTTTAGGACATTTTCTGAAATTTATAAATCATTTCCTGATTTATTTTAATTCCAGAAATACTTTACTACGTCAGCATGACGCCTGTGTGACGTCAGCAAGTCAACAGGGTTGACCAGGGTCAAACCTGTCGCGTGGGACCCGTGTGTCAGCTGTAGGGCGATTTAACAGAGCTTAATTAGCCTAATTAATTAATTAGTCGGTTAATTAAACATTAGGGCCCACATGTCAGTGAAACAGTGGCTAATTAAGTTAGAACAAACTAAACTAATTAACAGGGGGCTGGCCCCACCTGTCATTGACCGAGGGGAGGTCAAACCCCTGGTCAACACGGCCTAACCAGCCGGTGGCTCGTCGCCGGCGGCAACAGGTGCGGCGGAGGGGCTCGGGTTCGCTCTCCCGGTGCCCAAACGAGCGGCGGAGGGCACCCGCAGGGAGCTGGAGCTCCCCCGCATCTAGTGCAGCAAGCGGCAGCAGCTAGGGTGGCCGGGGTTGAGTGCGGCGTCGATCTCGGCGGTGGCCGGAGTTCGGGCACACTCGAGAACGGGGCTGCGGTGGCCGTGGAGTGGCGTGCTTAGCTCCTGCGGTACCTATGCAGCGCGGTGAGCACGTGGGTGTGCTCGGTTGGGAGCTACGACAACTGTGGCCATGGCGGCGAGAAGCTCGAGCGGCGGCACGGTTCGGTCTCCGGCGAAGCGACGGCTACGGGTCATAATCGAGCTTGAGAAGAGGGGGGTTAGACGCAGGAGCTCACAGCGCTTCGGACGGGAGGCTCGAGGGGCTCAGGGAAGGCCTGCAGACGGCGAAGCAGTGATGGGGTTCGTCGGAGCTCGAGGAAGAAGACGAAGCCAATGCCGGCGATGCAGCGCGTACGGGCTCGAGCGCGTCAGCTTGGAGACGTCGGGTGTTGCAGTGAAGCTTCTGGATGCGTCGAGGGGGCGAGGGTATGGCAGTGGGCGCAGCAATGGCGAGCGGCGGCGGCGGCGGCGTTCGGTGCGTGCGAGGAAGAGAGCCAGGGGAGGGGATGGGGACGAGAGAGAGCGAGAGAGAGTCGGGGCTGGCGCGTGGCATCTCCCAGAGGTGTCCGGGCAAGCAGGCAGAGAGGAGGTGGCCAGGGCGCGTGCCTGCGCGCGGAGACCACACGCACGCGTCCTCCTTGCAGGAGCTTGAGGACGGTGGCGCTGGTGGGCTGGGCTGGCCAACTGGCCAGCCAGGTGGGCTTTGGTGGGCGCCAGGTAAGTTCCAGGTGAGTCTCTGCTCTTTTCCTTTTCTTTCTCTTTTCTAATTCTGACATTTGTTTCTTGACCTAGTAAAAATGGCTAGGCACTTTCAAAAATCATGCCACTAACTGAGGTCACTGTTTGGAATATTTCCAATAGTAAATATTTCAGTTTGTGATTAATTGGACATTTAAAATATTTATAGTATTTAAATGCCCAAAGTCAACTACAATAAGATTTAATTCAGTGACCCCCAAATGACCTAGAAAAATGTGCAATATTTTTGGCAGAGGTTCAAGACCAAACCAAAGATGATGAACATTTTTGGGAAGGCATTTTGGGCTCATTGAAGATATTTTTATTTGAACCTAGTTGAATTCTTTCTGATGCTAGGGTTTGGTCAATCCCCATTTCAACTTAAATAGAATTTAAACATGATGCAACAAGATGCAAAACACCAGGCAGTACCAGAAGCTAGGGATGTGACAACTCACCCCCACTAAACAAGAATCTCGTCCTGAGATTCAAGACGTGAGGTAAGAAGGAAGGGGGTCACAAACTATCACAATCTTCTCGATCCAACTGCTCTTTTCGAAGATGTTGATTCATTGCATCATCTTGATCTTGACATCTTGCTCTGAGAACTCCATTCAACATGACCACGAGAAGAAATGAAAACTCTAGAAGAATCGATCTTCTCGAGGATCGAGCAGCTGATGATCAACTCACGGAATGAGGCATAGAACACCTCTTGAGCTGAGACACGTAACACACATCTAGAGGAATGGAGTGGAACAAATGATGAGGGTTCACTAAATAGACAACGATTCCACGCTTAAGAGGGTGGTGAACCGTTGTCGACGTAGCGAGGAGTTGGGTTGCCATGATACCATAACAGGGCACCTTAGGGAAGGTGACTCACAGAAATATCCCCTTAAGTGGCAAAAAGAACTACCTTTGATTCAGAGATCATTGAAACTCTTTATACCAGCCTAAGGCAATTCTCGAGCGATCATTTGGAGGGGTTCGGTAGAATGGCATACCCATATTAGAATGGATGATGTGGATTACCTTGTTGAAAACAACACAAGGGATGATTTTAGTAACTGGGGAGAAGCTCAACAGTAGAGAGTGAGTCCACTGTTTGAAAAGTTATAGCATAACCGAGGAAACTGAGAGCAATCCCGGTTAGTGCCGATGATAACACCTAGCGCTTGTGCGTGCTCTCAAGAATTGAGCATTTCCATATTCATCAGGGTTTTACCAATATCCGTGTCAAGGGTCCTGGCAACACAATGTACTACCATGATGAATACGCGTGGAAGATGCAGATGCAAAGGAAGACAACACCTTCTCAGATTTCACCTTAGCGAGGCCAAGGAAAAAAAACTGGATGATTGACCGAGAGACATTTAGCACTCCGCTTCTAATGTTCTCCTTGATGTGCTAGCGTAACCCATTCATAGATATGGTTTGATATCTAGAACATCAAGTAAAAAGGTCGGACTTCGGGAGCTCAAGAATCCATAAGGAATAACTACGGAGGTAAATCCTACGAAATCCTTATGGGGAAGTGGCCAACTTCCTCAATCAGGATACTACAATAAATAGGTCTTCCGGCTGGGTGTGTTGGCCATGACATCCACTTTACCGGGTTACAGAGAGACCATTATTATAGTTCTTGGGAAATGTTCCAACCATGATATCTGCCTGAGATTCAGATCTGGTTGGCGTCGGGATATTCCAGACTCATCAAGTCTAGAAAAGAAAGTTTGCAACACAAATCGACGAGATGACGTTGCGAGATTCTCAGGAAAAGAACTACGATAGCAAGCTCCAAAACATGAGCTGGTTCTGCTACAAACATGTGAACACGTTGTCCCAGACAAGCATGACCACGTAGTAGTCTTATAATAAAATACTACCGAGTTCAGGTGGGAACCATCATCGGGGATATCGAAGTCTTGTGCATTACCAAGGATTAGCACTTAACTCCTTTTCCTGAACAAATCAGTTAGTGGCTTAGTGTGCTAGGGAATACATATGGAGTGGAGGTAATTAATCTACCAAACTATAGAATACATTCGCACATGCATAATTGATTTGGGATGGTACCAGAGGAAACAAAAACAATCTTTCTCGAACTCACGGTGGCAACTTGCACCAAATGCACATGAATTCGAGGAAGTCACTTCTTCCATCCAAGCATAAGCTTCATGAACGAAACACGAAGGAGTTGCTCACCAAGTTTCCAACACTAGGTTGATGTTCAATATGAATCATGGGGGAGACAAAATACTGCTGATGGGCTCAAGAGCAACTCATCGGAATTTCCATATCACTGGATTTCCACCATTATGTGAACAATGTGATAGTATTGGTCAGACCAAAAGATATAATGGTGTATGCTCGAGGAAACAACCACGAGTAAGACAACATTACGAACATTGTTGGTTCTGAATTGATTTGATGATAGCCCATACTCAAATCAAAAATGGGGTAAGACAATAGGTCCAACAACTGATAACAAGGACCAATTGATGAAGATATCATCTTTCTTCAACGCACACACACACACAAAAAGATATCCCTTAACATGTTCTAGGTCAGACAAGCTTTTATCTTCCAACTCTCCAAGTTGTCGTTTAGTTTAACCAACTAGCTCAGGGGTATCCAACACGGATTCTTGGAGAAGGGGTGGTTTACAAGAAACCAACTTGATCACGAGCTCAGCATAGCGGTCAGGTGACAACCTGGTAATACTTCCGAGAAGATATACGGAAAATCACGAACCACCGGTATGTCACTAAGCTCGAGAACAATCTTGCTTTTCAGGGCAAGATGATATGGTGAAATAAGCAAGGGATTGGATAATCCTAACTCATTGATCAAGAGTGCACCAGAAATAAGGACTAGGTAGCACGATCAATCTTAGAATGATGATTCAAAACCCAACACGCTAAGAATGAAATTATTGTCCCTTAACTACCAAGCAACGGAGTTGCTAGGAGCATAGATTTCACACATCATGATTCACTTGTCGGTGTTCCGGTTACAATAACACGGAACCGAGGAATGAATAATGATGTGGAGAAGTATCACTGTATCAAGAGTTCATAGGATGGTGTGCATTTCCCATGATATTCCTGACATAAAGATGGTAATACTTCAAGGTAGAACAAACCAGAAGCTGGATTAACAATTTGATCTGCGGAATACAACTGCTTTGACCCAATCCCAGAGATGGACGAGGTACTGGAGTTTGTTTCTCCTAGTCATTCCAGAGTAGAATGGCTTGGCGGACCACAAAATAATAGGCATCGATAACACGAATGCATAAGTACTCCTGACTATCAATTGATAGACGAGGGCCAAAAAACAACTAAAGAGGGACAACCCAAAGGAACATATGTTTTTCTGAGTTGTGGATGCATGGATTAGTATGCCGAACGAGTTCAACATATTTCTTCCGGATAACCCATGCAGAAAAGGTAGAACTGGCAGAGTAACAACATAGAATCGAGAACTCGTCAAGAGCACTCTGGTTGTGATATTTTGGTTCAAGAACTTCTGGCATAAATGGTTCATAGTATTTGGAAGAAGGAAATACCACGAACATCGAGGACTAATGCAAAGGTTACTAATATCCTAAAGGAACTAGCAAACACTATCAACATGAGGTAAGTAGGGTGAATCTCGGGTTCAAAACCCTAGGAATAGAATACCTACTAACTAAATTGCATCACGGGATGCTTTCGAGAATGTTGGACAGAATGATCACACTGGGAACATAATACATGGCTAGATTACTAGGTGATACTCTAGACATCTAGGGTCATAATAATAGCTCCAACATATACGTCGAGGCAATATAGTACCTCAACTCACCATTTAGTGTGGTTAATCTGGCCCAAAGGAACAATGGAACGGTAAGAAGGGAGTTGCAAATGCATCAGACTGTTTAGAAACCTGGGATGACTCGGACAGCATAACGGCTGTAAATGCTCAAAAAGAATTTAGACATGCTACAGAAATGATGGCATCGCCACTCAGAAGCACAATATCAAGGATTCGAGATCAACAATTAACATACGGAAGTAGTAGGAACTGAACTGAAGCTTAAATCCATCAATCCTATAAGTCTACGGATTAGAAACTCGTGATCCTAATAGAAAGAAGAGAAAGCCTAGTTCCTTAACCCCGCAGGAAAGATAGGATGACTCAAATCAGAAGACCATAAGGTATAAGGAGTAAAAAGAGCCTTACGTTCCATCCCACAATCAATTCCCTTATATAACTAAAGAATTTCTAGACTCAACTTCGACCAGTTTGGCTTGGTAATCCTACAGGCAGTCAGGCTCTGATACCAAAGCTGTCAGGACCCTGACTCGATGCCACATCGATCTAGCATGTAACACCTCATATCACTTTGCGGCCTCACGCACGGTATCCCCACGGGTGTCGCCTTACCTTTGCCCGGGACCGTTTGCGCCTTTTGGCACACGTATATGATAGTGTCGCTAGCATCCATATGATAAGGAGCCCGGGCTGACATGGCTAGTCGTAAACCCAAAGTGGCACAAACTTACAGGGACAGGCATCCATGACCCAGCATCGAACATGTCGGTCATCAGCGAGTGAATCCAGGCTGTAGCACTGGGCTAGCAGGACTCCGGTGAACCGGGCTGTAGTGGGCTAACAGGACTCCGGTATTCATTGCGTGACATTTCCCCGAAGGGATAGACACAGGAACGAAGAAGGACACATGCCGGCCAACCTAAGTGCTCCGGAGCAGTAGCAAGCTACCATGGCTCGGTGGAAGCACTAGGAGACATTTCCCGGTAAGAGAGGCTACTAAGGATAAACAACTAGATAGTCAGATCCCACACATACCAAGCATTTCAATAACATACACACAATATGCTCGATATGTGCAAATACAACATGGCATCACAACATGACTCTACGACTCAAGTATTTATTCATTAGGCTCCGAGGAGCGAGATATTACAAACATGGGTCTCACGACCCAACATTCAGAGCATACAAATCAAGCACAAACGGAAGCTCAAACATGTCTGAGTACAGACATCTACAAATGAAAAAGGCTGAGAAGCCTGACTATCTACTAGATCCTGCCGAGGGCACAAGATCGTAGCTGAGGTAACAAGCTAAACGTCGAAGTCCACGCGGAACTACTAGCGAGACTGAAGTCTCTCTGCAAAAACGTAAAATAGGAAAACGTGAGTACAAATGTACCCAGCAAGACTTACATCAGAACTAACTACATATGCATCATTACAACAAAGGGGGTGGTGGGGTTTAACTGCAGCAAGCCAGCTTTGACTCAGTGGCTATCCTGAACTACGACTGCAATGTAGCTCTTTGAGGTGGCGCACACGAGTCCACATATTCACCATGTCAATACACCACTATGGATCCGCTCCCGTCTCCCTATGAGAATGCCATCCATAGCACTCACGCTTATCTTGCGCATTTTAGAGTATCCACTTTCACTTGTCTGTGAACTGTACAAGGGGTCCAAGTTTCCATATCCGAGGAATCCGGCTATTCGAATAGATAATGATAACCCTGCAGGGGTGTACTTCTTCACACACGCTCTCGCCACTTATCGCCCTGTACACGTCATGTACCTCGGCAACCTTCAAGCGGAAGCCGGGCGAGGGAGTCGGCCATGGCCTACCTAAACACTCAAGTCTCTCGTCCAGGTTTATCGCCTATTCGGGTTCCATCCGCAAGGAGATCCAGCCGGGGTGTCGCTCACGGCCCCAAACGATGTGAGCAGGGTTCCCAAGCCCACCATCCGGGTGCCACTTGGTACACCGTGCCACTGTGCCTAGTCTGTCCCAAGCCCACCTGTACCGGGTGCCACTTGGTAGACTACTAACACTACCTACAAACACCAGAAACTAGTTGCAACTCCTGGACAGAGAACAAGGGTGATTAAGAAGCCAAGAGGGGTCGAGTTACCGGAACCCAATGTGTGGTAGTAACTGTCCATGGATCACAAACACAGAACTCAGTTCCTGAGGACGGCTGCAATGAGACAACCCACCATGTACTCCTACATGGCCTCTCACCGCTACCTTTACCAAATCGTGTTCTCACACTTTGCTCACACACGGTAGGACATGTTCACACACCTCCAATTCATCCCCGATGAATCAGACCTGACACAACTCTAAGCAATAGCAGGCATGACAAACAAGCATGAATGAGTAGGCACATCAGGGCTCAAACAACTCCTACTCATGCTAGTGGGTTTCATCTATTTACTGTGGCAATGACAGGTCATGCAGAGGATAAAGGGGTTCAACTACCGCAGCAAGTAACAGTTGTATCGTTGTTGTCCTAATGCAGTAAAATAGAGCAGGAGCGAGAAAGTTGGATTGTATCGGAATGAACAAGGGGGTTTTGCTTGCCTGGCACTTCTGAAGATAGTATATTTCTTCATTGGTGTCATCGATCACATCGTCGGTACACGTCTTACTGAGAGGGGACAAGCACCGACAAACAAAGAAGCAGCACAATCAATGCAATGAACAATATGATGCATGATCATGACATGGCAATATGTTGTGGTTTGAGCTAATGCAACTAGCAGCAGGTTAAATGAAGTTGGTTTGAACCCTAGGTTCAAATTCAAACTCCACATAAGGCATTTCAAATGCCATTTATTCAAATTGTTGTATACAGCAGATTTAAGTTGTTCAAACATGCATGCAAATGGTACAGATGGATAGATTGGATTTTCCTGATTATTTTTCATATATAAATTATTTAATTTGGAGTTACGGTTGAATTTCTATGAATTTTAGAAGTTTAGGACATTTTCTGAAATTTATAAATCATTTCCTGATTTATTTTAATTCCAGAAATACTTTACTACGTCAGCATGACACCTATGTGACGTCAGCAAGTCAATAGGGTTGACCAGAGTCAAACCTGTCGCGTGGGACCCGTGTGTCAGCTGCAGGGCGATTTAACAGAGCTTAATTAGCCTAATTAATTAATTAGTCGGTTAATTAAACATTAGGGCCCACATGTCAGTGAAACAGTGGCTAATTAAGTTAGAACAAACTAAACTAATTAATAGGGGGCTGGCCCCACCTGTCATTGAACGAGGGGAGGTCAAACCCCTGGTCAACACAGCCTAACCAGCCGGTGGCTCGTCGCCGGCGGCAACAGGTGCGGCAGAGGGGCTCGGGTTCGCTCTCTCAGTGCCCAAACGAGCGGCGGAGGGCACCCGCAGGGAGCTTTAGCTCTCCCGCATCCAGTGCAGCAAGCGGCAGCAGCTAGGGTGGCCGGGGTTGAGTGCGGCATCGATCTCGGCGGTGGCCGGAGTTCGGGCGCACTCGGGAACGGGGCTGCGGTGGCCGTGGAGTGGCGTGCTTAGCTCCTGCGGTACCTACGCGGCGCGGTGAGCACGTGGGTGTGCTCGGTTGGGAGCTACGACAACTGTGGCCATGGCGGCGAGAAGCTCGGGCGACAGCGCGGTTCGGTCTCCGGCGAAGCGTTGGCTACGAGGCATAATCGAGCTCGGGAAGAGGGGGGTTAGACGCAAGAGCTCACAGCGCTTCGGAAGGGAGGCTCGAGGGGCTCGGGGAAGGCCTGCAGACAGTGGAGCGGCGATGGAGTTCGTCGGAGCTCGAGGAAGAAGACGAAGCCGATGCCGGTGATGCAGCGCGTACAGGCTCGAGCGCGTCAGCTTGGAGACGTCGGGCGTTGCAGCGAAGCTTCTGGATGCGTCGAGGGGGCGCAGCAACGGCGAACGGCGGCGGCAGCTGCGTTCGGTGCGTGCGAGGAAGAGAGCTAGGGGAGGGGATGGGGACGAGAGAGAGCGAGAGAGAGTCGGGGCTGGCGCGTGGCATCTCCCAGAGGTGTCCGGGCAAGCAGGCAGAGAGGAGGTGGCCAGGGCGCGTGCCTGCGCGCGGCGACCACACGCGCGCGTCCTCCTGGCAGGAGCTTGAGGACGGTGGCGCTGGTGGGCTTGGCTGGCCAACTGGCCAGCCAGGTGGGCTTTGGTGGGCTCCAGGTAAGTTCCAGGTGAGTCTCTGCTCTTTTCCTTTTCTTTCTCTTTTCTAATTCTGACATTTGTTTCTTGATTTAGTAAAAAAGGCTAGGCACTTTCAAAAATCATGCCACTAACTGAGGTCACTGTTTGGAATATTCCCAACAGTAAATATTTCAGTTTGTGATTAATTGGACTTTTAAAATATTTATAGTATTTAAATGCCCAAAGTCAACTACAATAAGATTTAATTCAGTGACCCCCAAATGACCTAGAAAAATGTGCAATATTTTTGGCAGAGGTTCAAGACCAAACCAAAGATGATGAACATTTTTGGGAAGGCATTTTGGGTTCATTGAAGATATTTTTATTTGAACCTAGTTGAATTCTTTCTGATGCTAGGGTTTGGTCAATCCCCATTTCAACTTAAATAGAATTTAAACATGATGCAACAAGATGCAAAACACCAGGCAGTACCAGAAGCTAGGGATGTGACAGTTTGAAAACCCAACAATCTCGGTGGGTGTGGTTTTCAGGCCTTCCGGGGGTACTGTGGATTTGACATATCCGACCCAAGATTTTGTTTAAGTTGGATAGCTCATCACTATTGTCCGTAAGAGGCAGTGTTTTGTTGTTTGGCCACGAGCTTTTGAATCCGGCATTGACCGCCGTGTTCTTTGGGCTTTTCTCTTTATTCCGGCGCTGATCTTTTTTGCGCCGTGATTTTCCGTTTCCATCTCTGATCTCGGATGTACTTGGATCGCTGGTGCTGCATCTTGCCAGCCAGCTATCTTTCCCCGCACAAAAGCAGGTCATGAGGCTTGTTAGCGCGGACATTGTCCTCGGCTTCTCTTGGCCGAGGTGCCTGGCGAGCCATTCATATCGGACATTGTGTTTAAAAGCTGCTAAAGCCTCGGCGTCCGGACAGTCGACTATTTGGTTCTTTTTAGTAAGGAACCGGTTCCAGAATTTGCGCGCTGACTCTCCGGGCTGTTGAGTTATATGACTTAAATCATCTGCATCCGGAGGGCGGACATAAGTCCCTTGAAAATTTGCTATAAACGTGTCCTCAAGCTCTTCCCAACTTCCAACAGTGTTTTCTGGGAGGCTTTTGAGCCAATGACGGGCTGGCCCTTTGAGCTTGAGGGGTAAATATTTTATGGCGTGGAGATCGTCTCCTCTAGCCATGTGTATGTGTAGTATATAATCCTCTATCCAGACTCCAAGGTCTGTTGTTCCGTCGTAGGCCTCTATGTTTATGGGTTTAAACCCTGCTGGGAATTCATGATCCAGCACCTCATTGGTGAAACATAGTGGGTGTGCGGCGCCCCTGTATTTGGGTGTACCGCTGTCTTCGGACACTTGGTGTGTTGTGTTGCTTCCTGGGGCCCTATTCTTTGGCCCGTAAATGGACCTGGCTGGGCCATCTGTTTTTCCAGGGTCATTAGTCGGCCTGTGTGTGGCGCCGCTTTTAGATTTTGGCTTATCATCTGGTCGTCTATCCGACCAGGCGGCCTCTTTGTTTTTTGACTATGGGGGCTCTATGGCCTCCTCGTCAAATTCTGACAGTAGCTTGCCCTTCGGGTAGCTCTTTGATTGATGGCCATTGCCATATTTGTCTACGGTTTTGAGCACTTTGCTCCACCTCATTCTGAGTATATCTTCCGCTGTTTTGAGCTTCCGTTTTTCCTTCTTCAAACTTCTTGCTGTGGCGACGAGTCTTTTCCGAAGGTTTTTACTCTCCGGCGGTGTGTCCGGCGTGAGGTCGACTGGACTATTGGTTTCGCCGGGCATGGATTGATTATCCGATTCGTCCTGTTCGGACGGTTGCTTGTCCGCATGTTCGTCGTCCACTGTTTTGCCCTGCTCTATTGCTTGATCATGAGGAGCGCTGTTGTTGTCGAGGCGGGACTTAGGGCCGTGTCTACGTCGCCGTTTTGGTTGTTTATCAGCGGGATTATCCTTTGCCGCGTCCCGTTGGTCCTCGTTATCGCTTCCTTTTGGGGTATCCACCATGTATACGTCATGTGTTGGGGTGGTTTTCCAGTGCCCTGTAGGCGCTGGTTCTTGATCGTCTCCGGCATCGTCGTCCATACCGTCGATGTCTTCGGAGTCATAGTCTAGCATGTCTGTTAGATCGTCGACAGTGGCTACAAAGTGGGTGGTGGGTGGGCTTTGAATTTCTTCATCGTCCGCATCCCAACCATCCTGGCCATGATCCGGCCAGGTCTCTCCGCATAGCGAGAGATGTTTTAGAGAATTTAGGATCTTGCCAAAGGGCGAGTGTTGGAAGATGTCCGCGGCGTGCACTCCATGACCGGCGCCCAATCAGATTTGATTGGAAGGGGCACGGGAGTTTCGGAGTCCGGCAGGGAGTCCGGCACCTCGGAGTCACGAGCTTTGCAAGGGACAAGGTTAGTGTTCGTCTCCAACGCCGCGGAAGTTGCAGCCCCTGAGGCGTTGTCCAGCCACCTGTCCTCGATCTGGGCGATCGGCTCCGGACTAAGGGCCGGAGCGGATTCGTGTGCGGCCACCAAGGCACTGTCTGGCGGCAGAGCTAGATCATGCCCATCGTGACAGTGCGGCACGCTCGGCTGTGGCTCGAGCCCGTCGAGGATCGAGTCCCTGTGGATGTTGGCCGTGAAGTTTAGGCTTCCAAACCTGACCTGACGGCCAGGGGCGTAGCTTTCGATCTGCTCCAGATGGCCAAGTGAATTAGCCCGCAGTGCGAAGCCGCCGAATACGAAGATCTGTCCAGGGAGAAAAGTCTCACCCTGTACAGCGTTGTTGACTGAAGAAGCCATCGAGCCTATTGGTGACGACACAGAGAAACTCTCAATGAAAGCACCAATGTCGGTGTCAAAACCGGCGGATCTCGGGTAGGGGGTCCCGAACTGTGCGTCTAGGCGGATGGTAACAGGAGACGAGGACACGATGTTTTACCCAAGTTCGGGCCCTCTTGATGGAGGTAAAACCCTACGTCCTGCTTGATTAATATTGATGATATGGGTAGTACAAGAGTGGATCTACCACGAGATCAAGGAGGCTAAACCCTAGAAGCTAGCCTATGGTATGATTGTTGTAATGGAGGTTATGTCCTACGGACTAAACCCCTCCGGTTTATATAGACACCGGAGAGGGCTAGGGTTACACAGAGTCGGTTACAATGGTAGGAGATCTACATATCCGTATCGCCAAGCTTGCCTTCCACTCCAAGGAAAGTCCCATCCGGACACGGGACAGAGTCTTCAATCTTGTATCTTCGTAGTCTTGGAGTCCGGCGGACGATGATAGTCCGGCTGTCCAGACACCCCCTAGTCCAGGACTCCCTCAATGGGCCTTAGTGGGCTTTAGTGGAAAGGAGGGGAAAGGAGCAAGGGAGGGGGCGCCCCCCCCCCCCCAAGCCCAATCCGAATTGGGAGGGGGGCCACCCCCCCCCCCCCTTTCCTTCCTCCCTCCTTCCTCTTCCTTCCCTCTCCCTCTCCAAATAGGAAAAGGAGGAGTCCTGCTCCCGGTGGGAGTAGGACTCCCCCCTTATGCGCGCCTCATCCTCCTGGACGGCCCTCTCCTCCCCAACTTTATATACGGAGGAGGGGGCCACCCCATAGACAACAATTGTTCCCTTGGATCTCTTAGCTGTGTGCGGGGCCCCCCTCCACCATAATCTACCTCGATAATATCATAGCAGTGCTTAGGCGAAGCCCTGCGTCGGTAGAACATCATCATCGTCGCCACGCCGTCGTGCTGACGGAACTCTCCCTCAAAGCTTGGCTAGATCGGAGTTTGAGGGACGTCATCGAGTTGAACGTGTCCAGAACTCGGAGGTATTATGCGTTCGGTACTTGATCGGTCAGATCGTGAAGACATACGACTACATCAACCGCGTTGTTCTAAATGCTTCCGCTTTCGGTCTACGAGGGTACGTGGACACACTCTCCCCTCTCGTTTCTATGCATCACCATGATCTTGCTTGTGCGTAGGAATTTTTTTGAAATTACTACGTTCCCCAACAGTGGTATCAGAGCCAGGTTTATGCGTAGATGTTATATGCACGACTAGAACATAAGTGAGTTGTGGTCGATACAAGTCATACTGCTTACCAGCATGTCATATTTTGGTTCAGCGGTATTGTTGGATGAAGCGGCCCGGACCGACATTATGCGTACACTTACGTGAGATTGGTTTTACAGCCGTGCTTTGCACTCAGGTGGCTAGCGGGTGTCAGTTTCTCCAACTTTAGTTGAACCGAGTGTGGCTACGCCCGGTCCTTGAGAATGTTAAAACTGCACTAACTTGATTAACTATCGTTGTGGTTTTGATGCGTAGGTAAGAACGGTTCTTGCTCAGCTCGTAGCAGCCACGTAAAACTTGCAACAACAAAGTAGAGGACGTCTAACTTGTTTTTGCAGGGCATGTTGTGATGTGATATGGTCAAGGCATGATGCTATATTTTATTGTATGAGATGATCATGTTTTATAACCAAGTTATCGGCAACTGGCAGGAGCCATATGGTTGTCGCTTTATTGTATGCAATGCAATCGCCCTGTAATTGCTTTACTTTATCACTAAGCGGTAGCGATAGTCATAGAAGCAATAGTTGGCGAGACGACAACGATGCTACGATGGAGATCAAGGTGTCGCGCCGGTGACAGTGGTGATCATGACGGTGCCTCGGAGATGGAGATCACAAGCACAAGATGATGATGGCCATATCATATCACTTATATTGATTGAATGTGATGTTTATCTTTTATGCATCTTATCTTGCTTTGATTGACGGTAGCATTATAAAATGATCTCTCACTAAATTTCAAGATAAAAGTGTTCTCCCTGAGTATGCACCATTGCCAAAGTTCATCCTGCCCAGACACCACGTGATGATCGGGTGTGATAAGCTCTACGTCCATCCACAATGGGTGCAAGCCAGTTTTGCACACGCAGAATACTCAGGTTAAACTTGACGAGCCTAGAATATGCAGATATGGCCTTGGAACACTGAGACCAAAAGGTCGAGCATGAATCATATAGTAGATATGATCAACATAGTGATGTTCACAATTGAAAACTACTCCATTTCACGTGATGATCGGTTATGGTTTAGTCGATTTGGATCACGTGATCACTTAGATGATTAGAGGGATGTCTATCTAAGTCGGAGTTCTTAAGTAATATGATTAATTGAACTTTAATCTATCATGAACTTAGTCCTGATAATATTTTGCAAATAATGTTGTAGATCAATAGCTCGCATTGTTGCTTCCCAATGTTTTATATGTGTTCCTAGAGTAAACTAAGTTGAAAGATGATAGTAGCAATGATACGTACTGGGTCCGTGATCTGAGGTTTATCCTCATTGCCACACAGAAGAATTATGTCCTTGATGCACCGCTAGGTGACAGACCTATTGCAAGAGCAGATGCAGACATTATGAATGTTTGGCTAGCTCAATATGATGACTACTTGATAGTTTAGTGCACCATGCTTAACGGCTTAGAATCGGGACTTCAAAGACGTTTTGAACGTCATGGACCATATGAGATGTTCCAGGAGTTGAAGTTAATATTTCAAGCAAATACCCGAGTTGAGATATATGAAGTATCTAACAAGTTCTATAGCTAAAAGATGGAGGAGAATAGCTCAAGCAGTGAGCATGTGCTCAGATTGTCTGGGTACTACAATTGCTTGAATCAAGTGGGAGTTAATCTTCCAGATAAGATAGTGATTGACAGAGTTCTCTAGTCACCATCACCAAGTTACTGGAACTTTGTGATGAACTATAGTGTGCATGGGATGACGAAAACGATTCCCGAGCTCTTCGTGATGCTGAAATCAACGAAGGTAGAAATCAAGAAAGATCATCAAGTGTTGATGATTAACAAGACCACTAGTTTCAAGAAAAGGGCAAAGGGAAAGAAAGGGAATTTCAAGTACAATGGCAAGCAAGTTGTCACTCCCGCGAAGGAGCCCAAAGCTGGATCAAAGCCTGAAACTGAGTGCTTCTACTGCAAAGGAAATGGTCACTGGAAGTGGAAATGCCCTGAATATTTGGTAGATAAGAAGGATGGCAAAGTGAACAAGGGTATATTTGATATACAGGTTATTGATGTGTACCTTACTAGTGTTTATAGTAACCCCTGGGTATTTGATACTTGTTTGGTTGCTAAGATTAGTAACTCGAAACATGAGTTACAAAATAAACAGAGACTAGTTGAGGGTGAAGTGACGATGTGTGTTGGAAGTGGTTCCAAGATTGATATGATCATCATCGCACACTCCCTATATTTTCCAGATTAGTGTTGAACCTAAATAAATGTTATTTGGTGTTGGTGTTGAGCATAAATATGATTAGATCATGTTTATTGCGATAAGATTATTCATCTAAAACAGAGAATAAATTGTTATTCTGTTTACATGAATAAAACCTTCTATGGTCATACACCCAATGTTGATGGTTTATTGAATCTTGATCATGGTGATACACATATTCATAATATTGATGTCAAAAGATGCAAAGTTGATAATGATAGTGCAACATATTTGTGGCACTGCCGTTTGGGTCATATCGGTGTAAAGCGCATGAAGAACCTCCATAAAGATGGACTTTTGGAATCACTTGATTATGAATCATTTTATGCTAGCGAACCATCCCTTTTGGGCAAGATGACTAAAACTCCATTCTCCGAAACAATGGAACAAACTACTGACTTGTTGGAAATAATACATACCGATGTATGCGGTCCAATGAGTGTTGATGCTCGTGGCGGGTATCGTTATTTTTCTAACCTTCATAGATGATTTGAGTAGATATGAGTATGTCTACTTAATGAAGCATAAGTCTGAAACATTTGAAAAGTTCAAAGAATTTTAGAGTGAAGTGGAGAATCATCGTAACAAGAAAATAAAGTTTCTACATTCTGATTGTAGAGGAGAATATTTGAGTTACGAGTTTGGCCTCATTTAAAAACAATGTGGAATAGTTTCACAGCTCACGCCACATGGAACACCACAGCATAATGGTGTATCCGAATGTCGTAACCACACTTTATTGGATATGGTGCGATCTATGATGTATCTTACCAATTTACCACTATCGTTTCGGGGTTATGCATTAGAGATAGCTGCATTCACTTTAAATAGGGCACCATCAAAATCCGTTGAGACGACGCCTTATGAACTGTGGTTTGGCAAGAAACCAAAGTTGTTGTTTCTTAAAGTTTGGGGCTGCGATGCTTATGTGAAAAAGTTTCAACCTGATAAGCTCGAACCCAAATCAAAGAAGTGCGTCTTCATAGAATACCCAAGGGAAACTGTTGGGTACACCTTCTATCACAGATCCGAAGGCAAGACACTCGTTGCTAAGATGGATCCTTTCTAGAGAAGGAGTTTCTCTCGAAATAAGTGAGTGGGAGGAAAGTAGAGCTTGATAAGGTAATTGTACCTTCTCCCGAATTGGAAAGTAGTTCATCACATAAATCAGTTCTAGTGATTCCTATACCAATTAATGAGGAAGCTAATGATGATGATCATGAAACTTCAGATTAAGTTACTACAGAACATCGTAGGTCTTCCAAAATACAGTCTGCACCAGAGTGGTACGGTAATCCTGTTCTGGAAGTCATGTTACTAAACCATGATGAACCTACAAACTATGAGGAAGCGATGATGATCCCAGATTCCGTGAAATAGCTTGAGGCCATGAAATCTGAGATGGGATCCATGTATGAGAACAAAGTGTGGACTTTGGCGGAGTTGCTCGATGATCGGCAACCCATATTGTATAAATGGATCTTCAAGAGGAAGACAGACGCTGATAGTAGTGTTACTATCTACAAAGCTCGACTTGTCGCAAAAAGTTTTTCGACAAGTTCAAGATGTTGAATACGATGAGATTTTCACACTCGTATCGATGCTTAAGTCTGTCCGAATCATGTTCGCAATTGCCACATTTTATGAAATTTGGCAAATAGATGTCAAAACGGCACTCCTTAATGGATTTATTAAAGAAGAGTTGTATATGATGCAACCAGAAGGTTTTGTCAATCCTAAAGGTGCTAACAAAGTGTGCAAGCCACAGTGATCCATCAATGGACTAGTGCAAGCATCTCAGAGTTGGAATATATGCTTTGATGAGTTGATCAAAGCATATAGTTTTATACAGACTTGCGGTGAAGCCTGTATTTACAGGAAAGTGAGTGGGAGCACTACAGCCTTTCTGATAAGTATATGTGAATGACATATTGTTGATCAGAAATAATGTAGAATTTTCTGGAAAGCATAAAGGAGTGTTTGAACGGAGTTTTTCAAAGAAAGACCTCGGTAAATCTGCTTACACATTGAGCATCAAGATCTATAGAGATAGATCAAGATGCTTGATAAGATTTTTCAATGAGTACATACCTTGATAAGATTTTGAAGTAGTTCAAAATGGAACAGTCAAAGAAGGAGTTCTTGCTTGTGTTGCAAGGTGTGAAGTTGAGTAAGACTCAAAGCCCGACCACGGTAGAAAATAGAAAAAGAATGAAAGCCATTCCCTATGCCATAGTCATGGGTTCTATTAAGTATGCTATGCTGTGTATCAGACCTATTGTATACCTTGCTCTAAGTTTGGCAAGGGAGTACAATTTTGATCTAGGAGTAGATCACTGGACAGCGGTTAAGAATATCCTTAGAAAGGACTAAGGAAATGTTTCTTGATTATGGAGGTGATAAAAGAGTTCATCGTAAAGAGTTACATCAGTGCAAGCTTTTACACCAATCCAGATGACTCTAAGTCTCAATCTGGATACATATTGAAAGTGGGAGCAATTAGCTAGAGTAGCTCCGTGCAGAGCATTGTAGACATAGAATATTTGCAAAATACATACAGCTCTGAATGTGACAGACCCGTTAACTAAACTTCTCTCACGAACAAAACATGATCACACCTTAATACTCTTTGAGTGTTAATCACATATCGATGTGAAATAGATTATTGACTCTAGTAAACCCTTTGGGCGTTGGTCACATGACGATGTGAACTATGGGTGTTAATCACATGCAGATGTGAATATTAGTGTTAAATCACATGGTGATGTGAACTAGATTCTTGACTCTAGTGCAAGTGGGAGACTGAAGGAAATATGCCCTAGAGGCAATAATAAAGTTATTATTTATTTCCTTATTTCATGATAAATGTTTATTCTTCATGCTAGAATTGTATTAACCGGAAACATAATACATGTGTGAATACATAGACAAACATAGTGTCACTAGTATGCCTCTACTTGACTAGCTCATTGATCAAAGATGGTTGAGTTTCCTAACCATGGATATGAGTTATCATTTGATCAGTGGGATCACATCATTAGAAGAATGATGTGATTGACTTGACCCATTTCGTTAGCTTAGTACTTGATCGTTTAGTATGTTGTTATTGCTTTCTTCATGACTTATACATGTTCCTATGACTATGAGATTATGTAACTCCCACTTACCGGAGGAACACTTTGTGTACTACCAAACGTCACAACGTAACTGGGTGATTATAAAGGTGCTCTACAGGTGTCTCCGAAGGTACTTGTTGAGTTGACGTATTTCGAGATTAGGATTTGTCACTCCGATTGTCGGAGAGGTATCTCTGGGCCCTCTCGGTAATGCACAGCACTATAAGCCTTGCAAGCAATGTAGATAATGAGTTAGTTACGGGATGATGCATTACATAACGAGTAAAGAGACTTGCCGGTAACGAGATTGAACTAGGTATTGAGATACCAACGATCGGATCTCGGGCAAGTAACATACCGATGACAAAGGGAACAACGTATGTTGTTATGCGTTTTGACCGATAAAGATCTTTGTAGAATATGTGGGAGACAATATGAGCATCCAGGTTCCACTATTGGTTATTGACCGGAGACGTGTCTCAGTCATGTCTACATAGTTCTCGAACCCGTAGGGTCCGCACGCTTAAAGTTCGATGACAGTTATATTATGAGTTTATGTATTTTGATGTACCGAAGTTAGTTCGGAGTCCCGGATGTGATCACGGACATGACGAGGAGTCTCGAAATGGTCGAGACATAAAGATCGATATATTGGACGCCTATATTTGGACACCGGAATGGTTCCGGGTGAGATCGGGATAATGCCGGAGCACCGGGAGGTTATCGGAACCCCCCGGGAGGTATATGGGCCTTAATGGGCTTTGGTGGAAAGGAGGAGAAAGGAGCAAGGGAGGGGGCGCCCCCCCCCCCCCAAGCCCAATCCGAATTGGGAGGGTGCCCGGGCCCCACTTTCCTTCCTCCCTCCTTCCTCTTCCTTCCCTCTCCCTCTCCAAATAGGAAAAGGAGGAGTCCTACTCCCGGTGGAAGTAGGACTCCCCCCTTGGGCGCGCCTCCTCCTCCTGGCCGGCCCTCTCCTCCCCTCCTTTATATACGGAGGAGGGGGCACCCCATAGACAACAATTGATCCCTTGGATCTCTTAGCCGTGTGCGGTGCCCCCATCCACCATAATCCACCTCGATAATATCGTAGCAGTGCTTAGGCGAAGCCCTGCATCGGTAGAACATCATCATCGTCACCACGCTATCGTGCTGATGGAACTCTCCCTCAAAGCTCGGCTGGATCGGAGTTCGAGGGACGTCATCGAGTTGAACGTGTGCTGAACTCGGAGGTGCCGTGCGTTCAGTACTTGATCGGTCAGATCGTGAAGACGTACGACTACATCAACCCTGTTGTGCTACACGCTTCTGCTTTCGGTCTACAAGGGTATGTGGACACACTCTCCCCTCTCGTTTCTGTGCATCACCATGATCTTGCGTGTGCGTAGGAAATTTTTTGAAATTACTACGTTCGCCAACACAGAGGCTTTTGCAGGCGAAGACCACTTTAGTCAAGATAGGATGTACATGTTGTCTCCCTTCAAATCTGGCCATTGTGGGATCCCTTCCTGCCAACATTGGGAAGAGGACCAAGACCACTATAAATAGGACCTAGCCACCACCATAGAAGGGGAGCGGGATCCGAATCCATCGAATCGATTCCACCCTCACCATCTCACCAGCTCACTTGAGACCGAGAACACCTCACCTCCTGAGGCTGTTCAACCACTGTACGAATTCATCCTCAGCCCCTCGAGGCAAATCCACCACAAAGAAGGAGTAGGGTTTTACACCGTAAGGTGGCCCGAACCTGGGAAACTATTGTGTCTTTGTGTCTTTCTTTCCCTTCGAGCCCGACGTGCTAGGCTGTGAGGTTTCGCGACTAGCAGGCTGGGTAGCTTGAGACCTCCACACGCACCCCAGAGTTCGAACCTCTCAAGGGTTTGCGTAACCTAAAATCCGACAGTTGTGTCGCATCATCCCTTCCTCTTTGGGGAAATACCAACGTAGTTCAAGCAGACATCAAAAGGAATTTCTAGCGCCGTTGCCGGGGAAACATCATCAACATCTACCAGGTTCCTAATCACAAATCTCATCTCCTTGCAATTTACATTATTTTCCATTTGCCTCTCGTTTTCCTCTCCCCCACTTCACAAAAAAATTCCGTTTTATTCGCCCTCTTTTTCGTTCGTCATTTTCTCATTAAATCTGTTTTTGAGTGCAATCTGATTGCATAGTCATAATGACTCAAGAGAACACCAAGTTGTGCGATTTCTCCAATACTAACAACAATGATTTTATTAGCACTCCATTGCTCCTCCCGCCACTAGTGCGGAGTCTTGTGATATTAATGCCACTTTGTTCAACCTTGTTATGAAATCAATTTTCCGGCACTCCTAGTAAGGATGTCGCGTCCCATCTTGACACAATCATGGAATTATGCGATATGCAAAAGAAAAGAGATGTGGACAATGATATTTTGAAGTTGAAACTATTCTCGTTTTCTTTGTGAGATCGTGCAAAAATTTGGTTTTCTTCTTTGCCTCGCAATAGTATCGATTCTTGGGATAAGTGCAAAGATGCTTTTATTACTAAGTATTTTCTGCCCGCAAAAATTACTACCCTTAGGACGCAAATCATAAATTTTAAGCAACTTCAGCATGAACATGTTGCACAATCTTGGGAAAGAATGAAATTGATGCTAAGAAATTGTCCTACTCATGGTTTAAATCTTTGGATGATCATACAAAAAATATATGCGGGATTTAATTTTGTTTCTAGAAATCTTTTAGATTCCGCCGCGGGTGATACATTTATGGAAATTACTTTGGGTGAAGCCACTAAATTTCTAGACAATATTATGGCAAATTATTCACAATGGCATACCGAAAGAGCTCCTACTAGTAAAAAAAAGTTATTTCGGTTGAATAAATTTCTTCTTTGAGTGAAAAAGTTGATGCTCTTATGAAATTGGTTGCTAATAAAAAGTGTGCCTATTGATTTTAATGATGTGCCTTTGTCTACCTTTATTGAGCAAAATAGTGATGTCGTAGATGTGAATCTTATCTCTTGAAACAATTTCAATAACAATGCTTATAGAGGTAATTTTAATCCTAGGCCTTTTCCTAGTAATCCTCTAATAATTATGGTAATTCCTATGGTAATCCTTCTTATAATTATAATAATAGGAACACCTCTGATCTTGAGAATAATATTAAAGAATTTATCAATACTCAAAAGGCTTTTAATGCTACGATAGAAGAAAAGTTGAATAAGATTGATGATATGCCTAGAAGTATTGATAGAATTTCTCATGATGTAGAAAATCACAAGATGAAAATTTTTGTGCCTAAGGTTGAGGAATCAATTAAAGCTTTATATGTTTCTATGGATGAAAGTAATAAAAGAACCGATGTGCTTAGAGCTAAAAGAGAATTTTTAGAAAAAGCGTTTTCTAGTGATTGTTATCGTAAAAATGATGAAGATCTTAAAGTTATTGGTGTTTCCTCTATTGATTTCTTGTTTAGTAAAACTAAAATTGATGATAAAGGGATTGGAGAGGAGTCAACTTTAGCTAGAAGGCATCCCGATAATTTGGAGGGTGAAAATCTTGTTGAGAAAATTGATAAAAGTGGGTTTGAAGAGGTCAAAACTTTAACTAGTGATGTGCCCACTCTTTTGGATTACAAAGACTTTAATTATGATAATTGCTCTTTTATTGATTGTATTTATTTGTTTCAATCCATGATAAATCAACACCATGCTTATGAACAAAATAAAGCTTTTACTAAACATATCATTGATGCTATGATGAAAGGTTTAGAAGAAAAGTTGGAATTAGAGGTGTCAATTCCTAGAAAATTACATGATGAATGGGAACCTACTATCAAAGTCAATATTAAAAATTATGAGTGTCTTGCTTTATATGACTTGGGTGCTAGTGTTTCTACAATTTTGAAATCTTTATGTGATGTGCTTGGTCTTACCGATATTGAAGAATGTTCTTTAAATTTGCACTGGGCGGATTCTACTATTAAAAAGCCTATGGGAAGAACTAATGATGTTCTTATTATTTCAAATAGGAATTATGTGCCCATAGATTTTATTGTTCTTGATATTGATTGCAATCTATCTTGTCCAATTATTCTTGGTAGACAGTTTTTACGTACTATTGGTGCCGTGATTGATATGAAAGAAGGCAATATTAAATTTCAATTTCCACTAAGGAAGAGTGTGGAACACTTCCCTATATCTAGAATTAAGCCACCATATGAATCAATCATGAGGGCATCTTATGGATCTAGAAATAAAGATGACAACACTTAGATCCTTTGCATTATGCCTAGATACACTACAAGAAATATGTCAACTTATGACCTTCTGTCAGTGACCCTCGAAGAATTGGTCATAAATTTATGACCATTTTAGACTAATTGGTCAAAAGCTGTTCAGGGGGCTCCAAACCCTAAACCATTGCGACCATTTTGGTCAGAAAGGTCGTAATTTCCTTACACGAAATGGTCACAAAGCAAACAGTGCTAGTCCGCTGCCTTATTTCTAGTTGTTAATGACCAATATAGATGGTCATAGCCTTGTAGATTGTGGTGGGTTGTGATGACTAGGCGCCATCTCATCAGTTTTGCCTATGTGACATGTCCATGTGGCAGTTTTTGCCCTAGGTTGTGAAGCAACCTATATTTCTATCATTCCCAAAATTCCCAAAAAAATCTCATAAATTCTTTGGGGCATATCTTCATCAAATATGTAAAAATCCTTCCTTGCCTAGTTCAAAACTAATTCAAGAATATTCATTTTCCTATTCTGTTCACAACAACACTTTATGAAGGAAGTGCTATTTATATATTCTTGATTGCCCTCGGAATTTTTGGGCACTCTTTCCTATCCAAATCATTACCGCATGACAAAATTCAGCTCCATTTGCCTAGCAAATCTTCCTCGGCAAATTTCCAAAGTTTTTGTCCACCTAGAAGCATTGTGAAGGAAGTACCTTTTTTATATCTCTAAATGACATGAAATTTATACAGTTCCTTCATATGCCCAAATTATCGCCCTCCTCCAAATTGCAGCTCATTCAAATCATCTATGTGAGCCCAGGTTCAATTTATATTTTATGGCCAAATTGGCACGTTGCAAAGAAAGTGTTATATAGACCCCTCCAATTACCCTCAAACTTTTCGGGCACTCTTTCATACCCAAATCATTGCCACATGGTAATATTCAGCTCAATTTTCCTAGTAAATCTTTCTCGGGAAATTTCCAAAGTTTCTGCCTCGAGAGAAGCTTTGTGAAGTAAGTACTAGCTAGGCTTACCCAAATGATCTGAAAATTTACCAGCGCATGACCATACCTAAGTAACTTACCTACACCAATTTTGAGCTCATTTCATTCATCCAATCTCTCTCACTAGTTTTCCCAAGTTTCTGTCCATAGAAGAGCATTGTGAAGGAAGTACTACTTTGGCATGTCCAAATGGTATCAATTTTCTACAATGCTTTCCTATGCCCAAATAACCATCCTCCAAAAAATTTCAGCTCACTCCATTCATTATTTTGAGCCCAGCTTCAACATTCATATTTTTGTCCAGCGTGGTACTTTGCAAAGCAAGTACCACCTAGGATCCTCCTTTTGAGCTAAAAATTTGTGAAGACATTCTCCTTAGTAGATGATCATCCTCAGCCAAAACTCACGCCCATTGGCCATGTGCATTTCCCGTACCGCTAATCAAACACTTGGCTGCTAATTCATATTTGAGCATCGATCGGTCTCCTCATGAGAATCTTATGTTGTAATTTTCTTCCTAGCACCAACCTGGGTAGTTCCCAACCCACTAGACATGCCTAGGCCTCCCAGAACACATGGCAACATTACGGTCACGCGGTGACCACGCGACGGGCATGCGAGTTTACGCGCTCTAGAGTTGGGGGCCCCGGCCACCGCCCAAACCTCGACGTATCGCCACCAAACCACGTATTTATGATTAAATAGGTCCTTATGTAACTACAAATGATTTTTGGAAAAAATAAATAGCAAACTATGAGGCAGCTGCAATTCAAATTTGACCCGCTTCCAGCTGAATCGGCGGTAATTTGTCTTTTTCACAAGAGGTGGATCAAAAAATTTTACACCCAACCATTTTGTCAATTGTGCATTAAATATGGCCTAGTATTTTATAAAAATGATTGGTCCAATTTTGCAACAATTATTTGGTAGTTCCTTCACAAAAAAACCTCCTTTCGGGCACTCGAAAAATGGAAAATGGTTTTCTCGTCCAACGAAAATGAAAACTTCCTTAGGCAACATTGTTTGCCATTCCAATATGCACCCTTGTGCACAATATGAGATCATTTGAACAAACTATGCCATGGATGTGGCCATAAGTTTGATCATTTTCCTTGAAAGCCATGAATCTTGAGAGATGATAGCTCATTTCTGAGAACACTTTTTTAAAATAATTGCCGTATTACAAGTTTGTTATTTTTCCAGGGAACTTGGCCACATATAATGACACAATGCGAATGTTTCCCAAATTTTTGATTTTTTTTGAATTTTTTATGCCCGTTTCAAAATGCGGTCAAAACGGCGGGAATGACCGTTCCTAGCTAGTTGTTGAATCTTGGAATTTTTTTGGTCTTTCTCTGATTAAATAGATACTTATGTACCTAGAAATGATTTTTGGAAAAAATAAATAGCAAACTATGAGGCAGCTGCAGTTCAAATTTGACCCGCTTCCAGCTGAATCGGCGGAAATTTGTCTTTTTCACGAGAGGTGGATCAAAACTTTTTACACCCAACCATTTGGTCAATTGTGCATTAAATATGTCCTAGTATTTTAGAAAAATAATTTGGTCCAATTTTGCAACAATTATTTGGTAGTTCCTTCACAAAAAAACCTCCTTTCGGGCACTCGAAAAATGAAAAATGGTTTTTTCGTCCAAAGAAAATGAAAACTTCCTTAGGCAACATTGTTTGCCATTCCAATATGCACCCTTGTGCACAATATGAGATCATTAAAACAAACTATGCCACGAATGTGGCCATAAGTTTGATCATTTGCCTTGAAAACCATGAATCTTGAGAGATGATAGCTCATTTCTGAGAACACTTTTTTAAAATAATTGTCGTATTACAAGCTTGTTATTTTTCCTGGGAACTTGGCCACATATAATGACACAATGTGAAGGTTTCCCAATTTTTTGAATTTTTTTGAATTTTTATGCCCGTTTCAAAATGCGGTCAAAACGGCGGGAATGACCGTTCCTAGCTAGTTGTTGAATCTTGGAATTTTTTTGGTGTTTCTCTGATTAAATAGATACTTATGTACCTATAAATGATTTTTGGAAAAAATAAATAGCAAACTATGAGGCAGCTGCAGTTCAAATTTGACCCGCTTCCAACTGAATCGGCGGAAATTTGTCTTTTTCACGAGAGGTGGATCAAAACTTTTTACACCCAACCATTTGGTCAATTGTGCATTAAATATGTCCTAGTATTTTAGAAAAATGATTTGGTCCAATTTTGCGACAATTATTTGGTAGTTCCTTCACAAAAAAACCTCCTTTCGGGCACTCGGAAAATGAAAAATGGTTTTTTCGTCCAAAGAAAATGAAAACTTCCTTAGGCAACAGTGTTTGCCATTCTAATATGCACCCTTGTGCACAATATGAGATCATTTGAACAAACTATGCCACGAATGTGGCCATAAGATTGATCATTTAACTTGAAAACCCTGAATCTTCACGTGTGATAGCTCATTTCTGAGAACACTTTTTTAAAATAATTGCCGTATTACAAGTTTATTATTTTTCCTGGAAACTTGGTCACATATAATGACACAATGTGAATGTTTCCCAATTTTTTGATTTTTTTTGAATTTTTTATGCCCGTTTTAGAATGCGGTCAAAACGGCGGGCTTGACCGTTCCTAGCTAGTAGTTGAATCTTGCAAAACTTTTGTTGTTTCTCTGATTAAATAGATACTTATGTACTTAGAAATAATTTTTCGAAAAAAATAAAGAGCAAACCATAAGGTAGATGCAGTTCAAATTTGACCCGCTTCCAGCTGAATCAGCGGAAATTTGTCTTTTTCACGAGTGGTGTATAGAACCTTTTGACAACCAACAATTTTTTCAATTGACGTTAAATATGCATTAGTATTTTCTAAAAATTATGAGGTACAATTTTGCAACAAATACATGTTAGGTTATTCACAAAAAATCATTTTGGGCACTCGAAAAATGGAAAATGGCTCTTTGTGCAATGAAAATGAAACCCCCCAAATCAACATTATTTGTCATCCTAAGATACACACATGTGCACAATATTGATTGATTTTAACAAACTATAAGTGGTTAATATGTTGAATGTCTGCCCTGAATAAGAGGATAAAAACTATAAGCAAAACAAAAGAATTTTTTTACACAACCTTAATTCTGATTGGTTGAATTAGCTATGGCATGGATCGATGACATGGCAGAGATCCGTCCATCCATACAGCCATCCACCGTCCATCCAACCCACTGATCCAGATCCTACCCTACCCTGCGCTTCTCTCCCCCTCACCGCCGCCTCCCCTCACCTTCTCTCCCCGATCCAGATCCACACGCCGCCGCCGCCCCTCATCTCCCTCGACGCCTCCCATCCCCACCGATGACCTTGATGCCCTTCTTCCCCTCCCCTCCCGCGCGGATGCACGCAACCACTAGAGCAGCAGCACCTCCGTCCATCTCCCCGGCGCGCGCGAGCAGCCAGAGGAGGTCGTGAGCGGGCGGCGAATGCGATAGGAGGCAGAGATGGGGTCGAGGACCAAAGGGTGCTGCGGGTGGCTCATCGTGGCACCGGTGCTTGCGCTCGTCGGAGCCGCCTGCCCGGCTCCACCGCTGACCTCGCCATCTTCTCCACTCTGACCATGACGCGGCGGGCGGATCCAGGCCATGCGAGCGAGACGGCGGCCAGATCCTCGACGGGGAGGACACGCAGCGGTCCCCGCCGGCCAAATCAGGTTCGTCTCCTCCCGCAGCTGAGTCGTTTTACTGGGGATTTGCCTCCCACAGCCATGACCTCTGACCCCTTCTCATTGATTTGCTCGGGCGGCCGCCTCTTCCACCATCGACGGCAGGGTGACGACCAAGGAGGAGGACGAGTACTGCCGCTCCAAGTTCAACTCGGCGGAGGGTGATGACCTGTACGTGGTTTTTTGCCATGGCCACTGCCCTGGCTCAGGTAATTTTTGCCCCTTTTTGAAGATACATGAGCCCTGATTTGGGATGGAGAAGAGTGGCACGACACCATACCTGGTGATCTGCTGGAGCTATGCACTGGAATACTGAGTCTTGTATGTTAGTTGTACCACAGTTCTCAGCTTTAAAATTAGCAGTAGGATATTGGCTTGCAAGAATCTGATGCACCTAGTAGTGCATAAAACCTTGCGTGCCATCAACACAAGCTTTAGAACACCAGGAAAAATATTTGCATGTGAAGAAAACTTGAGTATGCTAGCACATACCATGGCTCAGATGAGCAATAACACACATTATGAATGTTATTTTTCTTCCTAGAAAACTTGAGCTCCACTTTTGTGTAATTCACTATCTTGAATGTTTCTGAATATCACTTTGAATATAAGCTTATGTTTCAGAAGGTGCAAAGTAGTTAGAAATGATTGACAACCCATTAGGAGGAACTAAAACTAAATGAAAAGGATGTGGAAATGTACAAGAGAGGAGTACTCCTTTTTAGTAGTCTCAGTTTAAAGTAAATTAAATGAAAGGAGTACTCCTTTTCAGTTGTCTCAGTTTAAAGTAAATGAAAGGAGTACAAATGCATTTACAAAAATATGGATTAATTTCACATATCCTCCTTTGCAAACATATGGATTAATTTTCAGTAGTCTCAGTTTAAAGTAAATGAAAGCACACACACAGTGTGTGGATTCTACTATAGCAGTAGTACTCTTGTTAAATTTGCAAACATATGCTTTTGTCTATGAACTAATAACAATATTGCTGGCATTCTGTGGCAACATTTGCAGACCTTGAGGCATGTGTGTGGCTGGAAGAAACACTCAAGAAATTTGACCGTATACTTGTGATATCACACTCTCAGGACTTCATGAATGGAGTGTGTACCAACATCATCCACATGCAGAACAGGAAGCTGGAGCTGTGAATATTGCTGCAGAACAGGAAGCTGAAGCTGTGAATATTGCTGGAAATATTACTAATGTGTTGTCTAAACATGCTTTCTGCTAGCTTTAAAGTTGATCTAAAGAACCATTCATGCATTTACACATTCATGATTTCCTCTGCTGTTTGTAATTGTTCTGGTTAACTGTGTTAGTAGATATTTCCTAGGATTTGTAGCTGGTAGATATTGTGTCATGTCCTCTTAGACAAGTTCATTTATTGAAAAATATTTCACATGTAGGGCCAGGCTGTTCGTCTGTTTTCTGCTTCTCTACTGGTAGCTTAGAAGAATACAATTCTCACTGAATGTACTTTTGCATTCTTACTATATCTACTGCTGCCACAATCATTCTTACTATATCTCACTGAATGGCATCTCAGTTTGTACCTCATCTAGCACACTGCCTAAAATTGTCACTATTGTTTCAATGAAGTTAGTAGAATTACCTTGTGATTCCTCTGTTTGCTTCATATTATGGTTGCTCTACTGCTAGTGTCTTACTAGCTTGTTCTGGCTCATCGTGTTCCTGCTTGTAGTTGATTTTCCATGTGCCTAAGTATATGAGTAGTACATGTGCAAGCAAACATTTGAACTCAAACCCATCCATCCTTTGTACTGTACTATACTGAAGAAGTAATGTAGATGAATATACATGCAGTTTTATTAAGTGAATGCCATGTAAACAACTTACTTGCTCTTGTCCATGTAGATGGAGTAGAAGGATGAGCAGCAGTAACAAATGAGCCTGATGGTGAAGAAGCACCTGACGACCAGAACTCGTTCAAGTGCTCTTTAGTCCTTCCAAAACAAGGTCTTGATGTCCCCCTTACAGAAAATGTTCATATATGTTCCTGCATGATGCGTGTGTGCATGTTGGATGGTCACATTCTAGTGTACTAGCTAGCTAGTAAGCTTGTTTTGCTACCGGATGATTGAATGTCATATCAGTTTGTACCTCATCTAGCTCACCACCTCAAATTGCCACTGTTTGGTTAGTGTTTCCTTCTTGGTTGGCTAAACATATCCGTTTGTTTAATTAGGAGCATTAGACGCTCTCCATCGATGATTGCCTAATTTTATTCATGGTCTCCACAATATATTCATTTGATTGTCTGCTACATATCCACTTAAATACTCATAATGCTAGTGTCCAGCCTTTGTTCAATTGGACTGACTATATATCTCTTGTTAAAATTGTGCTCTTGATCTTTTCTTTAAACTTGGGACATCATGCATATCTAACTCTTCCTTTTCAGTCTAAACCTGAGACCTCTCTTATTTTCAGTCACACTGCTATTTTGCTGTGCTTGATAAACCTGAGACTTCTTTCTATTGTAATATCAAAGTTGTTTGGTTCTGGCCTCAGCACTAGTACACTAATATTGAAGTTGTTCACTCTTTTACAGGAGCTTCGGGCCTAATTTTTTGGAGTGTGAAGCCATGAAGCCAAGTGTGAATCAGTGAAACCCTACTTAGCGAAGAGTTTTTTGGTTCTGTAGTAGACTGTAAATTGTAATATTGTAATAGATTGTAAAAGACTAATGTAGTGTTATTTGATGAATTATATTTGTCCCGTCCTATTTGAAAGTGATTATGTATGTTAAAAAGATGTGAAATGGAAACATGACCAGCGGGACCAATTTATGTCCCACTTATGAATATAATTTGAGATATTTTGAAATTTTTGACGTGTGGTGCCCATCTGACTAGTGGGACCAGCTCTAAAATAAAATGATTGAAAAATAAAAAATCAATTGATGGTAAGAAGGCCACAACCCAACAATAAAAAGGCTGCAATATTGGGCTTGGCCCATGAACCCAACCAAAAATTAACAGACAAAAAAACACAAATAGGCTGAATTGTTGGCTAGGCCCATGTAGAAAACCGAATTGGACCGGGCTGAATCTTGTGCCACATCAGCTTGCCACGCTGGATGCCTACGTGGACTGGGAGGTTGCTAGTGACCAAAACAGAACAATAGGCTTATTTTGGTCATAAACATTTGCGACCATTCCAGAAGAAAGGTCGCTATAGTCAGTTTACGACGCCCAGCTTTTGACCTTATGTTTTTGGTCACAAAAAGGTCATAAATGGAAATTTGTGACCATTCAGTGACCAATAGTGGTGGTCATAAGTTGACATATTTCTTGTAGTGCTAGGGGCATAAAACGATAGCGCTTGTTGGGAGGCAACCCAATAAATAAAATTTATTTTTGTCTTTTTCTTTATGTTCTTGAGTGTTTGCACAATTATTCTACTGTTATGATTGTGTTTTTTTGTTTTAGTTAGTGTTTGTACCAAGCAAAGCCTTTGGGATCATGTTGGGTGATAGTTGATTTAATCTTGTTGAAAAACAAAAACTTTTGCGCTCAGAAAAATAATTTTCATAAATCACAGAAACGTGATTGTGCTCTGAATTTTTTACAAAGTATTTATATACAAATTTCCCATGTTGTCCTAATTTTTCAGAATTTTTGGAGTTACAGAAGTAAACGAAGTTCCCTGATTACTACAGACTGTTCTGTTTTTGACAGATTCTGAGTTTTTTTTTTTTGCGTTGTGTGCTTATTCTGATGAATCTATGTTTTTTATTGGAGGGTATAAGCTATAGCAAAGTTGGAATACAGTAGATATAATGCAAGAATAAAATATGAATGGGTTTGCAACAGTATTTATAGTAGCGATTTGCTTTGTTATACTAACGGATCTCACGAAGGTTTTGTTGAGTTTTGTGTGATTGAAGTTTTCAAGTTTTGGGTGCGATCACGATGGATGAAGGAATAAGGAGTAAGAAGAGCCTAAGATTGGGGATGCCCCATGGCATCCCGAGCTATTATCTAAAAGATAAGCAAGCAACTAAGCTTGGGGATGCCCCGAGTGGCATCCCCTCTTTCTTCTAACGACCATTGGTATTTTACTTGGAGATATATTTTTATTCGTCACATATCATGAGTTTTGCTTAGAGCGTCTTGTATGATATGAGTCTTTTCTTGTTTTGCTTTTTGTTTTAATTCATCTATCCTTTCTGGACACTCCTATTTGAGAGAGCCAAAAATTACGCTATGACTTGTTAGAATTGCTCTCTATGCTTCACTTAAATCTTTTTGAGCTATAGAATTGCTCTAGTGCTTCACTTATATCTTTTTGAGCATGGTGTGCTTTATCATTTTTTAAGAAATGCTCTCATGCTTCACTTAGATTTATTTGAGAGTTAGAAAAAAATTTAGAAATTCTCTCATTCTTCACTTCAATTATTTTGAGAGAAGAAAATTTTTATGCTCATGTTCTTCACTTAGATTTGTTTGAGTTATCAAAAGCAAAATATGAAATTAGTCCCAAAATGATAGATATTCAAGAGGGGTATAATAAAAACTTTCATGAAGATCACTGGACAAAATAAACTTGATTCCTTGTAATAGTTTTGCGATATGTTGATATAATATGTGAGTCATGTTGATGAGTAATTATGCTTTAGTAAGAATATTGGTTTTAAGGTTTGTGATTCCCTATGCAAGCACGAAAGTCAATAGTTATGCAATGAAATTACATCCTACTTGTGGTGCATTATTCAGTGTTAGTTATGCTTAATGCTCGCTTATGAGATTTTTCATTTCTTGGTTGGATGCTTCCTAGTCTTTTGCTAGCCCTCATTTGCACTAAGTATGATCACTACTTGTGCATCCAAAATCCTTAAACCAGTTTTGCCACATGAGTCCACTATACTTACCTATATAAGGTATTCTTTTGTCGTTCTAAGCAAATTTGTATGTGCCATCTCTAATGTTCAAAATAAATTTCTCTTTTGTGTGCTCGTACCGCTCATGAAACGGTAGGGGGTGGCTGATATTTTTCCATGCTAGATGTGTTATTCTAAAGATGAGTGTTTATTCACTTGTCATTGCACGAGTATGGCAAGGTATTAGGGACTCCTAGTCCCGAAATGAAAAATGTATTTACTTTATGTTGTCCAATAATAAATTCCTTGGAAAGTGTTGGTATAGACGGCACCCGTGGATTCGGTTAGGCGTGGAATGTTAAAGTATGGTGGGAAAGGGGATAAACTTCATTTTCTGTTTGGGAACCACCTATGATATATCTAGCATGGAAAGTATTGGGAACTACTCGATCGTTTTCGTTGACAGGAAAAGCATGCCACCCAAAACGTTTTATCTCTACCTTTTTTCGCTTTGAACTCTAGCACCTCTACAAATCCCTACTTCCCTCTGCGAAGGGCCTTTCTTTTACTTTATGCAAATTTTATTATTTTTGAGTCTCCATCTTCTCTTATAAAGCACCAACTAAGGGGCATTATGGTTGTACTTGGGCATTGGGTGTAGCTAATATGCGAGTGTGTTGCATGAATGGATCGATGATTGAGCATAATGGGCTAGGGATAACTTGATTTAGTGTTAATGTTTTGAAAGACATGGTTGCTTGTTGGTATGCTTGAGTATTGAAATCTTCATGTCAAAACTGGACTATTGCTTTGAACCATACAAAAGTCCAAATGTCCATGCTAAAAAGAAAAGAATATGTGATGAACATGTTAGGTGGCATTCCACGTCAAAAATTCTGTTTTTATCATTTACCTACTCGAGGACGAGCAGGTATTAAGCTTGGGGATGCTGATACGTCTCCAACGTATCTATAATTTTTATTATTCCATGCTATTGTATTATCATTCTTGGATGTTTTACAATCATCTTATAGCAACTTTATATCATTTTTGGGGACAAAGCTATTGACACAGTGCCCAGTGCCAGTTGTTGTTTTTGCTTGTTTTTTACTTCGCATGAAGTGAATACCAAACGGAGTCCAAACGCAGCGAAACTTTTTGGTGGTTTTTTCTGGACCAGAAGACACACGATGGGACAAGAAAGAACATGAGGGGGGCTCTGAGGGGAGCACAACCCACCAGGGCGCGCCCAGGTGGGTTGTGCCCACCATGGCTGCCTCCCACGCCGCCTCTTTGCTCTATAAATACCCCAATATTCCAGAAACCCTAGGTGAGTCGACAAAAATCAATTCCAGCCGCCACAAGTTTCTGAAACCACAGATCCAATCTAGACACCATCACAAAGGGATTCATCATCCTCATTAGTGCCTCTCCGATGATGTGTGAGTAGTTCATTGTAGACCTGCGGGTCCGTAGTTAGTAGCTAGATGGATTCCTCTCTCTCTCATTTGATTCTCAATGCAATGGTCTCTTGGAGATCTATTTGATGTAACTCCTTTTGCGGTGTGTTTGTTGGGATCCGATGAACTTTGAGTTTATGACCAGTCTATGTTTTTATCCATAAAAGTTATTCGAGTCTTTTGATCTCTTATATGTGTGATTACTTATAGCCTCGTATTTCTTCTTCGAATCTTTCGTTTAGTAAGGACAACTAGATTGATTTTTCTTGCCATGGGAATAGGTGCTTTGTGATGGGTTCGATCTTACGGTGCTTGATCCCTGTGACAGAAGGGAACCGACACGTATGTATCGTTGCCATTAAGGATAACAAGATGGGGTATATTTCTACATAAATAGATCTTGTCTACATCATGTCATCGTTCTTATTGCATTACTCTGTTAATCCATGAACTTAATACACTAGATGCATGCTGGATAGTGGTTGATGTGTGGAGTAATACTAGTAGATGTAGGCAGGTGTCGGTCTACTAATCTTGGAAGTGATGCCTATATAATGATCATTGCCAGGATATCGTCATGATTCTTCGAAGTTCTATCAATTGGCCAACAATAATTTGTTTACCCACCGTATGCTATTTTTCTTGAGAGAAGCCAGTAGTGAAATCTACGGCCCCTGGGTCTCTTCTTTATTATATTTGCCTTCGAGATATATTTTTATTTGCTTTTATTTTCAGATCTATTAATCCAAAAACACAAAAATACTTTGCTGCACTTTATTTTATTCATGATATATTTATTCAATCTATTACTACTTCCACCCGTCCACGTGCCAATTTCTGGCGCCGTTACCCGAAAGGGATTGACAACCCCTTTAACACGTCGGGTTGCAAGTATTTGTTGTTTGTGTGCAGGAGTTTTTTACGTGATGTTGCGTGGTTCTCCTACTGGTTCGATAACCTTGGTCTCATCACTGAGGGAAATACCTACCATTGATGTGTTGTATCATCCCTTCCTCTTGGGGGAAATACCGACGTAGTTCAAGCAGGCATCACTCACAAGGTGTTGGTGCGCCCCTCCTAGGCCGCATCCCTCGGGGAGAGAAGGAAAGGGCAAAGTCAGCCTCGCCCATCCTTTCCTCTCCACCCTTTCCTTTCCCTCTAGCAAATATGGTAAGGGGGCGCCACTAGGGAAGGATCCCAAGTAGGATTCGGCCTACTTGGGGTGCCTCCTTGGCTACTCCTCCCATCCCCCCACCCCCCCCCCCCCCACCTATATATATGTGGGAGGGGGCACCACACATAACCACGACAATTTCTTAGCCATGTGTGGCGCCCCTTCCACCATTTACACCCTCGGTCATATTTTCGTAGTTTTTAGGCGAAGCCCTACGGAGATAAATTCATCATCACCGTCACCACACCATCGTGCAGCCAGAACTCATCCACTACTTTTCCGTCTTGCTGGATCAAGAAGGCGAGGACGTCACCGAGCTGAACGTGTGCTGAACACGCAGGTGTCGTACGTTCGATACTCGATCGATTGGAGCATGAAGAAGTTCGACTACATCAACCACGTTAACAAATGCTTCCGCCGGTCTACGAGGGTACGTAGACACACTCTCCCTTCTAGTTGCTATGCATCTCCTTGATAGATCTTGCATGTGCATACAAAAAAATTTGTATTTCATGCAACGTTTCCCAACACTTCTTCAATGACCTCTCCAGCGGTTCCTCCACCGACGATGACACTTTCACCACCCGGGTATGCCTCTCATCTCTCTCTCAGGTTATGACTTGGAATGAAGGATTTTAACCCGGCGGTTGATTTGAGTCATTTCTTCCTCTTGTAGCTCCCTAGGACCATCATTTGCAACGAATGGAGCGGCGTGGCTGAAGATCTGCCTGCTCGTTGTCACCATCAATCTCCATGCATGAAGTTAGTTGTGTTTCAATCTGTTGATAGTGGGAGGAAGTTTTTGGCATGTGTAGAGAAGGTTAGCCCCACTTTCGTTGTTACAAATCATTTGTTAGATGTGATTTAGACACTGTCACTATGCTATGTCATTCTCGATGTTAAGACATTGTCATAGTTTGTACCTAGTATCTAAAAATGTTGCCATCTCATCAGCGGTGCCATTAGAAAATTATTTGGCACCGCTTCAGCAGTTTGTGCAGCCAACTTTGGTCCACACATCCGAGCAGCCAAGCAGTAAAATACTAAATCTTTATGACACGAAGGAACTATGTATCAGAGCAATTAGGTGCTCCGGAGTCCAGTTCCCTAATTTTTTTTCCTCTGCATCGGCTCGCCAATGCAGGGCACCGATGCCAAATGTAGCAACAGTTGTTCGATATGAAATGTGAATTTGCGTAATACTAGAATTATCAATTGTAAATTAATAAACCTGCTAAATGGGTCATGGAACTTTGCAAACGGTTCTAGCAGTAAAAGCGGTTGTGAGGGATAGCCCAATGCCATACAGTTTTCTTCATCAAATCGTGTGTGATGTAGTTGAATAAAAGCTAACGGTTAACCGAGGTAGAGCATGTGTGATAGTTACATCTATCACACATGAGGCTATACATAAAACTGTGTGGGATGTATATATGAACCGAAATGTTTTCCCTGGATTGACTGTGTGGGATGTACATACAAATGCAAACATACTTCTTGGATTGACTGTGTGGGATGTACATAAGAACGAAAATGTATTCCTTGGATTGACTGTGTGGAATGTACCTAACAAACGGAAACGTTTGTCTGGGACTGACTATGTGGGATGTACTTACGACAAAAACCGATTGGGCCTGTATAATTGTATTTGATCGCTCACTCGTCACACATGAGCTCATTTTGTCCAGCACGTGTGACCGGAGGGCCTATCCCCAACAATTTTTGGGTCGTGTGGGAAGGACCCCCTATCACACACACTCACTCTGCGATGGTAAAAAATGTCATCGCGGAAGGGGGTTAAAAAACGTTTGTATAGCACCTTGTACTAGTGATGTTTCAAATGATTCATAATCAAATTCCAAAAGTCCATCAGCATGGAGTTTATTCATGTGTTTTACACCAAAATATGACCTAAGCGGTAGTGCCACAAATATGTGGAACCATCATCATTAACTTTGCATTTTTTGGCATCAATATTATGAATATGTGTATCGCTATGATCGAGATTCAACAAGAATAAACCATTCACAAAGGGTGCATGATCATAAAATATATTATTCATGTAAATAGAACAAGCATTATTCTCTGATTTAAATGAATAATGTCTCGCAATAAACAAGATCTGGATATATTGTTCATGCTTATTGCAGGCACCAAATAAAATTTATTTAAGTTTAATACTAATCCCGAAGGTGGAGGGAGCGTGCCAATGGCGATCACATCAACCTTGGAGAAACTTCCAACGTGCATCGTCACCTTGTCCTTAGCTAGTCTCATTTACTCTATAGCTTCTGCTTCGAGTTACAAATATTACCAACCAAACCAGTATCAAATACCCAGGCACTACTACGAGCACTAGTAAGGTACACATCAACACCATGTATATCAAATATACTTTTGTTGACATTGCCGGCCTTCTTATCTGCCAAGTACTTAGGGCAGTTCTGCTTCCAGTGACTATCCCTCATGCATTAGAAGCACTCAGTCTCAGGTTTGGGTCCGGCCTTGGGTTTCTTCATGGGAGCGGCAACTGTCTTGCCATTCTTCTTGAAGTTCCCTTTCTTTTCCTTGCCTTCTTGAAACTGGTGGTCTTTCTAACCATCAACACTTGATGCTCCTTCTTGATTTCCACCTCCGCGGACTTAAGCATCAAAAAGAGCTCAAGAATCATTTTCTCCATCCCTTGCATATTACAGTTCATCAAAAAGCTCTTATAGCTTGTGGGAGTGACTAGAGAACTCTGTCAATGATCATGTCATGTGGAAGACTAACTCCCAACTGAGTTGTGAAACCCAGACATTCTGAGTATATGCTCCCTAACAAAACTGTTCTCCTCCATATTGCAGCTAAAGAACTTGTCGGAGGTGTCATACCTCTAAACCCAGGCATGAGCTTGAAATACCAATTTCAGCTCCTGGAAGATCTCATATGCTCCATGGTGCTCAGAACGTCTTTGGAGCCCTGGTTCCAAGCCGTAAAGCATGGTGCACTAAACTATTGAGTAGTCGCCAGAACATGACTGTCAGATATTCACAACATCCACAAATGACGATGGAGGGGGTGCGGCACCAAGTGGTGCATCAAGGACATAAGCCTTCTGTGCAGCAATGAGGATAATCCTCAAGTTACGACCCAGTCCGCATAGTTCCTTCCATCATCTTTCAACTTCTCTTTCTCTAGGAATGAATTAAAACTCAAGGGAGCTACAATGTGAGCCATTGATCTACAACATATATTCTAAGATTATGTTCATGTTATTTGGTTCAATTAATCATATTACTAATGAACTCCCACTTAAATCAACATCCCTCAATTTGTCTAAGTGTTGCATGATCCAAATCAACTACCCATGTTTGATCATCACGTGAGATGGGGTCATCATTAATGGTGAACATCTCCATGTTCATTATATCCACTATATGACTCATGTTTGACCTTTCGGTCCTCCGTGTTCCGAGGCCATGTCTGTACATGCTAGGCTCGTCAAGTTTAACACAAGTATTCCGCATGTGTAAAAACTGGCTTACACCTGGTGTATGTGAATGTAGAATCTATCACACCCGATCATCATGAGGTGCTTTAGAATGATGAATTTTTGTGGTGGTGCATACTTAGGGAGAAAACTTTTATATTGAAATTAAGTGAAGGGATCGTCTTATAATGCTACCGTCGTCCTAAGAAAAATAAGATCCATAAAAAGATAAACATCACATGCAATCAATATATGTAACATGATATGGCCATTATCGTCTTGTGCTTTTGATCTCCATCTCCAAAGCAACGGCATGATCTCCATCATCACCGGCATGACACCATGATCTCCATCATTTTGTGGCCACGTGGTTGTCTCGCCAACTATTGCTTCTACAACTATTTCTAATGCATAGCGATAGAGTAAAGCAATTACAAGGCGTTAAATCATTGACACACAGGTCATACAATAAATTAAAGACAACCCCAATGGCTCTTGCCGGTTTCCGTGCTCATCGACATGAAAGTCGTGAACCTACTACAAAACATGATCATATCATACATGAACATGTATCACATCACGTTTTGGCCATACCACATCACAACATGCCCTCAAAAACAAGTTAGGCGTCCTCTACTTTGTTGTTGCAATTTTCACGTGGCTGCTAGGGCAAACTATAAGAACTGTTCTTATTTACACAAAACCACAACGGTGATATACAAGTTTCCTTTTAACCTTCTACAAGCACTGCTCTCATCAAATCAGATTCAACTAAAGTAGGAGAGATAGACACCCGCAAAGCCACTTTTATGCAATATAAGTTGCATGTCAAACAGTGGAACCGGTCTCATGTGCGAGGACATGTAAGGATGGTCTGAGCCGCTTCATCCCACAATACCGCCGAGTCCAAATAAGACAAGGGAAGTAAGCACTCTGAACATCAATTCCCACAACAACTTTATGTTCTACTCGTGCATATACATCTACGCAAAGACCTAGCTTTGATACCAATGATGGAGAATGTTGCATGAAAATCAAAATAAAACCCTATGGATCACCCAAGATCTAATCTAGGAGATGCATAGCAATGAGAGGTGAGTGTGTCTAACAACCCTTGTAGACCCAAAGCGGTAACATCATAACGCGGTTGATGTAGTCGTACTCATCGCCATCTAATCACAATCCAATATAATCTAGTGTTGAATGGACTGCACCGCCAAGTTTAGCACATGTATGGCTTGGCAGCATTCTCTACTTCTTTATCCAGCAAGCGAGGGAGAGGAGGTAGATAAGATCTGAACCAACACGACGACATGTTGGTGGTACTGGCAGCGGAACACCGATAGGGCTTTGATGTCTACTATGCAACCTTCTTCTTGTAGAATCGTGTTGGGCCTCCAAGCGCAGTGTTTTGTAGGACAGTAGCAAATTTCCCTCAAGTGGATGACCTAAGGTTTATCAATCTGTGGGAGGCGTAGGATGAATATGGTCTCTCTCAAACAACCCTACAACAAAATAACAAAGAGTCTCTTGTGTCCCTGTCGGTGTCAAAACTGGCGGATCTCAGGTAGGGGGTCCCGAACTGTGCGTATAAGGCTAATGGTAACAGGAGGCAGGGGACACGATGTTTTACCCAGGTTCGGGCCCTCTCGATGGAGGTAATACCCTACTTCTTGCTTGATTGATCTTGATGATATGAGTATTACAAGAGTTGATCTACCACGAGATCGTAGAGGCTCAACCCTAGAAGCTAGCCTATGATTATGATTGTTGTTCTATGGACTAAACCCTCTGGTTTATATAGACACCGGAGGGGGCTAGGGTTACAAAGAGTCGGTTACAGAGAAGGAGATCTACATATCCGAATTGCCAAGCTTGCCTTCCACGCAAAGGAGAGTCCCATCCGGACACGGGACGAAGTCTTCAATCTTGTGTCTTCATAGTCCGACAGTCTGGCCAAAGTATATAGTCCGGCTGTCCGAGGACCCCTTAATCCAGGACTCCCTCGGTAGCCCCTGAACCAGGCTTCAATGACAATGAGTCCGGCGCGCAGATTGTCTTCGGCATTGCAAGGTGGGTTCCTTCTCTGAATACTCCATAGAAGATTTCGAACACAAGGATCGTGTCCGCCTCTGCAAAACAAATTCCACATACCACCGTAGAGAGTACAATATTCCAAGATCTGATCTGCTGACAGCCTTTTATGACATCATGCCACTGCCTGGTCTTTATTTGAACCGTTTCTCACAACCAGCCACTACACGTGATGCGAGGCGGTTCTATTCGCACGTCTTGTCGAAGCAGAGATCGTGTCCCCCTTATCACGGGATTCTCATCAATACAGGTGTGGGTAACCCAACCGTGTTTGTTTAATATGACTCCTCGATTTTAGGCAAGTCCCAAACGGTCACGCGGGGGACGCTTGATATTCGTCCTCTTTAAAAAGGGGGCCAAAGCATGTCCTTTTCTTCCCACGCTTGATCCTTCCCCTCCCAAACCTCGAGTTCCAACACCCAAGGCTTAAGCTAAGCGTTTCAAACCTTCAACCATGTCCGGATCCAACCTGCAGGGCCGATGGATGGCTTCCTCCATTACAGAGGAGGACGTCAAGAAACTTAGGGAGGCCAGATATCTCACCGCCGAGATTCCGCACAGGCTACCTGCTCAAGGGCAGGTCGTCCCCACTCCCAAACCCAACGAGAGTGCCATTTTTATTTCCAACTTTCTCCGAGGGCTAGGTTTTAGCGTTGATCCCTTCGTAAGAGGGCTCATGTTCTACTACATACTAGATTTCCATGATCTAGCTTCGGATTCCGTCCTTCACATCTCGTTGTTTATCGTTGTCTGTGAAGCCTTCCTCCGCATCACCCCCCACTTCGGCCTATGGCTCAAGACCTTCCATGTGAGGCCGAGGGTGATTGACGGGCGTCACGCGGAGTGTGGAGGCGCTATAATAAGAAGAGGCGTCTGATGTCTACTACACAACCTTCTTCTTGTAGACGTGGTTGGGCCTGCACGTGCACAAGTTTGTAGGACAGTAGCAAATTTCCCTCAAGTGGATGACCTAAGGTTTATCAATCCGTGGGAGGCGTAGGATGAAGATGGTCTCTCTCAAGCAACCAAGCAACCAAATAACAAAGAGTCTCTTGTGTCCCCAACACACCCAATACAATGGTAAATTGTATAGGTGCACTAGTTCCGCGAAGAGATGGTGATACAAGTGCAATATGGATAGTAGATAAAGGTTTTTGTAATCTGAAAATATAAAAACAGCAAGGTAACTAATGATAAAAGTGAGCGTAAACGGTATTGCAATGATAGGAAACAAGGCATAGGGTTCATACTTTCACTAGTGCAAGTTCTCTCAACAATAATAACATAGATAGATCATATAACAATCCCTCAGCATGCAACAAAGAGTCACTCCAAAGCCACTTATAGCGGAGAACAAACGTAGAGATTATGGTAGGGTACAAAACCACCTCAAAGTTATTCTTTTGGATCAATCTATAAAAGAGTTCGTACTAGAATAACACCTTAAGACACAAATCAACCAAAGCCCTAATGTCACCTAGATACTCCATTGTCACCTCAAGTATCCGTGGGCATGATTATACGATATGCATCACACAATCCCAGATTCATCCAACCAACATAAAAGTACTTCAAAGAGTGCCCCAAAGTTTCTACCGGAGAGTCAAGAAAACGTGTGCCAACCCATATGCATAGGTTCATGGGCGGAACCCGCAAGTTGGTCACCAAAACATACATCAAGTGGCACGTGATATCCCATTGTCACCACAAATAAACACGGCAAGACATACATCAAGTATTCTCAAATAAAGACTCAAACCGATAAGATAACTTCAAGAGGGAAACTCATTTCATCACAAGAGAGTAGAGGGGGAGAAACATCATAAGATCCAACTATAATAGCAAAGCTCGCGATACATCAAGATCGTGCCATAGAGAGAACACGAGAGAAAGAGATCAAACACATAGCTACTGGTACATACCCTCAGCCCCGAGGGTGAACTACTCCCTCCTCGTCATGGAGAGTGCCGGGATGATGAAGATGGCCACCGGTGATGGGTTCCCCCTCCGGCAGGGTGCCGGAAGGAACTCCTGAGAGATTTCTGGTGGCTACAGAGGCTTGCGGCGGCAGAACTCCCGATCTATCTTCATATTCAATGTTTTTAGGGTATGTAGGCTTATATAGGCGAAAGAAGTCAGTCGGGAGGTGCTCGAGGGGCCCATGAGACAGGGGGCGCGCCCTACAGGGGGGGCGCCCTCCTATCTCGTGGCTGCCTTGAGGATCTTCTGATGTGAACTCCAAGTCTCCAGGATCATATTCTTCCAAAAAATCACGCTGCCGAAGGTTTCATTCCGTTTGGACTCCGTTTGATATTCCTTTTCTTCAAAATACTGAAACAGGCAATAAAATAGCAATATGGGTTGGGCCTCCGGTTAATAGGTTAGTCCCAAAAGTAATATAAAAGTGTATAACAAAGCCCGTAATCATTCAAAACAGATAATAAAATAGCATGAATGCTTCATAAATTATAGATACGTTGGAGACGTATCAGCATCCCCAAGCTTAATTCCTACTCATCCTCGAGTAGGTAAGTGATAAAGAAAGAATTTATGAAGTGTGAATGCTAGACGGTGCACAAGTTTCATCAATGATAATTTCAATCACCTTTTCTAGCATGATAATATGTCATAACAGTAGTTCGTCTCATAAAACTTCTCACGATAAAGTAACAAGCAATTCACATGTCAAAGCATAGACCATAAACTTTCTTGAAAACCAGCAAACTTCATTCTCAGTAATCAAACAATTGCAATTCATCTTATTTTCAGGAATAGCAAACTCCACATACTCAACTATCATATAGTCTTCTACAATTGCTAACACTCACGCAATACTAATGGTTATGGAGTTTCAATCGGACACTGAGAAAGATAGGGGCTTATAGTGTTGCCTCCCAACGTATTCACCTTTGGGTGATGTCAACAATAATAGTTCATGCTAATTTACATCCAATTGGATATATATATCAGGATCACCCCAACACAAAGTGCTTGCCAAAGGATAAAATGAAAAAGGGAAAGGTGAAGATCACCTTGACTCTTGCATAAAAGTAAAAGACATAAAGTATAAGATAGGCCCTTCGTAGAGGGAAGCAGAGGTTGTCATGCGCTTTTAGGGTTGGATGCACAAAATCTTAATGCAAATGAACGTCACTTTATATTGCCACTTGTATATGGACCTTTATTATGCAGTCCGTCACTTTTATTGCTTCCATAACAAGAGATCGTATAAAGCTATTTTCTTCACACCAAAAGATCATACATATTTAGAGAGCAATTTTTATTGCTTGCACCGAGGACAACTTACTTGAAGGATCTTACTCAATCCATAGGTAGGTATGGTGGACTCTCATGGCAAAACTAGGTTTAAGGATATTTGGAAGCACAAGTAGTATCTCTACTTGGTGCAAGGAATTTTGGCTAGCATGAGGGGGAAAGGCAAGCTCAACATGTTTGAATGATCCATGACAATATACTTTAACTGAGATGTCGGAAAACATAAACCATTACGTTCTCTTCCTTGTCCAACATTAACTCTTTAGCATGTCATACTTAATGAGTGCTCCCAATTATAAAAGATGTCTAGGATAGTGTATTTATATGTGAAATCTCTCTTCCTTCAATATTCTTTCATGAATTGTTCAAATGACCAATACAATGCTTGCCAACCTTCAATAAATTTACAACCTCTACTTCTTAAATGTGAAGTCATTACTCCCCATGGTATAAGCAAATGAGACATAAATAATTTCATATTTATGACAATCAACTCATTCAATCATTTACTCATGGGATATAAGTGAAGCACACGAGTAAATGACAAACTACTCCAAAAAGATATAAGTGAAGATCAATGAGTAGCTAAATAATTATGTAACAATGCGAAGACTCCCTCTCATTTAAGAATTTCAGATCTTGGTATTGTATTCAAACAGCAAGCAAATACTAACAAAATAAAATGATGCTCCAAGCAAAACACATATCATGTGGTGAATAAAAATATAGCTCCAAGTAAAGTTACCGATGAACGAGGACGAAAGAGGGGATGCCATCCAGGGCATCCCCAAGCTTAGGCTCTTGGTTGTCCTTGGATATTACCTTGGGGTGCCTTGGGCATCCCCAAGATTAGGCTCTTGCCACTCCTTATTCCATAGTCCATCGAATCCTTACCCAAAACTTGAAAACTTCACAACACAAAACTCAACAGAAAACTCGTAAGCTCCGTTAGTATAAGAAAATATAACCACCACTTAGGTACTGTAATGAACTAATTCTAAATTCATATTGGTGTAATATCTAATGTACTCCAACTTCTCTATGGTTCATACCACTTAATACTAGCCATAGATGCATCACAATAAGCAAACAACACATGAAAAACAGAATCTGTCAAAAACAGAACAGTCTGTAGTAATCTGTATAAAACGTAGACTTCTGGAACTCCAAAAATCCTACCAAATTAGGAAGACCTAAGCAATTGGTTTACCAATCCAGAGAAAAAAGAATCAGATCAGAATCATGTTTCTATGAATTAACAAAACTAATTTATTGGGTGCAAAAGTTTCTGATTCTCAGCAGGATCAACACAACTATCACCGTAAGCTATCCTAAAGGTCTTACTTGGGACTTTATTGAAACAAAAGCTATAAAAAATGATTAATACAGTAGCATAATCATGTGAACACACAAAAACAGTAAGGATAAATATTGGGTTGTCTCCCAACAAGCGTTTTTCTTTTATGCCTTTCTAGCTAGGCATGATGATGACAATGATGCTCACGTAAAAGATAAGAATTGAAACACAATGGGAGCATCATGAAGCATATGACTAGCACATTTAACTCTAACCCACTTACTATGCATAGGGATTTTGTGAGCAAACAACTTATGGGAACAATAATCAACTAGCATGGGAAGGTAAAGCAAGCAAAGCTTCAAGATTTTAAGCACAAAGGGAGGAAACTTGACATTATTGCAATTCCTACAAGCATATGTTCCTCCCTCATAATAATTTTCAGTAGCATCATGAATGAATTCAACAATATAACCAGAACCTAAAGCATTCGTTTCATGATCTACTTGCATAGAAAATTTACTACTCTCCACATAAGCAAAATTCTTCTCATTCGGAATAGTGGAAGTATCATAAGAGACTTGAACACTAAAAATTGTTTCCACATTAAAAGAGTAATGTTCAGAAAAAGGGTAATCATAATCATGACAAGATTTGTAAATATAATCATCACTACTTTTTATAGCATAAGTTTCATCACAATAATCATCATAAGTAGCAACTTCGTTCTCATCATAATCGATTGAAACCTCTCCCAAGATGGTGGAATCACTAAATAAAGTTGACACTCTTCCAAATCCACTTTCGTATTCATCACAATAAAATTCAACATCCTCCAAAATAGTGGTATCACTACTTCCTAAAGTTGACACTCTTCCGAACCCACTTTCATCAATATAATCATCATAGGTAGGAGGCATGCTATCATCATAACAACTTTGCATATCAAAACTTGGGATGCTAAAAATACCATCTTCACTAAACATAGCATCCCCAAGCTTGGGACAAACATTAATTTCAGCAAATATATTCTCAAATATTTCATCCTCATCAAACATAGCTTCCCCAAGCTTGGGCCTTTTCATATCATAAGCATAATCACTCTCATCATTAATAGTATGGATAGCACCAATAGTATAGCAATTATCATCATCACAATGAGTAGTAGGAGAAACATCATTTGGGAGGGATACCTTTTTACCTTTGTTGACCCTTCTTTTCCTTTTATTTTTCACATTATGTGTGGGTTCAACCTTCCTCTTTGAGCTCCTTATTGACGAGATTGGTTGAATAGAAAGCTCCTCCTCGTTACCTGATTCATCATAAGAAATAATAGGAGGATATTGGGAAGTCTCTTCCCTTTCATTAGTATTCTCATCATCTTCTATTTGCTTTCTTTTCTTTAGGTAATTGGCAATATAAGGATTTTCAATGCAATTCTCCGCACAAAACATATAAATCTTTTCTAGATCAATGTCAAGGAAATGTTGAAGATTAAATTCTGGAATAGGCTTAGTTAAATGTTTCAACTCTTCATAACCCAAAAGCAAACCAAGTTCACTATAATGTGCAAGGGAAATCAAATCATCACAATTTTTGGACACGATTCGGTCATGAAACAATTTTCATTGGAGATGTAAATGACCACGTTCATTGCAAAGTTCACAAGTACGGCAAAGGAATTTTAAATTTTCAGCACTCACATCTAGCCTTTCTTGCAACCATTTAGTTTCTAAATGCTTATGCCTCTTGCAATAAATATCTTCTCTATTTGGTGTGTTCATGCAAGAATGCACTCCACAAAAGTTGACATGCTCATAAGAGATATTTTCATCATGACTAGAGCAATCATCATTAAGACTATGGATATTCAAGGAGTTTATACTAACAACATTGCAATCATGCTCATCATTCAAAGATTTAGTACCAAACATTTTAATGCATTCTTCTTCTAGCACTTGAGCACAATTTTCCTTTCCATCATACTCATGAAAGATATTAAAAAGACAAAGCGTATGAGACAAACTTAACTCCATTTTTTGGTAGTTTTTTTATAGACTAAACTAGTGACAAAACAAGAAACAAAAAGATTCGATTGCAAGATCTAAAGATATACCTTCAAGCACTCACCTCCCCGGCAACGGTGCCAGAAAAGAGCTTGATGTCTACTACACAACCTTCTTCTTGTAGACGTGGTTGGGCCTGCACGTGCACAAGTTTGTAGGACAGTAGCAAATTTCCCTCAAGTGGATGACCTAAGGTTTATCAATCCGTGGGAGGCGTAGGATGAAGATGGTCTCTCTCAAGCAACCAAGCAACCAAATAACAAAGAGTCTCTTGTGTCCCCAACACACCCAATACAATGGTAAATTGTATAGGTGCACTAGTTCGGCGAAGAGATGGTGATACAAGTGCAATATGGATAGTAGATAAAGGTTTTTGTAATCTGAAAATATAAAAACAGCAAGGTAACTAATGATAAAAGTGAGCGTAAACGGTATTGCAATGATAGGAAACAAGGCATAGGGTTCATACTTTCACTAGTGCAAGTTCTCTCAACAATAATAACATAGATAGATCATATAACAATCCCTCAGCATGCAACAAAGAGTCACTCCAAAGCCACTAATAGCATAGAACAAACATAGAGATTATGGTAGGGTACGAAACCACCTCAAAGTTATTCTTTCGGATCAATCTATAAAAGAGTTCATACTAGAATAACACCTTAAGACACAAATCAATCAAAACCCTAATGTCACCTAGATACTCCATTGTCACCTCAAGTATCCGTGGGCATGATTATACGATATGCATCACACAATCTCAGATTCATCCAACCAACATAAAAGTACTTCAAAGAGTGCCCCAAAGTTTCTACCGGAGAGTCAAGAAAACGTGTGCCAACCCATATGCATAGGTTCATGGGCGGAACCCGCAAGTTGGTCACCAAAACATACATCAAGTGGCACGTGATATCCCATTGTCACCACAAATAAACACGGCAAGACATACATCAAGTATTCTCAAATAAAGACTCAATCCGATAAGATAACTTCAAGAGGGAAACTCAATTCATCACAAGAGAGTAGAGGGGGAGAAACATCATAAGATCCAACTATAATAGCAAAGCTCGCGATACATCAAGATCGTGCCATAGAGAGAACACGAGAGAAAGAGATCAAACACATAGCTACTGGTACATACCCTCAGCCCCGAGGGTGAACTACTCCCTCCTCGTCATGGAGAGTGCCGGGATGATGAAGATGGCCACCGGTGATGGGTTCCCCCTCCGGCAGGGTGCCGGAAGGAACTCCTGAGAGATTTCTGGTGGCTACAGAGGCTTGCGGCGGCAGAACTCCCGATCTATCTTCATATTCAATGTTTTTAGGGTACGTAGGCTTATATAGGCGAAAGAAGTCAGTCGGGAGGTGCTCGAGGGGCCCATGAGACAGGGGGCGCGCCCTACAGGGGGGGCGCCCTCCTATCTCGTGGCTGCCTCGAGGATCTTCTGACGTGAACTCCAAGTCTCCAGGATCATATTCTTCCAAAAAAATCACGCTGCCGAAGGTTTCATTCCGTTTGGACTCCGTTTGATATTCCTTTTCTTCGAAATACTGAAACAGGCAATAAAACAGCAATATGGGCTGGGCCTCTGGTTAATAGGTTAGTCCCAAAAGTAATATAAAAGTGTATTAGAAAGCCCGTAATCATTCAAAATAGATAATAAAATAGCATGAATGCTTCATAAATTATATATACGTTGGAGACGTATCAGCGTCGACGTCCCATGGCCAAAGGGTTTTTTCGCCGAAACTTCTGATTTGTGGCAGCAGGAGTGGTTTTACATCACAGCTCCCTGGGGTACAAAGCGGGTGGCCGCTCTAGTGTTCCGCTCGGGCCCTTCGCCGCAACTGGCATCATGGGTCAACAAGGGGCTGGACTGGGGGCCGATTAATGACGTGCTGACACTACAAAGCCGCATCCGAGACCTCCTCAAGAGGGATGTCAGTCTTGTCAAGATAATGCAAGTGATGATGGTTCGTCGAGCCTTGCCCTGCCAACATCGTCCTCTCCGTATGTGGGAGTTCAACCCGCAAGGACTGCGAACTGTTGAACAATTCTTTGGCATGACGCTCAAAGAGATGTATGGCTCATTCTTCGGATCACGAATAAAGTGTCCGGACACCACCGAGGATGTGGGTCTCAACTGCAACCGTCCGGATACCCCGGTAAGTACTTCTGCTACCGAACACACCATCCTTTATATTTATTATAACATCATTCTGAAAAATTGCTCTCTGCCAGGACTGGCTAAGGAAGGTGGAGAGGATTAGGTGTCCGGCCCCTCTTCCCGAAGGCTCGCCAGATCCTTTGTTGACCAGGATGCTTGAGCATGCACCGTATCAGGTGCCATCAGGAGAAGACGAGGGGAGGAATAGAGAAGCCACAGGTTGGCCTCATATTCTACTCATCCAAATCGGGGGAGTAAGTGCATCCGCGAAGGAGGATAATTGGGGAGGGGAATCTAAAATCCCCTCTCCTCAAGGTAAGAAAAGGGCCGCCTCCGAAGACTTGGAAACAGAGGCTTCCAAATGAGGGAAGAAACCCTCGCCAAGGGGCCCTGCCTCAGGGGGCGTCCTTACATCGCAGCCCCCGCAAGGGGGCCAACCATCCACCGAGCCATAAGTAAAAGAGTACTTTGGTAAATATATCCCGTTTTGTCTCTGAGGATAGTAACCGAAACATATTTGTTGCAGTCCGGCTCGTAGCCCTTCTCCACAGAGTTTGTCCTCGGGGGATCTTCCTCTGGAGATGATGGAGAGCGAAACGCCTCCCCCCGCCTCCCCGTCACATGGGGCGGACAACCCCGAGGTGTCTTCACGGAGGACTTTTGATCCAACAAGGCCAGAAGTTGACACTTTGGCTGCCCAGAGTCTGGAATATCTGGCTCCCAAAGAGAACTTCAGGAGGAGTCCAAGATTGTCCGGCACACAGCCGGACACACTAATGGGCCTTCTGGAGCGAGCGGCCATCTCAGAGACACATCGTGCCTTAATGGGTGCGGTGGTTGAGAGGATTTCATCCGCGAAAAGCGGTTTGAATGAAGCTTTTACGAGTCTGCTGAGAGGCTTTGAGGTACACGAAAAATGCATTTTTGATGGTACCGCACATGCTAGGTGTGCTTTGTATAGATAGTATCCCCTGAGACTCTGGTTTCCATCAACGTGGTGAACAGAGGATCATAATCTCTGTAATAAGCGCGCTGCTTTATGTGCAGGTGGCTGAGGGTCCGGCGGCTGACCGGACTGCTGATTTTGCCAAACTGAAGCGGCAGCTGGACGTGGCAGATGCCGACATCGCACTTGTTAACAAGCGGCTTAACGAGGCCCAGGGTATGTATGTTCGGCTTGTCAGCAAATGTTTAAGAGAAGCATGATGCTAGTATCTAAAATATGTTGTGACTGCAGATGGAGCTGCTACCGTGGAGACCCTTCGGGCGGAGCTTGCCCGAGCCTAGGAGCAACCCCGAATAAATGATGCAGCTGCACTGAAGGCGGTCGAAGAGTTAAGAGCCGAACAGGCTGCTCATCGCCGGAGCAAAGAAAAGATAGCCCAGATGGCTACCGAGCTGGAAGATGCCGCCAACCGCCGTGAGCTCCCTGAAAAGGAAAATCAAGCAAAAGCAGCTGACCTGAAGAAGGCCCTGGAGGTAGCCAAGGAAACCCGCTCTGAAATGAGGGGGATAAGGGAGGAGCTTCGTGAAGCCGGAGATATCGTGGCTGGGAAGCCCTATTTGTTGCGGATGAAATTCGGAGATCCAAAGTATGCCCCTCTGGACCAGTTGTGGAGTGCGCGGGTGCATATGCGGACCTGGGAAAGAGTGCTGCTGATGCGACCGAGTTTTTCAAAGATCGGAAAGACCATAAGGCTGAAGGTTATTCTGGTCGCAGTTCAGTGCCCCGACGCGTCCGCTGCCGTTGAATGAGAAGATGGCCGCATGGGCCAAACTCCACAGGTTGTCCGGGCTTGCTATGAGGTCTGTCGTGGATCATCTTTGGCCACGTGTACCAAGGTCGGACAGCTACTTTGGATTGGTGCAACAATTCCTTGGTGCTGTGTCGCATATCAATGTTGTGAAGAGGTCGGCATGCATAGAGGGTGCACGGATGGCTCTTGCCCATGTTAAAACATACTGGGCTGCGATGGGAACCACCGCTATTGCAACCCGAGGTTCAGTGGAGGGCCAGGACCCGGCCGAGCACTATTTTGAAGAAGTATTAGAAGGCGCCCGTTTAATAGAGGCTCAGTGCTCGAAGAGTACCATGTTCGAATGACATGTATCTTGATTGTAAATACAATGCTATTTTGATTATAAAGGCTGTGTTTATACTTTTGCCCGAAAGTATTGTAATGCCTCATGTGCGGCCGTTTATGTATGTATATAACCTGAAAGTTTGCAGTCGTCGGCTTCAGCCCCCACGCATATAATGCGGGGGTGTTCGAGAAAACGCGTAGTCACACTTGATCCAACGTCTTGGTCCGTTAAGGAGGTGATAGAGCGGCGAACCAGGCAATCGGACTATATAGCTTTAACACTTTCACTTAGCCATAGGAGTTTGATGGTGGGGCTACTATATAGCCCCTGGTACTTCCGCGTTCATCCGGATATGGTGCGCGTATGTACGTGACCGGTAAACTGGTCCTTCGTTAATGCGGAGGAATCGCGAAGATTCCGCTGGGTCATTGAGTGGTTGAACATCTCGCGTTGTATCATGACAGTCAGTTTTCGGCTTTCTCTACTGAGGTGCTCATCCAAATAAACCTGGGCACAATGGCAGTAGTTCTCCTGGTGCCGCCTTAGCCGATAGAGCGAAACGTAAGGTAGCAAAACACGGGAGCCGGGCAAACCCAACATTTGACCAAAGACATGATTCGGAGCTGATGCATATAAGGCCAAACTCGCGACGTCGAACACTCCCTAAGGTATTGGGACTTTATAATATGTACTGGGCTGAATAACGCCCTTGATAATGAGCCCTGAGTTTCCAGGTATGAGCAATAGTCTGGTGTGACAAAAATGCCAAAACGCTAGTATCCCTCCCGGTTGTATAAGGTTTCCGGAGGGGGAAAAGCAACAGGAGACATTTAAAAGGTTTACGCAGGGTCTTAATCTAGAAAGAAACCTTTGAACGGGGCCCTGCTGCACATCTGCGCCTTTATCTCCGTTGTGCCGTATCCTGGAAGGGTGTAGCACGATGAACATCTGTAAAAAGGGAAAACCCAGGTGAAAGACTTCGTGCGAGGAGTTCGTTAATCTGAATGAACCATGAAAATGCAACATGTTATTGTATAAATAGGGTCGAGCCAAAGTATGGGCTTTTTTGCGAGCAGCCCCTAGCATCTTTTATGGGGAGATCCCAACTGGGTTGTTTTATTTGGTGGAGCGCCGAACTCGTCTAACCATGTCCGTGGTCTTGACGACCGACCGTTTATTCTGGTTGGAGGGACCGCTCAGTGTTCGGCTGCTAGAGCCGCCACGTATTCTTCCGCGTGTAATGAACACTCTGTATTTCCGCTAACTGTGATGACGCCGCATGGACTGGGCATCTTAATTAAGGTAGGCGTAGTGCGGTACTGCGTTAAAACGAGCAAAGGCTGTTCTTCCGAGTAGTGTGTGATAGACGCTTCGGAATGGAGCGATGTCGAAGGTTAGTTCCTCGCTTCTGAAGTTGTCGGGAGAACCGAATACAACCTCTAGTACTAGAGAGCCCGTACAGTGGGCCTCGACGCCTGGTATCACTCCTTTAAAGGTAGTGTTGCTTAGGCTGATTCTTGACGGGTCTATCCCCATTTTGCAGACAGTGTCCTGGTATATCAGGTTTAGACTACTGTCGTCGTCCATAAGGACTCGGGTGAGATGGTATCCATCAATTATTGGGTCGAGCACTAAGGCAGCCGATCCTCCATGCCGAATACTAGTCGGATGATCCCTGCGATCAAAGGTGATCGGGCAGGCCGACCAGGGATTGAATTTGGGGGCCACGGGCTCCACGGCGTATATGTCTCAGAGTGCGCGTTTGCACCTACTCTTTGGAATTTGAGTTGCGTAAATCATATTTACTGTTTTGACTTCTGGTGGGAATTTTTTTTTGTCCTCTAGTGTTCGGCTGGCGAGGCTCATCCTCGTCTTCACTTGGCGTCTCCCTCTCCTTGTGTTCGGTATTTAGCTTGGCGGCCTGCTTGAAAACCCAACATTCTCTATGGGTGTGATTTGTAGGTTTTTCGGGGGTGCCGTGAATCTGAAATAATTTGTCTAAAATCTTGTTTAGGCTGGACGTTCCATAGTTGCTGCCTTTAAATGGCTTCTTCTGTTGACCGGGTCACGAGCCCCTGAATCCGGTGTTGACCGTCGTGTTCTATGGGTTGCCATCATTGTTCCGACGCTTGTTTTTGTTGCGTCGCGGCTTCCCGCTGCCATCCCTGACTTCGGATGTGCCTGGGTCGCTGGTGCCGCTACGGGCGAGCCAGCTATCCTCGCCCGCGCAAAACCGGGTCATAAGGCTTGTTAAGGCTGCCATTGTCCTCGGCTTTTCTTGGTTGAGGTGTCTGGCAAGATATTCGTCCCGGATACTGTGCTTGAAGGCCACTAAGGCTTCGGCGTCCGGGCAATCGACTGTTTGATTCTTCTTAGTAAGAAATATGTTCCAGAGTTTTCGAGCTGACTCTCCGGGCTATTGAATTATGTGACTTAGGTCGTCTGCGTCCGGAAGTTGGACATAGGTCCCTTGAAAATTGGCCCTAAAAGCATTCTCAAGTTCTTCCCAACTTCCAATTGAGTTTTCAGGAAGGCTTTTCAACCAGTGCCGAGCTGGTCCTTTCAATTTGAGGGGTAAGTATTTAATGGCGTGGAGATCATCTCCGCAAGCCATGTGGATATGAAGGATAAAGTCCTCAATCCAGACCCCAGGGTCGGTCGTTCCATCGTATGCCTCTATATTCACGGGTTTAAATCCTTCTAGAAATTCATGGTCCAGCACCTCATCGGTGAAGCACAGGAGGTGCGCGGCACCCCTGTATTTGGACGTGTTGTGGCATGCTGTCGACAGTTGTTGTGTTCGGTGCTAATTCCTAGGTGGTATTCGATCAATGTGATCGTTTCAGTAGCTCTGATCCTGTGCCGAAGCGCGCTTCCTAGATCCATAGATGGATCTGGTCATACCGGACTTTTTGTCCAGGAGCTCACGTAAATCGTGTGCTGACTTGTGTGCGGCTTCATTAGCCATCTTGTCACGGCCACAGGGTGGTCGGTCCAGCTGATCAGTCGTTTTTGACTAAATGGGCTCTAAGGCCTCGTCGTCGAATTCGGGCAGCAGCTTGCGCTTTGGATAGCTCTTTGTGTGACGATCGCTGCCGTATTTTTCTTCTGTGTCAAGCACTATGTTCCACCTGCGGTTGAGCGTATCCTGCACGGTCTTAAGCCTTTGCTTTTGCTTCTTTAGGCTCCTCGCGGTGGCAATAAGTCTTCTATGGAGGTTCTCTTGTTCCAAGAGTTTTTCTGGGATGACGAGTGCGTCATCGTCCGGGCTGTTCTCCTCTCCGGAGACAGGTTGGTGAGTTTTACCCTCGGGATCGGCGTCATCTGACGTCGGCTCCGGACTATGTTCATCGTCCCCTGGCTCATCCTGCTCCATCGCTGGGTCCATGGGGTCGTCATTTCCTTTGGAGTCAACCGGGGTATCATTATTTCTTGCGTTGTTGTCGCTGTTTTTACTGTGGCGGGATTTAGAGCGGCGCCTACGGCGCCGCTTTAGTGGCTTATCGAGGGGAGTATCCTTCATTGTATCATCACCATCGCCTTCTTTTGGTGTGTCCACCATATATATATCGTATGATGAGGTGGCAGTCCAGCGCCCAGTGGGCGGTGGTTCCTCTTCTTCTCATGCGTCGTCGTAAATACCGTCGACGTCTTCAGAGTCGAAATCGAGCGTGTCGGTTAGGTCATCGATAGTGGCTATGAAGTGGGTGGTGGGTGGGGAACAAATTTCATTGTCGTCTGCGTCCCACTCGAGCCGGACATAGTTCGGCCAAGAATCTCCCGATAAGGAAAGAGACCTTAATGAGTTCAGCAAGTCACCCAAGGGCGAGTGCTGAAAAATATCCGCGGCGGTGAACTCCATGACCGATGCCCAATCAGATTCGATAGGCACGGACGCACGCGGTTCGGATCCTGTACCCGGAGACGAGTCCGAGGGTCCGATGACACCACCCTCGCAGTAGGTGGGATCAGTGTTCGGCTCCAGCGCCGATGAGTGCACCACCTCCATGGCGGGGTCCATCCACCCGTCCTTGGAGGGCACGATCTGCTCCGGATTGATTCCCGGCACTGCCGCAGGCGCGATCTCCCAAATAGTGCCCGATGGCAGATCAAAGTCATGCCCGTCGTGACCGTCTGGCGTGCCTGACATGGGCTCGAATCTGTCGAAGATCAAGTGTCCGCGGATGTCGGCAGTATAGTTCAAGCTCCCAAACCTGACCAGATGGCCAGGGGCGTAGCTATCGATCTGCTCCAAATGGCCGAGTGAGTCGGCCCGTAGTACGAAGCCGCCGAATACGAAGATCTATCCGGGAAGGAAAACCTCCCCCTGGACCGCATCGTTGAAGATGATTGCAGGAGCCATCAAGCCTTACTGCGACGGCACAGTGGAACTCTCGATGAAAGCACCAATGTCGGTGTCAAAACCGGCGGATCTCGGTTAGAGGGCCCGAACCTGGGTAAAACATCGTGTCCCCTGCCTCCCGTTACCATTAGCCTTAGACGCACAGTTCGGGACCCCCTACCCGAGATCCACCGGTTTTGACACCGACAGTCCCCAACACACCCAATACAATGGTAAATTGTATAGGTGCACTAGTTCGGCGAAGAGATGGTGATAGAAGTGTAATATGGATGGTAGAAATATATTTTTATAATCTGAATAAATAAAAACAACAAGGTAACAAGTGACAAAAGTGAGCGAACATGGTATTGCAATGCTTCGAAACAAGGCCTAGGGTTCATACTTTCACTAGTGCAAGTTCTCTCAACAATGATAACATAATTAAATCATATAACAATCCCTCAATGTGCGACAAAGAGTCACTCCAAAGTTCCTATCGTGGAGAACATAAGATGAAATTGCTTGTAGCATACGAAACCACCTCAAAGTTATTCTTACCAGTCAATCCATTGGGCTATTCCTATAAGTGTCACAAAAAGCCCTAGAGTTCGTAGTAAAATAATACCATATGATACACATCAATCAACCCTAATGTCACCTAGATACTCCAATGTCACCACAAGTATCCGTGGGTCAATTATACGATATGCATCAAACAACTTCAGATTCATAATATCTAATCCAACACAAAGAACCTCAAAGAGTGCCTAAAGATTTCTACCGGAGAAACAAGGACGAAAACGTGCATCAACCCCTATGCATAGATTACCCCAATGTCACCTCGGGAATCCACGAGTTGAGTGCCAAAACATAGGTCAAGTGAATCACCAGAACACCCCATTGTAACCACGCGTATCCCACAAATGACATACATCAAGTGTTCTCAAATCCATAATAGTATTCAATCCGATAATAGTGAAACCTCAAAGATAAAACTCAATTCATCACAAGAAGATAGAGGGGGAGAAACACCATATGATACAACTATAGTATCAAAGTTCACGATACATCAAGATTGTGCCAAATCAAGAACACGAGAGAGAGAGAGAGAGAGAGAGAGAGAAACACATAGCTACTGGTGCATACGCTCAGCCCCGAGAGTGAACTACTCTCTCCTTGTCATGGAGACCGCCGGGATGATGAAGATGGCCACCGGTGATGGCTTCCCCCTCCAGCAAGGTGCCAGAACGCGCTCCCGATTGGTTTTTCTTGGCAACAGAGGCTTGCGGCGGAGGCACTCCCAATCTAGGTTTCTTTCTAGGGTTTTCTATATTTATAAGAGTTTTTGGCGTCAGGGACAAGTCAGGGGGGTCCACGAGGCGACGACAAGGCAGGGGCGCACCCTACGGGGGGCGTGCCCTCCACCCTAGTGGATGCCTCGTGGCTCTTCCGATCCATCTCCGATACTCCATGGGCATCTTCTGGTCCATAAAAGTCGTCGTAAAGTTTCAGCTCATTTGGACTCCGTTTGGTATTCCTTTTTTGTAAACTCAAAAACAAGGAAAAAAATGGAAACTGGCGCTGGGCTCTAGGTTAATAGGTTAGTCCCAAAAATAATATAAAATAGCATATTAATGCATATGAAACATCCAAAATAGATAATATAATAGCATGGAACAATCAAAAAATATAGATACGTTGGAGATGTATCAGGCTTCGCCAAGCACCGACGGATCGAGGTGGAGGCTTATAGGGAGAGAGAGGAGGCTTGTTAGGTGTGTCTATCCCTTGCGCCCCCTCCTCACTATATATAGGGGTGTGGGAGGGCTAGGGGCGCAGCCCTAGCCCCTCCTCCAAGGAGGGGAGGCGTCCAAGGGAGCAAACTTGCCTCCCAAGGCATGTGGACTCCCTCCCACTTCGGGTTTCTCCTTCCCATGCGCATGGGACTTGTAGGGGCTGGTTCCCTTGGCCCATTAACGCGAGGGGCCCCCCTACAGCCCATGCTACTGTATGGGACATGGTGGAACCTTCTGAGGACTTTCGGACCACTCTGGAACCTTCTGGTGACTTCCCGGTACAATACCGAAAAAACCGGACTTTTTCCCGGAACCCCGACAACAACTTTCCATATATAAATCTTTACCTCTGGACCATTCCGGAGCTCCTCATGATGTCCTGGTACTTCGAACAACCTTCGGATTTTCCACTATTAATATCTCAATACTACCCTAGCGCTATCAAACGTTAAGCGTGCGACCCTACGGGTTCGAGAATCATGTAGACATGACCGAGACACCTCTCCAAGCTTAATTCCTGCTCATCCTCGAGCAGATAAATGATAAAAACAGAATTTTTATGTGGAATGCTACCTAACATATTTATCCATGTAATTTTCTTCATTGTGGCATGGATGTTCAAATCCATAAGATTCAAAACAAAAGTTTAATATTGACATAAAAATGATAATACCTCAAGCATATTAATAAAGCAATCATGTATTCTCAAAATATCATGGCCAATGAAATCTATCCCTACAAAATCATATAGTCTGGCTATGCTCCATCTTCATCACACAAAATATTCAAATCATGCACAACCCCAATGACAAGCCCAGCAATTGTTTCATACTTTTGATGTTCTCAACCCTTTTCAACGTTCACGCAATACATGAGCGTGAGCCATGGACATAGCACTATAGGTGGAATAGAATATGGTGGTTGTGGAGAAGACAAAAAGAAGGAGATAGTCTCACATCAACTAGGCATATCAATGGCCTATGGAGGTGCCCATCAATAGATACCAATGTGAATGAGTAGGGATTGCCATGCAACAGATGCACTAGAGCTACAAGTTTATGAAATCTCAAAAAGAAACTAAATGGATGTGCATCCAACTTGCTTGCTCACGAATACCTAGAGCATTTGAGGAAGCCCATCATTGGAATATACAAGCCAAGTTCTATAATGAAAATTCCCACTAGTATATTAAAGTGACAAAATAGGAGACTCTCTATCATGAAGATCGTGGTGCAACTTTGAAGCACAAGTGTGGAAAAAGGATAGTAACATTGCCCCTTCTCTCTTCTTCTCTCATTTTTTTGTGGGCTTCTTGGGCCTCTTTTTTTTTATTTTTCGTCCGGAGTCTCATCCCGACTTGTGGGGCAATCATAGTCTCCATCATCCTTTCCAAACATGGGACAATGCTCTAATAATGATGATCATCACACTTTTATTTACTTACAACTTACAACTCGATACTTAGAAAAAAAATATGACTCTATATGAATGCCTCGGATGGTGTACCAGGATATGCAATGACTCAAGAGTGACATGTATGAAAACTATGAATGGTGGCTTTGCCACAAATACTATGTGAACTACATGATCATGCAAAGCAATATGACAATGATGAAGCGTTTCATAATAAACGGAATGGTGGAAAGTTGCATGGCAATATATCTCGGAATGTCTATGGAAATGCCATAAAGGTAGGTGGCTGTTTTGAGGAAGGTATATGGTGGGTGTATGGTACTGGCGAAAGTTGCATGGTACTAGAGAGGCTAGCAATGGTGGAAGGGCGAGAGTGCGTATAATCCGTGGACTCAACATTAGTCATAAAGAACTCACATACTTATTGCAAAAAATTATTAGTCATCAAAACAAAGTACTACGTGCATGCTCCTAGGGGGATAGATTGGTAGGAAAAGACCATCTCTCGTCCTCGACCGCCACTCATAAGGAAGACAATCAATAAATAAATCATGCTCCGACTTCCTCACATAACGGTTCACCATACGTGCATGCTACGGGAATCACAAACTTTAACACAAGTATTTCTACAATCCACAATTACTCACTAGCATGACTCTAATGTCACCATCCTCATATCTCAAAACAATCATAAGGAATCAAACTTCTCTTAGTATTCAATGCACTTTATATGAAAGTTTTCATTATATCCCTCTTGGATGCCCGTAATATTAGGACTAAATTCAAAACCTAAGTAAATTATCGTGTTGTTTAAGACTCTCAAAATAATATAAGTGAAGCACGAGATTTCATCAATTACGTCAAAATGAAACCACCATCGTGCTCTAAAAAGATATAAGTGAAGCACTAGAGCAAAAGACAAACTACTCCCAAAGATATAAGTGAAGATCAATGAGTAGTCGAATAATTATGTAACTATGTGAAGACTCTCTAACATTTAAGAATTTCATATATTGGGATATTATTCAAACAGCAAGCAAAAAAAATGAAGCTCCAAGCAAAGCACATATCATGTGGTGAATAAAAATATAGCTCCAAGTAAGGTTATCGATGAATGAAGACGAAAGAGGGGATGCCATCCAGGGCATCCCCAAGCTTAGATGCTTGGTTGTACTTGAATATTACCTTGGGGTTCCTTGGTCATCCCCAAGCTTAGGCTCTTTCCACTCCTTGTTCCGTAGACCATCGGAACTTCACCAAAAACTTGAAAACTTCACAGCACAAAACTCAACAGAAAACTCGTAAGCTCCGTTAGTATAATAAAGCAAATCACCACTTAGGTACTATTGTGAAATCATTCCAATTTTATATTGGTGTTATATCTACTGTATTCCAACTTCTCCATGGTTCATAACCTCCGATACTACCCATAGATTCATCAAAATAAGCACACAACACAAAACAGAATATGTCAAAAACAGAACAGCATGTAGTAATCTGGAAACTTCTTATACTTATGTAACTCCAAAAATTCTGAAACATTAGGACAATCTAGTAAATTCATATATAAATCTTGTGTCTAAAATTAAGATCAGCGGCACGCTTCTGTGATTTATGAAAATTATTTTACTGGGCGCAAAATTTTCTGTTTTTCAGCAAGATCAAATCAACTATCACCATAGACCATCCCAAAGGTCTTACTTGGCACTTTATTGAAACAAAAGCTATCAAACATGATTACTATAGTAGAATACTCAAGTGAACACACCAAAAACATTAGGTAGAAACACTAGGTTGTCTCCCAACAAGCGCTTTTCTTTAATGCATTTTTAGCTAGGCATGATGATTTCAATGATGCTCACATAAAAGATAAGAATTGAAACATAATGGGAGCATCATGAAGCATATGACTAGCACATTTAAGTCTAACCCACTTCCTATGCATAGGGATTTTGTGAGAAAACAACTTATGGGAACAAGAATCAACTAGCATAGGAAGGTAAAACAAGCAAAAGTTCAAGATTTTCAACAGATAGAGAGGAAACTTGATATTGTTGCAATATGTAGAAGCATATGTTACTCTCTCATAATAATTTGCAATAGCTCATGAATGAATTCAAGAATATAACTATCACATAAAGCACTCTTTTCATGATGCACAAGAATAGAAAATTTAATACTCTCCACATAAGCAAATTTCTTCTCATGAATAGTAGTGCGAGCAAACTCAACAAAATAACTATCATGTGAGGCATAATCTAATTGAAAATTAAAATCATGATGACAAGTTTCATGGTTATCATTATTATTTATAGCATACATGTCATCACAATAATCATCATAGATAGCAACTTTGTTCTCATAATAAATTGGAACCTCTTCCGAAATAGTGGATCCATCACTAAATAAAGTCATGACCTCTCCAAATCCACTTTCATAATTATCACAATAAGATTCAACACCCTCCAAAATAGTGGGATCATTACTTCCTAAAGTTGACACTCTTCCAAACCCACTTTCATCAATATAATCATCATAGATAGGAGGCATGCTTTCATCATAATAAATATTCTCATCAAAACTTGGGGGACTAAAATGATCATATTCATCAAACATAGCATCCCCAAGCTTGTAGCTTTGCATGTCATTAGCATCATGGATATTCATTCATACTAACAACATTGCAATCATGCTCATCATTCAAAGATTTAGTGCCAAACATTTTAATGCATTCTTCTTCTAACACTTTGGCACAATTTTCCTTTCCATCATTTTCACGGAAGACAATAAAAAGATGAAGCATATGATGCAACCTCAATTCCAAATTTTTTGTAGTTTTCTTTTATAGACTAAACAAGTGATATAACAAGAAACTAGAAGATACAGTTGCAAGATCTAAAGATATACCTTCAAGCACTCACCTCCCCGGCAACGGCGCCAGAAAAGAGCTTCGTTGACGGGATGTGAGGGCCACTTACCTAGCCTCCCCGGCAATGGTGCCAGGAAAGAGCTTGATGTCTACTGTGCAACCTTCTTCTTGTAGACTCGTGTTGGGCCTCCAAGCACAGAGTTTTGTAGGACAGTAGAAAATTTCCCTCAAGTGGATGACCTAAGGTTTATCAATCCGTGGGAGGCGTAGGATGAAGATGGTCTCTCTCAAACAACCCTGCAACCAAATAAACAACCCTGCAACCAAATAACAGAGTCTCTTGTGTCCCCAACACACCCAATACAATGGTAAATTGTATAGGTGCTCTAGTTCGGCGAAGAGATGGTGATAGAAGTGTAATATGGATGGTAGAAATATATTTTTATAATCTGAATAAATAAAAACAACAAGGTAACAAGTGACAAAAGTGAGCGAAAATGGTATTATAATGCTTCGAAACAAGGCCTAGGGTTCAAACTTTCACTAGTGCAAGTTCTCTCAACAATGATAACATAATTAGATCGTATAACAATTCCTCAATGTGCGACAAAGAGTCACTCCAAAGTTCCTATCGCAGAGAACATAAGATAAAATTGCTTGTAGGGTACGAAACCACCTCAAAGTTATTCCTTCCGGTCAATCCGTTGGGCTATTCCTATAAACAGTCCTAGAGTTTGTAGTAAAATAACACCATATGACACACATCAATCAACCCTGATGTCACCTAGATACTCCAATGTCACCACAAGTATCTGTGGGTCAATTATACGATATGCATCAAACAATTTCAGATTCATAATATTCAATCCAACATAAAGAACCTCAAAGAGTGCCCCAAGATTTCTACCGGATAAATAAGGACCAAAATGTCCATCAACCCCTATGCATAGATTACTCCAATGTCACCTCGGGAATCCATGAGTTGAGTGCTAAAACATACATCAAGTGAATCAATAGAACACCCCATTGTCACCACGGTTATCCCACGCAAGACATACATCAAGTGTTCTCAAATCCATAACAGTATTCAATCCGATAATAGTGAAACCTCAAAGGCAAAACTCAATTCATCACAAGAAGATAGAGGGGGAGAAACACCATATGATCCAACTATAGTAACAAAGCTCGTGATACATCCACATTGTGCCAAATCAAGAACACGAGAGAGAGAGAGAGAGAGAGATCAAACAGATAGCTACAGGTACATACCCTCAGCCCCGAGGGTGAACTACTCCCTCCTCGTCATGGAGACCGCCGGGATGATGAAGATGGCCACCGGTGATGGTTTCCCCCTCCGGCAGGGCGCCGGAACAGGCTCCCAATTAGTTTTTTGTGGCTACAGAGGCTTGCGGCAGTGAAACTCCTGATCTAGGTTTCTTTCAGGGGGTTTCTGTATTTATAAGAGTTTTTGGCGTCGGGGACAAGTTAGGGGGTCCATGAGGTGATGACAAGGCCGAGGGCGTGCCCTCCACCCTTGTGGATGCCTCGTGGCTCTTCTAATCCATCTTTGATACTTCATGGGCTTCTTCTGGTCCATAAAGAATCATCGTAAAGTTTCAACTCATTTGGACTCCGTTTGGTATTCCTTTTCTGTAAAACTCAAAAACAAGGAAAAACAAAAACTGGCACTGGGCTCTAGGTTAATAGGTTAGTCCCAAAAATAATATAAAATAGCATATTAATGCATATAAAACATCCAAAATAGATAATATAATAGCATGGAACAATCAAAAAATATAGATACGTTGGAGACGTATCAGGCTTCCCAAGCGCCGACAGATCGAGGTGGAGGCTTATAGGGAGAGAGAGGAGGCTAGTTAGGTGTGTCTATCCCTTGCGCCCCCTCCTCACTATATATAGGGGTGTGGGATGGCTGGGGGCGCATACCTAGCCCCTCCTCCAAGGAGGGGAGGCGTTCAATGGAGGAAACTTGCCTCCCAAGGCATGTGGACTCCCTCCCACTTAGGGTTTCTCCTTCCCAGGCGCATGGGCCTTGTAGGGGCTGGTTCCCTTGGCCCATTAAAACGAGGGCCCCCCATACAGCCCATGATATTGTATGGGACATGGTGGAACCTTTCTAGGACTTTCGAACCACTCTAGAACCTTCTGGTGACTTCCTCGTACAATACCGAAAAAACCGCACTTTTTCTCGGAACCCCGACAACAACTTTCTATATATAAATCTTTACCTCTAGACCATTTCAGAGCTCCTCGTGACATCCCAAATTCCATCCGGGACTTTGAATAACCTTCGGATTTTCCACTATTAATATCTCAATACTACCCTAGCACTATCGAACGTTAAGCGTGCGACCCTACGGGTTCGAGAATCATGTAGACATGACCGAGACTCCTCTCCGGTCAATAACCAGTAGCAGGACTTGGATGCCCATATTGGTTCCCACATATTCCATGAAGATCTTTATCGGTTGAACCACGATCTCAAGGATTTGGTTAATCAAGATATGTTATTTGCCCGAGATTCCATCGTCGGTATCTCCATACCTAGTTCAATCTCGTTACCGGCAAGTCTCTTTATTCGTTTCATAATACAAGATCCCATGACTAACTCATTAGTCACTTGCAAGCTTCTTGTGATGTTGTATTACCGAGAGGGCCCAGAGATATCTCTCCGTCACACGGAGCGACAAATCCCAGTCTCAATCCGTGCCAACCCAACAAACACCTTCGGAGATATCTATAGAGCACCTTTATGATCACCCTGTATGAAGTGACGTTTGGATACACATTAATTATTCCTCTGTGTCAGGGAGTTGCACCATCTCATGGTCTAAGGAACAGATACTTGACATGATGAAAGTTGTAGCAAGTAACTAAACGATCTATTGCTAAGCTTAAGGTTTGGTATGCCCATCACATCATTCTACTAATGATGTGATCCCATTATCAAATGAAAAATCATATCTATGGTTAGGAAACCTTAAGCATCTTTGATCAACGAGCTAGTCTAGTAGAGGCATACTAGGGACACGGCGTAGTTTATGTATTCACACATGTATTTAAGTTCCGGTCAATACAATTCTAGCATGAGTAATAAACATTTATCATGAACTGGGAAATATGATAATAACCAATTTATTATTGCCTTTGGGGCTTATTTCCAACAGAATCTAATGTTGACTGTTGTTTCGCTAGTTTTGCCCATCGCTGCTACATCACATGGAAGCTATGAAGAAAAACTGGATAAAAGATAGGTGATGCATTGGTTAGAAAATGCAATGGGAGAGTATGAGAGAAAATGTGTGGTGGAAAACACTCGACATTCGGAGCTATATAAAAATGGCCAAAAAATGGTTACCTTTTAGAAACATGGGCTGCCGTTATTTGTAGTTAGTTGTATAAGTGCATGTACTTAATACGTACATTATGTAGCTCCTTATCTCTCTATCTCTTTGAGTAGTACAACTTACAAAGACGACTGTGACAAGTTATAAAATAATGCAAAATGTTCGCTTAGGAAAAAAACAGAGATGAGTGTTTCAACTTACTTCTGGAGTGGTTCAATTATTAATACTTACTTCTAGATTTTTTGGTGTTACTTAAATTCTTTTATTTTTCTTCCATTTTGCCTGAAAGAAAGTGAACACCTGAAGTTCAAATATTGAAGGCAAGGCGGAAAAAAGTGAAAAGATTTGGTGGTCAAAATAAAATAAAATAAAACCAACCATGTAAAAAATATTTATATAAAAATGCAACAGTTGAAAATAGAATAAGCAAACAGTTTGATGTTAAAAATTGAAAAGCCACTAAACCCCTGAGGGTTCACCCAAAAAGAGTGGATTAATGTTTATTTAAGAATTAATGAATTTCCCCCCATTTCGAAGAAAACCCTAGAGGTTCAAATTTGCATAACAGAGAAGTTCAATGTTTATTGCAAAACCAACAAGGTCAAATTAAAAAAACAAAGCAGTTCAAAAAGTTTACAAAAAATGGTTCCATGTTTCTAAAAAAACTTAGAAGTTCAAATTTAAATAACAAACAAGGTCAACCTAGGAGTTCCCTATTTCTAAAAAAACGTAGAAGTTCAAATTTAAATAACAAAGAAGGTCAAAAAACCAAGAACTTCAAATTTAAAAAGTAGAGCGGTTAGATGTTTGTTTAAAAACTCAGAGTTCTCCAATAACTAACGAATAAACCAAAAAACTTCAAACTAAAATAAGAGAGTAGTTCGATGTTCATATATCAAAAACATAAGCGTCGCCTACAAAATATTAACTCTCGAAGTTCAAATTTAATAAAATGGATAGTTCAAACAAAATGTTATGGGTGTACAAAGAAAAATTATCATGGATTTCCTGTTATAGAAAAAAGATAAACTGAATGTAAAATAACAGAGTCATCGGTATTATTTTTCATGTTTTTAAATAACACCAAGGAGGTCAAATGAAAATAACAACATAGTTCAACTAATTTATAAAAAAACATATTTTCTTCGTTTATAAGAAAATCCTAGAAGTTCAAATTTAAGTAACGAAGCGGTTCAATGTATATTACAAAAACAAGAGTTTTTCAATTACTAAAGGAAATAAACCAACAAGTCCAAATTAAAAAAATAGAGCGATTCAATGTTTATAAAAAAATGATTTTCCTTGTTACTAAAGATATAAAATCAAGAAGTTCAAATTAAAATAATGGAGTAGTTTGATGTATACGAAAAACTCAAATTCTTTTTGTTTCTAGGAAAAATAGAAGTATGAAGTTCATTTTTTTAAAAATTTTGATGCTTATTTAAAAACTTGTTTTTTCTAAGAATGAAACTAAGAAGTTCAAATTAAAATATCAGAGAAGTTCGAAGTTTATGAAGAACTCTGGTTTTTTCTCATTATTAAATTTCAAAACTAAGAAGTTCAAATTAAAATAAGAGAGAGGTTACTGAAAGAAATATGCCCTAGAGGCAATAATAAAGTTATTATTTATTTCCTTATATCATGATAAATGTTTATTATTCATGCTAGAATTGTATTAACCGGAAACTTAGTGCATGTGTGAATACATAGACAAAACAGAGTGTCCCTAGTATGCCTCTACTTGACTAGCTCGTTAATCAAAGATGGTTATGTTTCCTGACCATAGACATGCGTTGTCATTTGATAAACAGGATCACATCATTAGGAGAATGATGTGATGGACAAGACCCATCCGTTAGCTTAGCATTATGATCGTTACAGTTTCATTGCTACTTCTTTCTTCATGACTTATACACGTTCCTCAGACTATGAGATTATGCAACTCCCGAATACCGGAGGAACACCTTGTGTGCTATCAAACGTCACAATGTAAATGGGTGATTATAAAGATGCTCCACAGGTGTCTCCGAAGGTGTTTGTTGGGTTGGCATAGATCGAGATTAGGATTTGTCACTCCGTGTTTCGGAGAGGTATCTCTGGGCCCTCTCTGTAATACTCATCACTATAAGCCTTGCAAGCATTGTGACTAATGAGTTAGTTGCGGGATTAAGTATTACGGAACGAGTAAAAGACTTGCCGGTAATGAGATTGAACTAGGTATGATGATACCGACGATCGAATCTCGGGCAAGTAACATACCGATGACAAAGGGAACAACGTATGTTATTATGCGGTTTGACCGATAAAGATCTTCATAGAATATGTAGGAGCCAATATGAGCATCCAGGTTCCGCTATTGGTTATTGACCAGAGATGTGTTTCGGTCATGTCTACATAGTTCTCGAACCCGTAAGTTCCGCACGCTTAATGTTCGATGACGATTTGCATTATGAGTTATGTGATTTGATGACCGAAGTTTGTTCGGAGTCCCGGATGAGATCACAGACGTTACGAGGAGTCTTGAAATGGTCGAGACGTAAAGATCGATATATTGGAAGGTATATTCGGACATCAGAAAGGTTTCGAGTGATTCGGGTATTTTTCGGAGTACTGCGGAGTTACGGTAATTCAGCGGGAGAAGTAATGGGCCTTATTGGGCTTTAGTGGAGAGAGGGGAGAAGGTCCAAGAGGTGGCGTGCGCCTCCCCCCTGCCCAAACCGAATTGGACAAGGGGTGGGGGCGTAGCCCACCTTTCCTTCTCCCTCTCCCTCTCTTTCCTTCTCTCCTACTCCGAATAGGAAAGGGAATCCTACTAGGACTTGGGAGTCCTAGTAGGACTCCCTATGCTTGGCGCGCCCCCTAGGCCGGTCGCCTCCTCCTTCCCTCCTTTATATACGGGGGAGGGGAGCACCCCAAGGACACAAAAGTTGATCTTTTAGCCGTGTGCGGTGCCCCCTCCATAGTTTTCCACCTCGGTCATATCGTTGTAGTGCTTAGGCGAAGCCCTGCGCCAGTAACTTCATCATCACCATCACTACGCCGTCGTGCTGACGGAACTCTCCCTCGATCTGAGCTGGATCTAGAATTCGAGGGACGTCACCGAGTTGAATGTGTGCAGATCACGGAGGTGGCGTGCATTCGGTACTTGATCGGTTGGATCGCGAAGACGTTCGACTACATCAACCACGTTACTTAATGCTTCCGCTTTCGGTCTACGAGGGTACGTGGACACAGTCTCCCATCTCGTTGATATGCATCACCTAGATAGATCATGCATGATCGTAGGAAAATTTTGAAATTACTGTGTTCCCTAACAGTTACAAAGGTTATAAAAAACTTAGAATTTTTCTCGTTCATTAAGAATAAAACTATGAAGTTCAATTAAAAAAGCAGAGGGGTTCAAAAATTATTACGAAACTCAAAATTTTCTCTTACAAAGGAATAAAAAAGAAGTCCACATTACACAACAAAAAAGGGTGAAGTTCGAACAAACATGCCCTAGAAGTTCAATTTATTCACGAAGTGCATTTTCGAAAACTCTGTTTTCGCAATGAAGGCATCACTCATGATCTAGCCGTTTTTAAAATTTCTTCGAAACGGCTTGGAAATAGAGAAAACTCTATACATGAAAACATTTCACTTTTTTGATAGTTTTCTAATGGTACATCATTTGCTCTGTTCCGATAAATTATGCAAATATGATGATAAAAACATTTTTTGCCATTTGCAAAAATGACTTCAAACCGTTTGAAACTCAAATTCTTTCCATTTCTAGGAAAAATAAAAGTATGTAGTTAAATTTTTAAACTTTTGTTTGCTTATGGAAAAACCATACTTTTTCTAAGGGGTTCAAATTAAAATAACAGAGAAGTTCTATGGTTATAAAAAACTCACATTTTTCCTCGTCACTAAAGAATAAAATGAAGAAGTTAAAATTAAAATTAAAGGAACAACTAAAAAAAGTTTAAAAAGAATTTTTCCACTTTTTAAAAAAAACTATGTGAGTGCATCTAATGCCCTTTAGTGATTTTAGTGTATTGAAGACTTATAGGTTAAGGGACTAATGTGTTTGTGAGTGTACACAGGCTCTATAAGTCGATGAGGAGTTTGATATTTTGGATGAAAGTCGACCCCTAAAAATAAATGTCTTCATTTGAAGACTTTGATTTTCTTGAAGACTTTGAAACTGAGGAAATTGGTGTGACCTTGAAGACTTGGATATTCATGCGAGGACTATGGAGCGAGTTCAAATTAAAATAACAAAGTGGTTTGATGCTTATTAAAATATCTAGGATATTACAATTTTTAGAGAAACCTTAAATATTCGCCGTTATTCAAGAATAAACCATGAAGTTCAAATTTAAAAAGACTATCAAATTCTTTGTTTATTTAAAAATCAAAAACAATTCTTTACTTAGAAAATAAAAAATGTGAAGTTCAAATTAAAATAACACATAAGTTCAAAGTATACTAAAACCTAGGATTTACAAGTTCAAAAAACAAAAACAAAACAACGTCATTCTGGTCATTTTTAAAGACAACTCATAAACGATGATGAATTTTGGAAAAACTCTCTACATGCCAAAGTTTCTCCTATTTAAACTCTCTCCAACGGGATATCAAATGATATATTCCGTTCAACGGTTTAAAATTTTGGTCTATATTGTTCAAAGGAAGTAAGTTTTAACATAACTACAAAAAAGCTCTTAACCGTCACGAATTAGAGAAACTGCTCAACATGTAAAGTTGCGCCTTTTCGATGGCTTTCTAGTGGTATACCTTTTGCTCAATTTCAATGAGTGTTTTAGGGGTTATGGATAAAAGCAAAGAGAAGTTTAAAATGAAAACAACTAGCGGTTCAACTACTATTTGGAGTGTGTTTCATATAAGAAAAAGTAATAAAAAGGCAAAGTCAAAAAAGACTTTTGCTAGAAGTTCACGCGGTCAGCCCAGGAAAGTTCAGAAATTCTTGTAAAGGAGGTTTGCCGTGCATTTACATGTGCAAAAATATACACAAAATGCATGTTGTTTTTTGTGTTTTAAAAGAATTCTCTCAATCCTTTACAAATTTGAAACAAAATGCTCTTCAACCACTTTCCAAGGGTATACCGTATTCTTATTCCAAAATAAACGGATAAAACAAATTGGTGTATGTTGTTCGAAAAAAATTAACCGTTTTACAAAAAGATGCGTTTTTTCAATAGGTTTCTATGCAACTCTGATGAACGGTTGAGGAATTACGAACAAAAAAAAATGTGACACAAGTTCAAAGTGAAACAACGAGCAGTTCAACTACTACACGAAACGCATTTCAGATGAGAATAGAAGAATACAAAACTAAAAGGCTAAAATGTTTGTTGCAAGAAGTTCACATGCTCCTCCCTACACTGTTAAAAAATTATATTGCGAGGCGTCTGACCTTCAGTTACATGTTAAAAAAAAGGCAAAAACGGCGTTGTTTTCACCATTTTTAAAACTGCTCTCAAACGGCAACAGAATTGTAGCAATTGTCTACATGAAAAAGTTGCTCATAGTCATAAGCTTTTCAATGGTATATTATATGTTGCATTCTATGAACGATTTAAAAGTTTCATGTATACTATTAAAAACACCATTTTATGTATTCAAAAAAATATGTTGAACCATCGCGAGTATGAAAAACCGATCAGCACGGGAAAGTTGCGTGTTTTCAACAGCTTTCCGTCGGTGTATCATTTGCTCAATACCGGTAAGTGATTGGGAGTTATGAGCAAAAAACAACACGTGAAAAGCAGAGTGAAGTTCAAACGGACATGCCCTAGAAGTTCAACTTCATCACGTGGTGCATTTCTGAAGACTCCGTTTTCGCAATGAAGGCAGAACGCATGATCTTGCCATTTTCAAAATTACTTAAAATATCTAGGAATCAAAGAAAATTTTCTATTTGAAAAAGGTTTGCATTTTTTATAGCTTTCCAATGGTATATTATTTGCCTCCCTCCGACAAGTTTGCAAAAATTACGGCCAAAAAACATTTTTAACCATTTGCAAAATTGTCATGAAACCGTAAAGAATTGGGAGAAACATTTTATATATGAAAGTTCGCATTTCTTAAAGCTTTCCAATGCCATATCGTTTGCTGCATTCCAACAAACCATTTAAAAAGATAACCTGAAAATACGAACTCGGAGGAACTTAGGTTGTTTTCTAAATTACTTTTAAACTGTTCAGAATTGGAACAAAAAATTTATATGAAAAAGAAGCACATTTCCAACGCCATGTCATTTGCATCAACCTGATTAGCCATTTTCAAATTATCCCAAAAAACCAGCTTGGTTGTTCGGTTTGAGAAATTGTGTTATTTTTCAAAATTGCTTTTTAACCGTAGGTAATTAGGGAAAACTTTCTATATGTGGAATGAGCGGATTTGCAACAGGTTTCCAACACCGTATTATTTGCCTCATTCCGATAAACGGTTTAGAAACGGGCTCGAAAATATGATTCATGTTTTTTTGTATGAAGAAAAACGGTTTGTTAAACTACTTTTAAACCGTGTAGATTTGACAAAAATTTAACCTAGGTTGTGATCCATGTACCCACAGCTTTCTAACGGTATATCACAAGACCCATTTGGACAATATTTGCGGAAGTTTAACTAGCCCTAGGTGAAGTTCAACTACTACTATTGCGATGGGTCGACTAGTTATTAGAATATTATTCTCATCCCGTGATCAGAATTGTAGCGTTATTCTAAGCGTGAGTGTAGAATAGGTTATTCTACATCCTAGTAGTGGGTATAACTACACACATGTCTTATATACTACCGTGGTAGTATATATACTAATTTATCACTTTGAGTGTCGGCGTATTGGGAACCAGGGTACCCAAACTTGCCTGCCTGCGGCCCATGGCGTGGCTCCATCGACGGTCTAGTACGGCCCATCTTCGGCCACGACAAGTCAAGACCCTCGCGAGGGGCCAAGCCTCGCGAGGCGGACGACATCAAGACCTCCTAAAGGAGCGGCCTCCCCAGACGGCCTCCCCGACGAGCGGAGATTTCTAGGCAAGCCCTCACCTCATGAGGTTGAGGTGACGCCAACCATGACGACCAAGGCCAGGCGTGCACTAGCGGGCGCAGAGCGGCAGGTTTTCTCTTTGGTGCTAAGGAGGCAAGCGCAGGTGCAGGGTCCCAAGAAATCAACCAAAGGTTGTTGTTTGCAGGACCGCCAGAACGGAATGATGGATGTCATTGTCGAGCCCACCACGACGTCACGATCAAAAGCTTTGCATGTGAAGACCACCTTTTGTCAGGATAAGACGTACTACTTGTCCCCTTTCAAAATTGGCTACTGTGGGATCCCTTCCCGCCTAAGTTTTGGGGGAAGAGGACCGAGGCCACTATAAATATAGCCGAGCCACCACCATAGAAGGGATCGAACCCCCGGAGACCGAATCCCTCGAGCTCATCACAAGAACAAGCCTCCTGAGGTTGTTCTTCCCCTTGTACTAGTTCATCCTCAGCCCCCGCGAGGCTAATCCACCACAAAGCAGGAGTAGGGTTTTACACCGCAAGGTGGCCTGAACCTGGGTAAACTGTTGTGTCCATTTCCTTCATGTTCATCGAGCTAGGCCGTGAGAGCAGCGAGTCGATCGGCTAGAGAGGTTGAGTTCTTTGCACACGCCCAGAGTTCGAACCCTTTCTTGGGTCTGCGGAGCCCGGAATCCAACATTGAGTATGTTCACATACTATATATAAGATACTCCAAAGTGTGTTACATGAAAAAATTACAAGTTGACCTATAGTTTTTATTATATTTGTGAAATACGTACATATTTGTACATAAAAATGAGTACGCTTAAAATATGGTAAGTACTACCTAAAAAGTAGTATTTATACTACCTAAATATTCTTATATACTACTTCCTCTGTAAGAAATATAAGAGTATTTAGATCACTACTTTAGTAATCTAAACATTCTTATATTACTTTATAGAGGGAGTACATACTACGCATACATACTCTCCGATGCGATAGATACTACCTAGAACATACCTATATATATATACAGGGAAAATCCATCCTACCACCCAGTGGTAGTTACCCCACATATCTCATATACTACCATAGATTGTCATAGAACTAGTTAAGGTTTTTCGACGGTGTAAAAGTTCTCAAAAATCCTGAAAAAAATACTGAACCAACACACCTATAATATAACATGATCCAGCGGATGGATTGAAAAAATATGACTGCATGTGTCCTGGACAAAAAGAACAAATGTTTCAATATATATTGATCCTGCAGTGAGCTGGAATGCTTGTCTTTTTTCGCTGGGGGCACATAAATGCATATTTTCACGATCACACCGTTAGATCATCTTATTATATTAGAGTGAGGCTCCCCTATTTATTTCATATTTTTTAGTTACTTTTAAACCATTAAATGTTTAGTAAGCTTTAACTAGTTCTGTGACAAGCTATGATAAAACGGTGTACAAAATATAGTAATTATAAAATTATTTTTTACTATACAAGTTCGTAATTTACAACTTTTTAGATAAATTACTATATTTTCAATACATAACTATATTTTGTACAGAGCACTATTGAGGTGTAGAATAAGCTATTCTATACTTTTTTTAGCCCGAGACCGTAGAACAATTGTTCTACAGTATTTTCATTTATATAAAAGTATATTTATAAAAGAACAGTACATAAGGAAAACTACCCAATACCAGCTCTAGGTATCATTAGATCAAATTATAGGTTCAGTTCAATCCAAATATCAATCTGTACTGCTTTGTGTTGCTTTGCTCCGAGCTTGACATTCTGCAGCCCATCCTTGAGATAGTATTTCCATGAGATTACATGAGGTGGTGCCAATCTGAAGATTTTATCATTTCTGACCATCCATACTCCAGCAGCCCATAATTATGATCTCCATTGCAATGTTTTTAGATAGCTTTTAAGATCGTGGTCAGAACAATTTCATCAAAAGCAGAAATCCCTCTTTGCTTGGTAGGGACCAGGTTTGTCCAACAGCTGAGTGAGAAAGGGCAATTCCAGAAGAGGTGAATAAGAGTCTCCTCTGTTGAATCAGCGCACAGAGCACAATTATAATCAACTCTGTCATGTAGTAGGAGCCAGAAGATCTTGTGAGTTAGTTCACGAAGAAACTTCACACGTAGAATGGTCGACCAAGTTTGATATTCCAAAACTGCAGAATATTTAAATTCATTTAGCATGCAACCTTTATATTTTCGCTGGCAAGCCCGATAAAGCAAGACCATTCTTGCATTTGACGGAGCAGCTTTCCATCAGTGCCTCACATTGACCAAAAAAATGATGGATGGGAATTTATTGACTGTTATTTCATTGTAGGACAGATGATAAACAAAAGGGGGCAGCGGTATTGTAGAGTTACAAAACTCCATAAACTAATCAGAAATGGCGGCGAAGGTACACACACACTTAATGGTGGTAATACGGAGGTGGTTGGCCAGTTCCAGGGGCACCACTTGCCGGTCTCTGCTGATTTCCATGATGAGCAGGTGGCGTCTGGTGTGAAGGATGCATCTCATGAGGCGGCGGTGGTGGAGGGGCGGAGAAGCCCCCTGATGTCGCCGTGTACTGCTGTGGTGGAGCTGAGTACATATGGCCTGGATACTGGCCTGTAGCTGGTGGGTACCCTGAGTTGCCGGGATTCCAATTCGGCATTTGTCCGTTGGTGTTCTGGTTTTGAGCAGCGACACCTGGTGGTCCGTATGGTCCAGCTGCTTGAGAATTACCTTGCCATCCTGCAGTTGTAGGTGGTACACCGGCTGGCTGTGGTGCTGCCTGGTGTGCTCCTTCTGGTATTGTGTAATCCTTGCTCTTGTCACTATGAGCCTGAATGATAGAGAGAGACAGAGAGTGATGTTTTCCATATGGCAAGGCAAATCAAAGTGAGTTTGTGTTCTTTTAAAACGTGGAGTTTGCGTTACAAGTGACGAGGCAAACCAAAGTGGGTTCTACAAATGAAGCAAATCATATCCTCCAAATAATCATTTCCATGTCCAAAACACACTAAACAAAATGAACCCATTATACCTTTACATTGAGATCAGTATGACGAGAGTATGACAGGTGAATCTTACAGTAGCCACCATCGTAGATGCAATGCCCTTCCAATGCTTCCTTCGCAATTGTAGCAGTACTTGCATCTGAATGGTAAAGTGACCAAGAATCAGGTAACTAGAGGATACCCCGCACTTGCTGTGAGAATTGGTTGATGAAAATCTGGGTTGGTAACATGAGAACCAAAATTAAAAATACATGACTTATTATATTTGATTATGTATAGTTGTAACAATATTTATTGAATAAATAGAACAATAAAATGGAAAACATTTTCCCATGCATGGTTGAATGTTGTGGTGGGTCTTTCTCCATGCATGATTGCATGTTAAGGAGGGCCTTATCCAATTCATAGTTGTATGGTGAGGTGGCATATGCTTGCATGGTATGGTTAGTTGCCCGTACTGATACGCGCGGAGGGGGGCGGGGGGACACTGGTATCCCGCAGTATCCCATCTTTTCCAAATTAAAAAAGAAAGAAAATTATATAAGGACACGGTGGGGACTTGGGAGCCAGCCACCAGCGACCACGTCGCCACGCAACTCTCCTCCCGACGGCAACCACGTTCGAGCAGGTAACCTCGATGGTCGCTAGCAAGGAAGAACATCCTGAAGGAGGAAGATGGCAATGTGGCCGGCAACAAGGAAGAAGCTCCGGGCAGGGAGAAAGATGGGGACTGAGCTGCCAGCAAGGAAGAAAATTTGGGTGGATTTAAAGATGGTGATGGAAGCTGCAGATGAGCAAGAAGGTATATGCGGCGGCATGGTCGTTTCTTCCCCTCTCTGCAGGCGGCTGGTGTTATGACCGGGGGCTTAGCCCAATGGGTTATGGCCCAAGTATCTTAATTAGGGGCTTAGCCCAATTATCTTATCGTATTAGGATCGTTTGCTTAGGAGTCAAGTAAACCTCTCTATATAAGGAGAGGAGATGTATCAATCTAATCAAGCAAGAAGCAATCAGTATTTGCTCGGCTTCCCTTAGGGAGCCGGGAGACCTAACCCTAGCCGCCTCTTGCCAACGCCGCCGCCTCTTCCCTCGCGCACGACGGCGCCCAGCCGCCGGCGACCGCGAGATCGCCCACTTCCAGCCCCCTCCTTCCCCTACAACCTCCAGCCTAGACCCGGTAGAACCCTAGCTGCTACCAATTTGGTATCCAGAGACTCGGGCTCGACCATGTCTTCGTCAACGCCAACGCCGCCGCTGCCAATCATCACCACCGCACCGCTGACCACCGCCGGTTCCCCACCGCTGCCGGCCCCGGTCACCGTCACCACCGCCGGTTCCCCCACGCCGCCGGCCCCGGTCACCTCCGCTGCGCCGACAACCGCAGTTTTCACGCCGGAAGAAGTCACCAGTATCTTGCGGGATCTCGTGACGGCCGTCCAGGGCATCCATCTGTACCTGGCCGGGCCGCCCGCACCTCCGCCGGCTGTGACTACTGCCGCCTACGACCACCCCGCGCTGCCGTGGCCGTCCCAGGGTGCCCCTGCCATGGGCAGGCCACCACTGCGGCCGTTCCAGGCGAGGCACTCCAGCGGGCCGCCTCCGCCGTTGCTGCACCTGCCCTGGTACTCGGTACCCGCGGCGATCGCCGGGGCCCATCCGTCGTTCCAGCCGCCGCCCTCCCCACTGCCGTCCTGGCCGCAGTGGAACGCGCCGGTTCTCACGGCGCCATCGGCGCCCGCCCCAGCGCCGTAGTGGCCGCACTGGCCCGCGCCGGTCCCAGCCGCGCCAACCGCGCCGCCCGCACCGGTCCAGCTCCCACCGCCGCCGCCCAGCTCCGGACTGGGCCAGTCCACACCGGGAGGCCTCCCGACCCAGCAGGTCCGGTTTCCGCCATCACCTTCCCAGATCCCGGCCTGGCTAAACGGGACGTCGCCACCGCCAGTTTACACGGAAGCCGGGGACCCACCGGTACCCACGCTGCAGTCTGGGGCCTCGTCCGGCTCCGCGGGGGCCTATGACGGTCTTCCCACCGTTGATCGGGCGCCGTCATCATCACTTCTCCGCACCGCCGAGCCGGTCGGCCATGGCACGCCTACCCAGACGCCGCCACGGTTCGCCAAGATCGACTTCGCCACTTATGACGGCACGGAGGACCCGCTTAACTGGCTCAACCAGTGTGAGCAATTTTTCCGTGGACAGCGCACGCTCGCGTCGAAGCGCACTTGGCTGGCATCCTACCACCTCCGCGGTGCAGCCCAGACCTGGTACTACTCCCTCGAGCAGGACGAGGGCAGCAATGCCCCCTTGGGAGCGCTTCCGCGAGCTCTGCCTCCTTCGTTTTGGGCCCCCGATCCGCGGGAGCCGCCTGGCAGAGCTAGGCCGCCTTCCCTTCACCTCCACGGTTCAAGACTTCGCCGACCGTTTCCAGGCCCTGGCATGCCACGCGTCGGGCGTGACGGCGCAGCAGCGGGCCGACCTCTTTGTCAGTGGACTTCCGGATCACATCCGCATGGACGTGGAGCTTCAGGGACCCCAAGATATCCAGACGGCCATGTACTATGCCCGCGCATTCGAGCGCCGCGCGGTGGCCGTCCAGCAGGAGTCACCGTCCCGGGCCACTGGATCGCTACCCTGGCCAGATCCCGCTCAGGGTCGGCCTGCTCAGGCTTCCGCGGCACCCCTCGCCGCGACCGCGGCGTGCCCGTTCCTCCGGCTCACCTCGGCCGAGCTACTCGAGCGTCGCCGCCAAGGGTTGTGCTTCAACTGCGACGAGCCCTACACGCCCGGCCACACCTGCCCGCGACTCTTCTACCTGGAGGTTGCAGACTACATTCCGGAGGACGCCGTCGCCGCCGACCTTGCCGCCCCAGCTATCGCGAAGGTGTTTGACGCTGGTTGATCACCTCGAGGAGTTCAGCAAGCGCTTCCCCACCTTACAGCTCGAGGACGAGCTGTTTGTGCAGGCGGGGAGAAGTGTTATGACCGGGGGCTTAGCCCAGTGGGTTATGGCCCAAGTATCTTAATTAGGGGCTTAGCCCAATTATCTTATCGTATTAGGATCGTTTGCTTAGGAGTCAAGTAAACCTCTCTATATAAGGAGAGGAGATGTATCAATCTAATCAAGCAAGAAGCAATCCGTATTTGCTCGGCTTCCCATAGGGAGCCGGGAGACCTAACCCTAGCCGCCTCTTGCCAACGCCGCCGCCTCTTCCCTCGCGCACGACGACGCCCAGCCGCCGGCGACCGCGAGATCGCCCACTTCCAGCCCCCTCCTAGTCTAGGGTTTTCTGGAATCAGGCCTTACATGGGCTCTGAATGGACCGCTCAAAGTCTTTCATCAATAGAAAAGAGAGAACATATATTCAGTGCTAACTAAAAAAATCTCATTTGTCGCCGCGGGGAACGAGCACCTATGGGGCAGGGCCCCTTTTTTTTGTCCGGCAAGGGGGCGGAGGGCGCACGAAGAGCAGATCGAGGCGGAGCGCGCGGGGGATTTTTACCCAGCTTCGGAGCTCTCCGGAGAGATAAAACTCCTACTGCTGCTTTGTGTTTCTCTATTGTTCTTGCTTGAGAGTGTGGGTGTCCTCTAGTTTCGAATGAGTCGAACCGAATCGAACCCCAACGAACCGAACCCCAAACCAACCGAACCCCTTCTACGTGCGCATGGGCCTCCTTTTTATAGGCTAAAGGGGTCACCGACAGGTGGCAGCGTAGAAAGAGGGGTAGAAGAGTAAAAACGCGGGTTGGTACAACTGCTATCAACAGTGCCCCCCTACCTAACTCTGACGGCAGGGGACAAGGGCATTTAATGCCCGTCCGGTCGCCCAAACAGTGTATGAAACGACCGTTAGGGGCGCCACCGATCGCCACGATGGTCTTCTTGCCAGCGCCTGCTTGCCACCTCGCACCCCTAGCTGCACGGCCTCCTGCCACGTGTGCTTGGGAAGGTCCCAGAGCGACACGTTGGCAGGTGTGCTGGAGCGCGGGCGCGAAGTGGGGGTTTCCCGCGGCAAGCTCCTTGCCGCGGTCGTCGTCTTGTCGTGTTCGGGAGCTTGTCGCTCACCGGGCCTTGCCGGGGCGCGCGGTGCGTCGCGGCAAGTTTTCTTGGAATGCCTTGAGTGGCCTTCCCGGCAAGCTCCTCTTGCCGGGGCCTTGTTCTTCCCGGCCAGCTTCTCTTGCCGGGGCCTTGGTTGGCCTTCCCGGTAAGCTCCTCTTGCCGGGGCCTTGGTTTGAGTACTTTGTTCTTGAAAGGCATCAATATGAGCTACGGAGGATCTTGGCGGACGCCCGGCAAGCCTTGCCGCGGGACGCTGCGACTGCCCGTGCACAAGTTCGGGATACTAAGGTACCCCTACTTTAGTACACCGACAGGAGCCCCCGGGCCTGGGCCAGACACGGTGCCGAGCGCTGTTGGGCCAGGCCCAAAACAGTACACGGGCACACGCGGCCTGGGTCCAAACCAAATCCACTCCGTATCCACCGCGCCCTCCCGTGACGGCACGCGTCAATCGCGGTGTCGTGGGAGAGATCGTGGGCAATACTTAAATCCAAGAAATGTGTAACGTCCGCCCCCCCTGCTTATAAGCAGGGGAAACAGGGCCGTTCCCCCACCTTCGCCACTTGCAGTTCCTTCCTCAGAAAGCTCCCCCCCCCCCCCCCGCTTCCCAAGTTGAAAGAGAGCGGCGCTCCGCCGCCCGTCGCCGCCGCCGCCGCCAACCTCCTCCACTGCTCCCGCCATGGCTCCGAAGACCGGGAAGAGCGTGAAGTCGGCCGAGGCACTGCGGCTGGAGGCGCTGCGCAAGGAGCGAGCACTTTTCCTCCCCGAGCTCACCCCGAAGGCGCTGCGGGAGGAGTTCTATCTCTTCTGGTCGATGGAGACGCGGGCGCATCCGCGCACGCAGGTGCTCTCCGCCGAAGCTTCCACTTCAAAGTGGTGCCCAAAAGGGTACTATTTCTTTTCGGTGTTCTTCTATTGTGGGCTTTGCCCACCTTTTTCTGATTTCTTCTGTGACGTCATGAATACCTACGGGTTTCATTTTCTTGATTTCACCCCCAACGCCGTTCTGACAATGGCGGTTTTCGCACACCTCTGCGAGAACTTCGTTGGCATCCACCCAAATGTTGCTCTTTTTCGCCACTATTTCACCCCCCGAGCCGAGAAAGGAGAGCCATTGGCTGGCGGAATCGCCTGGACCTCACGAATCGGTATGAAGGAGGTGTATCTGGCGGGCGAGCTCCGCAGCAAGTGGGACGAGTGGAGGGCGGAGTGGTGCTGGATCATTGACGCCAATCCGCAGCCATTCACCAACCTGCGCCAGACCCGGGTAGTGCGCGGCGGCGACTGGAGCGCTCTGTCGCCGGACGACGCCAAGCTGAAGATTGCCACCACCCAAATCCTCCGGCTCAGGCTTGCCGGGCTCACAGCAGGGGCAGTTGGCGCGGATTTCCTTCGCTGTCGTATCGCCCCTCTGCAGAAGAGGGGGAGGCCTGCCTGGCTGTTTGGCGGCCCGGCGGATATCATGAGGCTGCGTCCAGGCCTCAACTTCAACTTCACAGTTCTGGAGCTTGACGGGATGCTGAAGGAGCTGTTCAAGCATGACGCCAACCATCCAGAGTGGTTCAGGCTGCCGCGGGGCGTCATCCCATTGTGCAACAACTCCCAGCGCGATCGCATCTGCGCAATGATGCCAGAGTGCGACTCGCACGGGATAAGCCCAACTTGGATGGAGCCCGCCGACGACGTCGTGCAGCAATTCTTCGATGGCTTGACGGAGGTAGCAGTCAATGCCGACGAGCAGAAGCTCCTCACCCGCGACACCACCGACGACGAGATGCGGTACATCGCCACCAGGGCTGAAGAGGCGGCAGCAGCCGCCGCCGCGGGCGAGTTTGGCTTCACGTTGGAGGAGGCAGATGCGGCCGAGGCGGCAAGCCTTGGCGACCGGGAGGACCTTGCCGGAGGGGTCGTTGGCGAGGGGGAGCCCGAGGCCGAAGCGAGCGAGCCCGCTGAGGGCGCGGGCGGCCAGCCGTCCTCGAGCAGCTTGCCGCAGGCGGAGCCCCCAGCGCAGTCCCAATTCCAACCAAGATGGCGCCTCCGTCGAGTTGGAGACATAGCAGAGCGGCAAGCAGGCCAACAGCCGCAGCGTCGTGGGACGCGCTCCACCGCGGCAAGTACCGTTGCCGCGGGAGCGTCTCAGGCCGTGCCAGTAACTGAGGCGAGGTCTTCCCGGGCTGCTACGCCCGATCCTGCTGCAGCTCCCGACAAACGTCCAAGGGAGCCTACTCCTCCGCCTCGCCGCGCAGAAAGGGTACCAGATTTTGACCTCTCTGCGCTGAGTTCCGACGAGGAGGAAGAAGAGGAGTAAGGCTTTCTTCCCTGTACTTGTTTTTCTTTTGATCTTTGTTGTTGCTTATCTTGTATCTGATTTGCTTCCCTCTGAATCCCTGTTCCATTTCAGGACTCTGGCCGAGAGAGCGACGAAGAGGGCCAGGATTCCTGTGGTTGTCATCGAGGACGATCCTGCTGTGACGGCAGAAGACACGTCCGAGACCACCTTGACGGACCCGATTCCCTCTCCTCGCAGCAGCCCCCAGCACAGCCCCCAGCGTAAGTGTTTGGTTCACTTCCTGTTGTGGGGCGCGCATGGGTGTTTCTTCTTTTGCTGACATCTTGATTGTTGATTTGCTCGTGTAGGAGCAGAGCAAGCCCATCAGGAGGAACCAGAAGCCGCTCTAGAGGTGCTGTCTGCTTCAACTACGCCGCCAAGGGGCGATTTTCCGACAAGGGAGCGCTCTCCGGCAAGGAAGCGGTCCCCGACAAGGGGCATTTCCCCGGCAAAGGGCGGGACCAGCGAGCCTTTAGTGGTGGAGCCCACGGTTACAGAGCCCAGCACAGGTAACCCTCCTTGTCGGAAATTTTCCCTTGGGCTTCTCTTCTTCTGATCTTCTTTTTGGATCTTTGCTTGACTTTTTCTTCCTCTTCCTGTCTTCTGATCCCCCTCTCACAGATCCGATGGAGACTGAGGCCACCGGTGAGGAAGGTGCACGCGGCAATACTGAAGATGCCGCCGCGGACGAGGAAGAGGCCGGCGCTGATGAACCCGCCGACGAAGAAGCCGCCAAGGCTGCTGGCGCAGGAGCTGGCGAGGGGTCCGGCAATCGTACTGGCGACCCTGAGGGTGCAGGAGCGCAGGGCGCTACACCGACTGCCGACCCCTCCGCTGCTGATGCAGTGCCGGGCTCCGAGGAGCCCCAGCCAGGCGCCTACTTGAAGGCCGGCGAGGGCGTATACATCAAGCTTCCCTGGGCGTCAAGTTCCAGGGCGCCGGTCGAAGGAGAAGAGTTTGACGGAGAAGTACTCGCCTCCGCTGGGCTGGCAGTGGTTGACGCGCCCAGCAGCAGCAGTGGCGAGTCCGAGGAGGAGCAGTTGCTCCGGAAGTTGGTGTCACTCTACCGCGCCCGTCAAGCGAAGCTTGAGTCCCGGGAAGCGCTTGTCGCGCGGGCGGGAGTTGACATAGAAAAGCATGCGGAGGAGCTCAAGAGCCGTAACCAGGAGGCCCTCCGATCCATTGCGGAGGAAAGGGAGCAACTTGACGAGGCGAAGAAGGCGTTCATCCTGGAAAAGGCTGAGGCCGAGGAGCAGCAGAGGCTCGCCGCCGAGGAGCTGTCCAGGCGGGAAGGTGAACTGACACAGAAAAAGGTCAATCTGGACAGCCACGAGGAGGAGCTCGAGGCCCGGGAGGAGTCACTTGGCGGGGCACTCAAGGAGGCGAAGGATGCCGCCGCGGCTGCTGAGGCCGCCAAGGAGTTAGAGGTGAAGGTGATGCAGCTGGAGGCGGACATGAAAGGGAAGAACGAAGAGCTTGCCGCACTCCAGCGTGAACGCGAGAAGGATGCACTTGCCCATGGCGATCTGCAAGTTCAACTCGCCGAGAAGATCAAGGAACTAAACGCCGCCAAAGACTCGAGCGCTGATCTGAAGCTAAAGTTGACCACCTTGACGGAGACGCTGGATGCCGCCAAGAGGCGAGAGGATGACTTGAAGAAAGAGGTCAAGGGCAACGAAGAACTGCTGACGAGGGCTGCCGAGAGTCAGAACACCTTCAAGGTCACGGTGGAGCTCTGGACGGAGGGCCTCGTCAACATCGCTGCATCCATTGACGAGGAGCTGGCGGAACTGGACTTGGCGGGCTTCGGGTACTCCACTGACGAAAATCTCCCGCCCAGCGCCAAGCTTACTTTTTTCTTCAAGGGCGTGGCGACGGCCCTCCAGCAACTCCGGGAAAGGATCCCGAAGAAGCTGGCGGACGAGTCACGCGCAATCTGCGCCAAGGTCTTGGAGAAGGTGTTGGTGAAGATACTCTTCCGCAACCCGGGCCTCGACCTTACCCGCGTCCTCAAGAAGCTGCCGGCGGGTGCTGTTCTTGAAGAGCTCAAAGCCATTGTCGCACCCATCGTGGACAAAGTGAATGAGGTCAAGAGGGTTGACGGCGAGCGCGTGGATTAGACCATCTTTCTTCTCCTTTCCTTGTCGCTATTTATCTAAGTCATGAGAACAATTTAGTCAGTGCCGCAACAAGTTACTTTTGTAATATAACTTTATTCTGGGCAATGCTTGTTATGCTATCTCCTTTACTTGGTCCTTTCTTTGTATGTTTTTACCCTACGCTTTTAGGGAACTTGCCGGCACGGGCACGCTTGCCGCGAGTGCTGAGTGCGGAACATCAGCAGCTTGCTGGCGGTGCCGGAGCACGCTTGCCGCGAGTGCTGAGTGCGGAACATCAGCAGCTTGCTGGCGGCGCCGGCTCCGGCAAGAAACCTTGCCGCAACTAGTTGCAGCACACTTAAGTTGTTGAGCGGACTCGAAACAAAGTAAGGGCGCAACTAGCTACGAAGAGGTTCCTCCGCGCACAAGTTTTCCATACAAAGCACAGTCGTTCAAGGAGGATAGCTTAAAATTTTAAGAACTGATCATGCTCAAACTTTGGCAACTTAGCTTTTCTGTCGTCTGTGTCCCGGCAAGGCCATACTTCTTTGAACGACGCCCGGTCCACACCTTTATCCTCTCCTCCCCCCCCCCCCCACCCGTGAACTTGTGGGCGAAGGAACCTTCTTTTTGAGAGAAGAGAAAATAAAGATATGGAGCCTTGTGGCTCGTTATTGCTTACCGAAGGCGAGTGCTGCACAAAGTGTCAGATAATACATGCATAAAAGAAAAAGGCATGAAATTTGACAACATGTGCTGAGCACATAAACTTTATGCACAGGATCTGCGCCCGGCTCTGTACAAAGGATTATATGCAACAACGGCAAGACTTGTACAGAAAGGTGGTTGCCGGAACAGGTTCTGGCAACCGCGCCTTATGGGTAAAACTTACGAAGATGCTCTATGTTCCAGGAGTTGCTCACCGGAAATCCATCTTCGGTCTCAAGGCGGACAGCGCCAGGCCTAGTGACTCGTTTCACCCGATAAGGGCCTTCCCACTTCGGCGTCAACTTGTTGGAATTCTTGGCGGATTGAACGCGCCGAAGAACAAGGTCGCCTTCCTCAAAGCTTCTGGCATTAACTTTGCGGCTGTGGTAGCGGCGCAAAGCTTGCTGGTAGCGAGCAGCTCGTACAGCAGCCTGAAAACGATCTTCCTCGAGGAGCAGCGCGTCATCTTGCCGCAGCTGCTCTTGCTCAAGCTCATCATAAGCGAGCACTCGAGGCGATCCGTATACGAGTTCTGTGGGGAGAACTGCTTCTGCTCCATATACTAGAGCAAAAGGTGTCTGGCCAGTGGCTCGATTTGGTGTCGTTCTGATCGACCAAAGAACCACCGGCAGCTCCTCGATCCAATTTCTTCCGCACTTGTGCAGCCCGTCGAAAGTTCTGGTCTTGAGCCCGCGCAGCACTTCAGCGTTTGCCCTCTCCGCTTGACCGTTGCTTCTCGAGTGAGCAACAGAAGCGAAGCAGATCTTGGCGCCAAGACCTTGGACGTACTGCATGAAGGTGCGGCTCGTGAATTGTGTGCCATTGTCGGTGATGATCCTGTTAGGGATTCCGAAACGGCAAACAATTGACCTGAAGAACTTGACTGTTGACTGTGCTGTCACCTTCCTCACTGCTTCCACTTCAGGCCACTTTGTGAACTTGTCAATTGCAACGTACAAGTACTCAAAGCCCCCGACAGCTCGGGGAAAGGGGCCGAGGATGTCAAGCCCCCAGACCAAAAATGGCCAGGATAAAGGGATTGTTTGGAGAGCTTGAGCTGGTTGATGTATCTGCTTGGAGTGGAACTGGCACGCTTCACACTTGGTTACTTGTGCAGTTGCATCCTGGAGGGTTGTCGGCCAGAAAAAACCTTGCCGGAAAGCTTTGCCGGCAAGTGCTCTTGCGCCAATGTGGTGACCACATATGCCTCCATGTATCTCCGCCAACAGCTCCTGTCCATCTTCCCGGTAAATGCACTTCAATTTCACTCCGTTGAATCTTCTTCTGTACAATATGTCATCGACAAACTGGTACATACTTGATTGCCGGGCTACTCTCTCCGCTTCTTCCTGCTCTTCGGGAAGTTCTCCTGTTTGAAGAAAATGGACAGTCTGCTGTGCCCATGCCGGAGCCTGTGGCTCGACGACAAGGACTAAAGGCGCAAATGCTGCTGCGGGAACATCTGCTTCCACGGCCAGAATCTATGATTCAGCCGGAGCATGATGCTCCCCGGCAAGCGTGTCGGGACACAGCTTGTCGGGAGCGTCTGCTTCAACGAAACAAACCCTGGGGCTTGTCGGAGCAGGCTGCCCCTCAGCATTCTTTGTGTTGATCTCGGGGACCTTCTTGACGGCGGCTTCGGGGAGTTCTGCCGGAAGGTAGTCGCCAGTAATCAACTTCCTCTTTTTGCTCTGTCCAGTTGATGGTGTTACAGATGGTTGAGTCAACTTGAGCACAAAAATCCCTGGTTCCACAGGTAACTTGAGTGCGGCGCACTTTGACAGGCCGTCTGCAATGTCATTTTGAGCTCTTGGAATATGTTCCATTTGCAGGCCGTCAAAATGCTCTTCCAACTTCCTCACTTCATCGATGTAGGCTTCCATCAACGGACTCTGATAATCTTTGTTTACTTGACGGACGACAAGCTGTGAGTCACCCCTGACAATAAGCTTCCTGATCCCAAGGTCTGCCGCGATCCTGAGTCCGGCAAGCAAGCCTTCATACTCTGCAGTATTGTTTGTTGCTTGCTCCTTGGGAAAGTGCATCTGGACCACGTACTTGAGGTGCTCTCCGGTGGGTGCGACAAGTAGCACGCCCGCACCGGCGCCTTGCAGCGAGAAGGCACCGTCAAAGTACATGATCCATTCTTTGCTTGCTTCCTTGATGGAGATGCTCCTCTCCGGAGTTTCTTCATCAGGTGTTGGCGTCCATTCTGCTATGAATTCTGCCAATGCTCGGCTCTGGATAGTTGAAATACTTTCAAACTTGAGGCCAAAGCTTGACAATTCCAGCGCCCACTCGACAATCCTGCCTGTTGCTTCTGGATTCTGCAGTATCCTCTTCAACGGAAAGCGAGTGACAACTGTGATTTCGTGCGCTTGAAAGTAATGGCGCAGCTTCCTCGAGGCCATGAGAAGGCCGAAAAGCAATTTCGGCACACCAGAGTACCTTGATCTAGCCCCCTGCAGAAGGGAACTGACAAAGTAAACTGGGCGCTGCACCATCTTCTTCTGTTTCTCTTCTTGTGGCTGCGCAGATCCATCCTTGTCGGAACCAGAACTTGTCGGGGAAGCCCCCTGCTTGTCGCTGGACTCGCTTGCCACGGTCGCTGGCTCATCATCTGCCTCCCTCTCCGCTACTAACGCAGCACTAACCACTTGATTGGTTGCCGCCAGATATAGCAGCAACTTCTCTTGTGGCTTAGGTGCGACAAGTATTGGAGTGGAGGATAGGTATCTCTTCAAGTCCTGCAGCGCGGCCTCCGCTTCCGGAGTCCATTTCATTGGACCTGCCTTCTTCAAAATTTTGAAGAATGGAAGGGCGCGCTCGGCAGACTTAGAGATGAACCTACTGAGAGCAGCAACGCAGCCGGCAAGCCTTCGCACATCCTTGACGCGCTTCGGTGCTTCGATCTGTTCAATGGCTTCGACCTTGTCGGGATTGGCCTCGATCCCCTGCTGAGACACAAAGAATCCGAGAAGCTTGCCGGAAGGGACTCCAAACACGCACTTCTCGGGATTCAACTTGAGATTGATCTTGCGCAGATTTGCAAAAGTCTCATCCAGATCTTGGATCAAAGTTTCTTTGTCCTTGCTCTTGACCACTATGTCATCCATGTAAGCCTCTACATTTCTGTGCAGCTGTGGCTCAAAAGCATGACTGACTACTCTTGCAAATGTTGAACCAGCATTCTTTAGTCCGAAAGGCATCCGTACAAAGCAGTACGTGCCACATGGAGTAATGAATGCAGTTTTCTCTTCATCCTCTTCCGCCATGAAGATCTGATGATATCCTGAGTATGCATCAAGGAATGAAAGCAGATCACATCCTGCCGTGGAGTCAACAATCTGGTCAATGCGCGGCAAGGGAAATGGATCATTGGGACAAGCTTTATTAACATCAGTGAAGTCAACACAAAGCCTCCACTTCCCGTTTGCTTTGCGCACGACTACTGGATTGGCTAACCACGTTGGATGGAGTACTCCTCGGACCAAGCCTGCTGCTTCCAATTTCTTGATTTCCTCTGCAATGAACTCTTGGCGTTCTACTGCTTGTTTTCTGACTCTCTGCTTGACGGGCCGCGCGTGAGGGCAGACGGCAAGGTGGTGCTCAATTACTTTCCTGGTAACACCGGGGATGTCAGATGGTTGCCATGCAAATACATCGACATTCGCCCGCAGGAAAGCAACGAGCGCGCTTTCCTATTTAGGGTCAAGCGTGGCACTAATGGTGAAGGTACCACCAGTGCCGTCCTCCTTGGCGGCCACTTTCTTGGTCTGTGGTGAAGCTGTCTTTGCCTTCTTGCACTTGCCGATGGAGCTCGATGGTGCGTCCTCGACGGTAGCGCAGCACTCCGAAGAGGTGCGCTTGCCGGAGTGAGCATCAGAGCTACTCTTGCCGGACTTGGTCTTCTTCTTCCCCCCGGGAGCTTCAGCGGCAAGTGGTTTGTGTTCTGCTGCGGCTGCTGCTTCCCGGTAGATTTTGTCGGTACAGATAAGTGCATCTTTCTTGTCGCCATGGACAGAAATGACACTTATCGGACCGGGCATCTTGAGCACGTTGTAGGCGTGATGAGAGGCTGCCATGAACTTAGCAAGCGCTGGACGGCCAAGTATCCCATTGTAGGGCAATGGAAAATCAGCAACGTCGAATGTGACTCTCTCTGTCCTGAAGTTCAGCTCACTGCCAAACGTTACTGGCAGCGTGATCTTCCCCTTCGGCTTGCTCCTTCCCGGGTTGATCCCTTGAAAGGTGCCGGTTTCTTCGAGCTCGCTGTTGGGGATCTGGAGCTTCTTGAGTACCGCGGAAGAGATCAGACTCAGGCCGGCCCCGCCGTCAACCAGCATCTTCGTGACCTTGAGGTTGCGGATTGTTGGCGAAACCAACATCGGCAAGCACCCGACCGCAGTTATGCGGTCAGGGTGATCTTCAATGTCGAAGATAATGGGCGTGCTGGACCACTTCAGGGGCTTGCGCGACTCAACGGACGGTTCTGCTGCGTTCACTTCCCGCATCCACTGTTTGAGTTGGCGGTGCGAGGTGTGCAGAGAAGCACCGCCGTCGACGCACAAAACTTCCGTCGCCTTCTGAAACTCCTGCTCGTCGGCCTCATCCTCCTCCATCTCATCATCTTCATCTTCGTCTTCGTCCTTGTCGCGGCCGCGGGGAGCCTGTCTCCTTGCCGCTCCTTGGCCTTGCCGCGGCGCCCTCCCCGGGCGGGACGCTTCTTGCCGGATCCTCCGCCACCTTCCTGGGCCTTCTCCTTGTCGCGGCGCTCGTATTCAGCTTTATGTAGCTCAACAAGCTGCTCAACCTTCTTGCAGGCCTGGAGGTCATGGCCCTTGGTGCGGTGGATCTTGCAGTACTACTTGCCGGAGTCGTCCTGCTTGTCGGCGGCCACCACAGCCTCGCCGGAGTCACCAGCTTTGGCCTTTTCGGCGCCACCTCCATTGCCGGACTGCTCGACAACTAGCACATCCTTAGATCTTCTCTTCCTGTTGTTCCACCTCCGGTTCTTCTTCGTCGGGGCGGCATCCTCACTGTCAGATCCTTCTGCTCCTGCGTTCTCTCCGGGGAGTTTCCTCCCCTCCTCAGCACGTGCACACTTGTCGGTCAGAGCATATAGCTCGCTGACATTTCTGATTTTGTACATCGCCATCTCCTCCCTCATCCTGCGGTTACGCACGTTCTGATGGAACGCGCTGATAACCGCGGCAGGGTGGACGTCTGGGATGTTGCGCTGCACCTGGCTGAATCTCTGTATGTACTTGCGCAGGGGTTCCCCTTCCTTCTGGGCGAGCAGATGAAGATCGCTCTCCTGGCCATGAGGTTTGTGGCCGCCTGTGAAGGCGCCGACAAACTGATGACACAGGTCCGCCCACGAAGAGATGGAGTTGTCCGGCAAGTGCATTAGCCAAGATCTGACGTTGGGCTTGAGCACCAGCGGGAAGTAGTTGGCGAGGATCTTCTCGTCGCGCCCCCCGGCAGCCTGCACCGCGATGGTGTAGACGCTGAGGAACTCTGACGGATGTATCCTGCCATCGTACTTCTCGGGTACATCTGGCTTGAAGTTTTTGGTACTGGGCCACTGGACCTGCCGCAGCTCACGGGTGAACGCAGGGCAACCTACCGCGTACGGCAAGTCGCCTGGTTCCCCTGGCGCATGCACATCAACAGTGGGCCCAGCGCGCTGGTCTGACTGACGCCGCGCTTCTCTTCGGCGCTCGATGCGAGTACGAGCGTCTTCTTGTCGTCGTTCTTGGAGAACTTGGCGTTGATCGCGGCGAGCTCGCGGGTCCGACGACGCGGTGGAGTCGGTGTCGAGATTGGCCCGGCGAGTCGGCGATCTTGGCCTTCGTGGTGGGGAGTGCACGGTGGTGGCACCCCCAGCGGTCTTATCGGCGTCGGCTTGCGCCTGGGCGTCTCTCCGGGGCTTCGATGTGCTCGGTTGCCGGGGCTTGTCGCAGTTGGCGAAGCCGATAAGGCTCTGAATGGTGGCCCTCCAGTCGTCGATCTTGTCTGGCGTTGGAGGGTAATCTAGAAGCAGCTGGGCTCGGGCCAGCGCTTCCTCTGGAGTCTTGGGTGGCGGTAGCGAGCGACGCGAGGTGCGGGATATGCTCAGGCTTCTAACATTGTTAGAAGGAGCAACATCTCGTCCAGGCGACCGTCCCGCGCTCGTGCCGGCATGTCGACGCGCATGTTGGCCTTGAGCGTCCCGCGACCCACCAGCTTGGCCTTGTTCTAACACGAGTACGGTGCCAGGAGCACCGTGGCATTGTCGATCCTGCACCTCCTGGGAGGGGTGCGGCGGATGTACAGACGCTGAAGCTTGCGGGGCCTTGTCCTTGGACCGAGTGACGATGTGAGTCCCTCCGATGGTGCCCGCTCCTCCGCCGGCATCCACCCCACCGCCCGTTTGCTCCGGTGGCGGTAGGATAGATGTGGACGGAGCGGCCACCTCCAAAGCCTTCTTCTTCGGTGGCATGTCGATGAAGATGTTGATGTAGCGCGCGCAAACGCCGGATCTGGTTCGCACAAACTCGACGCTCCCCTACCTGGCGCCAGAGATGTCGCCGCGGGGAACGAGCACCTATGGGGCAGGGCCCCTTTTTTTTGTCCGGCAAGGGGGCGAAGGGCGCACGAAGAGCAGATCGAGGCGGAGCGCGCGGGGGATTTTTACCCAGCTTCGGAGCTCTCCGGAGAGATAAAACTCCTACTGCTGCTTTGTGTTTCTCTATTGTTCTTGCTTGAGAGTGTGGGTGTCCTCTAGTTTCGAATGAGTCGAACCGAATCGAACCCCAAACGAACCGAACCCCAAACCAACCGAACCCCTTCTACGTGCGCATGGGCCTCCTTTTTATAGGCTAAAGGGGTCACCGACAGGTGGCAGCGTAGAAAGAGGGGTAGAAGAGTAAAAACGCGGGTTGGTACAACTGCTATCAACAGTGCCCCCCTACCTAACTCTAACGGCAGGGGACAAGGGCATTTAATGCCCGTCCGGTCGCCCAAACAGTGTATGAAATGACCGTTAGGGGCGCCACCGATCACCACGATGGTCTTCTTGCCAGCGCCTGCTTGCCACCTCGCACCCCTAGTTGCATGGCCTCCTGCCACGTGTGCTTGGGAAGGTCCCAGAGCGACACGTTGGCAGGTGTGCTGGAGCGCGGGCGCGAAGTGGGGGTTTCCCGCGGCAAGCTCCTTGCCGCGGTCGTCGTCTTGTCGTGTTCGGGAGCTTGTCGCTCACCGGGCCTTGCCGGGACGCGCGTTGCGTCGCGGCAAGTTTTCTTGGAATGACTTGAGTGGCCTTCCCGGCAAGCTTGCCGGGGCCTTGTTCTTCCCGGCCAGCTTCTCTTGCCGGGGCCTTGGTTGGCCTTCTCGGTAAGCTCCTCTTGCCAGGGCCTTGGTTTGAGTACTTTGTTCTTGAAAGGCATCAATATGAGCTACGGAGGATCTTGGCGGACGCCCGGCAAGCCTTGCCGCGGGACGCTGCGACTGCCCGTGCACAAGTTCGGGATACTAAGGTACCCCTACTTTAGTACACCGACATCATCTAAAAATTATCATTAAATCTTTATTGCATGATGTTTATCCGTATCCCATGTCCGCATAGTTGTATCCCCGTGTACGTATCTGTATAGCAAGGAGCATGAAAAAAAGGGTGGCCAATCGCTACCGCCAATATACACCATCACTTGGCATAACATAATTCAGAACAAATTAAATTACTGAATAAAAATCAAAAGGCTAAAGGATGTTGGCGACTATTTAATGCCAAAAATGATATATTCTCTGGCCCATACCAGGGTACTGAATTAGAGCTTGTGTTCCACCATTCTTCTCAAAAATAGCAATTTTCTGGACTGTACCGAATGCAGAGAACACCTGAAATTTAATCAATCGTAACCAGCACACAATAAGCAAAGCAGAATCAAAGTCTTGAAGCCTATTTGAATAAGTATTTTCCCATTTTACTTACAGTATGGAGAACATCCACTGATACAGCATACTGCATATTCTCAATTGATGCAAGAAGAACATTACCCTCAGCCTCCACCCTCCTTCCATCAGCACCAACAGCAGGCTGCCAAGTCATATCAAAGGGAAATCCATGCAAAAACAGCAGAGTTAGATAAAATGGTAAAACAAATGAAACTAAATTGTTAGAATGTTTCTGATCCCTAGCAGAAGAAATACCTGCAATGTACTATCTATAGCAGAGGAGTTGACTGGAAGGTAGGGGTTAGTGTAATCCCTGGAAAATAAAAACAAAAGGGAACATTTAACAGCGGCGGACTGGGAAAAAAAGGTAACCTGATTGATAGAAAAAGAACTACTCCTAACAAGGGTAAGGAGCAGGGATGAAAAACGCTAGTCCAGTGACTGGTGTAGACTTGTAGCAGTATCCTCATACAATAGGTTCAAACATATACTCCCTCCGTAAAGAAATATAAGAGCGTCTTTAGTGATCTAAACGCTCTTATATTTCTTTACGGAGGGAGTACAACATAAGTTCCAAGCAAATAGCCACGGCAACCATAAAAAAACAGAAAGCCAAATGTTATTATAATGTAAGCCACACAATCTAGTTATCCATGGAATGTGAATCTCACCCACAAAAAGTGCATATGGTGGCTGGGCTCCAGGGAGCTCGGTGTTTTTTTCCAGCAAAAATACATTTTCTACATATTATAAAAAATCTGAAAAAAAAGTATACACATAAAAAAGCATATGTGTAGTATAAACGTACGAAATTTCATCTCTACTCCTAAAGGGGCAGTTGGTAGCCTGGTACACCGTGTTTTTTCGACCGTATTTTTTCGTCCCACCTGCCACCACCCCCTCCCAATTGTTTTTATCTCTTTACAAAAGATTACAAAGGGGCAGCCCCAGTGCATGTAGCTCCCGCTTGCGCAGGGTCTGGGGAAGGGTCTTACAAAAGATTACAAAAGGAAAAAAAAACATCTGCCACTCCTCTCCCGAACGAGATCATTTGTCTAGGATTATACACTTCGACGCTGTCGCGCCACCGTCGATTCCCAGGGACGACGCCGTCGTTCATCACCAGGACGCGGCCGTCGCAGATCCCCAGGACGTCGCCGCCGCCATCACCGTGGATCCCCACACGCTGCGGGCACCATGGATCCCCACAAACGATGCATAAGGCGGCGAACAGTGCAGGACGTCATCACTGGAGAAGACCGTTCCAGCCTCTAGGTATTTTTCTGTTCGAGTTTGCTCTGTTAGAGGTACGTAGTTTGTGACATCAACAGCCAGATCACGTTTCGTCCATTCTCCCGGAACCTCACCATGCCATCTCCCAATCAATCCGACACCCTGCTCGGCGCCGCTGCTACTTGCTCCTTTGGTGGCTGCCTCCCATCCCTGGTCTCCCTTCTCCTTGCAGCCAGAGTCCTCAGGTACCTCACCAGCGCCCCACCATCGACCTCCCGGCGCCCCATCACAACCCTCCCAACCGACGCATCCCCCTGAGCCCTCGCACCACCTCCTTCCCCAACGCCCACATCGCTGCCCCTCCTCACCACATCACGGCCGTTAATGCCCTCAAGAGGTTGGGCCTGGAGAACTGCTTCAAGGGGATCATCTGCTTCGACACCCTGAACTCGCCGTGCTTGCTGCTGCCGTGCGACCAGGCGCCCACGATTTTCGACATTGCCGGACACTTCACTAGGTCAGGCAGCGCCGACGACCTGCCCAGGTGTCGCGTCCTATGCAAGCCCAACGTCGCCGCCATGGAGGCGGCCCTCAGGATCGCCAACATCAACCCTTACAAGGCGGTAAGTCTTGACGGTTTCAATTACCAGAAGTTGCAACATCCGAATACTTACTTTCCAGCATTCCAGTTTTGTGTCTGACCATCAACTAACGAAAACTCGCTTAGTTACCGCAGATTTTTTTCAACGACAGCGTCCACAACATTCAGGTAGGCAAGCGATTGGCCTCCACACATTGCTGGTAAGTCATCGCTTGACATGTAAACCCTTCACACAGTAATGGATGCAACAGGTGCTGGCATTGCGATATTCATTAGCTTAAAATCCTAGCCTGAGAAAGCTAACTTAGCACAACGATTATGAATTATGTTCCTTACTCTGTTACAATTCAAAGAGAAGAATGTGTTGATTAAGATCCCTCACTGCCTTTTACATCTTTCATTTGTGAAGAATTTTGTCTTCTCGCTTTCTTTCGATTTAGGTGGGAATCTGTTCAACGAACAGATCTTCCTTTTGGTGACTGCAGACAAGGAGGTAGAACAAACAATATGCAGGCAAGTATGTTTTCTACACTGGACCTCCTATTTTGTGTTTGACTAAATTTGCAAAACATCGTCGGCCAACTTATACTTTCTTTTTCTTGGTGATTTCCTTGCTCGGTTAAACTGATTGCGCATACGAGAATAATTGCATGTATTTCTTAGTTTTTTCCGGTTTAGTACAATATTTCAGTTGTGCATATTGTTCTTCACTATATTAGTGACAGTGTGTGACTACCTCTCTCGAAGTAATCTTAATTTACAGACATATAAATCGATGCATAGGTTCACTTGAACTCTAGCCTAATTAACATATATATAATCATATTAGGTGACCCTTAGATTTGAGACAATATACAAGATGTTCTGTGTAAAGTAGATGTCATGTACTTTCTGTTAGGCAAAGTAGATGTTTATTAATACCCTCCCAATAGTAGCTTTGTTCACTTGCGGGTTTTTTACTTGAGTTTTGTCATCACACATAATGATAGAAATAGTGGGTTCTCGGTAAGAAAAGAAGGTAGGGACAGAGGGTAGATGAAATAGTGGCACAGAAATGCCAATTATCATTGTTTTCTTTCAGTAGGATCGCTTTCGAGGTAATATATGAGACCACGAAGTGCCGTCTCAAATGAATTTGCATAGTTATGGATCTTATATGCATAATCTACTCAGGAATAAGTGAATGAGATTACAAGGATGAAGTATTTTTGTACAGACTTGTTCATGTGAAAGTACCTTTCACTACGAAAATGCATGTCCACTATTATGCGCATCTCTTTACCTTTCTTGTACGGGTACATGTTAAGGTGACTACTTTTGGACAACGAAAACGATTAAGCTTTTTAGATCTTTTGATTGATGTTAAAATCCATATTTCTGAAGATTTTGTAGTAGCTTCTAGCTTGCATCTGAGTTCCGCATGAAAGAGCATAACAAGCCATTCTTTGATACGTGTGAAAGCCATTCTTTGATACGTGTGATGACATATTTGCCAATTATAGCAGGAAGGTAACCCAGTTCATTTAACTGAATACCTGAAAATATGTGGGTGGTTTCGGTAGAAAGATATGGACGAGGTTCAGGTAGAACTTCTAGGAATTGAAAGTATGATGTGTGCAAGGGTATTGCTGTCTTCGGCCGAAATACTTTCTGTGGTGGGCAATGGGTATTACCTTGTCGTACATTAATAAAACATGATGGCTCTACTTGTACAACATTGCATGAATACCACAGTAATCCAGTACACCATCTCTTCTAATTCTTTTTGTCTGAATGGAAATGAATTAATTCTATAAGCCGTCTACATTGCCAGGCAAATGTTGCCCTTGATCCACCTTAAAAAGATGATGCTCGCCTGCCATATTTGCTCCTGAATGGATGTATGACACTAAGCATCCACCTGATCTTTAGAGTGCGGAAAATTTGTAATGTCTTTGCTAACACTCTCCTGAGTTCTGCCGTACTTTATTTTAAGTATTCACCCACAAATAGTGTAGATGGCGGGGACTTGTTGACAAATAATGGGGTGTTCTTCAAAACTATCCGAAATGGTTACCATTCTACTCAGATTTGGATCAGTTACATTGTTGTACTCCCTCCATAAAGAAATATAAGAGCGTTTAGATCACTACTTTTATTTGTTATACTGGGTGCAGAAGTCGTACATGCAAGTACTTGAAATATAAATAATGATAGAATATGCATCTTATGCATGTCAGATGATGATGAAGCTGTAGCTGATGGTTCCACCGAGGGAACTAACACAAGCAACTGATGCAGTTGCAACACAAGGTGGAGCTTACGGAAGCAGCATGGTGACGGCAGGATATCCAGCGGGCCAAGGTCGCTGTGAGAAGTATGAGACAACTATCTTGACTGGGACGATTGAGCCTCACCAATTCAATGAAATTATTTCCCTCGGGTTATGTTGGCCAAATATAATGCATATGATCCGTTAGACTGTAGGCTGGTTGCCCGTGACAGATGTCAAATATGAGGCATTGTCAAAGCACAATAGTGAATTCGACATGTACTTATGTGTATCTTGAAGGGGAGCCTTGGCGCAGTGGTAAAGCTGCTGCCTTGTGACCATGAGGTCATGGGTTCAAGTCCTGGAAACAGCCTCTTACAGAAATGTAGGGAAAGGCTGCGTACTATAGACCCAAAGTGGTCGGACCCTTCCCTGGACCCTGCGCAAGCGGGAGCTACATGCACCAGGTTGCCCTTTTAGAGAAGTCGGTCACACAAGGAGGGGGGGGAGAGGGAGAGGTAGAGAGAAACGAAGCGAGGGAGGGTGAAGAAGAGTGTGTTGTTAAAAAGTCGACAAGGGAGGGGGGGGTTGAAAAGTCATCAAGGGGGGCAGGAAGAAGAAGAGTAGTGGTTAAAAAGTTGTCCGCATCATAAGGTATATAATAGACATGATTGATGTTTAATCACTAGAATATGTATGCCAGCGTTGCAATGCACGGGCAATTAACTAATGAGGGGAGCCTTCTTTTTCTTTTTTTTCTCTTCTCCAACAGATACATAAATTTGAACCACAAATCAGGCATGTGCACGCGAGAGAGGGAAGAGGAGAGACACATTGAACTTTTTCATTCTTCGGATGAACATTTCTATTCATAGCTTTCTTTTTCCGTGGCAACGCATGTGCGTAGCGCTGTCGTGGTAGAGCGTGGGATGAAAGGTGGGTCCAGTATAAAACCAAGAGGTACTAGCACTAAGATAGGAAGGCGGTTGCCGTCCTTGTCCCTTGCTGCTGGCCTGCCACGACGGTGTCACGCACGGCGCCCGGCTCGTCCCCTTAATGGCGGTGGCGGATCGACATGGACAGGGCCGTGTGGGGTGGGGGGGGGGGGGGGTGGGGGGGGGGGGCGGAGGGCGGAGAGCGGGGTGGTTGGCGGGAGACTCCTTGACGGTCCGTGAGCAAGAACGGTGTGAAGAAGAAAAGGTGTCATGGCGAAGGTGAGGGGGCCGTCAAGGGCATAGCCATGCCCCGTGCAACAGGGGCCGTGACAGGCTGATCCTTCATTCTCTGTAGCCACAATACAACTATTTGGCACTGTTTCGACTGTAGCAACGCTATTGGCCTGGGGCGTGGCTTCAGCCTGGCTATGACACTGGTGGGCGTCATCTGGTTTTAAAGGAGAATTATCCAGCGAGAAATGTCCCGCTACGGCGAAAAACCGAGCGGGAAGGGGAGGATCTGGCGGTAAAATGGAAAGGTGTATCATGGGGCAGATAGCCCATAGCAACGCATCTACTAAACATATATGTTCATATGTGATGTACACAAACAAGACAAATACATAGATTAAAATGGGCTTTTCCTTTTGTTATATTTGGGCCAGATTTTTGTCTTTTTTGTGTAGCCTGCAAACAAACGTAATGTTTAACGAAACTTTACACATACTTAGAGAACATGTATATCTATTTGTGGAGAAAATATTAATATTTTATGAAACTTCTAAATATATTTTGATTTCAAAAAAAAAAACAGGCTCCCTAGAGCCCGTACTATAGAACACCCGTCTCGTCTCACCCATCGTTATAAGACTATTTTCCCACAAGCAAATAAAGCCGAGGTCTTATTATTTCTATGTAAGGGTACATGACTAATATGATCTCCTTAAAAAAAAGCAACTTGATGCCATTGGCCTAAAATGCTTAGAAGTAATTGTTTACAGCATTGAGCACACCCTATCCACCCACGCAATTTGATACCCCTCTGATTTTCCCAATTAGTATGTTCCCACAAGTAATGCTTAGTCATTAACACTACGAATCTACTCATTTAGCAACACCACAAACCAGTGAATGATCACGACTTAAGGAAATGACATATATAGATAGATCCTTTATCGGAAGATAAAGTATCCCATGGAAATCCGTAATAAGTGGAAACATGGCAATCAACGTCAGATTCCGACCAGAGATGTGTGGTCCTGATGAATATCTTTCGCCCCAGCATCATTTCATTATGTTTGCAAAAGCCACCTTGATCTTCCGTTCTTTCTCTCTCCTAACACTCACCAGTCCCCAGATCTCTTCCAACCAACCCCAACATAGTGCCACTAAAACATGCACAAGCTAGCTCAGACCTTGGATTCAATTCTTGCATGGCCCTGCAACATCCTCATGAAGAGTGCGCCGTTTCATGTGGGTGCTCCACAGCTCCCAAAATTGCGCAATAACATTGAAAGCCTAGCCCGTGATACAAAATGTGCGGTGGCACATTTCAGGGGCTCGGTTAGTAGAGGGGAGAAGCACGATGGGATTTGTGCGAAAAAACAACCGTGAAGGCAAGTGCGCTTTACAAAAATGTGTGGAATAAACAGAGGGATGATCCAGCTCGCGTATTTCAGATCAAATAGCTCATGTTCTGGTTTTCATGGGATACTTTATCTTATCAGGAATAGCAATAACCAAAGGAAACCAGAAAATAAACTATACCTGCTGCGGTGTGATTGGAACTTGATGTTCAAATCCTTATGCGCAGAGAAAGAAATCCGCAAGTGGCAGGATACTACATGATCCGGAAGCAAGTATCTACATTGTATTCAAGTCTCATACAATTCAGTTTATAATGGGCACAAGACAGTATAAGCATTACCCACAATGAGTTATACAAGCTAAGATTAAGAGATATCACCTTGGGATGCTTCTTCCATCTAAGGCTTCTCTTGCTGCTGATGCAGTGGGTGCATCAGTATACTGGATCAGTGCCTGTTGGGAAATTTAAGATGGGGGTTTTGCCTTTTTGCAATGATCAAGTACTTGAAACAAAATGAAATATGGAATTACCTGAAAACCTGCAGCCTTCTCAAAAGTGGCTATTTTGTGAACAAATCCAAAAGCAGAGAAAACCTGAAATGCAATAGGAGATGAGGGTCATGTATAGGAGTAAAAAATAAGTCTAGGAGACCAATCTACCGTAAACAATGGTACATATAAACAATCGATAATTAAATGATGCATAAACCATTTTTCCGAAACAAATTAACTCTTGTGTTCCACCAAAAAAATCAAGGCGGAAAGGTCTTAAAGAAACACACTCTACAGCCAAAGAGTGAGACTGAACTGTCAAACAACCAGCTGGAAATGATCCCTAACAAAATAATCTCAAAAGAAGCATCGAATAATATACTAATCTTCTAAAGGTTTGGGAATTTAACCTTTCGTCAATAACTTGGATAAACAATGAAGTGACCTACACTGGAGATAAGCGTGATTATGAAGGATGATTAGAAAATGGCATCCTCAAGATGAGAGTTCATAAAAACTTCAAATGCAACAGTTAGAAGACAGAGGAAGCAAACAAACATGGTATCTCTCCAATTGCAGGTGGTGATAACGACATTTTCTCCAAGTTAACATGGGCCTGCTGATTCATGCAGAATGCGTTACTACGAGATGAACAGCTATGTAAAATCTTGGATTTACAAGGATCAGGTCAGGTAGACTCCCTTGGATATCTTCAGCCAATGACAGGCATCAAGAAAACTCAAATTTATTGTTGCCTAATAAACCCAGGCATCAAAGTTTTTATTAAGACAGGGTAAATAAATAAATTTAGAACTCACCAAATGGATTACATCGATGGTGACGTCACTAGCTTGAACACCCTCTATGGTAACAAGCAACACATTTCCAGCAGTCTCACCAGGGCTCTTATTGTTAATTATTTCTTGTCTATTTGAATACTGGATGTAAACAGTTTTGCCTCGAATTTGTGCTGGTTCTGAAGATGATGCAAAATAAGAAACCATTGAAATGGCTTGATTAACATCGGTCTGCAAACAAATAAATCTTCGCATAAGTGATCCTGGCATTATCAATTTTAACATATAAATCAGTTAGTTGTACAGAATTAACCAGACAAAAGCAAATGTACAAACCTTTTATTTCTAACTATAGAAAGTTTTCAAATTATGTATGCGGTTACAAGCTAACCAATGATATAAATTATTATGCTCCCTCCGTCCCGATACATCCGTACATCCGTATCTAGACAAATCTAAGACAAATAATTCAGGACAAAGGTACATTAATGCCCACAAAACTGCAATCTACTCCAGTAATTCTGCAATCCCCACTTACTAACACAACCAAATTGAACACATGCAGAGCATCCTATATCCCTAGCATAAAACCAAATGAATAGTGTCATATGGAATCTTACAACCACAAAAGATCTTAGCTGCACATGCTTGGATACAAGTTAGCTACAGATCAATTCAACATATTGATGCAATAAGCTTTCCATTATTACAGAACTGAAGTCCATTAGCTCAGAAAATCCAATCATTCAGCTCCGAACCATCCTACACTGTCATAAAAAAAAAATCCAGCGTTTGCACATATTCCACAGCCCCCAGCCTTATCAATCCATACAAGGCAGAGATGCAGGAGCGGCAGATAGCCTCAGAAGGCCCCGCATAAAGTTTGTAGGGGATAAATCCTAACTGCTCTTCACAAATCCCACAGCGAACCAGACTAAAATAAGTAGATACGGGAATAGTGTACAAGCCACTAAAGCTCTCGTTATGACTGATTCATAAAACTGAAGAAACCATTACCCCACGTGTTGACAATTGATGTGCAGGCCAAATAAACCAACCATGGCCAACCTACCCACAGTGCGTGAATATTAGGCATGAGGCCTTGCTACCCGTACAAGATCGCTAACAAATTCCACTATTGCGCGACTAGATCCAAAATTGACCTGCAACTACATGGATGATCGTGCAAAATAAACTCGAAGGAGTATACGGAAACCAACAGCGATCCGGAATTTCCCACCGGATCGCGCGTATCGACGGGGGCAAGGGGGACCGGGGTGAGGGGGTAGTAGGATGTCTTACAAACTCGACGAAGGCCTGGTTGCGGTTGGCGCCGACGCCGGATTTGGTGTTGACGATGCGGCCGAAGGGCTTGCAGAGCTCAACGAGCTCCTCCTCCGTGCACTCCCAGGGCAGGTTCCGCAGGTGCAGCACCTTCGACGGCGTCTGCGTGTACCGGAACTGCTGCCCAGCCCCACCCCCGCCGGACGACGACATCACAATAGGTCTTACGCGTGAATGGCAAGGTTGAGGGTCCAAGAGTTCGGTCTGCCCGTGGGGACTTGCGTTTTTGTTTCCCAAACCCAGCCCGAAAACTTGAAAATTGGATCTTTTGCTCCACTTTACTTCTTCATTTGATAATTTGCCCTCTCTGAAAGGCTATCAGGTGGGGCCCGGGGCCACTATCATTGAGACAATCAAAGGGCAAATCATCAAACCCCATGTAAATTGAGGCAAGTCATCAAATCCCCCCAAAACTATACCTTTTTAAAGATAAAAAAGCGTGTCGTCCAACTTTAAAGCCACTAAGCATCCAGAACAAGTCACACAACGTAAGGTTAAAGAACCAAGTAGTTTAGACAGTCAAACCGGCAAAAGAAATACGACACTCGAGCCGTCAGAATACTAGCAAAGGATAAAACATGGACGACACTAGAGCCCTTCTAGGATGGTGAGCTTGATCCACGTTCAAGATGGAATTTGTCATAGCCAGAACCCGCAAAATCAAAAGCTCCACCACATCCTTGTGGCTCGATATTAAATTTGTTCCATGTTGTCCATAAGACCTAGCAGAAGGCGGAGAACCCAAACCAAAACAACCTCTTGGTCTGGCCACCCAAGGCGCGGGCAAGAGGCAAGAGGTCACCAAAGGAGTTTGGTGCCCAAGTAACCTCGAGACAATCCCTCAGGCGGCTCCAGAAGAACCGAGCCAAGGGGCAAGAAAAAAAGAATATGATCCATATTTTCAGCGAGCCCATAAAGCGCACAACAGTCTGACCCTCGGACGTTTCTTTTCTTGATTTGGTCTGTGGCCGGCAGCCAACCACGCATGGCTTGCTACATGAAGATCTTAACCTTAAGGGGCACTCTGGCACGCCAAATACCCGAGAAACACGAAGAAGCCAACCCAGATGAGAGTTTAACGTAAAGGGATTTGACAGTAAACCTATTGGATGTTGACGGGGGGCCACGAAACTGAGTCAGCTGACTCCGAGAGCACCGAGAAGACAACGCCGAGGCGGTGCCACTCTTCCAACTCTTCGGGAGACAGCATCCTCCTAAAACCTAAGTCTCAATTCCTGACCGGAAGCTCCGTGATGGAGATCGAAGGAAATGAACAGTAAGAAAACAGGGTAGGAAGGGAAGAAGAGAGAAGGCCATCTCCCGTCCAGCAATCCAACCAAAAACGAACAGAGCGACCATCTCCAACCGAAAACTTAACCAGGGACCTGAACTCGTCTTTAACATCAAGGAGTTGACGCCAAAACTAGACCAACCATTCCTAGGGGTGCACAGGGGGCTGCAGTCAAGGAATTATCTAACCTTGAGGATTTGAAGCCACAATGCCCCAGGATCGATAGTAAGAATGCGCCACCACCACTTAATAGTAAGTCATCTGTTCATGAGAGAGGTGTTAAAAATGCCTAAGTTCCCAAGCTTTTTTGGCCGGCGCATGATCTTCCACTTGACCAACCTATATTTCTTTTTGTTATTTGCGGTGTTCCAACAGAAACCACTCATATGTTTGTCAAAATCCGCATGGCTGCTCTCAGGCAAGCGATAGAAGCCCATCAGGAAAGTGGGGAGGGGGAGAGGAAAGCATTGATTGGGCACACTGTTGCAGGGTGGAACCCTAAGTGGAGATCTTTTCACACTTGGAGGGGGAAAAGGATGAAGAACAAGAACACAAGAGATGAATTCACTCAAAACAAAACCTAATCACACATCCATTAGAATAGCATAGTTGAGATCCACAAGAATACAAAAACAATCCAAGGAAACAAGCACAAAGGTAAGGTTCTTCCCACTCCTAAGGAGGTGAGGTCTTGATGATAGCCTTCTCTAAAAGGAGGTCTTGATATCCACTTGGGATCTTCTCCTAAGAGGAGTGGTAGACGAGTGAAGCTTTCTCAGTGTCTCACATGTACTTTGCTAACCCTAAAAAATGTCCTAGGCACGGAATATATAGCTAGAGGGAGGTAAGGGACGACTTGGAGGGCGAAACAGGAAACCCTCAGCCGAAACCTGGGAGGGTCGTGCGCATGGGGTAAGTGAGGCCCATGCACACGGGGGTCCCGTGGGCACGGTACACCCTCGTGCACACGGGGTGCTATAGCGGCGAGGCCCGTGCGCACGGGGGTGTGCGTCTTGACTTCCAGTCTTTCTGGGAGGCCCGTGGGCACGGGGTTGGGGGAGGCCGTACGCACGGGGTTGCCTGGTGTAAGGGCATATTTATCCCCAAGGTCTTTTGGTGATTGATTACAATGCTTTTGCGGACTAATCGTGTGCGTTGATTTTTTCAGAGATTCATCCTTTTGCACGAGACGATTCCCTCCCCTCGGTGTTTTATTCAAGACGGTGTAGCTCATTCGTTTCTCTGTTGGTGGACTAGTTTCGTGGGAGTCACCGTACTATCAAGAGGGGATCCGCTTTGGTAAGGCTAGGGTGGAATCAACACGTGCACATCCTTATCGCACCCGCTGTTCCTTTCCGCTTCAATGGAGTTCCCTTTGCTCTCCTAGTTTGCCCTGACTGGTCCTCAGCGGTAGTACCGCCGAAGCACATCAAGCGGTAGTACCTCTCCTCAGCGTTAGTACCGCTTGCTGTATTCGGCCGTAGTACCGCTGAGGCTCCGGGCTACTACCGCCTCGACTCGAGACCTCTTTTTCTCGTGTCGGGTTGTGCGGTACTAGCTGCGGCAGTAGTGGCGGCAGTACCGCCCCAAGCGGTAGTACCGCTCTGGGTCCAGGTCCTTGCTCCCCTCGTGTGCGCGGCAGTACCGCTGGGAGGGGATGGTAGTACCGCTGGTTCAGCGATAGTACCGCCCACCCAAGCGGTAGTAACACTCTGTGCGGGGCTGCTTGGGGGGTAACGGTTGGATTGTTCCCCCCACTATATAAAGGGGTCTTCTTCCCCGAAGTTGAACTACCTCTTCCCCCAAAAGCTCCATTGTTGCTCCAAGCTCCATTTTCGCCCGACCTCTCTCCTTAGCCAATCAAACTTGTTGTTTTGCTCGGAATAGGTTGAGAAGGCCCCGATCTACACTTCCACCAAGAGAAATTTGAGTCCCCCACTAATCCCTAGTGGATCTTGTTACTCTTGGGTGTTTGAGCACCCTAGATGGTTGAGGTCACCTTGGAGCCATAGTCCATTGTGGTGAAGCTTCGTGGTGTCGCTGGGAGCCTCCAATTAAGTTGTGGAGATAGCCCCAACCTTGTTTGTAAAGGTTCGGTCGCCGCCTTCAAGGGCACCAATAGTGGAATCATGGCATCTCGCATTGTGTGAGGGCGTGAGGAGAATACGGTGGCCCTAGTGGATTCTTGGGGAGCATTGTGCCTCCACATCGCTCTAACGGAGACGTACTTCCCCTCAAAAGGAAGGAACTTCGGTAACACATCCTCGTCTCCATCGGCTCCACTCTTGGTTATCTCGTGCCTTTACTTGTGCAAACTATTTGTGTTGTATCCCTTGCTTGCTTGTGCACTTATTGTTGTTGCATCATATAGGTTGTTCACCTAGTTGCATACTTAGACAACCTACTTTGATGCAAAGTTTAATTTGGTAAAGAAACACTAAAAATTGTTAGTTGCCTATTCAACCCCCCCCCCCCTCTAGTCAACTATTTCGATCCTTTCAATTATTATCAGAGCCTCGTCTCTTTATTAAGGACTTTGTCGTCCGAAGAGTATGGTTGACACCGTAGATGGTGGGGAGGAGGAGCACTCCGATGTGAATCCGATCTCGTCTACGGGTGATGGGGAAACCGCGGTGTCCCGTGAGGAATTCAATGTGGCCTTGGACACATTGAAAAACTCCATGACAACCACGGTTGAAAGCATGTTTAATAAATTCTTAGAAGGACTTAAGCTACCTACCTCGCCATTGAAAGTGGGTGATCCCACTAACAAGGTGACGGATGCTAACTCCGACAAGGGGGAAGCTAATAGTGAGAAGGGTCCTTATACTAGTGGTAGAAATGGCACCGGCATCTTTGCCCATGTGGAACCTCCAACTTATGGAGGACCGATTCTCTCTACTCATTTAAATCATGCCGGACCTCCTCCTAAGATTATGAAAAATGAGGATTTTGATTCTTATGTGTATCGCTTCAAGCGTCATTTAAATCATGTGAATACTAATCTTTGGAGAATCATTGAAGAAGGTTTCTATCCACATGACCGAAGCAACTTCAACCCTAGAGAAGCAGTGGATAATCAATTCAATGAGAATGCTCTCTTCATCATCCAAGATGCTATCCTCCCCGAAGATCTCCCTCATCTCCTGAAGGAAAATAAGCCCTAGAGGCAATAATAAAGTTATTATTTATTTACTTATTTCATGATAAATGTTTATTATTCATGCTATAATTGTATTAGCCGGAAACAAAATACATGTGTGAATACATAGACAAACATAGTGTCACTAGTATGCCTCTACTTGACTAGCTCGTTAATCAAAGATGGTTAAGTTTCCTAACCATAGACATGAGTTGTCATTTGATTAATGGGATCACATCATTAGGAGAATGATGTGATTGACTTGACCCATTCCGTTAGCTTAGCACTTGATCGTTTAGTATGTTGCTATTGCTTTCTTCATGACTTATACATGTTCCTGTGACTATGAGATTATGCAACTCCCGTTTACCGGAGGAACACTTTGTGTGCTACCAAACGTCACAATGTAACTGGGTGATTATAAAGGAGCTCTACAGGTGTCTCCGAAGGTACATGTTGAGTTGGCGTATTTCGAGATTAGGATTTGTCACTCCGATTGTCGGAGAGGTATCTCTAGGCCCTCTCGGTAATGCACATCACTATAAGCCTTGCAAGCAATGTAGCTAATGAGTTAGTTACGGGATGATGCATTACGTAACGAGTAAAGAGACTTTCCGGTAACGAGATTGAACTAGGTATTGAGATACCGACGATCGAATCTCGGGCAAGTAACATACCGATGACAAAGGGAACAACGTATGTTGTTATGCGGTTTGACCGATAAAGATCTTCGTAGAATATGTAGGAGCCAATATGAGCATCCAGGTTCCGCTATTGGTTATTGACCGGAGACGTATCTCGGTCATGTCTATATGGTTCTCGAACCGTAGGGTCCACACGCTTAAAGTTAGATGACAGTTATATTATGAGTTTATGTATTTTGATGTATCGAAGGAGTTCGGAGTCCCGGATGAGATCGCGGACATGACGAGGAGTCTCGAAATGGTCGAGACGTAAAGATCGATATATTGGACGACTATATTCGGACATCGGAAAGGTTCCGAGTGATTCGGATATTTTTCGGAGTACCGGAGAGTTACGGGAATTCGTATTGGGCCTTAATGGGACATACGGGAAAGGAGAGAAAGGCCCCAAAGGGTGGCCGCACCCCTCCCCATGGACTAGTCCGAATTGGACTAGGGAGGGGGGCGCCCCCTTCCTTCCTTCTCCTTCTCCCTTCCCTTTCCTTCTCTCCTACTCCTTCTACTTGGAAGGGCTCCTAGTTCTACTAGGAAAGGGGGAATCCTACTCCCGGTGGGAGTAGGACTCCCCTAGGGCGCGCCATAGAGAGAGGGCCGGCCCTCCCCCTCCTCCACTCCTTTATATACGGGGAAGCGGGCACCCCTTGAAGAGACAACAATTAATCTCTTGATCTCTTAGCCGTGTGCGGTGCCCCCCTCCACCATAGTCCTCTTCGATAATATTGTAGCAGTGCTTAGGCGAAGCCCTGCGACGGTAGAACATCAAGATCGTCACCACGCCGTTGTGCTGACGGAACTCTTCCCCGACATTCTGCTGGATTGGAGTACGGGGAACGTCATCAAGCTGAACGTGTGCTAGAACTTGGAGGTGCCGTAGTTTCGGTGCTTGATCGGTCGGGCCGTGAAGACGTACGACTACATCAACCGCGTTATTCTAACGCTTCCGCTTTCGGTCTACAAGGGTACGTGGACACACTCTCCCCTCCCGTTGTTATGCATCACCATGATCTTGCGTGTGCGTAGGAAATTTTTGAAATTACTACGTTCCCCAACAGTGGCATCCGAGCCAGGTTTTATGCATATATGTTATATGCACGAGTAGAACACAAGTGAGTTGTGGGCGATACAAGTCATACTGCTTACCAGCATGTCATACTTTGGTTCGGCGGTATTGTTGGATGAAGCGGCCCGGACCGACATTACGCGTACGCTTACGCGAGACTGGTTCTATCGACGTGCTTTGCACACAGGTGGCTGGCGGGTGTCTGTTTCTCCAACTTTAGTCGAACCGAGTGTGGCTACGCCTGGTCCTTGCGAAGGTTAAAACAGCACTAACTTGACGAACTATCGTTGTAGTTTTGATGCGTAGGTAAGAACGGTTCTTGCTCAGCCCGTAATAGCCACGTAAAATTTGCAACAACAAAGTAGAGGACGTTGTAGGACCTTGAGAAGAGGTGTCTAGAGGGGGGGTGATTAGACACTAAGTACCAAAGTTGCAGTTTTTAAGTTTCCTTAAGTTTAAGTGGAGTTTAGGCACAAGTTTAACTTTCACAATACATATCAAGCAAGCATGCAAAGAGTATATGGGCAGCGGAAAGTAAAGCATGCAACTTGCAAGAATGTAAGGGGAAGCGTTTGGAGGATTCAAACGCAATTGGAGACACGGATGTTTTTGGCATGGTTCCGATAGGTGGTGCTATCGTACATCCACGTTGATGGAGACTTCAACCCACGAAGAGTAACGGTTGCGCGAGTCCACGGAGGGCTCCACCCACGAAGGGTCCACGAAGAAGCAACCTTGTCTATCCCACCATGGCCGTCGCCCACGAAGGACTTGCCTCACTAGCGGTAGATCTTCACGAAGTAGGCGATCTCCTTGCCCTTACAAACTCCTTAGTTCAACTCCACAATCTTGTCGGAGGCTCCCAAGTGACACCTAGCCAATCTAGGAGACACCACTCTCCAAGAAGTAACAAATGGTGCGTTTATGATGAACTCCTTGCTCTTGTGCTTCAAATGATAGTCTCCCCAACACTCAACTCTCTCTCATAGGATTTGGATCTGGTGGAAAGAAGATTTGAGTGGAAAGCAACTTGGGGAAGGCTAGAGATCAAGATTCATATGGTAGGAATGGAATATCTTGGCCTCGACACATGAGTAGGTAGTTCTCTCTCAGAAAATGTATGCTGGAAGTGTAGGTTCAGTCTGACGGCTCTCTCCACGAATGAAGAGGAGGTGGAGGGGTATATATAGCCTCCACACAAAATCTAACCGTTACACACAATCTACCAAACTCGGTGGGACCGAATCGTTAAACTCGGTCAGACCGATTTAGCAAATAATGTGACCGTTAGGTTTTTCGGTGGGACCGAAGTGCAACTCGGTGAGACCAATATGGTTAAGGTTAGGGCATAACGTAATCTCGGTAAGACCGATTACACAAACTCGGTGAGACCGATTTTGGTAATAAGCTTTCCAGAGAGTTGGTCAGGCAAACTCGGTTTGACCGATTACACAAACTCGGTGGGACCGATTTTGGAAATGAGTCAATCCAGGAAGTTTGCATTGTAATCTCGGTAGTACCGATTGCTCAAACTCGGTGGGACCGATTTTGGTAATGGACATACACACAGAGATTACAATCCCATCTCAGTGAGACCGAGATCCCTATCGGTAAGACCGATTTGCTTAGGGTTTGTGGCAGTGGCTATGACTTTTGGAATCGGTGGCGCCGGATAGAAAGAATCGGTGTGACCGATTTTGGCTTTGGGTTTAGGTCATTTGTGGAAGTGGGAAAGTAGTTGAGGGTTTTGGAGCATATCACTAAGCACATGAAGCAAGAGGCTCATTAAGCAACACCTCATCCCTCCTTGATAGTATTGGCTTTTCCTATAGACTCAATGTGATCTTAGACCACTAAAATATAAAAAGAAGAGTCTTGGGCTTGAAGCTTGAGCCAATCCTTTGTCCTTAGCATCTTGAAGGAGTTCCCACATCCTTTAGTCCATGCCACTCCATTGTTGAACTTATCTGAAACATACTAGATAAAAGTGTTAGTCCAACAAGAGATATGTTGACATTAATTACCAAAAACCACCTAGGGAGCACTTGTGCTTTCAATCTCCCCCTTTTTGGTAATTGATGACAACATACATCAAAGCTTTAGATAAAGATATAAAGAATAGCAAGTAAAGCTTTGGAAAGACATGTAATAAACATAGGCTCCCCCTACATGTATGCAATCATGTGAATATGGAATATAGAAGCATGTGAGAGCATAACCATGATAGAGCAGGCAATGTGTTACATGTATATTGGTCATATGCATCAGAGCAAAGAATATTAAAGAGAATACCTTCATGCCCATGAGTCCTTCTTGCAAACAGTATGTACATCAGCAAGAATTCCTCATGCACATGATTGTGATGCATATACTTACCTTGTAGTCTTGAGTTGGCTTGGGATGAAATGAACCTGCGCAAACAAGGTTAGATAACACAGATGCACCTACTAGCCAGAGCAAACAAAAGAAACCACAAGAATACCAAGACTGGGATGACATGTAGAAAGTGAGTACTAAGTACCACATTGGATTAGACATGTCCCCAAGAGTAAAGATATGCAATGAATTCAAATGATTTCTTTCCCTTAGATGTCTTGCTCCCCCTGAATCTAGAATGGGATACTGGGAGAAGATAGGGAATAGAAAATCAGAGCTGAGAGATATGAATGATGAACAGAGCTAATGCAAGCTAATGCAAATGAGCATAAAAGATCAAATGAACATGTCTCTCCCCTCAAGAAGACATGTGGGCATCTCTCCTCTTGAACACCAAGCATCTGGGATCCTTGAGAAATACTTCTACTTAAGTATTCTCTCCCCCTGGAGATCTCTCTCTCCCCTTTGAGGGTCTCTCTCCCCCTTGAGGATCTCTCTCCCCCTTAAGAAGGTGATAAACTCTTTCTTTGATGTGATCTCTTTCTAAATGATAAGCTTTGATGTTCTCTCTCTCCCCCTTTGACATCAATTTCCAAGAAGGGTTTTCTGGAATCCGTCGAACGGCTTTGGTCCTAGAGACACAGCACAAAGCAATGATAAAAATGTGATGCTTGTAGAGGACAAGATTCATTGAGTGGAGCTGGATCAGAAGAAACATAGAATATGTGACAAACTGTTTTTCCTGATGTGAAATCGGTGACACCGAGTGGTATGCTTCGGTTGTACCGAAAGGATTCGGTTGGACTAAAAATAAAAAATCAGTGAAACCGAGTTCATTGCAGGGAAAACATTTGTCACCTCAGCTCACTAGACTAGTAAGATCTCACAAAGATTTGCAAGGAATTTACTGAAAGATATGCAAGGAATTGGATGCTGAAAATGCAGAGCAAACAGAAAGAAATCTAGATGAAGTTTTTTTTGAAAGGGGAAATGAATATGCATGAGACAAATGCAAAAACACAGAAAAGAACACAAGAGAACTTCATCTAGAGATGGTCGGCGACAAAGTCACCTATGTTAGAGTATATTGACTTAGGAGTCAAGTGAGATCACTTGATCATAGGTCACACTCATCGTTTAAGCTCAAAATGGGGTTGCCATTTTTTGTCTAAGCATCTTGATGTATTCACATCTTGTCGAGTTGCTTTAGCTCATGACTTGGAGTAAAGCTTCTCTAAGATGGAATGACATACCTTGGTTGGTGGTGTTGTCCATGTAGTTGAACTTGTGTGGGTTGCTCACGGTTGATGTAGCTCATCAAGAATTGGGAGCACCACTTGGAATTTAAGTCCATCTACCTACATGGGTTAGTTCTTGCAAGGAAGAGCACTTGTGTATCCAAAAATGACAATCATGAAGCTCAACACAGAGTTTGTCAAAGGATATGTTGAATGGTTTCGTGCTTCCTTGTTTTCAACCACCATAGTGTAGAAGCTTGGTGATGTAGAGATTGCTCAAGATGTGAGTAGATTACAATCTCATGGAATTTGATTCCACCAAGTACCTACATGGGTTAGATAACATGCAAGATGGAAATATATCCAAGACATAAGATTTTCATCATAAGAGAAATATCAAGGATTAGTCATAAGCTCATGTCTTGCATGTATCCAATGGAGTTTCTACTCCAAGTTTGAGGCATCAATGATGTTCAATTCTCCTCTTAACCTACAAAACACTTTCTCATCAAGAGGTTTAGTGAATATATCCGCTAATTGCTTTTCGGTGCGAACATGCTTAAGATCAATGTCACCCTTAGCAACATGATCTCGAATGAAATGATGACGAACTTCAATATGCTTAGTTCGAGAATGTTGCACGGGATTATGTACAATTTTGATAGCACTTTCATTGTCGCAAAGCAATGAAACATGTCTCACATATATCCCATAATCTTTAAGAGTTTGGGTCATCCAAAGTAATTGAGCACAACATGAACCAGCGGCAATATATTCCGCTTCGGCAGTGGATAAGGATACCGAGTTTTGTTTCTTGGAGGACCAAGACACAAGAGATCTACCAAGAAATTGACAAGTACCCAAAGTGGACTTTCTATCAACCTTGTATCCGGCATAGTCCGAGTCGGAATAGACAACAAGATCGAAAGAGGCCCTCTTAGGATATCAAATGCCAAAATTTGGTGTATGGATTAAGTATCTCACTATCCTTTTCACGGCCTTAAGATGACATTCCTTAGGAGCAGCTTGATATCGTGCACACATGCACACACTTAGCATGATATCGGGACGTGAAGCACATAGATATAATAATGAACCAATCATAGAGCGATAAACCTTTTGATCAACCGGTTCACTATCTTTGGTCAAGTCAATATGTCCACTAGTAGGCATGGGTGTAGACATACCTTTGCATTCTTGCATATTGAACTTCTTGAATAAGTCCTTGGTGTACTTCGTTTGAGAAACAAAGGTACCTTCCTTAGTTTGCTTGATTTGCAACCCAAGAAAGAATTTGAGTTCACTCATCATGGACATCTCAAACTTCTCCGACATTAGCTTCCCAAACTTTTCACTAAAATGAGGGTTAGTCGAACCAAATATAATATCATCAACATAGATTTGGCACACAAATAGTTCTCCATTAACCCTTTTAGTAAAAAGAGTAGAACCAATTTTCCCAATTTCAAAGCCTTTTTCAATAAGGAACTTGGTTAAGCATTTATACCATGCTCTAGGAGCTTGTTTAAGACCATAAAGAGCTTTGTGAAGTTTGTAAACATGATTGGGTTTCTTAGGATTGACAAAGCCGGGAGGTTGCTTAACATAAACTTCCTCCTCTATTTCACCATTTAGAAAAGCACTTTTAATGTCCATTTGGTACAAGGTGATATCATGATGAGTAGCATAGGCAAGTAAGATGCGAATGGACTCAAGTCTAAACGGGAGCATAAGTCTCACCATAGTCCATACCTTCGACTTGTGTGTAGCCTTGGGCGACGAGACGTGCTTTGTTGCGAACTACTTGTCCATCTTCATCTTGCTTGTTGCGAAACACCCATTTGGTACCGATGATTTTGTGGTTGTTGTCGGGCTTCTCAACCAATGTCGACACTTGGTTCCTCTCAAAGTTGTGTAGCTCTTCATGCATAGCATTTATCCAATCCGGATCTTCCAATGCTTCTTCAACCTTCATAGGTTCAATGATAGAGATGAAAGAATAGTTTTCACAAAAGTTAGCTAAACGAGTTTTAGAGCGAGTGATTCTCCTGGTTTGAATGTCATTGTAGATTTGCTCGACGGGATGATCTTTAGCAATTCTTGCTCGAACTCGTGAAAGCTTTTGCTTGGGTCTTCATTGAACATCTTCTTCATATTGTTCTTCTTCTTGGCCTTCTTCATTGTTGGCGTTGTCGTTCTCTTGTCGTGGTGGAGAAGGAGGTTGTTGACGTTCATCTTGATGCACTTCCTCGTTTTCTTCATCTTGGTGTGTCCCACTTGTGGATGCTTCCATATCAACTCTTGGTTCACCTTGTCATGAAGTTGAAGCTTCCACTTGGACGGACGAGGTACTCTCCTTCACCTCCGTTGGACGGACCTTGCCAACAGATAATTCTTGGATTGCTTCCGAAGGATCTTTGTCTCCTACATCAATTGGCAATTTCTCTACTTGCGAGCCGTTAGATTCATCAAACTTCACATCTACCGTCTCTTCAACCTTTCAGGTGAAATTGTTATAGACACAATAAGTGTGAGAGTTTGAGCCATAACCTAGTAGGAAACCTTCATGAGACTTAGGAGCAAATTTAGAACGACGATGCTTATCAAGAATGTAGCACTTTGAGCCGAATACTCGAAAGTATCCAACTTGGGGTTTGTTACCGGTGAGGAGCTCGTATGCCGTCTTGCCGAGTAGCTTGTGAAGATACAAGTGATTTGTTGCATGACAAGCTGTCTCAACCGCTTCTGCCCAAAAGTGCTTCGGCGTCTTGTACTCATCAAGCATCGTTCTCGCCATTTTGATGAGCGCCCGGTTCTTCCTCTCAACAACTCCGTTTTGTTGAGGTGTGTACGTAGCCGAGAACTCGTGTGAAATCCCTTCTTCGTCAAGAAAGGTGTCCACATTTGCGTTCTTGAACTCCGTTCCGTTGTCGCTGCGAACCTTCTTGATCTTCACTTCAAATTGATTTTGGGCCTTCCTAGCGAAGTTTTTGAAGATCTTTTGGACCTGCGATTCATCATCGAGAAAGAACACCCACGTAAATCTTGAAAAATCATCAACTATAACTAGACCAAAAGAATTTCCACCGAGACTCTTGTAAGAGTTGGGACCAAAGAGATCCATGTGAAGTAGCTCGAGTGGCCTCCTTGTGGTCATGATGTTCTTCACGGGATGCCTTCCTCCAACCTGTTTACCTGCCTGACAAGCACTGCAAAGTCTATCCTTATCAAATATGACATTGTTAACTCCAAGGATATGATTTCCTTTAATAAGCTTGTCAAGGTTTCGCATACCAACATGACCTAATCGTCTATGCCATAACCAACCTTTTGAGGATTTAGCAATGAAGCAAGTTTTAGGTTGAGCCTTTTTAGTGAAATCAACAATGTATAGATCACCTCTACGCACACCGGTAAAGACCATTTTATGATTGTCTCGACGAAACACTTGGCAATCTACTTCAGTAAATAGAACATTGAAACCGAAATCAGCAAGTCTAGATACTGAAAGTAAGTTGTATCCATGAAATTCAACGAGCATAACATTTTGTATGGAGCTATCATGTGATATGGCCACCTTACCGAGGCCAACCACCTTCCCTTTGAGTTGTCACCGAAAGTGACATACTTTCGAGGACTATCATTATCAGCAAGCTCACGAAACATGTCTTTATCTCCGGTCATGTGATCGGTACATCCACTATCAAGAACCCATTCCTTTCCTCCTGACATATATCCCCGAAGATATGCCATAAGACCAAAGTGTCTCATTGCATCATCAAGATCGAAGTCACTATCATCATCCTCATCATAGTATCCATGTTCAACATCGTCATGTAGTGGATCAAATCCTAGAGAGGGTAATTCGCTAGAGTGAGTTTGACAATGATCTTGCTTATGAATTTTTATAGCTTCGAAAATAATATCACTAATAATCCCAACATTTCCTTTGGCACGCATAAGGTTTGTAAGCTCAAATAGACGATCACCAAACATAGGATCACTAGAATTCATCTTACTCAAGGCAATAGACTTATGGAGAATTTCATCAAGATTTTTCAAGGAATAATCTGGAAATCGTTCCTCAAGAAATTTCCATATAGTGTAGGCACACTTAAAAGTAGGCAAACATCCAATCAAGTTTCTAGGCAATCCTCTAATGATAAGTTCGGCAGTTCTAAGATTCCTAATCATGTCAATTGACTCATCATGGGTAGGATGCATAGGATCAACATAAGGTGCACAAGGGCTAGCAATGTACTTGTTCAAATGATATTGATTGAAAATTACAAGCATCTCATTTTTCCACTCATGAAAATACTCTCCATCAAGAATAGGCACTCTATGTCTAAGACTCCCCAAAGTAGACTCATCCATCTTCCTCCAATGGTGATTAAACCAAGGCAATGGAGACCAATGCTCTGATACCACTTGCAGGACCATGAGAAGAGGTGTCTAGAGGGGGGGGGGTGATTAGACACTAAGTACCAAAGTTGCAGTTTTTAAGTTTCCTTAAGTTTAAGTGGAGTTTAGGCACAAGTTTAACTTTCATAATACATATCAAGCAAGCATGCAAAGAGTATATGGGCAGCGGAAAGTAAAGCATGCAACTTGCAAGAATGTAAAGGGAAGGGTTTGGAGGATTCAAACACAATTGGAGACACGGATGTTTTTGGCGTGGTTCCGATAGGTGGTGCTATCGTACATCCACGTTGATGGAGACTTCAACCCATGAAGGGTAACAGTTGCGCGAGTCCACGGAGGGCTCCACCCACGAAGGGTCCACGAAGAAGCAACCTTGTCTATCCCACCATGGCCGTCGCCCACGAAGGACTTGCCTCACTAGCGGTAGATCTTCACGAAGTAGGCGATCTATTTGCCCTTACAAACTACTTGGTTCAACTCCACAATCTTGTCGGAGGCTCCCAAGTGACACCTAGCCAATCTAGGAGACACCACTTTCCAAGAAGTAACAAATGGTGCGTTGATGATGAACTCCTTGCTCTTGTGCTTCAAATGATAGTCTCCCCAACACTCAACTCTCTCTCATAGGATTTGGATCTGGTGGAAAGAAGATTTGAGTGGAAAGCAACTTGGGGAAGGCTAGAGATCAAGATTCATATGGTAGGAATGGAATATCTTGGCCTCAACACATGAGTAGGTAGTTCTCTCTCAGAAAATGTATGCTGGAAGTGTAGGTTTAGTCTGATGGCTCTCTCCATGAATGAAGAGGAGGTGGAGGGGTATATATAGCCTCCACACAAAATCTAACCGTTACACACAATCTACCAAACTCGGTGGGACCGAATCATTAAACTCGGTTAGACCGATTTAGCAAATAATGTGACCGTTAGGTTTTTCGGTGGGACCGAAGTGCAACTCGGTGAGACCGATATGGTTAAGGTTAGGGCATAACGTAATCTCGGTAAGACCGATTACACAAACTCGGTGAGACTGATTTTGGTAATAAGCTTTCCAGGGAGTTGGTCAGGCAAACTCGGTTTGACCGATTACACAAACTCGGTGGGACCGATTTTGGTAATGAGTCAATCCAGGAAGTTTGCATTGTAATCTTGGTAGTACCGATTGCTCAAACTCGGTGGGACCGATTTTGGTAATGGACATACATAGAGAGATTACAATCCCATATCGGTGAGACCGAGATCCCTATCGGTAAGACCGATTTGCTGAGGGTTTGTGGCAGTGGCTATGACTTTCGGAATCGGTGGCGCTGGATAGAAAGAATCGGTGTGACCGATTTTGGCTTTGGGTTTAGGTCATTTGCGGAAGTGGGAAAGTAGTTGAGTGTTTTGGAGCATATCACTAAGCACATGAAGCAAGAGGCTCATTAAGCAACACATCATCCCTCCTTGATAGTATTGGCTTTTCCTATAGACTGAATGTGATCTTGGACCACTAAAATATAAAAAAGAAGAGTCTTGGGCTTGAAGCTTGAGCCAATCCTTTGTCCTTAGCATCTTGAAGGAGTACCCACATCCTTTAGTCCATGCCACTCCATTGTTGAACTTATCTGAAACATACTAGATAAAAGTGTTAGTCCAACAAGAGATATGTTGACATTAATTACCAAAACCACCTAGGGAGCACTTGTGCTTTCAGACGTCTAACTTGTTTTTGCAGGGCATGTTGTGATGTGATATGGTCAAGATGTGATGCTATATTTTATTGTATGAGATGATCATGTTTTGTAACTGAGTTATCGGCAACTGGTAGGAGCCATATGGTTGTCGCTTTATTGTATGAAATGCAAGCGCCCTGTAATTGCTTCTCTTTATCACTAAGCGGTAGCGATAGTCGTAGAAGCAATAGATGGCATAATGAGAACGGTGCTACGATGGAGATCAAGGTGTCGCGCCGGTGATGATGGTGATCACGACGGTGCTTCAGAAATGGAGATCACAAGCACAAGATGATGATGGCCATATCATATCACTTATATTGATTGCATGTGATGTTTATCCTTTATGCATCTTATTTTGCTTTGATTGATGGTAGCATTATAAGATGATCTTTCACTAATTATCAAGAAGTGTTCTCCCTGAGTATGCACCGTTGCGAAAGTTCTTCGTGCTGAGACACCACGTGATGATCGGGTGTGATAGGCTCTACGTTCAAATACAACGGGTGCAAAACAGTTGCACACGCAGAATATTCAGGTTAAACTTGACGAGCCTAGCATATACAGATATGGCCTCGGAATACGGAGACCGAAAGCTTGAACGTGAATCATATAGTAGATATGATCAGCATAGTGATGTTCACCATTGAAAACTACTCCATCTCACGTGATGATCGGACATGGTTTAGTTGATTTGGATCACGTGATCACTTAGATGACTAGAGAGATGTCTGTCTAAGTGGGAGTTCTTTAGTAATATGATTGATTGAACTTAAATTTATCATGAACTTAGTCCTGGTAGAATTTTGCAAATTATGTTGTAGATCAATAGCTCGCGTTATTGCTTTCATATGTTTATTTTGATATATTCCTAGAGAAAATTGTGTTGAAAGATGTTAGTAGCAATGATGCGGATTGGATCCGTGATCTGAGGTTTATCCTCATTGCTGCACAGAAGAATTATGTCCTTGATGCACCGCTAGGTGACAAACCTATTGTAGGAGCAGATGCAGACGTTATGAACGTTTGGCTAGCTCAAAATGACGACTACTTGATAGTTTAGTGCATCATGCTTAAACGGCTTAGAATCGGGACTTAAAAAACGTTTTGAACGTCATGGACCATATGAGATGTTCCAGGAGTTGAAGTTAATATTTCCAGCAAATACCCGAGTTGAGAGATATGAAGTCTCCAACAAGTTCTATAGCTAAAAGATGGAGGAGAATCGCTCAACTAGTGAGCATGTGCTCAGATTGTCTGGGTACTACAATCGCTTGAATCAAGTGGGAGTTAATCTTCCAGATAAGATAGTGATTGACAGAATTCTCTAGTCACCATCACCAAGTTACTAGAACTTCGTGATGAACTATAGTATGCAAGGGATGACGAAAACGATTCCCGAGCTCTTCGTGATGTTGAAATCGATGAAGGTAGAAATCAAGAAAGAGCATCAAGTGTTGATGATTGACAAGACCACTAGTTTCAAGAAAAGGGCAAAGGGAAAGAAAGGGAAACTTCAAATAGAATGGCAAACAAGTTGTCACTCCCGTGAAGAAGTCCAAAGCTGAACCAAAGCCTGAAACTAAGTGCTTCTACTGCAAAGAAAATGGTCACTGGAAGCAGAAATGCCCTGAATATTTGGTGGATAAGAAGGATGGCAAAGTAAACAAGGGTATATTTGATATACAGGTTATTGATGTGTGCCTTACTAGTGTTTATAGTAGCCCCTAAGTATTTGATACTTGTTCAGTTGCTAAGATTAGTAACTAGAAACAGGAGTTACAAAATAAACAGAGACTAGTTGAAGGGAAGTAACGATGAGTGTTGGAAGTAGTTCCAAGATTGATATGATCATCATCACACACTCCCTATACTTTCTGGATTAGTGTTAAACCTAAATAAATGTTATTTGGCATTTGCGTTGAGCATGAATATGATTTGATCATGTTTATTGCAATGCGGTTATTCATTTGAAATCAAAGAATAATTGTTGTTCTGTTTACATGAATAAAACCTTCAATGGTCATACACCCAACGAAAATAGTTTGTTGGATCTCGATCGTAGTGATACACATATTCATAATATTGATGCCAAAAGATGCAAAGTTACTAATGATAGTGCAACTTATTTGTGGCACTGCCGTTTGGGTCATATCGGTGTAAAGCGCATGAAGAAACTCCATAAAGATGGATTTTCGGAATCACTTGGTTATGAATCATTTGATGCTTGTGAACCGTGCCTTTTGGGCAAGATGACTAAAATTCCATTCTCCAGAACAATGGAACGAGCTACTAACTTATTGGAAATAATACATACTAATGTATGCAGACCAATGAGTATTAAGGCTCGTGGCGGGTATCGTTATTTTCTGACCTTCACAGATGATTTGAGCAGATATGGGTATATCTACTTGATGAAACATAAGTCTGAAATAAGTGAAAGGTTCAAAGAATTTCAGAGTGAAGTGGAAAATCATTGTAACAAGAAAGTTTCTGTGATCTGATCGTGGAGATGAATATTTGAGTTACGAGTTTGGCCTTCATATAAAACAATGTGAAATAGTTTCACAGCTCACGCCACCTGGAACACCATAGTGTTATAGTGTGTCCGAACGTCATAACCGCACTTTATTAGATCTGGTGCAATCAATGATGTCTCTTACCGATTTACCAATATCGTTTTGGGGTTATGCATTAGAGATAGCTGCATTCACATTAAAATAGGGTACCATCTAAATCCGTTGAGACGACACCGTATGAACTATGGTTTAGCAATAAACCTAAGCTGCCGTTTCTTAAAGTTTGGAGTTGCGATGCTTATGTGAAAAAGTTTCAACCTAATAAGCTCGAACCCAAATTGGATAAATGCGTCTTCATAGGATACCCAAAGGAGACTGTTGGGTACACCTTCTAATCACAGATCCGAAGGCAAAATATTCATTGCTAAGATGGATCCTTTCTAGAGAAGGATTTTCTCTCGAAAGAAGTGAGTGGGAGGAAAGTAGATCTTGATAAGGTAATTTGTACCTTCTCCCGAATTGGAAAGTAGTTCATCACAGGAATCAGTTCCAGTGATTCCTACACCAATTAGTGAGGAAGCTAATGATGATGATCATGAAACTTCAGATTAAGCTACTACAAAACCTCGTAGGTCTTCCAAAATACAGTCCGCACCAGAGTGGTACAGTAATCCTGTTCTGGAAGTCATGTTACTAGACCATGATGAACCTACGAACTATGAGGAAGCGTTGATGAGCCCAGATTCCGCGAAATGGCTGGAAGCCATGAAATCTGAGATAGGATCCATGTATGAGAACAAAGAATGGACTTTGGTGGACTTGCCCGATGATCGGCAAGCCATAGAAAATAAATGGATCTTCAAGAGGAAGACGGACGATGATAGTAGTGTTACTATCTACAAAGCTCGACTTGTCGCAAAAAGGTTTTCGACAAAGTTCAAGGTGTTGACTACAATGAGATTTTCTCAACTGTAGCGATGCTTAGGTCTGTCTGAATCATGTTAGCATTTGCCACATTTTATGAAATGGGCAAATGGATGTCAAAACTACATTCCTTAATGGTTTTCTTAAAGAAGAGTTGTATATGATGCAACCAAAAGTTTTTGTCAATCCTAAAGGTGCTAACAAAATGTGCAAGCTCCAGTGATCCATCTATGGACTGGTGCAAGCATCTCGGAGTTGGAATATACGCTTTGATAAGTTGATCAAAGCATATAGTTTTATACAGACTTGCGGTGAAGCCTGTATTTACAAGAAAGTGAGTGGGAGCACTACAGCATTTCTGATAAGTATATGTGAATGACATATTATTGATCGGAAATAATGTAGAATTATTCTGCAAAGCATAAAGGAGTGTTTTGAAGGAGTTTTTCAAAGAAAGACCTCAGTGAAGCTACTTACATATTGAGCATCAAGATCTATAGAGATAGATCAAGATGCTTGATAAGTTTTTCAATGAGTACATACCTTGACAAGTTTTTTGAAGTAGTTCAAAATGAAACAGTCAAAGAAAGAGTTCTTGCCTATGTTACAAGGTGTGAAATTGAGTAAGACTCAAAACCCGACCACGGTAGAATATAGTAAGAGAATGAAAGTCATTCCCTATGCCTCAGTCATAGGTTCTATAAAAGTATGCCATAGATCAGACCTATTGTATACTCTGCCCTGGTTTGGCAAGGGAGTACAATAGTGATCTAGGAGTAGATCACTGGACAGCGGTCAAAATTATCCTTAGTGGAATAAGGATATGTTTCTCGATTATGGAGGTGATAAAAAGGTTCGTCGTAAAGGGTTACGTCGATGCAAATTTTGACACTGATCCAGATGATTCTAAATCTCAATCTGGATACATATTGAAAGTGGGAGCAATTAGCTATAGTAGCTCCATGCAGAGCATTGTAGACATAGAATATTTGCAAAATACATACGGCTCTGAATGTGACAGACCCGTTGACTAAACTTCTCTCACGAGCAAAACATGATCACACCTTAGTACTCTTTGGGTGTTAATCACATATCGATATGAACTAGATTATTGACTCTAGTAAACCCTTTGGGCGCTGATCACATGATGATGTGAACTATGGGTGTTAATCACATGCAGATGTGAATATTAGTGTTTATGTGAACTAGATTATTGACTCTAGTGCAAGTGGGAGATTGAAGGAAAATAAGCCCTAGAGGCAATAATAAAGTTATTATTTATTTCCGTATTTCATGATAAATGTTTATTATTCATGCTATAATTGTATTAGCCAGAAACATAATACATGTGTGAATACATAGACAAACATAGTGTCACTAGTATGCCTCTACTTGAATAGCTCGTTAATCAAAGATGGTTAAGTTTCTTAACCATAGACATGAGTTGTCATTTGATTAACGGGATCACATCATTAGGAGAATGATGTGATTGACTTGACCCATTCCGTTAGCTTAGCACTTGATCGTTTAGTATGTTGCTATTGCTTTCTTCATGACTTATACATGTTCCTATGACTATGAGATTATGCAACTCCCGTTTACCGGAGGAACACTTTGTGTGCTACCAAACGTCACAATGTAACTGGGTGATTATAAAGGAGCTCTACAGGTGTCTCTTAAGGTACATGTTGAGTTGGCGTATTTCGAGATTAGGATTTGTCACTCCGATTGTCAGAGAGGTATCTCTGGGCCCTCTCGGTAATGCACATCACTATAAGCCTTGCAAGCAATGTAGCTAATGAGTTAGTTACGGGATGATGCATTACGTAACGAGTAAAGAGACTTGTCGGTAATGAGATTGAACTAGGTATTGAGATACCGACGATCGAATCTCGGGCAAGTAACATACCGATGACAAAGGGAACAACGTATGTTGTTATGCGGTTTGACCGATAAAGATCTCCGTAGAATATGTATGAACTCAAGGCCCAATTTCAACAAGAACAACTCAAGTGGCTTCAAGGGAAAGCAACGAGTAAGAACTTGTTACAACTGTGGCAATGTGAGCCATTTCATTGCGGATTGTCCTTACGAGAAGCGGGAAGACAATGGTGGCAAGCTCATCCGAAAAGACAAAGCCAAGTCCTTCCCCAACAAGAACAACTTCACCAAGAAGACTCCTACTCGAGGGTTGGTGGTTGAAGAAGAATACAGTGAGGATGACGATGATGATGAAGATAGTGAAGCAATGGCCATGGCATCCGTTGCCATTGCCACAACTCCCCGGATGTCTCTCTTCGATTCACCCAACGAGAACATCACCGCCAAGTGCCTCATGGCTAAAGCCACCAACAAGGTAACCCCCAACATCAAAACCACCATCATTACTAATCCCTCCTTGACGGATGTCATTGATGAAAGTGAGGGGTCTAATGAGGAAGTCAATGAATTTGAGTCTTTTATGAGTAAGCTCAAGGGAAAATCCAAGAAGCACTTTGTTGCTCTCTTGGAACAACTTGGTGAAGCCAATGACATGATCGAGGCTCACGAATAAACCATCTCTAAGATGGAAGGTCATAATTATGACTATGCCGATGAGATATCGGATCTCTCTAATGCTCTTGAGGAAGAGCGTGGGCATCGTTTGGCTCTTGAGGAGTCACACAACGATGACCATGCCAAGTTAAAGAAAGATCTTGATCATGCTCTTGTTATGTCTCGTGTGCTAACCTCCGAGCAGGCTAAACTTGGGGTTGATCATGCTAGACTCAAGGAGGAGTTTGATGTACTTGAAAGGCCCACAAGGTATTGAAGGGTGCTCATGCAAACCTCAAGGAGTCTCATGCTCAACTCCAAGTTAAGCTAACCAAGGAAAAGGCCACCTTCCCTCATATGGTATTAATTGATAGTGCATATGCCACTAACCCGTGTTGTAAGCATGTGCATCTTGTGGAGGAGAATGCCAAATTGAAGGATCAACTTGAGAAAGGCCTTGTGACATGCATTCAAGGTAAGAAGAACCTCAATGACCTTTTGAGAAATCAAAAGGAAGTTGTGGCCAAGGAGGGAATTGGGTTCGCACCCAAGTCCAAGAACAAGAAGAAGAACGACAAGACCAAACGACCTCCTCCTCTCAAGCAAACCTTTGGGAAAGAGGGAGAGGGTGCTCCTATGGATAAGAAGAACAATGTGAAGGGTGTTGATGTCAAAAAGGGCAAAACCACCTCCTCCAACAAAGCCGGCGACTTTAACCCTTCTTATGTGTTGTGCTGTGCTAGTGATGGGCATGTTTATGCTAAAATTGTTGGTTCTCCTTATGAGTACATTGAATGGTCTATTTGGGTTCCTAAGACCCTTGTTACTAACATCAAAGGACCCATTACTAAATGGGTACCTAAAACCAAGCATTGATCTCTTGTAGGTGTTTGCTTCCGGTGGGGGATCATGGTTGCTCGATAGTGGAGCAACAAATCATATGACCAGGAGCAAGGACTTGGTGGTGGACGTGCAAAAGATCCCATCTATGCCCACCAATGTCGAGTGGGGTGATGCCTCATCTTCTAAGGTATTGGGTCTTGGCAAGGTTGTCATTTCTCATGATCTAACGATCGAGAAAGTCATGCTTGTTGAGTCCCTTGCATACAATTTACTTTCCGTTTGTCAACTTGCACTCATGGGTTTTGCCACCTTCTTTGATATTGATACCGTGGACCTCTTGTGGAGCAAGACTCTTAAAGTAGCCTTTGTTGGGCATGTCGAGAATGGTCTCTATGTGATTAACTTTTCGGAGCGACCCACTAAGACCGCGACATGCCTAATGGCTAAAGTTGATGTGGGATGGCTTTGGCATCGTCGTTTAGCCCACGTCAATATGAGATCTTTGCAAAGTCTTCTCAAGGGGGACCATGTCCGTGGACTAACAAATGTTAGTTTTGCCAAAGATCGTGCTTGCAGTGCGTGTATCGAAGGAAAGTTTCATGAGAAGGCTCACCCTCCCACGACTATCATCTACTCGAAGAGACCCTTGGAGCTCCTTCACATGGACCTCTTTGGGCCTCCATCCTTTGATAGTCTTGGGGGTAGAAAGTATTGCTTGGTGATTGTGGATGATTTTTCAAGATACACTTGGGTATATTTCTTCAAGAGGAAGAGTGAAACTCAGCAAACCGTCATCGACTTTGCAAATGAAGCTCAATGTCAACATGATGCAAAGATCTTGACAATAAGAAGTGACAACGGCACCGAATTCAAGAACTACACCTTGGATGAGTTTCTTAGTGATGAGGGGATCAAGCATCAGTATGCTGCTCCCTATACCCCTCAACAAAATGGTGTCGCGGAGAGGAAGAACCAGACGTTGATGGATGCGGCAAGGACCATGATGGCGGAGTTCAAGTCTCCATACAACTTTTGGGCTGAAGCCATCAACACAGCATGTCATGCATCAAATTGGCTCTATCTCCGCAAAGGCTTGAACAAGACTCCTTATGAAATACTTACCGGTAACAAGCCCAACCTCAAGTACTTCCGGGTATTCGGGTGTAAGTGTTTCATTCTCAAGAAAGGTGTTCGTTTGTCTAAATTTGGGGCTATAGCATATGAGGGCATATTTGTTGGTTATGCTACAAACTCTCATGCTTACCGTGTCCTCAACAAGTCCACCGGACTCATTGAGGAGACGTGTAACGTGGAGTTTGACGAAAATAACGGCTCCCAAGTGGAGCAAAGTGGTACTTGTGATGTAGGTGATGAAATTCCTCCCCAAGCCATAATAAGAATGGGTGTGGGTCATATCTTACCCATTGAGGAACCCCTTGTGGCCGAAGGAGAAGGACAATGCTCCAGAGCCATCACCTCCCCAAGACCCACACACTTCCGAAGAACAGAGTGAAGGCCCTCAACCTTGTGAACAAGACCAAGGGAAAGATCAACCTCAAGATGGTGGTGAACCACCAAATGATGCCCAAGGTCAAGTTCTCCCCCTCGAGCAAGTTCAAGATCAATAGCAAGCTCAAGATCTAGAACAAGCTCAAGACGGTGCTCAAGATAATCAAGTTAACCCTCCTCCTTCCACATCCGAGGAGGAATTAGAGTGTCGTGCCGTGAAGATTGCTTCCAAGCTCACCACCAAAGGCCATCTCATGGAGAATGTGGTTGGAAACCTAAGAAAGTGGGAAGCACTCGTAGACAATTAGCAAACTATTGTGAACATCACGCGTTTGTCTCTTGTGTTGAACCCCAAAAGTTTTATGAGGCGCTCGAAGATCCGGATTGGCTCAATGTCATGCATGAAGAACTCAAAAAATTCGAGTACAACAAGGTGTGGAGATTGGTGCCAAGGCCGTCGGGGAACCACAACGTCAATGGAACCAAGTGGATATTCAAGAACAAGCAAGATGCTCATGGGAACATCATTCGCAACAAGGCAAGATTGGTAGCACAAGGCTACTCCCAAGTCGAGGGTATCGACTATGGTGAAACCTTTGTTCCCGTTGCTCGCCTTGAATCCATTCGTTTGTTGATTGCTTATGCTTCCCATCACAACTTTAAGTTACAACAAATGGATGTGAAAAGTGCTTTTCTTAATGGTCCTATTAATGAGTTGGTCTATGTCAAGCAAGCCCCCGGGTTCGAGGATCCCTACTTCCCGGATCATGTGTATCCACTTGATAAGGCACTCTATGGCCTTAAACAAGCCCCACGTGCGTGGTATGACCACCTTACCGAGTTGTTACAAGATCGTGGATTTGAGGTTGGGAAATCGATCCCACTCTTTTTACTTAGAAGGTCAAAGGGGAGTTGTTTGTATGCCAACTATATGTTGATGATATTATCTTTGGTTCCCCTAACAAAGCTTTCAATGAGGAATTTGCCGCTCTCATGACCTCTAAGTTCAAGATGTCATTGATGGGAGAGTTGAAGTTCTTCCTCGGTTTTGACATCAAGCAAAGAAGAGAAGGTACTTTCATCAATCAAGCCAAATACACTCAAGACATGCTAAAAAGATTCAAGCTAAGTGATGTCAAGCCGGCTTCCACTCCAATGCCCACCAAGTGCCATCTTGACATTGATCCCAATGGTAAAGCGGTGGATCAAAAGGTATATCGCTCCATGATTGGCTCCTTGCTTTACCTTTGTGCATCTAGACCGGATAATATGTTGAATGTGGGAATATGTGCACGGTTTCAAGCCGCACTGAAGGAAAGCCACTATGTGGCTGTCAAGCGAATCTTTCAATATTTGGCTCATACCCCAAACTTTGGCTTATGGTACCCACGAGGAGCAAACTTCAAGCTTGAAGGATATACGGATTCCGATTGGGCGGGAGACAAAGTGGATAGGAAGTCCACTTCTAGAGGGTGCCAATTTCTTGGTTGCTCTTTGGTGAGTTGGTCTTCCAAGAAGCAAAGTTGTGTGTATCTTTCGTCCACCGAAGCGGAATATGTGGCGGCCGGTAGTTTTTGTGCACAACTCTTATGGATGAGGCAAACTTTAAAGGAGTACGGTGTCATTTGTGACAAAGTGCCTCTTTGGTGTGATAACGAAAGTGCCATCAAGATTACTCTCAACCCGGTGCAACATTTCAAGACGAAGCATATTGAGATTCGGTATCACTTCATCCGGGATCACATTAGGCGAGGGGAGATCGAGCTCAAGTATGTCAACACTAATGATAACCTTGCAGATATTTTCACCAAGCCCTTGGATGAAGCAAGATTTCGCGAGTTAAGGCATGAGCTAAATATCATTGATTCGAGCAAGTATCTTGAACCCATGCACATCCTACCTCATTCAACGTGTTGTCTAGTTTAGGTGTAGGCATGGACATAGGGGGAGTGTTGTTATCTCAATGAACTCTCCCTCCCCCATTATGTATAAATTGATCAAGTCTTTCACTTTAACCATCTTCGATGGTACTTGTGCTTCAAGGACGAGTTTTGGTCATGGGCCCAAGGTTAAAATCTTTGCGGTGCCATACCTCTTGACTCAAACATAGGTGGCCTCGGCCACCGCCCTTTCTTGAAGAGGTGCATCTTGGCCCCTTGGTAGTGTGTTTGTTGCCTAGTCATTTTTGCAGTTGGTTTCTCTCTTTTTGAGCTTAGTCGTTTTTGTCTAGTTGTCGTGGCGTGCTGGGCGGTACTATCGCTGGTGGTGCACGGTACGACCACTTATAAGCGGTACTACCGCCCACCAGCGCGGTACTACCGCTGCGGGGTGGGATCAGGGGGTTATATCGGGGCAGGGGGAGGTTTCTCTCCCCCATACCCATTCATTTCACCCCTTGCTCCTCTTCTTCTCTCCAGCATCGTCTCGCCGTGGGAGGGCTCCGGCGGATCTTCTTCTCTGGGGCGTCCCTCTCCATTTCCCTCGGTGGAGTCGATCACCACCCCGTCCTCTTGCCATGGATGCCGGTATTGCCCCCGTTCCCTCTCTCTTTTTGTCTAGATTTCAGATCTAGCGTCTTAGGGGCAATAGTGGTTGCATCTCTAGATTTTTGGCTAAATCTAGGCTTGAGTAGGATGGAGAAGGCAACTAGGCATCTTGGATTAGCGTTTGGTAGGAATATTTTTGAATTTGGTAGGCCGGTAGTGCCGAATCTGACCACGGTAGTAGGAAACCGCTGTTTCAGTGCTTCGAGCGGTACTACCGCTCTCATTGGAGCGGTACAACCGCTTGGAGCGGTACTGCCGCCTCCAAGTCGCGGTACTACCACTTCCTGCCAAATTCCATCATGTCTTTACCATTCATTGATCCTTTTGTTGTGTTTGGTGGCTTATGCTCGTTCTTTCTGGTTGTTTTGCGTGTTCTTGTGTTTGGTTCCAGGTGATGAACATCCTAAGCATCAAGCTCGCTGTGTCAACCCCGGTCGTGCCACGTCAAAGCGTTACCGCACATCTGAGTCAGCAGGAGGTTCCTCAAGTGCTCCACCTCCACCTCAACTCAAGAAGAAGTCTGCTGTCAAGCCGAAGCCAACGGGCAAAACCGTGCCTCAAATGAATGCCAAGGAGTTTTGGGCAAGGCATCGCCGCAACCCTTATGAGGTAGACCAAGAACCCACTTTGGTCAACCGTCCGTTCTGGAACCGCTTTCAGTTTGCCATCCTCTTTGATGTGCTCAAGGCCAAGAAGAATCTCTATGTTAATGTGCGCTCCATCAACACAGACTATATGGAGAAGGATCCTGAGTACTTTGGTGAAGCTCTTCAGATGTGCACTCAGCTGAACATTCTCAGAATCATGCAATTCAACAATGACTATGATGCAGATATTGTGGCTCAGTTCTATGCCACTGTCCATCTAGGGACTGATGAGGATAGGACTCTGACTTGGATGACCAATGGCAAGTTGCTTTCTGTCAAGTGGAAGGCATTCATGGAGTTACTTGGGGTGGAAGATCATGGGCTTGCGTCTCCTGTCGGCTTTCGCCCTCATCGCAACACAACCTCCACTCACAAGCAAGCTCTCTGGCCCTATTGCACGCTGAAGATCAACTCTGAGACTAAGAAGGAAACATATGAGCTGCCTGCCTTTCTGGACATTCTTCACCGTGTCTTCTGTGAGACTCTTTTCCCTCGCATCGGGAATCTGGATATGGTTCACTCTTATCTCGTGGACATGCTTCTCCTCTGCCAGCATGAGAAGGAAGCAAACACTGGCGAGTCCCTGGCCATTTCTCATGTTATGTGGTCTGAGCTATTATCTGCTATCTCTGAGCGCAAGTGCCCGATTTATGGTCCGTTCATCATGCTGCTTATTGAGAAGGCCTGGGGTCAGGTCTATCCCAAGGTTATGCTAGAGACTGGAGAGTTGGTGTCTCATGAGATCAAGCGTCTGAGGAAGAAGGACAACTGGGGCACTCAGGTCCCTAAATCTGGGGGTACATCGTCTGTTGCTACCATGGAGATTGAGGAGGAGGCTGAGGCTGAGGATGATGATAACTATGAGCCTTCTGGGGCAGAGCCCTCTTGGGCAAAGAAGCTCAAGCTCAAGATGAAGAAGCTGTTCTGCATGGAGTCTCAGGATCAGTACATGACTCATGTGGCTTAGAAGAAGGCCAGGGGACGTCACAAGGAGCTCATGCGTCAGTTGGGTGCCACCGTTCATAGTGGATCTGAGGACCAGCTTACTGAGGAGGAGGAGTGGATTCAGCAGCACTGCCTGTGGATAGATTCTGATGCCGAGCAGTTCCCGACCGACGACGGCGGCGAAGACGATCCCGCTGGGATCTGATGTTCGAGACCCTCGATTACTATCACCTGGAGCCGTAGCAACACTCCCTCTCTTTTTGGTGTCTCGATGCCAAAGGGGGAGAGAGTTTAGGGATTTGTGTCATTGTCGTTGTCTGTTTCGCGAGTGTGTCTTCTTTGTGGTGTGTTTGTGTCTTCTCGCCATTTGCTTTGCTTGGTGTTGTGTCAGTGAGACCTAAGTTCCAGACATATGGTGTGAGGCATATGCTACCTTATCTTTAGATTATCATTATCTATGTCTATCTAGTCCCTTGGTAGCTTATGAGTTGCATGCTTATCCTGTTATATACTTTGCTCTCATATTTCCTGCTTAGGTTGTTGGTCTCTAAAATGTAGGGGGAGCGTTGATCCTAGTATGTGTGCCGTGCAGTCCAAAGCACTTATCTAGATAGCACACATCAAGGGGGAGTCCATCTACATTTTAGGGTTGTGGGGTTTGCGCATGTCCTATGTCTTTTCCCGTTTGTGCAAATCCCGTATTGTCATCAATCCACCAAAAAGGGGGAGATTGTAAGGGCATATTTATCCCCAAGGTGTTTTGGTGATTGATAACAACGCTTTTGCGGACTAATCGTGTGCATTGAGTTTTTCAGAGATTCATCATTTGGCACGAGACGATTCCCTCCCCTCGGTGTTTTATTCAAGACGGTGTAGCTCCTTCGTTTCTCTGTTGGTGGACTAGTTTCGTAGGAGTCACCGTACTATCAAGAGGGGATCCGCTTTGGTAAGGCTAGGGTGGAATCAACACGTGCACATCCGTATTGCACCCGTTGTTCCTTTCCGCTTCAATGGAGTTCCCTTTCCTCTCCTAGTTTGCCCTGACTGGTCCGAGCGGTAGTACCGCCGAAGCAGATCAAGCGGTAGTACCGCTCCTCAGCGGTAGTACCGCTTGCTATATTCGGCCATAGTACCGCTGAGGCTCCGGGCCACTACTGCCTCGACTCAAGGCCTCTTTTTCTCGTGTTGGGTTGTGTGGTACTAGCTGCGGCAGTAGTGGTGGCAGTACCGCCCCGAGCGGTAGTACCGCTCTGGGTCCAGGTCCTTGCTCCCCTCGTGTGCGCGGCGTACCACTGGGAGGGGACGGTACTACCGCTGGTTCAACGGTAGTACCGCCCACCCAAGCGGTAGTACCGCTCTGTGCGGGGCTGCTTGGGGGGTAACGGTTGGATTGTTCCCCCCACTATATAAAGGGGTCTTCTTCCCCAAAGTTGACCTACCTCTTCCCCCCAAAGCTCCATTGTTGCTCCAAGCTCCATTTTTGCCCGATCTCTCTCCCTAGCCAATCAAACTTGTTGATTTGCTCGGGATAGGTTGAGAAGGCCCCGATCTACACTTCCACCAAGAGAAATTTGATTCCCCCACTAATCCCTAGCGGATCTTGTTACTCTTGGGTGTTTGAGCACCCTAGACGGTTTAGGTCACCTCGGAGCCATAGTCCATTGTGGTGAAGCTTCGTGGTGTCATTGGGAGCCTCCAATTAAGTTGTGGAGATAGCCCCAACATTGTTTGTAAAGGTTTGGGCGCCGCCTTCAAGGGCACCAATAGTGGAATCACGGCATCTCGCATTGTGTGAGGGCCTGAGGAGAATACGGTGGCCCTAGTGGCTTCTTGGGGAGCATTGTGCCTCCACACTGCTCTAACGGAGACGTACTTCCCCTCAAAAGGAAGGAACTTCGGTAACACATCCTCATCTCCATCGGCTCCACTCTTGGTTATCGCATGCCTTTACTTGTGCAAGCTATTTGTGTTGTATCCCTTGCTTGCTTGTGCACTTATTGTTTTTGCATCATATAGGTTGTTCACCTAGTTGCATATTTAGACAACCTACTTTGATGCAAAGTTTAATTTGGTAAAGAAACGCTAAAAATTGTTAGTTGCTTATTCACCCCCCCTCTAGTCAACTATTTCGATCCTTTCACCTGGGACTTCTTGTTTTCGACTTGATGAGCTCCTCCTTCTTCCTTGTGGCCTTGGGGTCCTTCTCCTTGGCCTCTGGGATGCTCCCTAGCTGCTTGGTGGCGGTCATCCTCGAACGTAATGACACATGGCAAATTTTGGTGAGGTAGCATCCAAGTTCCATTTTTATACATGTCAATCTCGAAGAGGAGTGAGTTCACCTCAGTTTCAATGGCACGTGCGCGAGCTCTTGTCATAGGCCCACATGCTGCTTGATGTGTTGGTGTAGATTTCATGGGGATGATCGAAGGATGGTCCGCATCATTGATACGTCTCCAACGTATCTATAATTTTTGATTGTTCCATGTTATTATATTATCTGTTTTTGATGTTTTATATGCATTAATATGCTATTTTATATTATTTTTGGGACTAACCTAACCTAGAGCCTAGTGCCAGTTTATGTTTTTTCCTTGTTTTTGAGCTTCGTAGAGAAGGAATACCAAACGGAGTCCAAACGGAATAAAACTATCGCGATGATTTTTCTTGGACCAGAAGACACCCCGTAGACTTGGAGTTCAAGTCAGAAGAGCCATGTGGCCGCGACAAGGGGGGAGGGCGCGCCCCCTGCCTTGTGGGCCCCTCGTGACTCCACTGACCTACTTCTTCATCCTATATATTCACATATATCCCCAAACCACCAGAAGCATCCACGAAAACACTTTTCCATCGCCGTAACCTTCTGTTCCCGTGAGATCCCATCTACGGGTCTTTTCCGGCATCCTCCCGGAGGGGGATTCGATCATGGAGGGCTTCTACATCAACTCTATTGCCCTTCCGGTGAAGCGTGAGTAGTTTACCTCGGACCTACGGGTCCATAGGTAGTAGCTAGATGGCTTCTTCTCTCTCTTTGACTCTCAATACCATGTTCTCCTCAATGTTCTTGGAGATCTATCATATGTAATCTTCTTTTGCGGTGTGTTTGTCGAGATCCGATGAGTTGTGAATTTATGATCAGCTTATCTACGAATATTATTTGAATCTTCTCTGAATTCTTATATGCATCATTTGATATCTTTGTAATTCTCTTCGAACTATCGGTTTAGTTTGGCCAACTAGATTGGTTTTTCTTGCAATGGGAGAGTGCTTAACTTTGGGTTCAATCTTGTGGTGTCCTTTCCTAGTGACAGTAGGGGCAGCAAGGCACGTATTGTATTGTTGCCATCGAGGATAAAAAAATGGGGTCTACATCATATTGCTTGAGTTTATTCCTCTACATCATGCCATCTTACTTAATGCGTTACTCTGTTCTTCATGAACTTAATACTCTAGGGGCAGGCAAGAGTCGGTCGATGTGTGGAGTAATAGTAGTAGATGCAGAATCGTTTTGGTATACTTGATACGGACTTGATGCCTAACATTTCATAATCATTGCCTTAGATATCGTCATAACTTTGCGCTTTTCTATCAATTGCTCGGCAGTAATTTGTTCACCCACCGTATTATTTGCTATCTTGAGAGAAGCCTCTAGTGAAACCTATGGCCCTGGGTCTATTTTCCATCATATAAGTTTCCCATCTACTATTTTCCATCATATTAGTTTCTGATCTACTATTTTGCAATCTTTTACTTTCTGATCTATAAACCAAAAAAATATCAAAAATATTTACTTTATCTTTTGTTTAGTTTCATCTTCTCTATTAGATCTCACTTTTGCAAGTGCTCGTGAAGGGATTGAAAACCCCTTTATCGCGTTGGGTGCAAGTTGTTTGATTATTTGTGCAGGTATTGGTGATTTATGCATTGTCTCCTACTGGATTGATGCCTTGGTTCTCTAACTGAGGGGAATACTTATCTCTACTTTGCTGCATCACCCTTTCCTCTTCAAGGCAAAAACCAATGAAGTCTCAAGAAATAGCAGGAAGAATTTCTAGCGCCGTTGCCGGGGATGTCTATGCCAAGTCAAGAAATACCAAGTACCCATCATAAACTCTCATCTCTTGCATTACATTATTCGCCATTTGCCTCTCATTTTCCTCTTCCCCACTTCTAAAATGATTTTTGAAAAGATTTGCCTTTTTCTTCGCCCTTCTTCCGTTCGTCTTCTTCATTTGCTTTTTTCCCATTTGTTAGTTTGGTTTTTTGCTACCATGTCTGAATCTGGGGAGGTTATCGTTGAAAGTCTTGAGGAAAACTTGGATCTTGTTCTTTGGATCATGAAACTGAAACTCCTCCTAACTGCAAAACAAAACAAAATCGTGTGGGAGAAGGTAATATTATTGGAAAGAGTGTTATCCAAGAATTCTTTGATTGTACGAGATCTATGCCTATTAATAATATATCAATTCTTCTTGATACAAACTGTTATGCGGATGCCATTGTTATGCTAGTTGAGAAATTAGAAAGAAAATTTGTGCACATTCATCCTGCTTTGCAAAAGGTGTTTTATGAACTTCCCAATATTAATCATCCAATAGCTAGAAATATTGCCACCATTATCCTTACGTGTGAATTTGATTCTATAATACAGGAAGCTAGGGATATTTTTGCTTTCTATAAAAAGGATGTTGAACACCCTCCAATTGAAGATAGACTCCATGATAAAGAAACTATGCGTAGTTTGGAATCTAGGGATTATCAATCTTATAGTGAAAATCTTAGGAGGAGAGTTCCTTATTCAGGAATCTCCCAAGCTTTGTACCTTGAGACCTATGAGGAATTTGATTGGATTAATAGGGGAATTTATGTAGGATTTAATAGGGATTGGTTGAATAAGATGATGAAAGAACCCGTTAGATATGAGATACGTGTTTTGTATGATGATATATATGGTGATGATCCTGATTACGAGTTTATGAATGTCAAAATCACTATTCAAAGTACTTTTCATGATTTAAGTTCATCTACTAGAAAGGAAACAAAGGAAAGGACAGATATGTTAAGATGAGTTTTGGAGGATTGATGAGAAAAGAATTGCATATCAAAGATGACAATACCTAGATCTATATGTGTTTTTATGCCTAGCTAAGGGCTTTAAACAATAGCGCTTGTTGGAAGGCAACCCAATTTTATTTTTTGTTTTTTGCTTTTGCTCCTGTTTTGCTTTGAATAATTCATCTAGCCTCTGGTTATATGTGGTCTTGTGTTTTAGTTAGTGTTTGTGCCAAGTAAGACCTTTGGGATGGCTTACGGTGATAGTTCTTTTGATCTTGCTGAAAAATAAAAAGTTTTGCACTCAGGAAAATAATTTTCATAATTCACAGAAGCGTTCTTTTGATCTGATTCTTTTCTCACAAGATTGGTACACAAATTGTCCAGGTTGTCCTAATTTTTCAGAATTTTTGGAGTTACAAAAGTATTCGAGAGTTATAGAATTCTATAGACTGTTTTGTTTTTGATAGATTTTGTTTTCTATGTGTTATTTGCTTATTTTGATTAATCTATGGGTAGTATCGGGGGGTATGAACCATGGAAAAGTTGGAATACAGTAGATATTACACCAATCTCTACTCCTAATGAAGCACTTGGTAGCATGGTACGGTTTATTTTCGTTTGATTTTTCTTTGTCCCACCTCCCACCACCCCTCCCACTTCGGTTTCCACCAATTTTTCAACTTCCTCCACAGAAAAAACGTTTTGCCTGTCACACAGAAACAGTCATGCGAGCGGATTCTCCCCCCGATTTCCCTCACGCGCACTAGGGTTCCTTGCGCCGCCCCCGCCCCCGCAGGTGAACTCCTCGACCAACCTAGCCTCCTGCCTATCCGCCCCATTGCCTTCCCGCTCGTCACAGTTGCCCTCGCCTTCCCCGCTGGTCCTCATCGAGAAACCTACGAGTTGCCACCATGCACGCCCTACCGTCCCCGTCTCCCACACCCACCTCGTCTAACCGGAGGCTGATCCCCTCCACGCGGCTGCCGCAAGAGTAGCCATAGGAATCTGACACGGTGACTCGCCTGTGATGGTGACTATGACGGGTGTGACGCGATTGCGCCGGATACGGTGTCCATGATAGCTGACAGGTGCCAGCTCTGTTGACTGCGACGAAGCAAGGCACCAGCGACCATGACCTTGATGAGAGGTAGCCGATGGAGTGAAAACCGCCTTCTCCATGGCCTCTAGTTGCTTCCCGATCCATCCGAGATTCGTCCGACATGCCGGCAAGATGAATACTTTCGGTGTGTAGCGCACATAGTAAGTATGTGTCGCTCGCACGTCCTTGAGCCCGTTCATCGCCGTGTGTTGTGCTTGAGGAGCAAGAAACATTATCCTTGTTAATTAGCTAGGCTTCTTGCGCTTGGTTTCTTGGCTTCACACAAAACGATTCCATTTTGACCTTGTAGTTTCTTTCTGGCTTGATCAATACGGCTGTTTAACTATAAGTCTAATAAATCCATACCTTCTCTGAAGCATTCAGTTCTAATTGGTTGCATTCTTGTAGCCCCGAGCCGGAACCTAATATCTTGCCAAAGATCGCATGACGCAACAGCCATGGACGCCACATCTGGTTGGGAACATGGCTGCAATAGAATGGGCTGATCCCTGCAATTTGCCCATGCCCCATCATTCTGCAGCATTGAGTCAGGTCTGCCAGACCACCACAAGCATGGCTGCACCATAATCTACTCGCTCCGATCCCCCCTCCCCGCACATACGCAGATTGTGAACAAACTCTATACCTAGGTGAGTTTCCGTTGTCTGTAGTCCATTTTGCATTATGTGTGACCGTGCATGCCCCGCCGTCCCCGTCTCCCACATTGTGTAGAAGGACGATTCTGACTACATCCTCTATCAATTTTCCCATGCTGGCTATGAATTAACAACAAGTTGGTTTTCTGTTGAATCAAAATTTTGATTGGAATCGTTGTGGTGTTTCTGCTGGTAGGGTGAGTTTGAGAAAGGTGTTGCGGGTATATGCCTCCCTATAAGGCCACAATCTGGACACAACTGGCTCCCCCATTTATGCCGCTATCTCGCATCTGGAGGTCACCATCCATTGCGTATCTAGAATGGCATTCTTGTTCCTGGACGTCGCCAGAGGTATTGTGTATGTTGTTATCTCGTTGGTATAGGGCACCGCTGCTTCGTGCCTCGGCCGCCTGACGGTGCACACGTATCCGTGGAACACCAAGGCTGTTATTTTGGTCCTTCAGGTTCGTTTTCGTGATTGTTCTTTCAATGGAAAATTTTGTACTCCCTCCTACCCATATTAACTTTCATGGACCTCCTGACTGTGCACACGTATCTGTGGAACACCAAGGCTGATATTCTGGTCCTTCAGGTTCATTTTCATGATTGTTCTTTCAATGCAAAATTTTGTACTCCCTCCTACCCATATTAATTTTCGTAGATTTAGTACAAAGTTGTACTAAATCAGCGACAATTAATGTGGATCCGAGGGAGTACCAATTTTGATGAACCGTATAGTGCTTATGTGTTGTTTTAGTCAAACTATTAGGTTGTACATCAATGCCATACTAGATGATTTGCATGCTGTCAGAGAATTACATTACATATGAGTTTTGTTTAATTTGTAGAACTGTGCTAATTCTGATCAGGTTGATATGCACGATCTTCTTTATATTTAAGTATACATCTTCAGGTCAGTCCGAAGTAAAAATGTTGAAATATGCTTCAGTTGTGGTCAGAGATATGAGTGGAGTTAGCAAAATCCTCTGAGGGTCCTGTTTTGTTGATAGCAGCCTAGATGCTTTGACCTTCTGTTCTGTTTTCCTGTTGTCGGTCGTGTTAGTCCTAGATTCCTATATGTTCCTTTATCCGGGTAACAATTTACTTTCAATGTGCTGAACCTAGATGCTACCGCAATATAAGCTTGATCTGTATGACCTTTTCTCTGAATAAAATTTTGATATTAACACACAAAATCTGGATAAAATGTTGACATTAGCACACTAAGACCAACAACTTAGAGCATTTGTGCAAGTACAGTGCTAGCAGAAAACAACATAACTTTCTCAGCCAGGGGAGGAACTACAGCTAGGAGCATCTTGTGTACGAAGAAACCAAAATAATAGTTGTGCATGGGTAATTGAGTATATTCTGCAAGATTCTGATAATAAGAAGTGTACTACTGGTTTGCAATAACAAAGCAATAACTTTATATCGTAGTTTTAGAGGAAATTATTTTCCTGTAGCAGTGTGTGACAGTGAGATGTGATGTTTTTAGGTTTGGACACCGTTCCCTCATGTTTCTAAACGACTGCTTTTGTGTGCAGCGGCGACTTGGCTGTTGTGCAGTGGCGACTTGGCTGTTCTGCAACCTGTTTCTATTGCATGTCAAGACTAATGTTTTTGGATAAATCTTTAGATGTTTCCGTGTTTTAATGCTGGTCATGGATACTTGGCTTGCATATGCTTCTGTGAAGAAACAATCTCAAAGATGCAGCCAAGGTATAATTTTACACGAAGGAACTCTGATCCATGATTTTCTACGATTAGATGTATGGACATGCTGAAGGAGTGGTTTGCGATGGTGGACCGAGCATGGATATAGTTTCACTTAAAGTCTGTATATCATTGCATGAACTTCCAACCAGAGGGAAACATGAAACTTCAGTCTATAATAGTGACTTGCTCCTTATGTTGCTGCATTTATATAACCGGCCTTCTAAAGTTTTAGTTGACATGCCAATATATTTATACCTACATTTTATGGTAGCTACAACACCATGATTCTACATGCATGTCAATTACATTTGGAATTTCTCGCTCTGTGCATATTCAGGAGTTGATAGTCCACAACTTTATGATTAAATGATAAGTTGCAGGTAATTGAAATATCTCTGAAGCTATTGAAAGTTCTCCTTGTGCTGGAATTTCTAAGCTACTGAAATTTCATATGTACTATTTTTTTCTCAACATACTCTATTTTCTTATTAGATTTGCACTGGCTTAAGGATTTTTTTTAAACAATCAGGGAATCACCTCCAGGATGCCTACTCGGCTACAACTTTATTTTTTTGCAGGGAAATCATGCCCTGACTTGTGAATGATGCTCGTGGTTGGAGAACAATGTACTCAACTTTTTACAGTGCTTGCAAATCATAATTGGTACCTTGTACCTGTAGGTTGAGAAGGTGATAGGTAGAATAGTTAAATGGTTGAAGCCAGGTGGCATATTTTCATTATGTAATCATGTTTACACCAATCTGCAACAATCATTTCTCATGATAACTATTGGTACTGGGGTAAATTGAACATGAGAATACCATTAAAGTCAGAATTAGAGTACTTAGCCTCTGGCACTATCTGGAAGTAGTTGTGTTCTTCCTTGATAAAAAGCAATTAATGTTCACCATGTGGCTTGATAACCATACCATTTTACCATTAATCTTAACCTCCTTTCTATTGTTGTGACGGTGTTGAGATTATCTTATTAGCATGGCAGTTTATTGGACTTTAGACTGCAATAGAGCAACATAGGATGAACCAGACAATACTTTACACCATGTCTAAGTCCCGTCATGACTTATTTGTGTTATAAGAGAGAATACCATTTGTAACAAGCTGCGGATCATGAGTTCTGTTAGCATCGATGGACTTGCTTAATATATCAAACAATGACATGTTGTTTTTCAAGCTTTATGCTAGCAGATCCATGTAAACTATAGTAGTCACATGATATTGTTGTAAAACTTGCTTGTTATATCCATTTTATGTGTATGTTAGAAAACAAACACATTGTTCTTTAAGGGAAGAAAAAACACATTGTTAGTGGCACGCGACATGGCAAACATTGGATCAAATGTCCAGGGGGAAAGCGAGTGCCAAGGTAAGGGCTCTAGCATGTAACTTATAGGCTTCACTTGTGCATGTTTTGGTGTCATGACCCCCTTTTCCTCTTGCCTGCCTTTGTGAAAAGTTATTTCAGCTAATAAAGGGTATCTTCTGTAAGTTATTTGTGCCAAGATGGTTTTGCAAAATGTTGAATTTGTTAGAACTCCGAGAAGTGTGCCAATGATGATTTGGAATGATGGGAATGTCCATGAAAATTTGGTGGACTTGGAGGAAACACATGAGGATCTAGAGTGGGTGACAAAGTAGGAGTAGCAACACAGTGACCAAAAGATCTGAAGCTAAGGGGATTGTAGAAGTGGAGATGGAATGAAAATGACGAAGCCTTCTTCTATGGATGTTGTATGTCAAATTATGATCCATGGGAATATAAATCTTATCGAAGTAAAATGGTGGAGGTGTCGAGGGACAAATAGACCATCTTACATGGAGAAGAAGGCATGGCCCATGTGTTGGTTGGAGGCAAGCAGAGCATGATTCAAATGAGTCACCAAATGAAGATGTGGCGGAACGAATGTTTCCTTGCGGAGTCCCTTCTCCTATTTCATATATTTTTTGAATTCATTTCTATTATTATTTGTACTAAAGTGAGGCGCCTTATGAATCATCTTTCGCTGATGTTGTTCCACATATATTAGAGAACAAGACAATGGCAGAGAAGTTACACACATAGTCAAAGGGCAGCGGGTTGAAAGACGAATGATGTAGGGATGTAGAAAGTGATCGATGATAACTTGGATGGAAAGGTCTGCTAAAAGGGTGAATGGTGTTTGTTGAAAAAGAGAGAGGGATGTGCTTGTGTTTGTGGCCTCGTGGAATATCACACACAATATGCATGTTCATGGTAAAAAACTTGAGCAATATTTACATTCACTTGTTGGCCCGTGGCAATGCACGGACATTATACTAGTATAAATAAAGAATAAGTTCATAACAGTACCAAAAGTGATGATTTATTTTCTTATTCTAATGGAGCTTATGAGATTTTCTGTTGAGTTTTGTGTTGTGAAGTTTTCAAGTTTTGGGTAAGGATTTGATGGACTATGGAATAAGGAGTGGCAAGAGCCTAAGCTTGGGGATTCCCAAGGCACCCCAAAGTAATATTCAAGGACAACCAAGAGCCTAAGCTTGGGGATGCCCCGGAAGGCACCCCCTCTTTCGTCTTCATCTATCGGTAATTTTACATGAGGCTATATTTTTATTCACCACATGATATGTGTTTTTCCTGGAGCGTCTTGTATGATTTGAGTCTTTACTTTTTAGTTTGCCACAATCATCCTTGCTGTACATACCTTTTAAGAGGGACACACATGAATCATGATTTGTTAGAATACTCTATGTACTTCACTTATATCTTTTGAGCTAGGCAATATTGCTCCTGTGCTTCACTTATATATTTTTAAAGCATGGTGGTGGTTTTATTTTATAGAAATTGTTGAACTCTCATGCTTCACTTATATTATTTGGAGAGTCCTTTTAAACAGCATGGTAATTTGCTTTGGTTATAAATTTAGTCCTAATATGATAGGCATCCAAGAGAGAGATAATAAAAACTTTCATATAAAGTGCATTAAATACTATGAGAAGTTTGATTCCTTATGATTGTTTTGAGATATAAAGATGGTGATATTAGAGTCATGCTAGTGAGTAATTGTGAATTGGAGAAGCACTTGTGTTAAGGTTTGTGATTCCTGTAGCATGCACGTATGTTGAACCGTTATGTAACGAAGTTGGAGCATGAGGTATTTATTGATTGTCTTCCTTATGAGTGGTGGTCGGGGACGAGCGATGGTCTTTTCGTACCAATCTATCCCCCTAGGAGCATGTGCGTAGTACTTTGTTTCAATGACTAATAGATTTTTGCAATAAGTATGCGAGTTCTTTATGACTAATGTTGAGTCCATGGATTATACCCACTCTCACCCTTCCACCATTGCTAGCCTCTCTAGTACCGCACAACTTTCGCTGGTACCATACACCCACCATATACATTCCTCAAAACAGCCACCATACCTATCAATTATGGCATTTCCATAGCCATTTCGAGATATATTGCCATGCAACTTTCCACCGTTCCTTTTATTATGACACGCTTCATCATTGTCATATTGCCCTGCATGATCATGTAGTTGACATCGTATTTGTGGCAAAGCCACCTTTCATAATTCTTTCATACATGTCACTGTTGAGTCATTGCACATCCCGGTACACCGCCGGAGGCATTCATATAGACTCATATTTTGTTCTATGTATTGAGTTGTCAGTAAATAAAGTGTGATGATAATCATTACTAGAGCATTGTCCCATGTGAGGAAATAGAAAAGAGAGGCAATAATACCTAAATAAAAAAAAGGTGGCCAAAGAAGCCAAACAAAAAAACAGAAAAAGAGAGAAGGGGCAATGTTACTATCCTTTTTTCCACACTTGTGCTTCAAAGTAGCACCATGATCTTCATGATAGAGAGTCTCCTATGTTGTCACTTTCATATGCTAGTTGGAGTTTTTCATTATAGAACTTGGCTTGTATATTCCAACGATGTGCTTCCTCAAATTGCCGTAGGTCTTCATGAGCAAGCAAGTTGGATGCACACCCACTTAGTTTATCTTTTTGAGCTTTCATAAACTTATAGCTCTAGTGCACCCGTTGCATGTCAATCCCTACTCACTCACATTGATATCTATTGATGGGCATATCCATAGCCCATTGATACACCTAGTTGGTGGGAGACCATCTCCCTTTTTTTGTCTTCTCCACAACCCCCATATTCTGTTCCATCTATAGTGCTATGTCCGTGGCTCACGCTCATGTATTGCGTGAAAGTTGAAAAAGTTTGTGAACACCAAAAGTATGAAACAATTGCTTGGCTTGTCATCGGGGTTGTGCATGAGTTGAATATTTTGTGTGATGAAGATGGAGCATAGCCAGACTATAAGATTTTGTAGGGTTAAGCTTTCTTTGGCCATGTTATTTTGATAAGACATAATTGCCTTGTTAGTATGTGTTGACACATGATTTTGGCAAGATACAGAGTGAAAGGGTTTTCAGCATGAGAAAGTTTCACATCGCCGAGTGGAACAACTTTGATGTTTAGGCTATCGCCCTTCGACCTCATCTCAGTGGCCGAAACTGTATTCCGAGTGACAAAATTTAGTGTTCTGAGTGCTTTTCGGCCTATCACGCCTTCAATATGATCTCAGATGAAGGAGCACTCTAAAGGAATTGTCTTCGTATCGTCGAGGCGATTGGTTTTCATATATAAATCATCTCAATCTGAGTTCATATGCAAGAGTTACAGTAAATATAGTGCGGACCAGCTAGCTAGGAATCAAAATATTACGCTGGACATCAGACACATGTTGATGGATGTCTGGTATAATGCGTGAGCAATTAGCCATTGAAGCTGGCCTCAGGTCTAAAAGTGTTCAACATAAAAGTTTTTCGCCTCGTCAAGCCGATCGATTTTCATATATAAATTGTCTCGATTCGAGTTAGTATGCAACCTGGGGAGGTATGACAAGATCAGGCTGTGTTTTGAGTCAGAAATCCGAGTGAAAAGGTTTATCATCTGAGTGAAAATTTCCCGGTCGAGTGAAAATTACCAGTCGAGTGAAATTTTACTGACCGGATGAACTTATTATTATCCGAATAAAAATATAGTCATCCATGTGAAATTGTCCTCCAGATGAAAATATTCCGAGTGAAAAGATTACCATCGGAACGAAAACTTGCCGATCGAGTAAGATATTGCTTTCTGAGTGGAAATATAGTCATCCGAGTGGAAATATAGTCATCCGAGTGAAAGATTGTCTTCCGAGTGAAAAGGTCCAGTCGGACGGCCCGAGTGAAAGTTTCTAATATCCAGGTGGATGAGCTCGAATCCGAGTGAAACTGAACATGTCCCCGAAAGTTTATCAAGATGACCTCAGATGAAGAAGTGTTCAATATAGAAGTTATGCGCATCATCAAGACCGTAAACTTTGGTTTTGGAGTCATCATCATCAGAGATAGTATATGGCCTACAAATTCACTACGAGACTCGGATAATCCAGTCTACTGCAAGACCGAGTCCGACTGGAAGATAAAGATAACCTCGAGAAGTATTCAAGATAACCTTATTTGAAAAAGTAATCAACATGAGAGTTGTTCGTATCGTCGAGGCGCACAAGTTTGATATTCGGGCCATCTTGATCGGAGATCATATGCAAGCTTGGCGGCCCGTGCAAGGAGGAAGACAGAAGTTGGGCCAGATTCAGACTGAATCCGAGTTTGAATAGAACTAGGACTCTAGGACATGAATTGATGTAATTTCTTGTAAGGAAAGCCTAGATGAATACTTGTACGGGAAGTCCAGACGTCTCTTATATATATTGGGGGTGATGGCCGATTGAACAACACACAATCGAACAAATCAATATATTACTTTTTCATCTACATTTTATCTCTCCACCGTTTTTCTCTCTCGTTCTTCGCTGTTTTCGTGTTTGAGAGCTGCGAATCCCGAGGCTCTAGGGGCGAGCGAATTGACCTAGGGCAGCCCATAGCCGCCGCACTCCCTGACGGGGTCCCTCCTGGGGGTGTGAGCTTTTCGGGTCTGCAAAAGCGCCCGTCGACTGTCTTGCGTATGGCGCTGTCGGTCGGGTCTCCCTCGACGTGAGCTGCGGTGTATCACCCCCGGCGTCGAGGGTACACGTGACGTGTTCGTGTGTCAACACACTTTTTTGCGACTCCGCTGGGGACCGAAGATCAATCATCATCATCCACCATGTCTGATCTTCCCAAGCCATCTGAGGTAGACGCCGATAACATCATTAAGCCCAGTCTTGATGAGATATCGGCCGATCATCGCCAAGTCTCTGAGGAGTACAAGAAGGCGCGCGAGGAGAAGGACTTGCAGGAGTTCCTTGCAAAGTTCAAGAAGGATCGCCAAGGCAACATCACTCCGATTGAAGAA